>JAYESD010000009.1:78099125-80499125 GCA_036927565.1 Tuctoria greenei | reverse complement strand
GGAATCCCAAGAAGTACTTTAGCTCTCCCATCATAGACATCTCAAACCTGTCTGTCATAATTTTACTAAACTCTTCACAAAAAGATTTGTTTGTTGAACCAAAGATTATGTCATCAACATAAATTTGAAAAACAAAAAGATCATCATCAAAATTCTTTGTAAACAATATATAATCTACTTTACAGATCCTAAAGCCATTTTTAATTAAGAAATATCTAAGACACTCATACCAAGCTCTAGGAGCTTCTTTCAGGCCGTAGAGAGCCTTACGAAGTTTAAATACATGGTCGGGGAACTCTTCGTCTTCAAACTCGGGGGGTTGCTCCACATACACCTCCTCCTTGATTGGTCCATTGAGGAAGGCGCTTTTCACATCCATTTGATAGAGCTTGAAATCATTGTGAGTAGCATATGCAAGTAATATTCTAATGGACTCAAGTCTAGCTACGGGAGCAAAGGTTTCATCGAAATCCAAACCTTCGACTTGTGAATACCCTTTGGCCACAAGTCGTGCCTTGTTCCTTGTCACCACCCCGTGTTCATCTTGTTTGTTGCAGAAGACCCATTTGGTGCCGACGATGTTTGATTTGGGTCTTTCGACTAGTTCCCACACCTCCTTTCTCTTGAAATTGTTGAGTTCTTCTTGCATTGGACTACCCAGTCCGGATCCTTCAATGCATCCTCAACCCTTCGTGGTTCCAAAAACGACACAAACGAGTAACGCTACAAAAAATTAGCTATGCGAGATCTAGTAGTTACTTCCTTTGTGATGTCACCGATGATGTTGTCATTTGGGTGATCCCTTTGGACGCATTGGTGTACTCTTGGATGTGGTACTTGCTGTCTTGAATCTTCATGATCATCTTCTTCTCCCCTAAGTGCTTGCCCTCATTGACTTGTTGATTATCTTCACTTTCTTGAGGCTGATCTTGTATGGAAGCTCCCCCTTCATCATTGATCTCCTCTTGTGGTTCATTTTCCTCATGTATATGTAGAGGTGGCTCTTGTGGTCGAACTTCGCCTAACGCTATTATTATCAATGCTTGACAAGGAGCTTCTTCTTTATCTAGTACACATAGATCAACTTGCTCCTTTTGTGAGCCATTAGTTTCATCGAACACTACGTCACATGCTACTTCAACAAGTCCAGAGGTCTTGTTGAAAACACGATAGGCGTAAGTGTTCGAATCATAACCAAGCAAGTAACCTTCACCGGACTTCAAAGCGAACTTTGAAGTTCTAGGCTTCTTGTTTAAAATATAGTATGCGGAACTGAAAACTCGAAAATATGATATGTTAGGCTTGTTACCGGTGAGTAGCTCATAGAATGTCTTCTTGAGTAGTCGATGAAGAAAAAGTCGATTTATGGCATGGCAAGCGGTGTTAATCGCTACCGCCCAAAATTGATTTGAGGTCTTGTACTCATCGAGCATTGTTCTCGCCATCTCTATGAGAGTTCGGTTCTTTCTTTTGGCAACTCCGTTTTGTTGAGGGGAGTACGGACCCGAGAACTCGTGCTTTATGCCTTTTTAATCTAGGTACTCCTCCACTTGTGTGTTCTTGAACTCCGTGCCACTGTCACTTCGATTGTTCTTGATTGTCAATGAGAATTCATTTTGAGCTCGCTTGAAGAACTTCTTGATTATTCCTTGTGTTTCAGACTTATCATGTAATAAGAAAACCCAAGTGAAGCGAGAAAAGTCATCAACAACTACTAAACCATATTTGTTACCGACGATGCTTATATAGGCAATTGGACCAAATAGGTCCATGTGAAGTAGCTCAAGCGGTCTTGTTGTAGTCATGACGTTCTTCGCGGGGTGAGGTGCTCCAACTTGCTTCCCGGCTTGGCATGCGCTACAGGGCCTGTCTTTCTCAAAAACAACATCCTTTAAACCTCGGATGTGATCGCCCTTGAGGAGTTTTTGAAGATTCCTCATACCAACATGTGCTAGCCGTCTATGCCACAGCCAACCCATGTTGGTCTTTGCAATCAAGCATGTGTCAAGTTCGGCTTTATCCTTGTTGAAGTCAACAAGATAAATCTTTCCCTTTAACATACCCTTGAATGCAATGGAACCATCACTCCTCCTAGAAACAGTCACACCTTCATTAGTGAACAAGCAATTATAACCTTATTCACATAATTGAGATATGGACAACAGGTTATAATCTAAGGAATCAACATGTAATACATGAGAAAGAGTGTGTTGTGGTGATATATAAATTTTACTGGTACCGAGCACCTTCCATTGACTATTGTCTCCAAAGTAGATGTCCTTGCTTGGATCCTCATTTGCTTCATATTCAACGAACATCCTCCTTTCTCCGGTCATATGGTTGGTGCAGCAACTGTGTAGCACCCATTTAGATCCACCGAAGGAATAGACCTACAAATACAAATTATGCCTTGGTTTTAGGTACCCAAGCTTGCTTGGGTCCTTTTAGTTTTGTCACAAGGGATTTGGGCACCCACACATGACATTTGGTGTTCTCATGGCGTGGCCCAACATAATGAGCATAAACCTTTCCATGATTACTTCTCATTAAGACATAAGACGCATCAAAAAGTTCTGAATAGTAACTTTTGTTGTTTATACACAGGACTAGACTAGGGGGTCAGACTTGTCCGGAGTATAGGACTTGTCCGGACCCTGACCGGACTAGTCCGGTGTTCATGGGTGTTCAATGTTTTAACCTTGGATTTTCCAGTTTGAGAGGGTCTTCCCATTACAAAGGCAATGATTTCCTTGTTATTCTTATGGCTTGTAGCATGTTGCTTTTCATCATGAGAGTAACCAATGCCATATTTGACATTTGGAGGTCTTGTGACCAAGTATGATCTATGTGCATATTTGATCTTCTCCTTGTCAAATATGCCATTTTGTTCAGGATGCTTGTCCATGGTAGAGGTTGGCTTGTCTTTTAAACTGGTGTCAACCTTACCACATGTAAAGTGGAAGCAACTTCAGTTTTAATGGGTTGAGAAGGTGAACTTGAAGAGGATGAAGGGTCACCTTGCTTGAGTAACTCAACTTGCACTTCAAGGATCTTGTTAACCTTGATTAGGTTAGCAAGTTCTTCGTTGATTGCAGCATTTGAGTTAACTCTAAGCAAGCTTCCTCTCTTGAAGCTAACACAAACTCTAGTGACTTGCTTTGCTCCTTTTCAAGCTCTAAAAGTTTGTCAAGTTCGACATACTCCTCCTTTTGGGAGACAATGATGTCTTCATGACGATGTATTAACCTCTCCTTCTCAACAAGTTGATCAAGCAAAAATTTCGTTTTAGTGGCTGTTTTCTTTTCTAACCCAATGAGCATATCTTCAATATCACTATTAATATCCCTATCACTGGAATAGGAATGCATGGAGGAGGGTTTCGTTGTTACCTTGTGTTTACCTTCCTTTGCCATGAGACAAGTGTTGTTCCCCTTCCATGCTTCGAGTGTAGGGAAGAGAGTAGACTTATTGGATGTCTTTTCGATGGCTATGCTAGCCATCTCTTCTTCTTCTGATGATGAGGACTCGTCATTTGAGTCCCACTCTTTCCCTATGTGTGCTTGTTCGGCTTGTTTCATCTTCTTGAAGAACTTCTTTGGTTGAGGCTTTGCTTCTTTGGTTTTCTTCTTGTTCTCTTCATATGGGCAATCAACTATAAAGTGGTTATACTCACCATAATTGTAGCATGCCCTCCTCAATTTTGACTTTGATCTTTCCTTGTATCTTCCTTCACTTGATTTGGTGCCTTGTCTCTTCTTTATCATTTTCTTGAATATCTTCGTGAATAGTATCATGTCATCTTCATCCAAATCACTGCTCTCATCGTCACTGTCTTCCTCTAATTGAGCTTCTCATGAATCTTTAGATAAGGGCTTGAGGGTGGACTTTAAGGCCACCCCTTTCTTCTTTGCCGAGGTAAGGTCGGCAATTTCCTTGACATGCTTCGGTTGCTTTTCCATCATCTCAAAATTGATGATTTTTCCAAGTAGCTCATCCAGAGTAATTCTCTTGTATCCGGGGCTTTCTCTAATCATGGTGCATAAGGTGACATTGTGAGGCATGAAAGCTCTCAGGATGAGCTTCACCACCTCATGGTCGTTCTACTTCTTGCTTCCGTAAGATCGAACCTCGTTGATGATCGTCTTTAGTCGGTTGTACATACCTTGAGGCGACTCATCTTCTTCGACTGTGAATCTTCCCAATTCGCCCTCGATCATTTTGATCTTCGCTTCACACACATTACGATCACCTTCATGTGCAGTTTGCAATGTGTCCCAGATCTCCTTTGCAATCTCGAGTCCATCCACCTTGGTGAACTCGTCCCGACTGAGCGAAGAGGTAATGACTGTCGCGGCTTGAGCGTTTTGATGAATTGCCTGCTCTTGGCTTGGTGTGAGCTCTTCGTCGTCATCCGGGATATCAATCCCTGTGCACACAATATGCCACAGACTTGGATTGAGAGAAATTAGATGCATTTTCATATTTTGCATCCACATTGAGTAATCACTTCCATCGAAGTGTGGGGCTCTTCCTAGAGGGATAGATAAATAATGATTATTGATGGAATTAAGACGATCGTAGTTGAAAGGATATCGGGAGTAGTCGGTGTGACTACTCCCCTTCTTTTTCTTTTCACCTTCTACTTTCCCTTTCCCTTTGCAAAGAGTCTTCTTTCTTAGGAGCGCCTTTAGCTCAAGCGTATCCTCATCGTCATCCTCGATGTCTTGAATGGCTTCGAGGAGCTTTTCCACTTTCTGATTCTTGTCATCATCAACCTTCTCTTGGTTGTTGCTCTTGTGTACGTCTTTCATGTCCGACATGATCTCTTTGAGCGATTAGTCTCTTTCTTGAAGAACCTGCTCTGATACCAAATGAATTTGGCCTAGAGGGGGGGGGGTGAATAGGCCTTTTTGAAATTTTCGGGAACCTGCAACACTTAACAACCAAATCAAAACTAGAGATAGACTAGTCCAGTAAAGTGCGGACTAGTCTGGTGTGTACCGACAAGGTTAATAAAGATTGATCGAATAATTTGATTCTAGGATGTATGCAGCGGAAATATAATTGTAATTGAGGTGTTGCAAGATTATGACCTAGAGTATACCACAAGTCAATCTTATATTTGATGTTTCAACATAAAGCAAGTAAGATTGATTGAAACCCTAGATGAATGATGAATAAGAACGATGAACACAAAGCAAGAACACAAGCAATTTATCCTGTGGTTCGGCTCCCACAAGGGCAACCTACATCCACGTTGAGGAGTCCACAAAAGGACCGGGTCTTCTCCAACCCTACCCTCGTCGGATCGCCACGAAGGCCAATCCTCTTCTCTTATCGCAGATGGTAAATAACAAAATTCAAGGGGCCTTCTCACACGTTGAGGGCTCCACTAGATTACAATGAAAATTCCACCAAGAACACACTCAAAAGATTACAATGAAAATCACAGGAGTGTGTTAGGGAATCAAACCAAGAGCTCATGAGTGATGAATCTTGTCTCTCCAATGTTCCAAAGTGTATCCTCAAGGGATTTATCTTTTTGGCTTTTGATTTCGTGAAGAGATGTGTTTTTGAGGCTCTTGGGAGGTGTGACAGCGCAGGGGATCAAGAGCTATGAAAGTTGGGCCGTGCACCTCTATTTATATGGGATTTCTAAAAGTGACCGTTAGGGTTTAGGAAGATTGGACTTGTCCGTGCTGGACACTGGACTAGTCCGGTGTGCTGTGTGTAGCAAACCCTAAGTGTCCCGAAATATCGGACTAGTCCGGCTAGGAGCAGACATGTCCGATTTTGCTTTTGGAAAACTTCGAACTAGTCCGATAGTCATCGGACTTGTCCGGATCAGTGAAACCCTAAGGAATTTGGTGACAAGTTCGCACTTGGAGGACTTGTCCGATTTAGGTCAGAGAGTTTTCGGACTAGTCCATGCCAATTTTGGACTAGTCCGTTGTGTGATCGGACTTGTCCGATTTGTGCAGATTGTGAAGTGTTTTGAGGACTAGTCCGCACTGTGGAGGACTAGTCTGATTCTAGTCAGAGAGATATCGGACTAGTTCGTGGTGATATCGAACTTGTCCGATCATCTGCAGAGAGATATCGGACTAGTCCGGTGTCAATCGGACTAGTCCGGTCCTGTATATATTTTAAATGTGTGTGTTTATTTGTGTTTGAGCTCTTGGGGTTTGTTTCCTTAACACACTCCATTCACAATGATCTACTACACTTGCTCCTTGAGCTCTTTTCTGCATTGCTCTGCATTCTCCCTTCTTTTTGGCACTTTGCTTATTTTCCCATTAAAACCTGTGCTCATCTCAACAAAATGGTTAGGATCTCATTTTCTTGTCATAAATCATCCAAAATCTACAAGGGATTCCTAGATGCACTTTCAGATGACTCCTTTGTATGCACTCTCGTTTTGTGACGATGAAACATGGCTATTTATTCTCTCTCCTTTTTTTTTCTCATGCTCTTGTACATGAGCATGCATTTTATTTTTCTTGGAGCCATGTATTCTACTCCTCTTTTCAAATAATTTTAAGAGAGTATGATGCATAAAAATCACGGAGTATCTTTTTTGTGGTGGAATGGTATGATAGAATTTTTCTAACTTCTAGTGTATAAGTTTAGCATGTGTCCATGTAATCTCGATCTTAAAAGCGTGAAAAGATCCTCACATAGGTCTATACTAGTTTGACCAAGCTCAATGTGAAGGCAAATAGCATATGCATACGGGTTATCAAATTCAAATCATCATATGGCTTTTGTAAGAATTTCTATCTAACGAGGAACTCCCAATTTTAATTTTCTCTGTGAAATCAAGTTTCACTTTTAACTAGGATATTAGCAGCTCTTATCACTATATCATATTCCACAACAAGCTATAATTGTACATAGCTTTTGCTATCCACAATTTTCGTGTTTAAGGCAAAACTATTCTAAGCCAATAAACTCAATACATGGAGAATATTATGTTGTATGCAAGGGACTAGAGAAAATAGAACAGAGCAACTATTCATCATTTCAACTTATGCAAAGTAAAAATATTCTTACCATAGATCCTTTATTTTATTAACCTAACCTATACTATGTTATTTTTTTTAAAGATGCAAATGTGGTGGAATGAAAGAAATAAAATAAAAGAATGCAAATGGGGTGTGATACAAGTTACCTCAAGTGGGGGTCCTCCCCCAAGCTTGTTCTTGGTCAAGGTCCGTTATAGGGGTTAAAACTCTTATGACGGATATAGGCCATGAGGCTTTGGCATTGGAGGGTTGAGTGTCGATGTTGGGTTGCCTTCTATGGGTTCCATGAGTGTGGTCGAGGAGGGTGTTGGTTATCTCGCTCATCCACATTTCAAGGTTTCCATAGGTTGGATGTACCTTGTTATTCCTTAGCTAAGGTAATGATAATCTTTAGCTACAAAGGAATGACGTGCACTCAACATGGTTGAGTGTATATTGTCATTCTTTGGCCAAGGTGTATCATGCCATCTTGCCATAAAGGAATAACTTGTACCTCTCATGCATTGGGTGTGATTCGTCATTCCTTGGTTAAGGTAATGATAACCTTTACTCACAAATGAGTGACTTGTACCCATCATGTGTTGAGTACGATCCGTTATTCTTAGGCTAAGGTACAACATACCTATAACCACAAAGGGATGACGTGCACTCAACATGGGTTGAATGTTATCCATTGTTCCTTGGTTAAGGTATAAAATACCTTTTAGCCACATACGTATAACTTGCACCCAATATACATTGGATGTGATCTTGTGATTCCTTGGTTAAGGTGCATCATACCTCTTAGCCACAAAGGAATAACTTACACCTATAATGATTGTGGCAATTCCCTTGAGCATGAATGAGTGCTTAGAATAGTTGAGAGCATAATGCTCTCACATGTTCATAGCAGCGCATTGGTTGCTCATGGAGGGTTTCCATTTCAAATCTCCAGCCTCGTATAGTTATGGTTGACCTTCGGACTTAATTTCTGATAAGTAGCAACCATCCCAATTTACTACTTGTCCAAGAGATGCTGAAATGAAATCCTCTTAGCGTTTCCAACAATCGGATCTTTGCCTGCATAATAATATTACTCCTGCAAACTTCCCCTCAAAGATAGAATGGTATGGTTTGCTTCCGATACTTGTACAAATGGATTTTTGGGTTAGGTAACCGAATCTTCGTTTGTACGTACAGGGAAGAACAAGACCAAACATGCATTGGGTCCAATTTCAAGTATATTCATGAATAATGTATTATTCATTGATAAGAGTGGGGCTTTATCGATAAATCAATTTGCAATTTTTTTAAAACTCCTACTCATAACAATGCAAGTGATATAAATACACTATATGAATGCCTTCATCTTTTAAATTTTGTAACCATCTTTACTTTTCACAATAGCAAATGTTGTCATTTAGATCGTGGCAAACAAGATTCTCAATTTTATCATACTGGACATTTTTAATTTATTTCATAGGAATTTGAAAATTTATTGATTCATGCATGAATGAATTCAAATCAAAATCACTATTCCTAGATTGCTACATACCAATTCAACCATCAAGTCATTCCATAAGATTACCTAGGCAGAATATGTTTAGGTCAATTTTAGCAATGCTTATGAAATTGTAGGTACTTGTTTAAATTTATTCCTAACTAAGGTGACATTATTTTTTGAAGAATTAGAAAGAGCAATGCAACCACTTACTGTAGTTAGGATGCATAAGAATTGAACGATGAGAAGGTGTAAACCTTCCTTACCAACGTAGGCAAAAATCATTCAATCCTAATGCAATTTAAATGATGGAAAATTTTGAACTTGTACCTCAATTGAAGAGCAGTTTGGTTTGAAGGTTGTGGTTTGAGAAACTCACAACCATGAATTTTGGTGTAGCCTTCACGTTCAATGTCTCCTGCCAAGTTGAGGTTGGAGTTGAATGAGCTTCATCTTGCTCCTTCATTTGGCCACCATTTGGAGCATTCCTCCACCATGAACTTAAAATGAGATTGATGGAGGGATATGCGCTTGAATTCTCCGATGGTGAATTGGGCTTGATGAGGCCTTGCAACCTCATTACAATTTTGTCATGGCTGCTCTAAAAATCAGGAACAAACATAATAATTCGAAAATAGGTAAAGATAGCTTAAAAGCATGTTGTATCCTTGTCAAATTGTTTCACCTCAACTTGAAACAACTTGCTAATGCAATAAATATTTAAGGGGAGTATTTTTGGTTGAATTAGGAAGATATATTCAAGTGGTTATGGCCAAGGTTAGTATCCAAATAAATTTATTTCGTAATTCAAAATTTGAGTTTTACGATGGTTGGAAATTTTACTTTCCATTATGCAAGTGTGAAAATTCAAACTTTCTAAATGCAAATGCCAAGATTGATTGGAATTTCAAATATGCAATTGGGAAATCAAATATGAGATAACTACCAATTAACCTATTGGCAAGGACTCATCAAATCTTTTTTTTTGAAGTCCAACGTGATGATTTGTTGTCCAATCCCGAAGTTGAAGATGTGGACAACTTCTCCTTGTTGACATGCCAAAATTACTTTGTCTGTTCATTCGGACATATGGGCCACATGATGACCCTAGCCTCTCCGTCGTCTTGATGAAGACTTGTTGATGTAGTGACGGCTTCTCCCTCTTGAAGATATTCTTTTATGAGCATGGTGAGGCTTGTCCTTCTTAGGGGGTGTTACTTCGACCTTTTTTATGTTCCTTTGAGTTAACCTATACTTTGATCATGGATCAAAGACTTCCATGGGTATGATAACATGTGGACTCCACAATCAAACAAGAAACGCATCATCCGCAATGTTATTTGCCTTAGGTTGCACGGGCTTGGTCGAAGGGTAGGGATCCGAACAAGTGATTTGGGATATCTTGGATCTTAAATAATGCTCTTTAAGTTTCTTGTCCTTGGCCAAGAGCATCATATAAATGTTGTCTTCGTTTCTTGCTTGGCCATGGACAAGATACTTCAAGGTAGGCTAGTTTAACTTAAATCCCTTGAAATTCCCATAGCCTCCTTGATTACAAGAGTGATGTTGATTCCACCCATGCCCTCCCTGTTGGTGATAGCCATTGGAGTTGTGTTTAAAAGATGATCCTCAAGGATCTTTGGGAAATTTTTTCCAAGTGCCCCATGTTGACATGGATTTTTACAAATCATGTGAATATCCATGACTTAGATAATTCCAAACAATTCTCCATTGGCTTGATCTTCATGATACATCTATGAGAGGTGTAGTTCCTTAGCTAGCATTTGTACCTCGTTAAATGGTGTGCATGCCAAGCTAAGGGAACTAGAGTATTCTTCAATCCACCCCTTGAGTGGAGATCATCTTCTAATCCATGATTAATGAGGACAGGGCTCCTTCAGCTTCAACATGAATGTAGTCATGGATTAGTGGAGCCAACCCATGGACATGAGTGTTGGATGAAGAGCCAACTATCCACTCCATGATGCAGGCAACCCTAGAAAAACTTTTGGAACCTCACCCGAGCTTGGGGATGGATGACTTTGGCTCCTACTAGAAGCTGAGATTCTTCCGCAAAACTCAATGGTGTTCCCCGGCGAACATTTGTTGAGGTACGCCTTGAATCATCTTGCAGTAGAGCATTTGCGTCCTCATTGACCATCCCATGAAATGGGTTAGCCAACACTACCATGTTTTCACACAAAAGGAGAAAACAAACAAGGGTAATCCTGTCGAATAACTGTTAGTACCTATATCTTAATCACAAGTGATAGATATCCTTCACTTCCTTTGCCTTCCCCGGCAGCAGCGCAAGAAATGCTTCTTGACATTTCTTACATCACAGATAAAAATCCACAAGCGCAAGAAAATTGTCGTGTAGCATTTCTTCCAAGAGTATTCCCAAGGGTATCGTATTTATCCCAAAGGAAGTCAATGGAATAGAGTAGACACTACTATTAGGATTAAGCTATTGTGACATACTGGCTCAAGGCTCAATAGGATTGATAGAATAACTCATACCATCAAGCCCACATGCAAAGAACTCTGAGGTTAAGCATGCTCGGCCAGGAGCAATTTACAAATGGGTGACCGACTGGGAAGTCATCTCGGGTGCGCACGATGGAGGACACTATGCGAAAAAAGACTAGTGTTGGTCTGTGGGGATAGTCTATGATCCTATAGAGCTGCCAAATGTAACGACTGTTAGGCCCGTAGTGGCTGGGGTGTTACAAAATGGTATCAGAGCTGACCCTCGCGGTTTCACGGGTGCATACGGGTCAGGTACGTAAGCATGACGTGTGGGTCCTCTGGGAGGGACACGGTATGGTATGTATGCCAGTACTGAACGTATGGACGTAGCCAAGAGGGGACGTTCCTAGCTTGGGAGTTGACCGACGAGGACGTCGATCTTCTAAGGGGGGTAGATTGTGACATCCTGACTCAAGACTTAATAGGATTGATTGAATCACTCATACCATCAAGGTATACCTTATTTTCCAAAAGCCCACCTGCAAAGAACTCCAAGGTTAAGCGTGCTTGGCATGGAGCAATTTACAGATGGGTGACCGACCGAGAAGTCTTCTCAGGTGCGCACGAGTGAGGACAAAATGCACCGAAAGACTAGTGTTGGTCTGTGGGGCTAGTCTGTGATCCTATAGAGCTGCCAGAAGTAACGACTGCAAGGCCCGTAGTGTCTGGGTTGTTACAGCTATGGGATACTAATCAATTATCAAGACAGGGGTAAGTTTATAATATGAGTAGTGTGAAACAAAACTAAGCAATCTATTCTAGAGGGTAAATGGGTCCCAATGGGGATTAGACTATTAGTTGAGGAGTTACTCCTACAATGCTTCTAATATACATGTACACAACATAGGTTTGATACTAATGAGAATGTCAATGGTGAATTCTCAGGCTATGTTGTTCAACATATCGGGCACGGGCTTACCCCTAGCAATACTGGGTGACTCCCACCAAGAGGATGTGGCGTAGCCGAACATGGAGGATTACAAAGGACGGATAGGACTGTCCCCACCTACTGCCTACCTCTTCAATCCGTGGGTCTACGAGACATCCAGCACTAGTTAACTATCCTGGCACCATGCTACAATATTAAGTAAATATCTTATGAGTTGTGGCACAAGCCATCCTATGACAATGACTAACCTAAACATCCTTGAACCAGTTTTGAGACATAACATAAGTTATTCATATTAACATGATAATATTATAACTACTTAGACTATGGTGGGGGTTTATAGTTTTCATGATGATAGTATAACGACATTAAGGCATGATCATAAAGACTATTCCTACCACATACATGGATTCCACAATCAAACAAGAAACGCTTCAGCCAATTATATGAATAAAAGATGACTAAAATAATATCCTTCTAATGCATAAAGTCACAAATATAAGAAATGATACATGAGCCATACCTTTCCAAATTTGGACATGGGACTAGAGGCTCTCCTCTCTATAGCCTAACTCCACTAAGCACTAGGAGACCTAGTGTATACAATAGAATGATGCTCATGTGGTGTGTTAAAGTGAGGGGTCCTATTTATAGCTGAAGAAGGGTCGATTCCCGCCATGAAAAGCGCGCGAAACAGTCTTCATTGTTATCAGGGCATTACATGGAGTCAACAAGTGGAAGTTGACCGCGTTTGGTGCTAGAAAGAGGTCAGTCGAACCCCCTGTTCCACCGACCTGTGTTTAAAAATGATTCTCATGGATCTTTGAGAATTTTTTCCCAAGTGCCCATGTTGACAAGGATTTTCACAAATCACGTGAATATCCATTACTTAGATAATTCCAAACACTCCTCGATTGGCTTGATCTTCATGATACTTCTATGAGAGTTGTAGTTCCTTAGCTAGCATTTGCACCTTGTTAAATGGTGTGCATGCCAAGCTAAGGGAACTAGAGCATTCTTCAATCCACCCCTTGAGTGGAGACCATCTTCTCAACCATGATGAATGAGAACAGGGCTCCTTCAGCTTCAGCATGAATGTAGTCATGGATTGGTGGAGGCAACCCATGATATGGGTGTTGGATGAAGAGCCAACTATCCACCCCATGATGGAGGCAAACCTAGAAAAACTCTTGGAGCCTCCCCCAAGCTTGGGGATGGATGACGTTGGCTCCCACTAGAAGCTGAAATTCTTCCACAAAAGGCAATGGTGTTCCCTAGCGAACATTTGTTGAGGTACGCCTTGAATCATCTTGCAGTAGAGCACTTGTGTCCTTGTTGGCCATCCCATAAAATGGGTTAGCCAACACTTTCAAGTTTTCTCACAAAAGGAGAAAAAAATAAGGGTAATCCTGTCTAATAACTATTTGTACCTATAGCTTAATCACAAGTGATAGATATCCTTCACTTCCTTTGCCTTCCCCAACAACAGCGCTAGAAATGCTTGTTGATGTTTCGTACGACATAAATAAAAATTTGCATGCGCACAGAAACTGTCGTGTAGCATTTCACCCAAGAGTATTCCCAAGGGTATCGTATTTATCCTAGAAGAAGTCAATGGAGGAATGTAGACACTACTTATATGATCAGCTATGGGATACTAATCAATTATCAAGACAGGGGTGAGTGGATAATATGGGTAGTATGACACACACCTAAGCAATCTATTCTAAAGGATAAATGGATCCTAATGGAGAGTAGACTAAGAGTTGGGGAGTTACTCCTAGAATGCTTCTAATATACATATACATAGCATATGTTTGATACTAATGAGCATGTCAATGGTGAATTATCATGCTATGTTTTTCAACATATCGAGCACGGGCTTACCCCTAGCAATACTCGGCGACTCCGGCCAAGAGCCTGTGCCATAGATGAACATGGAGGATTACAAAGGACAGATAGGACTATCAGCTACTGCCCACCTCTTCAATTTGTGGGTCTACGAGACATCCAACGCTTCTTAACTATCCTAGCGCCATGCTAGGATATTATGTAAATAGCTTAGGAGCCGCGGCACAAGCCATCCTAAGGCAATGACTAACCTAAACATAGTTGAACCAATGTTGAGACATAACATAAGTTATTCATATTAACATTATCATATCATAACTACTTAGACTATAGTCGAGGTTTATAGTATTTATGATGATAGTATAATGATATTAAGGCATGATCATAAAGACTTTTCCTACCACATACATGGGATCCACAATCAATCAAGAAACGCTTCACCCATGTATATGAATGAAAGAAGACTAAAGATAATATCTTTATTAAGCATAATGTCATAAATATAAGAAATGATACTTGAGCCATACCTTTCCAAATTTCGACTTGGGACTAGAGGCTCTCCTCTCTATAGCCTATCTCCACTAAGCACTAGGAGAACTAGTGTATACAATAGAATGATGCTCCAGTTGTGTGTGTTGAAGTGAGGGGTGAGGGGTCCTATTTATAGCTAAAGAAGGGTCGATTCCCACCAGAAAAGCGTGTGAATTAGTCTTCATCATTATCAGGGAACCACAGGGAGCCCACAAGTGGTAGTTGACCGCATTTGGGTTGAGGAAGAGGTCAGCCAAACCCCTTGTTCCATCGACCTAGTCTAGGCTCCATTTGCGGTGTGCTACCTCCAAGTCACTTCTAAATGGGTCCCATTGACTGATATGGGTCATACACCGTTGGATGGCCTTGTATACTTCTATTTGTGGGCAATTGGATCCATGTGATGCCACGTCTCAGTGCTTGATTGGTCGGGATGATAATTTATTGGATCCATCACCTTGTTTTACCTCAATTCTATATAAAATATCGGCATGCACCAATTTCTCCAAGTACATGTGTAACTAGGTTATTTCTAACTATAATGTGTGTAAGAAATATTCATTCCTTCACATAATAGAGTTTATTGATGGTCAAAAATGGTATATAACTACAGTTAACAAAGGTACAAAGGCTCCTTGGGATCCAGAACCGCCATGATGGGCAACAACGTGATGAGCTGCTTCAGCTCGCGGAACGCCTCCTATACATCCTAGGTCCAGACGAAGGAATCGAACCTGCGCAGTATCTTAAAGAATAGGAGGGCCCGCTCAACCAGTATGGAGATAAATGGACTGAGCGTAGCCAGGCATCCCACAAGCTTCTGCACATCCTTGATGCGGGTCGGGGGCCGCATTAGCTTGACTGCCTTGATCTTCTTTCGATTGGCCTCGATCCCTCGATGCGACACCAAGAAATCGAGGAGCTTCCCTTATGAGACTCTAAACACGCACTTGTCGGGGTCGAGATTTGTGCGTGTGGGGCATAGCCTGTCAAAGTCTAGGGTGAGGTTGTCTAGCATTGATGTATTTTTGAAACGATGTCATTGACATACACATCTACTAGGTCCCGAATGAGATCCACAAATGTTTTATGCATGGAACGTGCAAAAATAGGGAGAGCATTCTTAAGACCATAAGGCATGGAGACATAACAATAAAGGTCATCTACCATTATAAAGCAGTATGTTATTCATGGAATTTGGTAGAACCCTTAGTGAGCATCTAGAAAGCATAGTTGATCACAACCTGAAGTTGAGTCTACAATTTGATCTATCTTAGGGAGAGGGAATGGATCTTTAGGGCATGCCTTATTGAGGTTGTTGCAGTCGATGCACATCCGGAGCTTCCCGCCAGCCTTAGGGACGACAACAGGATTGGCCAGCCACCTTGGATGGTGGACCACTCATATGAAATCAGCATCGAGTAGCTTCTTGATCTCTTCATAGATGATGTTCTACCGCTTGATGGTCTGTTCCGTGCTTCTATTGTATTGGCCGAGCATCGAGATAGATCTTCAAATGGTGCTCAAGCAGCTCTTGGGGATCCCGAGCGTCTGTGACGGTTGCCAAGCAAACACATCAACATTCACCCGCAGGAAGGTGATGAGCGCGTATTCCTATTTGCTGACCTGACTCCCTGCTATGCGAGTGGTCTGGGCAGCACCGAAACTGATTTGGACAGCCTTGTCGGGGACATCATCGCTGTTGGAGGGCTGCACATGGAATGCAATAGTGGAGCCGCGTTGACGCGAGCTCGGGAGCGATTGACTCGAACCAGCACTACCCAGGGCGGGTGCTGGGGCCGCTGCAAGTGCTTGGAGCTTTTCCAAGGCTCACATTGCAGCAATGCCGTCCCTGCGGATCTTGAGAACACCGAAGGGAGTTGACATCTTCAAGACCAGTAAGATGTAATAGGCTACGGCCATGAATCGGTATAGGGCGGGCCTGCTGATAATGGTGTTGTAGGGGAGGCTGGCCTCTTTGATGTCAAACAAGATGTTCCCTGTCATGAACTTCTCGGGTGTCCTTCTGCTTGCCCTCCGCCAGGGAACTGCTATGCTCGCTCTCGCTATTGCCCCGTGAACTTCTTGATCTCCTTGCAGCCACTAGCACTGTGGCCGCTAGTGCTGTGCGCTGGTGGCTGTCACGAGCCCTTGTCGGGGCTGGTGCCCTGGGACCGTCGGTCGGTGCTACTGCAGTAACGGGTGGAGCCTGCATCGGCTTGTTTTTCCAACCACCCTTGTTCTCGTTTTTGTTTTTCTGGCCACTGCCCTTGTTAGTGGCACCTTTGCTATGCTGGCCGCCTTACCCGTCTCGGGGGCGGGCTGTGAGTGCCAGTCATGGACATCTGCAGCTTTGGCGCATCTGTCGGCTAGTGAAAAGGGCTCGGAGTCTTCTTGCATGTTGTGCGTGGCTAACTTCTCGAGCATCTGTTGACGGCTGTTATATACAAATTTCACCCATCAATATAACTCAATTATGTGAAGGAAATATCATTTCATGCGCACATCACCTTTCTATTTAACCTATTTTTCACTTGTCTTTAGAGGAAGCACACCAGAAATGGTCAACATTTCTATTCGACCGACTCGGGGGTTCGGTTGGACCCTTTCTGGTGCCAAACTCGGTCAACTTCCACATGTCGACTCCCTATGGTGCCCTGGTCATGATGAAGACTAATTCGCAGGCTTTTGGTGGCTGGAACCAACCCTTCTCCAAACTATAAATAGGACCACTCACTTCAACACACACCACTTGAGTATTCATCAACCGTATCCACTACTCTCCATAGGTTTAGAGGAGTATAGGTTGTAGAGAGGAGAGCCTCTAGTCCATAGTCCAATTAGGAGAGGAGTAGGAGTCTCTTCCCAATTTCCAAATGGGAAAGGTATGGCTCTTATATTCCTATTTGTATTTGTGACATTGTTCTTAATAAAGATGTTATCTTTAGTCTTCCATTGTTAATATACTTGGATGAAGCGTTACTTGTTTGATTGTGGATTCCATGTATGTGGTAGGAGTAGTATTTATGATTATGTTATACCACTATCATTATATCATCATAAACACTACAAAATCCCACTATAGCATAATTAGCTATGATATGATTATATTAACATGAATCACTTGTGCTATGAATTAACATTGGTTCAACGATGATTTAGTTCATTGCCTTAGGATTGCTTGTGCTTAGGATCTGAAGGTAATTACTTAATATGCTAGCATGGTGCTAGGATAGAGAGTAGTGTTGAATGTATCGTATGCCCACAGATTGAAGAGCTGGGCAGTAGGTGGTGACAGCCCTATCTGTCCTTTGTAATCCTCCACGTTCGGCTATGCCACAGGCTCTTGGCCATAGTCATCCTAGTATTGCTAGGTGTAAACCTATGCCCGATGTGTTAATCCACATAGCATGAGAATTCATAATTGACATGATCATTAGTAACTAACTTGGGCTATGTATATGTACATTAGAAGCATCGTAGGAGTCTGTACTAAACCTCAGCCTAGTCCCTCTTTACCTCATTTATCCCCATAGGATGGAATGCTCTTGTGTGTGTCACACTACTCCAACTATCATTTATCCATCCTTGCAAGAACCCTACCTAGGCCAACCTAGTCTCTCCACTTGATGATTGTTTTGCTTCCATGTAGCCTTCCTTTGAAAGAATATAAATGAAACCCTTTGGGAATACTCTTAAAGGGGAAATGCTACATCGATAGTTTCTGTGTGCTTGCGGATTTACATGTATAATCTAAAGTCTATTAACAAACATTTTTGGCAACACTACAAGAGATGAATTGTTAGTAGTGCGTAGGAACTGTCAACAAGCATCTTCTTATCCCGCACATCCTGTCAGAATGCTACTATGCTAGAAGTATTTCGGATGTTGGGGACGGAGTTACGTACCTAGGAGAAATGTTGGATGAACGATCGTAGTGTTTCCGCCAGATACTTTCGCACGACATGGAGGTCGAGGTTGGTACCGGGACGCATGTAGGAGCTGCTGAAGTTCACCGTGAACTACTAGCAGAGCTCTTTCCAAGGGCCTATGGACCCCTCGGGTAGGTTGATAAGCCATGAGTGGGTCGAGCCGGTCGGGTCGACGGGGAAGTAGTTCGCTGGGATGGACTTATCTACTCCTGCAGCAAGGAGTGTGGTGGTGTAGATCTGCAAAAACTCAGCGGGGTTGGCACTCATATAATAGCATTAAGGCATGATCATAAAGACTATTCCTACCACATACATGGAATTCACAGTCAAACAAGAAACGCTTCATCCAAGCATATGTATAATGGAAGACTAAAGATTCATTATGCACAAAGTCACAAATAAAAGAAGGAATACATGAGCCATACCTTTCTCAATTTGGTATTGGTAAGAGAGACTCCCTCTACTCCTTTCCTAATTTGGACTTGGGACCAGAGACTCAACTCTCTACAGCCTAACTCCTCTAAAGACTAGAAAAAGTAGTGTGTATAATAGAATGCTGCTCAAGTGGTGTGTGTTGAAGTGAGGGGTAGGGGGTCCTATTTATAGCTAGAGAAGGGTCAGTTCCAACCATCAACAGAGCGCGAATCAGTCGTAATAGTTAGTAGGGCACGACAAGTGAGTGACACGTGGAAATTGACTGCATTTGGTGCGAAGAAAAAGTCGGCCGAACAGGGGGGTTCGGCCAACCTAGTCATTGCGCCCATTCCAGTGTGCTGTCTCCAGGTCACTTCTAGGTAGGTCCTATTGAGTTATATTGATGATACACCGTTGGATCCCAACGGATAAGTCTGTTTGTGGGCCATTTGATTTATGTGATGTCACGTGTTGTCACATGATTGGTCGGGGTGGTACTTTTTAGGATTGCTCCCCCTCTTTCACCTCAAATCCTGCATAAAAAGCCTGCATGCACTATTTTTTCCATGGACAAGTTGAATTAGGTTAAGTAGAAAAGGTTATGTGTGGAAGAAATTCCTTGTCCTTCACATAATTGAGTTATATTGACGGGTGAAATTGGGATATAACAGCCATCAACAAACCCCCCAAGCTTATCCTTTGCTCGTCCCGCGCAAAGCCAACCTCAGGTTGACGATCAAGAGTTCCTACAATGTTATACCTTTCAAAAGTAACAAGTGCACAACAAAATACTCTAACTAGTATTGCAAATGTTGGCTATGGTACTTCACCCTTCTTAAGTCATTATGGGGCTTATGCCTTTTGCTATTTCATGGGTAGTTGAAATAGAGAACAGTAAATGGAGCAAGCATAGCCTAGATATAATGTTCCACTTAAATTCTAGAGAGTTTCAATTTAGATTCTAAATACCTCAGTTGATTCTCTCAATCACTCCGTGTGTAATGGAAATACGTCCTCACCAAGGCATTTGCCTATACTAATCCTAGGAGTAATTAATTCATTCTTTTGAATTAAGACTTGTGCATGTGTGATGTAAGTGGAAGTGGATGTGGAAATGTTGAGATAACTCCTTTTGATGTGGACTCTACTTATTGCAAGGATGAAACATGGCTACTTTATTTCTTCTCATGCTTATGGAGTAAGCATGCTCTTTCCCTCTCCTTTTTTACTTCTTATGCTTATGATGTAAGCATGCATTTTCTTTTTCTGTTTCTTGTAGCCATGTCTTCTACTTCTTTTAGTGCAGTAAACTTGAAGAGAGTACTAAACATGAAAGGCATGGAGTTTCTCTTTTTATTGTGGAATGATGATATGATAGAAATTGGCTAAATTCTAGTGTATAATTTTTAGCATTGCATGTGGAGTCTTGAATTCAAAAGAAATGAATTAATTCTCACATAGAACTATACTAGTTTGACTAGACTCCTCATTGCAATGTGAAACCAAATAGCATATGCATAAGGTTTATCGATGTAAAACATCATATGGCTTTGGTAGGTATTCCCAATCAAATGAGGGAACTTAAATCTTTTTAAAATTTCTCCGAAAATCTAAGTTTTACATTCAAACAAGGAATATCATCCCTATTACTACTTCAAATCTCACAACAACCTAGAAATTAGATTAAGCTTTTGCTACCCAAAATTTCTAAATCAAGGCAAAGTTAATTCTAGCCAATAGAAGCAATATTTGGAGTGTAGCAAGTTGCATACTAAGGACTTAAGAAAAATAAAAAAACAACTATTCATTATTTCATCTACGTGAAATCTAAATCATTCTTACCGCACATCTTTTTTATTAAGCAAAAGCAAATCTAAGTTACTATTTATGATTTTAGTTTTTTTGGATGCAAGGTGGGTGGATGGATGAAAGATAAATGCAATGGGTGTGATACAAGTTAACTAAAGTAAGGGTCTTCCTCCAAACTTATTCTTGATCAAGGTCCACAATAGGGATTGAATCTCTAGCGACGGTGGTAGGACATGAGGTTGGTCTATCCTTGTTGCAGCGTGCCTTTGACAATGGAGGGTTTGAGTGTCGATGTTGTGTTGCATCCCACGGGTTCTATGATTGTGGTTGAAGAGAGTGTTATTGATGTTGCTCATCCGAACCTCATGGTCTCTCATGTGTTGGGTGTACTTTGTTATTCCATGAATAAGCTAATGATATCCTTTATCTACAATGGAATGACGTGCACTCAACATGTGTTCAGTATGTACTGTCATTCTTTGGCTCGTGTAACATTCTTTCTTGCCACAAAAAATAACTTGTACCGATCATGCATTGGATGTTATCCATCATTCCTTGGCTAAGTTAATGATAACCTTTAGCCACAAAGTAGTGACATGTACACAACATGTGTCGAGTATGATCCGTTGTTTCTTGGCTAAGGTACAACATAATACCTATAATCACAAAGGGATGACGTGCACTCAACATGGGTTGAGTGTGATTTGTTGTTCCTTTACTAAGGTATAACATACCATTTAGCCACATCGGAACAACTTGCACCCAATATACATTGGGTGTGATCTTGTCATTCTTTGGTTAAGGTACATCATACCTTTTAACAACAAAGAAATAACATACACCCAATGATGGTGGCAATTACCTTGAGCTTGAATGAGTGCTTAGAATAGTTGAGAGCATAATGCTCTCACATATTCGTAGCGTCCCATGCTTGCTCATGGAGAGTTCCCATTTCAACTCTCCGGCCTCGTAAAGTTATGGTCGACATTAGGCTTTAAATTTCAATAGGTAGCAACCATCCTCATGTATTCCTTGGCCAAGAGATGTTGACATGGAATCCTCTAGGGACTCCAACAATCGGCTCCTTGAATAATTGCATATTAGTATTACTCCTGCAAACTTCCTCTCTTTGATAGAGAGGGACGGTTAGCTCTGGATACTTGTACAAATGAATTTTCGGGTTAGGTAACTGAATTTTCATTTGTACATACGGGGGAGAGAAAAATCAAAGATGCATTGTTTCCAATTTCAAGTGTATCCATGAGCATAGTATAATTCATTCAGCTCAAGGGATTCCAACAATCGGCTCATTCAAAAGAGTGGGGCTTTATAGATAAACCAATT
The DNA here is from genome assembly GCA_036927565.1 of Tuctoria greenei. NCBI lineage: Eukaryota > Viridiplantae > Streptophyta > Magnoliopsida > Poales > Poaceae > Tuctoria > Tuctoria greenei. The sequence continues at coordinate 80,477,321 of JAYESD010000009.1, read as the reverse complement.
TGTACATTTTCTAAAGATTCTACTCATACCGATGCAAGTGATATAAATACACTGTATGGGTCCCTTCGTCTTTTTCAGTTTCTAACCATCATAGCTTTTTACACAAGAGCAAATGTTATCATTTTGATCATGGCAAACAAGGTTCTCAATTTTATCCCCCTTAGCTTTTCTAGGAATTTGAAATTTAGTGATTCCACATAAACATGCAATTCAAAATAAGATCAGTGATAACATTATTCTCCTAGGAGTTTGAAATCTAGTGACACCTTATATGCATGAAGCACAAATCAAAATTATGGTCATCACTATGCCTAAGTTGCTACATGCCTTCACCCATTAAGTTATGCCCAAAAGATTTGTTTTCTAAACATAGGCAAAAATGACTAATGCTTAAGGGATTCTAGGTACTTGTTTTAGCTTTTTTCAAGTAAGGTGGTATTTTCTTTTGGAGAATCAAAAGACAATACCGACACTTACTCTTGTGAGGATGCATGAGAATTGAATGATGAGGAAGTGGCAACCTTCCTCATAAATGCAAGCAAGTATATTCAATTCTAAGGAAAATCAAACAATAAAAAATGCTAAACTCATATCTCATTTGAAGGGTAGTCGATGATGAAGGCCTTTGTGTGAGAAACTCACAACCTTGGATTTTGGCGTAGAATTGATGTTTGACGTCAAATGACAAGTTGTGGTTTGATTTTGTCATGGGTTTGGTTGAGGCTTCTTCTTGCTCCTCCATTGGGTCATCATCTTGAACATTTCCCTACCTCAAACTCAAAATGAGTATGAAGGAGAGATGTTTTCTCAAATCTTCTCAATGGTGGCTTGAGCTTGATGTGGCCTCCTCTTTCTTGCCAATTCACCTCTTTACAATTTTTTTCCTGCTGCAACTCAATCAAGAACAAACAAAACAACTCAAAAACGAGTTATGTTGGCCAAAAGCAAATTGAAATCTATTGGTCAAATTGTTTTTCCCAACTTGAAACAACATGTGAACGCAATGAGGCATAAAGCAAATCTTTTTTGGGTTGAATTAGAAAAATAAATTTAAGTTGTTATGCCCAAAGTTCATATCCAATTAAATTTCTTCCCTACTTCAAATTTTTAGTTTTGTAATGGTTGAAAGTTTTACCTTCCAACATGCAAGTGTGAAAATTTAAACATGTCAAATGTAGATGATGAGAAATTCAAATATGCAATTGGGAAACAAAAATGAGATAGCTACCAATTAACCTATTGGCAAGGACTCATCAAATTTTTAATGTCCGATGAGTGGGACATACCTCCGTCCTGTTTAGTGCGATGATTTGTTGTCTAATCCAGGAGTTGAAGATGTGGACAACTTCTTCTGCTTGACATGCCAAAGTTACTTTTTCTTTCATTCAGACATTGGCCACATGGTGGTCCTAGCCTCTTCGTCGCCCTGATGAAGACTTGTTGATGTTGCGATGGCTTTTCCCTCTTGAAGATATTCTCGTATAAGCATGGTGAGACTTGTCCTTTTTTTAGGGGTGCCACTTTGACCTTCTTGATATTCCTTGGAGTTAACCCATACTTTATCATATACCAAAGGCTTCCATGAGCATGATGACATGGGGACTCCATAATCAAACAAGAAACACTTCATCCACAATGTCACTTGCCCAAGGTTGTACGAGCGTGGTCGAAGTGTAGGATCCCAACAAGTAATTGTGGGGTATTTTTGATCTTGAATGCTCTTTCAATTTCTTTTCCTTGACCAAAAGCTTCATTTGAATGTTTTCTTGATTTCTGCTGGGCCATGGACAAAATACTTCAAGGTAGGCTAGTTGAAATTAAATTCCTTGAAATCCCCATAGCCTCCTTGATTAAAAGGGTGATGTTGATTTCACCCTTGACCTCCTTGTGAATGGTGGCTATTGGAGTTGTTGTTCAAAAGGAAGATTCCCCATGGGTCTTAGGGAAATAATTTCCCAAGTGTCACATGTTGACATGGATTTCATAAATCACGCGAGTATCCATGACTTCGATTATCTAAACACTTCTCCATTTGCTTGATCTTCATGTTACTTCAATGGGACGTGTAGTTCCGTAACTAGCATGTCCTCTTTTTATGTGGTGTGCATGCCAAGATAAGGGAACTAGAGCATTCTTCAATCAACCCCTTGAGTGGATACCATCTTCTCATCCGTGATGAATGAGAATAGGGCTCATTCAGCTTCAGCATGTCATGAGTGTTGGATAAAGAGCCAATTATCCACCCTGTGATGGAGGCATACCAAGAAGTACACTTGGAGACTCCCCCAAGCTCTGGAATGGATGTCTTTGGCTCATGTAGGAAGCTAAAATTCTTCCGTAAAAGGCAATGGTGTTGGCTAGCAGATATATGTTGAGGTACGCCTCTAGTCATCTTGCAGTTGAGAACTTGCGTCCTCGTTGGCCATCCCATAAAATGGGTTAGCCAACACAACCCTATATTCACACAAAAGGAGAAAACAAGAAAGGGTAATCCTGTATAATAACTATTAGTACCTATTGCTTAATCACAAGTGATAGCTATCCTCCACTTCCTTTTCCTTACACGACAATAGAGCTAGAAATTCTTGTTTGTATTTTGTAACACCCTCATTTTCATGCATCATGCATTGCATAAGTTCATATACATGTTTAACATTAACACACATAAAAAGGAACATGTTTAAAATGAATTAAAAAATAGCACTTAGAAGTCTGTAGAAGTACGGACTTGTCCGGTTTGTACCTTGGACTAGTCCGGTTTCACTCTCAGTTGCCCTTCTGACTTGTCCTTTTTCTCTGCGTACTAGTTCGATTGACTCTATATTCCGTTCCGGACTTGTCCATGATTGAGTGCAGACTAGTCCGATATTTGGTCTAGTTTACGAATAAGTTACCAAATCCGCGGATTTGTCCGATCTATGTCAGACTTGTCCGTTTTGCTCTCTGGACAAGACCAGACTTGTCCGGACATCCAAGCGGATTTGTCCGATATTATTTCCATTCCAAAATAGACTAGTCCGGTCCGTTGTGCGGACTAGTCTGGTCTGCTGAGTTCCACTCGGTTTCTGTTATTTCCTCACGATTTCTTTCTGGGTAACCACCTTATTTGGGCCCAATAATGTCATGCCTAACCCCTGTGGAGCCCATGTGGGACCCCTACACGACCTCCACCCACCTTAGACTCGAATTCCATCAAACGCTATCCTCCACCTATATATAAACAATCCCACCTCTTGACTTTACATCCTTTTGCCTCCATTGAAAGACCACAAACCCTAGTTCGTGGAGAGCTGCCATAAAGGAGGAAGAAAGAGATCTCGAGCAAGAAGAAGAGGAGGAGGAAATGAAAGAGGATCGAGTAAACAAGATCTTCATCGACTTTGCGTTCTTCGTCGCCAATTCACCTTCAACTCTTCATCACCAACCCTAGATTGTCAACACCCAAGTTCCATATTCAATTCTTGACCTTTGGAGTTCTAAACACGTGGTATACCTTCTACTTTCTCTTTATCCACGTCAATTCGACCCCAACTCTCTTAGATCAGAAAAACCCTAATTTGCAGTCTATCCAGCGTGAACTAGTCCGGCCCCTGAAACCGGACTTGTCCGGCCTCTGAATCTGAATTGTGCTGAATTAATTCTAAATTGACTCGGATCAATTTCAAACCTATCCAAACTTGTTAAAAACTATTGTAACCAGTTAGTGAACATTAATAGCAACTCATTAACAAGTTTCACTTCATAATTGCATTAATCATACATGTCGTGGCATATTGAGTACTATATGAGCAATATTTGATTTAATTGTGTGTTTTGTATGTTTGTCGTTCGGAATAGGAGGTGTTGCGCTAGAGAGTGTTGTGGAGGACCTATAGTACCATAATTTTGAAGTCTTCGAACCAAACCAAGCTCAAGAACAAGGCAAGTGTCCTTGAACATATTGATCCTGTTTCTAAAATAAATGTTTTGTGTACAAAAATGCATGCTTGTGTCAATTTGATGGGAAACCCTATGATAGGAAGTTTACTAGCTTTGTTTAACCACCCTTGTCACCTGGAATTCAAGGTAGAGAATCAGGAAGGGCTTTTACCTTTTTGCTTTGCTTAATTAATTGGGATGAGAAAACAACTATATCACTTAATTGTGCATTAATGAGATTGTGGTTAATATGAACTGGTTAATATGATATAGTAATGGGAGATCTAAACAAGCATGGTTTGCGAATTGGGTTGGATGCTATGGTGGTTCGCTTGCTTTAGATCTAAGAACCACTTCGTGCGAGAATAAGCCAGGACTACAGCGCCATTACGAGGCCATGTATGGGTGCAGCGTAGCTAATTAATTAGGATATTGCTATTATTGAGTGGATCATTTGGCACATCAGGTGGGGGGAGTCTGATTGGGTTTGGATATGGTTGGAGGGACTCACTGGGATCCAAATGGCACAAGAGGGGGCCCTTGGTTGAAGATGTGCTTAGTTGGAGACATCACCACCTGTGAAACCTCAGTGGGTCCGTACATGCTAGTAGTCCCTTTGTAATGGCTATTTGGTGATCTCTCGGCCATACAACAAAGGAAGTGTAATTGGCATAAGGGAGGTTCTTTAGTCGCCGACGGGTGACTAAATCACAAAGACGTGGGTAAAGTGGTACAAACTCTGCAAAGTATTAAAACTATCATGATAGTCGTGCTCCCGGTTATGAGCACCTGGACAACTTCCATGATTAGAGGAAAACTTAGAATTTTGGGATGGTTTGGTTATGGTTTGGTACTGGTTATGGTTGATAATATGGTTATGACTGGTTATGGATTAGATTATGGTATTGGATATGATTAATGGTAATGGTGAAATCTGATATAATGGATAATGGATATGGAATATGGACTGGTACTATGTCATTAATTATGGTTTATGGTGGGTTTACTTTACATACATATAATATATTGCTTTTCAAATGTATAAGGTACTTTTCAGCACTTAGCCTTTATTGTATTCGTCATTTGAATCAACTACATGTCATACTTTCCACACGTGATGCGTACGACATGTACTCACCCCTGCAATTCCCCAACCAACAGTTGCAAGTCAGATTTCGGAGTATAATGATGATATTGCGGAGTTCTAGGCCGCGTCCACCGTTAGTTTTGCCTGTGGTATTGATTGGAGCTGTGCTACCCTTATCCCTTTTGCTTAGTTTCCTGAGTTGCTTAATTAGTTATTTCCGCTGCATTAGTTCAAAGTTGTCATCAATATTCATTAGAGCTTGTATTCAAGGATATTCTGAATTCTGTAGTAAAAGTGGTATATTAATCCTGTTCTGTGGTAACTTTCTGTATATCCTCGGTGAATGCACTCGTGTATGTGTGTTGAACGTCTTGGGCACACATATGCGTTCACTTGGTTCATTTTCAGAATCGGGTGTCACAAATTGGTATCAGAGCCAGATGTTGACTGTAAGATGTTGATGAGGACATCACAACAGCGGAGACGCGCATTGAACTGCAAGGACCAATCACAAGAGCACGGGCACGATTATTAAATCAGCAGGTGAATTCGTTCTTAACTTCTTTTGCATGTGAGTTTGAGAATAGATTGCTATGTGATGATTTAATTGTTATTAGGAATAATGGAGAAGATCAAAAAGTGAAGGAAGGAGACCTTGGGAGTGTGGAGAACCACCTGGGACGTCCACAAGTAGATGGAAACAGTTTACAACTCGGACTCGAGTTCAACTCGGAGTCCAGGAGCAGTCCACTTTAAAACAGACGCTCAGGAGGCACACGGACTCCGTTTTCGATGTTCTACATATGCACGGAAAGAGGAGAAGATAAACTTTCCAATGGTTCTGGTCCCACCTCAAAATTCCTAAGGAGTCATTGGGAATCTTCGAAACAAATCGAGTCCAGATTTCTGTCCGGTGCTGCGCCACCGAATCGGGCCTTTGGGCCTTGTATCCCGTAAGAGTCCATTAGGGACGCGTCTAATCGTGTTTTGGTCGAACCCTAGACTATAAATACTGCAGCCGCCGGTCATATTCGGTGGTTTTTGCTTAGATCAATAAAATTGCCGTTATACGGTATGTGAGACCCCAATTTCGCGATTTCTGATCGTGTCTTCTACGTTCTTGCTCATGTTCTCGATTGCACTTGTAGGGATTAGCCTTCTTGGCGAGGTCAAGCGTGTGCAGCACGGTTTATAACCAACGGAGCTGTGGTGTAGTGATTGTAGGGGTACTCGAACCGCTCGAGTGCCGTGGATCATCAACGTCGAGTTCTCCACCCCAATCGACGTACCTTTCTGAAGATCGGGCCTAAACCTACTCATCAATTGGTATCAGATTTCTAGGTTGCCCGTGAGGTATCTTTGTTTTCCTTCCTTCCATTAGATCAATTTTGTTTTGTACCTAGAGACCACAGAAAAGCCACAAAAAAAATTAGGTCGTTTTTACCGCTTCCCAGACTATAGTGCCTGCAGTTTCGTTTTTCAGTTTGCATTCGTGTGGTTGAGTCTTGTTGCTGGTTTAGCTTTGTGTTTTTGGGTCGTAGTTATCGTGTTTCGTCCTTGTTTTCTTGCTATTCGACACCTATCCCACAATCCCTAAATAACAAACCGATCCGCCACGTTTATTGGTTTGCCCTAGCTAGCCGCCTTGCGTGAACTCCCGCATCGCCAGCCCTAGATTAGGTGACAAATCTTTGTGCCATTCATCCTTGAATCATGACACACCACCCCATTAGTTGGTTTGCAAATTCCCGATCGTTTTCGTCTCCGATTGCGAGTTCTGTTCTCAAACCGAGTTGGAATCAACATCTAAAAAATCGTAACTCGGATAGCCTACCTTAAAACGGCCATAACTTTCGCATAAGAACTCGAAATCGGGCGAATTTTTTTTTTCAAATTCATCTACGCGAAATTTCGCATCTGATTTTCCGCCTCGTAGCCGCGTTCGGCGAAATTAGATTGCCCAAATTCCCCTCGGGAGATAGGCTATCCGGCCTCCGAAGTTTCAGCACGAATTTTAAAGAATCTTCTTGATTTTCTATAGGCCGCATGTTACATCCAATTGAGCTGCAAATTTTTGTGCTTCCTATATTTGTGCTACTGAGTAAAGAAAAAATATCATAAAAATATTACAAAAAAGAAAAAAAATAGTGAAGAGCACGCATATTAAAGCAATTGGCCTATACCACATGGTGCTGTTTGTTTGGTTATATCATTCTATCTTTCTTTTGCCTTGATACTTACTTGTGTTGTGCTAGGCTCTAGGGCACTCAGTTGACCAGCAACAGTTTCCTACATTGAATACTTATTCAATTTTGTTTAGCTGTTAACGATTTTCTGCTTATTAGCCACCATATTGTGCCATCCAAGCTCCACCTTTCTCTTGAGCATAACAGGTACCTTTGCAATCACCCCACGCTCCATTGGTTCATCTCACCGTCCACACCACCTGCAGTGTCGGTAAGAACACTTGTAAGAGCGTGGTAAGACGCTTGAGCGAGAGAGATTGTTTTCTTCCACCTTCCACATTGTCACTGTAGTTGATAGGGATAACATTTTTTTGTTGTCTTTTGTTTCCTACTAACAATGGCAGGAGAAGAAAATAATGACGAATGTGTTCAACATGTTGAGTTACGTGATATGTTCGCCAAATACAACGCAGCAACGGAGGAGTCATTGGCGAACTTGACTCGCCAATTGGATGACCTTGCTCTTCGGATGAATACTTTTGAGGCTCGGTTGCTTCTCGCTGGAAGACAAGAAGACAATGCTTATGATGAACTGGAAGATCACAGTAATCAGCCAAGACTGCCACTTTATCGTCGAGGTATGGGAGGTAATAATCATAACAATTATAACCGCCCTCCTGATGATCCTTTTGCTAAAGTGAAATTTACTATACCCTCTTTTTCTGGTGCTTATGATGCTGAGGCTTATCTTGATTGGGAGATGACAGTAGAGCAAAAATTTAATTCCCATTTAGTTCCTGAACAACATAGAGTTCGTCAAGCCACTAGTGAGTTTAAGGACTTTGCTATCATATGGTGGAATGAACTTGTTAAAACTAGAACTGATCCTCCAACATGGGATATATTAAAGGAAGCTATGCGTGTTCGATTTGTTCCTCCATCTTTTCAGCGGGATCTTCACAAAAAATTGCAGCGTTTAGACCAAGGTAACATGTCCGTAGAGGAGTATTATCAAGAGTTACAAAAGGGTATGCTGCGTTGTGGGGTAGTAGAGGACATGGATGATAAAATAGCTCGTTTTTATGGGGGGTTGAGGCGTGAAATTCAGGACATTGTTGATTACAAAGAATATGATACTGTTAACAGATTGTTTCAGCTTGCTATGTTGGCAGAAAAAGAATTGCAGGGCCGACAACAACAGTAACAACGCACGAGGAGCAACTTCACGCCGCGTGCAGCAACTACACCATCCAAAACAGCACCATCTTCGGCCCCCCGTGCAGCGACTACACCACCCAATGGCGGCCAACGAACTATAACTGCTGCTCCACCTTCTCGCGTGCCGGAAGGCAGCAAGGCGACATCATTCAAGCCTTCGTCGTCCACTCCTTCTACGGGTCGTACTTCCGACATTAAGTGTCACCGCTGCCAGGGACTTGGTCATATGATGAGAGATTGCCCGAGCAAACGAGCATACATTGCACGCGACGATGGCGGGTATGATAGTACTTCGGATGTTGAAGATGAATATTCTCTTGCTACTGACTTTACAGATCCAAATGACGAACACACCAAAGAAGAGGTACTTGGTACAGCGGCGACGGATAACTATAGGAGCATCATTGTGCAGCGTGCCTTGAGCTCCAAAGTGGAGACCGACGACAAGCTACAACGACACAACCTCTTCCACATGTTTCTCGTCGTCAAGGACTGCCGTGTACACACTATAATTGATGGAGGTAGCTGCAATAACTTGGTAAGCACGGACGTTGTCAAGAAACTCAGTTTGACAACAAGAGCACACCCTCATCCGTACCACATTCAATGGTTCAACAACAGTGGTAAGGTTCGGGTAACACAAACAGCGAGAATCCATTTTTCAATTGGTTCATACCATGATTTTGCTGATTTTGATGTTGTTCCTATGGATGCTTGTTCTCTTTTATTGGTTCGTCCTTGGGAATTTGATACAGATGCTATTCATCATGGTAGAACCAATAAATATACTCATGCATAAGGGAAAGAAAATCACTTTGCTCCCCATGACTCCTGCTGAAATTGTGCATTTTGAGAAGAGTAAAATTCGTGAGGGCAAAGAAACTAAATTAGAATCTGAAAAACAGCAAGTTATTAAGTTAAAATCACCATCATTGTTCGCAACTAAATCTGAACTTGCTGATTTATTCGATGCTAAGGGGATGTGCTATGTTTTAGTTTGCAAAGAAGCCATGTTTTCACTTCATGAATTGTCTATTGCATTGCCCCCTGCTGTTGCTAACCTTTTGCAGGAGTTTGAGGATGTGTTTCCCTCTGAGATACCCCCTGGTTTACCACCGATGAGAGGCATTGAGCACAAGATCGATTTGATTCCAGGAGCAAGTTTGCCAAATCGTGCAGCATACAGGGTGAATCCACAAGAAACTAAGGAAATTCAGCGACAAGTCCAAGATCTTTTGGACCGCGGGTACATTCGTGAAAGCCTTAGCCCTTGTTCCGTTCCTGTTCTTTTGGTTCCTAAGAAAGATGGTAGTTGGCGCATGTGTGTTGATTGTCGAGCGATTAATAACATCACCATTCGATATCGTTATCCTATTCCTTGATTAGATGACATGCTTGATGAATTGAGTGGTGCTATCATCTTCACAAAAATTGACTTGCGTAGTGGTTACCACCAAATTAGAATGGCACTAGGAGATGAATGGAAAACTGCATTTAAAACCAAGTTTGGACTTTATGAGTGGTTAGTCATGCCTTTTGGTTTAACTAATGCACCGAGCACCTTTATGCGATTAATGAACGAGGTTTTACGTGTTTTCATTGGACAATTTGTGGTGGTTTACTTCGATGATATCCTCATTTACAGCAAGTCATATGATGAACATCTTGATCATTTACGTGCTGTTTTTACTGTTTTGAGAGATGCACGTTTGTTTGGTAACCTCGAAAAGTGCGTTTTTTTGCACCAATCGAGTCTCGTTTCTTGGCTATGTCGTTTCCTCACTGGGAATTGAGATAGATGAGGCAAAAATTGAAGCAATCACCAGCTGGCCAGCCCCAACTACCGTCACACAGGTTCGTAGTTTTCTTGGTCTTGCAGGATTTTATCGGCGCTTTGTGCGGGATTTCAGCACCATTGCAGCACCTCTACATGAGCTAACGAAGAAGGGAGTTCCATTTCGATGGGGCAAACAGCAGCAACAAGCTTTTGATGATCTCAAATCAAAGCTTACACAAGCACCATTACTACAACTTCCTGATTTTGACAAGACCTTTGAGCTAGAATGCGATGCAAGCGGCATTGGTATTGGAGGCATTCTCATACAAGGAGATAAACCCGTTGCTTTCTTTAGTGAAAAACTTCATGGTCCTTCTCTGAATTATTCCACTTATGATAAGGAATTGTATGCCTTAGTCCGTGTATTACAAACTTGGCAACATTATCTTTGGTCTAAGGAGTTTGTCATACATTCCGATCATGAATCATTGAAGTATCTTAAGTGTCAAACCAATCTGAATAAATGACATGCTAAATGGATTGAGTTCATAGAGTCGTTTCCATACATCATTAAGCATAAGAAAGGGAAGGAAAATATCATTGCCGATGCATTATCTAGGCGTTATACCATGCTGTCCCAACTTGATCATAAAATCTTTGGTTTGGAAACAATTAAAGAATTATATCCTACTGATTTGGACTTCAAAGATGCTTTTGAAAATTGTAGAGAAGGAAGAACTTGGAATAAATATGTGCTGCGAGAGGGTCTCCTCTATCGTGCTAACAAGCTATGCATTCCAGCTAGCTCCGTTCGTCTATTGCTTTTGCAGGAAGCACATGAAGGAGGTTTGATGGGACATTTTGGAGTGAAGAAAACTGAAGACGTGCTGTCCACACACTTCTTTTGGCCAAAGATAAGGCGTGATGTCGAGCGCTACGTGTCACGATGCACTACTTGCAACAAAGCTAAGTCTCGCCTTAACCCACATGGTCTTTATATGCCTCTTCCTGTTCCTAGTTTACCTTGGGAGGATATTTCTATGGACTTTGTTTTGGGATTGCCTAGGACTAAGAGGGGGGGGGATAGTATTTTTGTAGTTGTTGATCGTTTTTTCAAAATGGCACACTTTATACCTTGTCATAAGAATGATAATGCCTCACACATTGCTGATTTATTTATGACGGAAATTGTTCGTTTACATGGTGTGCCAAATACCATTGTTTCTGATCGTGATGCAAAATTTTTAAGTCATTTTTGGAGAACTTTGTGGTATAAATTGGGAACCAAGTTGCTGTTTTCAACTACATGTCACCCACAAACGGATGGGCAGACTGAGGTAGTTAATCGTACTTTATCCACTATGTTACGGGCTGTCTTGAAAACAAATTTGAAGTTGTGGGAGGAGTGTTTACCACATATAGAATTTGCTTACAACAGATCCGTTCACTCCACGACAAAGGTAAGTCCATTCCAGGTAGTGTATGGTTTCAATCCCCGTGCTCCTATTGATTTACTACCTTTGCCTCCTTCTGAAACTATAAATTTGGATGTTACACAACGATCTGAATTAGTTCTTAAGATGCATGAAACTACAAATAAAAATATTGAAATGATGAATGAGGAGTATAGGATTGCAGGTAGTAAAGGTAGAAAAGAAGTAAAACTTGAACCGGGTGATTTGGTGTGGTTACATTTGAGAAAAGAGCGATTTCCCGACTTGAGAAAATCTAAACTTATGCCACGAGCTGCTGGTCCTTTTAAGATCGTTGAAAAGATTAATGATAATGCATATAAGCTTGAATTGCCTCCCGATTTTTCGGTTAGTCCTACATTTAACATTTCAGATTTGCGACCGTACTTGGGAGAAGAAGATGAACTTGAGTCGAGGACGACTCCAATTCAAGAGGGGGAGGATGATGAGGACATCACAACAGTGGAGACGCGCATTGAACTGCAAGGACCAATCACAAGAGCACGGGCACGGTTATTAAATCAGCAGGTGAATTCGTTCTTAACTTCTTTTGCATGTGAGTTTGAGAATAGATTGCTATGTGATGATTTAATTGTTATTACGAATAATGGAGAAGATCAACAAGTGAAGGAAGGAGGCCTTGGGAGCGTGGAGAACCACCTGTGACGTCCACAAGTAGATGGAAACAGTTTACAACTCGGACTCGAGTTCAACTCAGAGTCCAGGAGCAGTCCACCTTAAAACAGACGCCCAGGAGGCATACGGACTCCATTTTCGACGTTCTACATATGCACGGAAAGAGGAGAAGATAAACTTTCCAATGGTTCTGGTCCCACCTCAAAATTCATTCGGAGACATTGAGAATCGTCAAAACAAGTCGAGTCCAGATTTCTGTCCGGTGCTGCGCCACCGAATCGTGCCTTTGGGCCTTGTATCCCGTAAGAGTCCATTAGGGACACGTCTAATCGTGTTTTGGTCGAACCCTAGCCTATAAATACTGCAGCCGCCAGTCATATTCGGTGGGTTTTGCTTAGATCAATAAAATCGGCGTTATACGGTTTGTGAGACCCCAATTTCGCGATTTCTGATCGTGTCTTCTACATTCTTGCTCGTGTTCTCGATTGCACTTGCAGGGATTAGCCTTCTTGGCGAGGTCAAGCGTGTGCAGCACGGTTGATAACCAACGGAGCCGTGGTGTAGTGATTGCAAGGGTACTCGAACCGCTCGAGTGCCGCGGATCATCAACGTCGAGTTCTCCACCCCAATCGACATACCTTTGGGAAGATCGGGCCTAAACCTACTCATCAGATGTAGCCTAGATAGAATGGACACTTAGAGCACATAGGAGCATTCAGGAATCTATGAGTTTTTTCTTGGTGTGTTGTTTGCTTTGTATTGTTTTCTTGTGTGCTTAATATAGGATTTTGGGATGCTTTAGCATTGCCATGTCCATATAGGCTAGTATAGATAGTTTCTTAGTTTCATATCCCTTCATGCATATAGTTGGGGACGTATCTAAATTCTTATCTCTTACTTTACTTTAGATGGTGAGGACTCACAACGAGAGGGATGGCAATGATGAGGAGAACAATGGAGCACCTCAGAACAACAATGGACAAGGACCTGCCCAGGGAGCTATCAACCTTGAGCAACTATTGGCTATGCAAAACCAGCTCATGCAGACTGTGATAAAGACTATGGGACAGCTGCATGCTGGTAATAACAACAATCAGCCTCACATTCCTCCACCGCCACCCCCGCCCGCTCATAACCGATTGGGAGAGTTCATGAGGACTGGGCGACCGACTTTTGCTCAAGATGCTGACCCTATTGATGCTGATGATTGGCTTAAGTACGTGGAGAAGAAAATTGCAATCGTCCAAGGTAGTGACCGATTGGTGGGATTCGCTATACAACGCCCATGAGAACGAAGAGAGAATTACTTGGGCTGAATTCAAGGAGAGTTTCCGTTCTCATTATGCGCCTGGAGGTGTTATGATTTTGAAGAGGCAAGAATTTGAGAACTTGAGGCAAGGAAGATTGAGTGTGGGTGAATATCTCAACAAATTCACTCAACTCCCAAGATATGCACTTGAGGATGTGAGCCGGGACAGCCGAAAGCAATACTTGTTCATGAGGGGCTTGAACAATGAGATCCAAGTGCAATTGCTCAATTGTGAATATGCTAACTTTCAGAAGCTAGTGGATAAAGCAATTGTCATCGAGAACAAGGTCCGTGAGATGGAGCAAGACACCAAGAGGAAGGCGCCATATCAAGGACAGCAACAAGGAAGTAATGTGCGCCCTTAATTTGCGCCACCCAATGCACCTTATTACAGCTCTTCCGCTCCTGTACAACGCCCTGGTTATGCACCATGCCCAGCTCAGTTTGTGCAGCAGCACCCTGTCATGCAATCACCTTGGCCTCGAATGCCTTTTGCACCTCGTGCCAATTTTTCTGATGCAAATGTTCAAAATCAAGCCCGTCCCAATAATTCTGGTGTAGCAAGGAAGTGCTATATGTGTGGAGAAGCAGGACACTTTGCACATCAATGTCCTAAGTCATGCCTTGGTCAAGGAAGCAATGCGCCAAGACAAAACCCAAGACCCAATGGAGGACAGCCGCAAGGGAATCGTGGATAGCAAAATTTTGCTCGTGGCACCATGTCTCTACGGAGGATGCTCAACAAGCGGATGACGTGGTGATTGGTATGTTTCTTGCAAACTCCAACCCGACGACTATGTTCTTTGATTCTGGAGCATCGCATTCATTCATTGCATCGAAATATGTTGCCAATTATAGTTTGCATATCTCTCATATGTAGTTTACTCTATTGGTTAAGTCTCCTGGAGGTGTGATGATGACAAATATAGTATGTGTAACACCCTCATTTTCATGCATCAAGGAACGAGTTTAAAATTGATTTGGAGCATTTAAAATTGATTTGGAACAAAACCGCACTTAAAATGCAGGAAAGTGCGGACTAGTCCAATTTTTCTGAGGACTAGTTCGATTTCTCTCTGACAAAAAACGGACTTGTCCGTTTTTGCTTTGGACTAGTCTGATTTTTCCTCTGGAAACTTTCGAACTTGTCCAATTTTGTGCGACTAGTCCGATATTCCAAGAATCCTTAAAATTTTGATAAGTCTCTGGACTTGTCCGGACTAGTACGGTGTTCCAGCGGACTTGTCCGATTTCTTTCTGACTAAAATCGGACTTGTCCAATTTTAGGCAAGACTTGTCTGATTTTCTCTTTGGACATTTTTGGACTAGTCCGGTTCTTTCCGTACTTGTCCAATATTTTGCGACTTCGAGTTGATCTTTTGTTTTACGACTTGTTTCTTGGGTTTCACGTTAAGTGGGCCTAGGGACGTCGTGCCTAACTCTTTTAGAGCCCATATGGGACCCTAAACCGGCCTCTACTCCTCTCAAACTCGAAATCCATCTAACCCTAGCCTCCACCTCTATATAAACAGCGCCACCCCTTGGCTTGACCTCTATTTGCCACTTTTCAACCCCACCCAAACCCTAGTTCGCAGAAAGCCACCATCAAGGAGGGAGGAGAAGATCCCAGTCAAGAAGAAGAAGAGGAGGAAACGAAAGAGGATCAAGATCTCCATCAAGTTTTGTTCTTCATCACCAATTCATCTCCAAGTTCATCACCAACCCTAGATCATCAAGATGCAAGTGTTCCCTCCAAGTTTCTTGATTCATTGGTGTTCTAAACACCTGTTATACCTTCTATTCTCTTTTCCTTACGTGAACTCAAGCCCTAATCTCGAAATTCACGTCGATCTAGAAAACCCTAATCTGCTGATCTCGTAAAGTGCGGACTTGTCTCGTCCCTAGCGGACTAGTCCGATTTCCCTGGATAAATTGTGTTGAATTAATTCCAAAAACTGACCTAATCAACTCCAAACTTGTATACACTTGTTAAAAGCTATTAGAACTAGTTATTGACCATTAATGCAATCTAGTAACAAGTTCTACCTTGCATTTGCATTAATCATGCATGTCATGTCATATTGAGTAATATATGTGCACTCTCTGATTGTGTTTCTTGTCTTGTATGTTTATTTTGTGGATTAGACGGATTTGTGCTTGAGAGTGCCGCGGAGGATCTACAGCACCAAGAGTTTGGAGGCTTTGAACCTAATCAACAGCAAGAGCAAGACAAGTGTCGTTGAAGCATATTGATCCTGTTTAAAAATAAATGTTTTGTTTGCAAAACTGCATGCTGTATCAAATTGATGGGAAATCCTATGGTAGGAAGTTTACTAGAATTGATTAACCACCCTTGTCACCTGGAATTATGGTAGAGAGTCAGGAAGGGCTTTTCACCTTTTTGCTTCGCTTAATTAATCGGGATGGAAGAACGACAACACTACTCAATTTAATTATGCATTAATGAGATTATGGTTAACATGAACTGGTTAATATGATATGGTAATGGGTGATCTAAGCAAGCCTGGTATGAGGATGGGTTGGATGTTATGGTGGTTTCGCTTGCTTTAGATCTAAGGAGCGGTTCGTGGAGCGACCATCCAGGATTTACAGTGCCACCATGAGGCCAAGTATGGGTGCGGCGTAGCTGACTAATTATGGCTTTGCTAGTGCTGTTTGGACCATTATGGATGCTCGGGCAAGGGGTAGTTGGATTGGATTTGTTGATGATTGGTGGGACTACCCTGGGATCCGAATGGCTCAAGAGGGGGCCCTTGGTTGAAGATGTGCTCTATAGGAGACATCGCCACCGGTGAAACCTCAGTGGGGTCTAAATAGGCTAGTATTCCCTTTGTAAAGGCTATTTTGTGATCTCTTGGCCACATACCGATGGAAGTGTGAGACGACATAATAGAGGTTCTAGTCATAAGAGGTGATGAAATCACAAACACGCGGGTAAAGTGGTACAACCTCTGTAGAGTGTGTCTACAACTATCATGATAGTCGTGTTCCCGGTTGTGAGCAACCTGGACCCTCACATGATTAGAAGGAATTTGGTATTGGAATGGTTTTTGGGATATTTATGGTTTGGTTATGGTTATGGCTGGTTATGGATTAATTTCTAGTATTGAATATGGTTATTGGCAAAGGGTGAAATTTGGAATTATTGATGATGGTAATGAATTCAGACTGGTATTATGATATTACTTATGATTATGATGGGTTTACTTCACGTACATGTAATATATTGCTTTTCAAATGTTTTAATGTACTTTTCAGCACTTTGCCATTATTATATTCGTCACTTGAATCAGCCACATGTCATACTTTCCACACTTGCTGAGTACGACATGTACTCACTCTTGCAATCCCCCCCCCCCCCACAGTTGCAGGTCAGGATTGGGAGTTTAATGGTGATAATGCGGAGTTCTAGGCCGTGTCTACCGTCAGCTTTGCCTGTGGTGTTATTGGAGCTGCGCTATCCCTTATGCTTAGTTTGCTTAGTTGCTTAATTAGTTTATTTCCGCTGCCTTAGTTGAACTTGTCATAAATATTCACTAGAGGTTGTATTCGAGGATAAAATGGTTTGTTTAATAAAACTTGGTTAATTAATCTTTTTTTGTGGTAATTTTATGTATACTATTTTGTGAATGCACTCGTGTATGTGTGTTGAACATCCTGGGCACACATATGCGTTAGCCTGGTTCATTTTCGGAACCGGGTGTCACAGACTGGTATCAGAGCCACCGGTTGACCGTAGGACACGGCCTAGATAGAATAGACACTTTAGAGCACATAGGAGCACTCAGGAATCGATGTGTTTCACTTGGAGTGTTGTTTGCTATTTATATTGCTTGCTTGTTTGCTTAATAGAGGATTTTGGGATGCTTTAGCATTGCCATGTCTACCTAGGCTAGTTAGTTGTCTAGTTTCATATTCCTTGATGCATATAGTTGGGAATTCGTTCTATCACTCTTTTCTTTCTTGCTCGATCTCTACTTCAATGGAAGAAGGACAGAACCAGAAGATCCACTGTCTTAGACGAAGCTGTATGGAAGATGAGAACAAAGATGGTGTGTCCAAGAGCAAGTTTTAAAATAAGGGGGGTAGAATCCTTCGCCAACCTTATTGTTTTGGATTCACAAGGATCGGACATGACGCTTGGAATGGATTGACTACGGAAGCATAATGGAGTGGTCCAATATGCCACAAGGACAAAGCAATCGACAGGTGATAAGGGAGTCAACATTGGAGTTGATGCGTCACAATAAATGTCAAAGCTAACCAATCATCAAGGACTACTCCAACGTAGTGAAGCGCATGACTGAGTTTCTAACAAGGGGAAAGCTTCTCAAATGGAATCTATCTTGCTAGGACGACATTGAGAAGGTGAAGAAGAGATTTATAACTGCACCGGTGCTGGTGTTACTAGACGTGAGCAAGAAGTTTGGATTTGTGCGATGCATCAAGACAAGGACTTGGATGTGTATTGATGTAAGAAGGTCAAGTGGTTACATATGCTTCGAGACAACTGAAGAAACATGAGCAGAATTATCCAACACATGATTTAGAACTTGCAGCCATGGTACATGCATTGAAAATTTGGAGACACTACATCCTTGGACATAGGTGTGAAATTTATACAGATCATAAGAGTTTGAAGTATATTTTCACACGAATGGATCTGAACTTGAGGCAACGAAGATGGTTGGAGCTCATCAAAGATTATGATTTGGGAATCAACTATCATCCGGGAAAAGCCAATGTAGTGGCCGATGCTTTGAGTATAAAAGGAATAAGTCATGAACTCACAGTTCGACAGTTACCATTCGAGTTATGTAAGGAGTTTGAAAGGTTGAACCTCGGATTTGTAAATGAGATGGAGGTGATGGATTTAAACCCAACCATGGAACAAGAAATTCGAGAAGCACAGGCCGCGGATGGAGAGATCAAGGAAATCAAGGAAAGGATCGAAGAAGGGAGAGAATTCAGATTTGATGAAGACGAACATGGTACCTTATGGCTTGGAAAGAGAATCGTTGTGCCTAATGTAAAGCATATTCGGGAGATAATACTAAAAGAGGCACATGACTCGCCATACTCGATTCACCCCGGTTGTACAAAGATGTACAAAGACTTGAAGACTTTCTATTGGTGGGATAGCATGAAGAAGGACATAGCATTGTGTGATGTGTTTCAACGAGTCAAGGCGGAACATCAAAAGCCGGCGGGACTATTGCAACCATTGAATATCTCGGAATGAAAGTGGGAATGGAATGGACTTCATAGTTGGGTTACCACGTACTCAGTCCGGGTATGACTCAATTTGGGTAATTCTGGATCGCTTAACCAAGTCAGCTCATTTTGTCCCTGTGAAGACCAAATATATAGCTGCACAATTGGCCCAAATATACATGGACCATATTGTGTGTCGACACGGAGTACCGAAGAAGATAGTCTTGGATAGAGGCTCACAATTCACTTCCAGGTTTTGGCAAAAATTGCATGAAGCTTTTGGGACGAGGTTGAATTTTAGTTCAGCATATCACCCTCAAAGGGATGGACAAACCGAGAGGACCAATAAAATTTTGGAGGACATGTTAAGAGCTTGTGCTTTAAAGCGTGGGAAAGGTTGGGACAAGAGCTTGCCAGATGCGGAATTTTCATACAACAATAGTTACCAAGCATGCTTGAAAATGTCACCATACAAAGCGCTTTATGGAAGGAAGTGTAGGACACCTTTATTCTGGAATGAGGCAGGGGAAACTCAAGTATTTTGTCCTGATGTGTTGCAAGAAGCCAAAAAGCAAGTCTAAATAATTCGTGAAAACTTGACGGCTGCCCAATCAAGACAAAAAGGCTATTCGAACAATAGGAGAAGGAAATTAGCCTTTTAAATAGGAGATTTTTTTTACCTCAAGGTGTCACCAATGAGAGGTCATAAGAGGTCTAACATAAGAGGCAAGCTAGCACCTCGTTATATTGGACCTTTCAAGATTTTGGACAAAAGGGGAGAAGTAGCGTATAAGTTGGAGATGCCAGCTCATCTATCGGATGTCCATGATGTGTTTCATGCTTCCCAGCTCAAGAAATGCTTAAGAGTGCCAGAAGAATAAGTGCCAATGGAAGAATTGGGGCTAGAGGAAGATTTGACTTATGCTGAGCAACCGATCAAAATCTTTGAAACCAAGGAGAGGGTCACAAGGAACAAGGTGATTTGATGGTGTAAAGTTCAATGGAAGCACCACACAGAAAGAGAAGCAACTTGGGAGCTAGAAGATGATATCAAGAAGGACTTTATCTATCTCTTCTCTTACACGTCGAATCTCGAGGGCGGGATTCATTTTAAGGGGGGTAGGTTTGTAACACCCTCATTTTCATGCATAATGCCCTACATACACTCATATACATGTTTAACATTAACCCATAATAAGAGGAACGAGTTTAAAATTTATTTGGAGCATTTAAAATTGATTTGGAACAAAACTGTACTTAAAATGCAGGAATGTGCGGACTAGTCCGATTTTTCTAAGGACTAGTACAATTCCTCTCTGACTAAAAATGGACTTGTCGTTTTTGCTGCGGACTAGTCCGATTTTGCCTCTGGAAACTCTCGAACTTATCCGATTTTGTGCGGACTAGTCCGATATTCCAAGAATCCTTGAAATTTTGCTAAGTCCCTGGACTTGTCCGGAGTAGTCTGGTGTTCCAGCGGACTTCTCCGATTTCTTTCTGACTAAAATCGGACTTGTCCGATTTTACGCCAGACTTGTCCGATTTTCTCTCTAGACATTTTCAGACTAGTCTGTTCCTTTCTGGACTTGTCCGGTATTTTGCGACTCCGAGTTGATCTTTTGTTTTACGACTTGTTTCTTGGGTTTCACGTTAAGTGGGCCTAGGGACGTCGTGCCTAACTCTTTTAGAGCCCATATGGGACCCTAAATCGGCCTCTACTCCTCTCAAACTCGAAATCCATCTAACCCTAGCCTCCACTTCTATATAAACAGCCCTACCCCTTGGCTTGACCTCTATTTGCCACTTTTCCACCCCAACCAAACCCTAGTTCGTGGAGAGCCACCATCAAGGAGGGAGGAGAAGATCCCAAGCAAGAAGAATAAGAGGAGGAAACGAAAGAGGATCAATATCTCCATCAAGTTTCATTCTTCATCACCAATTCATCTCCAAGTTCATACCAACCCTGGATCATCAAGATACAAGTGTTGCCTCCAAGTTTCTTGATTCTTTGGAGTTCTAAACACCTGGTATACCTTCTATTCTCTTTTCCTTATGTGAACTCAACCCCTAATCTCCAAATTCACGTCGATCTAGAAAACCCTAATCTGCTGATCTCGTAAAGTGCGGACTTATCCGGTCCCTAGCAAACTAGTCCGATTTCCCAGGATAAATTGTGTTGAATTAATTCCAAAAACTGACCTAATCAACTCCAAACCTATATAAACTTGTTAAAAGCTATTAGAACTAGTTATTGACCATTAAAGCAATCTAGTAACAAGTTCTACCTTGCATTTGCATTTATCATGCATGCCATGTCATATTGAGTAATATATGTGCACTCTTTGATTGTGTTTCTTGTCTTGTATGTATATTTTGTGGATTAGACATATTTGCACTAGAGAGTGCCGCGGAGGATCTACAGCACCAAGAGTTTCAAGGCTTTGATCCTAATCAACAGCAAGAGCAAAGCAAGTGTCCTTGAAGCATATTGATCCTGTTTTAAAATAAACGTTTTGTTTGCAAAACTGCATGATGTGTCAAATTCATGGGAAATCCTATGGTAGGAAGTTTACTAGAATTGATTAACATCCCTTGTCACCTGGAATTATGGTAGAGAGTCGGGAAGGGATTTTTACCTTTTTGCTTTGCTTAATTAATCGGGAAGGAAGAACGACAACACTACTCAATTTAATTATGCATTAATGAGATTGTGGTTGACATGAACTAGTTAATATGATATGGTAATGGGTGATCTAAGCAAGCCTGGTATGTGTATGGGTTAGATGTTATGGTGGCTTCGCTTGCTTTAGATCTAAGGATCGGTTGGTGGACCGACCATCCAGGATTTACAACGCCACCACGAGGCCAAGTATGTGTGCGGCGTAGCTGACTAATCAGGGCTTTGCTAGTGCAGTTTGGACCATTATGGATGTTTGGGAAAGGTGTAGTCGGATTGGGTTTGTTCATGATTGGTGGTACTACCCTGGGATCTGAATGGCTCAAGAGGGGGCCCTTGGTTGAAGATGTGCTCTGTAGGAGACATCACCACCGGTGAAACCTCAGTGGGGTCTAAATAGGCTAGTAATCCCTTTGTAAAGGCTATTTTGTGATCTCTTGGCCACACACCGATGGAAGTGTGAGACGGAATAATAGAGGTTCTAGTCATCGAAAGGTGATGAAATCACAAACACGTGGGTAAAGCGGTACATCCTCTGAAGAGTGTGTCTAAAACTATCATGATAGCCGTGCTCCCGGTTATGAGCAACCTGGACCCTCACATGATTAGAAGGAATTTGGTATTGGAATGGGTTTTGGGACGGTTATGGTTTGGTTATGGTTATGGATGGTTATGGATTAATTTCTGGTATTGAATATGGTTATTGGCAAAGAGTGAAATCTGGAATTATTGATGATGGTAATGAATTCAGACTGGTATTATGATATTACATATGATAATGATTGGTTTACTTCACGTACATGTAATATATTGCTTTTTAAATGTTTTAATGTACTTTTCAGCACTTTGCCATTATTATATTTGTCATTTGAATCTGCCACATGTCATATTTTCCACACGTGCTGAGTACGATATGTACTCACTCTTCCAATCCCCCCCCAAACAGTTGCAGGTAATGATTGGGAGTTTAATGGTGATAATGCGGAGTTCTACGCCGTGTCTACCGTCACTTTGCCTGTGGTGTTATTGGAGCTGCGCTATCCTTTATGCTTAGTTTGCTTAGTTGCTTAATTAGTTTATTTCTGCTGCATTAGTTGAACTTGTCATAAATATTCATTAGATGCTGTATTCGAGGATAATATGGGTTGTGTAATAAAACTTGGTTAATTAATCTTTTTTTGTGGTAATTTTCTGTATACTTTTTTGTGAATGCACTCGTGTATGTGTGTTGAACATCTTGGGCACACATATGCGTTAGCTTGGTTCATTTTTGGCACCGGGCGTCACAGTATGTCCAAAAGTAAGCCTTAGAATTAGGGGGGTAGACATATTTGCCAACGTCATTGTTTTGGATTCTCAAGGATTGGACACTATACTCATTATGGACTGGTTGAGGAAGCACAATGGAGTCATTGAATGTGCCACGAAGATGGTGAAGTTGACCAATGAGGAAGGGATCACCATAGAATTTGAAGCATCTCAGCACACACCGAAGCATTTGGAGCTGAATAACATAGACGGTGCCGCAATTGAGGAGATTCCAATGGTGTGTGAATTCTTGGATGTGTTTCCGGGTGAGTTGCCAGGTATGCCACCTGATCGAGACATTGAATTTGTTATTGAATTAATACCTGGAACTGCACATATAGCTAAGAGGCCATATAGGATGCCTTCTAAGGAATTAGCAGAGCTCAAGAAGCTGATTCAAGAACAACAAGAGAAGGGTTTTATTCGCCCAAGATCTTCACCTTGGGGAGCCCCCGTTATTTTCGTGGATAAGAAGGATGGATCCCAAATGATGTGTGTGGATTATTGAGCTCACAACGAGGTGACAGTCAAGAACAAGTATACCTTGGGACGCATAGAAGACTTATTCGATTAGATGAAGGGTGCTTGTGTCTTCTCCCAGATTGATTTGAGGTTGGGATACCTTCAAATGAAGATTATACTATCGAACATACCCAAGATAGCTTTCAGGACACGGTATGGATCTTATGAGCACACCGTGATGTCTTTTGGATTGACAAATGTGCATGCCTACTTTATGTACCTCAGGAATAAGGTCTTTATGGAGTTCTTGGATAAGTTCGTTGTGGTGTTCATTGATGACATTATGATCTACTCGAAGGGTGAGAAGGAGCATGAGAAACACTTGAGGCTTACATTGCAAAAATTGAGGGAGCATCAATTGTATGCCAAGTTTAGCAAGTGCCACTTTTGGTTGAAAGAAGTGTCGTTTTTGGGTCATATCATCTTAGGAGGAGGAGTATCGGTCGACCCCAGAAAAGTGAGATACGTGTTGAAATTGGAACCCCCGCAAAATGTAAAGGGAACAAGGAGTTTTCTTGGAATGGCAAATGACAGAATTGTTAATGAAGGGGGATGTGTTTCAATGGACTCAAGCTTGTCAAGAAATTTTTGAGGAGTTGAAGAAAAGGTTAACAATAGCGCCTGTCTTAGTTTTGCCAGATGTGAGGAAGAGTTTTGATATCTACTGCGATGTGTCAAGACAAGGATTTGGATGCGTACTTATGCATAAAGGTCAAGTGGTAGCATATGCATCAAGGCAATTGAAGAGTCATGAGCAGAATTATCCAACACATGATTTGGAACTTGCAGCCGTGGTACACGCATTGAAGATTTGGAGACATTACATTTTGGGACACTGCTGTGAGATTTATACGGATCATAAGAGTCTCAAGTATATTTTCACACAAACAGATTTGAATTTTAGGCAACGAAGATGTTTGGAGCTCATCAAGGATTATTATTTGAGAAACAATTACCATTCGGGGAAGGCTAATGTAGTGGTCGATGCTTTAAGTCGGAAAGGAGTAAGCCACCAACTCACAGTTCGAGAGCTGCCATCCGAGTTATGTAAGGAGTTTGAACGGTTGAATCTTGGATTTGTGAATGAGATGGGAATAATGGATTTAAATCCGTCCTTGGTGCAAGCAATTCGGGAAGGTCGGGCCAAGGATGAGGAAATCCAATAAATCAAGGAAAGGATCAAAGAGGGACGAAAATTCAGACTTGACGAGGATGAACATGGTCCCTTATGCTTGGGAAGAGGATGGTTGTGCCTAATGTGAAGCATATTCGAGAGACAATATTAAAAGAGGCACATGACTCGCCATACTCAATTCACCCCGGTTGTACAAAGATGTACAAGGACTTGAAGACATGTTATTGTTGGGCCAGCGTGAAGAAGGACATAGCTGAATATGTAGCATAGTGTGATGTGTGCCAACGTGTCAAGGCGGAACATCAAAGACCCGCTGGATTATTGCAGCCATTAAAGATTCCAGAATGGAAGTGGGAAGAAATTGGTATGGACTTCATAGTTGGATTACCGTGTACCTAGTCCGATTATGACTCAATTTGGGTTATTGTAGATCGTTTGACCAAATCAGCTCACTTCATACCTGTCAAGACCAAGTATACTGCAATACAACTGGCAGACCTATATATGCAGCATATTGTGTGCCGACATGGAGTACTAAAGAAAATAGTGTCAGATAGAGGTTCTCAATTGACCTCCATGTTTTGGCAAAAGCTGCATGAAGCATTGGGTACAAGGTTGAATTTCAGTTCAGCATATCACCCTCAAACGAATGGACAAACTGAGAGAACCAATCATATTTTGGAGGACTTGTTAAGAGCTTGTGCTTTGAAGCATGGGAGAAGTTGGGACAAAAGCTTTCCATATGCATAATTCTCATATAAAAATAGTTAACAAGCAAACTTGAAGATGTCACCATATGGATCACTATATGGAAGGAAGTAGGACGCCTTTGTTCTGGAATGAGACAGGAGAGAATCAAGTGTTTGGACCTGACATGCTGCAAGAAGCTGAGAAGTAAGTTCAGATTATTCACGAAAACTTGAGGGCTGCTCAATCAAGGCAAAAAGGCTATGTGGACAAAAGGAGAAGGAAACTAGCCTTCGAAGTGGGAGACTTCGTATATCCCAAAATGTCAGCAATGAGAGGTCATAAGAGGTTAAACATAAGAGGCAATCTAGCACCTCGATACATCGGGCCATTCAAGGTTTTGGACAAAAGAGGAGAAGTAGCATATAAGCTGGAGTAGCATACAGCACCTCGATACATGATGTGTTTCGTGTTTCCCAACTCAAGAAGTGTTTAAGGGTACCGGAAGAACAAGTGCCAATGGAAGAATTGGAATTAGAGGCAGATTTGACTTATGCTGAGCAACCGGTCACTATCTTGGAAACCAAGGAGAGAGTCACAAGGAATAAGCTGATTAGATGATGTAATGTTCAATGGAAACATCACATAGAATCAGAGGCAACCTGGGAGTAGGGAGATGATCTCAAGAAGGAATTTCCCTATCTTTTCTCTTCCGCGTCAAATCTCGAGGGCGAGATTCATTTTAAGGGGTGTAGATTTGTAACACCATCATTTTCATGCATCATGCAGTGCATAAGTTCATTTACATGTTTAACATTAACCCACATAAAAATAAACAAGTTTAGAATGAATTAGAAGCAAAACAACACTTATAAGTCTGTAGAAGTACGGACTTGTCCGGTTTGTACCCCGGACTAGTTCGGTTTCCCTCTCTATTGCCCTCCGGAATTGTCCGTTTTTGCTGCAGACTAGTTCGATTGACTCTCTGTTCCGTTCTGGACTTGTCTGTGATTGAGTGCGGACTAGTCTAATATTTGGTCCAATTTTCGAATAATTTGCCAAATCCCTGGACTTGTATGATCTATGACGTAGTTTTCCGTTTTGCTCTCTGGACAATGTCGGACTTGTCCAGACCTTTCAGCGGATTTGTTCGATATTGTCTTTGTTCCAAAACGGAATAGTCCAGTCTGTTGTGCGGACTAGTCTGGCCTTCTGAGTTCCACTCGGTTTTTGTTATTTCCTCAAGATTTGTTTTTGGGTAACCGCCTTATTTTGGGCCCAAGAACGTCGTGCCTAACCACTATGGAGCCCATGTGGGACCCCTACACGGCCTTCGCCCACCATAGACTTGAATTCCATCGAACCCTAGCCTCCACCTCTATATAAACAACCCCACCTATTGACCTTACATCCTTTTGTCTCAATTGAAAGACCACAAACCCTAGTTCATGGAGAGCCGCAACAAAGGGGGAAGAAGGAGATCCCGAGCAAGAAGAAGAAGAGGAGAAAACGAAAGAGGATCGAGTAAACAAGATCTTCATCGACTTTGTGTTCTTCGTCGCCAATTCACCTTCAACTCTTCATCACCAACCCTAGATTCTCAAGACCCAAGTTCCATCCTCAATTCTTTATCTTTGGAGTTTTAAACAAGTGGTATACCTTCTACTTTCTCTTTTTCCACGTAAATTCGACCCCAATTCTCTCATATCAGAAAAACCCTAATTTGCAGTATGTCCAGGGCGGACTAGTCCGGCCCCTTAAACCGGACTTGTCCGGCCTCTGAATCTGAATTATGTTGAATTAATTCCAAATTGACTCGAATCAATTCCGAACCATTCCAAACTTGTTAAAAACTATTAGAACCAGTTAGTGAACATTAATAGCAACTCATTAACAAGTTTCACTTCATAATTGCATTAATCATGCATGTCATGGCATATTGAGTACTATATGAGCAATATTTGGTTGAATTTTGTGTTTTGTATTTTTGTCGCTCGAAATAGAAGGTGATGCACTATAGAGTGTTGCGGAGGACCACCAGTACCAGAATTTTGAGGACTTTGACCCAAACCAAGCTCAAGAGCAAGGCAAGTGTCCTTTAACATATTGATCCTTTATTTAAAATAAATGTTTTGTTTACAAAAACATGCTTGTGTCGATTTCATGGGAAACCTTATGATAGGTAGTTTACTAGCTCTGTTCAACCACCCTTGTCACCTGGAACTCATGGTACAGAGTTGGCAAGGGCTTTTACCCTTTTTGTTTCGCTTAATTAATTTGGATGGGAAAACAACTATATCACTTAATTGTGCACTAAATTGATTATGGTTAATATGAACTGATTAATATGACATGGTAATGGGAGATCTAAGCAAGCATGGTTTGTGGATTGGGTTGGGTGCTATGATGGTTTGCTTGCTTTAAATCTAAGGACCGGTTTATGCGAGAATAAGCCAGGACTAGAGTGCCACCATGAGGCCAAGTATGGGTGCAGCAGCTGATTAAATAGGGTATTGCTGGTATTGAATGGATCATTTGGCGCACCGGGGAAGGGATTTGAATTGGATTTGGATATGGTTGGCGAGACTCCCTGGGATCCGAATGGCACAAGAGGGGGCCCTTGGTTGAAGATGTGCTTAGTTGGGGACACCGCGACCGGTGAAACTTCAATGGGTTCGTACATGCTAGTAGTGACTTTGTAAAGGCTATTTTGTTATGTCTTGGCCATACACCAAAGGAAGTGTAATTGGCATAAGGAAGGTTCTTTAGTCGCTGACGGGTGACGAAATCACAAACACGTGGGTAAAGTGGTACAAACTCTGCAGAGTATTAAAACAATCATAATAGTCGTGCTCCCGGTTATGAGCACCTGGACAACATCCATGATTAGAGGGAAACTTGGAATTTTGGGATGGTTTGGTTATGGTTTAGTACTGGTTATGGTTGATAATATGGTTATGGCGTGTTATGAATCAAAATCTAGTATTGGATATGATTAATGGTAATGGTGAAATCTGGTATAATGGATGATGGATATGGAATATGAACTGGTACTATGTCATTAATTATGGTTTATTATGGGTTAACTTCACATACATACAATATATTTCTTTTCAAATGTTTAATGTACTTTTCAGCACTTAGCCTTTATTGTATTCGTCATTTGAATCAGCTACATGTCATACTTTTCACACTTGCTAAATACGACATGTACTAACCCTTGCAATTCCGCCACCAACAGTTGTAGGTCAGATTTGGGAGTATAACGATTATAATTCGGTGTTCTAGGTTGTGTCCGTCGTCAGCTTTGCTTGTGGTGTTGATTGGAGCTGCGCTACCCTTATCACTTTTGCTTAGTTTGCTTAGTTTCTTAATTAGTTATGTCCACTGCAATAGTTCAAACTTGTCATTAATATTCATCGGAGCTTGTATTCGGGGATATTCTGAATTCTGTATAAAAGTGGTATATTAATCCTGTTATGTGCTAATTTTCTATATATCCTTTGTGAATGAACTCGTGTATGTGTGTTGAACGTCTTGGGCGCACATATGTGTTGACTTGGTTCATTTTCGGAACCAGGTGTCACATATTTCTTAACACCGCATATAATCTCTAGTAAGAGATGAGATCCACAAGTGCACGGAAAATACCGTTGTAAAATTTAACGCATGAGTATTCCCAAGGGTTCGTATTTATCCCAAAGGAAGGCGATGGATTAAAGTACACAGTACTCTTATGATCAAGCTATAAGATACTAATTAGTTATCATGATAGAGGTAAGTCGATAATATGTGTAGTGTGACACATACCTAAGCAATTTATTCTAAAAGGGTAATAGGTCCTAGTGAAGATTATACTAAGATTTGGTGAGTTTGTAGGATCGAAGAGCAGGTGAATAGCTACTAGAGGGGGGTGCGAATGGTAGATTACGACTTTTTCAGCGGAAGCAACAAAAACCCCTCGGCAGAAAATTGATCTATTAAAGAAATCATGTGTGCGACTAATCTAAACGTGTGGAACTGTGACAAAAGTGGTAGATATTATAGAGGATGAAATCACGAAGATACGACAATAAGAACCACTTAAATCCGTCTAGAAAAACTCAAGTTACAATTGAAAGATTGAACGAAGGTCAATCTGTTCTACCTGAGAAAAACTAGATCTGCAACACTGTAATGAAACTCATGTATATCCAAAACCACAAATTCAATAACTGTGAAATTTTCACATATGATAGTCAATCAAGTTGTGAAGACAACCCAAAAAGAATCATATGGATTGGATCTGTAAAACTCGAGTTAGGATAAAACCACCGAAGCAAGGTAGTGTTGTGCAGAAACTCGACGAGAAAAACTTGTCTGAAAAAGGTCGAACAGACAAGGCACAAAAGTTCCTTTGATCTACAAATTTTATTGATCAAACCACAAGAGGAACAGCCCCAAAGTCGTCTGCCATGAGCTCTGGCCTCCATTGCTTATATAACAAGCCATGAGGCCAACGCAAACCAAACTAGGACTCTAATCTTACTCACTTCATGAATTGAAACTTTCCATAACTGCTCAAGACCCTTCTATACGCAGATAGAAGCATTCTTAAGACTTCCAAACACCTTAGAAATGTACACCACATTCTTAAAACAACTCAACTTAGTGATCTACACGAAATACTATCATAACCAACTCAAATCCTTCCATATTTGAGTCAAACACGACTCGACCGCAGCCTGAGTCCATAATCAAGTCGATTAGACCTTTCCGACCAAGTCTTTATGTTCGCATCTCTTCATCACGCCTTGGAACCATGTAGCCACGTCCATGCACTCCTTGCACATGTGCAAACATCTCCAACAACGTCCACGATACCTTCATATGCATTGTTCTTGATTCAAACATGTTGCACAACCTCCTGATCAACTTAACCACAATTCCTCTCCAACTTGGTTGTTGAACCTCATCTTCTCCCTAAGACTAGTTCAATGGATCCCGTCACCAGCCATGTCTTGAACTCAAGAACCACCTGCACATGAATAAACAACTGATACTTCTGAGCACAACTCCTCGACTTGACTCACGTTATTTTTGAAACCACAACACCATACGTGAGCACCTCACCTAAGCATGTTGCAAACCTTAGCAAAAAGATATCAACCATAATCACCAAAACACACCAAAAACTTAGTAAAGGAATACTAAGAAAACTTTATATAGATGTAAAGCATGTTCGAATCAAATCAAAGTAAAAGTAGAATCATTGCAATCTAGCACCAGACCTTGTCAAAGCTAACCGGACCTAGAATCAGAGCTTACCAAAGCTAGCAGGACCTATCGCCGGAGCTAACCAAAGCTAGTCGGACCTAGCATTGGAGCTTATCAAAGCTAGTCGGACCTAGCACCGTCGCTAACCAAAGCTAGTTGAAACTCGCGCATGACCTAGCAAAATAAGTCGGACCTAGACAAAGCAAGTTAGACCTTACATCGAACCTTGCCAGAGCTACCAAAAACAAGTCGGACCTATCGTCAGACCTTGCAGGAGCTCAGACCTAGAGTCAGACCTTGGTGAGACGGGTGTTTTGGAAAAATTCAAAACTTTTATCGTCAGAGCCATAGTATTCAACACACATCGGTCTCACAATATCCCCCTTGATGAATGCATTGGCAACACAACTTAAAATCCGAACATTAGCTCATTCACATGAAAAGTTTTGAAATGAATTTTCTCCACAAAATATTCTCCCCCTTTGTAAATCGGAAATAAAATGAGAAGAAAAACAAAAAATTCTCCCATTGAGAAGAATCGTGCACAAACACTTGTGAATGTGTGCGATTGAAATGTGTGTAATGTGTGATCAATTTCTCCCCCTTTGACAATGTATTCAGAAAGGTACAAAAGATAAATTTTAATTGTTATGAGCATAATATAACATATACATATAAAATAAATCTCATCCATGTTATACTATCAAGTAACTTACACTATCACATCAAAGAGATTCATAAAGTAGTGTAAGCCATGCTAGAGATCAAATGTAATTTTCAATTTAAGCAAGTCATGATCTCGCAAACTTAACTATTTCAAAACCTGAAAGCATGACACTTGTTGCTGCATTTTTATTTTCTTTTTATATTATTTAAAGCACAAATTCTGATCATATAACATTTGCAAGAAATTATATGTTGCATCTGTCTTATTCTAACCAACCGAGCCAAGCCTATGCCATTTGGCAATCAGAAGCTTAAGGACACATGGTTTTAGTAATACACAACTTCTTCTAAGTTCATATATAAGTGCAATGATAAGCCATCTCAAAAGAAGACGTGCGATGCATGCATATTCACTTGATCTTTTCTCATTTTTTATTTGATCATAAAAACTCAACATGTTGATAGTTGATTGATTATTTTTCATTATTGAAAGCACTTATGAGCATGCAACAATTTCAAAATTGCAAGAAAGTTCGATCATGACATGATTTAGTGTAAGTAATTATTCCAATTACTAGTCATTGCGAAAACTACAAGATGTATAACATAAGTAATGTAGTAAGAACTTTCAGCATGTAAAAGGTATAACAAAGTAATATATGTATGAAATACTATGCTCATATTATTTTAAATTTAGATTAACACATAGACTTCCCAAGTTTTAAAACTCCCCCTCAATTTAAGCCATGAGGATGCATACCCCTATTTCACTATGAATGAAACAAAAACGAGTGAAATCCAAAGGTTTTGTGAAAATATCATCCAATTATTGTTCAGTATCTACATGGTCAAGCACAATGTTTCGTTTTTCAACATTATCACAGAGAAAGTGATACCTCATGTCAATGTGCTTTGTTCTCGAATGTTGCAAAGGATTTTTAGCAATGCAAATGACACCAGTGTTATCACAAAGCAGTGTAACACTATCTACATCAACCCCATAGTCCTTAAGTGTTTAAACAATCCAAATAATTTTTGAGCAAGCGCTAGCAGCAGCTACATATTCAGACTCGGTTGTGGGTTGTGCAACTAAACATTGTTTTTTAGAGGACCAAGCAACAAGTGAATTACCAAGAAAATGACAAGCACCTGTAGTACTTTTCCTATCAATCATACAACCCCCAAAATTAACATCCGAAAAAGCTTCCAAAGTAACAGTTGAGGAAGAAGGAAGAAAAATGCCAAAATATTGAGTTCCATGTAAGTACCTGAGAATTCTTTTGATGGCTTGACGATGTGAAGCACATGGAGAAGCTTGAAACCGTGCACAAAGACATATGCTAAATTGTATGTCCGGTCTTGATGTCGTGAGGTACAAAAGTGATCCGATCATGCTTCTATATTCTTTTTGATCCACAGGTTCACCATGTTCATCAAGTTCAATTGTTGTTGTTGTACCCATTGGTGTCCAAAGAGGCTTGCTTTTGACCATGTTGAAGCGCTTAAGAAGATCTCTTGTATATTTTGTTTGATGCACAAAGGTACCTTCTTTGGTTTGCTTCATTTGCAGCCACAAAAAGTACGTGAGTTCTCCCATCATACTCATCTCAAATTCTGAACTCATCATATCATGTGACTCGTTCGTGCAAGCTCCCAATGATTTGTTGTTGAGAATGACTTTTGAGAACCCAGAGGGGAGTCGACACTTCACAAGATTCTTCTTCTTCATGTTCATCACAAATCAAGGAGCTTGTGACTTGAAGACGATCTGGACCACCTAGGGTCATCGTCGGTGCTGGTTGTGAATAAAAATCAGGAGCTGGAACAATATCATTAGCTGCTAAATTTTTGGGCAGCAACACCTCTTCTTCATCACCTTCAACGAAAATACTCTCCCCCTACGGATATAAATCCGGACCTGCAATATTTTAGCTAGTACCTGGGCTAGCTTCATCAAAAGAAACCTCACAAGTCTCCACAATTTTGTTAGTGTCAAGAAAAAGCACACGGTATCCTCTAGTATGAGATGGATAACCAAGAAACATGCCATCAACAGATTTAGCTTTAAATTTATCAAGATTACCATGATTCTTAACAAAGCATTTGCATCCAAAGACCATAAAATATGTGACACTAGGCCTATGTCCAAATCGAATCTCATATGGTGTTTTTCCTAGCTTCGCACGAAAGAAAACACGATTTGAAACATAACAAGCGGTTGCAATTGCATCCGCCGAAAACATTCTTGAGTTTGATATTCATCAAGCATAGTCCTAGCCATCTCAACTAAGGTTATATTATTTCCTGTACAACACCATTTCATTGAGGTACATATGGTGAGTAAAATTGATGAGCTATTCCGTTTTCCAGACAAAAATGATCAAAGGATTGATTTTTAATTTTAGCTCAATTTTCACTTATAAATGCTCTTAAAGATCCTGGGTGATCAATTGATAATCTGAGAAATAAAGTTCTAAAGTGACTAAAACCTTCATTCTTAGATGCCATAAAATAAACCCAAGAGTATCTAGAATAGCCATCAACAATCACAAGAACCTACCATTTACCTCCAAAGGATTGAACATGTGAAGGTCCTACGGTGTCAAGATGCAAAAGTTTACCCAGTTTAGTTTTCATGGTCATTGTGAGAGGAGCATGTGAACCTGCAACCATCTTAGCATGACTACAAGAAGAGCACACAATTTCTTTGACCCCTTTAAGCTTAGGCAGCCCATGTATGCGATAAAAATCACTAACACGCGTGAGATGATCAAAGCTTACATGACCAAGTCTACCATGCCAAAAATATAAGTCTTCTAAATCATTAGAAACTAGACACCTATGCTTAGAAGAAGACATATCAAAATCAGCTTTAAAAACTCTTCCAAACCAAGACATGTTAAAAATAAGCTCACTATTTGAACCTACAACTTTGCAACAATTTTTATTGAAAATAATTTCTAGATTTTCATCTAGAAATTGTGAAATAGAAAGCAAGTTGTATTTCAAATTTTTGACAAGTGCCACATCCTTCAATATATAGTGATCATTTACTCGAACCAAATCCTTAGCAATTATAGGAGTCAAAAAATTATCGGCAAAAGTAACATTCTCTACACGTGACACAAAAGAGAGGGAGGAGAACCATTCTTTGTTACCGGTCATGACGTGAGCAACCTGAGTCAACAATCCAAATGTTCTCCTTCCTCAAACGTGTAACCTACATAGAAGCACAATACGTCGATGACTTAATATTGGGGTTAGTGAAAAGGCATTTAGGAATACAGTACTGAGTCACATGGCGTCAGTAGGAATAACACGGGAAAGCTAAGATAAAACAACAGGTTTATGAGCCAAAGCTTGAGGATTCTTGTACCCAACTACTGACTTATGAGGTGTTACATGTGTAGCACAAAAAACAGTAGGTTTGGGACCAAACTTGCATGTTTTCAACTCATTACAGCAGGTTGGATGTTCCTATCATTCGATTTAGCATGTGCAGCAGATTTTGCATGAAAGTTATGAGATCTAGCAATCATTCTATCCTTTTTCTATTATTTAGCTAGTCTATAACAAAAATCTATGACATGACCATCTCTACCACAGTAGGTATAATGAAATTTAATTTTGTATTCATGTGTAGATGAGCAAGCAACATTTATATTAGCAACCGAGTGAGACAACACTTCTGCAGATTTGAAAACCACTTCTTTACTTTTAGGTACTGTTTTAATCATACCACTTCCTAATGACTTTAAAATTTTATGTGGATGTACATTAGCATGAGCATGAGAATCAAAACCTAAACCAGATTTATCATTGCTAGATTTATTGGAATTCAACAACAAGTTTAGGTTCTTATTTGTATTACAAAACCGATCTAATGTCCTATGCATGCAATCAAGTTTCTTTGACAGATCAATGCAATTTTCAAATGAAGTTTTTCCTTTTAATTTGCAATTGGAACAATATTTAACTTCAAGAGAACGTAAAGCATTGTTCAATATAGAAATTTCATTCATAGCATCTTGTAGTTTCTTATCAAGATCATCACAAGTAGAACGGTAAGCATCTTTCAAGTTTTTATCATTAAGTGCAGCAAGCTTTTTGTTCTTTTCAGTTTCAAGTTCAAGTTTATCAAGTGTGGAGGTGTGTGCACTTCTTAGAGAAGACAATTGTTCATATATTAAATTGTGTGAGGAACAAGAATCATCACTAGGAATCAATGATTTCAAATGATTAATTTCGGATTCTAGTGACTCAATTTTAACAGCATTGTCCCTATGCTTTTTCTCCTTTTTCTTAATTATAACAGTGGCACAAGAAATAGCATCACACATTTCTTTCCAAGTAGGACATACCTCTTCATTGTCGCTAATGTGTTATGCCTCCTCCATACCTGATCTTGACTTGCCCGCCATGAAACACAATTTTTCCAAATCATCTTCATCTTCGTCACTTTCGATGTCCTCATCGCTCGATCCAAGCTGAAGTGCGGAAATAAAACTATTCAGCAATTGGCGTCCTGTATAACCCTTCTTTTTCTTGTTGTTGTTTGCAAAGGAGTGCTTTGTCCTTGTTTCCTTTTCATCATGGGAAGTAGCACATGAAAGGTTAGGGAAATCCATGCAAAAATGTCATGTCTTACCACATTAGAAGCATCGTTGACGTCCGACACTTCCTCTCCTTCTAGTTCTCACATTTTGCAATGCTTTTGTGAACCGTGTAGAAATGAGTTCAAGTTCTTCCTCTAGAAACTCTTCAATCTGTTCAAGGGTTAGAGAGGACAACAAAGCAAGTGTTCCACTCGATGAAGATTGGCCAGAGCGGCATGTCACGTTGAGAAACAAATGCAAGAGACTTGTTGGGGTTCTTACTTGAGATTATGTCAATTTCATGAGTTTTTAATGTAGAATATAAAAAATCTAAAGTAGGTGTACTCATGACTGCAGATTCACGAATAGATGTGACTTTCATCTCCCAAATTGACATGTCTAATGAACTTTGTAATAGCCTAGCATTCTCAGCATCTGGAAACTTAACTTTGACGCTATGCAAGTTGATGAGAATTTTATTAAAGCAGCAAAGAGATCGTCGATGGATTCACCTAGTTGCATATCAGAGTGCATGTACTCCTTTTTGAAAATGTCTTGCATTACCTCCTTTATCATGTTGGATCCTTCGTGGTAATCACATAAAGCTTTCCAAACATCGTACGCAGATTGGAGGTGAGCAACACGGTCGAAGTCGCTTTGGGTTAATCCTTGTATAATCAAGTTTCGAGCCTTGTTGTTGTTGTCGACATCTCTACTATTTGTATCCGTGACTTGATTGTTTTTTTCGTAGGGCTTTCAAACCTTTTCCCATGTTGTGAAGCCTTGTGCCTGATGAGTGCTTCCATATATGCCTTTCATACCTGAAAATAAATTCCACTAAAGACACAAGGTTTTGCAGAGTAATTCTCCATGATGATTAGTTGAAAACATGTGAAAATAAATTAGTGCACCGTGGCTCTGATGCCAATTGAAGGATCGAAGAGCACGTGAAAAGCTACCAATGGAGGGTGAATGGTAGATTACAACTTTTTCAGCGAAAGCAACAAAGACCCCTTGGCAGAAAATTGTTCTGTTAAAGAAATCGTACATGTGACTAATATAAACATGTTCAACTGTGAAAAAGTAGTATATGTTATATAGAACCAAGTCACGAAGACACGACAATAAGAATCAGTGAAATCCATCAGGATAAACTCAAGTTACGATCGAAAGAGTGAACGAAGGTCAATCTGTTCTACCCAAGAAAAACCAGATCTACAACACTGCAATTGAACTCGTGTAGATCTAAAACCACAAATCCAATGACCGTGAAATTTTCACAAATGATAGATAATCAAGTTTTTAAGACAACCCAACAAGAATCACGTCGATTGGATCTGTAAAACTCGAGTTATGGTAAAACCACCGAAGCATGGTAGTGGTGTGCAGAAACTCGACGAGAAAAACTTATCTGAAACAATTGGGACGAACAAGGCACAATAGTTCCTTTGAACTACGAATTTTATTGATCAAACCACAAGAGGAACAGCCCCAAAGTCGCCTACCACGAGCTCTGGCCTCCCTTGATTATATAACCAGCCATTAGGCCAACCAAAGCCAAACTAGGACTCTAATCCTACTCAGTTCACGAATCGCAACATTCCATAAATGCGCAAGACTCATCTATACACAGATAGAAGCAATATTAAGACTTCCAAACACCTTAGGAATGTTTCCCACATTCCTAAAACAAGTCAACTTTGTGACCCACACAAAATCCTATCATAACCAACTCAAATCATTCCATATTTGAGTCAAACACGACTCAGTTACAGCCTTAGTCCATAATCAAGTCAGTTGGACCTTTTCGACCAAGTCTTTACGTTCACATCTCTTCCTCACGCCTTGAAACCATGTAGCCACGTCCATGCACTCCTTGCACAGGTGCAAACATCTTCCAATGACGTCCACGATACCTTCATATGCATTGTTCTTGATTCAAACATGCTACACAACCTCCAGATCAACTCAACCACAATTCCACCCGAACTTGGTTGTTGAAGCTCATCTTCTCCCTAAGACTAGTTCAATGGATCCCATCACCAGCCACGTCTTGAACTCAAGCAATACCTGCACATGAATAAACTACAGATACTTCCGAGCACAAGTACTCGACTTGACTCACGTTAGTTCCGAAACCACAACACCTTACGTGAGCACCTCACATAAGCATGTTGCAAACCTTAGCAAAAGGATATCAAACATAACCACCAAAACACACCCAAAACTTAGTAAAAGAATACTAAGCAAACATTCCATAGATGTAAAGCAAGTTTGAATCAATTCAATGTAAAAGCAGAACCATTGCAACCGAGCACTGGACCTTGCCAAAGCTAACCGGACCTAGAACCGGAGCTTACTAAAGCTAGCAAGACCTATCGCTGGAGAGCTAACCAAAGCTAGTCAAACCTAGCACTGAAGCTTATCAAAGCTAGTCGGACCTAGCACCGGACCTAACCAAAGCTAGTTGAACCTTGCGTCGGACCTAGCAAAATAAGTTGGACCTAGAAAAAGCAAGTCGGACCTTACATCAAACCTTGTCGGAGCTACCCATAACAAGCTGGACCTATCATCAAACCTTGCAGAAGCTCGAACCTAGAGTCGGACCTTGATGAGATGGGTGATTTGGCAAAATTCAAAACTTTTATCGGCATAGCAAATGTAGTAGCACACACAGGTCTCACAGAGTTGCTCCTACAATGCTTATAGTATACATATACAAAGGCTAAGTTTGGTTCTAATGAGCATGTCAATGGTGAATCCTTATGCTATGTTGTTCAACACGTCGGGCACGGGTTTACCACTAAAAATACTAGGACGACTCTCACCAAGAACCAGTGGCATAGTCGAACGTGGAGAATTACAAAGGACAGGTAGGGGTGTCACCACCTACTGCCTACCTCTTCAATCCGTGGTTCTACAAGACATTCAACACTACTTAACTATCCTAGCACCATGCAAGCATACTAAGCAAATACCTTAGGAGCCGTGACAAAAGCCATCCTAAAGCAGTGAACTAAATCATCGTTGAAACAAATGTTGATAGATAGCATATTTATTCATGTTAACATGATCATATTATAACTACATAGACTATAGTGGGGGTTTATAGTGTTTATGATGATAATATATTAGCATTAAGGCATGATCATAAAGACGATTCCTACCACATACATGGTATTCACAATCAAACAAGAGACGCTTCATCCAATCATATGTATACTGAAAGACTAAAGATAACATCTTTATTATGCATAAAGTACAAATATAAGAAGGAATACATGAGCCATATCTTTCCTAATTTGGTATTAGAAAGAGAGACCCCCCCTATTCCTTCCCAATTTGGATTTTGGAATAGAGACTATCCTATCTACAACCTAACTTCTCTAAGGACTAAGAAAAGCAGTGTATACAATAGAATCATGCTCAAGTGGTGTGTGTTGAAGTGAGGAGTAGGGGTCCTATTTATAGCTGGAGAAGGGTCGGTTCCCACCACCAAAAGCGCGCAAATTAGTTGTAATAGTTATCAGGGCAACACAAGTGAGTGACACATGGAAGTTGACCACGTTTGGCGCGAATAACAAGTCGACCGAACAGGGAGTTGGTCGACCTTGTCATTGTGCCCATTCCCGTGTGCTATCTTCAGGTCACTTTGGGTGGTCCTATTGTCTGGTATGGGTGATACATCATCGAATCTCCTCGGATACATTTGTTTGTGGGCCATTTGATCCATGTGATGCTATGTGTTGTCACACGATTGGTCGGGATGGTACTTTTAGGATTGCTCCATCTCTTTCACCTCTATTCCCTCATAAAAAGCCTGCATGCACTATTTTTCCAAGGAAAAGAGAAAATAGGTGAAGTAGAAAGGTGATGTGTGCAAGAAATTATTTGTCCTTCACATAATCGAGTTATATTGATGGGTGAAATTGGGATATAACAACCGCCAACACTGTCTTCCCTTGCAGCACGACAGCAGTCGAGCCCGGCTCGGAGGTCGGCTGTGGAGAGCTTGGTGGACCGGGAGACGACCGTGTAGCTATCGATGGTCGTTGTGCGTGACAACGACATGTGTTGTCTCCTCTTATGAGAGAGATGATGGCAGCAACGACGAGGTGGTCGACGTGGTTGATCCATTGTTGTGCTACTCCTTGAGAAGCGTTCGTGGAATGTGGGTTGTGGAGGAGAGCTCCATATGCTGCCAGAGCGCTCTTCGAACTTATAGCCGGTGGCTCCATGAGTGCCGACTGGGCCGGCATCCAAAGGGAAGCGACGGTCTGGCAGGCTGCAACTGTGTGGGGGCACGATGGACCAAACCATGCTCCGGAGCAGGATCTGGTCTCTGCACCACCTGCCTTGTGGCGATAGCTTCGAGAATCGCCATCCAAAGGCCTGATATTCACCATTGCGGTGAAGGCGCAACTTCTTGGGAGAAAAAGTCCCCTATCTGGCGCGCCAAATGTCAAAGTGTTCTTGTGACACTTCCCCCGGACCTGCTTAGTTGCAAAAGCCCTTAATTTTAGATGAGCATTAAAGCAAGGAGACCCATGTTTAGAAAATAAATGAAAATAGCAAGTGCCAAATAAATCAAATCGATTCAAACCCTAAAAGAGGGAATTAAAAAAAAATTAGATACTATTCAAATGAGGTTAACATGAAGATTTGAGTTGACCATTGGGTTTCTAATATTTCAAATAGTCTCTCTGCAAACTTCCATAATTTTTAAGGCAAGTTTGCTATTTAATTCAATGACTACATTGAATTCCATCCATATTGAAATTCAAATTTGAATTAAAATGAAATTGAGTCCAATCAGTGAATTGAGTTCAAAATCAAATTGTACACCTTTGAATTGGTTACTCTGCAAGGATCTAGATTTTTTGGAACAAATTAGATGCAGGAATAGAAGTAACGGGGAAGTAGATGAGGGAGAAAAGATGGGCCCAGTGGACACAAACACAGAAACCGCCTCTCTTTCCAGCTCGACACCTCCCGACTGGCAAAATCGACCCAGCAGCTTGTGTGCTTGCTTCATTCCTTGCTTGTGAAGCCAGCTGAGCTGCAGCTAGGGGCGAACTGATCCTTTCAGTTGCTTCACGATGCAACACAGCAAAAAAGTTTTCCCTCTCCTCTGTTCTTACTCTCTCCGGCGAGCACCTCACTTGCAACCCTTGCAGCCACCAGCACAGTCCGAGTTTCACATCCAGGTGAACAGAAAAAAGAGGCATAACATCACTTTTCTTCTTCTCCTCCGATCAGTTCATTGTTTCCTCATCTATGTGCTAGGTATTTTGAAGCTCCGCACCGACGAATTCCGGCCGCCGTGGAAGCTTCCCTCTGCTCCCTCAAAGACCGGATGATATGGCCGTCGTCTCACCTCAATCCTTGAAGTCAAAAGGTGCGCCAACACACCTAGTTTCGGCTCGCAAAGTTTCAGCTCATGTCATCCCTCCTAGCTCAAGTATTAGCGGTTTTCCTGACAAGTTCATTCCATAGCCACAAACTATGTCTCAGCCGAAATTCCTTTTCCACATTTGACTAATCTTCGTAGCAGTGAGCTTTAATCTTCCTTATGAATAGGCACACCCACATGGACAGGAATGGGGAAAACAATTGAGTATAGACTTGAAAATCGAGTTCTAGTAGCCGACGGCAAATTTGAGCTAGTTCGCCGTCGACTTGGTATCTCTGAGTCATTCCACTATCTTTGGACCCTCATTCCCTGGTCTATAGTTCACTACAAACCGTTTGGTGCATTTTCCTATTGAAATAGGGAAACAGAGGGACCGGCCGACATGGTAGAACCCTATGTCCCGCCGCCGTCGTTGCGCACGCGATTTCGGCCTCCGCTGCATTGCGTCCACCCCACCATGGTGCTCAGCAGCCTGATTTCTGGTTAGGCAGCGAGTATTGGGAGGGGAGATGGCCGGAAAGGCCATACCGGCGAGGCGCTGCCGCCGTGCGCCACTGGACTCGTCAGAGTCCTGAGGAAGAAGAAGGTCGGGTGGGCCCGGCCTATCAGCCTCAGAAGGCGAGTGCCCGGATCTGCTGTGGCGTTGTGGTCCGGTGTGGCGATGGGGAGCCCCTTGTGGCCCTTGTGTGGCTTGTGGCCCATTGGCCAATTTAAATCTCGTGGGCCCCCTGTTTAATTCAAACTTTTCCATTTGATTTTAATTCCAGAGTTCATACAATCTTAGAAATTCAATATCTCCTATAATAATTGCCAAAAATTCCAAAATAATTTTTTTTAGAACCAGAGTGATATGTACTTTTAGGTGGTGCACTTGGATCAGTACGAAAATCCATAGTTTGTCTATAATAATACCATGAAAAAAATGACTTTGGAATTATTTCCTGATGCTCCATTCATTCAAAAATTTCCAAACATGGCCAGATCGTTACAAATAATTCCCTTGAGTTTGAGTAAAAAGTTTAGGTCCATTTGAATTTGTTTGAATGGCCAAATTTTGTTCCAAACCTGTATGTACCTGAAAATTCCAAAATGTCCAGAAACATTTTCAGCAAACTGTCAAACTTGTAAGTTCAATATCTCATAGTAGAATGCTTAGAAAATTTTGAAACAAAATTTCTTGC
The DNA here is from genome assembly GCA_036927565.1 of Tuctoria greenei. Classification (NCBI taxonomy): domain Eukaryota; kingdom Viridiplantae; phylum Streptophyta; class Magnoliopsida; order Poales; family Poaceae; genus Tuctoria; species Tuctoria greenei. The sequence continues at coordinate 80,435,043 of JAYESD010000009.1, read as the reverse complement.
GTCACTCTTGACCTCCTCAAAACAGAACACCAACTCTTGGCCGTCTTAAAGTCCCTAATTTCCCATGAAAATTCTGGGATGTGTTTAGCTACATTGAATTTTAGACAACATAGACTTCCATGAACTTAGCCCAATTTTGGCCAGAATCCCACTCATAGCACCTAGTGTCTACTCTAAGATTTCAAAAACCAGTGGTTGTTGCTTAATATACTTAACCGTGTTTCTATTGAGCTATGCTATATTATCACTATTGAATCACTTTGCATATTCTTTGCGTATTGAATAGTTGTCGAGCTCAAGGAGACCCTGGAGCCACTGGAAGTCATCAACCCGGAGACTAACGGTAACCCCGTTTTGCAGCCAGGCAAGCCCCGGTCTTGCATTTAATAGCGTTTTGAACTTTTATTTGTATCACACTATATGGGTTAGAATGTAATGTACATCTGGTCAAGATTTTCTTGGAGTTTTCCACTTGGATGACCAGAGCATACATGAGAGCAGGGTAAATGTTTAAGTCCTCGATGTGTCCATGCTATGCTTAATGTTATATTTGCTTTAGTAGAAGTCGAGTAGTTGGAATCTACTTGCGAGTTCAGGGCTTGGGTTGACATGGGATTGGTCGAGTGAGAGATTCACCATTTGGTTAAATATGAGACCAGGCATGGAGTAGGAGTAGCAGGACATAGGGGTCTATGAGCTGTAGTTGTGCCCGTGTCAGTCAAGGACCGATCCTTGTGCAGCCCTGTTGAGCAAGTTTGAATGTACTGAAGGTATACTAGATATATAGGATCCAGTAAACCGATGAAACTTGTGGGGCACTCCTGCTCGTAGTGGTGGGACTGGTTCGGTGTGTAGGTTGCGGGTGAAAGGTTACCGCATACAACATCAGTGGAGTGTTCCTTCACAGATCAGAGTGTGGGTGTATGTGTCATGCTATTCAGGTATCCTTGCAGGTATATGTCGATTCAAGTCGCCATCCCGCGCGGTTATTGAGTACCGCTTGTTCACTGAGTCATGACATGGTTAATTATTGTAGTTGGAAATATTATTGAATCATGCTTTATGAAATATTATGTATTGATAGTGGTATTGCTGTAGAACAGATTGCTCTCTAAATATCATATTCTTGAAGCCTTAATTTGCTGCTAAAACGGAAAATAAGGGCAAAGAATTAAGCGAGTCTTTTATTGCAAAGTGTTGTCCTATATTACGTATATACTGCATATAGAGTTTCATGTTTAGTGGAGACGGTTCAGTCTTCCTGAGCCTTCGTGCTCACGGTTGCTATTTAAAGCATTTTCTGTAGATGACGATATGATGACAGGTTCACTGATGAGGCGTTGCCCTCATCGGGGTACACGGCCAAGTGAGAACCCTGCATGCCGCCGTGATTACTTTTTGTGTTGCTCGTGCTGAATGGATCACTTTTGCATAGCTTAGGTTTGAGAGTTGTGAACTATGAACTTATACTCCACTGTAGTGTATTTTGATGTATATTAATTGTAAATACAAAGCTCATATAATAATATATTGTTTTATGTAATATGATGTACCTTTTTCCGTTTGCTGTTCGATGCCACATCGCACAACATCACCCAATTGTGATTCCTGGAATGATCGGACTTTTGTCCTCACCACTATAGGAAATGAGATCATTTGCAACGGCCGTCCTTATTTGTGACGGCCGATCGTCGCAAATAAACCTATTTGCGACGCCCTGCAAGTGGCCGTCGCAAATTAAAAAATCCTTCACAAATAGACTCTTATTTGCGACGGCTGCTACAGTAACTGTCGCAAATAAGAAGGCCGACGCAAATTAAGCTTATTTGCGATGTCCTTTTCCGTTAGCCATCGCAAATAGTATTAATATCGATGGCCAACCCTAGGGCCGTCGCAATTAACCTGGCCGTCACAAGTTAAAGGCCTATACCATCGGGCCGAGCTCATTTGCTTTGTCTTATCCCTACGCGTGCTGCTGCCGCTCCGCTCCGCCCCCGGCCCTGCCGCCCCTGCTCCTGCCGCCAGCCCGTCGTGCCCCTGCCGTCCCCGGCCCCTCGCCGCCCCCGGCCTGCTGCACCGCTGCTGCCCCCGGCCCGCCGTGCCGCCGCCCCCGGCCCCCGCCGTCCCCAGCCCCTGGCGCCCGCCTCCTCCCAGAGCGTTGTCACCATCATCCTTGCCCGAGCACCGCCGCCCTTGCCCAAGCGCTGTCGTCCCTGAGCCCGATCCAGGCCGGCTGCCTCCACCGAGGTGAGCCCCCTATTAGTTGTTAGTATTTTTTGTTAATTTTTGCATTTAATTGTCAATTGTTAGCTCACACACTTAATGGGAAATTAGCTAGAAATTTATGTTAGCTAGAAACTGTTTATACTTTGTCGAGGTGACGTGAATGGTTTTCAAATATTTTAATGAAAGAATGAGATTGAATTGGTGCCATGCATGCTAATAATTTGTTGCCGCTCATCTTTTCCGGATATGAGCAGAGCTAGAAACTTGGTCCACTCTGCTTTGCATTCATATATACTTGTAGCCGATGCATATAAACCCTAGGAGAATAATGTGATGATTGTGATAATAATAACATTTGGAAGAACAACATCGCCTCCGCCCATCGAGACTTCCCCCTACCCCCCTCCTTTTTACCGAACACATGCCATTGGGCCATTGGCCCCACCGCCTTGTCCTTCGACTTCTCGAACACGCGAAGCCCAGTCAGCGGCTTTCTTTCCCGCCCCACTCTATTTGACCCTCCTCTCCGGCTAGAGAGGACATAGTTCAACGGGCATAGGACAACAGGATTCTTGTAGTGTACTCACTACTTGCCTTCACTTGACACTCACTTCGGCACAGCACTCACACATCACTCAACACTGTAGGATCGAAGAGCACGTGAAAAGCTACCAGAGGGGGGGGGGTGAATGGTAGATTTAAAAATCTTACGCAGCGGAAACAATAAAACCCTAATCCCTTCGGTAGAAAAACGATCTGTTAAAGAAATCATGTATGAGACTACTCTAAACGTGTTTCACCGTGAAAAAAGTGATAGATATCAGAGAGAATCAAGTCACGAAGACAACACAAAAAGAATTACTCAAATCCGTCGAGAAAAACTCAAGTTATGATCGAAAGATCAGACTATGGTCAACCTGACCTACCCGAGAAAAACAGTTTCTGGAATGCTGCAAAGAAACTCGTGTAGCTCAGAAACTACAAATCCAATGACCGTGAAATTTTGACAGATGATAGACAATCAAGTTGTGAAGACAACCCAGAAAGAATCACGTCAATTGGATCTATAAAACTCGAGTTATGATAAAACCACCGACAAAAGGTAGTGCTGTCCAGAAACTCGACGAGTAAAACTTGTCTGGAACAAGTCGGACGAACAAGGCACAAAAGTTCCTTTAGCCTACGAATTTTATTCAATAGAACACAAGAGGAACAACCCCAAAGTCGTCTCCCACGAGCTTTGGCCTTCCCTTGCTTATATAACCAACCCTTAGGCCATCCCAATCTCAACTAGGACTCCAATCCTAATCCGATCACAATCGGAACTTTCCATAACTGCTTAGGATTATTCTATATGCAGATAGAAGCAATCTTAAGACTTCCAAACACCTTAGGAACGTATAACACATTCCTAAACAACTCAAATTCGTGACACATACGAAATCCTAACATAACCAACTCGATATTTCCATACCGAGCCATAACCGACTCAGCTAGCAGCCTAAGTCTTCAACCGATACGATCCGATCCTTCCGATCAGATCTTCCTTCCATAATCCGTCTCTAGAAGCATATTGCCACGTCATGCACCTCATGCACACGTGCGAACACCTTCCTTCGACCTTCATATGCACTGCCCTTGATTCAATCATCCTGCGCGACCTCCTGACCCGCTCAACCACAGTTCCTCCCGAACTTGGTTGTTGGAACCTCATCTCCTCCTGAGACTAGTCCAATGGATCCTATCACCAGCCATGACTTGAACTCAAGCAACACCTGCACATGAACAAACAAACAATCCATACGAGCCCAAGTCCTTGACTTGACTCAAGTTAGTTTCGAACACAACACCTTATGTGAGCACCTCACATAAGCATGTTGCAAAACCACAGTAGAAACGATATCAACCGTATTCAACCAAAACACACCAAAAACTTAGCAAATGAATACTAAGCAATCTTTCCAACAATGTAATGCAAGTACGAAACATTGCAAATGAAAAGCAGAAGCACTTAGGTCAGGTTCCGGACCTTGCCAGAGCAACCCGGAGCTAACAAAAGCTAGTAGAACCTAGCGCCGGAGCTTACCAAAACTAGTAGATCCTAGCACCGGAGCTTACCAAAAACTAGTCAAAACTAGTCAACCCATAACCGGAGCTAGACAAAGTATGTCAGAGCTTAGCAAAAGCATGCCGGAGCTAACAAGTATATGTCGAAGCTATCAAAGACATGCCGGAGCTAAAGATAAAGCTCACCGGAGCTAACCAAAGCTAGTCGGACCTTACCAAGAAGTTGGACCTAGCATCTAACGTAGCCGGAGCTACCCAAAACAAGTCAGACCTATGGTCAGACCTTGCTATAGCTCGGAGCTAGAGTCGGACCTTGACAAAAAGGTGTTTTGGTGATATTTAAAACATTTATCATCAAAGCCAAGTGTATTCACTACAAGCCAATGTATTCAGCACACATAGGTCTTACAATCTCCCCCTTGATGAATGCATTGGCAACACCACTTAATATCCGAACATTGGCTTATTCACATAAAAGTTTTGAAAGCAATTTCTCCCCCTTTGTAAATCAAAAGTAAAATGAGAAGAAAATGAAAATCTCCCCCCCCCCCCTCTATTATCTCTCCTTATGCACATATTCTCTTTCTTTTCATGCTTACCTCTCCCCCTTTGACAATGTATTCAGCGAGTCATATTCTCTCTCCAACTTTAGTTGTTATGAGCATATTATAACATATACATATAAACAAAGCTCATCCAAGTTATACTATCAAGTACCTTACATTATCACATCAATGAAATACATAAGGTAGTGTAAGCCATGCTAGAGATCAAATGTAATTTGTCAATTTAAGCAAGTCATGATCTCACAAACTTAAGTATTTAAAAACCTGAAAGCATGACACTAGTTGCTGCATTTTATTATTTTTCAAAGCATAAATTTAGATCATATGATATTTGCAAGAGATTATATGCGCATCTGCCTTATTCTAACCAACCAAGCCAAGCCTATGTCATTTGACAATTAGAAGCTTAAGGACATGGTTTTAGTCATACACAACTTCTTCCAAGTTCATATCTAAGTGCAATGACAAGCCATCTCAAAAGAAGAAGTGCGATGCATGCATATTCTCTTGATCTTTTCTCAATTTATATTTGTTCATAAAAACTCAATATGTGAGTTGATTACTTGATGAATTCTTAATGATTAAAAGCACTTGTGAACATGTAACAAGTTCAAAACAGCAAGAAAGTTTGACCATGACCAGTTTTAGTGTAAGTAATTATTCCAATTACTAGACATGGTAAAAACTACAAAATGTATAACACGAGTAACGTAGTAAGAACTTTCAGCATGTAAAAGGAATCACAAAGTCATATATGTATGAAATACTATGCTCATATTATGTTAGTTTCAGATTCACAATTAGACTTCCCGAGTTTCAAAAACTCCCCCTCAATTTAAGCCATGAGGATGCATAACCCCTATTTCACTACGAGTGTAACAAAAATGAGTGAAATCCAAAGGTTTTGTAAAAATGTCAGCCAATTGATGTTCGGTATCTACATGGTGAAGCACAATGTTTCGTTTTTCAATGTTATCTCGGAGAAAGTGATACCTAATATCAATGTGCTTAGTTCTAGAATGTTGCACGGGGTTTTTGGCAATGCAAATGGCACTAGTGTTATCACAAAACAGTGGACTACTATCTAGATCAACCCCATAGTCCTTAAGTGTTTGAACAATCCAAAGAATTTGTGAGCAAGCACTAGCAGCAGCTACATATTCAAATTCGGCTGTGGATTGTGCAACTGAAATTTGTTTTCTAGAGGACCAAGCAACAAGAGAATTACCAAGAAAATGACACGCACCGGAAGTACTTTTCCTATCAATCCTACAACCCCCAAAATCAGCATCCGAAAAAGCTTTCAAAATAACGGTTGAGGAAGAAGGAAGAAAAATGCCAAATTCTTGAGTTCCATGTAAGTACCTGAGAATTCTTTTGACGGCTTGACGATGTGAAACACGTGGGGAAGATTGAAACCGTGCACAAAGACATACGCTGAATTGTATGTCCGGTCTTGATGCCGTGAGGTACAAAAGTGATCCGATCATGCTTCTATATTCTTTTTGATCCACGGATTCACCATCTTCATCAAGTTCAAGTGTTGTTGCTGTTCCCATTGGTGTCCGAAGAGGCTTGCTTTTGTCCATGTTGAAGCGCCTTAGGAGGTCTTTGGTATTCTTCGTTTGATGCACAAAAGTACCCTCCTTGGTTTGCTTGATTTGCAGCCCCAAAAAGTAAGTGAGTTCACCCATCATACTCATTTCAAATTCGGAACTCATCATTGCTGAAAACTTGGACACAAGATCATGAGAAGCACAACCAAAGATAATATCATCCACATACACTTGAACGAATAATGAGTCATTGCCATGCTTAAGCACAAAAAGAGTTTTATCAACCTTGCCCATGGTAATCCCCTTTTCATGTAAGAATGTTTTTAACCTATCATACCATGCTCTAGGGGCTTGTTTGAGACCATATAATGCTTTGGACAGTTTGTAAACATGATTAGGAAAATCTGGATTTTCAAAACCCGGTGGTTTTTTGACATAAACCTCCTCATCTATGTAGCCATTAAGAAAAGCACTTTTAACATCCATTTGATATAGCTTAAAACCTTTAGATGCTGCAAAAGCTAACAAGATTCTTAGGGCTTCTAATCTAGCAACGGGAGCAAAAGTTTCATCAAAATCTAGACCTTCAACTTGAGTGAAACCTTGAGCAACCAACCTAGCTTTATTCCTAACCACAACCCCATCCTCACTTTGTTTATTTTTATATACCCATTTAGTTCCAATTAAAGTGTGACCTTGAGGTGGAGGTACAAGTTTCCAAACATTATTTCTTTCAAAATTTTCTAACTCTTCTTGCATGGCAATAATCCAATATTCATTAGTGAGTGCGTGTGATATATTTTTGGGTTCAAAAGAAGCAACAAAAGCAGAATGAGCATGAGAGTTTGGATCGCAAAACCTGGACCGTGTGACTCGTTCGAGCAAGCTTCCAATCATCTGTTTTTGGGGATGATCTTTGTAAAAATGTAGGGGAACAGATGTCTCACAAGCTTCTTCTTCATTAGGTTCATCGTAGATTGATGATCTTGTGACTTGTGGACAATCAGGACCAGCAGAGGTGATAGCCAGAGCTTGTTCAATGTCCGGAGCTGGATACGTGTCAGCTTCGGAACTACCAGGCAGTATCATCGGCTCTTCATCATCTTCAAAAATACCCTCCCCTGAGGATACGGATCTGGTCCTGCAACACCGGAGCTAGTACCTGGGCTAGCTTCATCAAAAGACACTTCACAAGTCTCCACAATTTTGTTAGTGTCAAGTAAAAGCACACGGTAGCCTCTAGTATGAGATGGATAACCAAGAAACTTGACATCAATGGATCTAGGTTCAAATTTATCAAGATTACCATGTTTCTTAACAAAGCATTTGCAACCAAAGACTCGAAAGTGTGTAACACCAGGCCTATGTCCAAACCAAAGCTCATATGGTGTTTTACCTAGCTTAGCACGCAAGAAAACACAATTTGAGACATAACAAGCGGTTGCCAACGCATCAGCCCAAAATTTCCTAGGAGTTTGATATTCATCAAGCATAGTCCTAGCCATCTCAACTAAGGTTCTGTTCTTTCTTTCTACAACACCGTTTTGTTGGGGTACATATGGTGAAGAAAGTTGATGATCTATTCCATTTTCAGAACAAAAGTGATCAAGAGATTGATTTTTAAATTTAGTTCCGTTATCACTTCTAATTCCCTTTAAAGATCCTGGGTGATCAATTGATAATCTAAGAAATAAAGTTCTAAAGTGACTAAAAGCTTCATTCTTAGATGCCATAAAGTAAACCCAAGAGTATCTAGAATGATCATCAACAATCACAAGAACATACCATTTACCTCCGAAGGATTGAACACGTGAAGGTCCTACGGTGTCAAGGTGCAAAAGTTGACATGGTTCAGTTGTCATGATCATTGTGAGAGGAGTATGTGAACCTGAAACCTAGCATGTCTACAAGAAGAGCACACAATTTCTTTGTCCCTTTTAAGCTTAGGCAGCCCACGTATGCGATCAAGAGCACTAACACGCGTTAGGTGATCAAAGCCTACGTGACCAAGTCTACGATGCCAAAAATATAAGTCCTTTGAATCATTAGCAACTAGACACCTATGCTTAGAGGAAGACATATCAAAATCAGCTTTAAAAACTCTTCCAAACCGAGACATGTTAAAGATAAGCTCACTGTTTGAACCTACAACTTTGCAGCAATTTTTATTGAAAATAATTTCTAGATTTTCATCTAGCAATTGTGAAACAGAAAGCAAGTTGTATTTCAAATTTTTGACCAGTGCCACATCCTTCAAAGTGTAGTGATCATTTACTCTAACCGAACCCTTAGCAATTATAGGAGTTGAAGAATTATCGGCAAAAGTAACATTCTCTACACGTGACACAAAAGAGAGGGAGGAGAACCAAACTTTGTTACCGGTCATGTGGCGTGAGCAACCTGAATCCACAATCCAAATGTTCTCCTTCCTCAAACGTGTAACCTACATAGAAGCACAATACGTCGATGACTCAATACTAGGGTTAGTCAAAAGGCATTTAGGTATCCAGTACTGAGTCACACGACGTGCAGCAGGAAAAACACGCGAAAGCTGAGATAAAACAGCAGGTTTATGAGTCAAAGATTGAGGTTTTCTGTTCTTAGCAGTTGATTTAGAAGTTGTTACTTGTTTAGAGTGAAAACTAGTAGCTCCGGAGGTAAAAGCAGAAGATCCGGAGGCAAAAACTGAAGCTCCGGAGGGAACAACAGAAGATACGGGAGCTCTCGGAGCTATCAGAACTACCGGAGCTGCCTTTGTAGATTTCTTGCCAAAAGTTCCAGAAGCTACCTTTTCAAATTTCTGACTCATTGAAGCAGGTTGCATGTTTCTAATTTTCGGTTTAGCATGAAGGTTATGAGATCTAGCAGACATTCTTTCCCTTTTCTGTTGTTTAGCTAGTCTATAACAAAAATCTATGACATGACCATATCTACCACAGTAGGTACAATGAAACTTAATTTTGTAATCATGTCTCGATGAGCACCCAACATTAGAAACAGAATTAGAAAGCACTTCTACAGATTTGAAAACCACTTCTTTTTGTTTAGGAACTATTTCAATCAAACCACTTCCTAATGACTTTAGAATTTTAGGTGGATGTGCCTTAGCATGAACAAGAGAATCAAAACCTAAACCAGTTTTATCTTTGCAAGACTTGGAAGAGTTCAACAGCATGTTTAGATTCTTATTCCCATTACAAAACTGATCTATTGTCCTATGCATGTCATACAGTTTTTTGGACGGATCAAGGCAATTTTCACATGAAGTTTTTCGTTTTAGTTTGCAATTGGAACAAAATTTAACTTCATGAGAACGTATAGCATTGTTCAATATAGAAATTTCATTCATAGCATCCTGTAGTTTCTTATCAAGATCATCACAAGTAGAACAATGCAAGTCAATGGTAGAACAGCTAGCATCTTTCAAGTTTTTATCATTCAGTGCAGCAAGCTCTTTGTTCTTTTTAATTTCTTCATCAAGTCTGTCTAGAGTGGAGGAATGTGCACTTCTTAATGTGGACAATTGTTCATAGATTAAGTCACATGAGGGACATGCATCATCACTAGGAATCAAAGTTTTTAAACGGTTAATTTCAGATTCTAGTGATTCAATTTTAGCAGCATTATCCCTAAGCTTTTTGTCCTTTTTCTTGACAATAATAGTTGCACGAGAAATAGCATCACACATTTCATTGCAGGTAGAACATACCTCATCGTCTTCACTGCTGTGTTCTGCATCCTCCTGACTTGATCTTGATCTTGCTTTGCCCGCCATGAAGCATATGTTGGCCAAGTCATCATTTTCTTCATCACTTTCAAAATCAATGTCACTTGAACTGAGCTCTTTGAAGCGCGATGATGAAGCTGTTGATCATCTTGCGTCCTATGGTACCCTTCTTTTTCTTGTTGGAATTTCCAGAGGAGGTCCGGACCTTGCTTTGTTTTTCTTTCCGGGTGGTCGGACCTGAAAGGTTAGGGCATTCTGTACGAAAGTGTCCTATTTTACCACATTCAAAACAGTGTTGAGGTCCGGAGCTTCCTCTCCTTGTAGTTCTCACATTTTGCAATGCTTTTGAGAATCTAGTAGAGATGAGTGCCAACTCCTCTTCTGGAAATTCTTCGATCTGCTCCAGGGTTAGTGAGGACAACAAAGCAAGAGTATTGCAGGTTGATGATTGGCCGGAGCTAGACATATCACGTTGTGAAACAAATGCAATAGACTTATTTGGGTTCTTACGTGCTAGGATGTCAATTTCATGAGTTTTTAGTTTAGAATAAAGTACATCTAATGTAAGAGAACTCATGACAGTTGATTCACGAATAGATGTTACTTTCATCTCCCATATTGACATGTCTAATGCACTAAGAAGTTGTCTAGCATTCTCAGCATCAGAAAAATTAACATTAACACTACGTAAGTTGCTGAGAATTTTATTGAAACGAGCAAAGAGGTCATCGATAGACTCACCTGGTTGCATCTCAAAGCGCATATATTCCTTCTTGAACATATCTTGTTTTACCTCCTTGATTGTGTTGGAGCCTTCATGATAATCACAGAGAGCTCTCCAAACATCGTATGCTGACCGGAGGTGCGCGACACGATCAAAGTCGCTCTGAGTGAGTCCTTGGATGATCAAGTTTCGGGCTTTGTTGTTGTTGTCGATGTCCCGTAGGTTCATAGCCGTAACTTGATCGTTAGGTGGGACTTCATAAGGTTTGTACACCTTTTCCCATATTGCAAAGCCTTGTGCCTGGATGAAGGCTTCCATGCGTGCCTTCCAAACCTGAAAATCAATACCAGCAAACACACAAGGTTTGGCAGAGTACTTCTCCATGATGATTAGTCAAAAACACGTGCAAATAACAAATATTAGAGCACCGTGGCTCTGATACCAATCGTAGGATCGAAGAGCATGTTAAAATCTACCAGTGGGGGTGAATGGTAGATTTAAAAATCTTACACAGCAGAAACAATAAAACCCTAATCCCTTCGGTAGAAAAACGATATGTTAAAGAAATCGTGTATGAGACTAATCTAAATGTGTTTCACCGTGACAAAAGTGATAGATATCAGAGAGAATCAAGTCACGAAGACAACACAAAAAGAATTACTCAAATCTGTCGAGAAAAACTCAAGTTATGATCGAAAGATCAGACTATGGTCAATCTGACCTACCCGAGAAAAACAGTTTCTGGAATGCTGCAAAGAAACTCGTGTAGCTCAGAAACTACAAATCCGATGACCGTGAAATTTTTACAGATGATACACAATCAAGTTTTGAAGACAACCCAAAAATAATCACGTCAATTGGATCTATAAAACCTGAGATATGATAAAACCACCGACGAAAGGTAGTGCTGTCTAGAAACTCGACGAGTAAAACTTGTCTGGAACAAGTCGGACGAACAAGGCACAAAAGTTCCTTTAACCTACGAATTTTATTCAATAGAACACAAGAGGAACAACCCCAAAGTCGTCTCCCACGAGCTTTGGCCTTCCCTTGCTTATATAACCAACCCTTAGGCCATCCCAATCTCAACTAGGACTCCAATCCTAATCCGATCACAATCGGAACTTTCCATAACTGCTTAGGATTCTTCTATAGGCAGATAGAAGCAATATTAAGACTTCCAGACACCTTAAGAACGTATCCCACATTCCTAAACAACTCAAATTCGTGACACATACGAAATCCTAATATAACCAACTCGATATTTCCATACCGAGCCATAACCGACTCAGCTAGCAGCCTAAGTCTTCAACCGAAACGATCCGATCCTTCCGAACAGATCTTCCTTCCATAATCCCTCTATAGAAGCATATTGCCATGTCATGCACCTCATGCACACGTGCGAACACCTTCCTTCAACCTTCATATGTACTACCCTTGATTCAATCATCCTGCGCGACCTCCTGACCCGCTCAACCACAGTTCCTCCCGAACTTGGTTGTTGGAACCTCATCTCCTCCTGAGACTAGTCCAATGGATCCTATCACCAGCCATGACTTGAACTCAAGCAACACCTGCACATGAACAAACAAACAATCCATACGAGCCCAAGTCCTCGACTTGACTCAAGTTAGTTCCGAACACAACACCTTATGTGAGCACCTCACATAAGCATGTTGCAAAACCACAGTAGAAACGATATCAACAGTATTCAACCAAAACACACCAAAAACATAGCAAATGAATACTAAGCAATCTTTCCAACAATGTAAAGCAAGTACGGAACATTGCAAATGAAAAGCAGAAGCACTTAGGTCAAGTTCCGGACCTTGCCAGAGCAACCCGGAGCTAACAGCAAAAGCTATTAGAACCTAGCGCCGGAGCTTACCAAAACTAGTAGATCCTAGCACTGGAGCTTACCAAAAACTAGTCAAAACTAGTCAACCCATAACCGGAGCTAGACAAAGTACGTCGGAGCTTAGCAAAAGCATGCCGGAGCTATCAAGTATAAGCTGGAGCTATCAAAGACATGCCGGAGCTAAAGATAAAGCTCACCAGAGCTAACCAAAGCTAGTCGGACCTTACCAAGAAGTCGGACCTAGCATCTAACGTAGCCGGAGCTACCCAAAACAAGTCGGACCTATGGTCGGACCTTGCTATAGCTCGGAGCTAGAGTCGGACCTTGACAAAAAGTTGTTTTGGTGATATTTAAAACTTTTATCATCATAGCCAAGTGTATTCACTACAAGCCAATGTATTCAGCACACATAGGTCTTACAAACAGTAGCACACACAACTTGCATTTTCCTGACACTCGACTATCATTTTTATTTCAGCTCGACACCGCCGGCCTCCTCCAACGCCTCCGCCGTCCGTTCGACGCCGCCGACCCGCTGCTCCACAACACACAAGTAAAGTAGGCATTTAGTTGTTAATTTCTAGATAATTAGTTGTTAATTGTTCTTTATGATTAGTTGTTATGCTATTTAGTTGTTAATTGTTCTTGAAGATTAGTTGTTATGTGAATTAATTGATAGGTTATTGTTAATTAGTTGTTAATTCTCATTAATTGTTAGTAGTTGCTAAATAGGTTTGAATTGCAATTAATTGTTAGTTAGTTGTTAATTAGTTGACCATTGTAATTTATTATTAGTTAGTTGTTAATTAGTTGTTAATTGGATCTTAATGTTACTATATATGCTTAGGTTTTATTTAATAATATTTAAGATTTGTGTTATTGCTCTCGTTTATTGTTTTGTGTTTAAAATACAGTTGCTTATGTTTTCTTTAATATTTTTTATGCTTATGTATTATATATAGAAACGGCTAAACAAAAGGGCCGTCGTACGTAAAGTACGCATCGTATATGTAGCGTATATACGACCCATCGGGTCCAACCCTAACCTTCATTCGAGGTCGGGCAAAGAGAGAACGAAGTCGTTGCATTGTGAGTCATGATCGTGACCCGTGACTGGTGACAGGAGGTGAATCGTTAGGGTTAAGTGTATATGGGCCGGGCGCCCATTACTAACCCTAAAAGTCTGTAACCAGATATCTCTCTGCTGTAAGACCCCCTGTTCACATCGCACGTGTTTGTGAGTACGTATAAGACGATGAAAACTCTGAAAAACGTATGTTGCGAGTATGTGTCCTCGACTCGCAACATCCGTAAGGCAACAGGTTTCCTAGCTAACCAGTTGCCCCCCTTTGTACTTTAAGAACTGCACCGGATAGGGGGTGTACTATTAAATAGGCGGCATTATGCTGCCAAAATTTCTTGATTTGTGAGACGGATGATAATCAAAAATTGATGAATCGTTAGGGTTAAGTGAACAACCCGGAAGGGCATGACACGCAATAAGTGTGATCGTGCCGTGTAGACCATTGTAGTGGTACTGTATGTGTCAAGGTGGTACAATATACATTAACAACAATTTCTTTCACTTTAAACTGCAGAGTCAAACATGGGCGAAGACCGCAGTTGGATGTATACTGGCTGGAAGAGCAGAACTGGTGGTCACTCAGATGAGTGGTACATCAAGTTAGATAAATTTTTGGATCGGGCATTTTCGTTGTCAACGGAATATATGGTGTGGTGCCCATGTACAAAATGCCAGAACACCAAGTTTTAGGGAAGATGGGAGCTTTCGTTTCACTTATGTTGAAACGATTTCACTCCACATTATGAAGACATTTCACGGCGAGACTAATTCTCGAGTCATAGCACTACAGGAATCCCGACGATTTGCGACGGCCGAAGCCGTCGCAAATAAGCCAGATGCCGTCGCAAATAAGCTATTTGCGACGGCTTTCTTTATTTGCGACGGCCTCCGGCCGTCGCAAATATGTCGTCGCAAATAAGCTTATTTGCGACGGCCACCGTCGCAAATAAACTTATTTGCGACGGCTAGGTGAGGCCGTCGCAAGTTGTTGCTGCGGGCTGGTGGGACCCGCGGCCTTATTTGCGACGGCCAGGCCGTCGCAATTAAAGCTTATTTGCGACGGCCGAGCCGTCGCAATTAAGTTCTGTTATTTGCGACGGCTGGGCCGTCGCAATTAAAGTTTAGAGGGCAGGGCCCACGTGTCCTCTTCCGGGCCCACGACACTATTTGCGACGGCCAGGCCGTCGCAATTAAAGCTTACTTGCGACGGCCAGGCCGTCGCAAATAGCAGTGGCTTAATTGCGACGGCTAGGTACCTTATTTGCGACGGTACTGTATAAAAAGCCGTCGCAAATAAGGTTTTTTATTTTTTTTTAAAAACAGAAAACTCTAACCGGCTCGATGGCCAGATTCACAACACAATATACACAGCATACACAGCATACACAATATATACACAAAGATCATCACAATCACAAACTCAAATTCCGATACATGTCACATCGTCATCAACAAAGTAAATAAAAGGGCTCACTCGCCCATCTAACCTCCGAAGCCACCTCCGAAGTCGAAGTCGTCGTCGTCGCGCCTCAATCCAGGCGGCGGTAGCGAAGGCGACGGCGTTTGTGCAGCCGTCGCGGATCCCTGCAATTAATAAAACTTAGAGTTAGAATATATGCATCAACATCTCTCTCCCTCCCTCTCCCTCTATCTTCATCTAGATCACCCTCTCTTCCTCTCTCTTTTCATTTCTCTATTTGTCTCTCACTCTATCTTTCTTGCTCACTCTATCTCTCTATTGCTATCCTTTTCCCTCTATCTTCCTCCCTCTATCTCCATCTACATCTCCCTCCCTCTATCTTCCCCTCTCTCTATCTCCATCTACATCTTACTCTCTCTTCATTCCCATCCTACTCTATCTATCTTTCACTCTTTCTTCTGTCTCCCTTTCTTCTATCTCTTTCTTTCTTCTATCTCAATCATTTTCTTCTATCTAACTATCTCTCTCTTTCATCTATCTCAATCTTATTACGCTGGAGAAGAAGGATTACATAGAGACTTACCTGACCCGCTGAAGAAGGATCGCCTGGGAGGACCGGTGGTAGTACCGGTAGCTGGATTCCCAGACCCTGCGCCCGAGCGATGGCCTGTCATTGCAAACATTAAATGCTACCTATTAGTAAGTCATTTAAGCTGAATTAATGAGAATTTTAATTTTTAGATTGTTACCTCCATTGCTTCCCGCATCTGCGCCAACGCTGCTGCCTGGGTTTGGATCGTGGCCTCCATCGCCCTCCTTTCCTCCTCATGTCGCCTTTCATTTTCTTCTACAGTTTCTCGGAGGGACTGCATCTCAATGTCCCTCTGCGAGCGGCGACCTCCCGTACCCGAAGCCTGCGTGGAGCTGCCTCTCGCAGGTCTACCCGCCCTCGAGTCGACAACTCCGTCGAATATGGCGAGCCTATAAAAAAGAGAGTCAGTAATATGAAATTAAAATATCTTGAATACTTTGAATTGAAAACGATAAAATGACTTGCAAACTCACCTTCCGTGTGCTTTTCCACCACCGGTTGCATACGCGGCTTGAGGATCGATCGGTTGACGTTCCCAATCGAAATCCTGGCCGTGTATCTTCCTAGCCTCCTCCCCGTACTTAGCCTGCAAAACAATAAAATCGTGTAAGTTCAACAATCTATATAGTTATATGTAATATGAATGGTTTCTAAACTTACCAACCGCTCGGCTGCAGCCTGACTGCACCCCGTCGGCTGAGAAGGGTCCCTGTGACCTCTCTTCCAAACCTCAGCAGGGGTGGGCGGCACCCCCGTCTCGCGCTCCTGTCAATACATGTTAGTACGAACAATATATTATTAATATATAAACATAAGTTACACACACTTACCATGCGTTTAGCTAAACGCAAGTGGTTATCTTGCCCGTGCCTGCTCTTCCCCTCCACCCCTCTGCAGTCTCGAGCCTTCCCGGACTTAGCTTTAAACTCGTCGCTAGCCCAGTAGCGACAAAGGGCCCGAAATGCATCGTTCCGACCCTGCAACCAGCTCACGTGGCCCTGCACATAGTTGAAAGTCGTTAAAAGTACCATCGAGGACATTATCAGAAAAAAATACTTCCTACACTCCACGTACCTGCGCGTACTCCTCCTCCGTCAGGTGCCTCTCGCTCTCCTGCCGGAAGTGTAACACGTGCTGCTGGTTCGCCTTCAAGTGCTCATTAATAATTTGAACACGGGCGTTCGACAAAGCTTGTCGAAGCGCCTTGGCAGCGTTGAAGTGAAACACTCGCCTCGCATCCTCAAACATGCGATGGTCGTCCGGGTCCTCTAAAATATATCTTGCCTGCGATAAAGAATATATTGAAGAGATGTGCACTAAAAGAGTTTAATAGTTGTAACTTAGAAACTTTTTTACATACTTACCATAAAATCGGCCCATACGGCCTCCTGAAGGTTGCCGTGCTCCTGGTGATGGACACGTGCGTAGTCCTCCCACGAAAGAGCAGGCACTCCGTCGATGACCCCGGGATAGTGCAAACGCACTATGGACCCGAGGACACCGTTCACCGGTCTCTGGTGTTTCTCACCGGTGAAAGACAAGTCGTCCCAACTCCTGTAAGATATTTATTCATTCATTCATTACTTAAGTAATCAAAAGAAACTAAAATTGAAAACTATAATTTTTATTACCTGTCTCCGACTGGACGAATCACGATCCTCTGTGAAGGGACCGCGGGAGGACTGACAAAGTGAGTCCTCCTCGTCCTCCGCGTCTGCTGGGGTGCCACGTCAGGTGACCCAGACGGCTCCTCACCAGCCGAGTCAAAGGCCTCAGGAACAAAGTCATCGCCAGCCGGGAGCTGGCTGGCCGAGGGCTGACTCGCCGAGGGCTGCCTCGCCGAGTGCTGGCTGGCCGAGGGCTGCCTCGCCGAAGGCTGGCTCACCGAAGGCGCCGCAGCCTCTGAGTCAGCCGGTGAGGACTACAACATTCAAATGATTCATAAGTAAGTTTAATGTGAATTTGAATTTAAAGAATTTGTCAAAAACGAGTGACATTTACCTGTGACGAAGCTCTAGAGCTGGTCTGAACGTGCCCCAGCAGCTGAGAGCGTCTGCTGCCAGTCGACGAGGCACCAACGAAAGCGTCCTCAGGTCTAGAGGGGTAGAACCCCCTCGTCGGCGGCACCTTCTTACCCTTCTTTGACGCCATCCTATTGTAATTAGATAATTAGTAAATATGCAAATAAAATATATAAAATTCATGTTACTATCTTCAAGAAAACATTACTTGTAGTCACTTTCAAAATTCATCAACATCATTGTCATGTGTCTGTGCCCTACTCCTTAAACCAGCCCAACGATCTTCCATCGTGGCCTGTTCTAATTTTCGTTTTCGTGTATCATCTGCCTCTACATCTTCAACGTCTTCAACATCTCCAACTAATTGATCGAGTCCTGCACCAAGCTCGACGATAAAAGTGTCTGGCAACTCTTCTTCTTGGTACACTTCTTCAACGTCTTCGCTATCATGGTAACCATCATCCCCAGGAGTATATAGCCGCTCACGAGGATTCACCTTATATACCACCCACCAAGCACTGAGCTTCGTGCATGGATAAGGTAGATAATACACTTGTTCAACTTGATGCGCAAGAACAAATGTATCGTAACCCCGTAGTCGGTCCTTATGTTTCACTTCCACCATTCCAAATTGGTTTTCTCGAGTTCCATGAGTACGATCAAACCAGTCACAGTCAAAGAAGACAACTCGAAGGGTCTTATTTCCGGTAAAAGTAAATTCAAGGATTTTATTAATGATACCATAATAATCGGTTAAATTCCCTTGAGTGTCCATTGCTCTCGTCACAACACCGGAATTTGATGTTGCCGCAAGAGGACGATGAGCTTCAAAATGAGTTGTACGGAATCGGAAGCCATTTACGTATATCGACCATAGCTTCTAACATTCACCAATCCATAAGATAGCTGCCGCAAATCTTCATGGACACTGTGAGTCCGACACTGTTATAAAAGACGAGAGAATATTATATAATACTTCTTTAATAATAGTAATTTATAATACATAGAAGACGAGAGAATATTACATATTCTCGAAACCAAGATAGAAAACTCTGTCCCCCATTTATTCCTTCCTTTCGCATCGCTTCTACTTGTTTGGCCGTAGGTTGATGCCTATGTGGCCAATATTGTCTGTGGAACTCGCTGAACATGAAAAAACATCTTTTAGAGTACATGTGTAGCAAAATATGTAGATTAGCATAAACATAGGAGAAACACTTACTCGAAGTATTCCTGCATGCCTTCTATATTTGCGTACATGTAGAGTAAAGCAACAGTCCTTTCCTGTTCGGATAGCACGTAGGTCGTGTAGCTACCAACGGTGGTGCCTCTCGTTTGAAAAATGGAAAGGTCGCTTAGAGGGGGTGTTTCGTCCACATTGTACCGCATAGCCGAAGTATTGATATTGTTTTCTTCCGCAAAGTAGACACTTGAAAAGTATCCAACTTCTTTAAGAGCATATGCTTCAGCGATGCACCCTTCCACCCTTGCCCTGTTGCCAACCATTGGTTTCAGATATCGTAGCGCTCTTTCAATGTGATACATCCACCTATATTGCACAGGACCGCCAACTTTAGCTTCGAATGGAAGATGGATAAGCAGATGTTGCATTGGATTGAAGAAACCCGGTGGAAAAATTTTTTCCATCTTACATAAAAGTATGGGTATCTCCTTCTCTAACTTATCCATCATCCCGATCTTGATTTCTTTAGCACAAAGCTGTCTATAGAAATAGCTGAGCTCGGCTAAAACCTTCCACACCGCATCATCTAGATAGCCTCGGAACATAACAGGTAGGAGTCTTTCCATTATAATGTGATAATCATGACTCTTCAACCCAGTGAGGTTTCCTGTGTTAACATTTACGGCTCGTTTCAGGCTAGCTGCGTAACCATCTGGGAATTTCAAAGTTTTCATCCATTTCATAACTTCTTTCTTTTCTTTCGATCGAAGACAGAAAGAAGCACGTGGCTTTCCACCACTTTCAGAGATTTCAAGAGTTGGACGGTGACAAATGTCTGCCAAATCTAGTCTAGCTTTATAATTGTCTTTCGTTTTGCCAGGCATATCCATGCAAGTGCTTATGATACTTTCGCTCATATTACGCTCCTGATGCATGACATCAATGTTGTGCATTAGAATCAACGACTTCACATATGGTAGCTCCCAAAGTCCACATATGTGAGTCCAATTGTGTTCCTCTCCATAACCTACGAAATATCCAGGACGACCTTCATCAGGCACCAGTTTGTCCAACATATCAGAAATTTCTGACCCGTTGAGACGCTTCGGTGGTCCTTTATATGATTCGAGGGCAGCCAACGTCTGTGACAATCGAAATAAGATATTTTGCCTCCATGAGTTAGTCGAAAGCAATCCGTGTCTGAAGCACATATCGGACACGTCAGACGACCGTGAGTGCTCCATCCGGAAAACATGCCGTATGCCGGCAAATCATGGACGGACCACAAATAAGCAGCTCGAAGGTTGAATTTCTGCTTCTTGTAACTGTCGTACGCTTCGACTCCTGTCCACAAGACTTTCAATTCTTCGATCAGCGGTTTTAACATCACGTTGAGACGTGACCCGGGATGATCAGGTCCAGGTACAATGAGGCTGAGAAACATGAACTCGTTCCTCGTACAAAAAGCAGGTGGCAGGTTGTACGGAATGACAAAGACAGGCCAACATGAGTATGGCGCGGCATTCGTACTGAACGGTGAAAATCCGTCTGTCGCTAATCCGATGCGAACATTCCTCGCATCACGAGAAAAGTCTAGATCGAAACGGTCTAGCGCCTTCCATGCATCACCGTCGGACGGATGCGTCAAGAATTCTTTGTTCTCACGTTTACCTTCTTTGTGCCATCTCATGTGTCTTGCGGTTCTTTTTGAAAGAAACATCCGCTTCAACCGAGGTGTCACAGGCAAGTAACGAAGCTGCTTATGTGCGACATCTGTCATCACATTATCGCCATCGTCATTAACAACTTCGACATACCTCGATTTACCACATTTCAAGCACATCTTCTCATTGGCGTGCTCTTTCCAGAATAGCATGCAGTTGTCTGGGCACACATCAATTTTCTCATACTTCATGCCGAGACCAGATATCTTGATCTTTGAGTGATACATATCTGGTGGCGCTTTGTGAGGTTGTGGAAGGATATCGCAGATCAATTTCATGAGATCATTGTAGCAGTTGATAGAAAAAAAGTACTTGGACTTAATTGCCATAAATCTGGTCAAGAAAGCAAGTACGGTCACAGCCGTGTGTTCATGCAACGGCTCTTGTGATTTCTTCAGCTCCTCGAAGAATTTCTCTGCCTCATTTGTAAGAGGATCCTCCGCTTCTAGAGCTTCTAGCATCTCATCCATCCTATCAACCTCTGTTATATCATCATCCTCATCCACTTCTGCTATGACTCGAGAATTAGTCTCGCCGTGAAAGGTCCACACTTCATAATGTGGAGTGAAACCGTTTCGACATAAGTGAAACGAAAGCTCCAATCTTCTCAAAAACTTGGAGTTCCGGCATTTTGTACATGGGCACCGCACCATATCTTCCGTTGACAACGAAAATGCTCGATCCAAAAATTGATCTAACTTGATAAACCACTCATCGGAGTGACCACCAGTTCTACTCTTCCAGCCAGTATACATCCAACTACGGTCTTCGCCCATGTTTGACTCTGCAGTTTAACGCGAAAGAAATTGTCGTTAATGTATTGTTATGTTATGTGTCACGGCCCTACAACCTAGGCAGATAGATCCTAAACCCACCCAAGAGTGACCGAGCGGAGCGTGCTCATGACGAGACGCGTGATCCGGATTCGAACGAAATTTCGGCAGCATAACCCCGCTGTTCTCCACTGCACGCCCGAAAATGGTGCAGCAGAGAACAACAGGGTTACGCCACCGAAATCTCGTCCAAATCCGGACCCGCGTCTCGTCACAAGCCACGCCCCCTCGGTCACTCCGAGGCTGTCCAAAAAGGGACAATTCCGAACCTGCACGTCTCACATGCCAATGGCATGTGAGACGTGCCGATCCGAAACGGGTAATACATTGCTATAGGTTACGTTGCTCATTTTCATTTTGAGGTCATTTAAGAGAGAGGAAAGAACTAGAGAAAGATTGAGAGGAAAGTTGGTCTTAGAGAAGGAGGCGGAGGACTAAGCCATCGGGGGAGGCGGAGGACTGAGGCGATTGAGCCGTCAGATAATATCCGACGGTCCACACTTCAGTCCTCCCCGACCTAACCCTACTCATTTTCCTTTCTCTTCTCCACGATTCCATCGCTCCAGAGTCCAGATACGGCAGCCGCGACGATCCCCTTCTCCTCTCCTCGATACCCCTACTCCAGCGACGGTCCTCCAGGTGCTTGCCATCCTCACCGTCGTCGTTCGCATACTTTACCTTACCACTAAATGGGCCTTGTCGGGCCTTGTCAATCCTGTCCGAAGCCCATTTATGTATATATAGTACTAGAACACTCAAGCAATCAAAATTAAAATTGTAACTATAATTTAAGCAATTTAAGCATAATTAAACATAATTAAATACACCACCTAAGCGTAATTAAGCAAATTAAGTAAAAACAAGGAAATTAAGCATAATTATGCATAATTAATCAAATTAATCATAATAAAATAAACCACTTAAGCATATTTAAGCAAATTAAGCAAAAATAAGGAAATTAAGCATAATTATGCATAACTAAGCAAATTAATCATAATAAAATAAACCACTAATGCATATTTAAGCAAATTAAGGAAAAATAAGGAAATTAAGCATAATGAAGCTAATTAATCATAATAAAATAAACCACTCATGCATATTTAAGTAAATTAAGCAAAAATAAGCAAATTAAGCTCCGGGGCCGGCCGGGAATGGCGGGGCGGCGCTCCGGGTCCGGGCCGGCGGTCAGGGAGGGTGAGGGGGAGGGGGTCGGGGAGGGTTGGGGAGGGGAGGGGAAGGGGGGCGGCGCTCGCCGTGGAGGGGAGGGGGAGGGGGAGGCAGCGGTGCGGTGGTGGCATCGGCCGGGAAGGGCTGCAAGATATCTATGTCATGTCATCTAGTCGTCTACGTTGCTGAGGGAGACGATCGGCGCCGGGCCGGCGGTCAGGGAGGGTGAGGGGGTCGGGGAGGAGCTAGGGGGAGCTAGGGGGAGGGGGTCGGGGAGGAGGGGAGGCCGGGTCGGGGAGCTAGGGGAGGAGGGGACGGTCGGGGAGTAGGGGAGGGGAAGGGGCCGGGGCGGGGCGGCGCTCACCGTGGAGGGGAGCCGGCGGTGGCGTCGGCCGGGAAGGCGGCGGTGGCGTCGGCCGGGAAGCGGCGGCGGGCCGGCGGTCAGGGAGGGTGAGGGCCAGGGGAGGGGGTCGGGGAGGGGAGGGGAAGGGGCCGGGGCGGCGCTCGCCGTGGAGGGGAGGGGGAGGGGGAGGGGGAGGCGGCGGTGCCGTCGGCCAGGAAGCCGTGTGGCGGCGCTCCTCGGGGTCGGGCCGCCGGCGGTGAGGGCCGGGGGAGCTAGGGGGAGGGGGTCGGGGTCGATGTTTTGTTGGAGTGCTGTTTGCATGCATGCCGTCACTGCACGCCGTGCTCTGCGTTGGGAATGAAGGGAACTTTAAATATTGCATGGGAACCGAAGGGACGACGACTTCAATTCTGCTGTTGGGAACCGAAAGTCCAAAAAATGGAAATCTCTCGATCGCCATGTACGTGATCTGCGCTTCGATCCGGAGTTCAACTCTCGATCTTTGCGCCTACTCCCGCGCGCGTGCAGCATAAGCGCATCACAACACGGTAGGCATTCGTCACGGCAGGAGGGATCCACATGCATCTATCGACGCCCAATCGCGGTAGGAAGCTGAACGGCTGAACCGTCTCATTGGAGCGGCGCCCATTCAATTCTCATCTCAAACCGGACATCCAATTAACGAAATTGCAATGATCCACGTGATTGCAATTGCTAGCTAATCATCCAATTAACAAAATTGCTTGCAATATCGAAAAAAAATAGACAAAAATAGGGGGAATCATACTGAGGGGTCGGGGGCGCAGTGAACCGAAGGCGTCGGGGCGGGGCGTGGCGGTCCGGGCCGGCGGCGGCGACGCTGGTGGCGCGGCGGGCCGGCGGAGGCGTCGAAGGCCGGGGGCCGGCGGTCCGGTCGGGCCTTCGCGGTCGCGGCTGCCGGGCGGCGCGACGGGCGACGACGCCGGTGGCGACGGCGGGCCGGGGGCGGCGGGCCGGAGGCGCGGCGGCGGGGGCGTGGCGGCGGGGGCGCGGCGGCGGGGGCGCGGCGGCGGGGGCGCGGCGGCGGGGGCGCGGCAGGGCGGCGGCGACGCGGTAGGCGGCGGGGTAGAAGGGAGAATAAAAGAGTCGGGGCCGGATTGTCCCGGTATAGGACTTAATTTGCGACGGCTTCCTTAATTGCGACGGCCTCAAGTTACGGCCGTCGCAATTAAAGCCTATTTGCGACGGCCCGTACGACGGCCGTCGCAAATAAATATCTATTTGCGACGGCGCATTTATTTGCGACGGTCTTAGGGTTGGCCGTCGCAAATAAGTTCTTATTTGCGACGGCCAGTCCAAAGGCCGTCGCAAATAAGTCCTTATTTGCGACGGTCCACTTATTTGCGACGGCCAGAGGCGGGCCGTCGCAATTTACTCTATTTGCGACGGCCGGCCGTCGCAAATAAATACAGCCGTCGCAAATGATCGCTTTTCCTGTAGTGTAGCAGAAGTGGATGAGGATGATGATATAATAGAGGTTAATAGGATGGATGAGATGCTAGAAGCTCTGGAAGTGAAGGATCCTCTTACAAATGAGGCAGAGAAGTTCTTCGAGAAGCTGAAGAAATCACAGGAGTCGTTACATGAATACACGATCGAGACCATACTGGCTTTCTTGACCAGATTTATGGCAATTAAGTCCAAGTATTTTTTCCATCATCTGCTACAATGATCTCATGAAATTGATCTGCGGTATCCTTCCACAACTTCACAAAGCACCACCAAATATGTATTTGTCAAAGATCAAGATATTTTTGTCTCGGTGTGAAGTATGAGAAAATGGATGTGTGCCTAGACAACTGCATGCTATTCTGGAAAGAGCACGCCAATGAGAAGATGTGCTTGAAATGTGGTAAACCGAGGTATGTCAAAGTTTTTAATGACGATGGCGATAATGTGATGACGGATGTCGCACATAAGCAGCTTTGTTACTTGCCTGTGACACCCCGGTTGAAGCAGTTGTTTCTTTCAAAAAGAACCGCAAGACACATGAGATGGCACAAAGAAGGTAAACGTGAGAAGAAAGAATTCTTGACGCATCCGTCCGACGGTGATGCATAGAAGGCGCTAGACCGTTTCGATCCAGACTTTTCTCGTGATGCGAGGAATGTTTGCATCAGATTAGTGATAGACGGATTCTCACCGTTCAGTATGAACGCCACTCCATACTCCTGTTGGCCCGTCTTTGTCATTCCGTACAACCTGCCACCTGCTCTTTGTACGAAGAATGATTTCATGTTTCTCAACCTCATTGTACCTGGACCTGATCATCCCGGGTCACGTCTCAACGTGATGTTAAAACTGCTGATCGAAGAATTGAATTTCTCGTGGATAGGAGTCGAAGCGTACGATAGTCACAAGAAGCAGAAATTCAACCTTCGAGCTTCTTATTTGTTGTCCGTCCGTGATTTGCCGGCATACGACATGTTTTCCGGATGGAGCACTCACGGTCATCTGACGTGTCCGATATGTGTTTCATACACAGATTGCTTTCGACTAACTCATGGAGGCAAAATATCTTACTTCGATTTTCACAGACATTGGTTGCCCTCGAATCACATATTTAGGCAGCAGAGACATGTCTTTCGAAAGAACACTGTTGTCACTAAAGGACCACCGAAGCATCTCAACAGGTCAGAAATTTCTGATATGTTGGATTAACTGGTGCCTGATGTAGGTCGTCCTGGATATTTCATAGGTTATGGAGAGGATCACAATTGGACTCACATATGTGGACTTTGGGAGCTACCATAAGTGAAGTCGTTGATTCTAATGCACAACATTGATGTCATGCATCAGGAGCGTAACATGAGTGAAAGTATCATAAGAACTTGCATGGATATGCCTGGCATAACGAAAGACAATTACAAAGCTAGACTTGATTTGGCAGACATTTCTCACCGTCCAACTCTTGAAATCTCTGAAAGTGGTGGGAAGCCACGTGCTTCTTTCTGTCTTCGATCGAAAGAAAAGAAAGAAGTTATGAAATGGATGAAAACTTAGAAATTCCTAGATGGTTATGCAGCTAGCCTCAAACGAGCCATAAATGTGAACACATGAAACCTCACTGGGTTGAAGAGTAATGATTATAACATTATAATGGAAAGACTCTTACCTGTTATATTTCGAGGCTATCTAGATGATGCGGTGTGGAAGGTTTTAGCCGAGCTCAGCTATTTCTATAGACAGCTTTGTGCTAAATAAATCAAGATCGAGATGATGGATAAGTTAGAGAAGGAGATACCCATACTTTTATGTAAGATGGAGAATTTTTTTCCATAGGGTTTCTTCAATCCAATGCAACATCTACTTATCCATCTTCCATTTGAAGCTAAAGTTGGCGGTCCTGTGCAATACAGGTGGATGTATCACATTGAAAGAGCGCTACGATATTTGAAACCAATGGTTGGCAACAGGGCAAGGGTGGAAGGGTGCATCGCTAAAGCATATGCTCTTAAGGAAGTGGGATACTTTTCAAGTGTCTACTTTGCGGAAGAAAACAATATCAATACTTCGGCGATGCGTTACAATGTGGACGAAACACCCCCTTTAAGCAACCTTTCCATTTTTCAAACGAGAGGAACCACCGTTGGTAGCTCACTTTGTCAGTCCTCCACCGGTCCCTTCACAGAGGATCGTGATTCGTCCGGCCGGAGACAGGTAATAAAAATTATAGTGTTCAGTTCAGATTTCTTTTGGTTACTTAATTAAGTAATGAATCAATAAATATCTTGCAGGGTTTGGGATGACACGTCTTTCACCTGTGAGAGACACCAAAGACCGGTGAACGGTGTCCTCGTGTCCTTATTGCGTTTGCACTATCTCGGGGTCATCGATGGGGTGCATGCTTTTTCGTGGGAGGACTACGCACGCATCCATCACAAGGAGCACGGCAACCTTCCGGAGGCCGTATGGGCCGATTGTATGTTAAGTATGTTAAAAATAGTTTCTATGTTTTAAATCTTAAACTCTTGTAATGAACTTCTCTTCAATATATACTTTATCACAGACAAGGTTTACTTTAGAGGACCCAAACGACCCTCGCCTGGTTGAGGATCCGAAGAGAGTGTTTCACTACAACGCTGCCAAGGCGCTTCGACAAGCTTTGTCGAATGCTCGTGTTCAAATTATTAATGAGCAATTGAAGGCGAACCAGCACAACATGCTACAATTCCGGCAAGAGAGTGAGAGGCACCTGACGGGGGAGGAGTACGCGCAGGTACGTGGGGCATAGTAAGTATTTTTTCTGATAATTTCCATGATGGTGTTTTAATGACATCTAACTATGTGCAGGGCCACGTGAGCTGGTTGCAGGGTCGGACCAATGCATTTCCGGCCCATTGTCGCTACTGGGCTAGCGATGAGTTTAAAGCTAAGTCTGGGAAGGCTCGAGAGTGCAGAGGGGTCAAGGGGAAGAGCGGGCACCACCAAGATAACCACTTGTGTTTAGCTAAACGCATGGTAAGTGTATGTAACTTATGTTTATATATTCATAATATATTGTTTGTATTAACATGTATTGATAGGAGCGCGAGACGGGGGTGCCGCCGACCCCTGCTGAGATTTGGAAGAGAGGTCATAGGGACCCTTCTCAGCCTCAGGGGTGCAGTCAGGCTGCAGCCGAGCGATTGGTAAGTTTAGAAATCATTAATATTAAATATAACTATATGTATTGTTGAACTTACACGATTTCCTTGTTTTCCAGGCTAAGTACGGGGAGGAGGCTAGGAAGATACAGGACGAAGATTTCGATCGTGAACGTGAACCAATCGATCATCAAGCTGCGATGCAAGCAGAGTTGGAAAAGCACACGGAAGGTGAGTTTATAAATCATTTTATCATTTTCAATTCAAAGTATTCAAGATATTTCAATTTCATATTTTTGACTCTCTTTCTTATAGGCTCGCTGTACTCAACGGAGTTGTCGACTCGAGGGCGGGGAGACCTGCGAGAGGCAGCTCCACGTAGGCTTCTTCAGTGGGCATGACAGGTCGTCGCGTCTTGCACAGGGACATTGAGATGCAGTCCCTCCGACAAACTGTAGAAGAGAACCTCAGGCGAAAGGAGGAGGTGGAACGCCAAAGGATCGCGATGGAGGCCACGATCCAAACCCAGGCAGCAGCGTTGGCGTAGATGCAAAAAGCAATGGAGCTAACAAAATAAAAACTAAAGTTCTCATTAATTCAGCGTAAATTACTTACTAATAGATAATATTTAATGTTTGCAATGACAGGCCATGGCTCGGGCGCAAGGTCTGGGGATCCAACTACCGCCACTACCACCGGTCCTTCCAGACAACCCTTCTTCTGCGGGTCTGGTAATTTCCTATGTCAACTTAACAATTCTAGTTTTAACTCAACTTAATCAAAATAAAGTGAGGAAATGGAGTGACAGTGAAACATAGATAGAGTGAGGGATGAAGTTAGAAGAGGGAGGAAGATAGAGGAAAAAGGATTGAAATAGTAGAGAGAGGAGATAGTTAGATAAAAGAAAATGATTGAGATGGAAGAAAGAGAGATAGAAGAAAGAGTGAGAGATAGTTAGATAGAGTGGGAGAGGAACGACGAGAGAGAGGGAGATTGGAGATAGAAGGAGAGGGAGAGAGAGAGAATGGGAGATGTAGATTGAGATAAAGGCAGGAAGATAGAGGGAAAATGATAGCAATAGAGAGATAGAGAGAGAAAGGAATGAAAGAAGAGAGGAAGAGAGGGGATCTAGATGGAGATAGAGGGAGACAGAGGGAGATATGTTGATGCATTTATATTCTAACTCTAAGTTTCATTAATTGCAGGGACCTGCAACGGCTGCACAAACTCGGTCGCCGTCGCTACCACCACCTAGAATGAGGCGCGACGACAACTTCGACTTCGAAGGTGGCTTCAGAGGTGGCTACGGAGGTGGCTACGGAGGTCAGACGGGCGAGTGAGCCCTTGTTTGGTTTGTTGATGGTGATGCCATGTTTCGACGATGTGTTGTGATGTGTTTTGAGACTGTTATGATGTTTATGTGACTGTTTGTTATATATTGCCTGTTGTGTGATTCTGGCCATCGAGTCGGGTAGTATTTTCTGTTTTTTTAATAAAAAACCTTCTCTTGACCGTCGCAAATGGCCACGTGGGCCCTGTAAGTTGACCGCGTGGGACCCATCAGCTGACCTTATTTGTGACGGCCTAGCCATCGCAAATAGGGTCTTAATTGCGACGGCCAGGCCATCGCAACTAGCCCTGTGGGTCCCACTGGCCCCTGGCAATTATTTGCGACGGCTACTGCCGGCCATTGCAAATAATCTTATTTGCGACGTATTATTTGCGATGGCCAAAAGACGTCGCAAATAAGGAAAGCCGTTGCAAATAGCTTATATGTGACAATTTCTAGCTTATTTTCGATGGCCCTGGCCGTCGCAAATCGTCAGGATTCCTATAGTGCACATTAGTCGCAGCCCGTGGAGGTTCGTTTTTAGGCGGGGGCTAGTCTCCGGCGTGGTTGCACATGTGAGGGACGGTGAGGCGGTGGTTTAAGTGGTTCGAGCCACCGGAGCATAACACCCTACATCCACAATGAAAGTTGTATTGCTGTCTCGTGAGCTACAGAAGCCGTGTGTCTGAATGGTATGTGTGAATTGAGTTGTGGTGATTGGGCCTGTCAAAGTCGGTGGCCGCCTGATCCTTTTATAGTAAGGTCGGATGCTTTACAAGTAGGGTCCAGGGCCCGACAGGTGGCCCCAGGGCGATCTTTAGATCTTGTACAAGATCCAAAGGATTCTTTCTTACCTGCCCCTGACTGCGGCTTGAATACAGGCTCTCTTGCTGCGCTGGACGCCAGTGGCTAGATGTAGCCGTTGATGATAGCAGGGAATGTCTCGTCTATCTTATCGTTGTAGGCTACCCACTTAGCACCGTGGGGTAGCCCTACGGTGCCTTTACTACGATGCGATTGGGCACGTACTTGACAGGGGGCGTGTGTCGCGTCGTTCGTATAGGGAAGGTGCATACCTTCAATGCGCGACATGGACAAGGCATGTCGCCCATTACTCTAGCAATGTACCGGTCAGAACATGTTGTAGAACACGCGACAACATCGGAGCCTGCCTTTGTGGGGGAGGATGAGCCCTATGCTTCAGGGCCACGTGGTAGCTCGGGAGCCCAACTCTGAGGAGAGCCAGGGGTCCAAGACTACTGAACACATGGTGGCTCCGAGGCCTGCCTTTGCGGGAAAGGCCAGCCCGATGCTTCAATCCACATGGTGGCACCAGAGCCCACTCCTGTGGAGGAGTAGGGTCTCGTCCTGCTGGACACGCGGCAGCCCGAGGGCTCGCCTCTTCGGGGGAGTTAGGTCCCGTGTCGAGGTCCATGTGGCAGTACCAAAGGCGGCCCCTAAGGAGGGACAAGGTCTGGGCCTGTTGGAGACGTGGCGCCACCAGACCCTACCTGAGTAGAGAGGTAAGGCACTTAGGTGTTTTCATCCTATGCGCGGGGGTACCCAGTCTGTTGGGTACCGACAGTGTTGAGTATTGAAATTCACCAAGATGGACATAAGGGTGTATTAGACTTCTCAAAAAAGGAATACTTATAGAATGTACTATGAAAGTATTGTATTCATAAAAGCTTGTGTCGCATCAAAGAGAACGTGAAAAGCTACCAAAGGGGGTAAATGGTAGATTAAAACTTTTTTAACAAAAGCAAACAAAAAACCCTCGGCAGAAAATCGATCAGTTAAGAAACTGTGTGTGCAACTAATCTAGGCATGTTCAACCATAACAAAAGTAATATATATTATAGAGAATCATGTCTCGAAGACACCACAACAAGAATAACGAAAAACCTCCTAGAAAAACTCAAGTTATGATCAAAATATTGAACGAAGGTCAATCTTTTCTATCGAGTAAAAACCAGATCTGCAACACTGGGAATAAACTCGTGTAGATCAGAAACCACAAATACAAGAGCAGTGAAATTTTCACAGATGATAGATAATCAAGTTTTGAAGACGACCTGAAAAGAATCACATCAATTGGATATGTAAAACCCAAGATATGTTAAAAACACTGATGCAACGTAGTCCTGTGCAGAAACTCGACGAGAAAAACTTGTCTGAAACAAGTCAGACGAACAAGGCACAAAAGATCCTCTAAAACTACAATTTTTATTCAATGGATTACAAGAGGAACATCCCCAAAGTCATCTCCCACGAGTTCTTGTCAACCTTGCTCATATAACCAGCCCTATGGCCAACCCAGTAAAAACTAGGACTCCAATCCTACTCAGTTTCAACCGATTTTTTCATAACGTCTGAAGACTCTTCCATACGCAGATAGAAGCAATATTAAGACTTCCAAACACCTTAGGAACGTATCCCACATTCCTAAAACAACTCAACTTCGTGACCGCCATGAATCGTAACCAAAACAAACTTGAAACTTTCCATAAACAAACCATAACCACCTCAGCTGCAGCTAGAGGCTTAATACAGCTGGTTGGACCTTTTCGACAAATTATTTACATCTACTACTCTTCATCGCACCTTGGAACCATGTTTCCATGTCCATGCACTTCTTGCAAATGTGCTAATACCTTCCAACAAGGTCCACGATACCTTCATATGCATTGTTCTTGATCCAAACATGATGCGTGACCACCCGATCAACTCAACCACCATTCCTCCTAAACTTGGTTCTTAAACCTCATCTTCTCCCTAAAACTAGTTCAATGGATCCCGTCACCATCCATGTATTGATCTTAAGCAACTCCTACAAATGAATAGACAACCATCCTATGCTAGCTCAAGTCCTCGTCTTGACTCTCATTAATTCAAAAACCACAACACCCTATGTGAGCACCTCACATAAGCATGTTGCAAACCATATCAAAACATTGACCACCGTAAATAGCCATAACACTTCAAAAGAAAACTTAGTAAAAGAATACTAAGCAAACATGCCATAAGCCAAGAAACAAGTTTGAAACATTGCAAGTTAAAAGCAGAACCATTATGATCTTGCACCGGACCTTGCCAAAGCTAACCGGACTTTGCGCAGGACCTTGCCAAAGTTTGTCGGACCTCAGGTCGGAGCTAGCCAAGTGTGTTGGACCTCACGTTGGACCTTGCCAAAACATGCTCGACCTTGCACCGGACCTACACAAAACATGTCGGACTATTGTTAGACCATGCCGGAGCTACCCAAAACATCCCGGACCTAGTATCGTACCTTGCCGGACCTATCCAAAACATGTCAAACCTATTGTCGGACCTGGTTGGTGCTCGGACCTAGAGTCGGATCTTGTTGAAAAGGGTGCTTTGGCAATATTCAAACTTTTATCGAAATAGCCAATGTATTCAGCACACATAGGTTTCACAATCTCCCCCTCGTTGAATGCATTGGTAACACCACTTAAAACCCGAACATTGGCTTATTCACATGAAAAGTTTTGAAAACAATTTTCTCCTACTTTTTCAAATTAAATGAGAAAGAAACTTAAAAAAATATTAAAAACAAACATTTCTCCGCCTATACATATTTATGTACATATTTCTCCCCTCTTTTATGTATATATTATAACATATACATATAAAACACACCTCATCCAAGTTATACTATCAAGTAACTTACAATATGAAATCAATGAGATACACAAAAGAGAGCATGCCAGGCTAGAGATCAAGTGAATTTTGAATTTAAGCAGGTCATGATTTTACAAACTTAACAATTTCAAAACTTGTTAGCATGACACTTGTTGCTGCATTTTTATTTTCTTTTGAGGAACAAAATTCATCTTATGACATTTGCAAGAGATTATATGCCGCCTCATCCTTATTCTAACAAACCAAGTCATGCCTATGTAATTTGACAATCAGAAGTTTAAGGACATTTTTTAGTCATACACAACTTCTTCGAAGTTCATATCTTAGTGCAATGCTAAGCCATCTCAAAAGAAGAAGTGCGGTGCATGAATATTCTCTTGATCTTTCTTATTTTTATTTCATCATAAAAGCTCAACATGTGGATAGTTGATTGATTAATTTTTCATTATTAAAAGCACTTATGAGCATGCAACAAGTTCAAAACAGCAAGTAAGTTCAATCATTACAAGATTTAGTGTAAGTAATTATTCCAATTATTAGTCATGGAAAAAACTACAAATTGTATAACAAAAGTAATGTAGTAAGAACTATCAGCATTTAAAAGGAATCACAAAGTCATATATGTATGAAATAGTGTGCTCATATTATTTAAAGTTCCGATTCACACATAGACATCCCAAGTTTCAAAACTCCACCTCAATTTAAGCCACGAGGACGCATAACTCCTATTTTATTACGAATGTAACAAAATCAAGTGAAATCCAAAGGTTTTGTGAAAATATCAGCCAGTTGTTGTCCGATATCTACATGGTGAAGCACAAAGTTTCCTTTTTCAACATTATCACGGAAAAAGTGATACCTAATATGAATGTATTTTGTTCTAGATTGTTGTACAGGGTTTTTAGCCATGCAAATGGCACCAGTGTTATCACAAAATAGTGGGACACTATCTAGTTCAACCCCATAGTCCTTAAGTGTTTGAACAATCCAAAGTATTTGTGAGCAAGCGCTAGCATCAGCTACATATTCAGATTCGGCCATGGATTGTGCAACTGAAGAGGACTAAGCAACAAGTGAATTACCAAGAAAATGATTGTGACACCCGGTTCCGAAAAGTGAACCAAGTGCAATGTGTGTGTGCCCAGGATGTTTAACACACATACACAAGTGATTCACAAATGATAAATAGATAATAATTACATCTCAAATTATTAAATAAGTACTTTTATTACAATATTCAAATAATCCTCATATCGCAACTCTAATGATCATTATTTAACTAAAATCAAATTAATCAACTAAGCAAACTATGAAAAAGGGATAGCGCGGCTCCAAGCAACTCCACAGTCAAGTCGACGGCAGCACAAAACCTATTACTCCGCATTATCCTCATGATACTCCCAAACATCACCTGTAACTTCTGGTGGGGGGAATTGCAAGGGTGAGTACATGTTGTAGTAAGCAAGTGTGGGAAAGATGACATATAGCTCAAACAAGGCATGGTAATAATCAATAGCTAATTGTTGAAAAGTACATTTAAAAAAAGTAAAAAGCATCTTAATATGTCTATGTGAAGTAGTACCATCATCTCCAACATAATTAACATAATACGAAACCATAATCAATTATCCATCCATATACTAGAGTATTACCATCATCATCATTCATGTCTAATTATCATAACCATAACCATAACCAACCATCCAAAATTTCCTCTAATCATGTAGGTCATCCAGGTGATCTTAAATGGGAATACGACTATCATGATAGTTTTGAACACTCTGCAGAGGTTGTACCACTTTACTCACGTGTTCGTGATTTCATCACCTTTCGGTGACTAAGAAACTCCCTTATGTCCGTGACCCGTTGGTCACATTACACACATTTGTTGGTGTGTGACCAAGAGATCACAAAATAGTCTTTACAAAGGGACTACTAGCATGTACGGACCCACTGAGGTTTCACTGGTGGCGATGTCTCCATTTGAGCACATCCTAAACCAACGGCCTCCTCTTGTGCCATTCGGATCCCAGTGAGTCCCACCACTCATACAAACCCAATCTGACTCCCCTTCCCCGCTCTTTCAAATGGTCTGCGCAACACTAGCAATAACCCTATTAATCAGCTACGCCACACCCATACTTAGCCTCGTGGTGGCACTATTGTCCTGGCTTATTATCGCATGAACCAGTCCTTAGATCTAAGGTAAGAAAACCACCATATCGACCAACCTAATTCACAAACCATGCTTGCTTAGATCTCCCAAGTCCCATGTTATCAATTAATCATATTAATCAATTCTCAACATCCATAATTCCATCAATTCACAATTAAGCCATTTGGTTGTTTTCCCATCCCAATTAAATAGAGCTAAGAAAAAAGGTAGAAAGCCCTTCCCGACTCTCTAAAATATATCCTAAGCGATAAGGATGGTCAAACAAGATTAGTAAACACCTATTTTGGGTTTTCCAACAATTTGACACAAGCATGCTGTTATGCAAACAAAACATTTAAAAACATAGGATCAAAATGATCAAGGACACTTGTCTTTATATTTCGCAATTCAATGGCTCAAGCAAATTCAAAGTCTTGCGCATGAAGATCCTCAGATAATGGCATCTCGATCATAACCCCTTGAGCGAATCGTCTACTCACAATCAAGCACGTACACAAGCAAACATACACAATAAATGCATTGCAAACACTAATCAATATGGAAACTATGGATGTATGCAGAAAATATATTTGTATTAGTGCTATATAAATTTCTATGACTTTTTGATAATTTTTTATAATGATTTCCTATTTTTTTGAGCATGTTTGAAATAAATTACAATTAATTTAGAGACAATATACTAATTATAGAATGTTAAATAGGATGAAAATATTATTCATAAGTTTCTAAAATTTATTCTAAATATTCTATTTTTCTCGATTTATTTTGATACTTCATGAATTAACTACTCCCTTCGTTTCAAAAGAATTGTCACCGGCTAGTTTATTTTTTAACTAACCAATGACAATTATTTTGAAAAAGAGGGAGTAGGCTTTAATCTTATTTATTAAATCTGAAAATCAAATTAAATAATACTGAAAATATAAAATTCAGTAAATCTAGAATAACCTACTAATATTGCATGATTTAATCTAACTTATGAGTTCCAAGTGATTTAAGATGATCTAACGATGATTAACGGCCGCTCAAATAAAGCATGTCCTAGGAGTGATTTAATTCAAGTATTAGAACCAAAATAGTTGTCTATATCTAGATCGTAATACCTACTGTGTGCGCATCTAGTCCGGGCGATCGTGGAACGGCGACGCGACGTGTGTCTCCAGATCTACAGTTTCGTTGATGAAGATGATTGTGGCCTGACGTAGATGAAGAGGATCAAGGCATGTCATAGATGATGGAGAAGGTGATGCGATCCTTCGGCGGTACGACGACGGCAGCGCGACGAGCTCCGACGGACGGCGACCCCTTCCTTTTCTTCCTCTTCTTCTTTGGTCCTGGCCTTCTTCTCTGTGGCTCCCAGGCGGTTAGGGCGTCGACTTCTTTTTTTTCCCACTCTGGCGAATTCTCACCGCGGGTTGCGGTGCCTTCCCTATGTGCGCAAGGGTTCGGAAAAAGAGCAGAGACTACAGGAGGCACGACAGCCTTTTATAAGCGGCGAAGATTCGGTTGGGAGGCCCGATCAGCTGGGTGCATATCCTCTGCAGTACTGCTGGTGCAGTAGTGGTCACTGACAAGTGGGGCTCACCTGTCAGTGACCATTACTGCAGTAGCAGTAATGCAGAGGATTTCAACCCCGAGCGGCTACGGAACTCGGGCTTGATCCCGCTCAGCCAAGGAGCCAGGCGCGTGCATGTACAGGCTCCATCTGTTCCGAGGCAGGCAGGTGCATGCATGGTCGGCAGTTGTTAGTTTTTTTTCAGGTTGGTGGTGGTTTTTATTTCCTTTCCTTCTTGTGCGGCCAGGACTGTGTGGGCAGGGCTTGAACTCTTTTTGTTTGTGCGGCGGGTGTATGGTCACGACTTTTTGACATGACTGACTTGCTATTCTCTTTTATTATTTATATTATTATTATTCTTTCATATTATTTGTTTATTGGTTATTTATGTATCCATTTTTCTTTCCATTACCGATTGATGCGGCTAGGACTTCAGGCCATGGTTGACCTTCTTTTTTTGGTTTTCTTTTTATTTTCTATTCATATTATTCGTTATTAATTATTTATTTTCCTTAATTAATTGTTATTTATTATTTATTTCTTTCACGTGCTGCAAGGCTCATTACGCAACAAATGATCTGATCAGCAGTTGATTTATGTTTATTATTTATATATGTAGTCTGGTAAATTGTTATAATGCATCAAACCTTAGAGTACCGAACTAGTCTGTTTAATACCGGACAAGTCCGTTCTGATTACAGAGAGTCTATCGGACAAGTCCGTAGTCGGGAAAAATTGAATAAGTCTGTGCATACCGGACTAATCCAGAATTGTATCGGACAAGTCCGTTGTTGTCCAGTAAAGGCTTTCGGACTAGTCCGTTATTATCCGTACTAATCTGGTACCTAGCTTAATTTTTACATGTTTGTTTCTTCTAATTCTTTTACATTTGTTCATTTTCATCATACTTAATAATTTTGCATAAACTCCTAATATAATTAAACTATTATATTTATGTATATACATCATTAGTTTCATTTATTTCTTTTATTCCATATTTTTTGTGGCAAATAAATTACTTTTGGTATATTCATTTTGGTAATTAATTATCAATGCTTGAGGATGAATGCAAAAGGCAATATGAGATGCATATATTTTATATTTTTCTTTGTAAAATTTATTTATTCCAATTATTAACTCTAGATTCTTATTAATGTTTTAATTTGCGGAAACTCGAAAATCGGGGTGTCACAATTCCACCCCCTTAAAATGAATCTCGCCCTCGAGATTCAGATGAGTTGAAGAAGAGATTTGGAACAAAAATTTTAAACTACCCTTTATATTTGAATTAACCAAGTTTTAAAATTTTGTGATGTTACAATCTACCCCCTTAAAAGGAATCTTATCCTCGAGGTTCAGATGGGTTGAAGAAGAGGTGTGAAAACCCTCGATAACATCTTTACGCTCCCATATAGCTTCATCTTGCATTATGAATCTTCTTGTAGTGACAATCACTACAATCTTCCACATAAGTATAGACAGGAATAAAGGAATCCCAACCTATATGCATGCATCAAGGTATATGATCCTAAACAACTACCTATACAAGGCTAAAACATCCCACAATCCTCTACTAAGCACACATGCAACAATACATAGCAATCAACACACCAAAGAACTTGCATTGTTTCCTGAGTGTTCCTATGTGCTCTAAAGTGTCCATCCTATCTAGGCTACATCCTACGGTCAACCCGTGGCTCTGACACCATTTGTGACACCCGGTTCTGAAAAATGAACCAAGTGCAGTGTATGTATGCCCAGGATGTTTAACACATATACACAAGTGATTCACAAATGATAAATTGAAAATAATCACAGATCATATTTTTAAATAAGTACTTTACAATATCCAAATAATCCTCATATCACAACTCTAATGATTACTATTGAACTATCACTGCATCAGAAATAATCTAATTAATCAACTAAGCAAACTAAGCAAAAGGGATAACGCGGCTTCATGCAACAACACAACAAGTCGACGGCAGCACACAACCTAGTACTCC
This sequence comes from Tuctoria greenei, assembly GCA_036927565.1. Lineage (NCBI taxonomy): Eukaryota > Viridiplantae > Streptophyta > Magnoliopsida > Poales > Poaceae > Tuctoria > Tuctoria greenei. Next base: position 80,396,597 of record JAYESD010000009.1, on the reverse strand, counting down.
ACATTATCCTCATGATACTCCTAAATATCACCTGAAACTGTTGGTGGGAGGAATTGCAAGGGTGAGTTAATATCGTACTCAGCAAGTGCGGAGAAGTATGACATGTAGCTCAAACAAGGAATGGCAATAAACAAAAGCTAATTGCTGAAAAGTATATTTAAAACAAGTAAAAAGCATCTTACTATGTCTATGTGATGTAGTCCCATCATCTCCCACATAATTAACATAATACGAAACCATAATCAATTATCCATCCATATACCAGATTATTACCATCGCCACTATTCATGTCCAATTATCATAACTCAATCCATAACCATAACCATTACCATAACCATAACCAACCATCCCAAATTCCCACTAATCATGTAGGTCATCCAGATGCTCTTAACCGGGAGCACGGCTATCATGATAGTTTTTAACACTTTGTAGAGGTTGTACCACTTTACCCACTTGTTCGTGATTTCATACCCTTTTGGTGAATAAGAACCTCCCTTATGCTTATGACCCATCGGTCACATTACACACTTCAGTTGGTGTGTGGCCAAGAAATTACATAGTAGCCTTTACCAATGGACTAATAGCATGTATGGACCCATTGAGGTTTCATCGGTGGCGATGTCTCCAACTGAGCACATCCTAAACCAAGAGTCCCCTCTTGTGTCGTTCGGATCCCAGGGAGTCCCACCACTCATGCAAAACCAATCTGATTCCTCTTCCCTGCTCATTCAAATGGTCCGCACAATAATAGCAATACCATAATTAATTAGCTACATCGCACTGATACCTAGCCTCGTGGTGGCACTGTTGTCCTGGCTTATTCTTGCATGAACAAGTCATTAGATCTAAGGCAAGCAAATCAACATATCGACCAACCCAATCCACAAACCATGTTTGCTTAGATCTCCCAAGTCCCATGGTACCAATTAATCATATTCATCAATTCTCAACATCCATAATTTCATCAATTCACAATTAAACCATTTGGTTGTTTTCCCATCCTAGTTAATTAGAGCAAAGCATAAAGGTAAAAAGCCCTTTCGGACTCTCTATAATGTATCCCAAGCGACAAGGATGGTCAAACAAGACTAGTAAAAACACATTTTGGGTTTCCCATCAATTGGACACAAGCATGCAGTTTTGCAAACAAAACATTTAAAATTATAGGATCAAAATGATCAAGGATACTTGCTTTTATATCTCACAATTCGATGGCTCAAGGAAATTCAATGTCTTGCGCATGAAGATCCACGAATAATCGCTACTCGATCGTAACCCCTTGAGCGAATCGTCTACTCACAATCAAGCACATACACAAGCAAACATACACAATAAATGCATTGCAAGCACTAATCAATATGCAAACTATGGATGTATGCAGAAAATATATTTGTATTAGTGCTATGTAAATTTCTATGGCTTTTTGATCATTTTTTTATAATGATTTCCTATTTATTTGACCAAGTTTGGAATAAATTACAATTAATTTATAGACAATATACTAATTACAGAACGCTAAATAGGATGAAAATATTATTAGTAAGTTTCTAAAATTTATTCTAAATTTTCTAGAATTTTTCTAGATTTATTTTGATACTTCATGAATTAACTAGGCTTTAATCTTATTTATTAAATATGAAAAACAAATTAAATAATACTGAAAATATAAAATTTAGTATATATAGAATAACCTACTAATGTTGCATGATTTAATCTAACTTTGGAGATCTAAGTGATTTAAGATGATTTGACGATGATTAACGGCCGCTCAAATAAAATATGCCTTACACGTGATTTAATTCAAGTACTAGAACCAAAATAGTTGTCAAGATCTAGACCCACTACGTAAGAAAGGCTCATACGAGACGGACCCAAACAAAGAAGGGAGACGAACAATTTGTGCGTCTCTGTCGTCGCGTCTCGCATTACACTGGCATCAGAGACGGACTTCAAGGCGCGTCCCCAATCGAACTAGGTGTGAGACACGCTCAAAAGAAGCGTGTCTCCTTTCTTTTTGTCATAATAGGCAATCTTTACAGTGTCATTGGAGACGCAGCTGGCGCGCATCGCCCACTAGCTTACAAGCGTGACATGCCTTACAAAGGACGTCACAGATATATTGACTATCCGAGACGCTCTATTATGTAGCGCGTCGCAGATGCATTAACTTATGTGAGATGGGCTTTATAGAAGCTTGTCTCCTTTATGTAGGTTATCTGAGATGCTCTTTGCTACAGCTAGTCGCGGATTCTTTACAGACACTATTATTCGAAGCTAGCCAGGATTTGAAAGTCGTATTACCAGTGTAAGTAACATACTGTTTATGAACATATGTATAGCCAAAATTATAACACGTTAAATTATAATGACCAATCAAATATTACCAATGTGTCAATATTGTTTATCAAGTATACTAATTACACAACAAATATTGTTCATCCTGATAGCAATGTAACTAATTACACACATCATAACTGTCATCATCTAATATTATATACCGTAATGAAAATTCTCCTGATCAATGACTTCATTGACGATGAACCTCCATAGCCTCTAATGCTCCAACTAAGACATCGTAAAATTCAACTGTAATAAGCACAAGAACAAATTGGTATACAATTGTAATAAACACAGGAACCGTTAGTGAATGGAGAACTAAGCTTACTTGTAGCACATGCAGTTGGAGAGCATCTGCAAGGCATCAGTAGAGAAATTGTTCTCATGGTAAAGGACATGGTTCAGTTGTCATGGTCATTGTGAGAGGAGCATGTGAACCTGCAACCATCTTAGCATGTCTACAAGAAGAGCATACAATTTATTTGTCCCCTTTAAGCTTAGGTAGGCCACGTATGCGATCAAGAGCACTAACACGCGTGAGATGATCAAAACCTATGTGACCAAGTCTACGATGCTAAAAGTATAAGTCTTTAAAATCATTAGCAACTAGACACATATGCTTAGAGGATGACATATCAAAATCATCTTGAAAAAAATCTTTCAAGTCGATATATATTAAAAATGATCTCACTATTTGAATCTACAACCTTGCAGCAACTTTTAGTGAAGATAATTTCCAGATTTTGATCTAGCGATTGTGAAATAGAAAGCAAGTTGTATTTCAAATTTTTAACAAATACCACATCCTTCAATGTGTAGTGATTATTTACTCTATCCGAACCCTTATCAATTATAGGAGTTGAAGTATTATTGGTAAAAGTAACATTCTCTACATGTGACACAAAAGAGAGGAAGGATAATCATTTCTTGTTACCAGTCATGTGGCGTGAGCAATCTAAATTCACAATCCAAATGTTCTCTTTCCTCAAGCGTGTAACCTACATAGAAGCACAATATGTTGTTGACTCAATACTGGGGTTAGTCAAAAGATATTTAAGAATCCAATTTCGAGTCACACGACGTCCAGTAGGAATAAGATGCGAAAGCTAAGATAATACAGCAGGTTGATGAGCCAAAGTTTGAGGATTTTTGTACCCAACTACTAATCTATGAGGTGTTACATGTGTGGCATAAAAAACAGTAGGTTTTGAAGCAAACATTGCATGTTTTTAATTCATTACAGCAGGTTGGCTATGTCTACTTTTGATACAGCATGTGCAGCAAATTTTGCATGAGTTATGGGATCTAGCATGCATTCTTTACTTTTTTCTATTTTTAGGTAGTCTATAATAAAAATCAATGACATGACCCTCTGTACCACAGTAGGTACAATGAAATTTAACTTTGTGTTCATATCAAGATGAGCAAGCAACATTAGAAACTGAATGAGACAACCCTCCCGCTTATTTGAAAACCGCTTCTTTTTGTATAGGAACTATTTGAATCAAACCACTTCTTAATGAATTTACAATTTTAGGTGGACGTGCCTTAGTATGAGCATGAGAATCAAAACCTAAACCTGGTTTATCATTGCAAGACTTAGAAGAATTCAACAGCAAGTTTAGATTCTTATTCCCATTACAAAACTACTCTAGTGTCCTATTCATGTCATCAAGTTTCTTAGACAAGTCTAGACAATTTTCACAGGAAGTTTTTCCTTTTAATTTGCAATTAGAACAATATTTAACTTCATGAGAGCGTAAAGTATTGTTCAAAATAGAAATATCATCCATAGAAGCATGCAGTTTCTTATTAAGATCATCACAAGTAAAACAATGCAAATCAAATGTAGAACAACTAGCATCTTTTATATTTATATTATTAAGTGCAGCAAGCTTGTTCACATATAAGCTAACATGAGGAACAAGAATCATCACTAGGAATCAAAAATTTTAAATGATTAATTTCATATTTTAGTGATTCAATTTAAACAGCATTATCCCTAAGTTTTTGTCTATTTTCTTAAGTATAACAGTGGCACGAGAAATAGCATCACACATTTCTTCTCAGGTGGGACCTACCTCTTCATCGTCGCTGTTGTGTTGTGCCTCTTCCATACTTGATCTTGAGTTTCCCGCCATAAAGCACATATTTGCCAAGTTCTTTTCATCTTCACCACTTCCGATGTCCACATCGCTCAAGCCATGTTCCTGAAGTGCAGAGACAAAACTATTTACCAATTGGCGACCTGTAAAACCCTTCCTCTTGTTGTTGTTGTTTGTAGAGGAGGGTTTGAACTTTGTTTTCTTCTCATCACACGAGGTAGGACCTGAAATATTAGGGCAATCTGTACGAAATTGTCATGTCTTAACACATCTGAAGCATCATTGATAACTGACACCGCCTCTCCTTCTAATTCTCACATTGCAATGCTTTTGAGAACCGAGTAGAATGAAGTGCTAGTTCCTCTTCTGAAAACTCTTCGATCTGTTCAAGGGTTAAAGAGGACAATAAGGAAATTGTACCACATGATGATGATTGGCTAGAGCTAGTCGTGTTACGTTGTGAAACAAATGCAAGAGACTTGTAGGGATTCTTACGTGAGATTATGTCAATTTCAAGAGTTCTTAACTTGGAATATAGCACATAGAATGTAAGTGTACTCATGACACTGGATCCATGAATAGATGTAAATTTTATCTCCCAAATTGACATGTCTAATGTACTTAGTAACTGCCTAGCATTTTCAGCATTTGAAAAATTAACATTGACACTACGCAAGTTGCTGAGAATTTTGTCAAAACGAGCAAAGAGGTCATCAATTGACTAACTGGGTTGCATCTCGAAGTGAATGTATTCTTTCCTGAACATGTCTTGTATTACCTCCTTGATGGTGTTGGATCCTTCATAATAATCACATAGAGCTTTCCGATCGAAGTTTCTTTGAGTCAATCCTTGTATGATCGAGTTTTGCGCCTTGTTGTTGTTGTCGACATCTCTCATGTTCGTAGCAGTTACTTGATCATTTGGCGGCACGTCGTAAGGTTTTTACACCTTTTGCCATATTGTGAAGTCTTGCGCCTGTATAAAAGCCTCTATATGTGCCTTCCAAACCTAAAAATGAATGCCACTAAACACACAAGGTTTTACGCAGTATTTCTTCATGTTGATTAGTCAAAACACATGGAAATCACAGAGATTAGATCACTATGGCTATGATACCAACTGTAGGATTGAAGAGCACGTGAAAAGCTACACGAGAGGGTGAATGGTAGATTAAAACTTGTTCAGCGGAAGCAATGAAAAACCCCTCGGCATAAAATCAATTTGTTAAGAAACCGTGTGTGCAACTGATATAAATGTGTTCAACCATGAAAAAAATAGTAGATATAATAGAGAATCAAGTCACGAAGACACGACAACAAGAATCATGAAAAACCATCAAAAAAACTCAAGTTATGATCGAAAGTTTGAACAACGGTCAACCTATTCTATCGATTAAAATCCAGATCTGCAACACTGCAATGAAACTCGTGTAAATCATAAACCAAAAATCCAATAGCCATGAAATTGTCACAAATGATATAAAATAAAGTTGTGAAGACAACCCGTAAGGACTCATGTCAATTGGATCTGTAAAACTCGAGATATAATAAAAACACTAAAGCAACAAAGTGTTGTGCAGAAACTCGATGAGAAAAACTTGTCTAAAACAAGTCAAAGGAACAAGGCACAAAAGCTCCTCTAAAACTACAATTTTTATTCAATGGATCATAAGAGGAACAGCCCCAAAGTTGTCTCCCACAAGCTTTGGCTTCCCTTGCTTATATAACCAGCCCTAAGGCCAACTCAATCCAAACTAGGACTCTAATCCTACTCGGTTTCAACCGAAACTTTCCATAACTGCTCAAGACTCTTCCATATGCAGATAGAAGCAATCTTAAGACTTCCAAACACCTTAGGAAGGTATCCCATATTCCTAAAAATACTCAGATTCGTGACCCACACGAAATCTAAACAAAACAAAGTCGAAACATTCCATAAACAAACCATAACCACCTCAGCTGCAGCCTAAGGCATAATCCCGTCGGTTGGAACTTTATGACCAATTCTTTATGTCCACTGCTCTTCATCATGCCTTGGAACCATGTTGCCACATCCATGCCTCTTTTCACATGTGGAAACACCTTGCAACGACGTCCACGATACCTTCATATGTATTGTTCTTGATCCACAAATGTTGCGTCACCTCCTAATCAACTCAACCACAATTCCTCCAGAACTTGGTTGTTGAATCTCATCTTCTCCCCAAGACTAGATCAATAGATCTCGTCAGAAGCTATGTATTGACTTCGAGCAACACCTACACCTGAATAAACAGCCATCCTTTGCGAGCCCAAGTCTTCGGCTTGACTCTCGTTAGTTTTCAAAAACCATACCACCTTACATGAGCACCTCGCATAAGCATGTTGCAACCATACAAAAACATTAATCATCGTAAACAGACATAACACTTCAAAAAAACCTTAGTAAAAGAATACAAAGCAAACTTCCCATAAGACAAAAACAAGTTTGAAACATTACAAGTTAAAAGCAGAACCATTGCGATCTTGCACCGGACCTTGCCAAAGCTATCTGGATCTTGCGCCGGACCTTGCCAAAGTTTGTCGGACCTCATGTCGGACCTAGCCAAATTTTGTAGGACCTCACGTCTGACCTAGCCATAACATGCTGGACCTCGCACTGGACCTACCCAAAACATGTCAGACTATTGTCGGAGCTTTCCGGAGCTACCCAAAACATGTCGGACCTATTGTCAGACCTTGCAAGAGCTACCCAAAACATGCCGGACATATTGTCAGACCTGGTTGGAGCTCGGACCTAGAGTCAGATCTTGTTGAAAAGGGTGTTTTGGCAATATAAAAAACTTTTATCAAAATAGCTAATGTATTCGGCACACATAGGTCTCATAGCAAGCTGTCGCCTGCTCCAATTGTCAAGGGCAATAAGTTTTGGAGCTCTCAGTGTTTAGGAACCAGTATGAGATTGATCAAATGAAGTCGGTTTCATATGCTTCTACTGTCGGAAGCCTTACGTATGATCAAGTTTGTTCTTGCCCCGACTTAGCATTTGTGATCGGAATGGTTGGCAGATATCAGGCTAATCCAGGGATTGATCACTGGAAGGCAATTTAGAAAGCATTAAGATATGTGCAAGGCACAAAAGGCCTCATGATAACGTATAGTAAGCTAGACTCACTAGAAGTAGTGGGAAATTCAGACGTAGATTTTGCGGGTTGTGTGGATACTAAGAAATCCACAGCAGGTTATATGTTCACCTCGCGTGTGGAGCCATTTCGTGAAAAAGCTCTAAACATATGAGGCCACCAGTCAAGCAGTTTGGCTTAAGAAATTTCTACTCAGTCTTAAAGTGATCGACAACATTGGAAAGCCACTCAAGTTATGATGTGATAGTGAACCATCAATATTTTACTCTCACAATAACAAGTCGACTGGTGCTGCCAAACACATCGACATTAAGTTTTATGTTGTGAAAGACAGAATCCAGGACCATACCATAAGTATCGAGCATATTAGTACCAAGTGAATGCTTGCAGATCTGCTAACAAAAGGTTTTCCGCCCAACTTGTTCAATGAACATGTGGCTAACGTGGGTTTAAGGGAGAATCTATGATAATTGGAAACTTAGGGGCCAAATTAAGAGTAAGGTCATTTTTAGAATGTAAGATGTATTATGGTCTTCGAGTCAAATAGTATGTAAATGGTTGTTTTGATGCGTCATGTCCTATATGTCAAGCATAAGGAGAGTGGCACTATGTTTAGTGTTAAGTAAGTTGGGATGTTTGGAATCCAAGTTCAAGGGGTCGAATGTTAGCAGTTGAAATTGTGATTAATTAGTTTAACCATGTGTCTAATTAAATGGACACGTCCTTATGAATGGGTGTGCCTTAATCGGGAGACACACCCGTTACCCAACCGATGGGAGGCCCTCTCTCATGTTCCTCAAACATGTATAAATAAGAGAGTGATTTGACAGTTGAGGAATACAAAACTCACTTCTAATGACTTTGTAATTGCATCTGATTTGCAAAGTAAGAGGGAAAGTGAGGGGATTGGCTCTTTCAGTGGCCGTCATCATATTGGCTAGATGGTCGCTTCTTCAAGCAACCACAAAGAGAAGAAAAGGGAGGAAGAAGGTGGGGCTTTGGTGTTTTTGTGCTAATCAAGAAAATTAGCACTAGTTGTGTTTTTTATTTTCATTCTTTCTCGTACCCGAAATATTTATGTGACTAAGGCCCTGTTTGGATGCTTGAAACCGTTCTGATTCTCATATGAATCAAAGGAAGTGGTGCCAAATGCGTATATCGTGAAAGATTCTCAGGCATAAACCGGGCAGAACGATCCTCTAAAATGAATTGTGGAGTCAAAGCAACGTAAAAGGTGTTCCGCACGTCGAATCGGTAAAAATCTTCGTACCTGGGCTAGATGTTTCACGGAATTTACACACACTGCCAGGGAAAACTCCCAAATAAGGACGCGCTGTAGGAGTCCCTTCATTATACCCTCCATAGATGCACTTTTTGAGAATGCCTTCCTGCACTGCCCTCTTTTGAATCCTCTGTAGTAGGTCAATTGCTAGGATGAATTACATCAGCAAATGTGAATCCCCTTGTCTAAGGCCTCTCTTATTCCTTATTGGTTCTCCAGGACACTCATTTAGCAACGTTTTGGTAGAGGCTATAATTAGCGTAAGTGTGATTGTCGAAGTGTGGACTAAGACACATCCCCCGGTACTACTAAGAAGTAGTAGCCTGCGGAAGTTCGTACTCAGTTGTGGCATGAGTCAAGATCGAGACAAGAGGTGAACACCGAGAGTTTTACGTGGTTCGGGCTGCTTGAGCGTAATACCTGTAACATCCTAAATTTTCGCATCCTGTATTGCATACATGATCATGCATTAAACATTAGTAGGATAAAAGAAAAATAATAAAACATAAAAGATGAAGCATATATATACAAATGTATGTAGCAAAAGAAGAAATAGAAAATAATAGTTATAGCCTAAAACATGTATTAGGGAATAAATATAAAATAATAATAATAGATAAAAAGAAATATATATAAATAAATTATATAATAATAAATATATATAATAATAAATAAAATGAATAAGAAAAATAAAATAAATAAATAATATAAAATAAAAAAATAAATAGTAATATTTTTCTAAAAAAAAGAAGAAAAAAAGAAAAAAAAAAGCAAAAGCAACCGCCGGCCAGGCCGCCGACCGGCCCAGCCGGCAACGCCCGCCACGCCTCCCGGGCCCCACCCCGCTGGCCGAGCCGCGCCAGCGCTCCCGCCCCGCCGCCTTGGCTCCCGCGCCGAGCGCCCACCCGCCGCCTGCGCTGGCCCCGCGCTAGGCCCCACCGCCGCCTGGCCCCCGGCCGACAAGGCACCGCAGCCGCCCGCCTCTCATGCGCCCTGGGCCCCGCCTCCCACGCGCCCCGACGCAGCGCCCGTCCCGCGCGCTCGCCCTGCCAACCCCGCCGATCCCGCCAGCCCTCCCACTCGCCGCCCCCGAATCCCGCGATTCCCGCCAGTCCCGCGCTGATTCCCGCCCGATTTTCCCGCTCCCGGCCGAGCGCGCCTGCTGGCGAACCCCACCGCACCCCCGGGCCCCACGCCCCGCACGCCCACCTCCCGCGCTCGGGATTCACGCCCAGCCCTTGCGCGATTTCTGCCTCCCGAACCGCACGCGCCTGCGCTAGGCCCCGCCTCTCGCGCAGCGCACCGCCGAATCCCACCCGAGCCGGCCGAGTCCCGCGCTCCCGCGACTCCGCGCCCGTGCGTTGACTCCCGCGCCTATAAAAAGGACCGTAGGTCCTAGGTTTTCCCCCGATCCCAACAGCACGCCGCCTCCACGATAGAGCCTGCCATCGGAACAGAGAAAAAAAGGAGGCACCAGAGAGCTGCGCCGCCAGGAAAAGAAGGGGAAGAAAAGGAAGAAAAAAAAGGGGAAGAAGAGGAGGAAAAAGAGGAGGGCATTGCCGTCCACCGGAGATCGTCGCCGTCGTCATGCCGCCGGAAGACCCCGCGCATCTACTTCGTCTACGCATTGTCCCCATCCCGCGATCATCGAAGCCATCGCATCTACGGTAGGCCATGTTCCCGATGCGAATTTTAGCGACCATATTGAATCTAATAGACATAAATTGATTTTAGTTGCACCACAATTTTATTTTCAGCAGCATTAATCCACCCTAAAACCCCCGTAAACTCATATGAACACGTATGAACTACTCGCATCTAATTAATAAAAAACCGTAGTTAATTAATTATTGTACTTTGCATGCATGCATATCATCGCATGTTGATTAATTTGTGTGCATCATGTTGATTTGTATGTATATTCTTGTATGTGTGATCACGAGTAGAGGGAAGTGCTCAAGAGATCGTGTACGAGGATTTTCAGAATCAAGATTTCGAAGCGGTCGAGCAACCCCATCCGCCGGAGCAAGGCAAGTGTCCTTGAAGCATATTGATCCTATTTTAAAATAAATGTTTTGTTTGCGAACTTGCATGCTTGTGTCAAATTGATGGGAATCCTATGGTAGGAAGTTTACTAGATTTGTTAAACCAACCTTGTCACCTGGAATTTATGGTAGAGAGTCGGGAAGGGTTTTTACCTTTTTGCTTCGCTTAATTAATTGGGATGGAAAAACCAACACTACATATTTAATTATGTATTAATGATATTCTGGTTAATGTGAACTGGTCGATACGGTTTGGTAATGGGTGATCTAAGCAAGCCTGGTATGTGGATGGGTTGGATGTTATGGTGGTTTGCTTGCTTTAGATCTAAGGACCAGTTCATGCGAGAATAAGCCAGGACTACAGTGCCACCACGAGGCCAAGTATGGGTGCGGCGTAGCTGATTAATTAGGGCTTTGCTAGTGCTGTTTGGACCATTGAGGATGCTCGGGGAAGGGGTAGTCGGATTGGGTTTGTTGATGATTGGTGGGACTACCCTGGGATCCGAATGGCTCAAGAGGGGGCCCTTGGTTGAAGATGTGCTCAGTTGGAGGCATCGCCACCGGTGAAACCTCAGTGGGGTCTGAATAGGCTAGTAATCCCTTTGTAAAGTCTATTTTGTGATCTCTTGGCCATACACCAAAGGAAGTGTAATTGACATAAGGGGGGTTCTTTAGTCGCCGACGGGTGATGAAATCACAAACACGTGGGTAAAGTGGTACAAACTCTGCAGAGTATTAAAACTATCATGATAGCCGTGCTCCCGGTTATGAGCGCCTGGATGACCTACATGATTAGAGGGTATTTGGTATTGGTAATGTTTATGGTTATTGTTTGGTAATGGTTATGGATGGTCATGGGTTTATTTTTGGTATTGAATATGGTTATTGGAAATGGTGAAATCTGGAATTATGGATGAGGATGGTGAATTATGGACTGGTATTATGATATTATTTCCGATTATGATGGGGTTACTTCACATAATATGATATATTGCTTTTCAAATGTTTTACTGTACTTTTCAGCACTTAGCCATTATTATTGTCGTCATTTGAATCAGCCACATGTCATACTTTCCACACTTGCTGAGTACGACATGTACTCACTCTTGCAATCCCCCACCCAACAGTTGCAGGTCAGAATTATGAGTTTAATGGCGATAATGTGGATTTCTAGGCCGTGTCTACTGTCAGCTTTGCCTGTGGTGTTGCATGGAGCTGCACTATCCCTTTTGCTTAGTTTGCTTAGTTGCTTAATTAGTTTATTTCCGCTGCATTAGTTGAACTTGTCATTAATATTCATTAGAGCTTGTATTCAAGGATAATATAGTTTGTGTAATAAAATTTGATAATTAATCTTGTTCTGTTGTAATTTTCTGTATATCATTTGTGATTGCACTCGTGTATGTGTGATGAACATCCTGGGCACACATATACGTTAGCTTGGTTCAGTTTCCGGAACCGGGCATCACAATACCCTACTCCACGGTGTGTCCGAGAGTTGATTGTATGAATTGGCTCAAGATTAGTTGACATCGCTTGAGATGGCTTGTCCTTCTACCGTGTTGTGCAACCCTTTTATATGCAAAGGACTGGCTGTTACAATTTGTACCTGACCCGACAGGTGGCCCCGGCTGTAATAAACTACCCTATATACGATCTACAGTGTTAAGTTTGGTTAATAGTGTGATAACGTGCCTTAACGATAGCATTACCAGCCTTGATAGTCCTCTGATCGTGCGTCATTAATATAGCATTAATGACGCATTAACCATGTCTTGTATTCGCCAAATGATGGCTCTAGAATATTCGTGTCATTGGAGATCCAGTTGTCTTCCATTGCAGACTTAGCTCCGAGTGCTGACACATCGAAGCTTCAGAGCTTCACTCTACTGGGGGATAAGTCCGGTGTCGTTGGACACTCGACAGTGTTGGAGCTTCCCTGAGGAGGGAGGTAGGTCCAGCTCTACAGGACATGTGGCAGCACCAGAGCTACCCAAACGAGGGAGACAGGTCCTACTCTTCTGGACACGTGGTTACACCATAGCCACCCTAAGGAGGGAGATAGATCCGGTTCCGCAGGATGTGTATCACCTTGAGATGTCCCCCACTTGGACATACAAACTCCTTGGCTTTATTTGCGGTATCAAGGGGTACCCAGTATGTAGGGTACCGACAGTGGCCTCCGGGCCCACCTCAGGGAGAGGTCCTAAGGAAGAGGTGATGCTACCAAAGGTGGGCCAACACTGATTGTCGCGCTGCTGCTTCAAAGTCTTTTCCTGCGCAGTTGGGATGTCGACATGCAGTTATGCCATCACCACGTGGCCCTTCAAGATTTGGTGAGTGGGATCCTAGCGTGGGGATCTAACGCAATTGAAGGTCGTCAGTTCCCAATACGAAGTTGTATCGGTTCCCAGCATAATCTTTGTAGCCCTGTCAGGCTGCTGCCCTCGGGCTTCCAACTTCCCATCATGACAACGGTTTGCCTAGTGCGACTTTTTAAGAAAGTGGACCGGAGCCCCCTTTGTCATTGACGAGGTGGAAGTGCATCTAGGAATCCCTTGTGGTTTTTGGATGATTTATGACAAGCAAATGAGATCCTAACCACTTTGTTGAGATGAGCACATGTTTTAATGAAAAAATGAGCAAAGAGCCAAAAAGAAGGGAGAATGAGGAGCAATGTGGAAAAGAGCTCAAGGTACAAGTGTAGTAATCATTGTGTACAGAGTCTGTTAAGGAAACACATACCAAGAGCTCAAACACAAATAAACACACACATTGCACAAATCTATACAGGACCGTACTAGTCCGAGTGACACCGGACTAGTCCGATATCTTTCTGCACAAGATCGGAAAAGTCCGATATCACCACGGACTAGTCTGATATCTCTCTGACTAGAATTGGACTAGTCCTCCCCAGTGCGGACTATTCCTCAAAACACTTCACAAGTTACACAAAATCGGACAAGTCCGATCACATAACAGACTAGTCCGATATCATTCTGATGAAAATCAGACAAGTCCGATATTGGCACGGACTAGTACAAAAACTCTCTGACCTAAATCGGACAAGTCCTCCAAGTGCGGACTTGTCCCCAATTCATTTAGGGTTTCAACCATCCGGACAAGTCCGATGATTATCAGACTAGTCCGAAGATTTCCAAAAGCAAAATCGGACAAGTCCGCTTCTAGCCGGACTAGTCCGATATTTCTGGACATGTAGGATTTGCTACACACAGCACACCGAACTAGTCCGGTGTCCACCAGAGACTAGTCTGATATTCCTAAACCCTAACGGTCACTTTTAGAAACCCCATATAAATAGATGTGCACGGCCCAACTTTAACACTCTCGAACCCCTACGCCATCACACCTCCCAAGAGCCTCAAAAACACATCTCTCCACGAAATCAAAAGCAACAAAGATCAATCCCTTGAGGATACACTTTGGAACATTGGAGAGACATGATTCATCACTCATTGAGCTCTTGGTTTGATTCCCTAACACACTCCTGTGATTTTCATTGTAATCTTTCGAGTGTGTTCTTGGTGGAGTTCTTGTTGTAATCTTGTGGAGCCCTCAACATGTGAGAAGGCCCCTTGAATTTGGTTATTTACCCTCTGTGATAAGTGAAGAGGATTGGCCTTCGTGGCAATCCGACGAGGGTAGGGGTTGAGAAGACCCGGTCCTTTTGTGGACTCCTTAACGTGGATGTAGGTTGCCTCTGTGGGAACCGAACCATGGGATAAATTGCTTTTTTCTTGCTTTGCATTCATCGTTCGTATACATCATATCAATCTAGGGTTTCAATCAATCTTGCTTACTTTATGTTGAAATAATAAATATAAGATTGACTTGTGGTATACCCTAGTTCATAATCGTGCAACACTTCAATTACAAGCATATTTCTGCTGCATACATCCTAGAATCAAATTAAACGATCAAACTTGATTAACCTAGTCGGTACACACCGGACTAGTCCGACATCTCGAGTTTTGATCTGGTTGTTAAGTGTTGCAAGTTCCAACAAAATTCAAAAAGGCCTATCCACCCCCCCCTCTAGGCCACATTCAATTGGTATCAGAGCAAGGTTCTTCAAGAAGGAGACTAATCGCTTGAAGAGATCATGTCGGATATGAAGGACGTACACAAGAGCAACAACCAAGAGAAGGTTGATGAAGACAAGACCTAGAAATTGGAAGCTCCTCGAAGCCATTCAAGACTTCAAGGACGACAATGAGGAGACGCTGGAACTAAAGGTGCTCCTAAGGAAGAAAACTCTTTCCAAAGGGAAAGTAGATAATGAAGATGAGAAGAAGAAGGGGAATAGTCACACCGACTACTCCCAATATCCATTCAACTATGATTGGGTTAATTCTAGAAATAATCATTACTTATCTATTCCACTTGGAAAAGCCCCACATTTTGACGGCAATGACTACTCAATGTGGAGGCAAAACATGAAAATGCATTTAATTTCTCTCAATCCAAGTTTGTGGCACATAGTATGCACAGGAATAGATATCCCTGATGATGATGAGGAGCTCACACCTAGCCAAGAGCAAGCGATCCATCGAAACGCCCAAGCTGCTACAGTCATAACTTCATCGCTCAGTCGGGATGAGTTTACAAAGGTGGATGGACTCAAGATCGCGACGGAGATATGGGACACATTGCAAACCGCACATGAAGGCAATTGTCATGTGCGAGAAGCGAAGATGGAGATGATTGAAGGCGAGCTAGGAAGGTTCGCAATCGAAGAAGATGAGTCTCCACAAGACATGTACAACCGATTAAAGACGCTCATCAACAAAGAGTGAGCATACGGAAGCAAAAAGTGGAACGACTACGAGGTAGTGAAGCTAATCATTAGAGAATTCATAACTCGCAATGTCACCTTATGTTCAATCAAACAACAAAGTCCCGGATACAAGAAGATGACCCCGGATGAGCTACTTGGGAAAATCATAAACTTTGAGATGATGGAAAAAAAAGCTAAACATGTTTAGGAAATTGCCGACCTCACCTCGGCAAAGAAGAAAGGGGTCACTTTAAAGTCCACCCATAAGCCTTTGTCTAAAGAAGCTCGAGAAGCTCAACTAGAAGAAGATGGTGGTGATGAAAGATGTGACTTGGATGATGATACTTTTCATGAAGAAATTCAAGAAGATGATGAAAAAGAGACAAGGCACTAAATCAAGTGAAGGAAAATACAAGGAAAGATCGAAGTCAAAGTTGAGGCGGGCATGCTATAATTGTGGTTAGTATAGCCACTTTATAGTTGATTGCCCGTATGGAGAGAACAAGAAGAAGACCAAAGAAGCCAAGTCTCAACCCAAGAAATTCTTCAAGAAGAAGAAACAAGCCAAACAAGAGCACATAGGGAAAGAGTGGGACTCAAATGATGAGTCCTCATCATCAGAAGAAGAAGAGATGGCTAGCATAGCCATTGAGAAGACATCTAAGAAGTCTACTCTCTTCCCTACTGTCCGCGCATGGAAGGGGAGCGACACTTGCCTCATGGCAAAGGAAGGTAAACGCAAGGTAACAACAAAACCCTCTTCCGTACATTCCTATTCTAGTGATAGTGAAATTGCTAGCGATAATGACGACATGCTCATTGAAGTAGATAAGAAAACAGCCACAAAAATGAAATTTTTACTTGATCAACTTGTTGAGAAGGAGAGGTTGATACATCGTCAAGAAGGCATGATTATCTCCCAAAAGGAGGAATATGTTGAACTTGAAAAACTACTATAGATTGAAAAGGAGCGAAGCAAGTCACTAGAACTTGAGTTAGCTTCAAGCAAGGAAGCTTGCTTGGAGTTAAGCAACTCAAATGCTACAATCAAGGACAAACTAGCTAACCTAATCAAGGTTAACAAGATCCTTGAAGTACACGTTGAGTCGCTCAAGCAAGGTGACCCTTCATCCTCTTCAAGTTCACCTTCTCAACCCATTAAAACTAAAGTTGCTTCTACTTGTACATGTGGTAAAGTTGACACCAGCTTGAAAGACGAGTCAACCTCTACCAAAGATAAGCATCCTTCACAAAGTGGCATATTCGACAAGGAGAAGATCAAATATGCACGTAGTGCATACTTGGTCACAAGACCTCCAAATGTCAAATATGGAATTGGTTACTCTTATGGTGAAAAGCAACATGCTAGAAGCCATAAGAATAACAAGGAGAGCAATGTCTTTGTAAAGGGAAGACTCTCTCAAACTGGAAAATCCAAAATTAATGAATCCAACACGCGTGATCACCAAACTAATCCGATCGGGATCCAGACGAGTTCGATACTTTGGACAAGTCCGATCTTCCAGACTAGTCCTATTTATAAACAACAACAGTTGCTATTTAGGACTTTCGATGCATCTTATGTCTTAATGCGAAGTAATTATGGAAAATTTTATGCTCATTATGTTGGGCCACACCATGAGAACACCAAATCTCATGTGTGGGTGCCCAAATCCCTTGTGACTAACCTAAAAGGACCCAAGAAAGCTTGGGTACCTAAAACCAAGGCATAATTTGTTTTTGTAGACCTATTCCTCCGGTGGATCCAAATGGGTGCTAGATAGTGGCTGCACCAACCATATGACCGAAGAAAGAAGAATGTTCATTGAGTATGAAGCAAATGAGGATCCAAGCGAGGGCATCTATTTTGGAGACAATAGTCAAGGAAAGGTGCTCGGTACTGGTAAAATTGCCATATATATCACCACAACACACTCTTTCTCATGTATTACATGTTGCTTCCTTAGATTATAACCTGTTGTCCATATCTCAATTATGTGATGAAGGTTATAATTGCATGTTCACTAACGAGGGTGTGACCGTCTCTAGGAGGAGTGATGGTTCCATTGCATTCAAGAGTATGTTAAAGGGAAAGCTTTGTCTTGTTGACTTCAACAAGGATAAAGCCGAACTTGACACATGCTTGATTGCAAAGACCAACATGGGTTGGCTGTGGCATAGACGGCTAGCGCATGTTGGTATGAGGAATCTTCAAAACTCCTCAAGGGCGATCACATCTGAGGTTTGAAGGACGTTGTTTTTTAGAAAGATGGGCCTTGTAGCGCGTGCCAAGCCAGGAAGCAAGTTGGAGCACCTCATCCAAATCCAAATGTTACCGGTCATGTGGCGTGAGCAACCTGAATCCACAATCCAAATGTTCTCCTTCCTCAAGCATGTATCCTACATAGAAGCACAATACATCGATGACTCAATATTGGGGTTAGTCAAAAGGCATTTAGGAATCCAATACTGAGTCACACAACGTGAAGCAGGAAAAACACGCGAAAGCTGAGATAAAACAGCAGGTTTACGAGTCAAAGTTTGAGGTTTTTTACTCTTAACTACTGACCTATAAGATGTTACTTTAGTAGCACAAAAATCAGTAGCTCTAGAGGCAAAAACAGAAGGTCTGGAGGTAAACTTTGAATGTTTTTGACGCATAACAGCATGTTGCATGTTCCTGGCATTCGGTTTAATATGTGTAGCAAATTTTGCATGAAAGTTATGTGATCTAGCATTCATTCTTTCCCTTTTCTGTTGTTTAGCTAGTCTATACCAAAAATCTATGACATGACCATCTCTACCACAGTAGGTACAATAAAATTTATCTTTGTGTTCATGTCTAGATGAGCAAACAACATTTTTTATTTGAAACTGAATGAGACAACACCCCTGCAGATTTGAAAACCACTTCTTTTTGTTTAGGAACTGTTTGTATGAAACCACTTCCTAATGACTTCACAATTTTAGGTGGATGTGCCTCAGCATGAGCATGAGAAACAAAACCTAAACCAGTTTTATCTTTGCAAGACTTGGAAGAATTCAGCAGCAAGTTTAGGTTCTTATTCCCATTACAAAACCGATCTAATGTCCTATGCATGTTATCAAGTTTATCGAACAAATAAAGGAAATTTTCACATGAAGTTTTTCCTTTTAATTCGCAATTGGAATAATATTTAACTTCATGAGAACGTAAAGCATTATTTAATATTGAAATTTCATTCATAGCATCTTTTAGTTTCTTTTCAAGATGATCACAACTAGAACAATGCAAATCAATTGTAGAACAAGAAACATCTTTTAAGTTTCCAATGTCAAGTGCATCAAGCTTTTTGTTCTTTTCAATTTCAAGTTCATGTCTATCTAGAGTGGAGGAGTGTGCAGTTCTTAGTGTGGACAATTGTTCATAGATTAAACACATGAGGGACAATAATCATCACTAGGAATCAAGGTTTTCAAATGGTTGATTTCAGATCCTAGTGATTCAATTTTAGCGGCATTATCCCTAAGCTTTTTGTCCTTTTTCTTAACAATAGTTGCACGAGAAATTGCATCACACATTTCATTACTGGTAGAACATACCTCATCGTTGTCACTGTTGTGTTTTCCATCCTCCTGACTTGATCTTGATCTTGTTTTGCCCGCCATGAAGCATAAGTTGGCCAGACCGTCATCATCTTCATCACCGTCAAAGTCTACATCGCTTGAACCGAGCTTTTGAAGTGCAGTGATGAAGCTGTTAATCATCTTGCATCCTATGGTATCCTTCTTTTTCTTGTTGGTGTTTCCAGAGGTGGTCTTGACCTTCTTCTGTTTTTCTTCACGGGTAGTAGGACCTAAAAGTTAGGGCATTCTATACGAAAGTGTCCTGTCTTACCACATTCAAAACAGCGTTCAGGTCCGGAGCTTCCTCTCCTTCTAGTTCTCACATTTTGCAATGCTTTTGAGAACCTAGTAGAGATTAGTGCTAACTCCTCTTCTGGAAATTGCTCGATCTGCTCCAGGGTTAGTGAGGACAACAAAGCAAGAGTATTGCAAGATGATGATAGGCCAGAGCTAGGCATATCACATTGTGAGACAAATGCAATAGACTTATTTGAGTTCTTACGTGATAAGATGTCAATTTCATGAGTTTTGAGTTTAGAGTAAAGCACATCTAAAGTAAGTGTACTCATGATAGTAGATTCACGGATAGATGTAACTTTCATCTCCCAGATTGACATGTCTAATGAACTAAGAAGTGGCCTAGCATTTTCAGCATCAGAAAAATTAACATTGACACTACGCAAGTTACTGAGAATTTTGTTAAAGCGAGCAAATAGATCATCTATGGACTCACCGGGTTGCATTTCGAAGCGCATGTATTCTTTCTTGAACATGTCTTGCCATACCTCCTTGATCGTGTTGGATCCTTCGTGATAGTCACAAAGTGCTCTCCATACATCGTATGCTGATCGGAGATGTGCAACGCGGTCAAAGTCACTCTGAGTGAGTCCTTGGATGATCTAGTTTTGGGCTTTGTTGTTGTTGTCAATGTCCCGTAGGTTTGTAGCCGTAACTTGATCATTTGGTGGCACTTTGTAAGGGTTGTACACCTTCTCCCATATTACGAAGCCTTACACCTGGATGAAAGTCTCCATGCGTGCCTTCCAAACCTGAAAATCAATACCAGCAAACACACAAGGTTTGGCGGATACTAGCAAACACATCGTAAACTTCATGGTTATGGGGTACACACCACCAGTGCAGGATACGAAAGAGCTCATTTTCGAGAGTCGACGTCACGTGTGGGATGATACATACCTCTATAGGGTATGTTTTCTTGGGTTACTTAGAAGGTGCGTCCCAACAAATGAAGGCACCAAAATCATCAAGAGATGCCATGCAACCCCTATGGCAAGCACTACTGTGTTTACCGAACTCAGGCAAAGATCTGGCAAAGTGGATTCTTCTAGCCCTTAATGTATGAGGATACAAAGGAATTCGTTTGAAGATGCCGCGAATGTCAAAAGCATGGAGGAATCACAGCATGCAAATGCGATGCCCCTCACATACAATCTCCAAGTAAAATTATTTGATGTGTGGGGGATCGACTTCATGGGACCTTTTCCAAAGTCATATGATTGCGAGTATATTCTGGTGTTCGTAGATTATGTATCCAAATGGGTAGAAGCATTACCATGTTTGCCGATGCCAAGACCGCTCGGAAAATGTTCCATGAAATCATTTTCCCATGGTTTGGAACTCCTCGAATTAATATAAGTGATGGAGGGTCTCATTTCATTTAAGACCTTCCAAAGCTTTGTGTCGGATCTTGGGGTTAGGCATAACATTACTACTCCGTACCATCCCCAAAGAAGTGGTCAAGCAGAAACTTCAAACTACAAAATCAAGAATATTCTACAAAATACCATCTTTGAGATGGAGAATGGGTGGAAGAACAAACTACCAGATGCACTTTGAGCATACTGTACTGCCTATAAGACACCCATTGGAATGTCACCTTTCCCAATTGTCTACGGGAAAACTTGTCATTTACCAATAGAATTGAAACATAGAGCGTATTGGGCTATCAAGAAGTGAAACACGGATCTCCACGAAGCTGGAAAGTTGCGCAAGATGCAAACTTTTTAACTGGAAGAATGGAGGGATAAGGCGTACCATAGTGCCAACATCTATAAAGAAAAAACCAAGAGGTGACATGATAAAAGAATTGCGCCTAAGGAGTTCAAGCCTTGAGATAATGTCCTACTTTTCAACTCTAGAGTCAACCTTTTTGGACATGGGAAACAAAAAAGCAAATGGGAAGGCCCCTATACTGTGGTAGATACATCTCATGGAGCAATTGCACTCCAAAATGATGAAGGTAATATATTCAAAGTAAATGGACACCGTCTCAAGATCCCTTTAGACCTGAAGAAAATTTGGACAAGGAGGAAGACATAGTCAATTTGAATGACTTTAACGCCTATCCTTGATGTTTCGTTAAATTTTCCATGTCCAATAAAGCAAGCTCCAACCCTCACGACTCCTTTCCAATCATCCCACTATCCCCATTTGGCTAAGTAGGAGAGATGTAAAATGTAGAATATCATAAGTACTTTCCTACTTCAGACTTAGGTGCTTATTTTGATTCCATCATATGAAGTGCCTTAGTCAAATTAATTGTGACTCACCGGTGTAGGTAAGGCCGGTAGAGTCTTTCTCTTTTCCTTGTTTTTATGTCAAATAAAGACAGGTACAAGAACAAGTGTGGGAGATGTGGGGACCGGGGTCCCAACATCAAAGGATCTCAGCGTGTGGTGTCATGCGATGTGACACCCAACAACATACATGAAAAGAACGAGAATAAAACATAACACAAGTCTCTTATTTATAAACATTGTGGAAGTTTTACAATATATAACGTAGGAAAGTAGTCTATACATCATACTACGGTCTCAACACTAGCTATGCATGAGTAAAGTTGTCCATGCCATCGGACGCTTTACACTAGCAGCACTCATAGATATCGGCGGCGTGCAGGGCTTCCACTCAGTCGTGAACCCTAAAGGGGTAAGGCATCGTCTTCAAGGCCGTCATCAATCATATATCCTACAAAAATTCGTTAACTGCAAACGAGAGCATAAAGCTCAGCAAGACTGACCCGTCTCACCTAAACATGTGACTCTATATGCAAGATAACCAACTAAGCATAGGTAGGATATTGCGTAAACAAACTCGCCTACAAGTGCATCCTTAGCTTTCAGGTTATTAGCAACAAGATAACGATTCAAAAAGATAACTTTAATGAGCATATACTACATCACATAAGGTTTCCAGGCAATTAATCATCAAGAGCATATAGCATATTCTCATGGCATTCCAATTATTTACTACATCACAACAGCGACGGACAAGTGGTACTCAAATAACTGCGAGGGATGGTGATTGCAATCAGTAGACACCCGGTTACACGGCACACACACCTGCGTGGGAGACACATACGTGCCTTCCTCCCCACGTCATACGTGGCCACCTTTCACCCAAGACCCCAATGCCGAAAAACCTCTTCATCCCGAGCAAAAGGTCCCCTACACGGACACGTCGAAGTTGCCCGCTAGAAGATTTACACATTTGTGCCTTCAGATCTCCATTCAAAGATAACTGAGGAGTTTCCACACTACAATCTGGAGTTACATCAGTTTATTGGGCCCATATACCATTATGTAACCGGTACGGTTCAAGCTTTCCCAACGGTGCCGCATACGACACGGTCCTCAAGCGACACAGGCATGGCTATGCACCCAAGACTACATCTTGTCGACTCCTACCCCCTGCCAGGTCTCATATTCATCTCATAAGACATTATTTCATCACTCATCCTCATATGAAATGTCATTCCTATCTCGCGAGTAGATTCCAACTACTCGACTTCTACCGCTATATCTACAACATTAGCATGACAGTTCTACAAGTGAAGCTGTAAACCTTTCCAACCCTCCCATGGGATTTGTGGTATGCAAGTGGAGTATCAAACACCTTACACATAATTCACATATCATATACAACTTATAGACGTGAGTGAGTAAAACTGGAAAACTTTGAAATGCTCTTAAATGCAAACCGGGGCTTGCCTTAGTTTGCGACTCGATTAAATGTTAATAATCAGTGGTCTTCCACTGGAGACTTTGCCAAGTACTTCAAGTTTACACCCTGGCCTTCTCCTATAAGCGATCACTACATGACATGCATATAGAACATGTATGAATGCTAGTGAAATCATAACGCATATATAGTTCATAAGCTTCTAACTATGGTTATAGTGAGTGAATGATCTTAATTGGCTTTGGATCTTTTATGTTAGCTACCAGGTAAGGAAGACTTTGGAAGAAGATTGAAGATGATCAAGAAAGCTTGCTATATTTAAAATTATAACAAGTAAAGGGCTTCCCAGAATTTTGAAGAAAAACCTGTAGCTTAAACATAGCTAACAGTAGATTATAATGATAGAGGAAGTTGTTCTGGTTCTATCAAAATTAGTTTAACATTTTTCGAAGTTTTCTAGAGTGAAATATAGAATTTAGAAGATTGATTTAATTTCTGCTAATAGTTTCTGTTTATTAATGAACAACAGATATAAATTTGACTTCTGAGGACGTTATACAGGACAAATGGTTATAAAACGTTACCTGGAAGTCAAGAACATGATAAAGGAGTTTCTGGTAATTTTGGGGATTTTTCAAGTCGAAGGATTTGCTATGAAAATTTCAGGAATATTTCGAGGAAAATAATTTTACATAAATGAAAAATGATTTTCATGGACATTAATTGGTACTAAAAGAAACTATAGCTCAAGGGCTTTCAAACAAAATTTGTTTGAAGATTTTTTGGATAAATCTACAGAGAGTTATGGATTTTCTAAGTTTGAACTAAATCTAGAATTGTTTGAATTCAAAACAATGGCGCCTGGGCCCCACCAGCTGCGTGGCATGCTCTGGTCGAAGCAACACACGGGTGCACACGGTTTTTTCCATGTAGCAACATGGGATCCTACAGCCACAGCTGATCCGAGAATATTGAAAACACTCACTGACGTGTGGAACCCGCCTGGCCTTCGTCTTCCTCGGGCCGGCGGCGCGCGGGAGGCGTCCGTGGTTCCCGCGGCGGCGCACTCTGGTACCTAGTTTTTATCTGCCTAACCTTAAAATCATGCGCTGAACACGATGGTACCCTCGGTGTAGCTTGCCGATGGTCGGAAACAACGGCGCATCGGCGGCGGCGGCGGCGGCTAGGGTTCCAGCCATGTCGGAACCGCCGCCCCTTGGCTCAAACTCTTCGGAAAAAAGCTTGGGGAGGCTCCTGGGAGCATGAGGGAGGTGCAATGGTCGTGCAAAGGTCAGTAAACAACCGTCGACGGCGACATAGGCGGTTTGTCAATGGCGCGGGGAACAACTCTGGATTCTCAAGCTACGGTTTATCATTTTTGGTAATTACAGTTAGAGAGGGTGTGCAAGGCGGTAAAGAAACTATTTGCTAGCAATTGTGAAGAATAATTAAGTGTGGAAACCGAATTGAATGGAAAACCTAGCTAGTTCATAGGCTTTGGCCGAGAGTAAAACTTGAATAGTTTGCTCGATACACCCATAAACGAGGAACGGCTTTCACCGTCATACAGAGCGTGTCCAGTCGCACCACTTTGCTGTTGTGGTCGAAGGCTGAAACTACTCACAGCGGCTTGGCACCATGGAACAGAGATGGTGCACGGCGACCTCGACGGCGAGCTCCGGTTTGGTTTCAAAATACCGGCCAAAACATTAACGAAATGAAGAACTGATTGAACCAGAAGATAGAGGAGGGAGTGGGGAAAAACTTTGCTGTTGAGGCCACGGCAAGAAACTGCTTCAGTTGATCGGCAAACGTCGAGCAGCGCCGGCGGCCAAGTTTTGCGCGCGCGAGTGAGGAAGGACAGAACTCGGCTCAGCGCGAGGGAGGAAGAAAAGATCAACCGTAGGATTGATAAGGAGGAGCAGGGGAGCAATATTTTTATTCCGCAAATGGCAAGCAGCTCGCTGGAGCGGCTGCACGCCGTGGCGCCCTGGGAACAACCGAACATAGTCAGTCTGAAGGTTGTGAGGCTGTCAGGTGGGTCCCACATGCTTTCTCAAGTATCCCTCTGGTCTTTTAATTCAATGATGAAGATTGTGTTCAAAACTTCCCAAAATTGGTATGCCAGCTAATAAAAATGTGAGGATTCCAAATCTGCAATCTGATTTCAAATTAGACAAGGTTTGTTTCAGATTCAAATCCAAATTTGAATTCAAATCCTTTTTCAATGATTTCATTGAAATATATATTAAACCCGCTCCAAAAATTACCCAATTTGAAATGTAAGTTATTTTGAATATTTTAATCCAATTGGGTGATTCAAATATACCATAATGTGTAGTTTGAACATGGTCACTTAAATGTGATTAAATTTTCAATGTTATGGTACATTGGAAATTAAATAGTGAAAATTGATTTAATCTCAAACATAATTTTCACTATTGTTAACCACCTAGTTGAGAATCATTTGATGCAGTTTATTCTCATGCTACAATTGAACATGAGTTTAAAGAATTTTTTTTTGAATCCCTCTCATTTCACATGTAGGCATCAATTCATGTGAGAAATTATTTCTTATGTTTGAAACGGATTCATATAACTGATGAGAAATATGTTTACAAAGTCAGGGCATTTACCTTCCTCACCCCTTAAAAGAATCTCGTCCTGAGATTACAAAAGAAAAACTAAGAAAGGAGAGCTAATGAGAATATGCCGCTAACAAGTCTGGATAGTTCGATCTAAGAAAATCCTCACTTTCCCAAGTTGCTTCATCAGCGGTATGGTTATTCCACAAGACTTTGTAGAAGTTTAACGTCCGGCTTCTTGTGGTGCGAGTCTTCTCATCAATGATCTTGATCTGATTCTTAGAATAAGTGAGATCAGGTTGTAGCGCTTCAAGATCTTCCATGCGGACTTCGGTTGGGGATTTGAGACACTTCCGCAACTGAGAGATGTGGAATACATTGTGAATTCCAGAGAGAGACGCCGGTAACTCCAATCGATAGGCCACATGTCTGCATTTTTCAATCACCGCTAACGGCCCAATGAAACGTGGATCTTGCTTCCCTTTTACTCCGAAGCGATGAATACCTTTCATTGTAGATACCCGAAGGTAAATGTGATCCCCGATGTCGAAGTGAAGAGGTCGATGTCGTTTATCCGGATAACTCTTCTGTCGAGATTGAGCAGCCTTGAGATTGGCTTGGATCACTCACACTCGTTCTTTAGCTTTGTTGATAAGATCAATGCCATATATTACTCTTTCACCCGACTCACACCAATTCAATGGTGTGCAGCACTTCCTACCATAGAGAGCTTCATATGGCGCCATCTGGATACTAGCTTGATAGCCATTGTTGTATGAGAACTCCGCCAATGGTAAGTGATCATCCCAATTCCTACCATGGTGGATGGAACAAGCTCGTAGCATATCCTCCAGCACTTGATTTACCCGCTCAGTTTGACCATCAGTCTGTGGATGATAAGCGAAGCTTCGAATCAACTTGGTACCCAATGATGCGTGGAGCTGCTCCCAAAATCAAGCAACAAACAAGGCTCCACGATCTGAAATGATAGTGCGGGGCACTCCATGTAAGCACATGGTCCTTGTGATATACAACTCTGCATACTTGGGAGCACGATAGTTGGTGTTGACAGGGATGAAATGAGCTGACTTGGTCAACCGATCAACTATCACCCAAATCGAATGAATATTACGGAAAGTGAGTGGTAACCCTACAATGAAATCCATGCTGATGTCTTACCACTTCCATGTCGGTATGTTCAAGGGTTGCAACTGTCCAGCTTGCCTCAAATGGTCAGCTTTCACTTGCTGACAAGTATCACATTCGAATACATACTTTGCTATCTCTCGCTTCATCCGGGACCACCAGAATTTCTTCTTCAGATCTTGGTACATTTTGTTGCTACCTGGATGAATAGAGTACTTGGATAAGTGAGCTTCATCCAAGATCTTCTTTCAAAGTTCCATGTCATGGGGTATGACTATAGGGTCTTTAAACCAAATAGTATGTTGATCATCACATCGAAAGCATTTCATCTCACCCTCCTTCATTCTTCTTTGGATGTGTGACATCCCTATGTCTTTCTTCTGAGCTTCCAATATCTCTTCCGGGATGGTGGGAATGAGAGCAAGATTATAGAGCTCTCCATAAGGAACCAAGTATAAACTCGGCTCGTCCTCATCCATTGAAGTGATGGACATGGACCTTGCAGCTCAACGCATCTGCAACCACATTCGTCTTGCCACGATGGTAGTGGATTTCAGTCTCATGATCTCTGATCAAGTCTAACCATCTTCGTTGTCGCATATTCAAGTCTTTCTGGGTGAATATGTACTTCAAACTCTTGTGATCAGTGTAGAGATGCACTAGTTTGTCCAAGAGATAGTGCATCCACATCTTCAATGCGAGAACCACGGCAGCGATCTCAATATCATGAGTCGGATAATGTTGTTCATGATTCCGATGATGTCGGGACCCATACGTGATCACTCTTCTATCTTGCATGAGTACACAACCAGGCCCAATTCCAGACGCATCACAATAGACATCAAATGGTTTGGTTGTGTCCGGTTGAGCCAACAACGGTGTTGTTGTGAGGTGTTTCACCAAGACTTGAAATGCCTTTTCACATTCTTTAGTTCATATATACTTCGTTCCCTTCTTCAGTAGTTCTGTCATTGGTTTAGCTATCTTTGAGAAACTCGGAATGAACCTCCGATAATAGCCAGCCAAGCCAAGGAAACTGCGAAGTTCATGTACGGACATGGGAGATTACCACTCCAGGACATGTAAAATTTTGCTTGGATCAACTGCAATACCATCAGCCGAGATGATGTGCCCTAGGAATGGC
Source organism: Tuctoria greenei (assembly GCA_036927565.1). Taxonomy (NCBI): domain Eukaryota; kingdom Viridiplantae; phylum Streptophyta; class Magnoliopsida; order Poales; family Poaceae; genus Tuctoria; species Tuctoria greenei. The sequence goes on along the minus strand of JAYESD010000009.1, from coordinate 80,368,446 downwards.
ATTTGGCTGATCCAAAAATCACACTTGCTGAACTTTGCATAAAGTTTGTGATCCCTTAACCATTGAAGCATGATATGCAATAGTTTAGAATGATCTTCTTCGAATTTAGCATAAACAAAGATGTTGTCAATGAATACCACGACAAACTTGTCCAACTCCGGCATGAACACTAGATTTATGAGATACTTCAAGTGAGTCGGTGCATTGGTCAACCCAAAGGACATGACGAGATACTCATACAGCCCATACCTCGTCGAGAATGCGGTTTTAGGAATGTCCTCAGCTCGAATATTAATCTGATGATAACCTGAATGAAGGTCCATTTTCGAGAATACCTTAGCACCCACTAGTTAATCGAATAAGATATCAATGCGTGGTAGTGGATATTTGTTCTTGATGGTGACTGAATTCAGTGGATGATAGTCCACACCTCAAAGTCTCATCCTTCTTCTTCACAAACAACGCGGAATAGCCCCAAGGTGATGAACTTGGGCGAACAAAACCATTGCTCAATAAGTCATTCAGCTCCTCCTTCAATTCCGCATGTTCCTTCGGTGCCATCCTATACGGCTTCCTCAAGATTGGCATGGTTCCTGGTGCAAATTCAATCTTGAACTCAACGTCACGTTCTAGTGGCATGCCAGCAAGATCATCAAGAAACACGTCTGGATATTCACACACCATTGGGATATCCTCAATCTTCGTGGCACTTGTGTGATGCAGCGCTGAGACTCTTGGTGCAGTATCCAAAAGATTCAAAATGTTACAACCATGGAATTGATAATTTAGTTGGACAGTCCGAGAGCTGATATCAAAGATAGCTCCATGATGTGTCAACCATGACATCCCCAAGATGAGGTCCATCTGCTGACCTTCCAAAATGATGAGGTTCACCGGATAGATAACTCCACCCATGCACAAAGGTGCTCGAGAAACAACCTCATTAGCTGAAATATTGCCTCCAAGTGAACTGATACGGAATGGATGTGAGATAGTCACAATTGGCACTTGATGTTTCAGCACAAAGACTTGCTCACGAAGTTATGAGTAGCTCTAGAGTCAAACAAAACGACTGCTAGTTGATCATGTAAAGTAAACATGCCTGCAAAAATAGGTTCTCCTTCAGGAATGTCCTCAATCGCAGCATAATTAACACTGACAGACTTCGATGAAGCTTTCTTTTTAAGTTTATGGCGCTGATCAGAATTCTTGGAAGAGGACAAATGGACACGATCATGTTCCGTCTTGCGACATTCCCGTGCTAAATGCATCCTGCGCTTTCCACTGAATTGGGATGGACTGACAACCTGCACATCTTGCAGAAATGGGGCTGCAAGAGTGAGATTATATTGCTGCGATGGAGTACCAGGACATACTTGCACGCTTTGCTAAGGTGCTGGTAAATTCTCCACCGGATAGGAGTGATATCGGATCTGCTGTGGTTGCTCACTCAACCAAAACTCTCGACCGGACGGTAAGCAATACACCGCCCGATCCTCCTAAGGAACATCACTAATAACCTCCTGTGATGTCTTCCTCTTCCTCTTCTCCGCCTGATAGCGAAGAATTGCATCCTCCTGAACAATAGCAGCATCAACCAAGTCATTGTAGTTGCCGTTATTGAATAACACCAATTGAGCTCAAAGCTTGACGTTCAGCCCTCGAAAGAAGAAACCACACTTTAACGCCTCGATATTCACATACTCAGGCGCATATTGAGCAAAACGATTGAATGCCTTGGAGTATTCATAAGTACTCATCTCTCCTTGCGTCAACTCCACAAACTCATCCAACTTGGTTTTAATCATCCCATAAGATATGTGACGTGCATAGAAAGCATCACGGAACTCTGTCCAGGTCACACGATGACCATCAGGGAGAGTGGTGAGATATTCAGACCACCAAGATCCTGCGGATCCGTGAAGTTATTGAGTGGCAAATAAAGCCTTCTAATATTCGTCACACTGGAGTAACTCAAACTTGGCTTCAATCACTCGGAGCCAATGACCTGACTTCAATGGTTTAAAGGCTTCTGTGAAAACCAGTGGTTGAGTCGCCAAGAAATCTAGATATGTGACTCGAGGTTGATCAAATGGTCGAGCCTCAGGTTGTACACTCTGCTGTACCAACGTATGCTGAGACTCAGCCATCCTCGATAAGACTTCTGCCAATCCGGTTGATGATGGCACTTGTGGTACAGTTGAGTCATCTCCACCATGAGCAGAAAGACCCAGTTCACCCTTAGAATAAGTGGGATCCATGCTGCAAGATTGAGCATTACGGTTAAGATCCAAAGTTGCAATATCAACTAGAATCATGATAAAGACCATAATACGCATCACTTAACAATGCAGTAGGCAAGGTGTGAATAAAGATTAGAACATTGAACTAGACTCAAATAAGTGATACTACTCACCAATTACTTAACATGGTATTTCAACTTTCTGTTAATCTATCATGTCGAGTAATCACCTCTAGACATGATGAGTGACACAAGAAGGTGAAACTTGTTGGAATTTGGCCCATTTGAATATGGCCCATTCAGCTGAAATTCCAAAGCAATGTGAATGTTGGTTATAGTCCCATACTGCTAGTGCAAGGTGGCGCAAACCAACATATATAGTAGCCCTCATACCTATGGCTAAATAGAGAAAGCAATAATGAGGGGTCTGGCTATATGTACTCACACACACGCACGCGCGCGCGCTTTTCCGTGATTTTTCGCGTGTTTGTCCACGTGACTTGTGACTTGCAATGTGCAACCGTGGCGTGGCTGCATTTAGTAATTTTGCCACTTGTATCCTTTATGAAATTTGAACCGTTCTGCACTAATAGAGAATTAGTGCGCGATTTATTGCCATAAATTCCATTAATTGACGAGCAATTCGTGGACGTTATTAATATGGAAACAGCTGCTAGAGGGCAGCCGTGCCTATATTAGGCCCTGAGGATATTCAGGTTTCCAACACACACAATATTCTCTTCCATCCATTCGTGTTCCTTTTGGAAAGCTGTGCTGTGGTGTTTGAGCTGTCAAACCTTCACCGACCCTCTTCCTTGGCATGCACCGAGGAGAAGGGTAAGCGGTATCTCCGAACCTTTGTCATCGTGAAGCCTGCACGAGGGACAACAATAAGGTTTCTGGGCAGCGCATCTACGCGACCGCTCGAAGCTGTTTTTGGTATCGATCTGCGCTGCTACATCGACGAACCCAAGTGAGTGCATATGTTTTCGCTAGTTTTTATTGTGTTGATATACCTACTGCTCTGTAGAGTACGCATTGTAGTATTGAATATTTGTGAAACTTGCCTCAATGTTGAATCTGCATTTAGAATAATACGCAATTTTCCAACATTCCAGAAACCTTACTATTGCGATTATTCTATTATTCTAGCAATGACTGGTGTTTCGGATGCAATGAAACCGGAGAGGTTTGGAGGTGGCAAAAATTTCCGTAGATGGCAGACTAAAGTAAAATTTTGGCTTATGTCGATGGGGCTGTGGTGGGTGATTAACCCAGTAATGCCATTCACGATTGACCAGACCACCACATATGCAACAGCGCGTGACTCCACTCTTGGATGCATCTTAACCCTTTTGGCTGATAATCTCTATGATGTGTATATGAATTACACAGACCCCACAGAGTTGTGGGATGCACTAGAGCGCAAATATGTTGTCTCTGAAGCTGGTCGCTTGCTACTTGTGAGCAATTCTTTGATTTCAGAATTTATGTTGCAAAGTCTGTTGTTGGCCAAGCTCATGAGATACAACTGTGGGCCGGAGAGATTGCGAGTTTGGGATGTGCCTTGCCTGACAGATTTGTGGCAGTGGGCATTATTGCTAAACTCCCTGCTACATGGAGGGATTTTTCCACAAGTCTGAAACACAAGAGGGAAGATATCTCTACTGATAATCTGATTATAGCCCTCGATGTGGAGGAAAAAGCAAGGGCAAAAGACGCTCCTCACACATCTGTTGCTGCATAGAATGGTGCTAGTGCAAACATGATGCAGAAAAAGGCCAACCACAAAAATAACAACAAGGGTAAGATGCAAAATGGTGGTAAAGCCAAGAAAACTACTAACTTCAAAAAGAAGAAAAATGAGAAAGACAATAGGGCATGTTTTGTTTGTGGCAAAGAAGGGCATATTGCAAAAGACTGCCGCTACCGCAAAATAAAAGATGATGAACAGCAAAAGAAGGCTGTGAATGTGACCATTGGAAAAAACAAAGGCGGTGAAGCCGATCCTTCTGGGTATGGTAATTTACCATTTGTTTTTCAGCTGTACAATCCACAGATTGGTGGGTTGATACAGGTGCCAATGTTCATGTGTGTTCTTATTCGTCTTTATTTTCGGCCTACCAGGGAACGCGGTCTTCCACCATCTTGATGGGAAACGGATCAGCTGCTTCTGTTCTTGGTGTTGGTACGTTCGAACTGAAGCTCACTTCAGGAAAGATTGTCCATTTGAAGAACGTGTAGCATGCTCCAACAATAAACAGGAATCTAATTAGTGTTTCCTTGTTATGTCAAGATGGTTATAAGTTAGTATTTGAGTCAAATAAAGTTGTAATTTCCAAGTTTGGGAACTTTATAGGCAAAGGCTATGTGAGCAGAGGCTTGTTCCGCCTAAGTACTCGTGATATGAATTATCATTTGAATTTTGCATCCGGGATTAATAAAGCTTGTGAAGCTGGTGTATGGCACTCACGTTTTTGTCATATTGGTTTTGACACCATTGCTAGAATGTCCAGATTAGATTTTATTCCTAAGTTTAATATTGTCAAAGGATCAAAGTGCAATCTTGTATGCAAGCAAAACAACCTCGAAAACCATTTAAAAGATTAGAGGAAAAGAGATACCTGGAACCATTAGATCTTATTCATTTTGATTTGTGTGAGATGATTTGAATATTGACTAGAGGAGGCAAGAGATATTTTATGACTTTTATAGATGATGCTACTCGTTTTTGTTATATTTATCTTCTAAAAACTAAAGATGAAGCTCTACATTACTTTAAAATTTATAAGGCCAAGGTTGAGAACCAACTTGAGAGGAAAATTAAACGGTTGCGCGAAGACCGTGTAGGAGAGTATACCTCAAATGATTTTTCACAATTTTGTATTGAACATGGTATTATCCATGAAGTGACACCACCGTATTCACCTCAATCTAATGGGGTAGCTGAAAGGAAAAACCTAACTCTAACAGATTTGGTTAACACTATGTTAGAGAGCGCCGGTTTGTCCTATGAATGGTGGGGGAAGCTATTTTGACAGTGAATTTTGTTCTGAATAGGGTAGTGACTAAAAACAGAGAAGTCACTCCTTACGAGGGATGAAATGGAAGAAAACCCAATGTCAAATTTTTTAGGACTTGGGGCTGTTTGGCAAAGGTCAATCTACCTGAGCCGAAAAAGAGAAAGCTTGGACCCAAAACAGTAGATTGCGTATTCTTGGGATATGCACACAACAGTAGGGCTTATAGATTTTTAGTAGTTAAATCTGATACTCCAGAGCAAAATGTGAATACTATCATGGAGTCAAGAGATGCTTCATTCTTTGAAAATATATTTCCCATCGGAGCAGTAGGTAGCATATCTTATGATGAGAAAAATCATACTCATACAACTGCTCCTATGGATTATACACCGCTTCAATCAAACGATGAAACATACACACCATTTAGAGAAGATAACAATTTAGTCGATCCTGAATCTCCTCGTAGGAGTAAGAGACAAAAGATTGCGAAATCTTTTGGAGATGACTTTATTGTTTATCTTGTTGATGATGTGCCCAATACTCTTGAAGAGGCATATGCATCTCCAGATGCAGAGTATTGGAAAGAGGCAATCCGTAGTGAGATGGACTCCATTATGTAAAATGGGACTTGGGAGATCATTGACTGTCCAAGTGGGTGTAAACCTGTTGGCTGTAAGTGGATCTTCAAAAATAAATTGAAGCCAGATGGTACCATTGAGAAGTACAAGGCTAGGGATGTACTCAAAAAGAAGGAGAGGATTTCTTTGACACATACTCTCCTATTGCCCGAATTACCACCATCAGAGTGTTGCTGGCGATAGCTTCTTCCTATGGTTTACTTGTCTATCAAATGGATGTAAAAACGGCTTTCCTTTACGGAGAGTTAGAGGAAGAAATATATATGGAGCAACTAGATGGTTATAAAATTCCTGGGCAAGAGAATAAAGTGTGTAAATTAATAAAATCCCTGTATGGTCTTAAGCAAGCACCCAAACAATGGCATGAAAAATTTGACAACACTCTAACATCAGCCGGATTCACCGTGAATGAGGTGGACAAGTGTGTGTACTATCGTTGTGGTGGGGGTCAAGAAGTAATATTGTGCTTGTATGTCGATGACATATTAATTTTTGGAACAAGCACAAGCGTGATTGATGAGATCAAATCTTTCTTGTCTGGGTTTTTTGACATGAAGGACTTGGGACTGGCAGATGTAATTCTGAATATAAAGTTGAATAGAAGTGAGGATGGAATCACTCTAAATCAATCTCACTATGCAGAGAAAATTCTTTCTCGCTTTGGCTTTGATAACTGCAAAGTTTCTCCAACTCTGTATGATGCAAGCATCGAGCTTCAAAAATTTATGGGAGAGGGAAAAGATCAACTGAGATATTCACAAATAATCGGTTCCCTTATATATCTAGCTGGTGCCTCGCGACCTGATATTTCCTATGCTGTGAGCAAACTTAGTCAGTTTACATCAAACCCGGGAGATGATCATTGGAAGGCACTTGAAAGAGTGTTGCGCTATTTGAGAGGCACAACCTCGCTTGGAATTCACTACACGGGATATCCACCAACGTTGGAGGGATATAGTGATTCCAATTGGATCTCAGATGCGGATGAGATGAAAGCCACAAGTGGCTATGTGTTTATGCTTGCTTGTGCTGCAGTTTCATGGAGGTCTTGTAAACAGACTGTATTAACAAAGTCTACTACAAAGGCTGAACTTGTAGCACTAGAAACAACTAGCAATGAGGCTGAATGGCTAAGAGCGCTATTGATGGGCATACCTTTTGTAGAAAAGCCAGTATTGCCTATCCTAATGTATTGCGATAACCAATCAATGCTAGCTCAGGTTATGAATACAAAGGATAATTCAAAGTCCAACAAGCACATCAAGCGTAGACTGAAATATGTCAGAAAGATGAAAAACTCTGGAGTTATAGCTGCAAGCTATGTGAAAAGTGCTAATAATCTGGCAGACTCCTCCACAAAAGGATTATCACGAAATGTGATTTCCGTGATGTCTAAGAACATGGGTATGAGTCCCACCTGAAGTTACATCACAACGGTAACCTATCCTTTTGATCGGAGATCCCGTGATTTAGATACTAGGAAAAACAAGTTGACTGATGTAACCAAAGAGTACATTATAAATAAAAAATATACCCATGTTCAAATGACGCCAAGTACTCTTTACTGTATGGAAGGTTGGCATAAATTAAGCCTTAATGGTTTCCGTTGTAAATATATTAGCCTACAAGATATCTTGCAGGAAAACACCTACCTGAGCTTAACTGTAGGTTGCAGTTCGTGAGAATAGGGCATTCTCATAAAGTCTCATGAGAAGATACGGGAGCAAACCATTAACGCTCCAGATAGGTGAGGTTGTCTGACAGCCTATTATCAGTTCTGATTTCAAGTGAAATCTTTTCACACAAGGCTGAGAATTCAAGGCATAGTCCATTCTTCAGCTGTGGAAAGATGAATCTTGTTATTCTAGGTATAAGTTCAGCCTGTATGGGACTCATACCGAAAGACTGATATATAAAACAATACTGCAACATAGTGATCTTTTATTCTTCATTCCTTGCTTTGAAAATGGTGGGAGATTGCTGAAATTCCAAAGCAATGTGGCTGTTGGTTATAGTCCCATACTGCTAGTGCAAGGTGGTGCAAACCAATATATATAGTAGCCCTCATACCTATGGCTGAATAGAGAAAGCAATAATGAGGGGTCTGGCTATATGTACTCACACACACGCACGCGCGCGCGTTTCCACGATTTTTTGCGTGTTTGTCCGCGTGACTTGTGACTTGCGACGCGCGACCATGGCGTGGCTGCATTGAGTAATTTTTCCACTTGTATCCTTTACGAAATTTGAACCGTCGTGCACTAATAGAGAATTAGTGCGCGATTTATTGCCATAAACGCCATTAATTGACGAGCAAATAGTGGACGTTATAAATATGGAAACGGCTCTTAGATGGCAGCTGCGCCTATATTAGGACCTGAAGATATTCAGGTTTCCAACACACACAATATTCTCTTCCATCCATTCGTCTTTCTTTTGGAAAGCTGTGCCGTGGTGTTTGAGCTGTCAAACCTTCACCGACCCTCTTCCTTGGCGTGGACCGAGGAGAAGGGTGAGCGGTATCTCCGAACCTTTATCGTCGTGAAGCCTGCACAAGGGATGGCAATAAGGTTTCTGGGCAGCGCATCTGCGCAACCGCTCGAAGCTGTTTTGGGTATCGATCTGTGCTGCTACATCGACAAACCCAAGTGAGTTCATATGTTTTCGCTAGTTTTTGTTGTGTTGATCTACCTACTGCTCTGTAGAGTACGCAGTGCAGTATTGAATATCCATGAAACTTGCCTCAATGTTGAATTTGGATTTAGAATAATACACAATTTTCCAACAAAACTAAAATGATTTGAGTTGATAACATCGCACACTGGTATGCTATCAAGTTTCTGGTCCATCAGACCAGTCTGTAGAAATGTAATTATTTCTCATAGTTAAATGCAAAATTTGGTCTGGAGTTAAACTACAAAGTTGTAGTACACTCAAAAAGCTTTCCAGAATGTATTCTTTTGCCCCCATAGCATTTATATAGTGGAAGATATGGAGGTTTGATTAAAAGTTACAAGACAGTTCAAATCTGGAATATGAACATCAGTTCTGTTCTAGCTGACCATCCTCTATAAACTTGAAATTTGCTCCCAGTAAATTGCAGTAATAGGATTTCAGTTGAATTCAAAAGTTTTAGGGAACTTCCAACTCTTTCCATATTGTACTCGCACACTACCAGGTGAGCTCTGGATTAAATTTTATACATGTCCGAATTTGACTAAAATTTTCTGGAAATTTTGACAGAACCTCCCCTGTATATGTGGTTATCACCCACAGTTTATACAGGTATATATAAACAATATATTAGGGTAATGAAAAAATAAACATGGTGCAACATCATGTTAACATCCCAGAAATAAAATGTTTCAGCCTTACAAAGTTGTCATACATGTCAAAGCGTGCAAATTCCAAACTATGCACAAATGGTTCCTGGTTCTGGACTGCCAGAACAGTGTTTGCGACAAATGGAATTAGGCACTACTATTGCAATATTCAGTCCAGGAGTTGAATAGAAAGTTGATAGAGGACTTCCTAATCTTTCCAGAAATGAATATATATGACTATGTCACTGTCGGTACCCTGCAGACGGGGTACCCTCGCACACAGGATGAAGACACCGAAGCACGTTCGGAGGCGCCATGTGTCCTATAGGCGCCAAGGCCTTTGCCTCCCTCAAGATCGAGCTGCGGCACTGCCACGTAAGCCTTGAAGATGCCACGTGTAGGGACAGGACCTCACCCATCCTTGGGGGAGCGCCCCCGAAACAGCCACGTGGCACGGAGCGCAAGGACCAGTACCCCCCATGGGAAAAAGCACGGAGCTGCAACGTACCCTGGGGAGCCCCGGAGCCGCCACGCGTCACGAAGGATCAGGGCTAGCCTTCCCACCGAGGACCTGCCCCGACGATGCCACGTGTCCCGCAGGTCGCGCCAGACGGTAAGGTGCGGGAGTTAAAAGGTGGTGCGCTCCACTCCAGTAAAGCATTGAAGACTGACAACCACCCCCGGTGCATGACCAATTGCATCACAGTGAAGGCGCTGCAGGCCTATCCCACTCAGCTAAGTGGGTAGCTTGCGGCAACAAGACAAGTTGACGGGACACCTTCTGCCACTGTCAGCAACGGCGCGTGGGCTACTGACAAGGGAGGCAGCAAGACAACGAGTCTCCACTGCCACACTCAGAGGAAGCTTATGTGAGAAGATTTAGATCTTTAGGATAAGACCGCCCCGGAACCACCTGTCTGGCTCTGGGACCCCACTTGTAAGGCAACCGATCTTGGTTATAAAAGGCCCGGACCGCCACCAATATAAGGACCAGACTCAGAATCCCCGGCACACACACACACAAACACATACACACACACACATACACACTCACCGAGCAATACAATCCACCGTGGAGTAGGGTGTTACGCTCCTTGCGGCCCGAACCATGTAAAACCACCATCTGATACTCTTCCGCTAGAACAATAGTTTGAGGCCTAAGCCCCGCCGAACAAGAACCTCCACGGGCTGCTCCTTAGCAGATCCGGGGGAAGTGTCGCATTAACACTTCGACATTTGGCGCATCAGGAAGTGGCTTTTTCCCTCGAAAAGTGGTAGCGCCTTCACCACCACGGTGTTCATAAGGTTTGCGAGCTGCGGCAAGATCAAGCCACAAAAGGTCGACCATCGTGTCGACAAAGACGTGGAAAAGGAATTCCAAAGGTCGGAACACGCCGTGGAAACTGTAGACCAGGCTGTGAACTTCGACCTCGACTGCGACCGCGAGTGTCACAAAGCACTCCACGTCATTTGTGGAGGATCTTGGGAACCCGCATCCAGGAATGCAGTCAAGACCCTGCGCTGGGCAATGGCTTCGACAACCTCTACGCATGCCCTGACACCGCATCACAAATGGATGGAGACGCTGATCAGCTTCGATGCTTCCAACTGCCCTGAGAACATGGCTGGAGCTGGGCAGATGCCCCTCCTCTTTGCCCCCACCATAATTGATCTAAAGTTTGACCACGTCTTGGTAGATGGTGGAGCCGGCCTCAACCTCATCAGTCGTACGGCCTTCGACAAGATGAAGATCCCCGTGTCTGAGCTCGCCCCATCAAGATCATTCTCGGGGGTAGGACTGGGGAGTGTTATCCCCTACAGCTGCATCCACCTCCGGGTGACCCTAGGGACACCCGAGAACTTTAGGATGAAGAATATCCTATTCGACGTCACAGAGGTTAGCCTCCCCTACCTTGCCATTATCGGCAGGCCAGCCTTGTACGAGTTTATGGCTATAGCCCATTACGACTACCTCGTTCTCAAGATGCCGATGTCCTCTGGCGTCCTCAAGAGATGCGTAGATCATGCTGCTGCGGTGACAGTTTTGGAGAAGCACCGAGCGCTGGCAATGACCCCAGCACCTGTCCTGAGGGATGCTAGGTCGAGTAAGCCTTCGCCAGACCCACGCGCGCACAGCCGTGCTGCTGCACCACGAGTGCAGCCCTCCGACGACGACGACGTACCCATCAAGACAATCTAGATTGACTCTAATGCGGCTCAGACCACTCGTATCGCGGAGAGTCTAGACAGCGAGCAGGAATCGGTGCTCACTACTTTCCTGTGAGTTAACGTCGACGTCTTCGCCTAGCAACCGTCACAGATGCCAGGCATCCCCAGGGAAGTGATCGAGCACTGTCTAGAGATCTACCCCGATGCACGACCGCAACAAAATAGGCCCCGTAAGTAGTCCATCGAGCGGCAGAACTTCATCCGCGAGGTGATCAAGAAGATCCTCGATGCTGGCTTCATACGGGAGGTCCATCATCCCAGATGGCTCGCCAATGTGGTTGTTGTCCCTAAGGCTGGCGGTAAGCTTCGGATGTGCATTGACTACACCAACCTCAACAAGGCATGTCCTAAAGATCCTTTCCCTCTCTCTAGAATTGATCAACTCGTAGATTCAACTTCGGGGTGCAATATGCTATGCTTTCTAGATGCATATTTAGGGTTTTACCAAATCTGATGTCTAGAGAAGATGAGGAACATACCACTTTCATAACCGTAGATGGTCTTTACTGCTATGTATCCATGCCTTACGGTCTTAAGAATGCCCTCCCCACCTTTGTACGTGCCATGCATAAAACATTTGGGGACCTCATTCGAGACCTAGTAGAGGTTTATGTTGATGATATTGTAGTAAAAATCCAGTCACATACATCATTACCAAAAAACCTCGCGCTAGTCTTTGACAGACTGCGAACCACACGCACAAAGCTCAACCCAGACATGTGCGTGTTCAGAGTCAAAGCTGGGAAGCTCCTCGGGTTCTTGGTCTCACAACGAGGAATCGACGCCAACCCAGAAAAAATAAAAGTGATGGAGGTGATGCAGCCTCCAGCCTCGCATCAAGGATGTGCAAAAGCTTGCAGGGTGCTTGGCAGTGCTCAGCCGATTTCTCTCTAGGCTGGCTGAGTTGGCTCTCCCGTTCTTCAAGATCCAGTGCCAGTCTGGACCATTCGTCTGGACTGAAGACACGAAGAAGAAACTTTGCGAGCTGAAGCAGTAGCTGACATCGCTACCAATAATGGTGGTGTCGGAGCCCGAGGAGCCCCTATACCTCTACATCGCCGCCACAACCGAGGTGGTAAGTATGGTTTTGGTTGCAAAATGGGCCGGCCCTCAGCAGCCTCGAAGAAAGGAAGGGACCCCTACCGCTGATTCTAAGCCCCAGGGCTTGGAGCTTGCAGGGGTCCCCAACGATAGAGAAGCCTCTGGTTCCCAGCCCCCATAGGATGTCCGCGTCCCCTAAGGGGCCCCCGGAGAGCGAGAAGCCTCTGGGTCCCAGCCCCCACAGGATGTTCGGGTCCCCCAAGGGGGCCTCGGAGAGCAAGGAGCCTCTGGGTCCCAGCCCCGAGAGGATGTCCAGGTCCCCCAAGGGGGCCCCGGAGACCTAGGAGCCTCTGGGTCCCAGCCCCCAAAGGATGTTCGGGTCCCCCAAGGGGGCCCCGGAGACCAAGGAGCCTCTGGGTCCCAGCCCCCAAAGGATGTCCGGGTCCACAAAGGGGGTCCCGGAGACCAAGGAGCCTCAAGTTCCCAGCCCCCAGAAGAAGCCCGAGTCCCACAAGGGGACCACGGAAACCAAGGAGCCTCTGGGTCCCAGTGCCCAGAAGATGCCCGGGTCCCCCTAGGCGGCACCAGAGGTTAAGAAGCCTTTGGGTCCCAGCCCCCAAAGGAAACACCAGGACCAGGGGACATGAGTTGCTAGACCTAGAGCTTAGGGAAGAAGATGCGCCGGATTCCCCAAAAAGGTCCCGCACCATCCAATGCCCGATATACTTCATCAGCAAAGCCCTGCATGAGGCAAAGACAAGGTACCTCGAAGTGCACAAGCTGCTCTATGCGGTGTTGATCGCATCAAGGAAGGTACGCCATTATTTTCAGGCACACTGAGTATCAGTGGTGACTTTGTTCCCACTGGGAGCAGTGTTGCGCAGCCCGAATGCAACTAGCAATATCGCCAATTTGGCGGCTGAATTAGCGGAGTTTGAGCTTGATTTCTTGCCACGACATGCAATCAAGAGTCAAGCTCTGGCGGATTTCATTGCATAGTGGACCCTCTCACTGAGCAACCCAGGGGGCCGGGAGATCAGCGAGCCGGAGCCCAGGGCTCCAGTTCTTACTGGACCTCACTGGACGCTCTTCTTCGATGGATCCTCAAGGAAGCAAGGGGCCGAAGCCGGTGTACTACTCACCTCGCCAACAGGGGAGCAGTACAAGTACACAGTGCGCCTCAACTTCAAGGCTACCAACAACATGGTAGAGTACAAAGCCCTCATCTTCAGACTCACAGCTGCGCAGGGTCTTGGTGTCCAGCAAATGTTGGTCAAGCGAGACTCCCAGCTAATCATGAAGCAAGTCCGGGGTGAGTGCTGCTGCAATGACCCACAGCTCGCGACATATACAATAAATGTCAAGAAGCTAGAAGCTGGATTCGAGGCCTTGGATCTCTGACATGTGCCGCGCACCGACAACTCCATCACCGGTGCCCTGTCAACCATGGCGTCTGCAGGAGCCCCTATTCCAGAAGGAGTATTTTGCAGGAGGTTGGTGCGGCCGACCACTAGGCCTGCAGGGCCTAATGAAGAAGGTGAGCCTAGCTCCACAGAGCTGGCGACCACGACAAACTTGCAACCATGGGGCCCTCTAAGGTTCTTGAGCGTCACTGGGGATCCCAAATCACCTAGCGCCCAAGATCCAGAAGCTCTGGAGAGTCCCGACACGTAGATCACGGAGGTCCAGGACTACCTGAAGGACAAACTCCTCCCGGAAGACCCAACATCCGCTGAAAGGATCGTGAGGATGGCGAAATGCTACATGATGGTAGAAGGTGATATCTGCCGATGTGGTGGCAACAGCGTACTGCTACAATGCTTAACTCGGTAGGAAGGCTGCCACTTGCTCATAGAAATCCACGAAGGAGGGTGTGGGAATCACGCAGCTTCTCGCACGCTGGTTGGTAAAGCCTTTCAGTATGGCTTCTACTGGCCAGCAACACTACAAGACGCTGTCAAACTGGTCAAGAAGTGCAAGGCGTGCCAATTCCACGCCAATCTAATTCACACTCCGGTGCAGTCACTGCAGATGATCCTGCCCTTCTGGCCTTTCGCGGTCTGGAGGCTGGATATCCTGGGACCCTTCCCTAGGGCAGTCGCAGGGTACTGGTTCCTCTACGTTGCCATAGACTAGTGCACTAAGTGGTCGGAGGCAGCCCCAGTGATCAACATCAGTGATCAACATCGGCAAGGAGTCTGCAGTCAAGTTCATCAAATCAATTGTCTAAAGGTTCGGGGTCCCGAACAGGATCATCATCGGCAACGGGGCCTAGTTCACTAGTGCAGCTTTACAAGACTACTACAAAGATCTCGGTGTACAAGTTTATTATGCATCCTTGGATCATCCAAAGAGCAACGGACAAGTCAAAAGGGCCAACACTGAGATCATCAGGGGCCTCAAGACACATACATATGACAGCTTGGATAAGCATGGTGCCAAGTGGGTCGACGAACTCCCCTGTGCACTATGGGCAAGACGGACGTCACCCAGCCGCACCACGGGAGAAACACCTTTCTTTCTGGTTCATGGGGTCGACGCGGTCCTCCCCCCATAGATTGTTGTGGGCTCATTCAGAGTCCGAGCGTTTGATGAAGCCTCACAAGACCAACTCCAACAAGAAGATGTCGACCTCATCGATGAAGCAAGGTGGCATGCCACCATCCGAAACTCACGTTATCGACAGGCGCTGAGGCGCTACCAAGAGCGGTTCGTGCGGAGTAGAGGGATCAAGATAGGTGACCTAATGCTGCGGTGCATACTCTCTCGAGAAGGGTCGCACAAACTTTCCCCCAGCTAGGGAGGCCCCTTTTGAGTGATACAAGTATCCCTCCCTGGGTGTGTCCTCCTCGCCACGGAAGAAGGAGAGCCCCTCTGCAGCCCTTGGAACATAGAGCACCTCAATAACTTCTACCCTTAAGCATAAGTTGTAGGACAGTGTAGGGTGTCATGTTGCTAGGGAACGACACTTAGGACAACCAAACTCTTGTGGGGGGGGGGGGGGGGGGTTGGTTCCGTACCCTAAGCATGAACACTCTGCCTCCCTAGCCAACTGAGTGGGTCGTTGCCTTATTGTAAAGCCAATCCATTCGTAAGACCACCAATGAGAAGTTTTCACTGTCTTACCATGTGCTTTCTCTTACGTTCACTTTAAATTACATGTTAATTTTGTGATCAATCAAGCTAGTCTCTTCTTTCGTATATTGTCTTAATATACTTGGTGAAATTTGTTCTATATCATCCCTGGTAGAGTCATGCAACCCTGCTGTAGGTGGACGTATTTGAGGTACCTGCAAGGTGTCTTGGAACCTCACGGCTGCCCTCCTACTTGGGGTCCTGTGGTGCCAAATGGTTCCCCGCAAAAGGCCAATGCTGAGCTAGAGGTCCAGAGCGCGCAACTTGCTTAGCTTGTCCTATACCATAAGCATGTGCGCTTTGCCTCCTAGTGCTGCGGCTAAGTACTGGGGGCCACGATGCTCGCACCCCGAATAAGAAGGAAGCCGAACCTAAGCGCCAATGCACAGAATTACTCAAATCCCCTGTACCAGCGCAGGACTGTAAGACATGACAATACTTAAGAATTGGAAAAGATCACCAGCGAGCAAAACAATATGCACCTCTGTTATGTGTGCAGGTCATAAAAAGCACATTGCGATGGAACGATCAGCTCCAACACCTCCCAAGGGGACTGCCGTCGATGTTTCCACGAAGATGGTGGGTGACACCGGAGCATCCAGCTCCGGCACCTTGCAAGGGGCCTGCTGTCGACGTCCCAGAACGTCAACGTCAGCACCAAGCGCGGATAAGTGTGTAAATTCTCCTACCCCGCACTTGTTGCTAACAGGGTTCTCTCGCGATAGCCTATACACTAGGGGCCTGTCGTTGACGTCTCTACGACGATGGTGGACGGCGCTGGAGCATCCAACTCTGGCACCTCCCAAGGGGCTTGTCATTGTCATTTTTACAAAGATGGTGGGCAACGCCGGAGCATCGAGCTCTGGGATCTCCCAAGGGGCCTGCCGTTGATGTTTCCACGAAGATGTTGGGCGACGCCGGAGCATCTAGTTTTGGCACCTAGCAAGGGGCCTGTCGTCGACGTCCCAGAACGTCAACGTCAGCACCAAGCGCAGAAAAGTGAGTAAAATCTCCTGCCCCGCACTTGTTGCTAACAAGATTCTCTCGCGATAGCCTGTACACCAGGGACCTGCCGTTGACGACTCTACGATGATGGTGGACGACGTCGGAGCATCCAGCTCCAACACCTCCCAAGGGGCCTGCCGTCGACGACTATACGATGATGGTGCACAACGTTGGAGCATCCAGCTCCGGCACCCCCCATGGGGCCTACTGTCGATGTCTCCACGATGATGGTAGATGATGGCGGAGCATCCAGCTCTCGCACCTCCCAAGGGGCCTGCTGTCGACGTTTTTACAAAGATGGTGGGCGACGTTGGAGCATCCTGCTCCAGCACCTCCCAAGGGGCCTGCCGTTGACGTTTCCACAAAGATGGTGGGCGACACTGGAGCATCCAGTTCCGGCACCTCGCAAGGGTCCTACCGTCAACGTCCCAGAATGTCAACGTCAGCACCAAGCGCAGATAAGTGAGTAAATTCTTCTGCCCCACACTTGTTGCTAATAGGGTTCTCTCGCGGTAGCCTGTACACTAGAGGCCTGTCGTTGACGACTCTACGATGATGGTGGACGACGCCTGAGCATACAGCTCCGGAACCCCTTAAGGGGCCTGCCATCGACGTCTCAATGACAATGGTGGACCACGGTGGAGCATCTAGCTTCGGCACCTCCCAAGGGTCCTGCTGTCGACGTTTTTACGGAGATGGTGGGTGACACCGGTGCATCCAGCTCCGGCACCTCCCAAGGGGCCTGCCGTCGATGTTTCCACGAAGATGGTGGGCGATGCCGAAGCATCCAGCTCTAGCACCTCGCAAGGGGCCTACCATTGATGTTTGAGAACATCAACGTCAACACCAAGCGCGGATAGGTTTAGGCCCGATCTTCCGATAGGTAATGGGTAAGTCGATTGATGGAGATCTCGACGTTGATGATCCGAGGCTCTCGAGTAGAACACGAACAGCCCCTGCAATCACTACACCACCGCTCCGTTGGTTATCAACCGTGCTTCACACGATTGACCTCGCCAAGAAGGCTAATCCCTGCAAGTGCAACCGAGAACACAAGCAAGAACGTAGAAGAAGCAATCTGAAATTGCTGAATTGGGGTTTCACAAACCGAAAAACGGCGATATTATTGATCTAAGCAAAACCCAATTGTCTACGGCGGCTACCATGGAGTATATATAGGTGGGAGGACGTCCAAGGGGTTGTTAGGGTCGTGACCTAACCCTAAGACACGAAAATAATGGACTTAGACTTGATACAAGGCCCAATGGCCCAATACGGTGGCGCAGCACCCTGACAGATTCTGTACTTGATTTTGTTTCGACGATTCCCGTCGACTCCGAAGGAATTTTGACATGGAACCGGCGCCATTGGAACGGTTATCCTCTCCTCTTTCCGTGCATATGTAGAACGTCCAAAACGGAGTTCGTATGCGTCCTGGGCGTCCGTTTTAGTGCGTACTGCTCCTGGACTCCGAGTTGGTTACGATTTGGAGTTTGGTTCGGTTTCCATCTTCTTTGAACGAATTCTCTGGTCTTCCACGTCCCTAATACTCCCTCCAAGTACTCCTTAAACCTCTCCATAGATCCTAATCACAAATAAATCATTAAGTAGCAATTTATGCTCAAAAACATATAAGGAAATATATAAGAACGAGTTCACCTCTGAAATTAATTGTTGTGTATGAACTCTATTGATTGCATCTTGTATGTTCAATGGAGTGTTTTTTGTATCCATAGAAGTGATGTCCTCATCATCCTCCCCTTCTTGAATTGGAGTCGTCCTCGACTCAAGTTCATCTTCTATCATGTGTGGGTCCATACGTGCAACGCCATCAAATCTTCTTGTAAGCATGAAAGGAGGAGGCCAAGGTGGTGGACGGCATAGTGCACCATCTTGATCTTGTCCATCAAATAAGAGTGCACATTCACTTGAGCCAGGATCCCAAACAAATGAACATTGTGTCATATTTGTAGGTGCAATAATAATATGCATGATCTCATCATTCTCCCCTTCTTTATGACAAGCCGTCCTCGGCTTGCTCGTATGTCCAGCAAAAAGACTTGCTGCGGGGGTAGAGTTTAGGCCCGAGTGAGCACTGTCCATATTGCACAACCGTAGTGAAAAATGTTTTTGTTGTCCCTGCTGCAAGGAAAAAATACTAGAAAAACTTGACAAGATATTATTAGCGTTAGTACATTCATTTACTTGACCATGTTGTTGCAGCACAAAAGGAGCTTCCTCATTTGAACATATGTAAACTTTATGCACCATAAACATACCACTATGTTCATATTTGCCTATAGCATAAAAAATATTTCTACTTAACAAAGGCAATTGAGACTGAGAAAATATTATCTTCTCTACGATATCTAGATCACAAAGAGTGTCAAATTCAATATAGCCCAAAGTATTTAGAGAAGATAACAATTTCAGCTCATCCCTTTCACATGTAGTTGGGATCAAATGCTTAATTTCAGCACAAGTGAGTAATAAAGTATCAAATTCATTTGGTTGTTCTAGCATAGGTACAATATAATTATCAGCACACAACTCATTTTTGTTGTAAGAATCAGTAGGAAAATCAACTAATGGTAAATGTGTATTATGAAAAGGTTCATCTTGTTGCTGCTCATCGATAGTATGACTGGTAGCAAAATTCAGCACATCTGAAAATGTCATACCGTGGTTAACTGTAGAGCATTGTCCACTAACACTACTCTCATTTTCAGCAAGAAATTCAAATGCATTATGAGTTGATTCATCAAAAAATTCAGAAGAGTTGTTCAACACCTCACTCTCATTTACATCTCCATTTATTTGTTCATGTTCCTGCAAAAGGTTAGACAAAGGAGGAGGTACAACAAGAAAATTCTTCTCAAGTTCATGTATTTCATCTTTACAATTAGATACATTAGCAAAAGTTTCTCGCATAAGAATTTTCATATCTTTCCATGTTCGAGGTCTTTCTAAATCACTTAAGTTGTTCCACCAAGTCAATGCACAACCTACTAATGCACTTGCAACATTTCTAATCTTTCTTTTCTCACACATATGACATTGTCCAAAAATTTTATCCAACTCTATTTCCCAAGCAATATATTCATCGTAACTAAAACCATCATAAGAAGGAAGAGATGGGAGAATGTAATTACTTCTTGTGGAAGGTGTTGTAAAGGTTGTCTGAATGTCATGTGAATCCTTGGTTGATGTTTGATTTTTAGTGAGCAACTCTATCGCCGTCTTCATCATGTCCATCATCTCAGCATATAATGCATGATTCTTGCTTTTACCTGACATTGTTAGTAGCAAACAGAAGACAACACAAAAAATATGTTATCCCTATCAACTACAAAGGATAATGGAAAAGTGGAAGTGGAATCACACACTCTCAAGCGTCTTACCACGCTCTTACAAGTGTTCTTACCGACACTGCAGGTGGCAAACGGTGGACGGTATGAAGAAACCAATGAAGCGTGGGATGATTGCAAAGGTGTATCGATTCTGCTCAAGAGTAAGGTGTAGCTTGGATGGCACTTTCTATGTAGCAAGGATTAGCAACAATGAAATCAGATAGTAAAGTTGAATAAGTGTCCAAAGTATTTGTCAAAGTTGCTGGCCTAAATGTGTTCCTAGTAGTTCAAGCTAGCAAGACATGAGACAAAACTAGATGACACAAAGAATGCAAGCACTTCTGTTTTTTTTGTTGTTGTTTTTTTTCTCCTTTTTTGTGCGGCTTTTGTATCTTCTTTTGCACTTGCCTTTTTTTTTCAGAATGTGCTGCAAAAGAAGAACACAGTGCAAACACTCAAAGATATCTCGTATGTCTGTTACAGATTTTCTGCTCAATATTCTAAGGACAATTAAGCACCTTTATAGTCCCAAAATATAAAAACTTTAAACAGAAATATTATAGATCTATCTCTCCTCTTTAATTTCAGTATATGGAAGATCTATTTTGGATAAGAACAATGGGAGATATTGCCCCCGAAATACAGACTGTTCAGAATTTCTAGATCAATAACAGATTCAGATCTAATGCAATTTCGACATCGATAACTACATTTTCTGGGAGAATGATGAATAAGAAAGTTATAAAAACTTCTTAAGCTTTCCAGAAAGTACAAGAACTCTAAAATCCGAGTTCGTATGAGCGAGATATGATGAAAATACCGAACTGGACAGAGGCGAATCTAATCTGGACGTGATGACGTGACTCAAAAGGATGAATCACACAATGCAAAACACAAACTAAGACCAAAAACACTTTCCAAACCAGCAATATGACTCAACAACGGACACAAACTCAACAAAACCAAACTGAATAACAAAGTTGCAAAGGCTCAATGTGGTTTGGACAAAGTAATGAACAGATCTACTAAACTGCAAGTTTTTTTGTGGCTTTTTTTGTGGACTCTAGGTATGAAAAACAAAACTAATGTAATGGATAGATGAATTACCTAACGGGCAACCTGGAAATCTGATACCAATTGATGAGTAGGTTTAGGCCCGATCTTCCGATAGGTAATGGGTAAGTCGATTGATGGAGATCTCGACGTTGATGATCCGAGGCTCTCGAGTAGAACACGAACAGCCCCTGCAATCACTACACCACCGCTCCGTTGGTTATCAACCGTGCTTCACACGATTGACCTCGCCAAGAAGGCTAATCCCTGCAAGTGCAACCGAGAACACAAGCAAGAACGTAGAAGAAGCAATCTGAAATTGCTGAATTGGGGTTTCACAAACCGAAAAACGGCGATATTATTGATCTGAGCAAAACCCAATTGTCTATGGCGGCTACCATGGAGTATATATAGGTGGGAGGACGTCCAAGGGGTTGTTAGGGTTGTGACCTAACCCTAAGACACGAAAATAATGGACTTAGACTTGATACAAGGCCCAATGGCCCAATACGGTGGCGCAGCACCCTGACAGATTCTGTACTTGATTTTGTTTCGACGATTCCCGTCGACTCCGAAGGAATTTTGACATGGAACGGGTGCCATTGGAAAGGTTATCCTCTCCTCTTTCCGTGCATATGTAGAACGTCCAAAACGGAGTTTGTATGCGTCCTGGGCGTCCGTTTTAGTGCGTACTGCTCCTGGACTCCGAGTTGGTTACGATTTGGAGTTTGGTTCGGTTTCCATCTTCTGTGAACGAATTCTCTGGTCTTCCACGTCCCTAATACTCCCTCCAAGTACTCCTTAAACCTCTCCATGGATCCTAATCACAAATAAATCATTAAGTAGCAATTTATGCTCAAAAACATATAAGGAAATATATAAGAACGAGTTCACCTCTGAAATTAATTGTTGTGTATGAACTCTATTGATTGCATCTTGTATGTTCAATGGACTGTTTTTTGTATCCATAGAAGTGATGTCCTCATCAACTCTCCTGCCCTGCAATTGTTGCTAACATGGATCTCTCGTAATAGCCTGTACACCAGGGGACTGCTGTTGACGACTCTGGAACATCCAACTCCAGCACCCCCAAGGGGCCTGCTGTCGACGTCTCAATGGCGATGGTGGACGACGCTGGAGCATCCAGCTCCGGCACCTCCTAAGGGGTCTGTTGTTGACATTTTTACAAAGATGGTGCGCGACGCCAGAGCATCTAGCTCTGCCACCTCCCAAGGGGTCTGCCGTCGATGTTTCCACGAAGATGGCGGGCGACGCTGCAATATCCAGCTCCGGTACCTCGCAACGAGCCTGCCATCAACATCCAGAACATCAACATCAGCACCAAGCACTGATTATTGAGTAAACTCTCCTACCCCGCACTTGTTGCTAACAGGTTTCTCTCTTGATAGCCTGTACCCCAAGGGCCTGCTGTCGATGTCTCAACGACGATAGTGGACGGCGCCATAGCATCCAGCTTCGACACCTCCCAAGGGGCCTACCGTCAACGTTTCTCCGAAAATGGTGGGCGACGCCAGAGCATGCAGTTCCCACACCTCCGAAGGGGCCAGCCATCGACGTTTCTATGAAGATGGTGGGCAACGCTGGAGCATCCAGGTCCGGCACTGCCCAAGGGACCTACTGCCGATGTACCTACGAAGATGGTGGGCAACGCCAGAGCATACAACTCTGGCACCTCCCAGGGGTCCTGCCGTCGACGTCTCGGCACATCAGTGACAACAACAAGTGCGGACCTTGCTTCTGCTACTAACAAAGTTTGCTTGTGGTATCCTGTGCACCAGACGCTCTCATTCCACGACTACACAATGGTGGTAGGCAGTGCCAGAGCACCCATTTTTGGCACCTCCTAGGGGCCCTGCCGTCGACGACTTCACAACGACGGAGGGCGGAGCCGGAGCAGCCAGCTCCGGCTGTCGGCAATGACAACACTCATAGTCCCTCACTCCGATGGTGGCTAATCGAAGACATCCTGCATTCAAGTGGCAGGCGTACCCAACAATCTGGCCACGCCTACCTGGGGGCCTCTAAGGGGGATTCCATAGGCAGGACGTCATCTGGCAACAAACTGGCTGTATCAACGGTACACACATTGGTCCCTGAAAGGCTAACGGCATCAACAAAGGCTCTTCAAGACCTTACACAGAGAGGAATTGCAGCAACAATCAAAAGCACATGACAAGCCAACAAGCAAAACAACATCAATACAAATTCATTTACACAAGGGAGTCATCCCAAGATACAAAAACATTGCGCCTAGGTGTTGCCGCCCTGAACTCCGCTGGAACAAAGAAGCCACCTCCATGGCAAGGTCTTGGACTTTGGCCCTGGCCTCATCCTCCCGCTCATCAATAGGACCTTTCTCCACTGGCTCCATCGGGGTCTTTGGGTACCAGCTTCGAAAGCACACCAGGACGTGGCATGCCACCAGCTCAACTAGCTACTTTCCTTCAGCCTCCAGCCACCCTACAAGGACGGTGTTCACCGACCCCAACAACGAACAGAAAGAGTCCAAGGCAGGAAGCAGCTGGGCCACCCCCTGAGATGACTCCCCACGCGGCACGGGACCAAGGCCGAGGGGTTCCAGCACCACCCCAGCGCGGGCCAGGAAGTCCCGAACCCCTTGGGCCTCGGCCGTATAGGAGGCCTAGAGGCTCTCTGTCTCCCTCTGAGCAATCTCTTCCCGATCAGCGAGCTCCCGAGCATGACGCTCCAGGTCGTCCTCTCAGCTCTGAATGGCCAACTCCAAGTCCTACAATGCCCGACGTTTCTCCTCCAGACACCGGGAGACCTCCTCCTCTTTCGCCACCAAGCCCCGCTCCACATTAGCAACGACAACTTCATGGCAAACCAACTCCAATCGCTGATCCTCACAGAGCCTCAGTTGGGCATCGGCGGCTATATGGGTCTTCAAGGCCTCCACCTCGAGCTGCTTATTCCTGGCATCAGCCAGCTTCACCAAACGCCATTCCGCGGCAAGCTGATCCCTTTCCCCGGATGAAGGCAGTCTGCGTCTGGTGCAAGATGGACTGTGCCGTGGCAATATCATCGGCAATAGAAATCGGCATAACCGTTGCCACAGATGACTGCCCCTCTGCACCTTCTGCCAATGCCGCAGTAGACACCACCGCTTGGGGACCAGTTAGTGCTCCGACGAGAGCCCCAGGAAATGGCGCGCCACTACACGGTGCTGAAGCCCCCTTCTTCGCTGCAAGGGCATCACCGGTCGCCGATGGCAAGTCACCGTCTTGAGCAACAATAATGTCAGGCGTCAGCGCTGTTGCAACAATGGGCGGGTCAGCCTCACCAAGGGGAGCAGCCTTGACCAATGTAGCCACCTCCACATCAGGCACCTCCTAGCCTGGCACATTCACGCCAGACACCTTCTCGCTTGGCACATCCACGTTGGGCACATCCTCTCCGAGCGCCACCTCGCCTGGCACTCCCACGCCTCGCACCACTTCATCCCTACCTGCCTTGACAGAGGGAGGTGTAGAGTCATCGAAGGCACCTAAGGCTGATGTACCCTCGGGCGTAGAAAGCAAAATGACAGACCCCGGTCCAGCTCCAGGAAGGGCAAGGCCTATCAAGCCCACCCCTGGAAGCACCAAGGGCACCAAGTCGACTAACGATCCTGAGAAGCTAGGATAAAACTCCGTCAGAGCATGCGTAAGAAAAGAAGGGAAAAAGCAGAGGAAGAAGTTGTGCCTTACCGGTGGGTCGGACCGCTCCAGTGACCCTTGCCCTCCACCCTGAGTGATAGATTGAGGTCACCGGGACCTACCGTCAAGACTGGCGCCGCCACCTCTGGCTCCAGCTCTTGATCAGCCCGCGCTGGTGTGATCTCCTGTAGAGACCCCTCTGCGCCCCCGCTGGAACCAGAACCGCTGCTGGAATCGGAAACCAAGTTTACGACGGGAGCTTCGGCCATTTCGGCTCCATCACAATATGAAGTTGGGGTGCTGTCCCCCCACGTCAACTTTCACTTCTTTGACGCAAGAGTAGCTGATTCCATGGCCAGACAGTGGGAACACCTTCCTGGCGATGGAACTGGGACAGGTTGGTTGGCCTCCAGCCCGATGGAAGATGTTGGGGACCCTACCTCTACCTTCTCCGATGAGTGGGAGGAATCCGACCTTTGCTGCAACATGACGTGACACCGCTCCAGAACCACTGAAACCCCTGATGTATCCTCGGGGAGCAAGCGGGTGACAACAGCCACATTGACCACCGGCATCGAGCTCAGAAGTTTGTCCCTCATGTTGGGTGTCATGAAGAGCGGCTGACAGTCGATTTGGGATGGAGACGTGCTCGTCGTCAACCGTATCGTAGGTCACCGCTTTTAGCAAACCCTTCAACTCCTTTGGGGTAAGGTCATCTGGAGCCAGCGACACCGATCATCAGTAGCAGTGTAGTACCAGGCCTCGTACCGGCAATCCTGTAGAGGGGCAGTACGGCGGTGCATGAAGTTGGTCAGTACCATCAGGGAGGTCAAGCCTTAACCTACCAAGAATCGAATCCTTCTCAATATCAGTGTTTACTCCTTTGACAGCCCTTGGAATGCTTCCTAGGTAGTGGGATCAACAGTAGGAGCTGCAGTAGGCACCTTCAGTGCAGGATGGGCCTCAACCAGCACGATCGCCCAATCTTCCCTCCAGGCCTTCCACATGCCCCATTTGAGCGAAGGGATGTAGTGTCGGGAGGATTTGTCCCGGTGCTGAAAGTAGTAGGCACCCACCTAGGTACTCTCGCTTTTTTTCAGTGGTCTTCATCACGAAGAAGAGCCGAAACATCTCCACTGTCGGCTTACGGCCCACAAACGACTCATAGAGGTGGACGAACACCGCTATCACGGTAATGGAGTTTGGCGACAGGTGGTGGAGCTGCAGCCCGTACTTCTCTAGCGCCGCGAAAAAGAACCATGACAGCGGAAGCCCACACCCCGTAGACATATAGGTGGAGAAGAGGATGGTCTCATCTTCGCGCAAGTCTTCGAGCAGGAGATCCGCAGCGGATCATCCCCGCACGCTCCACCGCTGACCAGCCAAGCAGTCGCCGCATCGACAACAGGTTGTCGGCCGACCGAAGGCGAGACAGAGGCAATGGGGAAGCCATTGGAGCAAGTGAAGGTGGGAGCTTTGACTGAAGTAAGAAAGCTTGAGTTCTCGAGGAAGAAGACGAAAGCTTAGGATGCGCGGTGTGAATAGGGAAGAAAACAATTCCTCTAAAGGTTTCCTTTTTAATCACCCCCACGACGCCTGAGTACCTTGAACAAATGATCAGCCCACACCACCCAAAATGCGGCGCCCTTGCCAATAGGCCCTATGCCCCCGGGTTGGAGCGCTGGCCCAGACGGTCAGCCACCCGCAAAAATAGCTGAAGCGGCTCCCATAAAGGCGGGCCGTACGAAATTGTTGTAACCGCATCAAGAACCATAGCATTAAGGGTGCCGCAGAAGGTAGAGAAGTGACAGCAGGCAAAGATCCTGTCACCGCAGCCTCTCAACTTGAGAAAGACGCGTGGCGACGATTGGCAGTAGCACCCATGCTTCGGCTGTCCAAGACAGAATTGAAAGCAGAGTGCGGGAAGACATGGAAAGGGCTCC
Source organism: Tuctoria greenei (assembly GCA_036927565.1). Taxonomy (NCBI): domain Eukaryota; kingdom Viridiplantae; phylum Streptophyta; class Magnoliopsida; order Poales; family Poaceae; genus Tuctoria; species Tuctoria greenei. Next base: position 80,341,787 of record JAYESD010000009.1, on the reverse strand, counting down.
ACCTTTGGGCTCTTGACCACGCCCCAAGGTGAACCCAGGGGCCACTGTTGGTACCCTGCAGATGGGGTACCCTCGCACACAGGATGAAGAAACCGAGGCACGTCTAGAGGTGCCACGTGTCCTTTAGGCGGCAAGGCCTTTGCCTCCCTCAAGATCGAGTTGCGGCACTGCCACGTAAGCCTTGAAGATGGGACTTGGCCCCTCCATTGTGACGGGCTCTCGAGATGCCACGTGTAGGGACGGGACCTCACCCATCCTTGGGGGAGTGCCCCTAGAACAGCCACGTGGCAGGAATGCAAGGACCAGCACCCCCCAAGGGAAAAAGCACAAAGCTGCCATGGACCCTGGGAGCCCGAGATCCGCCACGCGTCACGAAGGACTGGAGCTAGCCTTCCCACTGAGGACCTGCCCTGACGCTGCCACGTGTCTCGCAGCTCGCCCCAGACGGTAGGGTGCGGGAGTTAAAAGGTGGTGCGCTCCGCTATAGTCAAGCATTGAAGACCCGCAACCACCCCCGACGCACGACGCGGGGCACGCCAACGGTCAGAGACCGCTATGACCAATCTCATCAGTGAAGGCACTGCAGGCCTATCCGACTCAACCATGTGGGTAGCTTGCGGCAACAAGATAAGCTGATGGGACACGTTCTGCCACCTTCAGCAATGGCGCGTGGGCTACTGACAAGGGAGGCAACAAGACAGAGAGTCTCCACTGCCACCCTCAGAGGAAGATTATTGCAGATTTCTTTAGGATAAGACCGCCTGGGGAGCACCTGTGGGGCCCCGGGACCTCACTTGTAAGGCGGCCGGTCTTGGATATAAAAGGCCCAGACCGCCACCGATACAAGGACAAGGGTCAGAATCCCCAATACACACACACATGCATGCACACTCACCAAGCAATACAATCCACCATGGAGTAGGTCGTTACGCTCCTTGCGGCCCGAACCACCTAAAAACCACTGTCTCAAACTCTTTCATTAGAACACTAATTTGAGGCCTAAGCCCCGCCGATCAAGAACCTCCGCGGGCTGAACCTTAGGAGATCCAGGGGAAGTGTCGCATTAACACTTCGACATACACCTTTCTGGATTAAGAGTAATATCTATCTAGACCTTATAGATTGAGTAAAAAGGTTTTTTCCAGCAGTTCTGCAGATAACTATCTGGGACCTAGAATTTGATTTGGTTCGAGGTAGAATTAGTGAGCACTTTGAATAACAAAGTTGTATAACTGATTATCACCTTTCCAAATATGTATCATAATGGGCCAGGAGATTTTTCGACAAGAAGTTATGGCAAAAATACACAGACTTGTGCAAGGGTAAGACATTTGTAGTAGTTTTGTTGAGTTTAGTTTCACCAAGTTAGGATCATTTTCAGTCCTCGTGACCAAAATAAACATTGTAGTGACTTGATGATCTTTCAATCCATATAGCATAAGCCTATGTTTTTTGTAAACTAAGCAAGGTTTCAATCTGGCAAAGTTGAGCAAAATTCTGCCAGAAATAAAGAACCTTGATTTTTCACTAGTTATGATTGAAATTCACTCTGCGATGTCCAAAACCTACCAGCAACTGGTATTCGGACTTTAAAACACAACACATCCATTTAGTCGTGGGGGATGGTGAATGTATCAAATGTGATACGGAGGTACTACGTGCCTCACCAATGTAAAATCTAAAGGGTATATCCGGATACGTCTATAGATGTCCCTAGTATCGTTCACTCGCAAACGTGTTCTACACGGGTCGCTAGCGTAGCTAGTGTACCTCAAGGGCGGCATGGCGAAACACGGCAAGAGTCACAATAATATATATGAAAGTAAATGTATACGACTCTGGTGTTAGTCGCCCTTGAGGGATGTCATGTCTTGTGGTACATGGTTGTACTATGTCTGTACAGCAAAGACTCCCGTACGAACTAGCTTATACACGCTCGGGCATACGTTTTTTGCATGCTCCCATAGAACATGAATAGTTCTAGAGATGCATACTATCGGGTTATACATCACCCGACGGGGGCTCCCACTAATTTTGAAGCACGCTGGGATACCGCGTGTCATATGTTCTCAGAAACATGGAAAGCTTCAGAGACTCATATTGACTTTCAGTGCCAAGCCACGAAAAAAATCACATACCATATCTGGTATGGAAGAGCTTACTGAGATTGATCCGCTCTTGGTGGCATACCTTACCTCTTACCAGATGTCAGAGCGTCGTTACAGAATATAATAACAAGTAGGTTAATATTGACACCTCTATATATTATACTAGTGGGCATATAACTATTTCCTCACTCATATACTCCTATGTTTTTGAAAATATGCTCTTTTTAGGCACACTGTTCACAATGATGCTCTCTACTAGTCCGTGGGGACCGGGGTCCCGACATCCAAGTATCACATCGGGTGGTGTCGTGCGATGCGACACCCAACAGTATACATGAAAAGAACAAGAATAAAACACAACACAAATCTTTTATTTATAAATACAGTGGAAGTTTTACGATATATAACATAGGAAAGACGTCTATACATCATACTACGCTCTCAGCACTAGCTATGCATGAATAAAGTTGTCCATGCCCTCGGACGCTTTACACTAGCAGCACTCACAGATATCGGCGGTGTGCAGTGCTTCCACTCAGCCGTGAAACCTAATGGGGTAAGGCATTGTTGTCAAGCCTGTCATCAATCATATATCCTGCAAAAAATCATTAACTGCAAATGTCGGCATAAAGCTCAGTTAACGGTTCAAAAATATAACTTTAATGAGCATATACTACAGCACATAAGGTTTCCAGGCAATTGAACATCAAGATCATATAGCATATTCTCATGGCATTCCAGTTATTTACTACGTCACGACAGCGATGACAAGTGGTACTCAATTAATCACGAGGGACGGTGATTGCAATAAGTAGACACCTGGTTACAAGACACGCACACCCGCGTGGTAGACACATACGTGTTCTCCTCCCCGCGTCATACGTGGCCACCTTTCATCCAATACCCCGATGCCAAAAAACCTCTTCATGCCGAGCAAAAGATCCCCTACACGGACACGTCGAAGTTGCCCCGCTAGAAGATTTACACCTTTGTGCCTTCGCATCTCCATTCAAAGATAACCGAGGAGTTTCCACACTACAGTCTGGAGTTACATTAGTTTATTGGGCCCATATGCCATTATGCATCTGACACGGCTCAAGCTTGCCCAACGGTGCTGCATACGACACAGTCCTCAAGCGACGCAGGCAGGGCTATGCGCCCAAGACTCCATCTTGTAGACTCATATCCCCCTGGCCGGTCTCATATTCATCTCATAGCCATTCTTTCATCTTTCATCCTCATATGAAATGTCATTCCTATCCCGCGACTAGATTCTAACTACTCGACTTCTACCGGTATATCTACAACATTAGCATTGCAGTTCTACATGCCAAGCTGTAAACCTTTCCAACCCTCCTATAGTATTTGTGGATATGCAAGTGGAGTATCAAACACCTTACATGCAATGCACATATCATATAAAACTTATAGACGTAAGTGAATAAAACTGGAAAAAATTGAAAAGCTCTTAAATGCAAACCGCGGCTTGCCTTAGTTTGCAACTCGATTAAATGTTAATGGTCAGTGGTCTTCCTCCGGAGACTCCACCAAGTACTTCAAGTGGACATCCTGGCCTTCTCCTCTAAGCGACACTCCTCGTCAATCTCGATCACTACATGACATGCATATAGAACATTTATGAATGCTAGTGAAATCATAGTGCATATATCATAAGCGTCTAACTATGGTTATGGTGGGTGAATGATCTTAATTGGTTTTGGAACTTTTATGTGAATGATCTTCATTGGCTTTGGAACTTTTATGTTATCTATCAGGTATTATGAGGAAGACTTTGGAAGAAGATTGAAGATGATCAAGCAAGCTTGCTATATTTAAAATTATAACAAGTAAAGGGCTTCCCAGAATTTTTAAGAAAAACCTGTGGCTTTAACATAGCTAACAGTAGATTATAATGATAGAGGAATTTGTTCTGGTTCTATCAAAATTAGTTTAACATTTTTCTAAGTTTTCTAGAGTGAGATATAGAATTTAGAAGTTTGATTCAATTTTTGCTAATAGTTTCTGTTTATTAATGAACAACAGATATAAATTTGACTTCTGAGGAAGTTATACAGGTCAAATGGTCATAAAACGTTTCCTGAAAGACAAGTACATGATAAAGGTGTTTCTGGTGATTTTGGGGATTTTTCGAGTGGAAGGATTTGCTGTGAAAATTCCAGGAGTGTTCGGAGAAAAATAATTTTACATAAATGAAAATGATTTTCAATGACATTAATTGGTACAAACAGAAACAAGAGCTCAAGGTCTTTCAAATAAAATTTGTTTGAAGATTTTTGGATAAATATACAGAGAATTATGGATTTTATAAATTTGAACTAAATCTGGAATTGTTTGAATTAATTTGAATTCAATACAATGGCGCCTGGGCCCCACTAGCTGACGTGGCATGCTCTGGTCAAAGAACCACACGGGTGCACACGGTTTTTCCCACGTAGCCACATGGGATCCCGCAGCCACAGCTAATCCGTGAATATCGAAAACACTCACTGACGTGTGGACCCCACCTGGCCTTCGTCTTCCTCAGGCCGGCGGCGCGTGGGAAGCGCCCGTGGTTCCCACGGCGGCGTGCTCTGGTGAGCCTCGCCGGAACCGAGTTCCCGGCCACCGCAATACCTATTTTTTGTCCGCCTAAACTTAAAATCATGCGCTGAACACGATGGTACCCTCGGTGTAGCTTGCCGACGGCCGGAAATGGCAGCGCATCAGCGGCGGCTGCGGCATGGTCGGAACCACCACCCCGTGGCTCAAACTCTTCGGAAAAACCTTGGGAAGACTCCTGGGAGCATGAGAGAGGTGATAGGGAGGGGCAATCGTCGTGTAAATGTCAGCAAATAACCGTCAACGGTGACAGAGGCGGTTTTTCAATGGTGGAGGGAAGAACTCTGGATACTCGAGCTACGGTTTATCATTTTCGGTAATTACAGTTGGAGAGGGTGCACAAGGCGGTAAAGCAACTATTTGCTAGCAAATGTGAAGAATAATTACGTGTGGAAACCGAATTGAATGGAAAACCTAGCCAGTTCATAGGCTTTGGCCGAGAGTAAAACTTGAATAGTTTGCTCGATACTCACAGAAACGAGAAACAACTTTCACTGTCGTGCAGAGCATGTCCAGGTGCACCACTTTGCTTTTGTGGTCAAAGGCTGAAACTGCTCGCAGCAGCATGGCACCGGGGAACAGAGACGGTGCACGGCGACCTCGACGGCGAGCTCCGGTTTGGCTTCAAATTTCCGGCCAAAACATTAACGAAATGAAGAACGGATTGAACCAGAAGATAGAGGAGGGAGCGGGAACAACTTCACTGTTGAGGCCACGGCAAGAAACCGCTTCGGTTGGCTGGCAAACGTCGAGCAGTGCCGGCGGCCAAGTTTTTGCGCACGAGAGAGAGGAAGGACAGAACTCGGCCCAGCGCCAGGGAGGAAGAAAAGATCAACTGTAGGATGGATAAGGAGGAGCAGGGGAGCGATATTTTTATGCCTCAAGCGGCAAGCAGCTCGCTGGAGCGGCTGTGCACCGTGGCGCCCTGGGAACAACGGAACAGAGTCGGTCTAATGGTTGTGAGGCTGTCAGGTGGGCCCCAAATGCTATCTCAAGCACCCCTCTGGTCTTTTAATTCACTGATGAAGATTGTGTTCAAAATTTACAAAAATTGGTATGCCAGCTAATAAAAATGTGAGATTCCAAATCTGCAATCAGATTTCAAATTGGACAAGGTTTGTTTCATATTCAAATCCAAATTTGAATTCAAATCATTTTTCAATGATTTCATTGAAATAAATATTAAACCAGCTCCATAAGTTACCCAATTTGAATATTTGAATCCAATTGGGTGATTCGAATATTACCATAATGTGTAGTTTGAACATGGTCATTTAAATGAGATTAAATTTTCAATGTTATGGTACATTGGAAGTTAAATAGTCAATATTGTTTTAATCTCAAACATAATTTTCACTATTGTAAACCACCTAGTTGAGAATCATTTGATGCAGTATATTCTCATGTTACAATTCAACATGAGATTATAAAAAAAATTAGAATCCCTCTCATTTCACATGTAAGCATCAATACATGTGAGAAATTATTTCTTATGTTTGAAACGGATTCATATAACTGATGAGAAAAATGTTTACAAAGTTAGGTCTTTTACAGGGGAGGTCCCATAGGCCTCCCAAAGTGCAACATGCTTGGACCATCGTGAAAGAACAATTCAGAGCATCACATGAAGGATCACAAGAAGATTTGACAAAGCCATGATGGCTTAGCCCACCCTTCTTCTTTAAGGCAATGGTTTGCACTCTCTCACCACTTATCTTTCTAGACCTAATTTTGAGTTGAATTTGATTATGCATGAGATTATCATTATAATCAACTCATTGGAAACTAAAATTTTGCAATTTCCTATATCATGTTTTACTAGAGAATGAAATATGTATAATCCTCATTTCGATTTCATTACCATGTTCTTGAACCACATATCAATTCAAGAAAAACATGTCATCTAAGTATTTTATTGGTGTTATATGGTAAATGAGTGAAACCTGGAAACTCTCCATGCTGGAATTGAATTTTGGTATTACAATTTTTGAAGTCAATAGATTTTTGCCATCCTCTCTCATTAGAATTTAAATGTCCACCAAGGCCATATGATAGAAATCTTGAAAACCAAATGCATATGCCACTTTGCATTTTCATTGAACTTTGTCAAACTCTTGACCATTTTGAGTGACTAGCATGAAATCTCTGATAAGGAAATTCTTGTGCACTCGACCATATTCCATGATTTTCACAAATCCACCATCAAAAGATTCCCCATGCAAATTCTGCAAAATCCTCTCTGAATAAAAAGATGCATAAAAAAGTGTAAAAAGCATGGCTATAATAGCTCTAAAAAAAGAATGAGCCAATAAGTAGCCATGCTTCATCCTTGCACAAAGAAAAAAAAAAGAGGATGATCAATTGGGAGTCATCATCACCATTCATCATCCACCATTTATAATAAGTGCACAATAATTTCTTTGGCCATTAGTTTTTGTTGCATGATCTTCTCATGTGGATCTCATTTTTGACTTAGTAACATATGAATTGTAAGTGAGCCACTTTTTTATCCTTACCAAGCTCCAAAAAAAGCTATATTTAGTTGTAGGAAAAGAAGTGGCAAGTCATGCCAAGGTGAGGACTAAACACATTGAGAGATGAGAGCATTCTTTTGAGGGGTATGGTAATACCTTTTTTACTTGTTAAAATATAGCAATTTCCAAGTTTACTTCAGCTGTAGGAGTCCAGATGAACTACATTCAAGCCGTTCCACCTCTCAAATACCCAAGATGATGTGGTAGCGACATATCAAAGGTTCTTGAACACAGGTATGTGTTGAAATGTTTTGTATACATATTTCATACTTGTAACTGAATTATGATATCACTTAGTTCTTCTTACCTTCACTTGAGGACGAGTAAAGGACTAAGTGTAGGGCAGTTTGTTGATGGTCCTTAAATGCTATATCCGACCATCAATTCCCTGCATAAAAGATATGAATTCGACAGCCAACATACTGGTAGGAGTTATTTACTATCTATTTCCATAAATGTTGGTGCAATTTTGTATTCAGGTGAATTATGCCCATAATTAGAGGTATTTACATGGGTCAATCCAAGAAACACACCTTCCTACCAATAAGGCGCAAGCATGAGGATTCATGGGACCACTCAGAGGAGAAAACCAACTAAAAATCAACAAAATCACCCATACCCAAGATGGGGGCCCACATAACAATGTCATAGAGAAGTTTCGGCGCGATTGGTGTCATCTTTGGTTCGGCCGAACACCCAGCTCCCCCGAACTAGTAAACACGCTAAATGCGGTCAACCGCCATGTGTTGGCTTCTCACGACTTGGAGATCACGATGGCGATTGATTCCTGTGCATATTCTGGCGCCAAATCAACCTTTGGAGGGTATAAATAGGGGGTAGGGGGCTCCCTCACTCCACACACCAAAGTTTGGGTCTAGTACTCCACTTCAAAGGAATAGCGCTGCCTAAGTGCTTAGAAAATAGGGAGACAGTGAGAAAGAGGAAGAGGAGGAGGAGGAGGCTCCAGCCTATCGAGCTTCTTCCACTTAAGGATAGGGTTCGGGCTTGTCGAACGCTCTTCACCCTTATACCTCGACAGTTCTTTCAATCTCAAGTAAGGTACGTGATTTACATTTTAGTTCATTTATTTGATTCAAGCAAGTTAATTCCTTAGTTGCTTGTTCATTCATTGCTCTATTCATTTAGGGGCCCTAGTCTTTGCTACAGAGATTAGGGAAGTAATCGATATCGTAGGCGTGGTGTCTAGGTTTGATGTTACCTTTGATTATTTGTAAGACCTATGTGCTGAATACATTCGAAGTGATGTTAAAACGTGAAGGTTTACACGCAATGTTTTGAATATACTTGAGAAACACACTTTGCACTGTTCAAAATTTTATTGTACAATTCATAGCTGCTATTTTGGACCATCCGAACTTTCTGTGTGCTTAAATAATCGTGTGGCTGCTATGTTTTTCATTTGCAGTGTTTCAAACTTGCTTTACACTTTTAGGAAGATTTGCTTAGTACTTTTGGACTAAGATTTTGATGTGTTTTGGCTTATCATGGTGGTCATTATCTTGCTATGTTTGCAACATGCTCATGTGAGGTGCTCACATAAGGTATTGTGCTTATCGGACTAATGTGAGTCAAGTCGAGGACTTGTGCTCAGAAGAATTAGTTGTTTGTTCATGTGCAGGTGGTGCTTGAGGTCAAGACATGGATGGTGACTTGCTCTATTGAACTAGTTTTAGTGAGAATATGAGGTTCAACAACCAAGTTCAGGAGGAATTGTGGTTGAGTTGATCGGGAGGTCACACATCATGTTTGGGTTAAGAACAATGCATATGAAGGTATCATGTACGTTGTTGGAAGGTGTTTGCACGTGTGCAAGGAGTGCATAGATGTGGCAACATGGTTCTAAGGCGTGAGGAAGAGAAGTGGACGTAGAGAATTGGTCCAAAAGGTCAAAATGGCTGGATTATGCATCAGGTTGCGGCTAAGGTGGTTATGGTTCATTTATAGAAGGTTTAAAGTTTGTTTTGTTTAGATTTAGTGGTGAGCACGAAGTTGAGTTGTTTGAGGAATGTTTGGTACGTTCCTAAGATGTTTGGAAGTCTTAAGTTTGCTTCTATTTGCGTATAGAAGAGTCTTGAGCAGTTATGAAAAGTTTCGGTTGAAAGTGATAGGATTAGATTCCTAGTTAGGATAGAGTGTGCCTTAGGGCTGGTTATATAAGCAAGGGAGGCTAGAATTTGTGCTGTTCCTCTAGTTTTTTTATCAATAAAATTCGTAGTTTAGAGGAGCATTTGTGCCTTGTTTGTCCGACTTGTTTCATACAAGTTTTTCTCATTGAGTTTTTGCACAACACTATGTTGCATCAGTGCTGTTATCATAACTCGAGTTTTACAGATGCAATTGACATGATTCTTTTTGGGTTGTATTCACAACTTGTTTATATATCATCGGTGAAAATATCACGATCATTGGATTTGTGGTTTCTGATCTACACGAGTTTCTTTGTAGTGTTGCAGATCTGTTTTTACTCGGGTAGAACAGATTGACCTTTGTTTGATCTTTCGATCATAACTTGAGTTTTCTTGATGGTTTTTTGTGATTCTTGTTGTGACATCTTTGTGACTTGATTCTTCACAATCTATACCGTTTTTGTCACAGTTGAACACATCTAGATCAGTTCCACACACAATTTCTTAATATATTGATTTTTCTACCGAGTGGTTTTTGTTGATTCCGCTGAAAAAGTTTTAATCTACCATTCACCCCCACTGGTAGCTTTTCACATGCTCTTCGATCCTAAAATTGGTATTAGAGCCACAGTGCTCTAATCTTTGTGATTTGCACGTGTTTTTGACAAATCAACATGGAGAAATACTCTGCAAAATCTCGTGTGTTCAATGGCATTGATTTTCAGGTTTGGAAGGCAAAGATGGAGGCTAACATACAGGCGCAAAGCTTCACCGTATGGGAAAAGGTCAACAAGTCTTTCGATGTTCCACCAAACGATCAAGTTACGACTGTGAACATGAGAGATGTCGACAATAATAACAAGGCTCGCAACTTGATCATACAAGGATTGACTCAAAGTGACTTCGATCGTGTTGCACACCTCCGATCAGCGTAAGATGTGTGGAAGGCACTTTGCGACTACCACGAAGTATCCGACACGATCAAGGAGGTAAGGCAAGATATGTTCAATAAATAATATATGCGCTTTGAGATGCAACCAAGTGAGTCCATCGATGATTTATTTGCTCACTTTAATAAAATTCTCAGCAACTTGCGTAGCGGCAATGTTAATTCTTCAGATGCTGATAATGCTAGGCAATTACTATGTGAATTAGAAATGTGAATTTGGGAGATAAAAGTTACATCTATTCGTGAATCTACTATCATGAGTTCACTTACTTTGGATATGCTATACTCTAAGCCGAAAACTCATAAAATTGACATAATCTCATGTAAGAATCCAAACAAGCCTCTTGCATTTGTTTCACAACATGACATGCCTAGTTCTAGCCAATCCTCATCATGTGGTACACTTGCTTTGCTTTCTTCTCTAATCCCTGAACAGATTGAAGAATTTCCAGAAGAGGAGCTGGCACTTCTCTCCACTCGGTTCTCAAAAGCATTGCAAAATGTGAGAACTTGAAGGGGAGGAAGTTGTGGTTATCAAAGATGCTTTGAGTGTGGTAACACATGACATTATCATACAGATTGCCCAAACCTTTCAGGTCCTTCTACTCGTGATGAAAAACAAAATAAGTTCAAGTCCTCTTCTGGCAACAACAGCAGGAAAAAGAAGACTTTCAGAAAACTCCAAGTGGTGGACCATATCTCTCCGCTCTACTAGACAACAACTTGAGTGATGTGGACTCCAGAAGTGATGAGGATGAACACAATTTAACAACTACGTGTTTCATGGAGGGCAACTTAAGATCAAGTATGGATGAGACAGAACACAACAATGAAGATGAAGAGGTATGTCCCACTTACGATGAAATGTGTGATGCTATTTCTTGTGCCACTGTTATACTTAAGAAAAAGGACAAAAAGCTTAGAGACAATGCTATTAAAATTGAATCACTAGAATCTGAAATTAGTCGTTTAAAATCTTTGATTCCTAGTGATGATTCTTGTTCTTCATGTGAGTTAATATATGAGCAACTGTCCTCTTTAAGAAGTTCGTACACCTCCACACTTGATAAACTTGAACTTGAGATTGAAAAGAACAAAAAGCTTGCTGCACTTAATGACAAAAACATGAGAGATGCTAGTTGTTCTACAATTGATTTGCATTGTTCTACTTGTGATGATTTTGATAAGAACTACATGATGCTTTGAATGAGATTTCTGTTTTGAACATCGATTTACGTTCACATGAAATTAAATATTGTTCTAATTGCAAACTAAAAGGGAAAACTTCATGTGAAAACTGCCTAGACTTCTCTAGGAAACTTGATGACATGAATAGGACAATAGAGCGGTTTTGTAATGGGAATAAGAATCTAAATCTTGTAATGATAAAACTTGTTTAGATTTTGATTCTCATGCTCATTCTATGGCACATCCACCTAAAATTGTAAAGTCATTAGGAAGTGGTTTGATTCAAACATTTCCTAAACAAAAAGAAGTGGTTTTCAAATCTGCAGGAGTATTGTCTCATTCGGCTTCAAATAAAAATGTTGCTTGCTCATCTAGACATGAACACAAAGTTAAATTTCATTGTACCTACTGTGGTAGAGATGGTCATGTCATAGATTTCTGTTATAGACTAGCTAAACAATAGGAAAAGGAAAGAATGGTTGCTAGATCTCATAACTTTCATGCAAAATTTGCTGCACATGCTAAACTGAATGATAGGAACATGCAACCTGCTGTAATGAGCCGAAAACATGCATAGTTTGCTCCCAAACCTATTGTTTTCGTGCTACACATATAACACCTCATAAGTCAGTAGTTGGATACAAAAATCCTCAAACTTTGGCTAATAAATCTGTTGTTTTGTCTCAGCTTTCGCGTGTTTTTCCTGCTACACGTCGCGTGACTCAGTACTGGATTCCTAAATGCTCTGGACTAAACCCAGTATTGATTCATCGACGTATTGTGCTTCTATGTAGGTTACAGGTTTGAAGAGGGAGAACATTTGGATTGTGGATTCAGGTTGCTCACGCCACATGACCGGTAACAAAGATTGGTTCTCCTCCCTCTCTTTTGTGTCACGTGTAGAGAATGTTACTTTTGCCGATAATTATTCAACTCCTATAATTGCTAAGGGTTCGGTTAGAGTAAATGATCACTACACTTTGAAGGATGTGGCACTTGTCAAAAATTTGAAATACAACATGCTTTCTGTTTCACAATTGCTAGATGAAAATATGGAAATTATTTTTACTAAAAATTGCTGCAAAGTTGTAAATTCAAATAGTGAGCTTATTTTTAACATGTCTCGGTTTGGAAGAGTTTTTAAAGCTTATTTTGATATGACTTCCTCTAGGCATACGTGTCTAGTTGCTAATGATTCAAAGGACTTATATTTTTGGCACCGTAGAGTTGGTCACATAGGCTTTGATCATCTAACGCGTGTTAGTGCTCTTGATTGCATACGTGGGCTGCCTAAGCTTAAAGGGGGCAAAGAAATTGTGTGCTCTTCTTGTAGACATGCTAAGATGGTTGCAGGTTCACATACTCCTTCTCACAATGATCATGAAAACTGAACCGGGTCAACTTTTGCACCTTGACACCGTAGGACCTTCACGCGTTCAATCCTTCAGAGTAAATGGTATGTTCTTGTGATTGTTGATGATTATTCTACATACTCTTGGGTCTACTTTATGGAATCTAAGAATGAAGCTATTAGTCGCTTTAGAACTTTATTTCTTAGATTACCAATTACTCACCCAGGAACTTGAGATTGAAAAGAACAAAAAGCTTGCTGCACTTAATGACAAAAACATGAAAGATGCTAGTTGTTCTACAATTGGTTTGCATTGTTCTACTTGTGATGATTTTGATAAGTTCTACATGATGCTTTGAATGAGATTTATGTTTTGAACATCGATTTATGTTCACATGAAATTAAATATTGTTCTAATTGCAAACTAAAAGGGAAAACTTCATGTGAAAACTGCCTAGACTTCTCTAGGAAACTTGATGACATGAATAGGACACTAGAGCGGTTTTGTAATGGGAATAAGAATCTAAATCATGTAATGATAAAACTTGTTTATATTTTGATTCTCATTCTCATTCTAAGGCACATCCACCTAAAATTGTCATTAGGAAGTTGTTTGATTCAAACAGATCTTTAAACGAAAAGAAGTGGTTTTCAAATTTGTTGGAGAGTTGTCTCATTCGGTTTCAAAAAAACATGTTGCTTACTCATCTAGATATGAACACAAAGTTAAATTTCATTTTACCTATTGTGGTAGAGATAGTCATGTCATAGATTTTTGTTATATACTAGCTAAACAATAGAAAAAGAAATGAATGCAAGTTAGATCTCATAACTCTCATGCAAAATTTGCTGCACATGCTAAATCGAATGTCAGGAACATGCAACCTGCTGCTATGAGACAAAATCATGCAAAATTTGCTCCCAAACCTACTGTTTTTAGTGCTACATGTAACACCTCATAGATCAGTAGTTGGATACAAAAATCTTCAAACTTTGGCTCATAAACCTGCTGTTTTATCTCAGCTTTCGCGTGTTACTCCTGCTGGACGTTGCGTGACTCAGTACTGCATTCCTAAATGCCTTTTGACTAACCCCAATACTGAGCCATCGACGTATTGTGCTTCTATTTAGGTTACAAGCTTGAGGAAGGAGAACATTTGGGTTGTGTATTCAGGTTACTCACGCTACATGACCGGTAACAAAAATTGGTTCTCCTCCCTCTCTTTTGTGTCATGTGTAGAAAATGTTACTTTTGCCGATAATTATTCAACTCCTATAATTGCTAAGGATACGGTTGGAGTAAATAATGACTATACATTGAAGGATGTGGCACTTCTTAAAAATTTGACACTACGTAAGAAACCCAAATAGGAGACAAAGATGGGCGACGTGCTTAAAGGCGGCGTCTCTGATAATGTTAAGCGAGACGTGCCTGCTTCAGCGAGGATCTGACATGGCTCGGCTAAAAGTACAAGAATACGCGTTAAAATAAAGCCCGTCTCAGTAAAAATGGTACCCAAGACATGCCATCCTCTCCGACAAGCAGGAGACGCGGACCAAACACAGCGTGTCTCCAATATGCGCAATAAATGAGACGTACTCTACACAAAGCCTGTCTCCTTTGTCTTCGCTTACAGACTCTCATCGCCGAACGTTTAGTTCATTCATTCATTCACAATTGAATACATATAACACAGATGAACACACAAAATATTCATCACACATATGAACACAGATATTTATTAACAAATATATTATAAAACACAAGAAAAAAGTACAAGACACAAGAAAATAAAAACAACATCAACTAAAAAACAACAAAAGAAAATATAAATCCTACTCCTCCCCCCCCTCCTCCTCCGGCTGCTCCGGCTCCTCCGCTGGTTGCTCTGGCTGGTTCGGATCAACTGGTGCAAGCTCGCGACTGAGGTTCCTCACCATCGTCGCCACCACGATATTGTGGCCCTCGGCGCCGAGCACCTCGGCCATCATATCGAGCAGCCTTTGTAACTGGTCGAATAGCCTGTCGAACAACATCTCGAGTAGCTTTTTACTAAGCCTCTCGGGGGAGCGGTAGCACTATTTCATGCAGGTGGCTCCCTCGGTAGTCTTGGCGGCGAAACGTTCACTATTGATATCACAAATCACTGAACATAGAGCACATTCACTTGATGACTAAATCATTCACTTGTCCAGAAAATAATCAAATCCTTCCTTATGATACCTGAGGAACAAGATGAACACACCACACATTCATTCATTCACACAGTTGAAGAACACACAAGATCATATTCGACCACATAGATGAACAAAGATAGATTTCACTCACTAACAATATTTACAAAACAGAAGCAACTAAAAACAATAACGAAAAACTAAATCCTACTCCTCCTCCTCCTCCTCCTCCTCCTCCTCCTCCTCCTCCTCCTCCTCCTCCTCCTCCTCCTCCTCCTCCTCCTCCTCCTTTGACGACTCCAGCGCTGGTGCAAAAGGAGCTTGGGCCGGTGGCGCCGGCTTACCCGGTGGTGCAACCCCGAGAACGAGGTTGCTCTCCGTCGCCTCCACCAGGTTTCTGCGGCCCTCGAAGCCAAGCACCTGGTCCATCGTCTCGAACAGAATGTCAGGACGATCAGCCACCCCCTGAGGGCAAAGAGGTAGTGGCCGATGGTACCCATTGCAGTAAACTAAAGGGTATCAGGACCCTAAGGAACTCAAGGCGCGAGACGTATTGTTGTACGCCTCTTGCAACATAAGGAGGCGCTTCTCGGTGTTGATCCTCTCGGGGGAGCTGCAGCACATATTCTTGCACGGTGGCTCCCTCGGAGGGCTTGGCGGCGGAAGGTCGGCCATGGTCATGGTGGGTCGTCGGTGCGGAGAAGACGAGGAAAATAAGAGGATTCAAAGTGAGTGACGCACTTGTGGAGAACTCACGGGTGATGGCGCGTCTTAAATAAGGTCCACGCGGAGTCGACGATGGAGCGGTTGGTTTCCCACGCATTAATGGAACGATGGGATGCAATGATACCGCCTCGTTGAAACGAAGGGTTGCGCACGAACGTCGCACATGTCTCTGCACCACGCCGCTGAAATTAAGTTCTCTGCATACCTTGTTCCGCACGTCTCTCTTTCAACAATGGAAGACACGCTTTAACGTAAGGAGCGTCTCTCTTTGTTGTAGCACATCTCGCATTTATCTACCTCATCTCTTCGTCACTTTGACAATGGAAGACGTTCTTTAACTTAATGCACATCTCTCTTTGTTATAGTGCATCTCACATTTATCTCCCTGGTCTCTTCGACAATGGAAGATGCTCTTTAACTTAACGCGCATCTCACATTTATCTCTCTCGTCTCTTCTTCGCCTCAAGTGCTCCTTTACGAATCTCCTTTGAGCGCAGTGCAACGATCATATAAGGCATTGTGCACAGTTGCCAATGGCACATACCCGCATGCGAAAGATGTTTCCTGCTTCAGCACACCGTGGCTCATCTTTTGCGTGCGGGAAAATGCTCTGATGCAAAAGATGATAATGCGAGACGTGCATTATTTATGTGCGTCTCCGAGTTTTATTTTGAACACTCGCGTGCTCTATTGGCGAAAATTTTCTAGCGCTCTCTCGACCAAAGGATGCTGAAATGGGAGACAGTTATTATAAACACAAGTCTTCAAGTTTTGCTGTTTTTATCCATCGCACGCTCTCTCCCAATATTCGGCGAAAATTCTTGACCTAAAAACCGCAGCTCCTGAGCACGCCGCCGCCGTCCTGTCATCGTCGATGTCGCGCTGCCACCATCGACCCCGACCTTCGCGTCATCAGAGAGTTGAGCACGCTGGAGAATGTCAACTCGTCTCCTATCCCTGGAGCACACCGCCGCCGTCCCTCTTTCTCAACTCGCTCTTTGTAATTGTCGTGCTTCCGCCGTTGACCCCTTCCCCACCGTCAACCCCGACCTTTGTCATCAGAGACTTGAGCACGCTGGAGCACGCCGCCTCGTCCCCTGTCCCCGGAGCACACCTCTGCCTCGACCTGACCTCAGTAATCAGTATGAGCACGCCGGCACCTTGACATAAGTGGAAATGTTCTTCCTGTCCCCGGAGCATGCCAGCCTGCTATCATCAGAGAGTTGAGGAACCACCACTCTGATGCCTCCGCCAGCTTGTCCCAGAGCACGCCGCCGCGTCCCCTGTCCTCGGAGCACGCCTCCGCCTCGACCCTGCCCTCATAGCTTCCACTCCAGTGATTTTATTGAATTTGAGGATGTCCAATGAAGGCTCATCGTTAATAAAGTCATTGATCCAAAGGGAGAATTTTCATTTCTGTATACATTCATCTTCCTTGTTTATGTCCAATGCATAAGTAATGTATTTTTTTTGACTATCAATGTATATAATGAATTTTGATTCACAAAACCTTGAAACTGCAGGAACTGTGGTTCACACTAGCATTTGCCATCCCAGTGAGTTTGATTTCTACCTCTGCAGCCATGCTGGAATCAAGGTACCTATGCAATAATTAGTGTTTATCTAACAAGTTTTTGATATAAGTCTATAAATGCATCAGTGGAATGTAAATTGTTTGTTTTTTAAGGGAACAAGCACACAGCTCAATACCATGTCCTTTACCATGAGAACAATTTCTCTTCTGATGCTTTGCAAATGCTCACCAACTGCATGTGCTACAAGTTAGCTCGGTTCTCCAACAGGATTAGAGATGATGACAGTTATGATGTGTGTAATTAGTTACATTGTAATTAGGATGAACAATCTTTGTTATGTAATTAGTATACTTGATAGCCACGATTGACACTTTGTTAGTATTTGATTGGTTAATATAATTTAACGTGTGATCTTTTTGGCTATACATATGTT
This sequence comes from Tuctoria greenei, assembly GCA_036927565.1. Classification (NCBI taxonomy): domain Eukaryota; kingdom Viridiplantae; phylum Streptophyta; class Magnoliopsida; order Poales; family Poaceae; genus Tuctoria; species Tuctoria greenei. The sequence continues at coordinate 80,324,022 of JAYESD010000009.1, read as the reverse complement.
CATGAATAGTATGAATAGTATGTTAATATATGAACAGTATGTTTCTGATACTGGTAATACGGCTGCCAAATCCTGGCTAGCTCCAGGATGCAGCTGGGAATCAGGATAACCAGGGGTGGGGGGCACCTAATAGGATACCCTGCCTGTAAACAATCCGCGATGAGCTATAACCGAGATCGTCTCGGATAACCTACATAAAGGAGACAAGCTTCCATAAAGCCCGTCTCAGGTCATTACACAAATATGCGACGTGCTACAATATAAAACATCTCGGATCAGTCATTATATCTACGACACACTTTGTTAGGGCTTGTCGCGCATGTTTGCCGATGGGCAAAGCGTGCCACCCGCATCTTCAATGACCCTATAAAGAACATCTGTTATGACACAAAGAAAGGAGACGTGTGCTTTTAAGGGTGTCTCGCACTTAGGATGAACGGCGACACACGATAAGCACGTCTCTGATGACAACATAATGCGAGACGTGATGACGGAGACACACAGTTTGTTCGTCTCCCTTCTTCATTAGGGCACATCTTGGATGAGCCTTTCTTACATAGTGTGAAATACAACATGCTTTCTGCTTCACAATTGCTAGATGATAATCTAAAAATTATTTCCACTAAAAGTTGCTGCAAGGTTGTAGATTCAAATTGTGAGCTCATTTTTAACATGTATCAGTTTGAAAAAGTTGTTAAAGCGGATTTTGATATGTCATCCTCTAAGCATAGGTGTCTAGTTGCTAATGATTTGAAAGACTTATATTTTTGGCATCATAGACTTGGTCACGTAGGCGTTGATCATCTCATGCGTGTTGGTGCTATTGATCGCATGCGTGGGCTGCCTAAGCTTAAAGAGGACAAAGAAATTGTGTGCTCCTTTTGTATACATGCTAAGATGGTTGCAAATTCACATGCTCCTCTCACAACAACCATGACAACTGAACTGGGAGAACTTTTGCACCTTGACACCATAGGTCCTTCACGTGTTCAATCTTTTGGAGGTAAGTGGTATGTTCTTGTGATTGTTGATGATTATTCTAGATACTCTTGCGTATACTTTATGGAATCTAAGAATGAAGCTTTTAGTCACATTAGAACTTTATTTCTTAGATTATCAATTGATCACCCAGGTTCTTTCAAAGCAATTAGAAGTGATAACGGAACCAAATTTAAAAATAAATCTTTTGATAACTTTTCTGCTGAAAATGGAATAGATCATCAATTTTCTTCACCCTATGTACCTCAGAAAAATAGTGTTGTAGAGAGAAAGAGCAGAACATTAGTTGAGATGGCTAGGACTATGCTTGATGAATATCAAACACCTAGGAAATTTTGGGCTGATGCAAATGCAACTGCTTGTTATGTCTCAAATCGTGTTTTCTTGCGTGCTAAGCTAGGAAAAACACCATATGAACTTCGGTTTGGACATAGGCCTAGTGTCACACACTTTTGGGTGTTTGGTTGTAAATTCTTTGTTAAGAAACATGGTAATCTTGAAAAATTTGAACCTAGATCTGCTGATGGCATATTTCTTGGTTATCCATCTCATACTAGAGGCTACCGTGTGCTTTTACTTGACACTAACAAAATTGTGCAGACTTTTGAGGTTTCTTTTGATGAATCTTGCCCAGGTACTAGCTCTAATATTGCAGGTCTAGATCCATATCCGCAGGAGGAGAGTATTTTCATCGAAGAAGACGAAGAAGTGGTGTTGTAGCCCGAAAATTCAGAAGCAAATGACGTAGATCACGCTGCTGATTTTGCACCACTACCAGAACCAACAACTACTTTAGCTGGTACATATCGTCCTCAAGCCACAAGTTCTTTAATTTTTGATGAACATGAAGAAGAAGGAGCTTGTGAAGTGTCTACTCCCCTCCACGTTCTCAAAAGTCATCCTCCACAACAAATCATTGGAAGCTTGAACGAACGAGTCACACGGTCTAGGTTTTGAGATCCAAACTCTCCATGCTCATTCCGCTTTCGTTGCTTCGTTTGAATCCAAAAATATATCACACGCACTCACTAATGAATCTTGGATTATTTCCATGCAAGAAGAGTTAGAAAATTTTGAAAGAAATAAAGTTTGGAAACGTGTACCTCCACCTCAAGGTCACACTTTAATTGGAACTAAATGGGTGTTTAAAAAATAACAAATTGAGGATGTATTTGTGGTTAGGAATAAGGCTAGGTTGGTTGCTCAAAGTTTCACACAAGTTGAAGCTCTAGATTTTGATGAAATTTTTGCTCCTGTTGCCAAATTAGAAGCCATAAGAACTTTGTTAGCTTTTGCTGCATCTAAAGGTTTCAAGTTATATCAAATGGATGTTAAAAGTGCCTTTCTTAATGGCCACATAGACGAGGAGGTTTATGTTAAGCAACCACCGGGTTTTGAAAATCCAAGTTTTCCTAATCATGTTTACAAACTGTCCAAAGTCTTGTACGGTCTCAAACAAGCCCATAGAGCATGGTATGATAGGTTAAAAAAAATTCTTACTTGAAAATGGGTTTACCAGGGGCAAGGTTGATAAAACTCTTTTTGTGCTCAAGCATGGCAATGACTCATTATTCATTCAAGTGTATGTGGATGATATTATATTTGGTTGTGCTTCTCATAATCTTATTTCTAAGTTTTCAGCTATGATGAGTTCAGAATTTGAGATGAGTATGATGGGAGAATTGACGTACTTTTTGGGGCTGCAAATCATGCAAACTAAGGAGGGTACATTTGTGCATCAAACGAAGTATAAAAAAGACCTTCTTAAGCGCTTCAACATGGAGAAAAGCAAGCCTCTTCGGACACCAATGGAAACAACGACAACACTTGAACTTGATGAATATGGTGACCCGGTCGATCAAAAAGAATATAGAAGTATGATTGGATCACTATTGTACCTCACGACATCAATACCAAACATACAATTTAGCGTATGTCTTTGTGCACAATTTCAAGCTTCCCTATGTGCTTCACATCATCAAGCTATCAAAAGAATTCTCAGGTACTTACATGGAACTATTTTTTTTCATTTGTCATCCTTCTTCCTCAACCGTTACTTTGAAAGCTTTTTCAGATGCCAATTTTGGGGGTTGTAGGATTGATAGGAAAAGTACTTCTGGTGTTTGTCATTTTATAGGTAATTCACTTGTTGCTTGGTCCTCTAGAAAACAAAATTCAGTTGCACAATCCATGGTCGAATCTGAATATGTAGCTGCTGCTAGCGCTTGCTCACAAATTCTTTGGATTGTTCAAACACTTAAGGACTATGGGGTTGATATAGATAGTGTTCCACTGTTTTGTGATAACACTAGTGCCATTAGCATTGCTAAAAACCCTGTGCAACATTCTAGAACAAAGCACATTGACATTAGGTATCACTTTCTCTGTGATAATGTTGAAAAAGGAAACATCGTGCTTCACCATGTAGATATTGAACAACAATTGGCTGACATTTTTACAAAACCATTGGATTTCACTCATTTTAGTTTCATTCATAGTGAAATTGGGGTTATGCATCCTCATGGCTTAAATTGAGGGGGAGTTTTGAAACTTGGAAAGTCTATGTGTGAAACTGAATTTAAAATAATATGAGCATAGTATTTCATACATATATGACTTTGTGATTCCTTTTACATGCTGAAAGTTCTTACTACATTACTCGTGTTATACATTTTGTAGTTTTTGCCATGACTAGTAATTGGAATAATTACTGACACTAAATCCGGTCATGGTCGAACTTTCTTGTTGTTTTGAACTTGTTGCATGCTCACAAGTGCTTTTAATAATGAAAAATTAATCTATCAACTATCCACATGTTGAGCTTTTATGATCAAATAGAAAAAATGAGAAAAGATCAAGAGAATATGCATGCATCGCACTTCTTCTTTTGAGATGGCTTATCATTGCACTTAGATATAACCTTGGAAGAAGTTGTGTATGACTAAAACCATGACCTTAAGATTCTGATTATCAAATGACAGAGAATTTTTGGTTGCTTAGAATAAGTCAGATGCGATATATAATCTCTTGCAAATGTCATGTGATCTGAATTTGTGATTTAAATGATAATGAAAAATGCAGCAACAAGTGTCATGTCTTCAGATTTTGAAATAGTTAAGTTTGAGTGATCATGACTTGCTTAATTGAAAAATTACACTTGATCTCTAGCATGGCTTACACTACTTTATGTATCTCATTGATCTGATAGTGTAAGTTACTTGATAGTATGACTTGGATGAGCTTTTTATATATATATATATGTTATAATCTGCTCATAACAATTAAAATTTCTCTTATGGACCTTGCTCAATACATTGTCAAAGGGGGAAAATATGTATAGGGGAAGAAATCTTTGTTTTTGAAATTTCTTTCTAATTTGATTTTTATTTTTCAAAAGGGGGGGGAATTGTTTTCAAAACTTTTCATGTAAATAAGCCAATGTTCGGATTTTAAGTGGTGTTGCCAATGCATTAATCAAGGCGGAGATTATGTGCTGAATATATTGGCAGTTATGTTAAAACGTGAAGGTTCACACGCAAAGTTTTGAATATACTTGAGAAACACACTTTGCACTGCTCGAACTTTTATTGTACAATGCATAGCTGCTATTTTGTAACGTCGGAACTTTCTATGTGCTGAAATAATAGTGTGGATGCTATGTTTTTTTACTTGCAATGATTCAAACTTGCTTTACACTTATGGAAAGATTTGCTTAGTACTTTTAGACTATGTTTTGATGGGTTTTGGCTGATAATGGTGGATATTATCTTGCTATGTTTGCAACATGCTTATGTGAGGTGCTCACATAAGGTCTTGTGGTTATCAGACTAATGTGAGTCAAGTCAAGTACTTGTGCTCGAAAGAATTGGTTGTCTGTTCATGTGCAGGTGTTGCATGAGGTCAAGACATGGCTGGTGACGGGATCTATTGAACTAGTCTTAGGGACTAGATGAGGTTCAACAACCAAGTTCAGGAGGAATTGTGGTTGAGTTGATTTGGGAGGTCAAGCAACATGTTTGAGTCAGGAACAATGCATATGAAGGTATCTTGGATGTTGTAGGAATGTGTTTGCACGTGTGCAAGGACTGCATGGACATGGCAGCATGGTTCCAAGGTATGATGAAAAGAACTAGACGTAAAGAATTGGTCGAAAAGGTCCAACCGGTAAGATTATGCCTCATGCTACGAGTGAGGTGGTTATTGTTCGTTTGTCAAAGGTTTAGAGTTCGTTTTGGTTATATTTCATGATGAGCACAAAGTTGAGTTGTTTTAGAAATATTTGGTACGTTCCTAAGGTGTTTGGAAGTCTTAAGATTGCTTCTATCTGCGTATAGAAGAGTCTTGGGCAGTTATGGAAAGTTTCAGTTGAAACTGAGTAGGATTAGAGTCCTAGATAGGATTGAGTTGGCCTTAGGGCTAGTTATATAAGCAGGGGGGGCCAGAGGTTGTGGTTAGATGACTTTAAACTATTCCTCTTGTGTTTTGATCAATAAAATTCGTAGTTTAGAGGAGCTTTTGTACCTTGTTCATCTGACTTGTTTCAGACATGTTTTTCTCATTGAGTTTCTGCGCAGCACTATGTTGCATCAGTGTTTTTATCATAACACGAGTTTTACAGATCCAATTGACGTGATTCTTTTTAAGTTGTCTTAATAACTTGATTATATATCATCTGTGAAAATTTTACGGTCATTGGATTTGCGGTTTCTGATCTACACCAGTTTCTTTGCAGTGTTGCAACTCTGTTTTTACTCGGGTAGAACATATTGACCTTTGTTCGACCTTTTGATCATAACTTTATTTTTCTCAATGGTTTTTCATGATTCTTGTCGTGACATCTTCGTGACTTGATTCTTCACAATCTATACTATTTTTTTCATAGTTGAACAAGTCTAGATTAGTTGCACACATAGTTTCTTAACAGATTGATTTTTCTGCTGAGAGGTTTTTGTTGTTTCTGCTGAAAATGTTTTAATCTACCATTCACCCCCTCTGGTAGCTTTTCACTTGCTCTTTGATCCTACATTATTTCGTAGTCCACGGGTTGTAGAGGTAGACGGTAGGTGGTGACACCCCTATCTGTCCGTTGTAATCCTCCATGTTCGACTGCGACGTAGTCTCTTGGCAGGAGTTGCCTGGCAGACCAGGTAAGCCTATGCCCAATACAAGCTGCTATTGATCAACTTACTTTGAATTAGAACTCTTCTCTTAGGAAATCCACTCTATCTATTACTTACCACCAAGCTTTCTATACTTGGGTGAACTAGTTACAAGATTAGCACACACGTTCCTTGGATTTGATACCCTTAGGAATACTCTTTAAGGGGAAGTGCTACGACGGTTTCTCCGTGCGCTTGCGGATTTTCATCTGTGACGTACCAGCTGCCAACAGTGTGCAACTGATCTGTGCGTGTTCAACTGTGACAAAAGTATTAGATCTTATAGAGAATCATGTAACGAAGAAACAACAACAAGAATCACAAAAAACCATCGAGAAAACTCAAGTTATGATCGAAAGATCGAACAAGGATCAATCTGTTCTACCTCAGTAAAAACCATATCTGCAACACTTCAGAGAAACTCGTGTAGATCAGAAACCACTAATCCAATGACCGTGAACCATTCAAAGATGATAGACAATTGAGTTTTGAAGACAACACAAAAAGAATCACATCAATTGGATCAGTAAGACTCGAGTTTTGATAAAAACACCGAGGCAACGTCATGCTGTCCAGAAACTCGACGGGAAAGACTTGACGAGAACAATTCAGATGAACAAGGCACAAAAGCTCCTCTATACTACGAATTTCACTGATCAAAATACAAGAGGAACAGCAAAAAGTCATCTTATCACGAGCTTTGTCCTCCCTTGCTTATATAACCTGCCCCCGGGCCAACCCAATCATAACTAGGACTCTAATCATTCTCAGTTTCATTTGAAACTTTCCATAACTGCTAAAGACTCTTCCATATGCAAATAAAAGCAATATGAAAACTTCCAAACACCTTAGGAACTTACCAAACATTCCTAAAACATCTTAAATTTGTGCCTCACCATGAAATGTAACCAAAACAAACTCTAAACCTTCCATAAACGAACTATAACCACCTCAGCCGCAACCTGAGGCATAAAACAGCCGATTGGACCTTTCTGACCAAATCTTCATGTCCATATCTCTTCATCACATCTTGGAACAATGTTGCCACATCCATGCACTCCTTTCACACGTGCAAACACCTTCCAATGACGTCCACTATACCTTCATATGCATTGTTCTTGACCCAAACATGTTGCGCGACCTCCCGATCAACTCAACCACAATTCCTCTCAAATTTGGTTGTTGAACCTCATCTTCTCGCTAAGACTAGTTCAATGGTTCCCGTCACCAGCCATTTATTGACCTCAAGCAACACCAGCACATGAACAAACAACCAATCTTTACGAGCCCAAGTCCTCGACTTAACTCTCGTTAGTCTGAAAAACACAACACCTTACATGAGCACGTCACATTAGCATGTTGCAAACCATAGCAATGTTTAACCACCATAATCATCCATAACGCATAAAAAACTAAGTAAACAAATACTAAGCAAACCTTTCCATAATCCAAAAGGAAGTTCGAAACATTGCGAGTTAAAACAGAGTAGAACAGAGCAACCGAATTCAATATGAAAACTCTGCGCAGTAACTGTTACTCCCGATATGCATTGAGAAAGTTCCGACAGTCCTAAACAATAAATGGTAACATTACTCCTAAAAACACATTTGTAAAGATTGACCTGTGTTGACTCACGTGAACCTCACGTGTGATGATGTTTGGACAGTGCAAAATAGATTCCCGCAAGTTCGGACAATCCGAAGTGAGCTTCTCAGCAATATTCGAAACTTTGCGTGTGAACGCTTGATTTTATTTAAATTGCCAATGTATTCATCAAACAAAGGTCTCACAATCCCCCTTGATGAATGCATTGGCAACACCACGTAAAATCCAAACATTGGCTCATTCACATGAAAAATTTTGAAAATCTATTTTCTCCCGCTTTGAAAATCAAATGTGAAAGAAATTTCCAAAACAAATTTTCCCCCTAAGTAGAATGTGTAAAAACTCGTGAATGTGCAATGTGTGACATATTTCTCCTCCTTCGACAATGTATTCAGCAAGGTTCAAAAGAAAAATATTAATTGTTATGAGCATAGTATAACATATACATATAAAACAAAGCTCATTCAAGTCATACTATCAAGTAACTTACACTATCACATCAATGAGATACATAAAGTAGTATAAGCCATCTAGAGATCAAATGTAATTTTTCCATTTAAGCAGCTCATGATATCACAAACTTAACTATTTCAAGACCCGAAAGCATGACACATGTTGCTGCATTTTTATTATTTTTAAAGCACAATTTTAGATCATATGATATTTGCAATAGATTATATGCGCATCTGCCATATTCTAACCAACCAAGCCAAGCCTATGTCATTTGACAATCAAAAGCTTAAGGACATGGTTTTAGTCATACAAAACTTCTTCTAAGTTCATATCTAAGTGCAATGATAAGCCATCTCAAAAGAAGAAGTGTGATGCATGCATATTCTCTTGATCTTCTCTCATTTTCTTATTTGTTCATAAAAGCTCAACATGTGGATACTAGATTGATTAATTTTCAATTATTAAAAGCACTTGTGAGCATACAACAAGTTCAAAGCAACAAGAAAGTTTGATCATGACCAGATTTAGTGTAGGTAATTATTCCAATTACTAGTCATGGCAAAAATACAAAGTGTATAACACAAGTAATGTAGTAAAAATTTTCAGTAGGTAAAAGGAATCACAAAGTCATATATGTATGGAATACTATGCTCATATTTTAAATTCAGATTCACACATAGACTTCTCAAGTTTCAAAACTCCCCCTCAACTTAAGCCATGAGGATGCATAACCCCTCTTTCACTACGAATGAAAAAAAAAATGAGTGGAATCCAATGGTTTTGTAAAAATCTCAGCCAATTGTTGTTTGGTATCTACAGGGGGCAGCACATTGTTTCCCTTTTCAACTTCTTCATAGAGAAAGTGATATCTAATAACAATGTTCTTTGTTCTAGAATGTTGCATGGGGTTTTTAGCAACGCAAATGGCACTAGTGTTATCACAAAACAGTGGAACACTATCTAGACCAACCCCATAGTCCTTAAATGTTTGAACAATCCAAAGAATTTGTGAGCAAGTGCTAGTAGCAGCTACATATCCAGACTCTACCGTGGGTTGTACAACTGAATTTTGTTTTCTAGTGGACCAAGCAACAGGTGAACTACCAAGAAAAAGACAAGCACCTGAAGTACTTTTCCTATCAATCGTACAACCCCCAAATCAGCATCTGGAAAAGTTTCAAAGTAATGGTTCAGGAAGAAGGAAGAAAAATGCCAAATTCTTGAGTTCCATGTAAGTACCTGAGAATTCTTTTGATGGCCTGATGATGTGAAGCATGTGGGAAAGCTTGAAATTGTGCACATAGACATTTGCTGAATTGTATGTCCGGTCTTGATGTCGTGAGGTACAAAAGTGACCCGATCATGCTTCGATATTCTTTTTGATCAACGGGTTCACCATCTTCATCAAGTTCAAGCGTTTTTGCTGTTCCCATTGGTGTCCGAAGAGACTTGCTTTTGTCCCTGTTGAAGCACTTAAGAAGGTCTTTTGTATATTTTGTTTAATGCACAAAAGTACCCTCCTTGGTTTGCTTGATTTGCAGCCCCAAAAAGTACGTGACTTCTCTCATCATACCCATCTCAAATTCTGAACTCATCGTAGCTGAAAACTTGGACACAAGTTCATGAGAAGCACAACCAAAGATAATATCATCCACATACACTTAAATGAATAATGAGTCATTGCCATGCTTATGCACAAAAAGAGTTTTATCAACCTTGCCCATGGTAAACCCCTTTTAAAGTAAGAATGTTTTTAACCTATCATACCATGCTCTAGGGGCTTGTTTAAGACTGTACAAGGCTTTGGAAAGTTGTAAACATGATTAGGAAAATTTGGATTTTCAAAACCCGGTGGTTGCTTGACATAAACCTCCTCATCTATGTAGCCATTAAGAAAAGCAATTTTAAAATCCATTTGATATAAATTGAAACCTTTGGATGCAGCAAAAGCTTAAAAATATTAGGACTTCTAATCTAGCAGTAGGAGCAAAAGTTTCATCAAAATCTAGACCTTCAACTTGTGTGAAATCTTGAGCAACCAACCTAGCCTTATTCCTATCCACAACCCCATCCCCACTTTGTTTATTTTTTAACACCCATTTAGTTCCAATTAACGTGTGACCTTGATGTGGAGGTACAAGTTTCCAAATATTATTTCTTTCATGAATTTCTAACTCTTCTTGCATGGCAATAATCCAGGATTCATTATGAGTGCATGTGATAAATCTTTGGGTGCAAAAGAAGCAACAAAGAAGAATGAGCATGAGAGTTCGGATCGCAAAAGTCGGAACGTGTGACTCATTCGTGCAAGCTTCCAATAATTTGTTGTGGAGGATGACTTTTGAGAAAGCGAAGGAGAGTAGAAACTTCACAAACTCCTTCTTTTTCATGTTCATCACAAATTAAGGAACTTGTGGCTCGAGGAAGATCTGAACCAGCAGTAGTGGTTGTTGGTGCTAGTTGTGGAGCATGATCAAGAGCTGAAACATCATTGTTTATTTCTGAAATTTCTGGTAGCAACTCCACTCTTTCTTCATCTTCAATGAAAATACTCTCCCCATGTCGATATGGATCTAGACCTGCAATATTAGAGCTAGTACCTGGTCTACATTCATCAAAAGAGACGTCACAAGTCTCCACGACTTTGTTAGTGTCAAGTAAAAGCACACAGTAGCCTCTAGTATGAGATGGATAACCTAGAAACATGCCACCAATAGATCTAGCTTCAAATTTATCAAGATTAACATGTTTCTATACAAAGAATTTGCAACCAAAGATCCTTAAGTGTGTGACACAAGGCCTATGTCCAAACCGAAGCTCATATGGAGTTTTTCGTAGCTTAGCACGCAAGAAAACACGATTTAAGACATAACAAGCTGTTGTAATCGCATCTGCCCAAAATTTTCTAGGAGTTTTATATTCATCAAGCATTGTCCTAGCCATCTCAATTAAGGTTCTGTTCTTTCTCACTACAACACCATTTTGTTGAGGTTTATATGATGAAGAAAATTGATGATCTATTCCATTTTCAGAACAAAAGTGATCAAAAGATTGATTTTTAAATTCAATTTCTTTATCACTTCTAATTGCTTTTAAAGATCCTGGGTGATCAATTAATAATCTAAGAAATGAAGTTTGAGCTTCATTCTTAGATGTCATAAAGTAAACCCAAGAGTATATAGAATAATCATCAACAATCACAAGCACATACCATTTACCTCTAAAAGATTGAACACGTGAAGGACCTACAGTGTCAAGGTACAGAAGTTGTGCTGGTTCAGTTTCATGGTCATTGTGAGAGGAGGATGTGAACCTGCAACCATCTGTAACACCCTAAATTTTAGCATCATATATTGCATACATGTTCATACATTAATCATTAGTAGAATAAAGGAAGAGAAATAAAAGATGAAACATATATACAAAATATGTGTAGTAAGGAAGAAAAGAGAATAAGAATATAAAACACATATTATGGAAACAAATATACACAAATAGAAATTGAATATATATAAAAAATAACAATAACACATATAACCATTGTAGAGAGAAGAAAAAAATTTTTGGAACCTTCCGGAATATTCTGGTGGAAGCTTTGCTTCTACCCTGCAACATTCTAGGCAAATAGTGCTTGGCGGGAGCCAACCGCGCCAGCCCACGCGCGCCCCGCACGCCAGCGCCGCGTCCCGGCTTGCACGACCGTCGGGCCAGGCCGAGCGCCCGAGCCGCCTGCGCGTTCCAGGCGCGCGCTGCGCATCTGGGTCCGACGAGACCGGGTGGTCCGCGTGCCTACGCGCGTTTTTGCGCCGCGGTCGAGTCGGCCGGTTGTCGCAAGCCGTGTTTTGGGCCGCCGTGACCGATTGGGACTCTATCCCAGGCTCAGTAACGAGTGTGTCTCGCTGCCTATGAATAGAACTGTAGGCCTTTGTGTTTTTCTCGACAAGAGCGATCGTTCCAGTGCCGCCAGAAAACCCAAAGCCGGTAGAAAAAAAAGAACAAAGGCTGCGCCGCCAGAGAGAAAGAGACAAGAAAAAAAAGGAGGAAGAAGAAGAAAAGGAGAAAGGTGCCGTCGTCCGCCAGAGATCGTCATGCCGCTGGAGGACTGCTGCTCCATCTACTTCGTCTACGCCACGCCTTTGTCCCGCGATCTTTGAAGCCGTCACGTCTATGTAAGGATATGTTTTCTGATGCAAATTTTAGCGACGTATTAGATCTAATAATTGGAATTTAATCATAGTTGCACCATTTATTTATTTTTAGCAACCTTAATTCTCGCTAAAACCCCCGTAAACTCGTATGAACGCGTATGAACTAGTCGCATCTAATTAATAAACAACCTTAGTTAATTAATTATTGAACTTTGCATGCATTCATGTCATTGCATGTCGATTAATATGTGTGCATCATGATGATTTGTATGTATTTTCTTGTATGTGTGATCATGAGTAGAGGGACGTGCTCAAGAGGCCATCTACAAGGATTTCAAGAACCAAGACTTTGAAGCGCTTGAGCAACCCCATCCGTCGGAGCAAAGCAAGTGTCCATGATCACATTGATCCCGTTTTATTAATGGTTTTGTTTGCAAAATTGCATGCTTGTGTAGATAGGATGGGAAACCCATACGTAGGAGTTTACTGGCGTTGTATGCCACCCCTTGTCGCTGGGATATACATGATGAGTCGGGTATGAGTACTTTTCTTTTTGCACTGCATCGTACTTCAATAATATGCTGGACATCTTTAATTATGAGAATTTGGGATGGTAATAAGATGATGATTAAATTAGCAACATGGAACTTAGGAGATCAAAGCAAGCATGGTTTTGTGGAATGGGTTGGATGGTACAGTGGTTTTGCTTGCCTTAGATCTAAGGACCGGTTCATGCGAGAATAAGCCAGGACAATAGTGGCACCAAAAGGCCAAGTATGGGTGCGGCGTAGCTAAATATTTAGGAGTGCTGCTAGTATTGTACGGACCATTGGATGGCATGGGGAATGGGAGTCGAGGAGGGCTACCCTGGGATCCGCATATCACATGAGGGGCCCGTGGTTGGGAGAACGGAGATTCAAGCCTGCCGGTGAAACCTTAGTGGGCCCATACATACTAGTAGTGACTTTTGAAATGATGTTTTGTGATCTCTTGGCCGCACACCTATGGAAGTGTGATAAGGCATAATAGAGGTTCTTTAGTCACCAAAAGGTGACGAAATCACGAACATGTGTGTAAAGTAGTACAACCTCTGCAGAGTGTTAAAAACTATCATGATAGCCGTGCTCCCGGTCACGAGCACCTGGATGACCTACATGATTAGAATTGGACTTGGGATTTTGGGGTGGTTGGTATGGTTTCGTTTTGTCACTTGAGTACAATCGGTTTATGGAAGAATATGGAATTGGTATATGGTATTAAATTAATTGTTGGCTGGTATTAAATGGTTTGTGATGGTAAATAAGAATGTTGGATTTAGGTAATAATAATTACTTGGGTTATGAATGGAAATAAACTCACATAGACATAATAGGTTGCTTTTAAGTGTTTATGAAATGTACTTTTATGCAATTAGCCATTTTATTCCAGTCATTTGTTAGCTACATGTCTATTCCCACACTTGCTGAGTACAACACGTACTCACCCTTGCAATCCCCCCAAGAGCTACTGGAGATAATTGGGAGTACCCTGAGGATCACGTGGAGTTCTACGTTGCGTACTGCCATCAATTGCCTGTAGAATGGCATCGTGCTACTTAGTTTATTTTCCGCTGCAATGATTAGAGTTTTGTCATTCATGAACTATAGGCTTATTGTAATAAAGTACTTATTTAATAGTTAAGACGCAATTAAATTTTGTATATCGTTTGTGATGCATTCGTATATGTATGATGAATGTCTTGGGAAACATATGCCACTGCAAGGATTCCAGTTTATCTCAACGAAAAAATTCGTCGCAATAGATCATTTTTCGACGCAATAGTTCACTCTTGCAACGAAAAAGAGTGTGGCAATAGTTTTTACGAATCGTCATAATAATTCCCGTGGCAAGAGGTTATTGTGACGCCCTTACATCCGTGGCAAATATTATGGTATTGCAACGATTTCACATCGGTGGCAAATAGTACGCTATTGCAACAATTTCATGTATTGAGAAGATTTAATGTATTGCAACGAATAGTACGGTATTGCAACGATTTCACGATTGTGGCAAATAGTATGGTATTGCAACGATTTCATATTCGTGGCAAATAGTATGTTATTGCAACGTTTTAGCGTATTTCAATGATTTAACGTATTGTAACAAATTGCATGATATTACAACGATTTTGACAGTTGTGGCAATTGTATGTGATTGCAACGATTTCACAGCCATGGCAAATAGTATGGTATTGCAATGATTTCACATTCATGGCAAATAGTATGTTATTGCAACGATTTAGTGTATTGTTGCGATTTAACATATTGCTACGAATAGCATGGTATTGCAACGATTTCACATTCGTGGTAATAGTATGTGATTGCAACCATTCGTGGCAAATACTATAGCATGCAACGTCTTCACAGCCGTGCCAAATAATACATGATGAGGACATCACTTCTGTGGATAAAACAACACTCCATTGAACATACAAGCTGCAATCAATAGAGTTCACACACAAAAATTAATTTCAGAGGTGAGTTCGTTCTTATATGTTTCTTTATATGTTTTTGAGCATAGATTGCTACCTAATAATTTAATTATGATTAGGATTCATGGAAAGGTTCAAGGAGTACTTGGTGAAAGTCTTAGGGATGTTGAGGACTAGAGAATACATTCAAAGAAGATGGAAACCGAGCCATGAACATATACGTGTCCAACTCGGAGTCCATTAGCAGTTCACACTAAAACGGACACCCAGGACACATACGATCTCCGTTTCAGACGTTCTACATATGCACGAAAAGGGAAGAGGATAAACTTTCCAATGCCTCTGGTCCAATTTCAAAATTGTTTCGGAGTCGATGGGAATCTTTGAAATAATCTAGAGTTCAGAATCTGTCAGGGTCCTGCGCCACTGTATTTGGCCATTGGGCCTTGTATCAAGTCTACATCTCTTATTTTCGTGTCTTAAGGTTAGGTCATGACTCCAACACCCCCTTGGACGTCCTCCTTCCTATATATAATCCATAGTAGTCGCCATGAACAATTAGGTTTTGTTTAGATCAATCTGTTATACACAGTTTTGCCGTTCATCGGTTTGTGAGACCCCAACTTAGCAATTCAGATTGCTTCTACCTTGTTCTTGCTTGTGTTCTCGGTTGCACTTGCAGGGATTGGCCTTCTTAGCGAGGTCAATCATGTGTAGTACGGTTGATAACCAACGGAGTGGTGGTGTAGTGACTGCAAGGTTTTTTTCATGTTCTACTCGAAAGCCTCAGATCATCAACATCGAGATCTCCATCAATCGACTTATCCATTACCTTTCCGAAGATCAGGACTAAACCTCCTCATCAATTGGTATCGGATTTCCAGATTGTCCGTTAGGTAATTCATCTATCCATTATATTAGTTTTGTTTTTCATACCGGGAGTCCACAAAAAAGGCACAAAAAACTTGCAGTTTAGTAGACCTGTTCATTACTTTGTCCAAACCACATTGAGTCTTTGCAACTTTGTTTTTCAGTTTTGTTGTGTTGAGTTTGTGTCCGTGGTTTAGTCATATTGCTGGTTTAGAAATTATTTTTGGTCTTAATTTGAGTTTTGCATTGTGTTGATTCATCCTTTTGAATCACGTCATCAAGTCCATATTAGATTCATCTCTATCCAGTTCTGTATTTTGTCATATCTCACTCATACAAACTCGGATTTTGTAGTTCTTGTACTTTATGGAAATCTAAAGAAGTTCTCTATAACTTTTGCAATCATAGGTTTCCTACAAAATGGAGTTGTCATTGTCAAAAGTGCATTAGATCTGAATATGTTCTCGACCTAGAATTTCTGAACAGTCTGTGTTTCAGGGGCAATATCTCCTATTTTTCTTGTTCAAAAGAGGTCTTCCATACATTGAAATTAAATAGTTGAGATATATCTACAATCTCGCTGTTGTAATTTTTTTTTATTTTGAGCCTCTAAGTGTGCCTATTTGTCCTTGGAAGATTGAGCAGAAAATTTGTGACAGACCCACGAGATATTTTGATTGCTTTTCATTGTGTTCTTCTTTTGCAGCACATTCTAAAAAAGACAAGAAAATGCAAGTGCAAAACAAGATACAAAAGCCACACAAAAAAAAAGAGGAGAAAAAACAACAAAAAAATAGAAGTGCTTCCATCCTTTGTGTCATCTAGTTTTGTCTCATGTCTTGCTAGCTTGAACTACTAGTAACACATTTAGACAAGCAACTTTGACAAGTACTTTGGACACTTATTCAACTTTACTAACTGATTTCATTGTTGCTAATCCTTGCTACATATAAAGTGCTATCCAAGCTACACTTTACTCTTGAGCAGTATCGATACACCTTTGCAATCATCACACGCTTCAATGGTTTCTTCATACCGGCCACCGTTTTCCACCTGCAGAGTTGGTAAGAACACTTGTAAGAGCGTGGTAAGACGCTTGAGAGTGTGTGATTCCAGATAGGGATAACATATTTTTTGTTATCTTCTGTTTGCTACTAACAATGTCAGGTAAATATAAGAATCGTCCATTATATGCCGAGATGATTGACACGATGAAGATGGCGATGGAGTTGCTCACTAAAAATCAAACATCGACCAAGGTCTCACATGACATTCAGACCACCTTTACAACACCTTTCAGAAGAAGTAATTACATTCTTCCATCTCTTCCTTCTTATGATGATTTTGGTAATGATGAATATATTGCTTGGCAAATAGAGTTGGATAAAATTTCTGGACAATGGCATATGTGTGAGAGGAGAAAGATTAAAAATATTGCTAGTGCGTTAGTTGATTGTGCATTAACTTGGTGGGACAACTTGAGCGATTTAGAAAAACCTCGAACATGGAAAAATAGGAAAATTCTTATGCGAGAAACTTTTGCTAATGTATCTAATTGCAAAAATGAAATACATGAAGTTGAGAAGAATTTTCTTATTGTACCTCCTCCTATGCCTAACCTTTTGCAGGAACATGAACAAATAAATGTAGATGCAAATGAAAATGAGGTGTTGAACAACTCTTCTGAATTTTTTGATGAATCAACCCATAATGCATTTGAACTTCTTACTGAAATGAGAGTAATGTTAATGAACAATGCTCTACATTTAACCAAGGTATGACATTTTCAGATGTGTTGAATCTTGCTACCAATCATGCTATCGATGAGCAACAACGAGATGAACATTTTCATAATACGCCTTTACATCTAGTTGATTTTCCTACTGATTCTCACTACAAAATGAGTTGTGTGTTGATAATTATATTGTAGCTATACTAGAACAATTGAATGAATTTGATACTTTATCACTCACACGTGCTGAAAATAAGCTTTTGATTCCAATTACATGAGAAATGGATGAGCTGAAATTGGTTTCTTCTCTAAATACATTGGGTTATATTGAATTTGACACTCATTGTGATCTCGATATTGTAGAAAGAAGTATTTTTTAAAAAACTGAATTACTTTTGTTGACAAGAAACACTTTTCATGCTATAGGCAAATACGAACATAGTGCTATGTTTATGGTGCGTAAAGTTTACATATGTTCAAATGAGAAAGATCCTTTTGTGCTGCAACAACATGGTCAAGTAAATGAATGTACGAACTCTAATAAAGTCTTGTCAAGTTTTTCTAGTATTATTTCCTTGCAGCAGAGACAACAAAAGTATTATTCACTGCGGTTGTGCATTATGGACAACACTCATTCTACCCCCAAAGCAAGACTTTTTGCTGGACATACGAGCAAGCCAAGGACGGCTTGTCATCAAGAAGGGGAGAATGATGAGATCATGCACATTATAAATGCACATACAGAAATGGTACAATGCTTATTTGTTTGGGATCCTGGCTCAAGTGAATGTGCGCTCCTATTTTATGGACAAGATCAAGATGGTGTACTATGTCGTGCACAACCTTGGTCTCCTCCTTTCATGCATACAAGAAGATTTGATGGTGTTGCACATTTGGACCAACACATGAGAGAAGATGAACTTGAGTCGAGGACGACTCCAATTCAAGTAGGGGAGGAGGATGAGGACATCACTTCTATGGATACAAACAACACTCCATTGAACATACAAAATGCAATCAATAGAGTTCACACACAAAAATTAGTTTTAGAGGTGAGTTTGTTCTTATATGTTTCTTTATATGTTTTTGAGCATAGATTGCTACCTAGTGATTTAATTATGATTATGATGCATGTAGAGGTTCAAGGAGTACTTGTTGGAAGTCTTAAGGACGTGGAAAACCAGAGAATACGTTGAAAGAAGATGGAAATCGAGACCAACTCAAAATCTTGTCCGACTCGGAGTCCATGAGTAGTTCGCACTAAAACGGATGTACAGGACGAATACGATCTCCGTTTTGGACGTTCTACATATGCATGGAAAGGGGAGAGGATAGCCTTTCCAATGCCTCTGGTCCAATTTCAAAATTCTTGCGGAGTCAATGGGAATCTTTGAAGCAAAATAGAGTTTAGAATCTATCAGGATGCTGCACCACCATATTTGGCCATTGGGCCTTGTATCAAGTCTACAACTCTTATTTTTGTATCTTAGGGTTAGGTCACGACCCCAACACCCCCTTGGACGTCCTCCCACCTATATATACTCTATAGTAGTCACCATGAACAACTGAGTTTTGCTTAGATCAACCTGTTATACACAGTTTTGCCATTCATCGGTTTATGAGACCCCAACTTAGAAATTGAGATTGCTTCTACCTTGTTCTTGCTTGTGTTCTCGGTTGCACTTGCAGGGATTAGCCTTCTTGGCGAGGTCAATCGTGTGTTGCAAGGTTGTTAACCAATGGAGTGGTGGTGTAGTGACTGTAGGGTTTTTCGTATTCTACTCGAGAGCCTCGGATCATCAACGTCGAGATCTCCATCAATCGAATTGTCCATTACCTTTCGGAAGATTGGGAGTAAACATCTTCATCAGTACAATATTGCAACAATTTATGGTATTGCAATGATTTAATGTATCACAACGAATATCACGGTATTGCAATGATGTCACAGCCGTTGCAAATAGTTTGGTACTGCGATGGTTTAACATCCGTGGCAAATAGTATGTTATTGCAACGACTTCAAAAACGTGGCGAATAGTACGGTATTGCAATGATTTTAGATCCGTGGGAAATAGTATGGTACTTCAACATCTGTGGCGAATAGTTTGATATTGCAACAATTTCTTATCTGTGGCAATAGGTTCGTAATGCAACGTTTCCTGATCTGTGGCAATAGGTTTCTAATGCAACGTTTCTTGATATGTGGCAATAGGTTCGTAATGCAGCATTTTCTGATCTGTGGCACTACAGTTGTAATGCAACGTTTAATGATTTGTGGTGGTAGAGGTGTAATGCAACATTTTCTCATCTATGGCAATAGTGTTGTAATGCAACGTTTTCTGTGTGTTGACAATAGCAGTCTAGTGCAACTTTTTCTGAGTCATGGCCAAATGTTTATACTGCATAATTTTATAGTTCATGACAATAGCTTCCTATTGCAACAATTTATCATTCGTGACAAGAAATTCATAATGACACATTTTATAATTAGAGGCATTAGAATCCTAATGCAACAGGTTTGAAAATTAGTGACAACAGAATCACGAGTTTAATAATAAACATCCATCAGTTGATATTTAACATGCATAACAACACTCAAGTATTACTAACGCGACGTGATTGTTTGTTAAAAGTTTGCCTAAGCCGACCAGGACTAATTGTTGGAACAAATAGCTTTTGTCGGCCCTTTTGTTGGACCTTTTGTGGAGTGGTCTCCGTTGTCATTTTGTGCATTTCAGCCATTGAGACACGCATGTCCTGCATTTCCTTAGCTCTCTGTTCACAATCATCTGCTATCTGACCTTGTAAGTTCTGGACTTGAACGTTTAACTCTCCATTCTTCTGGTTTATGCAGTCCATCTGGGTGGTTAAGCTATCATTTCTTCCTTCCAACATCTGCACTTGGTGATTGAGGCCTGCATTTCTATCTTCTAAGTTTTGAACTTCATCGTTGGGGTGTTTAGCTATCTAGATACGCATACGTTCATGTTAAGGACCAGCAGGGTTAGCCATATAACCACACCCCCAAACCTGTGATCCTGCACAGCCGATTGAGGATCTATAACAACACTAGAAGATGTGGTTTCTCTGCTCAATTGGAATTGGGCCTCCCTGCTCAGCTTCCATGTCGTCCACTTGGCACGTGTCAGGATCTATATATGAAAGGAAAAGTCACAAGTCAATTGCAAATATTTATTTAATTGGGGATTGTTTGAACTGTTACTTACATGTTCAACTTCTGCCTGCTTGTTTGCCCAATCACTGTTCTTCAACAAAAGGCTTGCCTCCCACAGTTGTATGTCATCAGGTTCTTCTTCGGTCTCTGGGTCTCGCTACATAAAATACAAGTAAAATTCACCATGTACACATACATATTGATTGCAGCGCAAAGTAAAAGCGTGATTTATTTTTTCATACCTTCTCGTAACTAAGTTGGGCGTAAGATTTGAAGCCAAGCAAGTGACTCGCCTTTTGTCTTCTTCGATTTTGAGAATTGGTCTTGCTTATTAAATGCAATAACTTTAAGAATTAATTCCATTAATGAATGTAAATTAAATAGTTTTTGTATGATGCGAAGCTATTAAAAAGTTAGCTGGCCTTGAATCACTTAGACCCAAAATATTCTATTAGATGCAACCACTCGGGCGCTGATACGTCAGCACGCTTATTTCGTATACGTTCTTCATCGGTACAATAACTCTTTTAGGTGGCATGCAAAGTTGAGCGCCACCCCTTGTAGCGCTCACCAACAATTTTCAAAATTTTTCTTGCGCTCTCCGGTGTGTCCTCCATGTCCCAGGAATCCTGTACATTTTATAATAAGTTGATGTAAATGTACAACATGGAGATTGCAAGAAAAAAAATACTTGTGTGGGGTGTGACAACACTAACCAGAATGTCTTGTACTATATCATTCTTTTCACTATTGCCAACCTCTGCCCACTTCCTTGCACCGCTGAGGGATGCATATTTTTTTTTGTAAATATAACCACATCATCGACAAAGTGCCACTGATTAATACCAACCGCATCACCCAACCTAGCGCAGAACTGAATTGGTAGCTTCACATGCTCCGTTCTAGTAACTTAAGTCAATTAGCCACACTTCTTCCTAACTTCTTTCCTTCTATTACATTGATTCAAACAGTAAACGATTAAAACAAATTACCGTCTGACCAAGTTTAGTATCATGTACAAATAGTGTGAAAAGAAGAAAAGTATGATGTTCATACCATCTTCAGGACGAGTGCGGCAAATATGAGGGTGGGACGACCGTGTCCCAGCAGCATTTTGTTCTGTATTACTCCCTCCTGGTTTATATTAATTGTCGTATCAGACCAATAAATGAACTAGTTAGGACTGTTTGAACGACAACTATTTTGATCGAGGGGGGGGGGGTATATTGTTGACTTCTTGTTGCTGTTCATACCCTAAAATGAGCCATCAGGTACACATGTCAGTGGCGCTACTGTAGTCGTAGTACTGCAGAAGATTTTCAATCCAGCAAGACTGAGGGGGCAGGCATGCAGTTGGCAACGCTAGACTAGACAAAGATAGGGTCTGCCGGTTCGGTTTGACTAACATCGTCCTGAGCGCGTCTAGAAGAGAATTATTAGTTGTAGAGCGAGTAATGAACGCCAAAAGTAGAAGGTGGCGAATCCAAGATAGATAAAGGCAGGCAGCTTGCGGGATTGAAATCCTCTGCAGTACTGCACCTGCAATAGATGCTACTGACATGTGGGCCCATGAGACATCGGGTCCACTTATCAGTGGCGGCTACTGCTAGTGCAGTACTGCATAGTCCCAGCTTGCGATGCTTAACAAAACGAGGGTTCGGCCTAGCCGAGATCACGAGGAGCAACTCTCAAGGAGGATTGGTGGCAGGGCGAGTCATGGCCAAGGATTTGCGAGCGGTAGGGTCATCATGGCACGCGAAGGATGGAATGTGACGATGGGTGAGGGAGACGCGTCGGGGAGGACACTGATGTGACCAGCAGCAGGGCGTGGGTGCCGGTGCCGGCCTGAGTGGCCGGCAGCGAGACATCACAATGTGGAGGCATCAAAAAATCACACCATCACACAGGCTGGTGAACTTTTGACTATAAAGACTAAGAAAGTAGTATCGCAAGGCATGCTAAAACAATTAGTAGAGCCTAGGAATGAATGCAAATGACCATGATACATCAATACATTTAAAGGACAGAACGCAGTCTCTCAAAATGCTCCAAATTCAATACCAAAGGAATAAAAAACTAACACAGTCTGCCAAAACAAATGGTACGGTAGAGAGGCAGGTAGTAATGTGATGTGATATGGGTAGTTAGAAGCTACCGATAGAGTTGGAGTGGGACATTTTTTAAGGTCCAAAAGTAAAGTTACGCTAGGGTAGAAGGAGTATTTCTGGTTTGTATATCTATACTTGTTGTTGGTTCATGCATCGTAGTATTAGGGAGTGAAGAATATCGGAGTTCCCGAACATCATGTGTTGCAATATTCTCTGCATACCATACAAAGGAATTAATGTTTTCTAAAAAAATTTAATTTTGATAGTAAACACATTTATAGTTATACCAAGTGCTTGTTGGCCACCATGAATGCTTGTAGACGACATCACGGTTTGATGTCATGTTCCTAATGTAAAGAGCATTGTAAGTAGTCATTCCAAATAACAGTAATAACATCAGATTACATGACTGACGTAGATTTTGGATCGGATGGTGTGGTTTCTATAAACTGCAGTGTTTGGAACGGAAGAATTAGAAATGAAGGAATAGAAAAAAACATACGATCCGAGAAAACCACGAGAAAGAAAAAATTGTAAAAACTGTGGGAACTGAATATCTTAGGAATACAAATTTGTAAAACAGGAATGAGAGTACAACATTTGAAGTGGTTGATTAGATAACTCGTGCGTCATTTACTTCTAAATCCAAAAATTATATACTACCTACGGTTTCTAATATTTGTCATTCCAGGCCAGGAATTGAACTAGAAATACACTATCATAATAAGCTATCGAAGCGACATTTATTTCGGGACAGATGTAGTATATGCTATATATATATACATATATATATATATATATATTTAAAACTAAATTCGTGAAACAGAAGACCGCATTTCTTCTTTGTTAATTTATATAATGTTCATATATCAGGACGGATCGTGTAGAACTTAACTAGCCCAAAACTGCATGGATCGTGTAGGACCAAGCCAATATAGCTCTATGGAAAGATGGCATGGATTGTGTAGAACATACCTAGCACAAAACTGGAGTTTGGGATGCAATGTCGCAGTGAGGTGTTGGTGACGAAGAGGTTCGGTAGAGCCCGTCAAACTTGGTCGTCTGGCGTTTTACCTAGGAGTCACCACCACGAAGAGCTTTGATGCGTCACTGCGAGATCGATGGGGAAAAAATTGTAAAAACCACGGTAAATGAAAACACGAGAATTTCTTAGGAATACAAGTTTGGAACACAAGAGCAAGAAGAACAAAAAAACTTTTGCGGACGTGGAGAATTTGACGCTAGCCGTGCCCTTGTGCATGCATGCAATCGTGATTAATTACATGTCATGTCACATCGATTCCTGCACATGGTGTGTGTAGCTAGAGGGGTAGACTTCCTCGGACAACTTAAAATCTTCTTAATTCATCTTTGTTGCCATGCATGGAGATCAAAATCTAAAAGAAGTCATCTGCTAGCTAGTGGGACATTCCAAAAAATACAAACAAAATATGAATTGCCAAATGTATATGTGTTAATGCAAACAATATGAAAATACAGAACACCCAAGTCCACGAAAGGACAATGGCAAACAATAATCATTATGTAACATTAATCACAATGAAATGGTAACATGTAGTATATACTACTACTAAAAATACATTTTCACATGCGCTGACTACAAATGAAAAAATTGAGTGAAAGAACGCAAAAGAGGAGAAATGCAGCCTGAACCACAATCTCAATGGAGTTTCAACCAAGAGTCATCGATTGTTGCAACAAAACAAATTCTTGGCTAGACGTTGAACAACAGTTATCTTGCCCCTTTTTCAGAAAGGACTTGTTTTTCAATACTGCATAGGACGCATTGTTAACGAACAGAAAAGACATTTTTCATTAACATAAAAACAACACATATATTACAAACAAGAACTACGAAAGAACATAGAAAACAAGAAAAAGAAAAAGTACAAATACTACTCTACTTGGAGTCGGAGGAGATCTCCTCCACCTCCTTCTCCACCGCCGCTACGTCCTCCTCCTCCTCCGCCGCTGCCACCACCTCCTTCGCTGCCACCGCTACTGCTGCCTCCTCCGACAATTGAGTCTGAAGCTTCCGGGCGACGGTCTGCAGAAGATGCTGGCGGCCCTCCACCCCAACCACCTCCCTGATTGTCTTGTAGAGGATGTTGAGACAACCGGCCACAAACCCTAACCCGAAACATTAGTGGCCGGCAGTGTCCATGCTGTTGTAGACGGAAAGTTTCCCAAGACCCAGACGGTCACACGAGCGAGATGTATCAGAAAATACACCTTGCACCAATTTGTCGAGCTTTTTTGCGGCCCGGCGGTGGCAGAAAGGTGCTCGGTGGCCTCTTTCAGGCGTCGATCCAGTTCATCGAAGCGGTGTTTGAGGAGGCGGACAGTCTTCTGAACCCAAAGGGGATGAGGAAGTGCGGGCGCCGTGGGCAGAGAAGGGGACAGAGGATGTGCGGGCGTCACCTCCAGTTCCACAGGCATTGGCTGCGATGGAAACGGGGAAGAAGGAGGTTTGGAGGACGTTTACAGCTTGGAGCACTTTGATGCGGGGCTACCCATTTGTGTGGCGACGGAGGTGCGGAGAAAGAGCGAGAGGTGGTCGGCGATGGTGCGGCAGAGAAGCAAGAGAAGTTTGAGGCTACGATCGATGGAGTGGTGTGGCAGAGACGCATTAGGATGGGTGTGCCTTTATAGCGGGTCGTCGTCTAAGCGCGCGAGTGGAGATGATCACACGCTTCGAAAATTGTGCTTTCAAACCGGTGGGTGGGTCCGAGTTAATTCAAAACTCGGTTTGCCTCCTCTAGGTTATCGCAACGGCTCGACGCGTCCCATCTCGGCTTCACAAGCAATTTTTTAAGACACGCAAAGGATCTAGGGTATGCAATGGCCCACTTGTCATACTTTGTAGGTCCGTCCCGTGGTGTCTCAGTTTTTCAGTTCTAGTTTTTAAGTTTGACACGCAAAAGACCTCAATCATGTTTCATGACATTACGTGTTTTCTCTTTTTTTGAAACATCATCATATATAGTTGAAAGATCAGCATAAAACACAAGAAAAAAGTACAAGACACAAGAAAAGAAAAACATCAAAATAAAACCTAAATCCTCCTCCTCCTCCTTATGAATTGTGCAGAAAATAATCAATCCTTCCTTATGAATTGTCATTCCCGAGGAACATGATGAACACAACACACATTCATTCATTAACACACACACACACACACAGACACACACACAAACACACACACACACACACCCATATATATCACAAACCCTCGTTCATGTTTTTCAGTTTGACACGCAAAATACCTCAATCATGCATGTTGATGACGTTAGGTGTTTTCTAATTTTGTTGAAAGATCGTCATATTTGAGGCTCGTTGATCATGTTTGGGGTGTAGCAAGAATGGACAAGTAACATGCACTTGAAAACCTCGTGATCATGTCTGATGACAACATTATTAAGTATTTTATCTACTTTTTGTTGAAATATCTTCATATATAGTTTGAGGCTCATTGATCATGTTTGAGGCGTAGCATATGTATGACAACTAACATGTTATATATATATATAGTTTTCTCTTTTTGTTGAAAGATCATCATATATATATATAGATTGAGGCTCGTTGATCATATGTTTGGGGCGTAGCATGCATTGACAACTATAACATACGTGAGAGAGAGACGTCGATGATCATGTATGATGACTTTACACGGGTTTTTGTCAAATATATATATATATATATGTATATATAAGTATATATATATATATTGTAGGATCGAAGAGCACGTGTAAAGCTACCAGTGGGGGTGAATGGTAAATTAAAACTTTTCAATGGAAGCAACAAAAAACACCTCGGCAGAAAAACAATATGTTAAAGAAATCGCGTGTGCGACTAATATAAAGGTGATGAATTGTAACTAAACAGGTATAGATTGTGGAGAATCAAACCACGAAGACGTCACAACAAGAATCACGAAAATCCGCTGAGAAAACCTCATGTTACGATCGAAAGATCAAACAAAGGTCAATATGTTTTACCAAAGAAAAACAGTTCTAGAATACTGCAAAGAAACTCGTGCAGATCCAAAACCACAAATCCAGTGATCGTGAAATTTGCAAATATGATAGAAAATCTCGTTTTGAAGACAACACAAAAAGAATCACGTCAATCGGATCTGTAAAACTCAAGTCATGATAAAAACCACCGAAGAAAGGTAGTGCTGTGCAGAAACTTGACGAAAACAAGTCAGACGAACAAGGCACAAAAGTTCCTTCAAAATATGATATTTGTTGATCAAACCATAAGAGGAACAGACCCAAAGTCGTGCATCACGAGCTCTAGCCTCCCTTGCTTATATAATCAGCCCTTAGGCCAACCCAAACTTAACTAGGACCCTAATCCTAGTCAATTCACGAATCGAAAACTTTCCATAACTGCTCAAGACTCTTCTATATGCAGATAGAAGCAATCTTAAGACTTCCAAACACCTTAGGAATGTATACCACTTTCTTACAATAACTCAAATTCGTGACCCACACAAAATCTTATCATAACCAACTCAAAACTTTCCATATTTGGGTCAAACACGACTCAGTCGCAGCCTGAGTCCATAACCTAGTCAGTTGGACCTTTCCGACCATTTTTTTACGTCCACATCTCTTCATCACGCCTCGGAACCATGTACCCACATCCATGCACTACTTGCATATGTGCAAACACCTTCCAACGACGTCCATGATACCTTCATATGTATTGTTCTTGATTCAAACATGTTGCACAACCTCCCGACCAACTCGACCACAATTCCTCCAGAACATAGTTGTTGAACCTCATCTTCTCCATAAGACTAGTTCAATGGATCCTTTCAACGGCCATGTCTTGAACTCAAGTAACACCTGCACATGAATAAAGAACAAATAATTCCGAGCACAAGTCCTCGACTTGACCCTCGTTAGTTCCGAAACCACAACACCTTACGTAACCACCTCACATAAGCATGTTGCAAACCATAGCAAAAAGATAACAGCCATAACCACCAAAACACACCAAAAACTTAGTAAAAGAATACTAAGCAAACTTTCCATAATCCAAAAAGCATGTTTGAAACATTTCAAGTCAAAAGTGAAATCACTGCGATCAAGCTCCGAACCTTGCCAAAGCTAACCGGACCTTGAACCGAAGCTTACCAAAGATGGTGGGACCTAGCACTGGAACTAACCAAAGCTAGCCGGATCTAGCGTTAGAACTTACCAAAGCTAGTCGGGCCTAGCGCGGGAGCTTACCAAAGCTACTCGGACCTAGCGCCGGAGCTAACCAAAGCTAGTTGGACCTAGCGTCAGACCTTGCTGGAGCTCGGTCCTAGAGTCGAACCTTGATGATAAAGGTGTTTTTGTAGTATTCAAAACTTTTGTCGCCATAGCCAATGTATTCAGCACACATAGGTATATATATATATATATATATATATATATATATATATATATATATATATATATATATATATATATATATATATATATATATATATATATATAGATAGATTGAGGCTCGTTGATCACGTGTTGATTATTAATTGCTGCATCAGAAGAGCTTGTTTGGCTCATGGACAAGGAAAATTCTTTGTACACAGTACAAAGTATAAGTTTGTCGGCGTTGCTGTTCGTACGCGAAGGATGCGGCCAGGTAGTTGCTCTTGCAGGTGTATGCTAATTATGTGTGTTTGGCTGGGACATGTGTGGTTAGTCCATGATGCACCCTAAACCCGGTGTTGAGGCCGTGTATGTGCATACACTCTAGTGACATGTGACAAAGTGCTGAGTCATCAATTGCGTTTGGTTTGACGTCGATGTTGGATTGGAGATATATGATCATCCGTTTCTTTATGTATTGGATCATTCAAATTAACGTTTGATTGGATGGATTGGATGATCCAATTTTTTGTTTGGTAGGTTGGATGAAACTTGGGTGGATTATTGAATCATCTAAGTTGATAATTTCATAATATTAATTATTTATATACTAATTATCATATTACTAGAAAATTTTAATGTTAATATCATAATTGTAATTATTTTTCAACAATAAACAAGTTAATTATCACTAATTACATTACTAAGAAGCATAATTAGATAAGATGGATGGACTCACATCCAACCAAATATCCTGGACCATCTCATCCAGCATCTGTGAGGAATATTTTATATTCCTCAAACATGGATCACCCTATCCGTCTGACTGCGAAACAAATAACACATGACTAGACCACCCAATTAATCCAAGTCAATTCAATCCAAGACAAGCAACCAAACACGGATCTTTTTGGCCACGTAGTGCT
Organism: Tuctoria greenei; assembly: GCA_036927565.1. Taxonomy (NCBI): domain Eukaryota; kingdom Viridiplantae; phylum Streptophyta; class Magnoliopsida; order Poales; family Poaceae; genus Tuctoria; species Tuctoria greenei. The sequence continues at coordinate 80,294,987 of JAYESD010000009.1, read as the reverse complement.
CGTGCGCATGATGATGGATTGTGCATGCCGAGAGCCTAGTTATTCGGATCGCTGAGCAAATTTTGGACGTAGAGTTTGTGTGCCCGTGCGCGCTGCAAGATTCGTTGTATTGGCGTACATGACAATCATCAGGGCAGGGTGGCAAGGTCGCAAGAACCGTGTAGTACACCCTTGGCTGTATGGTTGTAAGATTTAGAGCGTGAACATACGTGGCAACCATCTGGGCAGGGTCGCACAGAGACGGCTGTGTGGCCCCACCGCAGAGAATTCGATTCCCGCAACAAGGGGTTAAGAGATAAGACCATTTGATACGCAGGCCGTAGCGGTTTCCTCTAAACTTACTCTATGTCTCTATCCTTCTATACTTCTAGTATATCCTCTATACATCCAGCATTTGACTCGGACACCTCTATACTTCCAGTGATCTACTCTATATTTACAGTCAAGTAAGCTTTCCCGTGAACCACTACGGATGGTCTTAAAGGCAGGCCCGACTCTAGGCCTAGTCAGGAGGGGTTACCGCCTAGGGCCAGGCCCGTGGGGGGGGGGGGCAACAACGACAGCTGGTAAAGAGAAAAGAAATAAAATTAGTTAGTATTTGCATCATCTGTGTGCAATGTATAGTTACACGGTCTAGCTTTTTATTGTCGTAATTTTTTGAAATAATACTACTACGTACGTCCTAATGTGTTTAATATTTATTAGATATAATATTACTAATGTGTTAATTTTCCATATGCGATGTTTTTCGATAAAAGAAAGAGTTTTTCGTTAATGCATGTACTGTAGGACACATTGTTCATGAACATAAAAGATATTTTTCATTACCATAAAAACAACACATATATTAGAAACAAGAAAAAACACATAGAAAACAAAAGAAAAAACTACTACTAATCCTACTCTACTTGGAGGACTTGTCCCCCTCTTCCGCCACCGCTTCCGCATCCGCCAGTGGCGCCTCCGCCACAACGCTGGCATCGCATCCTCCAACACTAGATCGAAATTATGGCCGACGGCGTTCACCAGTTGCTCGCGAAACTCCACCCTAGCCTCCTCACCAATTTTCTTGTAGAGGCAGTCGAGATGAGCGGCCACAAAACCTAACCCGAAGATGTAGTAAACGGCGGAGTCCATGCTGGTGTGGTGGGGAAGGATCCCAAGTCTCATACGGCGACAGGAGTGAGATGTATTGTCAAATACATCCTGCACCATTTTGTCAAGCGCTTTTGCTTGCACGTCGGTGGCGAACAGGTTGTCGATGACCTCCTTAAGCTTACTGTCGAGTTTGTCAATGCAACTCTCAATGAGGCGGACAGTCTTGTCATAGTCGGATGGAAGAGGTGCGGGCGCCGCGGGCGGAGACGGGGGTGGAGGAGGTGCGAGCGCCGCCTCTAGTTCCACTGGCATTGGCAGCGACGGAAACAAAGAAGGAGGTTCGGAGGACGTCAGTGACCTAAAGCGCTTTGGTGCGGAGCTACCCATTTCTGCAGCGACGGAGGTGTGAACAAAGAGAGAGAGAGGTGGTCAACGGTGGTGCAGCGGAGAAGCAAGAGGAGATGTTTGGAGGCTAAAATCGATCGAGAGGTGCGGCGGAGAAGAAGAGGATGGTGTGCCTTTATAGCGGGTCGTCGTTAAGAGCGCGAGTGGAGATGATCGACGCCTCAAGAACTGTGCATTTGAATCGACGGAGTTACACCAAACCGCGGTTTGCCTCCTCTCGAAATGGCTCAACATGTCCCATCTGCTGTTTTTTAATGTGACACGCAAAGGGCCCAAGGTATGCAAGGGCCCACCTGGCATACTTTGTAGGTCTGTTCCGAGTTGTTCATAACATTTTGTGCGAACGACTTAAACGAGGTGCAGAAGATTGATGTGTGAACGCACGTGGCAATCGACCGGGAATCCATATTTTTTTTGAAGGATCCGACCGTGGTCAAAAACGAGTCCATATGGAACTGATGATAATTGTCGTGATCATATATGATGGTGGACATGAATATAATGCATGTGAAAGAGACTCACGACCTATAATTTATGATTATGTGTTGAGGATTTTTGTGCCCCCTTGTTGAGGAACATGTTAATTTGATGACGTTGAGGATCAGATGTGGCGTACGTGTTTTCACAAGTGTGTTCATTTGTTCCTAAAATCAGAAAATGTAGCGGCTAGCGCCTACGCCTATCGTTTCTTCAAAAAACGAGTATAGTGAATCATAATGGCAGCATGAGATCGATCAATTTGATGAACCATGTAAGTAGTGAGAGCTGTGTCCTTATTATTTACAATGGTAGTCCACAGTTTATCCTTGTACCATCGAGGGAACATCCTTGTGTCAAATTTGTTATCTCCATTGATGACAGGATAATATTGTTCATTAGTGTGGTAGATAAAATGCCATATAGGTTGAGAGCATATACATGCATGGTAGAGAATATGATAAATATAGAAATATATATACATGGTAGGAAATATTCTAATCTTGGAATACATGTTTGGGGCGTAGCATGCATATGTACGTCTAACATCCATGTGGAAGACCTCGATCATGTTTGATGATGTTACGTGTTTTCTTTTTGTTGAGAGATCGTCATGTTTGAGGCTCGTTGATCATGTTTGGGGTGTAGCATGCATAGACAACTAACATGCATGTGAAAGACCTCGATGCGTATGAAATAACATGCATGATTTTAAAAGGCCTCGCCTCGGCCCACGCTGCTGATCTAATCGACGGTGGTAGCACAGAGGCCGAAGGTAGTGCGCCGAGATGGCGGCACGCCGAGGCGACAGTGAGGCGGACGCGGGTGTGGGCATGACATGCAGTGGCGTGGAGCTCGGGGCGGCAGCGCTCGAAGCTCGTAAAGGCGACGCCGCAGCCAGCCGACCGGCCGTAAGAAGGGTGAAGTAAGTTTCTTACTTATTCAAAATTATTAATATGTACTCCCTCAATCTCCAGAATTACTTGTCAATCTTTAATTAATTAATTCATTTTTGAACTAAAAAGAGTGACAAGTAATTTGGAATGGAGTGAGCTAGTAGTTGTAATTCCGTAATTGTAGGGACTATGTTAATTTGTAATTATTGAACCTATAAATTAATGGTTAATGATTAATTGCAAAATAAGTGACTAATGACAGTAATTATTACCTTCTAATGATCTGTTGCCTAAAATTTTCTCAAATTTCAGAAACATGACAAATAGACTCCAGCTAATTCTTCCATCACAAAAACTATTCTTTTTTTTGAACAATCATCACAGAAACAACTAAAACATTAACTTAAATGCCAAGATAGTAGCGATGAAATCCTCTGCCATGCAGTTATTACTGCAGCTGACATGTGGACCCAACAACGGTGGGGCACACATCTGATATGAACCCAAGATATTGTGTTTTCTCAAGGAAAAATAATTTTATGAGAGATTGGGCCCACAAGCAGAAAAGCTAGAACTTGAGCATTGTACCTGCGAATTCCTTGCTGGGATGATCGATTGCAGCCGATCCACAAACTCGGTGGTTAGATCAGTAGTCGCCGGAGAGCAGCTTGCGGCCGACCTCGAAGGAGACGAAGGCGTCGATGCACATATAGTTGATCTGCTCCCTGGAGAGATTGTACGCGTCCCAGATGCTCGTCCTCACCCGGTAAGGCTTCTCCATGTCTGCGCCCATCATGGCGCTCGCAATTTTCTTCAGCCCCGTGCGGCGGAGGCTCGGGCAATCCATCTCCTCCGCCTCGAGCTCGGCCAGGTCCACCGTTTTGGCCACCTTAAGCTGCCAGTCCTTCCAATGTATGTCGGCATCACCCTCCATGCCCACGCCGACGAAGTGGTAGTCGGAATCACCGAGGAAATGATCCAGCTCGTCGGGGAAGTAGTCAGCATGGATGACCTGGAAGATGAGGCGGCGGACGATGTAGAGCTGCAGAACGGCGACGGGGTTCTGGTTGGCAGAGTAGCTGGGGCGCCACTCGACGTTGAGCCCGATGATGAGCTTGTGAAGGCACCAATGATGGACGGAGAGGACCTTGTCGAGACAGTCCTCCACGGCCTCGCCGGAGGACGTCATGGTGGTGGTGATCACGTCTTCCTCGAACTTCACATTATACACCTGAGTCCCTGCCATTGGGTCCACTCTCCTTGTCGTCCCTACGTTTGCTGTCTGCGGCGGCGCGACGTGGTGCAACTTCTCTCTTGTACAAATCTTCGTCTACACCTGTAGTTTGAATTTTCATTGAAACGGGCGTGGATATATAACTGATGCAGTTACAATATGAGCGGAGGAGTTTCCGAATTTGATGGGCCCGAGCCCCGAGTAAAGAATGTAATGAAGATTTTGAATCTAATATACTCTTTCTGATTTTTAATTCTTATCGTTATGACCACAAGTTGCATTGTCTCAACCAAACACCACGTACAACAACAACAACGTTTCTCAAGGGCGCACCCACTGTGTATGTCGGGTGGGCCACAGGATACCCTGGGTCCTGCCACCAGAGACTATCTTATGTGAATGCATGCTGGAGAGATCAGCGGAATCAGGAACTGGCCAATGAAGATAGAAGTCAGCAGTTCCACAGTTCATGTATCAAAACACGAGCAATCCTTTCTCTTCTTCCATTTTTATTGTACATATTATTTTTCCACAAATCTTCTAGCCCTCCTTTACTTAATTTGATGACGTTGAGAAACAAATGTGGTGTACGTGTTTTCACAAGTGTGTTCATTTGTTCCTAAAATCTGAACATGTAGCGGCTAGCGCCTACGGCTGTCGTTTCTTCGAAAGGATCTAGCTCCATCCTGCATCACCATCGTGCTTGGACCACCGTCTTTGTTTTGAGCAACGATTAGTTTATGGCATCATCAAATCTGGAGTAATTTTTCTAGATCATTTGGGGCCGAAAAATTAGTTAACACGCTATATATGAGGAGAAAGATTAGGATATGCTACATTTTGCTTGTGTTGAATAACCCTGGGTCGTGGACAACATATCCCACACTTCATTCTGGTCATCAGGATCATTCTGCCCCAAGTCATCTGGGGTAGCAGGCGGAGGACCTTGATCATCAGGATAAGGATCAGGCAAGACTGGTCCGTGGTTAGGGTGGGGGTTGCCATTGAAAGGCGGAGGCTCCTCGTCATAACCCAAAATGTGGTCCACAAAATCAAGACCTATGACGTAAACTGGTACAGTCCATGAACGTCCTTCCTTGCCGACTTCGTTGCCTATCCTGAGAACAAGGCTTCAAGGGATGTCATGTGGATTATCCATTATCACCAGCAAAATGACCCTAGTTGGGTTTGGATCATTTTCATCCCAATGAAGCAACTAGCCAAAACTGTAGCAGGTTTGTTCAACAAACCTTCGCTCCTTTAGATCCAGAGGATAACCAAGTAGCGAAACCCAACACCTTCTAGTAAACTGAGCACAACGCATATTAAGACTTGCCTCATCATGCTTTTCAAATTGAAACTCCTGATTCTCGACCACATGGGGATTTGCTCGGACCAAAGCATCTCTCTCCAGTTTATTTCTTAACTTGTACTACATGCCAATCCCATGGGGATGTGCACCATAAGCAACTACGTGCATTCTTGCCTGATCTTGGATGTACACTGCTATATGGTACATAAATTCATTACGCTGGGCAGGAGTTAGTACCTCATTTGTGACCGCAACTGCATATTCCTCATTTTTCTTCGCGATTTTACTAGATATGTGGCACACGCTTCTGGTCCTTCTCAGCGACCATGATCTTCTAGGATCATCAGCTGCGGACACATGCGATGGGGGTCGATGGAGAAGTTTGCCATTAATGAGCGACGAGCCGCGAAGAAACAAATCTGCCTGAGAGGAACAAAGGGTGTACTACTAGTATTTCGAGGTTGCAGTTTCGTGGAAGTCTTCAGAGTATTATATTATAAAGTGACACAACATGGATACGGGATGCACCTGGGGGCAAGTGCATACCATTCTCAGATGGTGCCACCTATTTTTGCCGTTTGATCTACCGTCCATGATCCTCAGCAGCGCACTTTTGAGCTCAAACGGAAGCTAAAGTATCTCATTTGCCACGATCAGGGAACGGCGATTGAAGACACGAAGGAAGTACGTGGAACCATCTGAGAATTGTATGCACTTGCTCTCCGCTGCATACCGTATCCAGAAAATTTTTCTCCCACAACATGAGTAGTGGTAGCTAGAGGTAACACCATATGGAACCCCCGTGTATAGGAGTAGTGGTAATGATGACACCGCGTATAGGGGCATTGGGTCAGCGGTAAAACTTCTAGCCTGTTCTAGTCCTTGCAATAATAACATTGCAACTGTTCAGATGTTGGCAGGAAAACAACATGACAAATCGTGAAAAGAAAAAACATCAAAAAACTAGAACTGAAACACAGCATCACGACTGGATTAATCATCGTCAATCGATTTCCTGTTTTAGAGTTTTGTTCTCCAGGAACTTTCACCTTAAATCTCGTACGTAGTACCTATTTTTTTCTAACATTTTTTCTCTTCCTTTATTTTCTATTCTTTTCTGGAGTTCATTGTCTCCACTTTTCTTTTCTTTTCTGGAGTTCATTGTCTCCACTCTAGAGGCCCCCGATGTGGAGGGTCACACAATTCAATTCATGCATGAAGTGGTTAAAGGAGAAAATTTGGCGTCATTAAAGGAGATTTTTTTGATAAAAGGATAAATTTTTAATTTGACACGTAAAGGGCCCAACGTATGCAGGGAAAAACAAGTTATGCTTATAAAAAACCGCGGTTTTCATCTTTCTCGGTTATTGCAACGGCTCGACGTGTCCCATTGGCTTCATTGGGAGTTTTTTAATTTGACACGGAAAGGGCCCATGGCTTATATAAAAAACATCCGCCCCGTACACGCCTCCTCCACGTTCTCATTGCAACATGTCTTGTATGACATCTTTTTTCAATCGGATGTGTAACTACAATAGCGCGCGTTGCCTTATATTCTCATTGAAATGAGCTCAACTTTCCAAGGTGGGACAAATCGTTCAAACCTTGTCAAAATCGCTTGCACGAATTCGTTACTGACACCGTGGCGGGGGCACATAGGGAATATGCCAGGGACCAGTACACAACCTGGGCCCAGGTACTAGCATGCAAGTGATGATGATACTATTCCTGGAATTAATCCTGGCATTATCTCAGTCATGTCCAGCCATCATATACATGATCATCACAACAAATAATGTAGTTATGCTTGGATGTGAGTCATACACGTCTTAATTTTCTCTTGTATATTATTGTTTGAGGCTCGATGGTCATGTTTGGGCGTATAGCATGAGCATGGACGACAAGCAGAGTATGAAAGACCTCGATTATGTATGTTTCATGTCGATGTGAATTATATACTACGTGTAATTTCTCTTTTTGATGTTGGATATCGTCTAGAGTTGTAGGCTCGTTGATCATGCATCGTTGGGGCATAGCATGCGTGGACAAGGCCTTAAACTCTGACTATATCCATCATCCAAAAGACAAAACATGTACGTATTGGTTGATCGTGTTTGGGGTGCATGCATATTAGACATAAAAAAGCCTCCGGTCTTGTTTGACAAAACTAACATGCATACCTCATCTATGATATGTACATACGTATGATTAACTAAACAATATAATTCTATTAAAAATGTTTTATGGGACACAATTTTTTTATATGATAGTAACAAATAATGTGCAACACATTATATGTCCGACGGTGGACGGAGAGGAGACATCGTCGAGCTAGTCCTCCACATCCTCGCCGGAGGACGTCACAGTGGTGGTGATCACGGCACGGCGCAACTCCTCATTATACTTGTTGGATACACAATGGAGAAAAACGAGTGGAAAAAATATTGCTGAGCAATCAGCAAAAAATGAGGAGATAATTTTTGATGATGCTGCTATAGAAAATATGTTGTCCAGCCTACTTAGAGGCACTTATCATGGTGGTACTTCAGCAGATGTTGATGATCCAGAAAATGCTATAAACCAGCAGGAGACAATTGGGTGTGCAAAATCATTCTATGACTTATTAAATTATATCAAAAAGTATTTGTATCCAGGTTGTGAGAAGGTGACCCAATTATCCTTCATTGTCAGGTTGTACCAGGTAAAGTGTTTAACTGGTTTGAGCAAAAAAGTGTGTGAGTTGATCCTTGAACTATTCTCATATGTGGTTCCAGAGGGCCACTGCATTCCTAATACACTTGATAATGTTCAGAAAGTTGTTCGTGACCTTGGGCTAGGCTACAAAAAGATCGATGCATGTGTCAATGACTGTGTGTTACTCCAGAAGGACTATTCTCTGCTAGATCGATGCCCAAAATGTTGTGAATTAAGATGGAAAAATAATACTGGTGGGAATGCAAGAGAGGCTTTACCTTGTGGAAAAGACAAGAAGCTTGTAGCACGGAAGATTCTACGATACTTCCCTCTTATTCCCCGTCTTCAAAGGTTTTATATGGCAGAATCAACGGCATCAAACATGCGCTGGCACAAAGAAGAACATATTGATGATGGAATAAACGCTATCATGCAGATTCGAAAGCATGGAAGCATTTTTATAGCATTCACCCAAATTTCTCATCTGATCCTCGCAACATAAGACTTGGGCTAACATTTGATGGTTTTAATCCTTTTTCAATAATGAATATTTCTTATAATACATGGCCTGTGATTCTAATCCCTTATAATCTACCACCTTTGTTGTCTATGAAGTAGCCTTATTGGTTTTTCTCTCGGCCGAAGCTTATGAACTAGCTAGGTTTTCTATTTGATTCGGTTTCCACGCTAAATTATTCTTCACGATTGCTAGCAAATAGTTTCTTCACTTCCTTGCGCAACCTCTCGAACTGGAATTACCAAAAATGATAAATCAGAGCTTGAGAATCTCGAGTTCTTCCCTCCGCCATTGAAAAATTATCGTTGTCACCGTCGACGGTTGTTTACCGACATTTCCACGACGATTGCACCTCCCTATCACCTCCCTCATGCTCCCAGGAGCCTTCCCAAGCTTTTTCCGAAGAGTTTGATCCACGAGCAGCGGTTCTGACTGGCCAGAACTCTAGCCGCTGCCCACCACCGATGCATTGTCGTTTCCAGCCGTCGGCAAGCTACACTGAGGTTACCATCGTGTTCCTCGTCGAAAGTTAGGGGGGAGGAAATTTTCAGGTTGTGCCGAGGCAAGGAAGGCCTTGCCGGCGAGGCGCCACCGCCGGGTCCAGTCGAGCACCGCCGGGAGCGGCTGGAGCAAGGTTGAAGACGACCACGGCGGGGTCCACACGTCAGTTAGTGTTTTCAATATTTGCGGATCAGCTGTGGCTATGGGATCGTGTGTGGCTATGTGGGAATAACCATGTGAACCTCGGTGTTGCTTCGACCAAAGCGTGCCACGTCAACCATGGGGCCCATGCGCCATTGATTTGAATTCAAATTATTCATACAATTCCAGATTTAGATGAAATTTAGAAAATCCATAACTCATTGTAGATTTATCCAAAAATATTCAAAAACAAATTTTGAAATCCCTTGAGCTCTAGTTTCTCTTAGTACCAATTAATGTCCATGAAAATCATTTTTCATTTATGGATAATTATTTTTCTCCAAACAGTCCTGGAATTTTCACAACAAATCCTTCCACTGGAAAAATCCCCAAAATTACCAGAAACTCCTTTATCATGTTCTTGACTTACATTAAACGTTTTATGACCATTTGACCTGTATAACTTCCTCAGAATTCAATTTTATATCTTCTGCTCATTGATAAACAGTAACTATTATCAGAATTTGAATCAAACTTCTAAATTCTATATCTCACTCTAGAAATCTTAGAAAAATGTTCAATAAATTTTGTTAGAACCAGGACAACCCCCTCTGTATGGTACAACCACTAGTAGCCATGATACCACTCCAGAATTTGAACAAAAATTCATAGAAATTGAAAGACATGGAATTGTTGTGACATTATACAACCTTTGCTAGAACTCAAATTTTGCACACTGTCAACACATCATCCATTGAAGCTACTGTTAAATTTTCAGCTTCATTGGACCACTGTAGCATCAGCAATCTTTTAGATATGTCTATGTGCACATAAACTCTACATCAAATGTGGAGTTAATCTTTTTGCATTTCACATCAATATTCCTTTATTCTTCTAGATCACAACAACAAGAACTCCATTCTCAATCACTTAGTTGATAGAGTAAACTTGGTACAACAAAATTAAATGTTATGCTATCTCATGCCAATATATGCACTTGCATTCTGATAGTTCACGTGATGTTGAAACTCGACTAGGAGCATTCCTTGGAGGAGAAGGCCAGTGTGTCCACTCGAAGTCCTTGGCGGGGTCTCCGCGGGAAGACCATTGACCATTGACATTTAATCGAGTCGAAAACTAAGGCAAGCCCCGGTTTGCATTTAAGAGCTTTTCAAAGTTTTCCAGTTTTATTCACTTACGTCTATAAATTGTATATGATATGTGCATCACGTCGAAGATGTTTGATACTCCACTTGCAAATCCACAAATTCTATGGGAGGGTTGGAAAGGTTTACAGCTTGACGTGTAGAACTGCCATGCTAATGTTGTAGATATACCGGTAGAAGTCGAGTAGTTGAAACCTACTCGCGAGATAGGAATGACAGTCCATATGATGATGAAAGATGAAAGAATGTCTTTGAGATGAATATGATACTGGGCAGGGGGATAGGAGTCGACGAGATGGACTCTCGGGTGCATGGCCCTGCCTTTGTCTTTCGGAGTGTGATTCTGACAATTCTCCCGGTACTACCGTTGGCAGCCCATGAAGTTTGTATTTCGGTTGTGGGCGCGCAGAGATTCAGTACAAGGTGGTGAGTTGACACAGGGATTTACGTGGTTCGGGCTGTCTGAGCGTAATACCCTACTCCACGGGTGTGTGTTGTTGTTGTATTGAGCACTTGAGTGTGAGATACTAGAGCGTCCTCAGCACTTGTGTGCATGAGTCAGGAATTATCCGAGAGAGAGTCTCTGGAGAGTGTATCCCCCTCTTGTGTATCGCTCGGCCAGTCCTATTATACTACAAGGACTGGCCATTACACCGTTAGCCTGGCCCGACATGTGGCCTTGGTAGTTATTGATGCTTAATACACAATTAATGTACTTAATTACCCTCAACAGTGTGGTAACGCCCCTTGATGGTGGCGTTACTAGTATTAAGAGTCCTCCGATCGTGTGTCATTAAGATAGCATTAATGACACTTAATCGGGTCTTGAAGCTTTATAGTCCCTTGAAGGTCCGAGCCATTGGAGGTCCACGAGTCTGCTTGTTGAAGTTGAAGGCCTGGCGGTCGGACACGTGACAGCTCCGGAGCTTACCGTCTGGGACGGGTAGGTCCGGTGCTGTTGTACACGTGTCTGTACTGGAGCTTCCCTCTGTCGGGGGTTAGGTCCGGGGGTGCCACACAGGTACCTAGCCGGAGAATTCCCATGTAGGGATTGTAGCTCTGGGTTTATAATACACGTGGCGGCACCGGGAAAAACCATAGAAGGGAGGCAGGTCCGGTTCCTTATGACAAGTGGAGCCTTCGGAGGTCTTCAACTCAGGTATGTGGAGTTCCTTAGCACTCTTTGCAGTCCCAAGGGGTATCCGGTACGCAGGGTACAGATAGTGGCCCCCTGGGCCCACCTCTGGGAGAGACCTTTTGGATTAAGTCATTCGGTCGGAGGTGGGTCCATCTTTTGATTTCCACGCCGTGTCTTCAAGGGTTTTCGGATGTGCCGTTGGGGTGGTGGTTCGCAGTTAAACCATCGTCGTGTGGCATATCTGGGATGCGGCAGGTGAGATCTGCGCGTGCGAATCTCACACAATTGAAGGTCGTTGGTTCCCAATATGAAAACCGTATCGGTTCCTCGCACCTTGTTAGGCTGCCGCCCTTGGGTTTCCTGCCTTTCATCATGACAACTGTTCGCCTGGGGTAAGGACCTCGACTTGATCGTCAGGGTGGCCCCGGGCCCCCTTGTCATTGTCTGGGTGAAGTTTTTGAACTGCATCATTGGTTCCTCTGCGGTTTCCATCCAAGCATTGCAGGGGCTTACTTAAGAAGGAAAGCGTGCGCCGTTTGGGAATTCCTTACGCCTTCATTTGAACTTGCGCTCAAATCCTCCAAACTTTCGCTTGCTTTTCCTCTCTTGCCCCACTGTGCTATAATGAAGTTGGGACTTCCCAAGAGTCGCATTAGGAGCAAGAAAGAGTTGTCTAGGGTCCGGACCTACATGGGTTGGTCCAGTGACTCCTTCGACAATGACATTCGCCGCAGCAAGCTTCCCTTCGAGAAGGAGTGAGTCAGAGATATGGTGTACTTCCTTGGGTACGCCATCGCGGGTTTGATCCCGCCTTTCTCCACTTGCTTTTTGATGCTGCTAGATTTCTATGGTCTGCATCTCCACAATCTTGGCCCCCACTCAATCTTGTTGTTGGTGACTTTCGTCCACTTTTGCGAGATGTGGGTGGGCGTGCCCCCTTGCGTGGAGTTGTTCTGGACATTCTTCACTGTCCGCCCGACCGGGAAGAGTGACGAGTTCATCGTCTTCTACTACTTCATGAACCGGAAAAACTCCTCCCTCAAGTACTTGAGGTCCTTTACTTCCGGCAAGTGGGACGACTGGAAGAAAGATTGGGTGGTCATCACCGTTGAGGAACACGAGAGGCTGGAACTGCCTGAAGGCCTCCCTCGCGTCGACACTGACACATGGAGTGACGTGCCGGAGCTGTCGAGGGAGTACAGACCCATTCTTGACAGAATCCAGGAGTGTGTCGAAGGTGGGGTGACTCCCCAGATGGTCTTCGGCGACTTCTTGACAAATAGGTGGGCCCCGCTGAGAGCTAGGAGTTGGCCTGCGTGGGCCTTAAACAGTGAGATGGATACCAACCGCATTGATGTTGGTTGGACACGAACTTGAACGGTGAAGCCTTGAAGACCCATCTCAAGAAGTTACAGCCTGGGAACATCGGCCCTGGCGACGTGTCTCCACTGGCAGCCTTCCTTCCTCTGAATATGATACCAGAGGAGTGCAGAGAGCTCCGGAGGAAGATGCCGCTGTTGGACGACTTGGGCCTGATGGAAAGGCGATCAATCTCCGGGGTGGCGATCCCCGGAGCTTCAGAGGGTGGATCCGCTCCCGCCCCGAAGCCAAGAGCTGAAGTCATAGGCAAGGGCAAGGAGTTGGCCGAGCCCTCAAGCCGCAAGAGGAAGTTGAAGCACTCTGATGGAGGAGGTCTTTGACGGTGACGACCACTCCAGCATCGACATCTCCCCGGGACGCCAGCTCCGGCCATGTGGCTCCTGTACCAAGGCCAGCTGAGGGCTCTAGGTCCGAGGGTCCTTCCGGTCGAGGGGGGCCTTAACCAAGACGTCGCTGACGGTGCAAGCAAGTTCCAGGGAGCCTTCAGGAGCTACCATGCCAGTGGTGATGGGGTCCGGTCCTGAGCATCCGGTGAAAAGGTTCCGCGCTAGCTAGAGCGGAAGCCTTCCAAGGTAAATTTGATTTTTACCTCAGTTGATTGTTTTTGTTGTAATCGTATTTTGAGTTTTTTCATCCTTTATCCACAGGGTACCCAAAAAAGAGGTTGAAGCTCCGGTTCCTGCAGCAGCGACTGATGCTGTACAGACGGAGGCTCCGGCTCCAAACCAAGCACCGCCCCAGGTGGTGGCTGAGGTTGCGGCAGCCCCGGCGCCGGCTGTCATGGTTCTTGACCTCGACTCACCTCCCGAAGCACTCGTGGTAGCACCGGACCACGAGAATGAGGATGTATCAGCGGCACCAGCACCGGAGGTCGAAGCTCTTGTTTTGGATGTTGTGATGATGGACGCTCCTGCCCTAGAGCCGGAGGTAGCTGCAGTTATGGCCCTAGAGCAGGATGTTGTTGATGCCCCAGCGGTAGAGCCTGGTGTTGATGAAGTTCCGGCGCCTGAGCCGGTTGTCGCAGAGGTGCCAGTGCCCGAGCCAGTGGAGGTTGAAGCACCGGCGCCCGAACTGGCGGTGGAGGAGGCGCCAGCATCTGAGCGAGAAGTGGCCTCAGCTCCGGCTGAATCTTCAACACCTGCCATGGAGGTGGTGGTCCTGGAGGTACCCGCGCCTAAGCCAGGGCGCCAAGATGAAGCTGTCGGTCCCCCACCTGAGGGGGCAGTTGCTGATGACCTGGGGGCGGGACCTTCGGAGCTGACTCCGGAGGTAGGATCTTCCGTTGCAGGACCTTCCTCGACAGCGACCGAGGCTACCTCAGAGGGCGGCCCTAGTGCCATGGAAGCTCAAGGGTCCGCTCTTATAGAGTGGGACCCAATTTTGTTATGGAGAACCCGCTAGAGCCAGCAGAGAGGATCCCAGCAGGTCTGAAGCCGATCCCTTGTCGCTGTCTATTGACAACGCCTGCTCCAGCCTTCGTCAGGTGCAGCTGGCCTTTTACCACGATAGCAAGGCCCTCGAGGAGGATCTCCAAACCCTTAGGAGGTGGTGCAACCGGCTCCAATTCGAGACCAAGCTGGCGCGGACAAGGCTGGCTGACGACAAGGAGTGGTTGAAAAGGGAGAAGGCCCGATTGGAGTACTGGGGCCAACTGCTGGACAAGAGGGAAAGTATGGTGCGATCCCTCGACAACCAGTCTCGATCCATCCACGAATAGGTCGTGGCAGCTAATGAAGCAGCAAATGATCGCCAAGAGAAGCTCAGTGCCATCCACGACAGCCTCATCAAGCATTGGGAGGCTCTTGTTGAGCGAGAGAAAAAGCTCGAAGATGAAGAGCAAAGACTCCTGAAGCTGCGGAATGACCTCGTGAAGATGGAGGAGGAGCTTACTTAGAGGCTGACTCTGGGTGACAAGGGCCTCGCGGAGCACACCAAGAAGTTGGAGGAGCTCTGCGAGAAAGAGGAGAAGAAGGCCTGGCAGCGGGGACAGGACCTCACCAAGAGAGAGAACAAAGTTGCTGCTAGGGAGAAGAAAGTGCGGGGCCAGGACAGAGACCTGGTCGATCGCCGGAACAAGATCCACGTCCGAGAAGAGGAGCTTGGTAAACTCGAAAGGCAAGTTGCTGAAAAGATTCAGCATAACGCCAAAGAGAATGAGCGCCTTGCCCGGGAGGATTCGGAGCTTGTGGTGACAAAAAGGTCCCTAGAAGAGGTGCGAAGCTCAAGGGCTGCAGAGTCCCAACAAGTTTGGGACTTCTTGGGCAAAGCCAATGACAGGCGGACACCGCTGGGTTTTAGTCCCGTGCATCCGGATGACCCGGAGTCGGAGCTGGACATGACGCTAAAGGCATTAAGCTCGGCGGGCGGCAAACTCAACAAGATGGGCAATGTCATCACGGATAAATTGGAGACTGAAGGGAAATCCCTTGCGCAGAACGTCGTAGAGTATATGCTGACGTGCTACACAAGTCGGGATCCTCACTTCCTATTAGATCCGGTGCTTGAAGGTCCCATCGATGGAGAGGGAGATGCCGCCAAGGCCAGCATGCTGGTGGTTGCCCAGAAGGTCGCTGCCTTTTTCCGTAGGATCTAGGACTCTCTCTTTGTAGCTCCCACTTGTATTTTCTCTTCTTTTCCTCAATTTTGTAATCTCCTGTCCTGAGATGAATGAAATCCAAGAATTATATGAATTTCATTTTTTGTCTTCAACATCTTTGTCTCAATTGGCCCCCTGGTAGATGTACACAATTTGATTGTGAACATATACCAAGAGAATGTAGCAGTTGTTGAAGACTTGCGTGCTTCAAACTTGTAGAGCATAGGTCCAAAGTCTTGTTGCGTCGAAAGTAGAGGCCCCCGAGGTCGTCGGAGCTTAGTAGCTCCGGTAGCGACCATCGTCGAATCTTAGTAGCTCCAGCAGCAGCCACCGTCAACACGTAGAGCGTTGATAGCAAGTCCTCTGGGGTTGTCGGAGCTTGGTGGCTCCGGCTTCGACCGCTGTTAACACGTAGAGTTTTGACGACAGGGAGCATTCTTCCACCATATTTTCTTCACGTTGACGGATGGCCCCCTAGATTTGCCGGAACTTGATAGCTCCGGCGATGCCTACTATCAATGTTAGAAAAATCGACAGCGGATCACCTTAGGGGGTGTCGGATCTTTGATAGCTCCGGCTAGGTCTACCATCATCATGAGATCTTTATTTTTCCTGCACACCAAAGTCACGAAAAATAGTAAAATCCATTTCTTGTCTATAACTCAATTGCGGCTTACTATTCCCGAAAGAAATTTTAGATCGACAGCAATTCTGAATACAATCAAGCGTATTTGTGTGTTTTCTTCAGGTCCAATTGTTCCTGGACTCGCATTACTTTGGCCTGCCGGGGTGTAGGTAGAGTGGCGTACTTAGGGTGCAGGACTAGGCTAAGTCGATAGCACACTCCAAACCTAAATTTGCTTGGCGGCATTCAGGCGAGTGGGCCATTCAACAATGTTAAGACCCGAAAGAATCAACAATGCAACTTGAATAATACATGAACTGTTCGAGCTAAAGATTCTTGAGAATTGCACAACTTTGTTATAGCCAAGAAAGAGAAAAACAAAAAATATTGAGCCTGTACAAAATAAATGCACGTCGAGTCTGTTTTCACATAATGATGTCTTTCATTATAGGTTCGGGGTATAGGGGAAACAAGTACACTCTTAGGGTATGGAACCAGGCTAAGTGTGTTGTATTTCTCATTTGACCCAAGGTAGCTAGCTACACTTCTAGTTTTGGGACTGTGTCAAGTGTTGCCTGGGCTTTGCGGACCTTCTGGGAAAGGTCCGGTTGTCCTTTTGAAGGAGCTACCCGACTCTGTACAATGACGCTATAACATACATAACATGTAATCACAGACTCACCTCCGTGATATTAAGCGTAGAACTTACGGAGGTGCTCAATGTTCCAAGGATTTGGGAGCGGTGTCCCATCCTCGGTTGCTAAGCAAACGCATCCGAGACGGGATACTTTTATCACTCAGAAGGGTCCTTCCCAGCTGGGGGAGAGTTTGTTTAACCCTTCTCGAGTTTGTATTCTCCGTAGCTCTAGATCACCTTCCTCGAGCTGTCAGTTATGTACATGCCTTTGGTGATAGCACCAAAGAGCTTGGCAGTATCGGGCATTCTGAACAGCTGCTCGACACCTTCTCTCTTCGACGAGGTCAAGGTCTTCACGCCGGAGCTGGTCCTGCGTGTCATCGTCGAAGGTCCGGACCCGGAGCAACCCCAAGGTGATTTCTGGATGAAGGACTGCTTCAGCTTTGTACACCAAGAAGAAGGGTGTTTCTCCAGTTGAGCGGTTTAGAGTTGTCCTGTTGGCCCACAGGGTGGGCGGAAGCTCTTCAATCCAGTTGGCTCAATGTTTTTTTAGGCACTCATATGTGCGCGTCTCGAGTCCTTTAAGGTTTTTTGCATTTGCTCTCTCAGCTTGGCCATTGCTTGCCGGGTGAGCTACAGAAGTGTAGCTGACTTGAATGCCGAGGTCTTCGCAATATCCTTGGAATGCAGAGCTTGTGAATTGGGTCCCATTGTCAATTATGATCTTGTTTGGGATTCCAAATTTGCATACTATGGACTGCAAGAAATTGATAGCTGATTGCTTGTTTATTGTCACAACTAGAGTTGCTTCCGGCCACTTGATGAACTTGTCAATGGCAACATACAGGAACTTGTAACCTCCGACGTCTCATGGGAAGTTCCCAGGATATCCATCCCCCACACGGCGAATGCCCATGTAGGAGGTATCATTTGTAGGGGTTCAGCTGGTGTGTGAATTTGCTTCGCATGGAACTGGCATGCTTCGCATTTCCTCACTAGCTCGGTTGCATTCTGGAGTGCTGTAGGCCAGTAAAACCATGCCAGAAGGCTTTACCGACCAACGTGCGGGAAGATGCGTGGTTCGCGCACTCGCCTCCATGGATTTCCGTGAGGAGCTCGCGGCCTTCTTCCCTTGTAATGCACCGCATTAGGACGCCGTTGGCACCGCGCCGGTAGAGATCCTCTTCTACCAGCGTGTATCTTTTAGCCAATCTAACTGTCCGGTCAGCGGATACATTATCTTAAGGAAGTTGTCTTTCAAGTAGCTCCGGATCTCCGAGATCCATGCATCGGAGCTAGCTTGAGCATCTGAGTTTGCGTGCTGGGTTGCTCGGAGCTTCCTGCAACACCTATGACCCTTCATGGACGCTATGGTCACAAGGCCATCGGGATCGCCAGCTTCAAGGTGCTGGTTTCACCCCCTTCGCTCAGTTTGGCAGGCTGAGCTATAGGTTTCGACAACCTCCGCACGAAGGTTCCGTCGGCAGCTGGAGCTCCGGTCGAAGCTTTCGTCAAGAGTTCGTCAGCTTCAGCGTTGTTGAGATGCTGGACATGGCAAAGATCCAAGACTTCAAAGTCCTTCTGAAGCTTTTGGACTTCAAGTAGGTATGCAGCTAGTTGAGGGTTGTTGATGCAGCATTCACCATTGACTTGTTTTATAACGAGCTCCGAATCACCCTTTACCAATAGTTGCTTGACACCATATGATAGTGCCACCTTGAGCCCATAGATTAATGCTTCATACTCCGCCATGTTGTTGGTTGCCTTGAAGTCAAGGTGAACCATGCATTTGACCTTCTCCCCAGTCGGGGCGAGGAGAAGGATTCTAGCTTCTACCCCCTGCTTCTGCACGGAGCCGTCGAAGTAGAGAGCCTAGTGAGGCTTGGTGAAGACCGAAACCTTGGGTTCCGACTTCTGCTCACTGGGGCCCCCAGGATTTGATGGAGAGGGGGTCCATTCCGCCATGAAGTCCGCCAATGCTTGACTTTTGAATGCTTGTCTTGGGACGAATTCAAGGTCAAACTCGGCCAATTCCGCTACCCACTTTGCAATATTCCCAGTTGAGTTTGGATTATGCAAGATTGCACGTAGTGGATAAGAGGTTACCACTGAAATCTTGTGGGCTTGGAAGTAGTGGTGAAGCTTCCTAGAGGCAATAAGCACTGCATAGAGCAGCTTATGCACCTCTAAGTACTGAGTCTTGGCGTCATGGAGTACTTCACTGATGAAGTACACTGAGAGCTGGACTGTCCGGACCCTTCCGGAGGGGCCCGAAGCTTCCTCCTCATCAACCCGGACCCTCCCGGTGGGGCCCGAACCTTCTTCGGGGACCTCCTAGTCCCTGCTCGAGGAACCCAGAGCTTCTTCTGAAGTGACTCCGACCTTCCCAGAGGGGTCTGAATCTTCTTGTTTAGCAATAGGGACTCCTTCATTTGAAGGAGGTTGATCCTTCGGTGTGTTGACTTGAGGATCCAGGTCTGGGGGCTAGGACCCAGACTCGCCTTCAGGTAGTTCCGGACCCTCCCGGAGGGGTCTAGAATCCTGAACTGGGGATGGTTCTGGTTTTTCCGCAACCAGAACCATGCTAACAACTTTGTCAGTTGCTGAAATATAAAGCAGAAGTGGCTTACCAGGGTTTGGAGCTACCAGAGTTGGTAGAGTGGTGAGGAGATGTTTTAGCTCTTGGAAAGCCTTTTCTGCTTCTTCAGACCATTGGAATGGTCCAGACTTCCTCAATAACTTGAAGAAGGGTAGCGCCCATTACGCCAGTCTTGAGATGAATCGGATGAGGGCAGCTAGACATCCAGTTAGTTTCTGGACATCATTGATGTGAGCTGGTGGCCGCATGTCTTCAATAGCTTTAATCTTCACCGGGTTTGCTTCTATTCCTCGGTGGTTCACCAAGAATCCAAGAAGCTTTCCGGAGATAACCCCGAAGACACTTGTCTGGGTTCAGCTTTGTGCGTGTGATTCGCATCTTGTCGAAGACAGCTTGCAAGGTGTCAAGAAATGACTCCTTGTTCTTGATCTTGACGACGATGTCATAGACGTACACGTCCACTACATCTCTGTTAAGCTCTTCAAAAGTTTTGTACATAGCTTGCACAAACATTGAAGTAGCATTTTTGAGACCGAATGACATGGCAGTGTAACAATATAATCCATCAACTATGATGAAGGATGTATGCTCTTCATCTTCCCTGTACATTCTGATTTGATGATACCCAGAATATGCGTCTAGGAAACAGAGTAATTCACACTCGGAGGTGGAATCCACTATCTGATCTATTCTAGGTAGTGGGAATGGATCCTTTGGACATGCCTTATTCAGAGTAGTGTAGTTGATACACATCCGAAGCTTCCCGTTGGCCTTGGCTACAATGACAGGGTTTGCCAATAATTTTGGATGGAAGACTTAATCCAACTTTGAGCAACTTCTTCACTTCTTGACTTATGAAGTTTTGTTGCTCTACTGATTGCTTCCGAGGCTTCTGGTGTACAGTCCGATAATCGCGATAGATCTTCAGATTGTGCTCAATCACTTCCATAGGGATCCCAGGCATTTGTGACGGTTGCTAGACAAACACACCGACGTTAGCCCGGAGGAAAGTGATGAGCGCGTGTTCCTATTTGTCGTTCAGACCTCCCGAAATACGGGTGGTCTGAGCAACATCGGAACCAATTTGGAAGACTTTGACGGAAATGTCGGTGTCGCCGCTTGGTTGCACGCGAGGTGCGGCGGTTGAGCCTCGATGACGAAGGCTCGGAGGCTTCGGAGCTTGCTCCTTTCCGGATTCTTCCTCCTGCGCTGTAGCAAGCGCGTGGAGTTCTTCTAGAGCAGTAACTCCGGCGGTGCGGTCTCCGCGGATCCGGAGAACGCCTGAAGGTGTTTGCATCTTCAACACCAGGTAGCCATAAAGGGAAGCAGCCATGAATTTGTACAAGGCTCGCCTGCCCAAGATGGCGTTGAAGGGTAAGTTGATCCGCGCCACGTCGAAGACCAACTTCTCGGTCCTATAATTCTACCGAGACCTGAAGGTCACTGGGAGAGTAATGGCACCGAGTGGAGTTATGGCCCCCGGACCTACTCTGGAGAAAGGTCGGGAGGAGCGTAGATCCGAAGGTCGGAGCTGAAGCTTGACGAAGGCCTCGAAGCTTATGAGGTTCAGTCCTGAACCTCCGTCCACCATTCCATGGTGGAGCTGAATGTTGTTGATGGTCGGAGATACCATTAGTAGAAGTTGGCCGGCTCCGTTCATGTTCCAAGGGCAGTCCGAAGCATCAAAAGTGATGGAAGTGTCCATCCACTTTCGGTGAGGCTCCGCCCTGGCGGTGGGAGCTATAGAGGCCATGTCCCGCCGCATTGTCTTGAGGACACGGCGGGAGGTGATGTCCCACGAACCACTAAAGATGGTGTTCATGGTTTTCCGGCGCTCGTTGTCGGAGACGTCGGAGTTGTCGTCAATGGAGGTGTAAACAGCCTTCAAGACCTTTTTAGGGTCCTGAAAGCCTATATTCTCTTCAGCCGGAGCTTTGTCGACCTTTTGTTTTCCTTCCATTTGACGGAAAGGAACCTCTTCCCGACGCTTGTTGTAGCACTTGGCAAGGTTTTGGACCTCTCGGCAGCCTTCCAGGTTGTGGCTGTTCGTCTTGTGTATGGAACACCACATCTTGGAACTGCCACCGTCATTAGACGATGACCGAAGTCGTTTCTCGGGGCGTGGCCCCCGGCCACCTGGAGCTGCGGCTGCAGCGGCAGTGAGTGTGCCGACCGATCGCTTCTTCTTGCCGCTGGACTTTTTCTTCTTCTTGCAACTACCAAAAATAGCGGCTTCACCCTTGGAGGACTTCTTGTTGTCCTCCAGAGGTGGTTGGGAGTGCATTTCATGGCCCTCCGCGGTCTTGGCACACTTGTCTGCCAAGCTGAAGAGTTCTGTGATGCTGGTGATTTCCTTGGTCGCCAGCTTCTCCAGCAACTTCTTGTCTCGAACGCCCTCTCTGAATGCCACAATAACAGAAGCGCTTGAGATAGAAGGAATGGTGTTTCGTACCTGGGAGATCCTCTGGATGAAGGATCGCAGGGACACTCCCCCTTTTTGCTTGACAAAAAAAAGGTCCAGTTCGGTGCCTTGTCGGGTGTATGAGCTCCCGAAGTTTGCGATGAACTGTTGGCACAACTCTGCCCAACTGTTGATGGAGTTAGGCGGAAAGCTCAAGAACCAGGACCTAGCTGTCCCAGTCAAAGCCACAGGGAAATAATTGGCCATCACAGCCTCAATGCCTCCAGACGCAAGGATAGCGGTGGAGTAGATTCGGAGAAATTCGGTGGGATTGACAGTAGCGTCAAATTTATCTGTCAGGTGAGGCTAGAACTTCTGCGGCCATCTGACCATGCGTAGGTGCATGGCCAGGGCAAAACAACCTCCTCCCACTCC
This sequence comes from Tuctoria greenei, assembly GCA_036927565.1. Classification (NCBI taxonomy): domain Eukaryota; kingdom Viridiplantae; phylum Streptophyta; class Magnoliopsida; order Poales; family Poaceae; genus Tuctoria; species Tuctoria greenei. The sequence goes on along the minus strand of JAYESD010000009.1, from coordinate 80,272,735 downwards.
CTTAGGAGCAGGACTGTCCCGAGCCTCTAGACTCTCACGAGCACGCTCGATGTGGACACGGTCGTCCTGTTGATGGTTACGGTGATCGATCTCCACCCGGAGGTCATGAGTCGAAAGCCTGGTTACCATGTGGGTACGTCGTGCACCGGAAGGCAGTGACGTTGCTTGTTGAGATGCAGCACGCCTCCTGTGCTGTTAAGCGTATGGAACAAGTCTACCCGACAAGGTCCGATGCTGAGATGGAGCCCGCCCTGAGGGGGGAGGACCTTGATTGCTGACGCCATCGGCTGCTGCTGCAACCAGATGTTCCACATTATCTCTCCACTACTCCATTGCAGCCTGGGGTGCTCCTGGAGGCGGTGGACATTGGAGAAGAGAACGCGTGGCATTAATCGCGTGTTCAGGGTTGTTGTTCGCCGATGCAGTGATCGACACAAACGCCCCATCTCGATGTCCAGCTTGGTTTGCCGGAGCGGATGGTGGCGGCGGTGGCATGCCTCCTGCTGGAGCCACGACACTTGCTGGCTGCTGCATGTTGGAAGGATTGCCTCCTGCAAGTTGCACAGCTTGGTTACCGTTGGATGATCCAGCAGCAGAGTTCACCATGTTGGAATCTCGGGCGCCCCCTGCCTGGCGCGCCAACTGCTAGAGTGTGATTTCGGCAATTCTACCGGTCCTACCATTGGCAGCCCGGGGAGTTCGTGGTTCGGTTGTGGGCGCGCTGAGATTCAAAACAAGGTGGTGAGTTGACACAGGGATTTATGTGGTTCGGGCCGCCTGAACGTAATACCCTACTCCATAGGTGTGTGTTGTTGTTGTATTGCAGCACTTGAGTGTGAGAGACTAGAGCGTATTGACCCCTTGTGTCGCGTGAGCCAGGAATTGTCCGGGAGAGAGTCTCCAGAGAGTGTAGCCCCCTCTTGTGTATCGCTCGGCCAGTCCTTTTATACTACAAGGACTGGCTGTTACACCGTTTGCCTGGCCCGACATGTGGCCCTGGCGGTTACCGATGCTTAATACACAATTAATGTACTTAATTACCCTTAACAGTGTGGTAATGCCCCTTGATGATGGCGTTACTAGTATTAAGGGTCCTCCGATCGTGTGTCATTAAGATATTATTAATGACACTTAATCGGGTCTTGAAGCTTTATTGTCCCTTGAAGGTCCGAGCCGTTGGAGGTCCACCAGTCTGCTTGTTGAAGTTGAAGGTCCGGCGGTCGGACATGTGGCAGCTCTGGAGCTTACCGTCTGGGACAGGTAGGTCCGGTGCTGTTGTACATGTGTCTATACCGGAGCCTCCCTCTGTCGGGGGTTAGGTCCGGGGGTGCCACACATGTACCTAGCCGGAGCATTCCCATGTAGGTATTGTAGCTCCGGGTTTATGATACATGTGGCGGCACCGGGACTAACCATAGAAGGGAGGCATGTCCGGTTCGACACGTGGAGCCTTCGGATGTCTTCATCTCAGGTATGTGGAATCCTTAGCACTCTTTGGAGTCCCAAGGGGTATCCGGTACGTAGGGTACTGACAGTGTTGCTTGAGGACCGTGCCGTATGCGGCACCATTGGACATGCTTGAACTGTATCGGTTGCATAATGGGATATGGGCCCAATAAACTGATGTAACTCCAGACTGTAGTGTGGAAACTCCTCTGCTGTCCTTGAATGGAGATGTGAAGGAACAACTGTGTAAATATTCTAGCAGGCAACTTCGATGTGTACGTGTAGGGGACCTTTTGCTCGGTATGAAGAGGTTTTTCGGCTTTGGTGTCATGGGTGAAAAGTGGCCACGTATGAGGCGGGGAGGAGAGCATGTATGTATCTCCCACGTGGGTGTGCGTGTCATGCAACTGGGTGTCTACTGATTGCAATCACTGTCCCTCGTGGTTATTTGAGTACCACTTGTCTGTCGCTATCGTGACGTAGTAAATAACTGGAATGCCATGAGAATATGCTATATGATCTTGATGATTAATTGCCTGGAAATCTTATGTGTTGTAGTATATGCTCATTAATGTTATCCTTTTGAACCATTAACTTGTTGCTAATAACTTGAAAGCTAAGGATCCACTTGTAGGCTAGTTTGTTTACGCAATATCCTACCTATGTTTAGTTGGTTACCTTGAATATAGAGTTGTTTGTTTAGGTGAGACGGGTCAGTCTTCATGAGCTTTATGCTCACGTTTGCAGTTGACGAATTTTTGCAGGATATACATTTGATGACGGGCTTGACGATGATACCTTACCCATTTTTGGGTTCATGGCTGAGTGGAAGCCATGCACGCCGCCTATATCTGTGAGTGCTGCTAGTGTAAAGCGTCCGAGGGCATGGACAGTTTTACTCATGCATAGCTTGTGCTGAGAGCGTAGTATGATGCATAGACTTCTTTCCTATGTTATATATTGTAAAACTTCCGCTGTGTTTATAAATAAAAGACTGGTGTTGTGTTTTATTCAAGTTATTTTCATGTATGCTGTTGGGTGTCGCATCACATGACACCACGCGATGAGATCCTTTGATGTCGGGACCCCGGTCGCCACATATACAGAAGGAAGTGTAGGACACCCTTGTTTTGGAATGAAACAGGAGAGAATCAAGTATTTGGTCCTCATGTGTTACAAGATGCTAAAAGGCAAGTTCAAATAATTCGTGAAAACCTAAGGGCTGCTCTGTCTCGACAAAAAGGCTATGCGGATTATAGGCGAAGGAGTCTAGCTTTTGAAGTTGGAGATTTTGTATACCTCAAAGTGTCACCTATCCGGGGTCAGCGACGATTTAATGTCAAAGGAAAATTAGCACCTCATTACATCGGGCCATTTAAGATTTTGGACAAGCGAGGAGAGGTAGCTTATCAACTTGAGCTGCTGGCGTATCTCTCCGATGTACACAATGTGTTTCACGTGTCTCAACTCAAGAAGTGTCTTAGAGTGCCGGAAGAACAGGTGTCGATGGACGAGCTAGAACTTCAGGAGGATTTGTCCTATGTTGAGCAACCTATCAAGATATTGGACATGAATGAAAGGGTCACGAGGAATAAGATGGTCCGTTGGTGCAATGTGGAATGGAACCACCATACGGACGCTGAAGCTACGTGGGAACATGAAGAAGACCTGAAGGCAAAATTCCTTCATCTTTTCTCCACGCTATCGAATCTCGAGGGCGAGATTCACTTTAAGGGGGGTAGGTCTATAACACCCTCAATTTTAGCATCATGTATTCCATACATGTTCATGCATTAATCATTAGTAGAATAAAGGAAGAGAAATAAAAGATGAAACATATATACAAAATATGTGTAGGAAAGAAGAAATGAGAATAAGAATATAAAACATATATTATGGAAACAAATATGCACAAATAGAAAATGAATATATACAGAAAAAGCTATAATACATATAACAGTTGTAGAGAAAAGAAAAAAACATGTGGAACCTTTTGGAATATTATAGGGGAAGCTTTGCTTCTACCCCGGAACAATCTGGGCAAATAGTGCATGGCGGGAGCCAACCGTGCCAGACCACACGTGCCCTGCGTGCCAGCGCCACGTCCCGACTTGCGTGACCGTTGGGCCAGGCTGAGCTCCTTAGGCGCCCGCGCGTTCCACGTGCGCTGCGCGTCTGGGTCCGACGAGACCAGGCGGTCAGCATGCCTATGCGAGTTTTTGCGCCGCGACCGAGTCGGCCGGTTGCCGTGCGCCGTGTTTTGGGCCGCCGTGGCTGATTGGGACTCTGTCCTAGGCTAGGTAACAAGCGCGTTTCGCTGCTTATAAATAGAACCATAGGCCTTCGTGTTTTTCTCGACAAGAGCGATCATTCCAGCGCCACCAGAAAACCCTGAGCTGGTAGAAAAAAAAAGAGCAGAGGCTGCACCACCAAAGAGAAAGAGAGAAGAAAAAAAATGAAGGAAGAAGAAGAAAAGGAGGAAGGTGTCGTCGTCCACCGGAGATCGTCGTGCCGCCGTCGTCGTGCCGCCAGAGGACCTCTACGCCATCTACTTCGTCTACGCCATGCCTTCATCCCGCATCTTCGAAGCCGTCCCATCTGCAGTAGGATATGTTTTTCGATGCAAATTTTAGTGACGTATTAGATCTAATAATCAGAATTTAATCGTAGTTGCACCATCTATTTATTTTCAGCAACCTTAATTCTCGCTAAAAGCTCCGTAATCTCGTACAAACGCGTATGAACTAGTCGCATCTAATTAATAAACAACTGTGGTTAATTAATTATTGAACTTTGCATGCATTCATGACATTGCATAATTATTAATATGTGTGCATCATTTTGATTTGTATGTACTTTCTTGTATGTGTGGTCACGATAGAGGGACATGCTCAAGAGGCCGTATACGAGGATTTCCAGAACCAAGACTTTGAAGCGCTTAAGCAACCCCATCTGTCAGAGCAAGGCAAGTGTCCTTGATCATATTGATCCCTTTTATTAAAGGTTTTGTTTGCAAAATTGCATGCTTGTGTCAATATGATGGGAAAACCATACGTAGGAGTTTACTAGCATTGTATGCCACCCCTTGTCGCAGGGATATACATGATGAGTATGGTATGGGTACTTTCTTTTTGCACTGCAACGCTACTTAAATAATATGTTGGACAACTTTAATTATGAGAATTTGGGATGGTATTAAGATGATGTTTAAATTAGTAACATGGAACTTAGGAGATCTAAGAAAGTATGGTTTTGTGGAATGGGTTGGATGGTAAATTGGTTTTGCTTGCCTTAGATCTAAGGACCGGTTCAATCGAGAATAAGCTAGGACAAAAGTGCAACCACAAGGCCAAGCATGGGTACGGCGTAGCTGAATAATTAGGTGTGCTGCTTGTATTGTATGGACCATTGGATGACGCGGGGAATGGGAGTCGAGGAGGGCTACCCTGGGATCTGCATGAACACGAGGGGCCCGTGGGTGGGAGAATGGAGATTCAGCCTGCCGGTGAAACCATAGTGGGCCCGTACATACTAGTAGTCCCTTTTGAAAGGCTATCTTGTGATCCCTTGACCGCACACCTATGGAGGTGTTATAAGGCATAATAGAGGTTCTTTAATCACTGAAAGTTGATGAAGTCACAAACATGTGGGTAAAGTGGTACAACCTCTGCAGATTGTTAAAAATAATCATGATAGCCATGCTCCCGGTCACGAGCACCTGGATGACCTACATGAATAGAATTGGACATGGGATTTTTGGATGGTTGGTATGGTTTGGTTTTTTTACTTGAGTATAGTCGGTTTATGGAAGAATATGGAATGATATGTGATATTAAATTAATTGCTTGCTGGTATTAAATGGTTTGTGATGGTAAATAAGAATGTTGGATTTATGACATAATAGTTACTTGGGTTATGAAGGGAAATAAACTCACATAGACATAATAGGCTGCTTTTTCGTGTTTATGAAATGTACTGTTCTACAATTAGCCATTTTATTCCAGTCATTTTTTAGCTACATGTCTTCTATTGCCACACTTGCTGAGTACAACACGTACTCACCCTTGCAATCCCCCCCCCCCCCCAGCAGCTGTTGGAGATAATTGGGAGTACACTGAGGATCATGTGGAGTTCTAGGCTGCGTACCACCGTCCATTGCCTGTGGAATGGAGTTGTGCTGCTTAGTTTATTATCTGCTGCAATGATTAGAGTTTTTTCTTTCATGAACTATTGGATTATTGTATTAAAGTAATTATTTAATAGTTAAGACGTGGTTAAATTGTGTATATCGTTTGTGATGCATTCCTATATGTGTGATGAACGTTCTGAGCGCACATACGCATTACGCTTGGTTCATATTCAGAACTGGGTGTCACACCATCTTAGCATGTCTACAAGAAGAGCATACAATTTCTTTGTCCCCTTTAAGCTTAGGCAGTCCACGTATGTGATCAAGACCACTAACACGTGTGAGGTTATCAAAGCCTACGCGACCAAGTCTACAATGCCAAAAATATATGTCCTTTGAATCATTAGCAACTAGACACCTATGCTTAGATGATGACATATCAAAATCATCTTTAAAAACTCTTCCAAACTGAGACATGTTAAAAAAATCAGCCGCACATTTGAATCTACAACCTTGCAACAATTTTTAGTGAAAATAATTTCCAGATTTTTATTTAGCAATTGTGAAACAGAAACCAAGTTGTATTTCAAATTTTAACAAGTGCTACATCCTTCGAAGTGTAGTGATTATTTATTCTAAACGAACACTTAGCAATTATAGGAGTTGAAGAATTATTGGCAAAAGTAACATTCTCTACACATGACACAAAAGAGAGAGAGGAGAACCAGCCTTTTTTTCCGGTCATGTGGCGTGAGAAACCCGAATCCACAATCCAAATGTTCTGCTTCCTCAAGCATTTAACCTACATAGAAGCGCAATACATCAATGACTCAATACTGGGGTTAGTCAAAAGCCATTTAGGAATCCTGTACTGAGTCACACAATGTCCAGCAGGAATAACACACGAAAGCTAAGGTAAAACAACAGGTTTATGAGCCAAAGTTGGATAATTTGTGTACCCAACTACTGACCTACGAGATGTTACATGTGTAGCACGAAAAAAGTAGGTTTGGGAGAAAACTTTGCATGTTTATGACTCTTCAAAGCAGGTTTCATGTTCTTAACATTTTGTTCAGCATGTGTAGCAAATTTTGCATGAGAGTTAGGAGATCTAGCTTGCATTCTTTCCTTTTTCTGTTGTTTAGCTAGTCTATAACAAAAATCTATGACATGAACATCTCTACCATAGTAGGTACAATGAAATTTAACTTTGTGTTCATGTATAGAGAAGCAAGCAACATGTTTATTAGAAACCGAATGAGACAACACTCCTGCAGATTTGAAAACCACTTCTTTTTGTTCTGGAATTGTTAGAATCAAACCATTTGCTAATGACTTTACAATTTTACGTTGATGTGCCTTAGCATGAGCGAGGGAATCAAAACCTAAACAATTTTTTCATTGCAATACTTGGAAGAATTTGGCAGAAAGTTTAGGTTCTTATTTGCATTACAAAACCACTCTAGTGTCCTATGCATGTAATCAACTTTATTAGACAAGTCTAGTATTGACGGCTCCTAAGATATACTAACAAAACATCCTGGCAATGGCGCCAGATATGCTTGTTTGTATTTCTTAACACCACATATCATCTCGTAAAGAGATGAGATCCGCAAGCCCACGGAAGATGCCGTTGTAGCATTTCACCCATGAGTGTTCCCAAGGGTATCATATTTATCCCAAAGGAAGGCAATGGAGTAAAGTATATACTACTCTTATGGTCAAGCTATGGGATAGTAATCAATTATCCGGACAGGAGGTAAGTTGATGATAGGGGTAGTGTGACACACACCTAGGCAATCTATTCTAAAGGGTAAAATGGGTCCTAGAGGGAGATTGGATTGAGAGTTGCTCCTACAATGCTCCTAATACATATACATAGCCTAAGGTAGATACTAATGGTCATGTCAATGATCAATTCCTATGCAATACTATTCAACACATTGGGCACGGGCTTACCCATAGCAATACTAGGGTGACTCCCGCCAAGAGCCTGTGGCATAGCCGAACGTGGAGGATTACAAAGGACAGATAGGGCTATCACCACCTACTACCTACCTCTTAAATCTGTGGGTCTACGAGACATCCAACGGTACTTAAATACCCTAGCACCATGCTAGCATACTAAGCAAATACCTTAGGAGGCATGGCACAAGCCATCATAAGGCAATGAACTAAATCATCGTTGAACCAATGTTGATTGCAAACCATAGTCATTCATATTAACATAATCATATCATAACTACATAGACTATAGTGGGGGTCTATAGTGTTTATGACCATAAGATGTGATCATGAGAGTGAAATCATAAAGACTATACCTTTCACATACATGGACTCCACAATCAAACAAGAAACGATTTGTCCAAGTATACGTATAAAAGAAGACTAAAGATAATATCTTTGTTGAGAAAAAAGTCACAAATACAAGAAGGAATACATAAGCCATACCTTTCCCAACGTGGAATTGGGAAGAGAGACTCTTTCTACTCCTTTCCCAATTTGGACTTGGGACTATAGGATCTCCTCTCTACATCCTACCTCCTCTAAGGACTATTGAAGATAGTGTATACAACAGAATGATGCTCAAGTGGTGTGTGTTGAAGTGAGGGGTAGGGGGTCCTATTTATACTAGTGTTGAGGTTGGTTCTTGCCACCAAAAGCGTGCTAATCAGTCACCATTGACTCCAGGGAGCTGGGAGGAGCCAATACGTGGAGGCTGACCGAGTTTGGTGCAAAGACCAGGTCGGCCGACCCCCTGGTTCGGCCGACCTGGTAATTGCACCGTTTCTCGTGTGCTTTCTCCAGGTGGCTGCCAGTTGGGTCCCATTGATGTATATGGGTGATGCACCATTGGATCTCCTCGGATACTTCTGTTTGTGGGCCATTTGATCCATGGGATGCCACGTGTCATCACCTGATTGGCTGGGATGATATTTTATAGGATTGGTCCCTCCACATTTCCTCATTTCCTGCATAAAATGCTGCATACACATATTTCTCCAAGTCCAAGTGGAATTGGGTTAGATAGTGAGGTGATGTGTGCATGAAATGATCAACCTTCACATAATTGAGTTAAATTGACAGATGAAATTGGTATATAACAGTAGACAACAAACTCCCCCAAGCTTATCCTTTGCTCGTCCCAAGCAAGGTCAAGACTTTAGGTTGATGATCAGGAGTTGCTACAATGTCTTATTTTCAAAAGTATCTAATGCACAACAAAATACTCTACCTAGTACTACAGAAATTGTCTATGATACCCTACCTTTCTTAAGTTATCATGGGGCTTATGCTTTTTCATATTCATGAGTAGTTGAAAGGTAGAATAGCAAATGGAGCAAACATAGCCTAGAAATCAAGTTCCACTTAAATCCTGGAGAATTCAATTTAGATATTAAGTATCTCAATTTGATTCTCTCAGTCACTCCTTTGTGGATAGTGGAAATATTTCCTCACCAAAGCATTGTGCCTCTACTATTCCTACTCATTGAATATGGCTTGTATGTGGAGCTTGGTAAGGAAAGTAAGTTGTCATATTTACATCACATATATTGCTAAGTGAAAAGAGTAAGCCTTAGGAGAATTCAAATCAAAACTTTTTGATTCAAGACTAGTGCATGTGTGATGGAGTGGAAGTGGATGTGGATACTTGAGATAACTCCTTTTTGGTATATTCTCTCTTTCTTTTGCAGGGATGAAACATGGCTACTTTTCTTTTATCTCTTTTTTTTCTCATGCTTATGATATAAGCATGCTCTTTTTTTTCATTTTATTTTTGTAGCCATGTCTTCTACTCCCTTTCTTTGCAATGAATTTTGAAGAGAGTGCTAAACATCAATAACATGGAGTTTCTCTTTTTGTTGTGGTATGGTGGATTTGATGGATGTTTTGCTTACTTCTAGTGTAGAAGTACAGCATGTGCAAGTGAAGTCTTGTATTCAAAATGAGTGGAATGATTTCTCACATAGGTCTATACTAGTTTGTCTAGGCTCAATGTGAAAGCAAATAGCATATGCATAAGGTTTTGTCTATGTATGGACATCATATGGATTTGGTAGGTATTTCCAATCAATTGAGGGAAACTTAAATCTTTTTAGAATTTCTTCGAAAATCTAAGTTTTACTTTCAAACTAGGACTAGCAGCCCTATTACCAATTCTAGTCTTGCAACAACCTAGAATTAGATTAAGCTTTTGCTACCCACAACTTCCAAATTAAGGTAAAAGTATTTCAAACCAATGAAAGCAATATTCATAGAGTAGCAAATTGTAAACTAGAGACTTAGGAAAATAAAACAGAGCAACTATTCATCATTTCATCTATGTGAATTCTAAATCATTCTTACCGCACATCTTTATTTGATAAGCAAAGCAAATCTAAGTTCCTATTTTTATGTTTTTTTAGATGCATGGTGGATGGTGGATGAATGGAAAGTAAATATGCAATGGATGATTTGAAATAAAAATGTAGTGGGTGTGATACAAGTTACCTCAAGTGGGGGTCCTCCCCCAAGCTTATTCTTGATCAAGGTCCATGATAGGGGTTGAAACCCTAACGACGGAGGTAGGCCATGAGTTGGCCTATCCTTGTTGCAGCGTGGCTTTGACAATCGAGGGTTGAGTGTTGATTGTTGTGTTGCCTCCCATGGACATCATGAGTGTGGTTGAATAGAGTGTTTCCGATGTTGATCGTCCGCACATCAGGGTCTCCATGTGTTGGGTGTGATTTGCCATTCCTTGGCTAAGATAATGATAACCTTTTAGATCCAAAGGAATGATGTGCACTCAACATACATCGAGTATGTTCGTCATTCTTTGTCTAAGGTGTATCATATCTTTTTGCCATAAGTGAGTGACATGTGCCCAACATGAATTGGGTATGATTAGTTGTTCCTTGGGTAAGGTACAACATACCTAGAACCACAAAGGAATGACATGCACTCAACATGGGTTGAGTGTGATCTGTTGTTCCTTGGATAAGGCATGACATACCTTCTAGCCACATAGGAATAACTTGCACCCAATATAAATGGGGTGTGATCTTGTCATTCCTTGGTCATGGTACATCATAACTCTTAGCCACATAGGAATAACATGTATCCAATGATGGTGGCAAATCCCTTGAGCTTGAATGAGTGCTTAAAATAGTTGAGAGCATAATGCTCTCACCCATTAGTGGCAGCTCATTGGTTGCTCATGGAGGGTTCCCATTTCAAATCTCTAGCCTCATATAGTTGATTGACCTTCGGCCATAATTTCGGATAGATAACAACCATCCTAATTTACTCCTTGACTAAGAGATGTTGAAATGGAATCCTCTAGTGATCCCAACAATCAGCTTCATGAATTCCTGCATAGTAATATTACTCCTGCAAACTTCCTCTCTTGAATGGAGAGGGACGGTTAACTCCCGAGACTTGTACAAATGAATGTTTGAGTTAGGTAACCGTACTTTCATTTGTACATACGGGGAAGAACAAAATCAAATATGCATTGGATCCAATGTCAAGTGTATCTATAATCAATGTGTTATTCATTGATAAGAGTGGAGCTTTATGGATAATTCATGTTGCATGTTTTCTAAGCTCCTACTCATAGCAATGCATGTGATAGAAATACACTATATGGATCCCTACACCTTTTAAAGTTTCTAACCATCTTTGCTTTCAAGAGCAGATTTTTTATCATTTAGACCATGACAAACAAGATTCTCAATTTTATCCTCTTGAACCTCACTAGGAATTTGAAATTTAGTGACTCCTCCCAAAAATGCAATTCAATTTTAGAGCAAGGATATCACTTATTCCTAGGAGTTTGAAATCTAGTGACACCATCTATTCATGAAGCTCAATTAAAAATTATGGCTGTCACTATGCCCAAGTTCCTATATGCCAATACACCAATTAAGTCATGCCCAAAAGTTTTGTTTTCTAAACCTCGACAAAAATGTCTAAGTTTACAAAACAATCCTTAAAGGATTCTAGGTACTTGATTGAGATTTTTTGAAGTAAGGTGGGATTTCCTTTTGGAGATCCAAAAATTAGTACCCACACTTACTCTTGTGAGGATGCATGAGAATTAAATGATGAGGAAGTGTCAACCTTCCTCACAAATGCAAGCAAATACATTCTATTCTATGGCAAACCAAATAATGAAAAATTCTAAACTCATACCTCATTTGAAGAGCAGTTTTTGACGAAGGTCTTTGTGTGAGAAACTCACAACCTTGATTTTTGGCGTAGGCTTGATGGTTGATGTCAAATGCCAAGTTGAGGTTGGATTTGGTGATGGATTTGGTTCTGGCTCCTCCATTGGGTCATCATCTTGAACATTTCTCTTCCTCAAACTCAAAATGAGTTTGAAGGAGAGAAGTGTTCTCAAATCCTCCCAATGGTGACTTGAGCTTGATGATACCTTCCACTTTCTTGCCATACCACCTCTTCACAATTTCGAATTAGTTGCACTTTAATCAAGAACACACAAAACAACTCGAAAACGAGTTACATTAGCCAAAAGCAAATTGAACCCAATTTTCAAATTGTCTTGCCCAGCTTGAAATAACTTGTAAATGCAATGAGGGTCAAATCAAATTTTTTTTGTTTGAACTAGGAAGATAAATTCAAGTGGTCATGCACGTAGTTTATATCCAATTAAATTTCTCCCCTAATTCAAATTTTTAGTCTTATGATGGTTGGAATTTTACTTTCCAACATGCAAGTGTGGAATTTCAAATATGTAAATGCAAGAGTTGATGCAATTTGGAAAACAAATACGAGATAACTACCAATTAACCTATTGGCAAGGACTCACCGAATTTTTGAAATCCGATGAGTAGGACTTACCTCCGTTCTGTTCAGCGTGATGATCTGCTGTCCCATCCCAGAGTTCAAGATGTGGACGATTTCTTCTGTTTTGACATGCCAAACTCATTTGGCTGTCATATGGACATGTGGGCCACATGGTGGCCCTAGCCTCTCCCCTTTGTTGTAGCGACGGGATCTCCCTCTTGAATGTATTCCTTCATGAGCATGGTGAGGCTTTGTCCTTCTTAGGGGCGCCACTCTGACCATATTGATATTCCATTGAATCAACCCATTCCTTTATCATGGGTCAAAGGCTTCCTTGGGCATCATGACATGTGGACTCCACAATCAAACAAGAAACGCTTCATCCACAATGTAACTTGCCCTAGGTTGAATGGGTTCGGTCAAAGTGTGGGAATCTTGGACTTTGAATGCTCCTTAAGTTCTTGTCCTTGGCCAAGATCTTCATGTGAATGTTGTCTTGATTTATGCTTGGCCAAGATACTTCAAGGTAGGCTAGTTGAACTTAAATCCCTTGGAAAGCCATAGCCTCCTTGAATACAAGGGCGATGTTAATTCCACCCTTGACCACCTTGTGAATTGTAGCCATTGGAGTTGTTGTTTGAAAAAGGTCCTCATGGGTCTTAGGGAAATAATTACCAGGCGTCCCATGTTGACATGGATTTTCACGGATCATGTGAATATCCACGACTTGGATTATCCAGACAAATCTCCATTGACTTGGTATTCATGATACTTCAATGGGAGGTGTAGTTAGATAACTAGCATGTCCACCTTGTGGAGTGGTGTGCATGACAAGCTATGGGAACTCAAGCATTCTTTAGTCCACCCCCTGAGTGGAGACCTTCTTCTAATCCATGATGGATGAGAATAGGGCTCCTTCAGCTCCAGCACGTATGTGGTCATGGATTGGTGGAGCCAACCCATGACATGAGTGTCGCATGAAGAGCCAACTATCCACCCCATGGTTGAGGCAAACCAAGAAGAACTTCTTGTATCCTTCCCCAAGCTTGGGTATGGATGACTTTGGCTCCTACTGAAAGCTTAAATTCTCCCGCAAAAAGGCAATGGTGTTGCCTAGCAGACATTTGTTAAGGTACGCCTTAAATCATCTTGCAGTTTAGCACTTGCGTCCTCGTTGGCCATCCCATACAATGGGTTGGCCAACACTACCCTGTTTTCACACAAAGGAGAAAACAAACTAGGGTAATCCTGTCTAATAACTATTAGTACCTATAGCTTAATCACAAGTGATAGCTATCCTTCACTTCCTTTGCCTTCCCCGGCAACGGCGCCAGAAATGCTTGTTGACAGCTCCTAAGATATACTAACAAATCATCCCCGACAACGGTGCTAGAAATGCTTGTTGGTATTTCTTAACACCATAGATCATCTCTGGTAAAGAGATGAGATCTGCAAGCGCACGAAAGATACCGTTGTAGCATTTCACCCATGAGTATTCCCAAGGGTATCGTATTTATCCCAAAGGAGGGCAATGGAGTAAAGTATATACTACTCTTATGGTCAAGCTATGGGATATTAATCAATTATCCAGACATGGGGTAAGCTGATAATAGGGGTAGTGTGACACACACATAGGCAATCTATTCTAAAGGGTAAAATGGGTCCTAGAGGGAGATTGGATTGAGAGTTAGAGAGTTGCTCCTACAATGCTCCTAATACATATACATAGCCTAAGGTAGATACTAATGGTCATGTCAAGGATGAATTCCTATGCAATACTATTCAACACATCGGGCACGAGCTTACCCCTAGCAATACTAGGGCGACTCCCGCCAAGAGCCTGTGGCATAGCCGAACGTGGAGGATTTCAAAGGACAGATAGGGTTGTCACCACCTACTGCCTACCTCTTCAATCTGTGGGTCTACGAGAAATCCAACGCTACTTAAATACCCTAGCACCATGCTAGCATACTAAGCAAATACCTTAGGAGCCATGGCACAGGCCATCCTAAGGCAATGGACTAAATCATCGTTGAACCAATGTTGATTGCAAACCATAGTCATTCATATTAACATAATCATATCATAACTACATAGACTATAGTGGGGGTCTATAGTGTTTATGACCATAAGATGTGATCATGAGAGTGAAATCATAAAGACCATAACTTCCACATACATGGACTCCACAATCAAACAAGAAACGCTTTGTCCAAGTATACGTATAAAAGAAGACTAAAGATAATATCTTTATTGAGCACAAAGTCACAAATACAAGAAGGAATACATAAGCCATACCTTTCCAAACGTGGAACTGGGAAGAGAGACTCCTTCTACTCCTTCCCAATTTGGACTTGGGACTATAGGCTCTCCTCTCTACATCATAACTCCTCTAAGGACTATGGAAGATAGTGTATACAATAGAAAGATGCTCAAGTGGTGTGTGTTGAAGTGAGGGGTAGGGGGTCCTATTTATACTAGTGTTGAGTCAGATCCTGCCACCAAAAGCGCGCGAATTAGTCACCATTGACTCCAGGGAGCCGGGAGTTGCCAACACGTGGAGGCTGACCGAGTTTGGTGCAAAGACCAGGTCGGCCGACCCCCTGGTTCAGCCGACCTGGTCATTGCACCGTTTCTCGTGTGCTTTCTCCAGGTGGGTCCCATTGACGTATATGGGTGATACACCATTGGATCTGCTTGGATAATTCTATTTGTGGGCCATTTGATCCATGGGATGCCACGTGTCATCGCCTGATTGGTTGGGATGATATTTTATAGGATTGGTCCCTGCACATTTCCTCATTTCCTGCATAAAATGCTGCATACACATATTTCTCCAAGTCCAAGTGGAATTGTGTTAGAGAGGTGATGTGTGCAAGAAATGATCAATCCTTCACATAATTGAGTTAAACTGACGGATGAAATTTGTATATAATAGCCGTCAACATCTAGGTAGTTTTCACATGAAGTTTTTCCTTTTAATTTGCAATCCGAACAATATTTAACTTCATGAGAACGTCAAGCATTGTTCAAAACAGAAATTTCATTCATGGCATAATGCAATTTCTTATTAAGATCATCACAGTTAGAACAATGCAAATCAATTATTAAACAACTAGGATCTCTCGAGTTTTTATCATTATGTGCAGCAAGCTTTCTATTCTTTTCAATTTATAACTCAAGTTTATCAAGTGTGGCGGTGTGTGCAGTTCTCAGGGAGGACAATTGTTCATATATAAGCTCACATGAGGAACAAGAATCATCACTAGGAATCAAAGATGTCAAACGATTAATTTCATATTCTAGTGATTCGATTTTAACAACGTTGTATCTATGTTTTTTGTCCTTTTTCTTAAGTACAACAGTGGCACGGGAAATAGCATCGCACATTTTTTCGCAAGTGGGACATACCTCTTCATCATCGCTATTTTGTTCCGCCTCGTCCATACTTGATCTTGAGTTGCCCGCCATGAAACACATAGTTGCCAAATTGTCTTCATCCTCATCACTTCTGGAGTCCACATTGCTCAAGTTGTTGTTTAGTAGAGCGGAGAGGATATGGTCCGCCACTTGGCATTTTGTGAAAGTCTTATTTTTCTTGTTGTTGTTGCTATGAGAGGACTTGGACTTATTTTTCTTTTCATCACGGTTAGAAGGACATGAAAGGTTTGGGCAATCTGTACGAAAATGTCCTGTCTTACCACATCCAAAGCATTATTGAGAACCACCACTTTCTCTCCTTCTAGTTCTCACATTTTACAATGCATTTGAGAACCAAGTGGAAAGAAGTCCCAACTCTTCTTGTGCAAATTCTTCAATCTGTTCAAGGGTTAGAGAAGACAGCAATACAAGTGTACCACGTGATAAAGATTGGCTAGAACTAGGCATGCCACATTGAGAAACAAATGCAAGAGACTTGTTGGGGTTTTACATGATATTATGTCAAGTTCATGAGTTTTTAACTTAGAATATAGCACATCTAAGGTAAGTGTACTCATGACAGTTGATTCACGAATAGATGTAAATTTTATCTCCCAAATGGACATGTCTAATGCATTTAACAACTGCCCAACATTCTCAGCATCTGAAAAATTAACATTGACACTAAGCAAGTTGTTGAGAATTTTATTAAAGTGAGCAAAGAGATTATTGATCGATTCACTGGGTTGCATCTCAAAACGCATAGTATTGGATACTTGATCGTATTGGATCCTTCATGGTAGTCGCATAGTGCTTTCCACACATCGTAAGTAGATCGGAGGTGTGCAAAACGGTCAAAGTTACTTTGAGTCAATCCTTGTATAATCAGGTTGTGTGCCTTGTTGTTGTTGTTGTCGACGTCTCTCATGTTTGCAGCCGTAGTGTTATTGTTTGATGACATGATGAAGCGCTTGAAGACCTTTTCTCATATGGCGAACCCTTGCGCCTGTATGTAAGCCGCCATGCTAGCCTTCCAAACCTGAAAATCAATGCCATTGAACACACAAGGTTTTGCGGAATATTTCTGCATGATGATTAGTAAAAACACGTGCAAACCAAAGAGATTAGAGCACAAAGGCTCTGATACAAAGTGTAGGATTGAAGAGAATGTGAAAAGCTACCAGAGGGGGTGAATGGTAGATTAAAACTTTTTCAGTGGAAGCAACAAAAACCCCTCGGCAAAAAAAAACAATCTGATAAAGAAACTGTGTGTGCAACTGATCTAAACGTGTTCAACCTTGACAAAAGTAGTAAATATTATAGGTAATAAATTCACGAAGACACTAAAACAAGAGTCACGAAATAACCAATGAGAAAAACTCAAGTTATGATCGAAAGATCAAACAAGGGTCAATCTATTCTACCTGAGTAAAAACCAGATCTGCAACAATACAAAGAAACTCGTGTAGATCAAAAACCACAAATCCTATGACCCTGTAACATTCACAAATTATAGATAATTGAGTCGTGGAGACAACACAAATAGAATCACGTCGATTGGATCAGCAAAACTCGAATTATGATCAAAACACTAAGGCAACATCGTGCTGTCAAGAAACTCAACGAGAAAGACTTGATGAAAACAAGTTGGACGAACAAGGCACAAAAGATCCTCTAAACTATGAATTTTATTGATTGAAACACAAGAGGAACAGCCTAAATTCGTCTTACCATGAGATTTGGCCTCTCTTGCTTATATAACCAGCCCCCGGGCCAACCAAATCCTAACTAGGACTCTAATCCTACTCAGTTTCAACCAAAACTTTCCATAACTGCTCAAGACTCTTCCATACGCAAATATAATCAATCTTAAGACATAAAAATACCTTAGGAATGTACCAAACATTCATAAAACAACTCAACTTCATGCTCACCATGAAATCTAACCAAAACAAACTCTACACCTTCCATAAACGAACCATAATGCCTCAGCCGCAACCTAAGAGATAAACCAGCCTGTTGGACCTTTTCGACCACATGTTCACATCTATATCTCTTTATCACATCTTGGAACCATGTTTCCATGTCCATGGACACCTTGCAGACGTGCAAACACCTTCAAATGACGTCCACGATTCCTTCCTTTGCATTGTTCTTGACCTCCCGATCAACTCAACCACAATTCCTCCCGAACTTGGTTGTTGAACCTCATCTTCTCCCTAAGACTAGTTTAATGTATCCTGTAACCATCCATGTATTGACCTCAAGCAACACCTGCACATGAACAAACAACCAGTCTTTACGGGCCCAGGTCTTCGACTGGACTCTCGTTAGTCTGAAAAACACAACATCTTACGTGAGCACGTCACATTAGCATGTTGCAAACTGTAGCAATGTTTAACCACCATAATCAGCTATAACACATTAAAAACTTAGTAAATGAATACTAGGAAAACCTTCCCATAAGCCAAAAGCAAGTTGGAAACATTGGGAGTTAAAACAGAGCAACCGAACTCAATATGAAAACTCCGTGTAGTAACTGATACTACTGATATGTATTCAGAAAGTTCGAACAGTGATAAAAACATGTTTCTAAAGATTGACCTGTGTCGACTCACGTGCATCTCATGTGTGATGAAGTTTGGACAATGCAAAATGGATTCTTGCAAGTTCGGACAATCCAAAGTGGGCTTTTCAGCAATACTCAAAACTTTGCATGTGAACCCTCGCTTTAATTTAAATTGCCAATGTATTCAGCACAGATAGGTCTCCCACTACCCCACACTACTGACTTGGTAGCTTGCGATGACAAGACGAACAAGAAATTCCCTGCTATCATCAGCGACTACAATTAGCCACTGGCGACTGTTGACGGTTGTTATATACCAATTTTACCTGTCAATATAACTCAATTATGTGAAGGATATGTCATTTCTTGCACACATCACGTTTCTACTTGACCTATTTCCACTTGCCCTTGGAAAAATAGTGAATGCAGACTTTTTATACAGTAATTAATGCAAAGTATTGGGAGCAATCCTGAAAAGTACCATCCTAGCCAATCAGGCGACCCACGTTGCATCACATAGATAAAATGGCCCACAAACACACGTATTCAAGGAGATTCAACGGTGTATCACCCACATCAGTCAAGAGGATCCACCTGGAAGCCACCCTGAGAAAGCACAGGTAGTTTGTAGCCAAGACCAGGTCGACCGACCTGGTGGCTCGGCCGACCTATTAACTCCTCAAAACTTGGTCTTCTTCCATGTGTTTACTCAATGTGGTGTCCTGATAATGATGAGCACTGATTCGTGCGCTAATTGTGGTGGGAACCAATGTATCTCTAGCTATAAATAGGACCCCATATGCCTCACTTCTCACACACACCACTTCAGCATATTCTATTGTATACACTACTTTTCTAGCCCTTAGAGGACATAGGCTATAGAGAGGCGAGTCTCTAGTCTCAAGTCCAAATTGGGAAAGGAGTAGAGGGAGTCTCTCTATCCAACACCAAATTGGGAAAGGTATGGCTCATGTATTCCTTCTTGTATTTGTGACTTTATGCATAATAAAGATATTATCTTTAGTCTTCCATTATACATATGCTTGGATGAAGCGTTTCTTGTTTGATTGTGGATTCCATGTATGTGTTAGGAATAGTCTTTATAATCATGTCTTAATGGTAATATATTATCATCATAAACACTATAAACCCCCACTATAGTCTATGTAGTTATGGTATGATCATGTTAATATGAATAAATATGCTATATATTAACATTGGTTTCAACAATGATTTAGTTCATACCTTTAGAATGGCTTGTGTCACGACTCCTAAGGTATTTGCTTAGTATGCTAGCATGGTGGTAAGATAGTTAAGTAGCGTTGAATTTCTCATAGACCCACGGATTGAAGAGGTAGGCAGTAGGTGGTGCAATTCTTACCTGTCCTTTGTAATCCTCCACGTTCGGCTATGCCATATATAGGCTCTTGGCGGGAGTCATCCTAGTATTGCTAGGGATAAACTCGCGCCCGATGTGTTGGACAACTTAGCATAAGGATTCACCATTGACATGCTTATTAGTACCTAACTTAGGCTATGTATATGTATACTAGACGCATTGTAGGAGCACTCACCAACTCTTAGTCTAATCTTCACTAGGACCTATTTACCCTTTTAGAATTAATTTCTAAGGTGTGTGTCACACTACCCATATTATCAACTTACAACTGTCATGATAACTGATTATTATCTAGTAGCTTGATCATAAGAGTATTGTGTACTTTACTCCATCGCCTTCCTTTGGGATAAATAGGATACCCTTGAGAATACTCATGGGTGAAATGCTACAACGGTATCTTCCGTGCGCTTGCGGACCTCATCTCTTACTAAAACTGATCTGTGGTGTTAAGAAATACCAACAATCACTTTTGGCGTCGTTGCCGAGGAAGGCAAAGGAAGTAAAGGATAGCTGTCACTTGTGATTAAGCTATATATACTAATAGTTATTAGACAGAATTACCCTTGCTTGTTTTCTCCCTTTGTGTGAAAATAAGGTCGTGTTGGCTAACACATTTTATGGGATGGCCAACGAGGACGCAATTGCTCAATTGCAAGATGATTCAAGATGTACCACAACAAATATCCGCTAGGCAACACCATTCCCCTTCGCGCAAGGATTTCGGCTTCCAGCAGGAGCCAAAGACATCCATTCCCAATCTTGGGGGAGGCTCCAAGAGTTCATCTTAGTTTGCCTCCCTCATGGGATGGATAGTTGGCTCTTAATCCAACACTCATGTCATGGGTTGGCTCCACCAATCCATGAGTGCACTCATGCTGAAGCTGAAGGAGACCTATTCTGATTCATCATGGATGAGAAGATGGTCTGCACTCAAGGGGTGGATTTAATAATGCTCTAGTTCCTTTAGCTTAGCATGCACACCACTTAACAAGGTGGACTTGCTAGTTATGGAACTACACCTCCCATTGATGTAACATGAAGATCAAGCCAATGGAGAAGTATTTGGATGATCCAAGCCATGAAAATTCACATGATTTGTGAAAATCCATGTCAACATGGGACACTTGGGGAATTAATTCCCAAATATACATTGGTATTATTCCTTTCATACAACAACTTCAGTGGCTACCATTCACAAGGAGGTCAAGGGTGGAATCAACATCACCCTTGTAATCAAGGAGGCTACATGGATTTCAAGAGATTTAAGTTCAACTAGCCCACCTTGGAATATTTTTGTCCATAGCCAAGCAGAAGTCAAGATCACATTCAAATGAAGCTCTTGGCCAAGGACAAGAAATTCAAAGATCATTCAATATCCAAACTATTCCACAATTACTTGTTGGGATCCTACACATCGACCACGACCGTACAACCTTGGGAAAGTGACATTGTGGATCAAGTGTTTCTTGTTTGATTATGGAGTCCACATGACATCATGCCCAAGGAAGCCTTTGATCTATGATCAAAGTACGGGTTAACTCCAATGAATATCAAGAAGGATGAAGTGGCAGCCCTAAAAAGGACAAGCCTCACCATGCTAATGAGAGAATATCTTGAAATGGGAAAAGTCGTTGTAACATCAACAAGTCTTTATCAAGGCTGCGAAGAGGCTAGGGACACCATGTGGCCCACATGTCCGGATGACACCCAAATTAATTTTGGCATGTCGGGTAGAAGTTGTCAACATCTTCAACTCTGAGATTGGACAACAAGTCATCGCAATAAACAAGACGGAGGTAAGCCCCACTCATTGGACTTCAAAAATTTGGTGAGTCCTTGCCAATTGGTTAATTTGTAGTTATCTCAAATTTGTTTCCCAATTGCATATTTGAATTTCTCATCATTTGCATTCGGCATTTTTAAATTTACACACCTGCATGTTGGAAGGTAAAATTTTCAACCAAAAATCTAAACATTTGAATTAGGGAAGAAATTTAATTGCATATGAACTCTGGGCATGACATCTTCAATTTATTTTTCTAATACAACTCAAAAAGATTTTCTTTGTGCCTCATTGCATTCACAAGTTGTTTGAAGTTGGGTTAGACAATTTGACAATAGGGTTCAATTTGCTTTTGGCTAATATATTGCAGCAGGACAAAAAATTGTTAATAAGTGGTTTGGCAAGAAAGGGAAGGCCACATCAAGCTCAAGCCACCATTGTTAGGATTTGAGAACATCTCTCCTTCAAACTCATTTTGAGTTTCAGGTAGAGAAATATTCAATATGATGACCCAATAGAGGAGCAAGAATAAGTCTCAACCAAATCCATCACGAAATCCAACCACAACTTGTCATTTCACGTCAAACATCAAGTCTATGCAAAAATCCAAGACCGTGAGTTTCTCACACAAAGGCCTTCATTACCAACTGCCCTTCAAATGAGGTATGAGTTTAGCATTTTTCATTGTTTGGTTTTCCTTGGAATTGAATATTCTTGTTTGCATTTATGAGGAAGGTTTCCATTTCCTCATCATTTAATTATCGTGCATCATCACAAGAGTAAGTGTCAGTATTGTCTTTTGGATCTCCAAAAGGAAATACCACCTTACATGGTAAAACCTAAAACAAGTACCTAGAATCCCTTAAGCATTGTTTTATAGACTTAGTCATTTTTGCTTAGGTTTAGAAAACAAAACTTTTGGGCAGAACTTAATGGGTGAATTGGCATGTAGCAACTTAGGCATAGTGATCTCTATGATTTTGATTTATGCTTCATGCATATATGGTGTCACTTGATTTCAAACTCCTATGAGAATAAGTGATACTACTGATATTAATTTGAATTGCATGTTTATGTGGAATCACTAAATTTCAAATTCATAGAAAAGTTCAGGGGGATAAAATTGTAAACCTTGTCTGCCATGATCTAAATGATAACATTTGCTATTGTGTAAAATGCTATGATGGTTAGAAACTGAAAAAGATGAAGAGACCCATATAGTGCATTTATATCACTTGCATTGATATGAGTAGGAGCTTTAGAAAATGTGCAAATTGATTTATCTATAAACCCCACTTTTTTAATGAATAATACTAAAAGTGGCCTAGAGGGGGGTGAATAGGCCTTTTTTAATTTTAGTCAAAACCTGCAACACTTAACAAACTGATCAAATCCCGAGATATCGGACTAGTCCTGTAGAGTGCGGACTAGTCCGGTGCGTGCAGACTAGGTTGATCATGTTCGATCAATGATTTCAATACAAGCACAATATGCAGCGGAATATAGTATATAACTTGCAAGTGTTGAGTCAATGAAGCTAAGTATAATACAAACCAATTCTTGTTTCAAAGTTTTAACGTATGTTATGCAAGATTGACAAAACCCTAGATTGTAATATGAAAATTAAGAACAAGTTTGACACAAGAGTTTATCCCGTGGTTCAGTTCCCACGGAGGCAATCTACATCCACGTTGAGGAGCCCATGAAAGGACTGGGTCTTCACTGACCCTAACCTCGTTGAATCGTCACGAAGGCCAATTCTCTTCCACTATCACAAGGGTAAATCAACAAGTTCAAGGGGCCTTCTCACAAGTTTAGGGCTCCCCAAGATTAAAAGCAAACACCACCAAGAACACACTCTTAAGATGAACAATGAAACAGCAGTAGTGTGTTAGAGATCAAACCCAAGAGCTCAAACGTGTGAATCGTGTCTCTCCTTTCATCCTATATGAGTCCTCAAGGATTTGATCTTTCTTGCGTTGGATTGGGTGGAGAGATGTGTTTTCTAAGCTCTTGGAGGGTGTGATAGCGCGGGGGGTCAAGTAAGTTGATAGTTGGGCCGTGCACATCTTTTTGTATGGTGTTTCCAAAAGTTATCGCTAGGGTTCAGAGGGTCCGGACTAGTCCGTGGTGGAGTCCGGACTAGTTCGTTGTGCGGCATGCAGGAAACCCTAAGTTCTCAAGAAGATCGGACATGTCTGACTTAGGGCAGACTAGTCCGATTTAGGCTCTGGAATAGTTCAGACTAGTCCGATTACTTTTGGACCAGTCCGGCTGTGGTGATCTCCTTAGTGAATTGGTACAAGTCCACATTTAGAGGACTTGTTCGATTTTAGTCAGAGAGGTTACCGGACTAGTTCGTGGTGATTTCGGACTTGTCTGATTTTAGTCAGAGGCATTATCGAACTAGTCCAGACATTATCGGACAAGTCCGCACTCGCTATACTTGTCCGAACTAATACAGAGAGGATATTGGACTAGTTCGTTGTCTATCAGACTAGTCCGTTTTTCCTGTGAAATGTGACGTGTGTGAGGATTTTTTGTGCTTGAGCTCTTGGGATGTGTTACACCAACACACTCCATACACAATAATATATTCCATTCAGCTTTTGAGCCCTTTTCCGAATTGATCCTCATTCTCCTTTCTTTTTGGCACTTTCTTCATTCTTTCATTAAAACCTGCGCTCATCTCAATAATGTGGTTAGGATCTCATTTGTTTGTCATAAATCAACTAAAACCTACAAGGGATGCCTAGATGCAATTTCAATCTCCCCCTTTTTGGTGATTTATGACAACCAATTGAGATTTCAAAAAGTATGATAAAAATTGAGATTTTCATAAAGTGTGCACATATGAGCTTGAAACTCATTTAGCAAAGACAACAAAAGACATATGTGCACTCTTTATGGTGGGATGCAAAACTAAGTGAGTGTGAGCAGTAATCATGATGACAGTTAAGTAATTGACATCAATATATGAACAACAAGAATATATGTCAATTTCAGAGCAGAATCATAGATTTCATAAATATGAGCATAAATAGTTCATAGCATTGTATCGCAAGACAAAAGGTATCAAAAGGGCATAATATGAAGTCTTACAAACCAAAAGAGACAAAAAGATGCATAAATAAAGCTCTCATCTCTCAACCTACAGCTAAGACCTAGTGACTCCCCCTCAATCTCTCCCCCTTTGGCATCAAGACACCAAAAATAAGGAGAGGAAGGATCCAAGATCTTCAATCCTCGCTGTCGGTCCTTTCATCATCTTCATCTTCAATCTCGGGCTGAGGAGGAGTAGGAGGAACGGATACACTCGAGGTGCCCCCAATGCAAAGTATGCAAGCTCGGAGGGAGTCAAGGGCCCGAGCTCGGTGAAATCTGAGGTTGAGTCATCAGAGATGACTGGGGATCCAGTAGGCTCGATCTCCAGCTTCTGGCAAATGTGTTTGACATTTTCTTTGACATATTGCATATCAGCCTTCCGCTCCTTGTTCAACTTGTGAGTGTTCACTTTGGCCTTCTTGCATGAGGCAAAGATTGCTGCCAAGTACTTCAGGATTCCACTAGGAGAACCTTTTTGGGGAGGGACCCTAGTGTAGGGATCAACCCTTGCATCTCCTCTAGCTCTCCTCGGAGCTTCTTCACTGGATGCAGGAGAAGGGGCATCTTGGATAGAGACTTGGGGAGGCTTCTGGGGCCTCAATGGAGTGTGCTCAACATCCTTCACAAACTCGATCCCTGTGACCTTCTCAATCATGAACATTAAGTAAGGTGCGTAGCCACAGGATCTGTTAGGAGTGCAGGAGATGTTGACCATGTCATTCCACATGTAGTCAAAGACATCAAACCTCCTGTCTTTGCTAATAACCATCATCAGTGTCCTGAGATAGCCTTGGACACTCCCTGCATCCCAATCCTTTGGGGCAATAGTCTTCCTCAGGAACCTATTGAGGAACACAACGAATCACTTCATATTCTTGGTGGAAGGAGGGTTGAAAGTTGAGCGGGTGTCATAAAGGAACTTCATTTTGTCCTTCTCAAGGACACCTATGTTGTGAATGATCAAGTAGTCGCTGCTGGAGCTCTCAAGATGTGGCAACCTTGCAAACTCGTCATAGGTAATGGTGTTGGATCCATGAGTCATCCAAGTCACCCGCCCTTCCTCATCACTTGCACAATATCATGTAGAATAGAACTGAGCAATGACTTCATCATTCCAATTGTTCCTGAAGGCAAACAGATCCTTCAATCCATGCTTCTCCACTGCCTGAACTACCTCATCAAAGGCTGAGCAGCTCTTCCTTTCAAAATGCTCCCAATCAACCCATAGGCTACGCATTACTGGATTCTTCATTGTGAGGTACACGGACTTATAGAAGTCCGTATGGAAGTTGCTCTAGAATCTTCCACCGGCTGCCTTCTTGGACCGGTTGTAGCCGTCCACATTTCTGAATCTGGAAGCCGTGTCGCTTCCCCTGCCATTGAACCTCTCCTCGGAGGGATCCCGGGTCCCTTGTTTTGGAGCTGTCATCTTGAGAGGGCTGATTGGGCCCGTGGCAATCCCTTTGCCCTTGCCCTTAGCTTGGCGAACAACCGCTGAGCTAGGGCCAGCACCCGCTGAAGCCTTGGAGATAGGCTTCTTGGCAAGAACCTTGTGTCAAGCCTGAGGTGGAGAAGGTGCTGGCTCAGATGGGCGCTCATGGCACTTCTTGCCTTGGCCCGTCGAGGGCCGAAGCTAGGCTTCTTGGTCCATCTCGGCCTAAAAGTCAGAGATCTCGTCGTTGGAGCTCGACATTGTCCTGAGAATTAATTACACAAGGTATGGTTGAGAATTGATGGCAAGGAATTGCATTGAGGAATGGGAAACTAGGGTTGAGTTCAGTCAAAAATCGGACTTGTCCGGTATACAGGTACGGACTAGTCCGGGTGATCGAACTTGTCCGTACATGGTATAGACTAGTCTGGTGTTCATCACCTCAAACCCTAACTAGATGATCAATGGTGTTGCTCAATGCAAAAATAGCTCAACGTCAATGTAATACATCAAGAAAGCATGTATTAGGTGAAAGGAACTAAGCTATCTGATCAACAACGAAGGAAATCAAGATTTCTAGGGTTTGGGAGGAAATTTTACCGAAATTCCTCGATTCTTGGAGATGGAGGGGTTGAAGGAGCGGACAAGTATGTGTTCTTCAATCCCTATGAAATGGTGGTCGTTTTCCACCCAAACTCGAAGAGTTTTGGTGAGGATTCGCCAGATCACCGTGGGGAGCTCAAGCGAGGAGAGAGAGCGTGGGGCAAGTTGTGAGGATGAAAAAGATTAGGTCTTCTCGGCGGCTAGGGTTATGGAGTCGAAAAATTGGACTAGTCTGTGGTCTGCCGGACTAGGATGGACTACCGGACACTCCGCGGACTGGTCTGCAGGGGCGGACTAGTCCGGGTAACCACGGACTAGTCCGTGGTCACCAGAACAGAAATGCTTATCCCATTCGTATATATTCGAAGGTACTTATTAAGAAAATATGGGGGCCAAAACAATCAAGTAATCTTGATTAATATGATATCTAAGCATACAACAATCAAGCAATGACCATAATTCATCAAGATCAAGTAGTTGAAATAGTTTTGGAGAGAATTGAGAAAGATGATTTTCGCAACTCAAACAATATATTTTGAAGAGTCCATACAGGTATGCAAGTTTTCAAGCTACATTCCGAGCATCAAGGATATTTAGTTCATTTTGGAGCTCGCAAAAACGTTTTTCATCATGTGGATTGGTAAATATATCGGCTAGTTGTTTTTCGGTGTTGATATGGGAAATAGCTATGTCTCCTTTCATTGAGTGGTCTCTCAAAAAGTGGTGTCGGATGTCTATATGTTTGGTCCTAGAGTGTTCAACAGGGTCATGGGCAATCTTAATAGCACTCTCATTATCACAAAGGAGTGGAATACGGCTCATATTGTAACCGTAATCCCTTACAGTTTATCGCATCCAAAGGAGTTGTGCACAACAACTCCCGGCTGCAACATACTCTGCTTCGGCTGTGGATAAGGCAATGGAATTTTGTTTCTTGGAGGACCAAGAGACTAGGGATCTACCTAGGAATTGGCAGGTACCAGAGGTACTTTTTCTATCTACTTTGCATCCGGCATAATCTACATCGGAGTATCCAATGAGATTGAACTTGGAACCTTTGGGATACCAAAGGCCTAGGTTGGGTGTATGAACCATATATCTCAAGATCATTTTAACGGCTGTCAAGTGACACTCCTTAGGATTGGCTTGAAATCTCGCACACAAAAATACACTCAACATAATATCAGGCCTAGATGCACATAAGTAAAGTAAGGATCCAATCATGGAGCGATATACCTTTTGATCCATGCTTGGTCCATCTTCATTGAGATCCAAGTGTCCATTAGTTGCCATGGGTGTCTGGATATGCTTTTCCTTGTCCATCCCAAACTTATTGAGTATGTCTTGAGTGTACTTGGTTTGGCTTATGAATGTCCCTTCCTTATGTTGTCTCACATGGAATCCCAAGAAGTACTTTAGCTCTCCCATCATAGACACTCAAACCTATCTGTCATAATCTTACTAAATTCTTCACAAAAGGATTTGTTAGTTGAACCAAGGATAATTTCATCAACATAGATTTGACAGTTAAAAAGATCACTGTCGAAGTGCTTTGTGAATAATGTATAATCTGATTTTCTAATCTTAAAACCATTTTCAATTAAGAAATCTCTAAGACACTCATACCAAGCTCTAGGAGCTTGTTTGAGGCCGTAGAGAGCCTTACGCCGTTTAAAGACGTGGTCGGGGAACTCTTTGTCTTCAAATCCGGGACGTTGCTCCACGTAAACCTCCTCCTAGATTGGACCGTTGAGGAAGGCGCTTTTCACATCCATTTGGTTGAGCTTTGACTTGTGAATACCAAGTTGTGCCTTGTTCCTTGTCACCATCCCGTGTTCGTCTTGTTTGTTGTGGAAGACCCATTTGGTGCCGACGACGTTCGTGTTAGGTCTTTCGACGAGTTCCCACACCTCGTTTCGTTTGGAGTTGTTCAATTCTTCTTGCATCGCCACCACCCAATCCGGATCTCTCAATGCATCCTCAATCCTGCGTGGTTCCAAAAAGGACACAAAAGAGCAATGCTCACAAAAGTTAGCTATGTGGGATCTAGTTGTTACTCCCTTTTGGATGTCAGCGATGATGTTGACAATTGGGTGATCCCTTTGGACGCATTGGTGTACTCTCGAGTGTGGCACTTGTGGTCTTGTATCATCTTCGTCATCTTCTTCTTCTCCCCCTAGATGGTTGCCCTCATTGACTTGTTGATCATCTTCGTCTTCTTGTGGTTGATCTTGTGTGGAAGCTCCCCCTTGATCATTGGCCTCCACTTGTTGTTCATCTTCCTCATGCACATGTGGAGGTGGTTCTTGTGGTCGAACATCGCCCAAAGCCATTCTTGTCAAAGCATGACATGGAGCTTCTTCTCTACCTAGCACACATGGATCATCTTGCTCTTCTTGAGAGCCGTTAGTTTCACCAAACACTACGTCACGTGATACTTCATCAAGTATGGATCAGGTCTTGTTGAAGACACGATAGGCGTAGGAGTTTGAATCATAACCAAGCAAGAAACCTTCATCAGACTTCAAAGCGAACTTTGAAGTCCTAGGCTTCTTATTTAAAATATAGCACTTGGAACCAAAAACTCAAAAATAAGAAATATTTGGCTTGTTGCAGTGAGTAGCTCATAGGATGTCTTCTTGAGTAGTTGATGAAGATAGAGTCAATTTATGGTGTGGCAAGCGGTGTTAACCGCTTCCGCCAAAAACCGACCCGAGGTCTTGTATTCATCGAGCATTGTTCTTGCCATCTCTATGAGGGTTCGTTTCTTCCTTTCGACAACTCCATTTTGTTGAGGGGAATAAGGTGCTAAAAACTCATACTTTACCCCTTCTTTATCTAGGTACTCCTCAACTTGAGTGTTCTTGAACTCTGTGTCATTATCACTTCATATGTTCTTGACCTTCAATCATAACTCATTTTGGGCATGCTTGAGAAAATTCTTGGGGGTTCCTTGGGTCTCTGTCTTATCATGCAAAAAGAAAACCCAAGTGAGGCGCGAAAAGTCCAACAATTACTAAGCCATATTTGTTACCGCCGATGCTTATGTAAGCAATCGAACCGAAAAGGTCCATGTGAAGTAGATCAAGCAGTCTTATTGTAGTCATGACGTTCTTCGCGGGATGAGGTGCTCCAACTTGCTTCCTAGCTGGCATGCTCTAGAAGGCCTGTCTTTCTCAAAAACAACATCTTTCAAACCTCGGATGTTATCGCCCTTGATGAGTTTTTGAAGATTCCTCATACCAACATGCGCTAGCCATCTATGACATAGCCAACCCATGTTGGTCTTTGCAATCAAGCATGTGTCAAGTTCGGCTTTATCTTTGTCGAAGTCAACAAGGTAAAGCTTTCCCTTTAACAAACCCTTGAATGCAATGGAACCATCACCTCTTCTAGAGACAGTCACATCCTCATTAGTGAACAAGCAATTATAACCTTTGTCACATAATTGAGATATGGATAGCAGGTTATAATCTAAGGAATCGACATGTAACACATGAGAAAGAGTATGTTGAGACAATATTGCAATTTCACCGGTACCGAGCACCTTTCCTTGAATATTGTCTCCAAAATAGATGCCCTCGCTTGGATCCTCATTTTCTTCATACTCAACGAACATCCTACTTTCTCCAGTCATATGGTTGGTGAAACCACTATCTAGCACCCATTTCGATCCACCGGAGGAATAGGCCTGCAAAACAAATCATGCCTTGGTTTTAAGTACCCAAGCTTGCTTGGGTCCTTTGAGGTTAGTTACAAGAGATTTGGGCACCCACACATGAGACTTGGTGTTCCCATGGTGTGGCCCAACATAATGAGCATAAACTTTACCGAGATTACTTCTCATTAGAACATAGGATGCATCGAAAGTCCTGAATAATAGTTGTTGTTGTTTATGAACAGAACTAGTCCGTGAAGCCGGACATGTCCGGAGGACCGGACTTGTCCGTATGGATACCGGACTAGTCCGGTGATCATATGTGTTGACTTTAGGCTTTCTAGCTTGAGAGGAGTTTCCCTTCACAAAGGCAATGCTCTCCTTGTTATTTTTATGGCTTCTAGCATATTGATTTTCACCATAAGAATACCCAATGCCATATTTGACATTAGGAGGTCTTGTGGCCATGTATGCACTACGTGCATATTTGATCTCCTCCTTGTCAAATATGCCACTTTTGGAAGGATGCTTGTCCTTGGTAGAGGTTGACTTGTCTTTCAAGCTAGTGTCAATTTTAGCACATGAACAAGTAATAATAGCTTTAGTTTAAAGGGGTTGAGAAGGTGAGCTTGAATAGGATGAGGGGTCACTTTGTTTGAGTGACTCAACTTGTACCTCAAGGATCTTGTTAACCTTCGATAGGTTAGCAAGTTCGTCCTTGATGGTAGTATCTGAGTTGCTTAACTTCAATCAAGCTTCCTTGCTTGAGGCTAACTCAAGTTCCAGTGAGTTGCCTTGCTCCTTTTCAATTTCGAGAAGCTTGTCAAGTTCAAGATATTACTCCTTTTGGGAGATAATCATATATTCTTGACGGTTGATCAAATTCTCCTTCTTAGCAAGCTGATCAAGTAGAAATTTCATTTTCGCGGCTGTTTTCTTATCTAAGACAACGAGCATGACTTCATTATCACTGGCGACTTCACTATCACTAGAATAGGATTGCAAGGAAGAGGATTTGGTTGTTACCTTTCGTTTACCTTCCTTTGCCATGAGGCAAGTGTCGTTGCCCTTCCATGCGCCGAGAGTTTGGTAGAGGGTGGAATTCTTGGATGTCTTCTCGATGGTTATGCTAGCCATCTCCTCTTACTCTTCGGATGAGGACTCATCATTTGAGTACCACTCTTTTCCTAGATGCGCTTGTCCAGCTTGCTTCTTCTTTTTGAAGAATTTCTTAGTTTGAGGCTTAGTTTCCTTGGGTTTTCTTCTTGTTTTCTTCATACAGGCAATCAACTATAAAGTGGTCATATTGACCACAGTTATAGCATCCCGCCTCAACTTCGGTCTTGATTTTTTTTTTGTGTGTTTTCCTTCACTTGATTTTCCCCCTTGTCTTTTCTTCATCATTTTCTTGAATCTCTCCATGAATAGAATCATGTCTTCCTCATCTATGTGGCTGCTCTCATCATTGCTGTAATCTTCTTGTTGAGCTTCTTGAGCTTCTTTTGACAAGGGTTTGCAAGTGGACCTTAAAGCGACCCCTTTTTTGTTTGCCAAGGTGAGGTCGACAATCTCCTTGACATGCTTTGCCTGCTTTTCCATCATCTCGAAATCGATGATTTCCCCAAGCAGCTCATCTGGGGTCATTTTCTTGTACCCGGGGCTTTCTCTAATTACCGAGCACAAGGTGACGTTGTGAGGCATGAAAGCTCTAAGAATGAGCATCACCACCTCGTGATCGTTCCACTTCTTGCTTCCGTATGCTTGAACCTTGTTGATGAGCGTCTTTAACCGGTTGTACATGTCTTGTGGCGACTCATCTTCTTCTATGGCAAATCATCCCAATTCGCCTTCGATCATTTCGATCTTCGCTTCTCGCACATGATGATCACCTTCATGTACAGTTTGGAATGTATCCTAGATTTCTTTCGCAATGTCGAGCCCATCCACCTTGGTGAACTTATCCCGACTTAGAGAGGATGTAATGATTGCTGCAGCTTGAGCATTCCGATGAATTGCTTGCTCTTGACTTGGTGTAAGCTCTTCATCGTCGTCCGGGATATCTATTTCTGTACATACAATATGCCATAAACTGGGATTGTTTGTCCTATCATAGGATTTCCAATCAAAATCGACACAAGCATGCAGTTTTGCAAACAAAACATTTATTTTAAAACAGGATCAATATGCTTCAAGGACATTTGCCTTGCTCCGACAGATAGTGTTGCTCAAGCGCTTTGAAGTCTTCGTTCTGGAAATCCTCGTGCACGACGTCTTGAGTACTTCCCTCTAATCGTGATCACACATACAAGAAAATATATACAAATCAACATGATGCACACATACTAATCAACTTGCGATGACATGCATGCATGCAAATTTCAATTATTAGTTAACTATGGTTGTTTGTTTATTAGATGCAACTAGTACATACGTGTTTATGCAAGTTTACGGGGGTTTTAGCGAGAACTAATGCTGCTGAAAATAGAAAGATGGTGCAACTACGATCAAATTACTTCTATTAGATCTAATAAGTTCCTAAATTCGCATCGGAAAAAAGGAATCCTACCATAGACGCGACGACTTCGAAGATCGCGGGACGATGGCGACGCGTAGATGAAGTGGATGGCACAACAGTCCTCTGGCGGCACGACGACGGCGGCGCGACGATCTCCGGTGGACGACGATGTCTTCCTCCTTTTCTTCTTCTTCCCCTCCTTTTTTCCCTCTCTTTTTCTCTCCGGCGGCGCAGCTCTGTTCTTCTTTTTTTTTTTATTGGCGGCTAGGGTTTCTCTGGTGTCGAGAAAACATGGAGTGGCCGTATTCATAGGTGGTGAGGCAATCGATCCAGAGACCGGCTCGGTCCCTGGCTCAGGCGCGCGGGCGAGCGGGCCGCTTGGCTAGGGGCGCGGGGGCGCGCACTGGCGTGGGCGAGCGGGGTGGCCGGCTCGGGCGGCTTGGCCGGCTCGGCCAGGAGCTGGCCGGTTGGGCATTATTTGCCCAGAAACTTCCGAGGGTGAAGCAAAGATTCCCCCGGAAACTTCCGGAAGTTTCCGGAATCTATTGTTTTTTTCTTATTTTTTTTCTTTCTTTAGGTTTGACAAATATATTTATATATATATATATATATTATTTTTATATTCTTTTCCTAATAAATGTTTTAAATTATTATTTCCTTTTTCTTCTTTTGCTACACATATCTTGTATATGTATGTTTTATGTTTTATTCTTCTTCCTTTATTCTGCTAATGTTTAATGCATCATCATGTATGCAATGCATGATGCAAAAATTGAGGGTGTTACAAATCTACCCCCATTAAAGTAAATCTCGCCCTCGAGATTTGACAGCGTGGAGAAAAGATTAGGGAATTCTGCATTAAGGTCCTGTTCACGTTCACACGTAGCTTCGGCTTCCGTATGGTGGTTCCATTGCACTTTGCTCCAACGGACCCTCTTATTCCTCGTGACCCTTTCCTTCACGTCCAAGATCCTGATAGGTTGCTCGACATAGGACAAATCCTCCTGAAGTTCTAACTCGTCAATCAGCACTTGTTCTTCCTGCACCCTCAGACATGTGAGACCTATGTGTGCTGAATACATTGGCTTTGACAATAAAAGTTTTGAATGCTGCCATAACATCTTTTTAGCAAGGTCCGACTCTTGCTCCAAGCTTCTGCAAGGTCTGACAATAGGTCCGACTTTCTTTGTCTAGATCCGACATGTTTTTGGGTATCTCTGGTGAGCTTTGTCTTTAGCTCCGGCATGTCTTTGATAGCTCTAGCATGTCTTTGTTAAGCTCTGATATGTTTTGCTAGGTCCGACTTATGTTGGTTAGCTCCGACATGTTTTTCTAGCTCCGACTTTTGGGATGACTAGTTCCGACTAGTTTTGGTTAGCTCTGGCGCTAGGTCCGACTAACTTTGGTAAGCTCCGGCGCTAGGTCCGACTAGCTTTGGTAAGCTCCGGCGCTAGGTTGTACTATCTTTGGAAAGCTCCAGCTCAAGCTCCAGTTAGCTTTGGCAAGGTTCAGAGCTTGATCGTAATGTTCCAAATTTTCATGTGAAATGTTTTGAACTTGCTTTACACTTATGGAAAGGTTGCTTATTATTCTTGTACTAAGTTTTTGGTGCATTTTGGTTGATATGGTTGATATAATTTTTCTATGGTTTGCAACATGCTTATGTGAGGTGCTCACGTAAGGTGTTGTGTTCGGAACTAACTTGAGTCAAGTCGCGGACTTGGGCTCATACGGATTGGTTGTTTATTCATGTGCAAGTGTTGCTTGAGTTCAAGAATGGCTGGTGACGGGATCCATTGAACTAGTCTTAGGGAGAAGATGAGGTTCAATAACCAAGTTCGGGAGGAATTGTGGTTGAGTTGATCGGGAGGTTGCGCAACATGTTTGAATCAAGAACAATGCATATGAAGGTATCATAGACGTCGTTGGAAGATGTTTGCACGTGTGCAAGGAGTTTATGGACGTGGCTGCATGGTTCCGAGGTGTGATGAAGAGATATGGACGTAAAGAATTGGTCGGAAAGGTCCAACCGACTAGGTTATGGACTCAGGCTGCGACTGAGTCGGGTTTGACTCAAATATGGAAAAATTTGAGTTGGTTATGATAGGATTTCGTGTGGGTCACGAATTTGAGTTGTTTTAGGAATGTGGGATATGTTCCTAAGGTGTTTGAAAGTCTTAAGATTGCTTCTATCTGTGTATAGAAGAGTCCTAAGCAGTTATGGAAAGTTTCGATTCGTGATCGGAGTAGGATTGGAGTCCTAGTTGAGATTGGGTTGGCCTAAGGGCCGGTTATATAAGCAAGGGAGGCCAGGGCTCGTGGTAGAGATCTTTGGGGCTGTTCTACTTGTGTTCTATTGAATAAAATTCGTAGTTTGAAGGAACTTTTGTGCCTTGTTCGTCCGACTTGTTCCAGACAAGTTTTACTCGTCGAGTTTCTGGACAGCACTACCTTTCGTCGGTGGTTTTATCATAAATCGAGTTTTACAGATCCAATTGACGTGATTCTTTTTGGTTTGTCTTCAAAACTTGATTATCTATCATCTGTCAAAATTTCACGGTCCTTGGATTTGTGGTTTCTGATCTACACGAGTTTCTTTGCAGCGTTTCAATACTGTTTTTCTCGGGTAGGACAGATTGACCTTTGTTCGATCTTTCGATCATAACTTTCACGTGCTCTTCGATCCTACAATTGGTATAAGAGCCACGGTGCTCCAATCATTGTGATTTGCACGTGTTTTTGACTAATCATCATGGAGAAATACTCCGCCAAACCTTGTGTGTTTGCTGGTATTGATTTTCAGGTTTACAAGGCACACATGGAGGCTTTCATCCTAGCGCAAGGCTTCGCAATATAGGAGAAGGTGTACAAGACTTACGAAGTCCCACCTAACGATCAAGTTACGGCTAAAAACCTACGGGACATCGACAACAACAACAAAGCCCAAAACTTGATCATCCAAGGACTCACTCAAAGCGACTTCGACCGCGTTGCACACCTTCGATCGTCATATGATGTGTGGAGAGCGCTTTGTGACTATCATGAAGGATCTAGCACGATCAAGGAGGTGACACAAGATATGTTCAAAAAGGAATATGTGTGTTTCGATATGCAACCCGGTGAGTCTATCGATGACCTTTTCGCTCGCTTCAATAAAATTCTGAGCAATCTGCGTAGTGTCAATGTTTACTTTTCTGAAGCTGAAAATTCTAGGCAACTTCTTAGTGTATTAGACATGTCAATCTGGGAGATGAAAGTTACATCTATTCATGAATAAACTGTCATGAGTTCTCTTACATTAGATGTGCTTTACTCTAAACTAAAGACTCATGAAATTGACATCTCATCACGTAAGAATCCAAACAAGTCTATTGCTTTTGTTTCACAACGTGACATGCCTAGCTCTGGTCAATCTTCATCTTTTGGTACACTTGATTTGTTGTCCTCTCTAACACTTGAATAGATTGACGAGTTTCCAGAGGCTTAGCTAGCACTTCTCTCTACTAGGTTCTCAAAAGCATTGCAAAATGTGAGAACCAGAAGGAGAGGAAGCTTCGAACCTCAACGATGCTTCGAATGTGGTAAGACGGGACACTTCCATACAGAATGTCCAAACCTTTCAGGTTCTACTTACCAAGAAGAAAAACAATAAAGGATGAAGCACTCCTCAACAAATGATAAGAAGAAGAAGAAGAAGAAGAAGAAGAAGAAGAAGAAGGGCTTTCCAGGTCGTCAACTGGTGAACAGTTTTATCTCCGCACTCCAAGAACTTGGCTCAAGTGACGTGGACATTGGAAGTGATGAAGATGAAGATGATTTGGCAAACTTGTGCTTTATGGCGGGCAAGTCAAGATCAATTATGGATGAGGCAGAACACAACAGTGACAATGAAGAGGTATGTCCTACTTGCGAAAAAATGTGTGATGCTATTTCTCGTGCCACTATTATTGTTAAGAAAAAGAACAAAAAGCTTAGGGATAGTGCTGCTAAAATTGAATCACTAGAATCTGAAATCAACCGTTTAAAAACTTTGATTCCTAGTGTTGATGCATGTCCCTCATGGGATTTAATATATGAACAATTGTCCTCATTAAGAAGTGCGCACACCTCCACACTTGATAAACTTGAGTTAGAAATTGAAAAGAACAAAGAGCTTGCTGCACTTAATGATAAAAACATGAAAGGTTAGCTAGCTGTTCTACAATTGATTTGAATTGTTCTACTTGTGATGATCTTGATAAGAAAATATAAGATGCTATGAATGAAATTTCTATCTTGGACAATGCTTTACCTTCTCATGAAGTTGAATTTTGTTCCGATTGCAAAGTAAAAGGAAAAAATTCATGTGAAAATTGCCTTGATCTGTCCAATAAACTTGATGACATGCATAGGACATTAGACCGGTTTTGTAATGGAAATAAGAACCTAAACTTGCTGCTGAATTCTTCCAAGTCTTGCAATGATAAAACTGGTTTAGGTTTTGATTCTCATGCTCATGGTAAGGCACATCCACCTAAAATTGTAAAGTCATTAGGAAGTGGTTTGATTCAAGCAGTTCCTAAACAAAAATAAGTTGTTTTCAAATCTACAAGAGTGTTGTCTCATTCAGTTTCAAATAAAAATATTGCTTGCTCATCTAGACATGAACACAAAGTTAAATTTCATTGTACCTACTGTGGTAGAGATGGTCATGTCATAGATTTTTGTTATAGACTAGCTAAACAATAGAAAAGGGAAAGAATGATTGCTACATCTCATAACTTTCATGCAAAATTTGCTGAACATATTAAACCGAATGCCAGTAACATGCAACCTGCTGTTATGAGTCAAAAACATTAAAAGTTTACCTCTGGACCTTCTGTTTTTCCTCTGGAGTACCTATTTTTGTGCTACACAAGTAACACCTTATAGGTCAGTAGTTAAGAGTAAAAAACCCTCAAACTTTGACTCATAAACCTGCTGTTTTATCTCAGCTTTCGCATGTTTTTCCTGCTGCACGTCGTGTGACTCAGTACTGGATACTTAAATGTCTTTTGACTAACCCCAGTATTGAGTCATCGACGTATTGTGCTTCTATGTAGGTTACACGCTTGAGGAAGGAGAACATTTGGATTGTGGATTCAGGTTGCTCACGCCACATGACTGGTAACAAAGAATGTTTCTCCTCCCTCTCTTTTGCTTCACGTGTAGAGAATGTTACTTTTGCCGATAATTCTGCAACTCCTATAATTGCTAAGAGTTCGGTTAGAGTAAATAATCACTAAACTTTGAAGGATGTGGCACTTGTCAAAAGTTTGAATTACAACTTGCTTTCTATTTCACAATTGCTAGATGAAAATCTAGAAATTATTTTCAATAAAAACTGCTGCAAAGTTGTAGGTTCAAATAGTGAGCTTATTTTTCACATGTCTCAGTTTGGAAGAGTTTTTAAAGCTGATTTTGATATGTCTTCCTCTAAGCATAGGTGTCTAGTTGCTAATGATTCAAAGGACTTATATTTTTGGCATCATAGACTTGGTCACGTAGGCTTTGATCACCTAACGCGTGTTAGTGCTCTTGGTCGCATATGTGGGCTGCCTAAGCTTAAAGGGGACAAAGAAATTGTGTGCTCTTCTTGTAGACATGCTAAGATGGTTGTAGGTTCACATACTCCTCTCACAATGATCATGACACTTGAACCGGGTCAACTTTTGCACTTTGACATCATAGGACCTTCACGTGTTCAATCCTTAGGAGGTAAATGGTATGTTCTTGTTATTGTTGATGATTATTCTAGATACTCTTGGGTTTACTTTATGGCATCTAAGAATGAATCTTTTAGTCACTTTAGAACTTTATTTCTTAGATTATCAATTGATCACCCATGATATTTAAAAGCGACCAGAAGTGATAACGGAACTGAATTTAAAAATCAATATTTTGATCACTTTTGTGCTAAAAGTGGAATAGATCCGCAATTTTTTCACCATAAGTACCTCAACAAAATGGTGTTGTAGAAAGAAAGAACAGAACCTTAGTTGAGATGGCTAGGACTATGCTTCATGAGTATCAAACTCCTAGGATATTTTGGGCTGATGCGATTGCAACCGCTTGTTATGTCTCAAATCGTGTTTTCTTGCGCGCTAAGCTAGGTAAAACACCATATGAGCTCCGGTTTGGACTAAGGTCTAGTGTTACGCACTTTCGGGTCTTTGGTTGCAAATGCTTTGTTAAAAAACATGGTAATCTTGATAAATTTGAACCTAGATCCATTGATGGCGTGTTTCTTGGTTATCCATCTCATACTAGAGGCTACCGTGTGCTTTTACTTGACACTAAGAAAATTGTGGAGACTTGTGAAGTGTCGTTTGATGAATCTAGCCCAGGTACTAGCTCAAACATTGCAGGTCAGATCCATATCTGCAGCGGGAGAGCATTTTCGTTGAAGATGAGGAAGAGGTGGAGCTGCTGCCCGAAAATTCAGCAGCTAATGACATTGTTCGAGCTCCTGATTTTGATTCACAGCCAGCATCGACAACCACCATTGCTGGTCCAGATCCTCTTCAAGTCACAAGCTCATCGATTTGTGATGAACATGAAGAAGAAGAAGCTTGTGAAGTGTCCACTCCCCTCTGGGTTCTCAAAATTCATCCTCCACAATAGATTATTGGAAGCTTGCACAAACGAGTTACACGGTCCAGGTTTTGCGATCCAAACTCTCATGCTCATTCTGCTTTTGTTGCTTCTTTTGAACCCAAAGATATATCACACGCACTCACTAATGAATCTTGGATTATTGCCATGCAAGAAGAGTTAGAAAATTTTGAAAGAAATAATGTTTGGAAACTTGTACCTCCTCCTCAAGGTCACACTTTAATTGGAACCATATAGGTGTTTAAAAATAAACAAAGTGAGGATGGGGTTGTGGTTAGGAATAAGGCTAGGTTGGTTGCTCAAAGTTTCACTCAAGTTGAAGGTCTAGATTTTGATGAAACTTTTGCTCCTGTTGCTATATTAGAAGCCATAAGAATTTTGTTAGCTTTTGCTGCATCTAAAGGTTTTAAGCTATATCAAATGGATGTCAAAAGTGCTTTTCTTAATGGCTACATAGATGAAGAGGTTTATGTCAAACAACCACCGGGTTTTGAAAATTCAGATTTTTCTAATCATGTTTACAAACTGTCCAAAGCCTTGTATGGTCTCAAACAAGCCCCTAGAGCATGGTATGATAGGTTAAAAATATTCTTACTTGAAAAGGTGTTTACCATGGGCAAGGTTGATAAAAATCTTTTTGTGCTTAAGCATGGCAATGACTCATTATTCGTTCAAGTGTATCTGGATGATATTATCTTTGGTTGTGCTTCTCATGATCTTGTGTCCAAGTTTTCAGCTATAATTAGTTCAGAGTTTGAGATGAGTATGATGGGAGAACTCACGTACTTTTTGGGGCTGCAAATCAAGCAAACCAAGGAGGGTACCTTTGTGCATCAAATGAAGTATACAAAAGACCTCCTAAGGCGCTTCAACATGGACAAAAGCAAGCCTCTTCGGACACCAATGGGAACAACAACAACACTCGAACTTGGTGAAGATTGTGAACCCGTGGATCAAAAAGAATATAGAAGCATGATCAGATCACTTTTGTACCTCACGACATCAAGACCAGACATACAATCCAGCTTATGTCTTTGTGCACGGTTTCAAGCCTCCCCACGTGCTACACATCGTCAAGTCGTCAAAAGAATTCTCGGGTACTTACATGGAACTCAAGAATTTGTCATTTTTCTTCCTTCTTCCTAATCGTTGCTTTTAAAGCTTTTTCCGATGCTGATTATGGATGTTGTAGGATTGATAGGAAAAGTACTTCCGGTGCTTGTCATTTTCTTGGTAATTCACTTGTTGCTTGGTCCCCTAGAAAACAAAATTCAGTTGCACAATCCATAGCCGAATCCGAATATGTAGTTGCTGCTAGTGCTTGCTCAAAAATTCTTTGGATTGTTCAAACACTTCAAGAATATGGGGTTGTTCTAGATAATGTTCCACTGTTTTGTGATAACACTAGTGCCATTTCCATTGCTAAAAATCCTGTGCAACATTGTAGAACTAAGCACATTGATATTAGGTATTACTTTCTCCGTGATAATGTTGAAAAGGGAAACATTGTGCTTCACCATGTAGATACCGAACAACAATTGGCTGACATTTTTACGAAACCTTTGGATTTCACTCGTTTTTGTTTCATTCATAGTGAAATAGGGGTTATGCATCCTCATGGCTTACATTGAGGGGAAGTTTTCAAACTTGAGAAGTCCATGTGTGAATCTGAAATTAAAATAGTATGAGCATAGTATTTCATACATATATGACTTTGTGATTCCTTTTACATGCTAAAAGTTCTTACTACATTACTCGTGTTATACATTTTGTAGTTTTTGCCATGTCTAGTAATTGGAATAATTACTTACACTAAATCTGGTCATGGTTAAACTTTCTTGCTGTTTTGAACTTGTTGCATGCTCAAAAGTGTTTTTAATCATAAATAATTAATCAAGTAATCAACTCACATGTTGAGTTTTTGTGAACAAATATAAGATGAGAAAAGATCAAGATAATATGCATGCATCACACTTCTTCTTTTAAGATGGCTTATCATTGCACTTAGATATGAACTTGGAAGAAGTTGTGTATGACTAAAACCATGTTCTTAAGCTTCTGATTGTCAAATGACATAGGCTTGGCTTGGTTGGTTAGAATAAGGCAGATGTGCATATAATCTCTTGCAAATATCATATGATCTAAATTTATGCTTTGAAAAATAATAAAATGCAACAACAAGTGTCATGCTTTCAGGTATTGAAATAGTTAAGTTTGTGAGATCATGACTTGCTTAAATTGAAAATTGCATTTGATCTCTAGCATGGCTTACACTAATTTATGGATCTCATTGTTGTGATAGTGTAAGTTACTTGATAGTATGACTTGGATGAGCTTTGTTTTATATGTATATGTTATAATATGCTCATAACAAATAAAATTTCTCTGTTGAACCTTGCTGAATATATTGTCAAAGGGGGAGAGATAATAATATGGAGAATTATGCAAGGGGGAGAAATATGTATAGGGGGAGAAATTTATTTCTATCTCATTTGATTTTCAAGAAGGGGGAAAATCGTTCTCAAAACTTTTCATGCCAATGTTCGGATTTTAAATGGTGTTGCCAATGCATTCATCAAGGGGGAGATTGTGAGACCTATGTGTGCTGAATACATTAGCTTTGACAATAAAAGTTTTGAAAGCTGCCATAACATCTTTTTAGCAAGGTCCGACTCTAGCTCCGAGCTTCTACAACGTCTGACAATAGGTCCAACATTCTTTGTCTAGATCCGACATGTTTTTGGGTAGCTCCGGTGAGCTTTGTCATTAGCTCCAACATGTCTTTGATAGCTCCGACATGTCTTTGTTCAGCTCCTATATGTTTCGCTAGGTCCGACTTATGTTGGTTAGATCTGACATGTTTTTCTAGCTCCGACTTTTGGGATGACTAGTTCCGACTAGTTTTGGTTAGCTCCGGCGCTAGGTCTGACTTGCTTTGGTAAGCTCCGGCGCTAGGTTGTACTAGCTTTGGTAAGCTCTGGCTCAAGCTCCGGTTAGCTTCGGCAAGGATCAGAGCATGATCGTAATGTTCCAAATTTTCATGTGAAATGTTTCGAACTTGCTTTACACTTATGGAAAGGTTGCTTAGTATTCTTTTACTAAGTTTTTGGTGCATTTTAGTTGATATGGTTGATATCATTTTGCTATGGTTTGCAACATGCTTATGTGAGGTGCTCACGTAAGGTGTTGTGTTCGGATCTAACTTGAGTCAAGTTGTGGAGTTGGGATTGTACGGATTGGTTGTTTATTCATGTGCAGGTGTTGCGTGAGTTCAAGACATGGCTGGTGACGGGATCAATTGAACTAGTCTTAGGGAGAAGATGAGGTTCAACAACCAAGTTCGGGAGGAATTGTGGTTGAGTTGATCGGGAGGTTGCGCAACATGTTTGAATCAAGAACAATGCATATGAAGGTATCGTGGACGTCGTTGGAAGACCTTTGCACGTGTGCAAGGAGTGTATGGACGTGGCTGCATGGTTCTGAAGCGCTATGAAGATATGTGGACCTAAAGAATTGGTCGGAAAGGTCCAACCGACTAGGTTATGGACTCCGGCTGCGGCTGAGTAGGGTTTGACTCAAATATGGAAAGATTTGTGTTGGTTATTGTAGGATTTCATGTGGGTCACGAATTTGAGTTGTTTTAGGAATGTGGAATACATTCCTAAGGTGTTTGGAAGTCTTAAGATAGCTTCTATCTGCGTATAGAAGAGTCCTAAGCAGTTATGAAAAGTTTTGATTTGTGATTGGAGTAGGATTGGAGTCCTAGTTGAGATTGGGTTGGCCTAAGGGCTGGTTATGTAAGCAAGGGAGGCCAGAGCTCGTGGTAGAGATCTTTGGGCCTTTTTCTCTTGTGTTCTATTGAATAAAATTCGTAGTTTGAAGGAACTTTTGTGCCTTGTTCGTCCGACTTGTTCCAGGTAAGTTTTACTCGTCGAGTTTCTGAACAGCACTACCTTTCAACGGTGGCTTTATCATAACTCGAGTTTTACAGATCCAAATGACTTGATTCTTTTTGGGTTGTGTTCAAAAGTTTATTATCTATCATCTTTCAAAATTTCACGGTCAGTGCATTTGTGGTTTCTGATCTACACGAGTTTCTTTGTAGCGTTTTAGAACTGTTTTTCTCAGGCAGGACAGATTGACCTTTGTTCGATCTTTCGATCATAACTTGAGTTTCTCTCGACGGATTTGAGTGATTCTTCTTGTGTTGACTTTTTGAATTGATTCTCTCTGATATATATCACTTTTGTCACGGTGAAACACATTTAGATTAGTCTCACACATGATTTGTTTGGCAGATCGT
Source organism: Tuctoria greenei (assembly GCA_036927565.1). NCBI lineage: Eukaryota > Viridiplantae > Streptophyta > Magnoliopsida > Poales > Poaceae > Tuctoria > Tuctoria greenei. Next base: position 80,228,951 of record JAYESD010000009.1, on the reverse strand, counting down.
TTTTCTGCCGAAGGGGTTTGGATTTAATTGTACCCGCTGCGTAAGATTTTTTAAACTACCATTCACCCCCCTCTGGTAGATTTTCACGTGCTCTTCGATCCTACAAGACACTTCTTGATTTGAGACACATGAAACAAGTCGTGTACATCGGAGAGATACGCTTGCAGCTCAAGTCGATAAGCTTTCTCTCCTCGCTTGTCCCAAATCTTGAATGGTCCGATGTAGCGAGGTGCCAGTTTTCCTTTGACGTTAAACCGGCGTTGCCCTCGAATAGGTGACACTTTGAGGTATACGAAATCTCCAACTTAAAATACCAGATTCCTTCGCCTATTATCCGCATAGCCTTTTTGCCGCGACTGAGCAGCCCTTAGGTTTTCACGAATTATTTTAACTTGCCTTTCAGCATCTTGTAACACATCAGGACCAAATACTTGGTTCTCTCCAGTTTCATTCCAAACAAAGCTGTCCTACACATCCTTCCGTATAGTGCTTCATAGGGTGACATTTTCAAACTTGCTTGGTAACTATTGTTGTATGAAAATTATGCATATGGCAAGCTCTTGTCCCAACTTTTCCCATGCTTTAAAGCACAAGCTCTTAACGTGTCTTCTAAAATTTGATTGGGCCTCTAAATTTTTCCATCCATTTGAGGGTGATATGCCGAACTGAAGTTCAACCTTGTTCCCAATGCTTCATGCAATTTCTGCCAAAAACTGGTCGTAAACTGAGAACCTCTATCTGAGGCTATCTTCTTTGGGACTCCATGTCGACACACAATATGCTCCATGTATATTTCGGCCAATTGTGCAGCTATATATTTGGTCTTCACAGGGACAAAATGAGCTGACTTGGTTAAGCGATCCACAATTACCCAAATTGAGTCGTAGCCGGACTGAGTACGTGGTATCCCAACTACGATGTCCATTCCAATTTCTTCCCACTTCCATTTTGGGATGCAATGGTTGCAATAATCCAGCTGGCCTTTGATGTTCCGCCTTGACTCGTTGACACACATCACACAATGCTACATATTCAGCTATGTCCTTTTTCATGCTAACCCACCAATAACAAGCCTTCAAGTCTTTGTACATCTTTGTACAACCGGGGTGAATTGAGTAAGGTGAGTCATGTGCCTCTTTGATGAGTTCCAACCATCTCTGTTGCCTCAAACTAAGATCCATTTGTGTGAAAATATACTTAAGACTCTTGTGATCCGTACAAATTTAACACCTATGACCAAGAATGTAGTGTCTCCAAATTTTCAATGCATGTACCACGGCTACTAGTTCAAGATCATGTGTAGGATAATTCTTCTCATGTTTCATCAATTGTCTCGATGCATATGCAACCACTTGACCATCTTGCATGATCACACATCCAAGTCCTTGCCTCGATGCGTCGCAATATATATCAAAACTCTTGCTCACATCCGCAGTACCAAAACTAGGGCTGTTGTCAACCTCTTCTTCAACTCCTCAAAACTGTTTTGACAAGCTTGAGTCCATTGGAAAGCCTTTCTCTTCATTAGCAATTCCATCATTGGCTTGGCTATCTTGGAAAAGTCCTTGATGAATCGGCAGTAATATCCAACCATTCCAAAAAAACTCCTTATTTCCTTTACTTTTTGCGGGGGTTCCCATTTCAACACGTCCCTCACTTTTCCGAGGTCAACCAAAACTCCTCCTCTTGAAATGATATGACCCAAAAACTACACTTCCCTTAACCAAAACTAACATTTGTTGAACTTAGCATACAATTGATGCTCTCTTAATTTCTGCAGCGTAAGCCTCAAGTGTTCTTCATGTTCCTTATCATTCTTCAAGTAGATCATAATGTCATCAATGAACACCACAACGAACTTATCAGAGTACTCCCTAAAGACCTTATTCATGAGGTACATAAAGTAGGTAGGCGCATTTTTCAATCCAAAAGACATCACGGTGTACTCATAAGATCCATAATGTGTCCTAAAAGCTGTCTTGGGTATGTCTAATGGTCTAATCTTAATTTGAAACTATCCCGATCTCAAATTAATCTTAGAGAAGACACAAGCACCCTTCATATGATCAAACAAGTCTTCTATGTGTGGCAAGGTGTACTTGTTCTTGATGGTCACCTCGTTGAGAGCTTGGTAATCTACACACATCCTTTGTGTTCCATCCTTCTTGTCCACAAATATAATGGGCGCTCCCCAAGGTAAAGAGCTCGGGTGATTAAAACCCTTCTCTAATTTCTCTTGAATCTGCTTCTTGAGCTCCGCTAATTCCACAGGAGGCATCCTATACGACCTCTTAGCTATAGGTGCAATTCCAGGTACCAAATCAATAACAAACTCAATGTCTCGATCGGGTGGCATACCTGTCAACTCGTCCGGAAAAACATCAAAAAATTCACACACCACCGGAATCTCCTCAATTGCGGCACCATCCATATTATTCAGCTCCAATTGCTTCAGTGCGGTTTAAGATGCTTCAAATTCTACGGTGATCCCTTCCTCATTGGTCAACTTTACCGTTTTCGTGGCACACTCAATAACTCCATTGTGCTTCCTCAACCAGTCCATACCAAGTATAATGTTGAATCCTTGGGAATCCAAGACTATAAGGTTGGCAAAGAAGTCTACCCCCCTTATTCTAAGGCTTACTTTTGGACATACTATATTTGTCCTCGTCTCTTCTCCAGGAGACTTAACCAATAGAGTAAACTTCATATGAGAGATAGGCAAACTATACATGGCAACACATTTTGATGCAATGAATGAGTGCGATGCTCCAGAATCAAACAACATAGTCGCGGGGTTGGAGTTGGCGAGAAACATACCAATGACCACGTCATCCACTTGTTGAGCATCCTCCATAGAGACATGGTTCACGTTGCCACGAGCAAAATTCTGCTATCCACGGTTCTCTTGTGGTTGTCCTCCATTGGGTCTTGGGTTTTGCCTCAGCGCATTGCTTCCTTGACCAAGGCCTAACATAGGACATTGATGCGCAAAGTGTCCAGCTTCTCCACAAGTATAGCACTTCTTAACTCCACCAGAATTTAGACCAACTTGATTCTGAACATTTGCACTACGAAAATAAGCACGAGGTGCATATGGCATCGGAGGCCTAGGTGCTTGCATAACAGGGCGCTGCTGCACAATTTGGGTTGGGTGTGGTGCATAACTAGGGCGCTGTACAAGAGCAGAGGAGCTGTAGTATGGCGCATTAGGAGGTACAAGGCAGGGGCGCACATTACTTCCTCGTTGTTGTCCTTGATATGGCGCTTTCCTCTTGTTGTCTTGCTCCATCTCACGAACCTTGTTCTCAACCACAATTGTTTTGTCCACAAGCTTCTGAAAGTTGGCATCATCGCAGTTGAGTAGTTGCACTTGGATTTCATTGTTCAAGCCCCTCATGAACAAGTATTGTTTCCGGTTGTCCCGGCTCACATCCTCAGGCGCATACCTTGAGAGTTGAGTGAATTTCTTGAGATATTTATCCACGCTCAATCTTCGTTGCCTCAAGTTCTCAAATTCTTCCCTCTTCAAGATCATAACTCCCTCGAGCACATAATGAGAATGGAAGTTCTCCTTGAATTCCGCCCAAGTGATCCTCTCTTGATTCTCATGAGCATTGTAATAAGCATCCCACCAATCCGCAGCTGCTCCAACGAGTTGATGAGAAGCAAATAGCACCTTCTCCCGGTCACTGAATTGGACAATAGCAAGTTTCTTCTCCACGGACTTGAGCCAATCATCTGCATCCATAGGTCAGCAGTTTGAACAAAAGTTGGCGGTCTAGTACACATAAACTCTCCCAATCAGTTATGAGGAGGTGGGGGTGGCAGTGGAGGCATGTGGGGCTGATTGTTGATGTTACCAGCCTACAGCTGTCCCATTGTCTGTATCATGGTCTACATGAGCTGGTTCTGCATAGTCAGTAGCTACTCAATGTTGATGGCTCCATGAGTAGGTCCTTGTCCATTGTTGTTTGGAGGTACACTGTGGTTCTCCTCCTTGTCATTGACATCCCTCTGGTTGTGAGTCCTCACCATCTAAAGAAAAGCAATAGGTAAGAATTTAGAAACGTCCCCAACTAAATGCAGCAAGAGATATGAAACTAAACAACTAGCTATACTAGCCTAGGTCAACATGGCAATGCTAAAGCATCCCAAAATCCTCTATTAAGCCCGCAATCATACAATATATATAGCAAACAGCACACCAAGCAAGAACACATCAATTCTTGAGTGTTTCTATTTGCTCTAAAGTGTCCATTCTATCTAGACTGTGTCCTACTGTCAACCTGTGGCTCTGATACCAATTTGTGACACCCGGTTCCAAAAAAATGAACCAAGTGTAGTATATGTGTGCCCAAGATGTTTAACACACATATAGATGTGCATCACAAATGATATACAGAAAAATACCGCAGAGCAAGATTAATTAACCAAATTCTATTACACAATTCATATTATCATTGAATACCATCCCTAATGAATATTAATGACAAGTTTGAACCAATGCAGCGGAAATAACTAAATATGCAACTATGCAGCTAAGTAAAAGGTATAGCGCAGCTTCATGCAACACCACAGGCAAAGTTGATGGTAGACACGGCCTGGAACTCCGCATTATCAACATTATACTCCCAATCCTGACCTGCAACTATTGGTGGGGGGATTGCAAGAGTGAGTACACGTCATACTCAGCAAGCGTGGAAAGTATGACATGTAGCCAATTCAAATGACGACAATGATAATGGCTAAGTGCTGAAACGTACAGTAAAATATTTGAAAAGCAATATGTATTATGTATTTGAAGTAAACCCATCATATCCCGCAATGATTATTGTAGTATAAGTCCATAATCCATATCCATCATCATTATACCAGATTTCACCATTACCAATAACCATATTCAATACCAGAATTAATCCATAACAAGCCATAACCAGTACCATACCATAACCATCCCAAATCCCAATTTCCCTCTAATCATAGAAGTTGTCCAGGTGCTCATAACTCGGAGCACGGCTATCATGATAGTTTTATTAGACTCTGCAGAGTTTGTACCACTTTACCCACGTGTTTGTTATTTCATCACCTTTTCGGCGACTAAGAACCTCCCTTATGCCCATGAACCGTCCGTCACATTACACACTTCTGTTGGTGTGTGGCCAAGAGATCAAAAAATAGCCTTTAAAAAGGAATTACTAGCCTATTTAGACCCCACTGAGGTTTCACCGGTGGCGATGCCTCCAACTGAGCACATCTTCAACCAAGGGCCCCTCTTGAGCCATTCGGATCCCAGGGTAGTCCCACCAATCATCAACAAACCCAATACGACTACCTCTTCCCTGAGCATCCTTAGTGGTCCAAATAGCACTGGCAAAGCCCTAATTAATCATCTACGCTGCACCCATACCTGGCCTCGTGGTGGCACTGTAGCCTTTGCTTGTTCTCGCATGAACCGGTCCTTTGATCTAAAACAAGCAAACCACCATGAATTCCAACTCATCCACATACCAAGCTTGCTTAGATCACCCATTACCATATCATATTGACCAGTTCACATTAACCAAAATATCATTAATGCATAATTAAATGTGTAGTGTTGTTTTCCCATCCCAATTAATTAAGCGAAGCAAAAAGGTAAAAAGCCCATCCCGACTCTCTACCATAATTCCAGGTGACAAGGATGGTTAACTAAATCTAGTAAACTTCCTATCATTGGATTTCCCATCAAAATTGACACAATCATGCAGTTTTGCTAACAAAACATTTATTTTAAAACAGGATCAATATGATTCAAGAACACTTGCCTTGCTCTGACGGATAGGGTTGCTCAAGCGCTTCGAAGTCTTGGTTCTGGAAATCCTCATACACGACCTCTTGAGCACTTCATATTAGAGGGAAAGAATGATTGCTTAATTAACCAAGGGTCAGGGTACATATTTATAGATACATAGATGGGCCGGTACATAGGCCAGGCCCAAACACATAACTCAACACAGTCCAACACCCCCCCGCAGTCCCAACATCTAGCCACAACAGATGTTGAGAGTGGACCAGAACTTAGAAAATAAAGACGTCGGGAGTCCCTTCGTGAAGATGTCGGCAAACTGTGATGTCGTCGGCACATGGAGAACTCGAACCTCACCGCTTTCAACCCGCTCACGAACAAAATGAAGATCAATCTCCAAATGTTTCCTGCGCTGGTGCTAGACGGGGTTGGTGGAGAGGTAAACGGTGATGACATTATCACAGTAGACCAATGTGCTCCGGGCGACGGGGGAGTGGAACTCCTGAAGTAACTGATGTAGCCAAGACGCCTCTTCCACGCCGTTAGCCACGGCGCTGTACTCCGCCTCAGCACTGGAGCGAGAAACCACGAGTTGCCTCTTCGAGGACCAGGAGACAAGATTCCCCCCCAGGAAGACGACGTAGCTAGAGGTGGAGCGGCGGGTATCAGGGCACCCCGCCCAGTCAGCGTCGGTGTAGACCACCAACTCAGAAGGTGAGTCACGTCGAAGTAGAAGGCCGTAGTCGAGGGAGCCGCACAGGTACCAAAGAATCCGCTTCACAGCGGTGAGGTGCGGCACCCGCGGGTCGTGCATGTGCAAGCACACCTGCTTGACTGCGTAGGAGATGTCCGGCCTGGTGAAGGTGAGGTACTGTAGTGCACCTACAAGACTCCTGTAGGCAGTCGGGTCGCTAACAGGAGTCCCATCAGCAGAAGAGATCTTTGCCTGGGTATCCACCGGTGTGGAGCATGGCTTACACTCAGCCATACCCGCACGCTCGAGGATGTCCAGACAATACTACCGCTGGTGAAGAAACAGGCCAACTGGTCTGTCCTCGACTGCAATCCCTAGGAAGTGGTGAAGCCGGCCCAAGTCCTTCATAGCGAACTCCTGCTGGAGAGCAGAAATAATCCGTTGAAGGAGCATAGGAGAGGACGCTGTTAGCACAATGTCATCGACGTAGAGAAGAAGGTAGGCAGTGTCATCCTCACGTCGATAAACAAAGAGTGACGTGTCCGACTTGGCTTCAACGAAACCCACGGATACTAGGAAGGAGGCGAATCTACTGTACCAGGCTCGAGGTGCCTGCTTCAGACCGTACAAGGACTTGTTCAGCTTGCTGACCATGGCTGGGCGAGCCGAATCCACAAATCCTGTCGGCTGAGAGCAATACACTGTCTCCATCAGAGTACCGTGAAGAAAGGCATTCTTGACGTCCAGATGGTGGACTGGCCAAGAACACGAGAGAGCCAACGATAGAACAGTCCGTACTGTCACTGGCTTAACCACCGGACTGAAGGTCTCGTCGTAGTCCACTCCAGAGCGCTGAGTGAAGCCCCGAAGTACCCAACGAGCCTTATATCTCCCCAGGGATCCATCAGCCTTCCTCCTATGCGTGAAAACTCACTTGCCTGTGACAACGTTGCCACGAGGAGGCCGAGGAACAAGGTCCCATGTCTAGTTGGCAAGTAGGGCCCATACTCCTCCTCCATAGCACTGCGCCAGTGAGGGTAAGCGAGGGCGCTACGGACGGAGGTCAGTATAGGTGATACCAAAGAGGAAGTGGATGGTGTCGGCGTCATCGAAGAGAGTACCACTCCAGAGAACCGCTCAAGAGGGCGGAGAACCCCAGCGGCACGTCTAGTGATCATCGGGTGAACGTGTCCTGGGTCCCGGTGGAGCAACAGTGGGTGGTACACCGAGTGCTCGGGACGAGCAGGCGCAGAGTCACCAACCCGCTCTCGTCACTAGTAGACAAGAGTAGGGTCAGCGAATTTGGAACAGGGGCCGCGCGTGGCGCAGCGCGTGACGAGGCCAGAGACGCTGGAGCTGCGCGTGACGCGAGAGTCGAAGTAGACGCTGGGTCCGCGCATGGCACGGGAGTCGAGGCCGAAGACACTGGGTCCGTGCGTGGCGCAGCTGTAGGGGGTGCCGGGGCCTCGTTTGGCACAGGAGTCAAGGCTGGAGACGCTGGGGCCACGCGTGGCGCAGCCGTAGGAGACGTCGGGGCCTCGTGTGGCGTAGGAGTTGAGGTCGAAGACGCTATGCCCGCGTGTGGTTCAGCCATAGGAGACGTTGGGGCCTCGTGTCACGCAGGAGTCGAGCATGGAGACGACGGGGCCGCGCGTGGCGCAACAGTAGGAGGTGCTGGGACCTCGCGTGGTGCAGCTGTAGGAGACACCGGGGCTGCACGTGGTGCAACAGGAGACGTTGGTGCCACGTGTGGTGCAGCACCCGTCCCCAGGGTCAACGGAGCCTGGGCACCAACCCGCACTCGTCGCTGGTAGATGAGAGCAGGGTCAGTGAACTGCCGTGTTGTGGCTGTAGTAGGCACAACCGGAGTCGCCACAGGTGTAGGCGCTGCGTAAAGTGCAGCAGTCGACGTCGTGGGAGCCACCTGTGAGCCGGTGGGTGATGTACCTGCAGAAAAAGGCCAAGGCAGCTGTGGTGGAGCAGCCTCGGTGTCAGTAGAAAAAAGGGAGTCCAGCTCTGCAGCTGAACCAGAGGTGGAGGAAGAAAAGGGGAAGGAGGACTCGTCGAAGACGATGTGCCGAGAGATCAAAATGCGGTGGGTAGAGAGGTCGAGGTACCGGTACCCCTTATGCTCAAGGGAGTACCCAAGAAAAACACACCTAGTAGAGCGGGGCGCAAGCTTATGTGGAGCTGTGGCGGAAAGAATAGGGTAGCAGGCGCACCCGAAGACACGAAGGTGGTCGTAGAGAGGGGTAGTGCCATACAGGGCAAAGAAAGGGGTCGGTGCTTGAATTGCCTTGGTGGCAAGGCGATTAAGGAGAAAGGTGGAATGTGGAGTGCGTCTACCCAGTATCGAGCGGGGATAGAGGCCTGAAACATCAAGGAACGCATGACATTATTAATGGTGCAAAGCATGCGCTCAGCCTTGCCATTCCGGGGGGATGTGTATGGACAAGACATGCGTAACTGTGTGCCATGTGTAAGAAGAAAGTCACAGAGTCGCGAGTTGTCAAACTCGCGTCCGTTGTCACACTGGAGAGCACGAACAGTACGCCCAAACTGTGTGGAAACCCAAGTAAAGAAGTGAGAGAGAGTATCAAATGTCTCAGATTTCAAACGTAAGGGAAAAAGTCCAAGAGAAATGTGAGAAATCATCAAATACCACCAAATAATATTTAAAACCCGAGACACTGATAACAGGAGATGTCCACAAATCGCAGTGAATAAGATCAAAAATGTGTTGCACATGAGACACAAAATTGGAAAAGGGAAGTTGAACATGGCGACCAAGCTGACAAGCGTGACATAATGACTCATGTGTGCCCCTAGTACATGAGATAACTGAACTACTAGACAACTTTGACATAGCATCAGCGCCTGGGTGACCAAGCCGGCGGTGCCAAGTAGCAGACGAAGCTGTCGTAGCCAGAGCAAATGATGGAGATGCAGTGGAAGTAGGAAGTCGAAGAGTGTACAGGGGCCCCGGACTATCACATCATAGAAGAAGACGCCGGGTGGAAAGATGCTTCACAGACAAACCAAAAGGATCAAACTCAACAGAAATATTATTATCAGTGGTGAAACGACGAATGGAAAGCAAATTTCGAATAATGTCTGGAGCAACGAGAACATTGTTAAGATGGAATGAACCCAGAGAAACCGAGTCACCTACTGAGGTGACTGGAAGAGAAGATCCATTTCCAACAACGATCGATGAAGGAAACGAGGGATGAGGTGGGTGGGTAGAAGAGAGAATACCAACATCTGGGGTGGTGTGGTAGGAGGCGCCAGAATCAGCCACCCAATCAGTAGTCGGCGGTGTGAGGTGCATGGTGCTGAAAGAAGACGCCAAGTCTTGACGATCCCACCCCAGGGGCGGCTCCTGGAGGGGTGCTGGCAGCTCTGAGTACCCAGCGGGGTAGGCAGCACCGCAGTAGGCTGGAGTTGGCGATCCAGCCGCAGGGCGACCAAGTCCGCCATAGCTCGGTTGGGCTATGTATGCCGCCTGATGACGTGGATGGCGCGGAGTAGAAGAAGTCGGTGGCACCCCAAGAATACCCGGAGACGGTCCAGGCCACATAGAGATCTGGCCAGTCCACGGGTTGTACGGTGTGGGCCAGGGCGCACCTTCCTGGCCAGTGCCATCAGTACCACTACCAGTAGGGGCAGTGGACATAGAAGTGCCGCCACCACCTCGTCCTGTGCGCCTTCCTCCACGACGTCGACGAGTACCACTCCCAGAGCCAGCAGAGGCACCCGGGGCGGTAGGCGGAGTAGGTGGTTGCGGTAGTGGTCCCCCAGAAGATGGTGGGCATGAGGGCTGCCCAGAGCCATAGAAGGCTGTGGCAGGCCCAAAGGTAGCAGATCCACCAGTCGTGATCTCCTCAAGCTCGAGATCGGACCAGACCTTCTCGAAGGTCGGTGGCGGCTCCATACGAAGAAGCCAGAAGCGAAGATGGCTGAAGCGCTGGTTCAGGCCATGAAGGACCCAAAGTACTAGTGTGTTGTTGGCAACCGGCTCGCCAAGGTCGCACAAGGAGTCAGCCATGCCCTTCATCTCTCCAAAGTAGGCAGAGATGGAGCGGTCACCCTGCACTGTAGTCTGGAACCGTGCATTAATGTGAAGAGCCCGAGTTGCACGGTTCCCCAAGAAGTGGTGCTCCAGTATCTGCCAGACCCGGCACGCGGTGCCCCCGCCACGCTGTCCAACAAGCTGGTGCAGATCATTGGCGAGAGTGCCAGGGATCCAGGCAAGGATTAGATTGTCCATGTTGATCCAAGAGTCATCCCACGGGGCGTCATCCCACTGGACGTGATCCTCAAGCTGGTACCGCCTCAACGTGAGGAGGAACTCGTTACGCCAGCGGGCGTAGGTGGTGGAGTTACAGCTCAGGATAGTCGGCACTAGTGTCCGAATGTTCTGAACTCCAGCCGCCTGGGCGTGTAGAGCGGCGGTGAGAGACACCGAGTATGCGTAGTGCACACTGGTGTCCGAGGTGGGCTCGTACGTCGCGCTTAGCGGTCGGTGAGCGCTCTCCTAGATCTGGTACGAGAGAGCAGCCGTTGAAGCACGCTCCTGCTCCAAGGCAAGAGCGAGTGGCCGCTCGCGCTCGCGAGAGGCAGCTAGAGCCGCGAAGACACCGGAGGTGTCCGCGGCCGTCGTAGTGGTGTTGGCGACACCGTAGAGAGGATCAGTGGCTATGCTAGGAGCAGCAGCAGCGGCAACAGCAGATCCGTCTTGTCTGGAGCCCGCCATGAAGGCGACGGCAGTGGTGCCGGCGAGTGGGCCGCCAGCTGTCGGACCAGTCGAGGTGCCGTACGCGCGCCGATCCACATGGACGAGGGGCGCTCCTGCTGCCAGACCAGTAGCGGGCGCATCAGCGAGGGGGGGACGTGTCGGCCAGAGGTGTCTGTATCTGGGACAGAGGCTGGCTGTAGATCTGGGCATCGGCCAAAGTAGGGGCGGCGGCCGGGGTGCCGATCTGGGCGCCAGTGGCGCCAGCAGGGGAGGGAGCGTTGCCCAGGGTGCCAGTGGCCAGAGGCGCGCCACCCTGTCCGCCAGATAGGGGCACGCTGGCCAGGGAGGAGGGAGCGGTAGGTGGAGGGTGAGGCGGAGGGTAGGACCCACCAGCAGGGGGGCGGGCGGCCGATGGCAGGTGAGGCGGTGCCGGGCGCGCAAGCAGAGAGGAGGGGGCGGCCGGAGGTGGGTGGGACGGCGCCAGCAGGGAGGGGCACACCCACAGGGAGAGGGGCGGCGGCACAGGGGAGGGAGGGAGGCGGCGGGTTGGCGCTGGCCAGGGGAGGCGCGCCCGCCCAGGGCGCAGGGGAGGGAGGCAGCGGCTGAGGTGGATGCGCCATAGGGCGGCGGCCAGGAGGAGGAGGGGTCTAGAGTTAGGGTTAACTGGCTAATGATACCATATTAGAGGGAAAGAATGATTTCTTAATTAACCAAGGGTCAGGGTACATATTTATAGATACATAAATGGGCCGGTACACAGGCCAGGCCCAAACACATAACTCAACACAGTCCAACACTTCCCTCTACTCGTGATCAAACATACAAGAAAATATATACAAATCAACAGGATACACACATACTAATCAACATGCGATGACATACATGCATGCAAAGTTCAATTATTAATTAACTATGGTTGTTTATTGATTAGATGCAACTAGTTCATACGTGTTTATGCGAGTTTACAGGGGTTTTAGCGAGAACTAATGCTGCTGAAAATAGAAAGATGGTGCGACTACGATCAAATTACGTCTATTAGATCTAATACGTTGCTAAAATTCGCGTCGGAAAAATGAATCCTACCATAGACACGACGGCTTCGAAGATCGCGGGACGATGGCGACGCTTAGACAAAGTGGATGGCGCAACGATCCTCCGGCAGCACGACGACGGCGGCGCGACGATCTCCAGCAGACGACGATTTCTTCCTCCTTTTCTTCTTCTTCACCTCCTTTTTCCTCTCTTTTTCACTCTGGCAGCGCAGCTCTGTTCTTCTTTCTTTTTCTTTTCTACCGGCAGCTAGGGTTTCTCTGGTGTCGAGAAAACACGGAGCGGCCGTATTTATAGGTGGCGAGGCAATCGATCCAGATACCGGCTCAGTCCCTGGCTCAGGCGCACGGCCGAGCGGGCCACTCGGCCAGGGGCGCGGGGGCGCGCGCTGGCCTGGGAGAGTGGGGTGGCCAGCTCGGGCGGCTTGGCCGGCTCGGCCAGGAGCTGGCCGGTTAGGCACTATTTGCCCGGAAACTTCCGGGGGTGAAGCAAAGCTTCCCCCGGAAACTTCCGAAAGTTTCCAGAATCTATTGTTTTTTTCTTCTTTTTTTCCTTTTTTTAGGTTTCACAAATATTATATATATATATATATATTATTTTTATATTTGTTTCCTAGTACATGTTTTAAATTATTATTTCCGTTTTCTTCTTTTGCTACACATATCTTGTATATGTATGTTTTATGTTTTATTATTCTTCCTTTGTTCTACTAATGTTTAATGCATGATCATGTATGCAATGCATGATACAGAAATTGAGGGTGTTACAGAGCATAAAGTTGAGTTGTTTTAAAAATGTTTGGTACATTCCTAAGGTTTTTGGAAGTCTTAAGATTCCTTCTATTTGCATATAGAAGAGTCTTCAATAGTTATGAAAAGTTTCGGTTGAAACTGAGTAGGATTAGATTCCTAGTTAGGATTGAGTTGGCCTTAGGGCTGGTTATATTAGCAAGGGAGGCCAGAGCTCATGGTGAGACGACTTTGGTCTGTTCATCTTGTGTTTTGATCAACAAAATTCATAGTGTAGAGGAGCTTTTGTGCCTTGTTTGTCCGACTTGTTTCAGACAAGTTTTTCTCGTCGAGTTTCTGCACAACACTATGTTGTGTCAGTGCTTTTATAATAACTCGAGTTTTACATATGCAATTGACATAATTATTTTTGCGTTGTCTTCACAACTTGTTTATATATCATCTGTGAAAATTTCACCATCATTGGATTTGTGGTTTCTGACTTAACGAGTTTCTTTGTAGTGTCGCAGATCTGTTTTTACTCGGGTCGAACAGATTGACATTTGTTTGATCCTTCGATCATAAGTTGAGTTTTCTCGACGGTTTTTTGTGATTCTTGTTGTGACATCTTGGTGACTTGATTCTTCCCAATCTATACCATTTTTGTCACAGTTGAACACGTTTAGATCAGTTGCACACACGGTTTCTTAACAGATTGATTTTTCTACCGAGTGGTATTCGTTGTTTCCGCTGAATAAGTTTTAATCTACCATTCACCCCCTATGGTAGCTTTTCATGTGCTCTTCGATCCTAAAATTGGTATTACAGCCACTGTGCTCTAATCTTTGTGATTTGCACGTGTTTTTGACTAATCAACATGGAGAAATACTCCGCAAAACCATGTGTGTTCAATGGCATTGATTTTCAGGTTTGGAAGGCAAAGATAGAGGCTTACATACAGGTGCAAGGCTTCACCGTATGGGAAAAGGTCTACAAGTCTTTTGATGTGCCACCAAACAATCAAGTTACGGCTGCGAACATGAGAGATGTTGACAAACATGCTTTACACTTCTGAGAATATTTGCTTAGTACCTTTTGACTAAGTTTTTGATGTGTTTTGGCTGATCATGGTGGAAATTATCTTGCTATGTTTGCAACATGCTTATGTGAGGTGCTCACATAAGGTATCGTGCTTATCGGACTAACGAGAGTCAAGTCGAGGACTTGGGCTCACAAAGATTGGTTGTTTATTCATGTGCAAGTGTTGCTTGAGTTCAAGACATGGCTGGTGACGGGATCCATTGAACTAGTATGAGGGAGAAGATGAGGTTCAACAACCATGTTCGGAAGGAATTGTGGCTGAGTTGATCGGGAGGTCACACAACACGTTTGGGTCAAAAACAATGCATATGAAGGTATTGTGAACGTTGTTGTAAGGTGTTTCCACATGTGAAGGAGTGTATGGACGTGGAAACATGGTCCAAGGAATGACAGAGACAAGTGGACATAAAGAATTGGTCGAAAATGTCCGACCAGCTGGATGATGCCTCAGGATGTGGCTCCGATGGTTATGGTTCATTTATGGTAAGTTCCGAGTTTTTTTGTTAGATTTCGCATGGGTCACGAAGTAGAGTTGTTTTAGGAATGTTTGGGACGTTCCTAAGGTGTTTCGAAGTCTTGAGATTGCTTCTATCTGCATATAGAAGAGTCTTGAGCAGTTATGGAAAGTTTTAGGTTAAACTGAGAAAGATTAAAGTCCTAGTTTGGATTGGGTTGGTCTTAGCGCTGGTTATAAAAGCAAGAGAGGCCAGAGCTCGTGATGAGACGACTTTGGGCTGTTCCTCTTATAATATATTGAATAAAGATTATAGTTTTAGAGGAGCTTTTGTGCCTTGTTCGCCCGACTTGTTTTCAGACAAGTTTTTCTCGTTGAGTTTCTGGACAGCACTACATTGCTTCGATTTTTCTATCATAACTTGAGTTTTACATATCCATATGATGTGATTATTTTTTTTCTTCACAACTTGATTATATTTCATCTGTAAAAATTTCACGATTATTGGATTTATGGTTTCTAGTCTACACGAGTTTCTTTGCAGTGTTGTAGTTCTATTTTTACTCAAGTAGAACAGATTTACCTTTGTTCGATCTTTGGATCACAACTTGAGTTTTTCTCGAAGGTTTTTTGTAATTCTTGTTGTCGTGTCTTCGTGAATTGATTCTATATAATATGTACTACTTTTTTCATGGTTGAATATGTTTAGATCAGTAGCGCACTCGGTTCCTTAATAGATTGATTTTCTATTGTGGGGTTTTTGTTGCGTCTGCTGAAAAAATTTTAATCTACCATTCATCCTTGGTAGCTTTTCACGTGCTCTTCAATCCTACAATTGGTTCCAGAGCTATGGTGCTCTAATATTTGTGATTTGCACTTGTTTTGACTAATCATTATGTAGAAATACTTTGCAAAACCTTGTGTGTTTAGTTGTATTGATTTTCAGGTCTAGAAGGCACGTATGGAGGCTTTCATCCATGCGCAAGGCTTCGCAATATGGGAAAAGGTGCATACGCCTTACGACATGCCGCCAAACGATCAATTCATGGCTACGAACGTGAGAAATGTCGAAAACAATAACAAGGCTCGTAACTTGATCATACAAGGATTGACTCAAACGACTTCGATCGTGTTGCACACCTCCGATCAGCGTACGATGTGTGGAAGGCACTTCGCGACTACCATGAAGGATACAACACGATCAAGGAGGTAAGGCAAGATATGTTCATGAAAGAATTTATGCGCTTTGTGATGCAACCGGGTGAGTCCATCGACGATTTATTTGCTCGCTTTAATAAAATTCTCAACAACTTGTGTAGAGTCAATGTTAATTTTTCAGATGCTGAAAATGCTAGGCAATTACTAAGTGCATTAGACATGTCAATTTTGGAGATGAAAGTTACATCTATTTGTGAATACACTATCATGAGTACACTTACATTAGATGTGCAATATTCCATGTTAAAAACTCATAATTGACATAATCTCATGTAAGAACCCCAACAAGTCTCTTGCATTTGTTTCTCAACGTGACATGCCTAGCTCTAGTTAATCGTCATGTGGTACACTTGCTTTGTTGTCCTCTCTAACCCTTAAACAGAATGAAGAGTTTCGAGAGGAGGAACTTGCACTCATCTCTACTCGGTTCTCAAAAGCATTGCAAAATGTGAGAACTAGAAGGGGAGAAAGTGTCAGTTATCAATGATTCTTCAAATGTGGTAAGACAGGACATTTTTGTACAGATTGCCCTAATCTTTCATGTCCTACTTCTCATTATGAGAAGCAAACAAAGTTCAAATCCTCCTCTGCAAACGACAACAACAAGAAGAACTTGGCTCAAGCGATGTGGACATCAAAATTGGCAAAGATGAAGAGAATTTGACAAATATGTCCTTCATGGCGGGCAACTCAAGATAAAGTATAGAGGAGGCTAAACACAACAATGATGATGAAGAGGTATGTCCCACTTGCGAAGAAATGTGTGATGCTATTTCTCGTGCCACTGTTATACTTAAGAAAAAGGACAAAAAACTTAGGGACAATACTGTTAAAATTGAATTACTAAAATATGAAATTAATCGTTTAAAATCTTTGATTCCTAGTGATGATTTTTATTCGTCATGTGAGCTTATATATGAAAAATTGTCCTCTTTAAGAAGTGCGCACACCTCCACACTTGATAAACTTGATCTTGAAATTGAAAAGAACAAAAAACTTGCTGCACCTAATGATAAAAACAAAAAAGATGCTGGTTGTTCTACAATTGATTTGCATTGTTTTACTTGTGATGATATTAATAAGAAACTACATGATGCTATGGATGATATTTCTATATTGAACAATGCTCTACGTTCTCATGAAGTTAAATATTGTTCTAATTGAAAACTAAAAAGAAAAAATTCATGTAAAAACTGTATAGACTTGTCTAAGATACTTGATGACATGAATAGGTGAAAGTGCATCTAGGGCTCCCTTGTGGGTTCTGGATGATTTATGACAAGCAATTGGGATCCTAACCTTTTTGTTGAGATGAATGCAGGCCAATAATGAAAAATAAGCAAAATACCAAAAGGAAGGGATAATGAGGAGCAAAGTGAACTTGAACTCAAGGAAAAGAAATAGTAGATTATTGTGTATGGAGTGTGTTAAGGAAACACACCCAAGAGCTCAATCATATTTAAGCACACACACATATTGCACAAAGTTACACAGGACCGGACTAGTCCGATATCAACCAGACTAATCCGATATTCTTTCTTGACCAGATCGGACAAGTCCGATATCTGTCGGACTAGCCCGATATCTTTCTGACTTGAGTCGGACTAGTCCTCCCCAGGGTGGACTAGTCCTCAACACACTTCACAAGTCACACAAAATCGGACAAGTCCGTTGTTAACCGGACTAGTCCGATATTCATTCTGATCCACTTCGGACAAGTCCGATGTTTACACGGACTAGTCCGAAATACCCACTGATCTAAATCGGACAAGTCCTCCAAATACGGACTTGTCATCCAACACACTTAGGGTTTCATATGTCCGGACAAGTCCGATGGCTATCGGACTAGTCCGAAGATTTCCAGTAGTGAAATCGGACAAGTCCGTTTTCGACCGGACTAGTCCGATATTTCGGGACACTTAGGGTTTGCTACACACAGCACACCGGACTAGTCCGGTGACCACCACAGACTAGTCCGATATTTTTGAACCCTAACGGTCACTCTTAGAAACCCCATATAAATAGAGGTGCACGGCCCACTTTTACAATCTCTCGAACCCTAGCGCCGTCACACCTCCCAAGAGACTCAGAAACCACCTCTCTCCACGAAATTAAGTGCAAAATTGATCAATCCTTTGAGGATCACTTCTAGATCATTGGAAAGACACTTGGCACACATCATTGAGCTCTTGGTTTGAATCTCTAACACACTCCTGCGTTTCAATTGTAATTTCTGAGTGTGTTTTTGGTGGCATTGTGATTTGTAATCTAAGGGAGCTCTCAACGTGTGAGAACGCCCCTTGAATTTGGTTATTCACCCCTTTGTGATTAGTGGAAGAGGGTTGGCCTTCGTGGCGATCCGAAGAGGGTAGGGTTGGAGAAGACCCAGTCCTTTTGTGGGCTCCTCAACGTGGATGTAGGTTGCCTTCGTGGTAGCCGAACCACGGGATAAATCGTGTGTCTTGTCCTTTTTGTGTTCATCACTCAAATTGATCTACTTATTCTAGGGTTTGATACACATTGTTCAATTTACAATAAATTGTAGAACCCAAGCCTTAATTGTGATACAATCCAATATACAACTGTTAAACTGTTTTTTGATTCTATAATTCCGCTGCACACATTGAAGAATCAACCTAATCGATAAATCTTGATCAAATTAGTCCGTGAACACCGGACTAGTCCGCACTTTACCGAACTAGTCTGATTTCTCTGTTATTGAACTTGTTGTTGAGTGTTGCAGGATTCGACAAAAATTCAAAAGGCCTATTCACCCCCCTCTAGGCCTACATTCAATTGGTATCAGAGCAAGGTTCTTCAAGAAAGAGTTTAACCACTCGAAGAGATCATGTCGGACATGAAGGACGTCCACAAAATCAACAACCAAGAGGAAGTCAACAACGACAAGACCCAAAAACTGGAGAAGTACCTCAAAGCCATTCAAGACTTCGAGGACGACGATGAGGAGACGCTGGAGCTAAAGGCGCTCCTCAGAAAGAAGGCACTTTCAAAAGGGAAAGCGAAAGTTGAAGAGAAGAAGAAGGGGAGTAGTCACACCGACTACTCCCGATATCCTTTTAATTATGATCGTCTAAATTCCAAGAACAATCACTACTTATCTATCCCACTTGGAAAAGCCCCACACTTCGATGGGAGTGATTACTCCATGTGGATGCAGAATATGAAGATGCATTTGATTTCCCTCAACCCAAGTTTATGGCATGTTGTATGTACAGGGATAGATATTCCGGATGATGACGAAGAGCTCACCCCAAGTCAAGAGCAGGCCATCCATAGAAACGCTCAAGCCGCAACTGTAATCACCTCCTCTCTCAGTTGAGATGAGTTCACCAAGGGTGATGGACTCGAAATTACTAAGGAGATATGGGATACACTACAAACAGCACATGAAGGTGACCGGCATGTGCGTGAGGCAAAAATTGAAATGATCGAAGGGGAACTAGGAAGATTCGCAATTGAGGAAGACGAGTCACCCAAGGATATGTACAATCGATTGAAGACACTTGTCAACAAGGTTCGATCATATGGGACCAAGAAGTGGAATGACCACAAGGTGGTAAAGCTCATCCTTAGAGCTTTTATGCCTCGCAATGTCACGCTATGCTCAATGATCAGAGAAAGCCCTGGTTACAAAAGGATGACTCCGGATGAATTGCTTGGTAAAATTATCCACTTTGAAATGATGGAGAAACAAGCCAAGCATGTCAAAGAAATTGCCGACCTCACCTCGGCCAAGAAGAAAGGACTTGCCCTAAAATCTACTCTCAAGCCTCTATCCAAAGAAGCAAGAGAAGCACAACTAGAGGAGGACAGTGATGACGAGAGTAGTGAGCTAGATGAAGAGGATATGATTTTGTTCATGAAAAAGTTCAAGAGAATAATGAAGAAGAGACAAGGAACAAAATCAAGTGAAGGAAAGTACAAGGAACGGACGAAGCCAAAGATGAGGCGGGCGTGCTATAATTGTGGTGAGTATAACCACTTTATAGTTGATTGCCCGTATGAGGACAACAAGAAGAAAACTAAAGAAACCAAGCCTCAAACTAATAAATTCTTCAAGAAGAAGAAACAAGATGAACAAGCACACATTGGGAAGGACTAGGATTCAAACGATGAGTCCTCATCATCCGATGAAGAAGAGATGGCTAGCATAGCCATAGAGAGCACATCCAAGAAATCCACACTCTTCCCCACACTCGGTGCAAAGAAGGGAAATGGCACTTGTCTCATGGCAAAGGAAGGTAAACGCAAGGTAAACATCAAAACCCCTTCCATGCATTCCTACTCTAGTGATGATGAACTAGATAGTGATGATGAGGACATGCTAAATGGACTAGATAGGAAAACTGCTACTAAAATGAGATTTTTACTTGACCAACTTGTTGAGAAGGAGAGGTTAATTGATCGTCAAGAGGACATGATTATCTCCCAAAAGGAGAAGTATGTCAAACTTGACAAACTCCTAGAGCTTGAAAAGGAGAAAAACGGTTCACTAGAGCTTGAGCTAGCTTCAAGCAAGAAAACTTGCTTGGAGTTAACCGACTCAAATGTTGCAATCAAGGACCAACTTGCTGACCTGATCAAGGTTAACAAAATCCTTGAAGTGCAAGTTGAGTCACTCAAGCTAAGTGAACCTTCCTCCTCTTCAAGTTCACCTTCTCAACCCAATAAAACTGATCTTGTTCATATGTGCACATGTAGTAAAATCAACACCAGTTTGAAGGAGAAGTCAACCTCCACAAAGGATAAAAATCCTACCCAGTATGGAATATTTGACAAGGAGAAGATCAACTATGCACGTAGTGCATACTTGGTCCAAAGACCTCCAAATGTCAAATATGGCATTGGTTACTCTTATTATGAAAAGCAAAATGCTGGAAGTCATAAGAATAACGGGGGAAGGATCTCCTTTATGAAGGGAAGATCCTCTCAAACTGATAAGTTGAAGAATAAGAAACTAAACTCGCATGAATACCGGACTAGTCCGGTCGGTGTCCGGACAAGTCCGGTCATCCGGACAAGTCCGGCCACCCAGACTAGTCCGATTCATAAACAACAGCAGCTTCTATTTAAAACTTTTGATGCCTCTTATGTATTAATGAGAAACAATCTTGGTAAGGTTTATGCTTATTATGTTGGGCCACGCCATGGGAACACAAAATCCCATGTGTCGGTGCCCAAATGTATTGTAACTAACCTCCAAGGACCCAAGCAAGCATGGGTACCTAAAACCAAAGCATAATTTGTTTTTGCTGGCCTATTCCTCTGGTGGATCCAAATGGGTGCTAGACAGTAGATGCACCAACCACGTGACCGGAGAAAGGAGGATGTTCGTGGAATTTGAAGAAAACGAGGTCCAAAACGAAGGCATCTACTTCAGAGATAATAGTCAAGGAAAGGTGCTCGGTACCGGTAAAATTGCAATATCCTCTGAACACACGCTTTCTCATGTTTTACATGTTGAATCTTTAGATTATAACCTGCTGTCCATATCTCAACTATGTGATAAAGGTTATAATTGCTTGTTCACTAACGAGGGTGTGACCGTCTCAAGGAGGAGTGATGGTTCCGTTGCATTCAAGGGTATGTTGAAGGGAAAGCTTTACCTTGTTGACTTCAACAAGCATAAAGCCGAACTCGACACATGCTTGATTGCAAAAACCAACATGGGTTGGTTGTGGCATAGACGGCTAGCGCATGTTGGTATGAGGAATCTTCAAAAACTCCTCAAGGGCGATCACATCCGAGGTTTGAAAGATATTGTTTTTGAGAAAGATAGGCCTTGTAGCGCGTGCCAAGCCGGGAAGCAAGTTGGAGCACATCATCCCGCAAAGGACATCATGACTACAACAAGACCGCTTGAACTACTTCACATGGACTTGTTTGGTCCAGTTGCTTACATAAGCATCGGCGGTAACAAATACGGTTTGGTTATCATTGATGATTTTTCTCGCTTCACTTAGGTTTTCTTTTTGCATGATAAGTCAGAAACACAAGGAAAACTCAAGAAATTCTTCAAGCGAGCTCAAAATGAGTTTTCATTGTCAATCAAGAATATTCGAAGTGACAATGGCACGGAGTTCAAGAACATACAAGTGGAGGAGTACCTTGATGAAGAGGGCATCAAGCACGAATTCTCAGCGCCATATTCACCACAACAAAATGGAGTTGCCGAAAGGAAGAACCGAACACTCATAGAGATGGCAAGAACAATGCTCGATGAATACAAGACTTGGGATCGATTTTTGGCGGAAGGTATTAACACCGCTTTCCACACCGCAAATCGGCTTTATCTTCATCGACTACTCAAGAAAACTCCCTATGAGCTACTCACCGGTAACAAACCAAACATTTCTTACTTTCGAGTCATCGGTTCTCCATGTTATATCCTGCACAAGAAGCCCAGGACTTCAAAGTTCGCTTCAAAGTCCGATGAAGGTTTCTTGTTCGGTTACGATTCGAACACCTACGCCTATCGTGTTTTCAACAAGGCCTCCGGACTTGTTGAAGTAGCACGTGACATAGTGTTCGATGAGACTAACGGCTCCCAAAAGGAGCAAGGATATCCATGTGAATTAGGTAAAGAAGAAGCTCCTTGTCTAGCATTGAAAGGAATGGCTCTAGGTGAAGTTCGACCACAAGAGTCACCATCACACATAAATGAGGAAAATGAACCACAAGAGGAGACCAACAATCAAGGGGGAGCCTCAACACAAGCACGAGAGTATGAAGATGATCAACAAGTCAACGAGGGCAACCACTTAGGGGGAGAAGAAAATGATGATGAAGACACAACTCCCCAAGTGCCCCACCCAAGAGTACACCAATGCATTCAAAGGGATCACCCAATCGACAACATCATCGGTGACATCCAAAAGGGAGTAACCACTAGATCTCGCATAGCTAACTTTTGTTAGCATTACTCGTTTGTCTCCGTTTTGGAACCACGCAGGATTGAGGATGCATTGAAGGATCCAGACTGGGTGGTGGCAATGCAAGAAGAATTGAACAACTTCAAGAGGAACGAGGTGTGGGAACTTGTGGCAAGACCCAATGCAAACATAGTGGGCACCAAGTGGTTCTTCCGCAACAAACAAGACGAACACGGAGTGGTAACAAGAAACAAGGCGCGACTTGTGGCCAAAGGGTACTCACAAGTCGAAGGTTTGGATTTCGATGAGACTTTTGCTCCAGTAGCTAGGCTTGAATCTATTAGAATATTACTTGCATATGCTACTCACCATGATTTGAAGCTGTATCAAATGGACGTTAAAAGCGCCTTCCTCAACGGACCTATCAAGGAAGAGGTGTACGTGGAGCAACCTCCCGGATTTGAAAACGAAGAGTTCCCCGACCACGTATATAAATTGCGTAAGGCTCTCTACGGCCTCAAACAAGCTCCTAGAGCTTGGTATGAGTGTCTTAGAGATTTCTTAATTGAGAATGGTTTTCAAATTGGCAAAGTAGATTATACATTATTTACAAAAAATCTTAGATAATGATCTTTTTATTTGTCAAATTTATGTTGACGATATAATTTTTGGATCAACTAATCAATCTTTTTGTGAGGAATTTAGCAAAATCATGACAGACAGGTTTGAAATGCCAATGATGGGAGAGTTAAAATACTTTTTGGGATTCCAAGTGCGGCAACAATGGGAAGGAACGTTCATAAGCCAAACCAAGTACACGCAGGACATAATCAAGAAGTTTGGCATGGACAATGCAAAGCCCATAAAGACCCCCATGGCAACGAATGACCACTTGGATCTCAATGAAGATGGACCTAACGTCGATCAAAAGGTATATCGCTCCATGATTGGATATCTACTTTACTTATGTGCATCTAGGCCTACATTCAATTGGTATCAAAGCATAAGGAATGTCTATGTGCATGATTTCAAGCCAACCCTAAGGAATGTCACTTGACAGCCGTAAAAAGAATCTTGAGATATTTAGTTCATACACCCAACCTTGGTCTTTGGTACCCAAAAGGCTCAAAATTCAATCTCATTGGTTATTCCGATGCAGATTATGCCGGGTGCAAAGTAGATAGAAAAAAGCACCTCTGGCACATGCTAATTCCTAGGGAGATCCTTAGTTTCTTGGTCATCCAAGAAACAAAATTCCATTGCTTTATCCACAGCCAAAGCGGAGTATGTTGCAGTCGGGAGTTGTTGTGCACAACTCCTTTGGATGCGACAAACTCTCAGAGATTATGGTTACAATATGAACCGTATTCCTCTCTTTGGTGACAATGAGAGTGCCATTAAAATAGCCCACAATCCGGTTGAGCACTCTAGAACTAAACACATTACATAAGACATCATTTCTTGAGAGACCATTCCTTGAAAGGGGACATTACCATCTCACATGTCAACACCCAAAAACAATTGGCCGACATATTCACCAAGCCACTTGATGAAAAGCGTTTTTGTGAACTCCGAAATGAACTAAATATCCTGGATTCTCGGAGTGTGGCTTGAAAAGTTGCATACCTGTATGACCTCTTCAAAATTTTGACTGAATTGTGAAAATCACCCCCTTCATTTTCTTTCTCAAAAAACTATGTTAATTATTAGATCTTGATGAATTATGATCATTGTGTGATTGTTGTATGCTTACTAGTCAAATTCATCAAGATTAATTGATTTGTTTTGCCCCTCCTATTCTCTATTAGTGAACCTTCAAATATATATGAATGGGCTATGCAATTTCTCCTGGTGACCACGGACTAGTCCGTGGTTACCCAGACTAGTCCGCTCTTGCAGACTAGTCTGCAGAGTGCCGGTTAGACCGGACTAGTCCGATATAGCTCTCTGGATGACTTCGGACTAGTCCGGTAATGTCAGGACTTGTCCGATTTTTCGTGTCCATAACCCTAGCCGCCACCAAACCCAAATCTTCTCATCCCCACATTTGCTCACGCCTTCCTCTCTCTTGCGCTCGAGCTACCAAGGCGATTCTCTGCTCCCTCCGTCGAAAAAGTCCACATTTGGGCGGAGATCAAGCTTAACCTCTTGGGGATTGAAGCTAGCGGACTTGTCCGGCCTCCAACCCCCAAAACTTCAAGCTTCAATCGATTTCTTCGGTAAATTTCTTCAAACCCTAGAGATCTTGTTTTTCTCCATTGTTGATCGTATAGCCTAGCATCCTTCACTAGATACATGCTTATTTGATGTACTACGTGTATGCTAGACTAGATTTGCATTAGGATTCATCCCTTGACCAATCTGTTAGGTTTTTGAGGATGAACACCGGACTAGTCCGGTCCATGCACGGACAAGTCCGGTCCTCCGGACTAGTCCGTGCCTGTGAACCGGACAAGTCTGATGTTTCTGAACTAAAAACCTAATTTTTCAATTCCTCAATGCAATTCATTGCTATCTTTTCATACCTATGCCTTGTGTCACTTACCATCACTCTTGCAAAATCATTCTCAGATCATGTCAAGCTCAAACAACAAAATCTCCGACTTTGAGGCCAAGTTGGACCACGAGGTGGCACCTCGGTCCTCGATGGGTCTTGGCAAGAAGCGCCAAGAAAGACCCTCCGAGACTGCTCCTTCCCCTCCTCAGGTTCGGAGCAAAGTGCTAGCAAAGAAGCTGGCTCCAAGGTGCCAGCCTCTAAGGCTGGTGGTGGCCCTAGCTAGGCAAGTGTCCGCCAAGCCAAGGGCAAGGGCAAGGGGATAGCAATGGGGCCAGTCGGGCCCATGAAGCTCCATGCTCCCAGGGAAGGGGTCCGGGACCCTACTGAGGAGAAGTTCAACGGCAAGGGCAGTGATTCTACAGCCAAGTTCAGAAGCATTGACTGGTATGGCAGGCCAAAGCAAGTTGTCGATGGAAGGTTTTGGTGCAACTTCCATGTAGACTTCTAAAAATCGGTGTATCTACCGTTGAAGACCCCCGTGGTGCGCAGTCAGTGGATTGACTGGGCACACCTTGAGAAGAAGAAGTTCTCAGCTTTTGATGAAGTCATTGCAGCAGTTGAGAGGCATGGCCTGAAGGATCTCTTTGCTTTCGGGCATAACTAGAATGATGAAGTGATTGCACAGTTCTTTGCAACTTGCCACTTCTCAAGTGAGGATGAAGAGAGTGTTACTTGGATGACACACGGATCTAAGTATAGTATCACTCAAGAGGACTTTGCTAATCTGCTCCATCTGGACACCTCTGGACATGACAGGCTGATCATCCACAACATATGTGTCATGGAGAAAGATAGGATAAAATTCCTATATGAGCCGAACTCAAAGTATGTCCCTCCCTCTACAAAGTACATGAAACCATTCTTTGTGGTCCTCAACAGAGTGCTGAGGAAGACTATTGCTCCTAAAGATGGAGATGCTAGGAGCGTGCAGGGTTACCTTCGAACCCTAATGAGAGTCATAATCAAGGACCGCCCATTTGATGTGGCGGAATACATTTGGAACGATATGGTCAACATATCCGGCACACCTAACAGGTCTTGTGGCTATGCCCCCTACCTCATGTATATGATTGAGAAAGTCACAGGTATTGAGTTCGTGAAGGATGTGGAGCACACTCCTTTGAGGCCTCAGAAGCCTCAACCAGTGAGTGTCCAGGCTGCTCCCTCGTCGGCCTCCAGTCCCGAGGCACCGGTAAGATCAAGAAGCGATGCTAGGGATGTCCCTATCTCTAGGGAAGCCCCTCAGAGAGAATCAGCTAGTGGGATCCTAAAGTACCTGACCGCCATATTCTCCTCCTGCAAAAAGACCGAAGTGAAGGTCCACAAGCTCAACAAGAGAAGAAAGGAGGACATGAAGTATATAAAGGCCAATATGAAGCAAATCTGCCAGAAGCTGGAGATCGACCCCATTGGATCTCCAGTGATTTCTGAGGAGTCCGACCCGGACTTCACCGAGCTCGGGCCTCTGAACCCCTCCGAGCTTGCCTACTTTGGCATTGGGGGCTCGAGCGACTCCGCTCCTCCTCCCTCTCCTCCTCGTCAAGCGAAAAGCGAAGAAGATGAAGACGATGACGAGAGGACCGACAGTGAAGAGTGAAGATCTTAGAACCCTCCTCTCTCTCTTTTTGGTGTCTTGATGCCAAAGGGGGAGAGATTGAGGGGGAGTCTTAGCTTTAGCGGTGGTAGGGTGCGAGGAGAGAGTTCTCTTTATCTTTCTTTGTGATTGTAATGCATTAACGCTTTTTACATGTTAACTATGGTTTTGTGTTGAAATGCTTAATTAATTTGCAAATATGTGTTGAAATCTGCAATTTTGCTCCTAAAATGACATATGTACTTTGTATTGATTCATCAATGTAAAATATGTCATTCTCAATGTTTCAATGCACTTAGTTATGCATCCCACCATAAAGAATGCACATGTGGATATTTCTCTTACTGCTTGATGTATTTTTGAGTCATATGTGCATACTTTATGAAAATCTCATCTCTTTTTGTCACATTTTGTGAAATCTCAATTGGTTGTCATCAATCACCAAAAAGGGGGAGATTGAAAGTGCATCTAGGACTCCTTGTGGGTTTTGGATGATTTATGACAAGCAATTGGGATCCTAACCTTTTTGTTGAGATGAATGCAGGCCAATAATGAAAATAAGCAAAATACCAAAAGGAAGGGATAATGAGGAGCAAAGTGAACTTGAACTCAAGGAAAGAAATAGTAGATTATTGTGTATGGAGTGTGTTAAGGAAACAAACCCAAGAGCTCAATCATATTTAAGCACACACACATATTGCACAAAGTTACACAGGACCGGACTAGTCCGATATCAACCGGACTAGTCCGATATCCTTTCTGGACCAGATCGGACAAGTCCGATATCTGTCAGACTAGTCCGATATCTTTCTGACTTGAGTCGGGCTAGTCCTCCCCAGGGCGGACTAGTCCTCAACACACTTCACAAGTCACACAAAATCGAACAAGTCCGTTGTTAACCGGACTAGTCCGATATTCATTTTGATCCACTTCGGACAAGTCCGATGTTTACACAGACTAGTCCGACATACCCACTGATCTAAATCGGACAAGTCCTCCAAGTGCGGACTTGTCATCCAACACACTTAGGGTTTCATATGTCCGGACAAGTCCGATGGCTATCGGACTAGTCCGAAGATTTCCAGTAGTGAAATCAGACAAGTCCGTTTTCGACGGGACTAGTCCGATATTTCGGGACACTTAGGGTTTGCTACACACAGCACACCGGACTAGTCCGGTGACAACCACGGACTAGTCCGATCTTTCTGAACCCTAACGGTCACTCTTAGAAACCCCATATAAATAGAGGTGCATGGCCCACTTTTACAATCTCTCGAACCCTAGCACCGTCACACCTCCCAAGAGACTCAGAAACCACCTCTCTCCACAAAATTAAGTGCAAAATCAATCAATCCTTTGAGGATCACTTCTAGATCATTGGAGAGACACTTGGCACACATCATTGAGCTCTTGGTTTGAATCTCTAACACACTCCTACGTTTCAATTGTAATTTCTGAGTGTGTTTTTGGTGGCATTGTGATTTGTAATCTAAGGGAGCTCTCAACGTGTGAGAACGCCCCTTGAATTTGGTTATTCACCCCATTGTGATTAGTGGAAGAGGGTTGGCCTTCGTGGCGATCCGACGAGGGTAGGGTTGGAGCAGACCCGGTCCTTTTGTGGGCTCCTCAACGTGGATGTAGGTTGCCTTCGTGGTAGCCGAACCACGGGATAAATCATGTGTCTTGTCCTTTTTGTGTTCATCACTCAAATTGATCTACTTATTCTAGGGTTTGATACACATTGTTCAATTTACAATAAATTGTAGAACCCAAGCCTTAATTGTGATACAATCCAATATACAACTGTTAAACTGTTGTTTGATTCTATAATTTCGCTGCACACATTGAAGAATCAACCTAATCGATAAATCTTGATCAAATTAGTCCGTGAACACCGGACTAGTCCGCACTTTACTGGACTAGTCCGATTTCTCTGGTATTGAACTTGTTGTTGAGTGTTGCAGGATCCGACAAAAATTCAAAAGGCCTATTCACCCCCCCTCTAAGCCTACATTCAATAGGACACCAGATCAGTTTTGTAATGGGAATAACAACCTAAACTTGTTGCTAAATTCTTCCAAGTCTTGCAATAATAAATATGGTTTATGTTTTGATTCGATGCTCATTCTAAGGCACATCCAGCTAAAATTGTAAATTCATTAGGAAGTGGTTTCATTCAAACAGTTTCTAACCATAAAGAAGTGGTTTTCAAATCTGCAGGGGTGTTGTCTCATTCAGTTTCTAATAAACATGTTGCTTGCTCATCTAGGCATGAACACAAAGTTAAATTTCATTGTACCTACTGTGGTAGAGTTGGTCATGTCATATATTTTTGTTATAGACAAGCTAAACAAAAGAAAAAAAAAGGAAAGAATGCAAGCTAGATTTCATGAATAGAAAGTTATAAACATGCAACCTGCTGTAATGAGTCAAAAATATGCAAAGTTTGCTCCCAAATCTTCTTTTTTTTAGTGCCACACATGTAACACCTCGTAGGTCAGTAGTTGAGTATAAAAATCCTCAAACTTTGGCTCATAAACCTGCTGTTTTCTCAAAGCTTTCGTGTGTTATTCCTGCTGGACAGCGTGTGACTCAGTACTGGATTCCTAAATGCCTTCTGACTAACCCCAACATTTAGTCATCGATGTATTGTTCTTCTATGTAGGTTACACACTTGTGGAAGTAGAAAATTTGGATTGTGGATTCAGGTTGCTCACGCCACATGACTGGTAACAAAGATTGGTTCTCCTTCCTCTATTTTGTGACACATGTAGAAAATGTTACTTTTGCTGATAATTCTTCAATTCCTATAATTGCTAAGGGTTCATTTATAGTTAATAATCACTACACTTTGAAAGATGTGTCTCTTGTTAAAAAATTGAAATACAACTTGCTTTATCTTTCACAATTGCAAGATGAACATTTGGAAATTATTTTCACTAAAAATTGTTGCAAGGCTGTAGATTCAAATAGTGAGCTCATTTTTAACATGTCTCAGTTTGGAAGAGTTTTTAAAGATGATTTTGATATGTAATCCTCTAAGGATAGGTGTCTAGTTGCTGATGATTCGAAAGACTTATTTTTTGGCTTTGTAGACTTGGTCATGTAGGCTTTGATCATGTCACGTGTTTTAGTGCTCTTGATCGCATATGTAGGCTGCCGAAGCTTAAAGGGGACAAAGAAATTGTTTGCTCTTCTTGTAGACATGCTAAGATAGTTGTAGGTTTAGATGCTCCTCTCACAATGACCATGACAACTGAACTGGGACAACTTTTGTACCTTAACACCATAGGTCCTTCAAGTGTTCAATCTTTTGGAGGTAAATGGTATGCTCCTGTGATTGTTGATGATTATTCTAGATACTCTTGGGTTTATTTTACGGCATATATGAATGATGCTTTTAGTCACTTTAGAACTTTATTTCTTAGATTATCAATTGATCACTCAGGATCTTTAAAAGCAATTAGAAGTGATAACTGAACCGAATTTAAATATCAATCATTTGATCACTTTTGTGCTGAAAATGGAATAAATTATCAATTTTCTTCACCCTATGTACCTCAACAAATTGGTGTCGTAGAGAGAAAGAACAGAACCTTAGTTGAGATGGCTAGGACTATGCTTGATGAATATCAAACTCCTTGGAAATTTTGGGCTGATGCAATTGCAGTTTTTTTTGTTATGTCTCAAATCGTGTTTTCTTGCGTGCTAAGCTAGGAAAAACACGATATAATCGGTTTGGACATAGTCCTAGTGTCACACACTTTCGAGTCTTTAGATGCAAATGTTTTGATAAGAAACATGGTAATCTTGATAAATTTGAACCTAGATCTGTTGATGGCGTGTTTCTTGGTTATCTATCTCATATTAGAGGCTATCGTGTGCTTTTACATGACACTAACAAAATCGTGGAGACTTGTGTGGTTTCTTTTGATGAAGCTAGCCCATGTACTAGCTCTAATATTATAGGTTCATATCCATATCCGCAGGGGGGGGAGTATTCTCATTGATGAAGATGAATAAGTGGTGCTGTTGCTCGAAAATTCGGAAGCAAATGACATTGATCACGAAGCTGATTTTGCACCACTACCAGCACCAACAACAACTGCAGCTGGTACAGATCGTCTGCAAGACAAAAGTTCTTCAATCAGTGATGAACATGAAGAAGAAGGATCTTGTGAAGTGTCTACTCCCCTCCACATCCTCAAAAGTCATCCTCCACAACAAATCATTGGAATCTTGCACGAACGAGTTACACGGTCCAGGTTTTGTGATCCAAACTCTCATGCTCATTCTGCTTTTGTTGCTTCTTTTGAAACCAAAGATATATCACACGCACTAACTAATGAATCTTGGATTATTGCCATCTAAGAAGAGTTAGAAAATTTTGAAAGAAATAATGTTTGGAAACTTGTACTTCCATCTCATGGTCACATTTTATTTGGAACTAAACGGGTGTTTAAAAATAAACAAAGTGAGGATGGGGTTGTGGCTAGGAATAAGGCTAGGTTGGTTGCTCAAGGTTTCACACAAGTTGAAGGTCTAGATTTTGATGAAACTTTTGCTCATGTTGCTAGATTAGAAGCCATAAACATTTTGTTATCTTTTGCTGCATCTAAAGGTTTCAAATTATATCAAATGGATGTTAAAAGTGTTTTTCTTAATGGCTACATAGATGAGGAGGTTTATGTCAAGCAACCACCTGGTTTTTCCAATCCAGATTTTTCTAATCATGTTTACAAACTGTCCAAAGCCATGTACAATCTCAAACAAGCCCCTAGAGCATGGTATGATAGGTTAAAAACATTCTTACTTGAAAAGGGGTTTACCATGGGCAAGGTTGATAAAACTCTTCTTGTACTTAAGCATGGCAATGACTCATTATTTGTTCAAGTGTATGTGGATGATATTGTCTTTGGTTGTGCTTCTCATGATCTTGTGTCCAAGTTTACAACTATGATGAGTTCAGAATTTGAGATGAGTATGATGAGAGAACTCACATACTTTTTGGGGCTGCAAATCAAGCAAACCAAGAAAGGAATCTTTGTGCATCAAACGAAGTATACAAAAGACCTCCTAAAGCGCTTCAACATGGACAAAATCAAGCCTCTTCGAGCACCAATGGGAACAGCAACAACACTTGAACTTGATGAAGATGGAGAACCCGTGGATCAAAAAGAATATTGAAGCATGATCGGGTCACATTTGTACCTCATAACATCAAAACTGGACATACAATTCAGCGTATGTCTTTGTGCATGATTTCAAGCTTCCCCACGTGCTTCACATTGTCAAACCGTCAAAAGGATTCTCCAGTACTTACATGGAACTCAAGAATTTTGCATTTTTCTTTCTTCTTCCTCAACCACGATGTTTTAAAGCTTTTTTGAATGCTGATTTTTTTTGGTTGTGGGATTGATAGGAAAAGTACTTCAGGTGCTTGTCATTTTCTTGGTAATTCACTTGAGCCATTTGCATTGCTAAAAATCCCGTGCAACATCAGGGAACAAAGCACATTGACATTAGGTATCACTCTCTCCGTGATAATGTCGGAAAAGGAAACATTGTGCTTCGCCATGTAGACACTGAACAACAATTGGCTGACATTTTTACAAAACCTTTTGATTTCACTCGTTTTTTTCATTCGCAGTGAAATAGGAGTTATGCATCCTCATGGCTTAAAATGAGGGGAGTTTTCAAACTTGGGAAGTCTACGTGTGAATCTTAATTTAAAATGATATGAGCATAATATTTCATACATATATGACTTTGTGATTCCTTTTACATGCTAAAAGTTCTTGCTACATTACTCATGTTGTACATTTTGTAGTTTTTGCCATGACTAGTAATTGGAATAATTACTTACACTAAATATGGTCATGATCAAACTTACTTGCTGTTTTGAACTTGTTGCATGGTCACAAGTGCTTTTAATCATGTAATCAGCTCACATGTTGAGTTTTTATGTTCGAACAAAAAATTTAGACAAGATCAAGAGAATATGTATGCATCACACTTTTTCTTTTGAGATTGCTTATCATTGCACTTAGATATGCACTTGGAAGAAGTTGTGTATGACTAAAACCATGTCCTTAAGCTTCTGATTGTGAAATGACATAGGCTTGGCTTGGTTGGTTAGAATAAGACAGATGCGGCATATAATATCTTGTAAATGTCATATGATCTGAATTTATGCTCAAAAAAATGAAAAATGCAGCAACGAGTGTCATGCTTTCAGGTTTTGAAATAGTTGAGTTTGTGAGATCATGACTTGCTTAAATTGAAAATTACACTTGATCTCTAGCATGGTTTACACTACTTTATGTATCTCATTGATGTGATAGTGTAAGTTACTTGATAGTATGACTTGGATGAGATTTGTTTTATATGTATATATTATAATAAGCTCACAGAAATTGAAAATTTTCTTTTGAACCTTGCAGAATACATTGTCAAAGGGGGAGAAATATGTATAGGGGAGAAATATGTCACACATTGCACATTCACGAGTTTTACATGTTCTTCACTGGGGGAGAATTTCTTTTTTGAATTTTTTTCTCATTTGATATTTTATTTTCAAACATAGGGAGAAATTTGATTTTAAAACTTTTCATGTGAATATGACAATGTTCAGATTCTAAGAGGTGTTGCCAATGCATTCATCAAGGGAGAGATTGTGAGACCTATGTGTGCTGAATACATTGGCAATTATGTTAATCGTGAAGGTTTACACGCAATGTTTTGAATATACTTGATAAAAAACACTTCGCAGTGTCCGAACTTTTATTGTACAATGCATAGCTACTATTTTGGACTGTCCGATATTTCTATGTGCTGAAATAATCATGTGGCTGCTATGTTTTTCATTTGCAATGTTTCAAAATTGCTTTACACTTATGGGAGGATTTGCTTAGTACCTTTGGACTATGTTTTTTATGTGTTTTGGCTGATCGTGGTGGAAATTATCTTGCTATATTTGCAACATGCTTATGTGAGCTGCTCACGTAAGGTGTTGAGCTTATCGGACTAACGAGAGTCAAGTTGAGGACTTAGGCTCACAAAGATTTGTTGTTTATTCATGTGCAGGTGTTGCTTGAGTTCAAGACATGGCTGGTGAAAGGATCCATTGAACTAGTCTTAGGGATAAGATGAGGTTCAACAACCATGTTCGGGAGGAATTGTGGTTGAGTTGATCGGGAGGTCACACAACATGTTTGGGTAAAAAACAATGCATATGAAGGTATCGTGGACGTTATTCGAAGGTGTTTCAACATGTGAAAGGAGTGCATGGACATGGAAACATGGTTCCAAGGCGTGATGAAGAGAAGTGGACATAAAGAATTGGTCGGAAAGGTCGACCCGTCTGGATTATGCCTCAAGCTGTGGCTGAGGAGGTTATAGTTCGTTTATGGAATGTTTCGAGTTTGTTTTAGTTACATTTCCTGTGGGTCATGAAGTTGAGTTGTTTTAGGATTGTTTAGGACGTTCGTAAGGTGTTTGTAAGTCTTAAAATTGCTTCTATCTAGGTATAGAAGAGTCTTGAGCAATTATGGAAAGTTTCAGTTGAAATTGAGTAGGATTAGAGTCCTAGTTTGGATTGGGTTGGCCTTAGGGCTGGTTATAAAAGCAAGGGAGGCTAGAGCTAGTGATGATATGACTTTCGTCTGACTTATTTCGGACAAGTTTTTCTTATTGAGTTTCTGCACAACACTATGTTGCTTCAGTGATTCTATCATAACTCGAGTTTTACAGATCCAATCGACATGATTCATTTTGGGTTGTCTTCAAAACTTGATTATCTATCATCTGCGAAAATTTCACGCTCATCAGATTTGTGGTTTCTTGTCTACATGAGTTTCTTTGCAGTGTTGCAGATCTGTTTTTACTCGGGTAGAACAGATTGACCTTTGTTCGATCTTTCGATCATCACTTGGGTTCTCTTGACGGTTTTTTGTGATTCTTGTTGTCGTGTCTTCGTGACTTGATTCTATATAATATATAATACTTTTTTCACGGTTGAACATGTTTAGATCAGTTGCACACTCAGTTTCTTAACAGATTAATTTTCTGTTGATATGTTTTAATCTACCATTCAGCCCCCTTTGGTAGCTTTTCATGTGCTCTTTGATCTTACATGTTCAAAATGATAGGAATTAACTCATTCTTCAACGGATCATCACACGATGGAGGATGTGTATTCACTGCAGAAAAGTTAGCAAGGCAACAATGAAGGATCATTTCTCGCTGCATTTCATTGATCAAATGCTTGAGCGGCTAGTGAAACATTTCTTCTTTTGTTTCCTGGATGGGTATTCTGGTTACCATCAAATTCTTATCGACCCTGATGATCAAAGTGAGACCACATTCACATGACCTTACGGATCATACGCCTATTGGCAGATATCGTTCGAGATGTCTAATGCCATGGATCGAGGAAATTATGAAAGTTTTCATGGACGACTTTTCCATCTATGAAAAAACTTTTGATCATTGTCTCGAGAACCTAGACAGGGTCTTACAAAGATGCCAAGAGAAGGACCTGGTGCTAAATTGGGAAAAGTGCCATTTTACGATCCGTGAAGGCATCGTCTTAGGACACTTGGTGTCTGTTGATATTTCCTACGCACAACTAACAATTCATCCCTAGCATGGTTGCCAGAAATGCTTGTTGGTAGGTTTTAATTATCAAGTGAATGTCCGCAAGTGCACGGAAACTATCGATGTAGCATTTCCCCTTTCAAGAGTATTCCCAAAGGGTGTTATTTATATTTTCCCAATGGAAGGCTAGATGGAAGTAAAATAATCATCAAGTGGAATGTCTTAGGTTGTTCTATGTAGGTTTCTAGCAAGGATGGGTTAAATGATAAGGTGAGGTAGTGTGACACACACAAGAGCATTCTATCCTATGGGGATAAATGAGGTAATAGAGGAATTTGGCTAAGAGTTAGGTAGAGATTCCTACTATGCTTCTAAAGTACATATACATAGCCTAAGTTAGTTACTAATGATCATGTTAATTTTGAATTCTCATGCTATGTGGATTAACACATCCGGCATGGGTTTACCCCTAGCAACAATAGGCGACTCTCACCAAGAGCCTGTGGCATAGCCAAATGTGGAGGATTACAAAGGACAGATAGGGTTGTCACCACCTACTGCTTACTTCTTCAATACGTGGGTCTACGAGACATTCAACGCTACTCTCTATCCTAGCATTGAAACATACTAGCATATTAAGTAATTACCTTAAGAGCCTTAGCACAAGCGATCCTAAGGCAATGAACTAAATCATCGTTGAACCAATGTTAATTCATAACATAAGTGATTCATTTTAACATAACCACATCATAGCTAATTAGACCATAGTGGAGGTGATGAGTAGGTTTAGGACCGATCTTCCGAAAGGTATGTCAATTGGGGTGGAGAACTCGACGTTGATGATCCGCGGCACTCGAGCGGTTCGAGTACCCCTGCAATCACTACACCACGGCTCCGTTGGTTATCAGCTGTGCTGCACACACTTGACCTCGCCAAGAAGGCTAATCCCTGCAAGTGCAACCGAGAACACGAGCAAGAACGTCGAAGACACGATCAGGAAATCGCGAAGTTGGGGTCTAACAAACCGTAGAACGGCGATATTATTGATCTAAGCAAAACCCCCTCAATATGACCGGATGCTGCAGTATTTATAGGCTAGGGATCGACCAAAACACGATTAGACGCGTCCCTAATGGACTCTTACGGGATACAAGGCCCAAAGGCCCGATTCGGTGGCGCAGCACCGGACAGAAATCTGGACTCGACTTGTTTCGACGATTCCCAATGACTCCAGAAGAATTTTGAGGTGGGACCAGAACCAATGGAAATTTTATCTTCTCCTCTTTCCGTGCATATGTAGAACGTCAAAAACGGAGTCCGTATGCCTCCTGGGCGTCCGTTTTAAGGTGGACTGCTCCTGGACTCCGAGTTGTACTCGAGTCCGAGTTGTAAACTGTTTCCATCAACTTGTGGACGTCCCAGCTGGTTCTCCAAACTCCCAAGGCCTCTTTCCTTCACTTGTTGATCTTCTCCATTATTCCTAATAACAATTAAATCATCACATAGCAATCTATTCTCAAACTCACATGCAAAAGAAGTTAGGAACGAATTCACCTGCTGATTTAATAACAGTGCTCGTGCTCTTGTGATTGGTCCTTGCAGTTCAATGTGCGTCTCCGCTGTTGTGATGTCCTCATCACCCCCCCCCCCCTCTTGAATTGGAGTCGTCCTCGACTCAAGTTCATCTACTTCTCCCAAGTACGGTCGCAAATCTGAAATGTTAAATGTAGGACTAACCCCAAAATTGGGAGGCAATTCAAGCTTATATGCAATATCATTAATCTTTTCAACGATCTTAAAAGGACCAGCAACTCGTGGCATAAGTTTAGATTTTCTCAAGTCAGGAAATCGCTCTTTTATCAAATGTAACCACACCAAATCACCCTGTTCAAATTCTACTTCTTTTCTAACTTTACTACCTGCAATCCTATACTTCTCATTCATCATTTCAATATTTTTCTTTGTAGTTTCATGCATCTTAAGAATGAATTCAGATCGTTGTGTAGCATCCAAATTTATAGTTTCAGAAGGAGGCAATGGTAGTAAATCATTAGGGGCACAGGGATTGAAAACCATACACTACCTGGAATGGACTTACCTTTGTCGTGGAGTGAACGGATCTGTTGTAAGCAAATTCTATATGTGGTAAAACTCCTCCCACAACTTCAAATTTATTTTCAAGAAAGCCCACAACATAGTGGATAAAGTACGATTAACTACCTCGGTTTGTCCATCCGTTTGTGGGTGACATGTAGTTGAAAATAGCAACTTGGTTCCCAATTTATACCACAAAGTTCTCCAAAAATGCCTTAAAAATTTTGCATCGCGATCAGAAACAATGGTATTTGGCACACCATGTAAACGAAAAATTTCTGTCATAAATAAATCAGCAATGTGTGAGGCATTATCGTTCTTAACAAAGCATTTGCAACGAAAGACCCAAAAGTGCATAGAACTAGGCCTATGTCCAAACCGGAGCTCATATGGTGTTTTACCCAGCTTAGCGCGCAAGAAAACACGATTTGAGACATAACAAGTGGTTGCAATCGCATCAGCACAAAATTTCCTAGGAGTTTGGTACTCATCAAGCACAGTCCTAGCCATCTCAACTAAGGTTCTGTTCTTTATTTCTACAACACCGTTTTGTTGAGGTACATATGGTGAAGAAATTGAGGATCTATTCCATTGTCAGCACAAAAGTGATCAACAGATTGATTTTTAAATTCATCTCTGTTATCACTTCTAATTGCTTTTAAAGATCCTGGGTGATCAGTTGATAATCTAAGAAATAATGTTCTAAAGTGACTAAAAGCTTCATTCTTAGATGCCATAAAGTAAACCCAAGAGTATCTAGAATAATCATCAACAATAACAAGAACATACCATTTACCTTCGAAGGATTGAACACGTGAAGGTCCTACAGTGTCAAGGTGCAAAAGTTGACCCGATTCAGTTGTCATGATCATTGTGAGAGGAGTATGTGAACCTGCAATCATCTTAGCATGTCTACAAGAAGAGCACACAATTTCTTTGTCCCCTTTAAGCTTAGGCAGCCCACGTATGCGATCAAGAGCACTAACACGCGTTAGCTGATCAAAGCCTACGTGACCAAGTCTATGATGCCAAAAATATAAGTCCTTTGAATCATTAGCAACTAGACACCTATGCTTAGAGGAAGAGATATCAAAATCAGCTTTAAAAACTCTTCCAAACTGAGACATGTTAAAAATAAGCTCACTATTTGAACCTACAACTTTGCAGCAGTTTTTATTGAAAATAATTTCCAGATTTTCATCTAGCAATTGTGAAACAGAAAGCAAGTTGTATTTCAAATTTTTGACAAGTGCCACATCCTTCAAAGTGTATTGATCATTTACTCTAACCGAACCCTTAGCAATTATAGGAGTTGAAGAATTATCAGCAAAAGTAATATTCTCTACACGTGACACAAAAGAGAGGGAGGAGAACCATTCTTTGTTACCGGTCATGTGGCGTGAGCAACATGAATGCACAATACAAATGTTCTCCTTCCTCAACCGTGTAACCTACATAGAAGCACAATATGTCGATGAATCAATACTGGGGTTTGTCAAAAGGCATTTAGGTATCCAGTACACACGACGTGCAACAGGAAAAACACGTGAAAGCTGAGATAAAACAGCATGTTTATGAGTCAAAGTTTGAGGTTTTTTACTCTTAACTACTGACCTATAAGGTGTTACTTGTGTAGCACAAAAATTGGTAGCTCTAGGGGCAAAAACAGAAGGTCCGGAGGTAAACTTTAAATGTTTTTTACTCATAACAGCAGGTTGCATGTTCCTGACATTCGGTTTAATATGTGCAGCAAATTTTGCATGAAAGTTATGAGATCTAGCAATCATTCTTTCCTTTTTCAGTTTTTTAGGTAGTCTATAACAAAAATCTATGACATGACCATCTCTACCACAATAGGTACAATGAAATTTAACTTTGTGTTCATGTCTAGATGAGCAAGCAATATTTTTATTTGAAACCAAATGAGACAACACTCCTACAGATTTGAAAATCACTTCTTTTTGTTTAGGAACTGTTTGAATCAAGCCACTTCCTAATAACTTTACAATTTTAGGTGGATGTGCCTTAGCATTAGCATGAGAATCAAAATCTAAACCAGTTTTATCATTGCAAGACTTGGAAGAATTCAGCAGCAAGTTTAGGTTCTTATTCCCATTACAAAACCGATCTAATGTCCTATGCATGTCATCAAGTTTGATGGACAGATCAAGGCAATTTTCACATGAAGTTTTGCTTTTAATTTGCAATTGGAACAAAATTCAACTTCATGAGAACGTAAAGCATTGTTCAAGATAGAAATTTCATTCAGAGC
Source organism: Tuctoria greenei (assembly GCA_036927565.1). Lineage (NCBI taxonomy): Eukaryota > Viridiplantae > Streptophyta > Magnoliopsida > Poales > Poaceae > Tuctoria > Tuctoria greenei. The sequence goes on along the minus strand of JAYESD010000009.1, from coordinate 80,189,172 downwards.
ATCTTGTAGTTTCTTATCAAGATCATCACAAGTAGAACAATGCAAATCAATTGTAGAACAGCTAGCACCTTTCAAGTTTTTATCATTAAGTGCTGCATGCTCTTTGTTCTTTTCAATTTCTAACTCAAGTTTATCAAGTGTGGAGGTGTGCGCACTTCATAATGATACAATTGTTCATATATTAAATCACATGAGGGACATGCATCAACACTAGGAATCAAAGTTTTTAAACGGTTGATTTCAGATTCTAGTGATTCAATTTTAGCAGCACTATCCCTAAGCTTTTTGTCCTTTTTCTTAACAATAATAGTGGCACGAGAAATAGCATCACACATTTCTTCGCAAGTAGGACATACCTCTTCATTGTCGCTGTTGTGTTCTGCCTCCTCCATACTTGATCTTTTGCCCGCCATAAAGCACAAGTTTGCCAAATCATCTTCATCTTCTCACTTCCAATGTCCACGTCGCTTGAGCCCACTTCCTGTAGTGCGGAGATAAAACTGTTCACCAGTTGACGACCTGAAAAGCCCTTCTTCTTCTTCTTATCATTTGTTTAGGAGTGCTTCGTCCTTGATTGTTTTTCTTGTCGGGAAGTAGAACCTGAAAGGTTAGGAGAATCTGTATGAAAGTGTCGTGTCTTACCACATTCGAAGCATCGTTGAGTTCTGGAGCTTCCTCTCCTTCTAGTTCTCACATTTTGCAATGCTTTTGAGAACCTAGTAGAGAGAAGTGCTAGCTAAGCCTCTGGAAACTCCTCAATCTGTTCAAGTGTTAGAGAGGACAACAAATCAAGTGTACCACAAGATGAAGATTGACCGGAGCTAGGCATGTCACGTTGTGAAACAAAAGCAATAGACTTGTTTGGATTCTTACGTGATAAGATGTCAATTTCATGAGTCTTTAGTTTAGAGTAAAGCACATCTAATGTAAGAGAACTCATGACAGTTGATTCATGAATAGATGTAACTTTCATCTCCCAGATTGACATGTCTAATGCACTAAGAAGTTGCCTAGCATTTTCACCATGAGAAAAGTTAACATTGACACTACGCAGATTGCTGAGAATTTTATTGAAGCGAGTGAAAAGATCATCGATAGACTCACCGGGTTGCATCTCAAAACGCAAATATTCCTTTTTGAACATATCTTGTCTCACCTCCTTGATCGTGTTGGATCCTTCGTGATAGTCACAAAGCGCTCTCAACACATCATATGCCGATCGAAGGTGTGCAACGCGGTCGAAGTCGCTTTGAGTGAGTCCTTGGATGATCAATTTCCAGAATTTGTTGTTGTTATTGATGTCCCGTAGGTTTGTAGCCATAACTTAATCGTTAGGTGGCACTTCGTAAGGCTTGTACACCTTCTCCCATATTGCGAAGCCTTGCGCCAGGATGAAAGCCTCCATGTGTGCCTTCCAAACCTGAAAATCAATACTAGCAAACACACAAGGATTGGCAGAGTATTTCTCCATGATGATTAGTCAAAAACACGTGCAAATCACAATGATTGGAGCACCATGGCTCTTATACCAATTTTAGGATTGAAGAGCACATGAAAAGCTACCAGAGGGGGGTGAATGGTAGATTTAAAAAATCTTACGCAGCGGAAACAATTAAATCCCAACCCCTTCGGCAGAAAAACGATCTGTTAAATAAATCATGTGTGAGTCTAATATAAACGTGTTTCACCATGACAAAAGTGATATATATCAGTGATAATCAAGTCATGAAGTAAACACAAGAAGAATCACTCAAATCTGTCTAGAGAAACTCAAGTTATGATCGAAAGATCGAACAAAGGTCAATCTGTCCTACTCGAGAAAAACACTTCTGAAATGCTGCAAAGAAACTCGTGTAGATCAGGAACCACAAATCCAATGACCGTTAAATTTTGACAGATGATAGATAATCAAGTTCTGAAGACAACCCAAAATGAATCACGTCAATTGGATCTGTAAAACTCGCGTTATGATAAAACCACCGACGAAAGGTAGTGCTGTTCAGAAACTCGACGAGTAAAACTCATCTGGAACAATTCGGATGAACAAGGCACAAAAGTTCCTTCAAACTACGAATTTTATTCAATAAAACAAAAGAGGAACAGCCCCAATGATCTCTACCACGAGCTCTGGCCTCCCTTGCTTATATAACCAGCTTTTAGGCCAACCCAATCTCAACTAGGACTCCAATCCTACTCCGATCACAAATCGAAACTTTCCATAACTGCTTAGGACTCTTCTATACGTAGATAGAAGCAATCTTAAGAATTCCAAACACCTTAGGAACGTATCCCACATTCCTCAAACAACTCAAATTCATGACCCACACGAAATCCTATCATAACCAACTCAAATCTTTCCATATTTGAGTCAAACATGACTCAGCTGCAGCCTGAGTCCATAACCTAGTCGGTTGGACCTTTCCGACAAATTCTTTACATCCACATCTCTTCATCACGCCTCGGAACCATGCATCCACGTCCATACGCTCCTTGCACACGTGCAAACATCTTCCAACAACGTCCATGATACCTTCATATGCATTGTTCTTGATTCAAACATGCTGCGCAACCTCCCGATCAACTCAACCACAATTCCTCCCGAACTTGGTTATTGAACCTCATCTTCTCCCTAAGACTAGTTCAATGGATCTCGTCACCAGCCATGTCTTTAACTCAAGCAACACCTGCACATGAATAAACAACCAATCCATACGAGTCCAAGTCCACGACTTGACTCAAGTTAGTTCCAAACACAACACCTTATGTGAGCAGCTCACATAAGCATGTTGCAAACCATAGCAAAATGATATCAACCATATCAACCAAAACGCACAAAAAACATAATAAAAGAATACCAAGCAACCTTTTCCATAAGTGTAAAGCAAGTTCGAAACATTTCACTTGAAAATTTGAAACATTACGATCAAGCTCTGAACCTTGCCAAAGCTAACCAGAGCTTGAGCTGGAGCTTACCAAAGCTAGTACAACCTAGCGCCGGAGCTTACCAAAGCTAGTCGGACCTAGCGCCGGAGCATACCAAAGCTAGTCGGACCTAGCGCTGGAGCTAACCAAAACTAGTCAGAACTAGTCATCCCAAAAGTCGGAGCTAGAAAAACATGTCGGAGCTAACCAACCTAAGTCGGACCTAGCAAAACATATCAGAGCTTAACAAAGACATGCCGGAGCTATCAAAGACATGCCGGAGCTAAAGACAAAGCTCACCGGAGCTACCCAAAAACATGTCAGATCTAGACAATGAAAGTCGGACATATTGTCAGACGTTGCAGAAGCTCGGAGCAAGAGTCAGACCTTGCTAAAAAGATGTTATGGCAACATTCAAAACTTTTATTGTCAAAGCCAATGTATTCAGCACACATAGGTCTCACATGTCCGAGGGTGCCGAAAGAACGGGTGTTGATGGACGAGTTAGAACTTCAAGAAGATTTGTCATATGTCGAGCAACCTATCAAGATCTTGGACGTGAAGGAAAGGGTCACGAGGAATAAGAGGGTCCATTTGTGCAAAGTGCGATGGAACCACCATACGGAAGACGAAGCTACGTTGGAATGTGAAGAAGACCTGAAGGCAGAATTCCCTCATTTTTTCTCCACGCTATCGAATCTCGAGGGAGAGATTCACTTTAATGGGGGTAGATTTGTAACACCCTCAATTTTTTGCATCATGCATTGCATACATGATGATGCATTAAACATTAGCAGAATAAAGGAAGAAGAATAAAACATAAAACGTACATATACAAGATATGTGTAGCAAAAGAAGAAAAGGAAATAATAATTTAAAAAATGTATTAGGAAACAAATATAAAAATAATATATATATATATATATATATATTTGTGAAACCTAAAGAAAGAAAAAAAGAAGAAAAAAATGATAGATTCCCCCCGGAAGTTTCCGGGCAAATAGTTTTTAATCGGCCAGCTCCTGGCCGAGCCGGCCAAGATGCCCGAGCCAGCCACCCCGCTCACCCACGCCAGCGCACGCCCCCGCGCCCCTAGCCGAGCGGCCCGGTCGCCCGCACGCCTTATCCAGGGACCGAGCCGGTCTCTAGATCGATTGCCTCGCCACCTATAAATACGGTCGATCCGTGTTTTCTCGACACTAGAGAAACCCTAGCCGCCGGCAGAAAAAAATAAGAATAGAGTTGCGCTGCCAGAGAGAAAAACAGAGGGAAAAAAAGGAGGGGAAGAAGAATAAAAGGAGGAAGACATTGTCGTCCGCCAAAGATCATCACGCCGTTGTCGTTGTGCCGCTGGAGGACCGTTGTGCCATCCACTCCATCTACACGTCGCCATCGTCCCGCGATCTATGAAGCCACCGCGTCTACGGTAGGATTCGTTTTTCCAATGCAAATTTTAGCGACGTATTAGATCTAATAGACGTAATTTGATCATAGTCGCACCATCTTAATTTTTTCAGCAGCATTAGTTCTTGCTAAAACCCCTGTAAACTCGCATAAACACTGTCGGTGTTTGGAACCGGCAGATCTCCTGACACTACCTTTGGTAGATCCAGGAGTTGTAGTTATGTAATGGGCGCGCAGAGATTCAAGAACGTGAAAGACACGTGTACACAGGGATTTACGTGGTTCGGGCCGCCTGAGCATAATACCCTACTCCACGGGGTGTGTTGGGGATGTATTAAACTTGTGAGTCTAGAAGAAGCTCCAGAAGAAGAAGCTCGTCTAGCTCAGGGTGTTCAGCAGTGGTCTGGAACCATCCTTTGTGTATCATCGACCAGTCCTTTTATAGCACAAGGACTAATCGTTACAACGTTAGCCTGGCCTGACAGGTGGCCCCGGCGGTTACACTTGCTTAATACACAATAAATGGAGTTAATTACCCTTAATAGCCTGGTAACGGGCCTTAACAGTGCTGTTACCAGTATTAAGGACCATCCGATCGTGTGTCATTAATATGGCATTAATGACACTTAATCGGGTCTTGAAGTTGAAGGTCCGGCGATTGCCACGTTGTAGCTCCGGAGCTCACCATCGCGGACGGGTAGGTCCGGTGCTGTTGGACGCGTGTCAGTACTGGAGCTTCCCTCTGTCTGGGTTAGGTCCAGGTGTGCCATATTGGTATTCTGATCAGAGCTTCCCAGGTGTGGGTGATAGCTCCGGTCTTGTGATACACGTGGCGGCCCCGGAACTAACCATGTAGGGGAAGCAGGTCCGACTACGCCTAACATGTGGGGCCTTTGGAGGTCTCAAATCGGGTAGATGGAGTTTCCCTATGGACTTTGCAATCCCAAGGGGTATCCGGTACGGAGGGTACCGACAGTGGCCCCCTAGACTCACCTCCGGGAGAGACCTTTTGTATGAGGTCATTTCGCCAGTGGTGGGTCCATTCTTTGGTTTCTGAGCCGTGTCTTCAAGGGTCATTGGTTGTGCCTTTGGCGGGAGTTCATGGTTAAACTTCCGCCGCGTGTCGTATCTTGAAGGCGGCAGGTGAGATCTTAGCGTGCGGATCTCACGCAATTGAAGGTCACCGTTTCCCGATACGAAAATCGTATCGGTTCCGCGCGCCCTGTCAGGCCGCCGACTTCGGGTTTCCCGCCTTTCATGATGACAACCGTTCGCCTGGGGTAAGAACCTCGGCTTGATCGTCAGGGTGGCCCCGGGCTCCCTTGTCATCGGCGGGGTGAAATCTTTGACTGGTATTGTTGGCTCCTCTGCGGTTTCCATCCAGGCATTGTGGGGGCTTACTTAAGAAGGAAAGCACGCACCGTTTGGGGTTCTTTACGCCTTTCAATCGATCTTGCACTCAAACCTTCCAAACTTTAGCTTGCATTTCCTCTCCCGCCTCGCTGTGCCGCAATGGAGTTGGGTCTCCGCCAGAGCCGACTGAAGGCCAATGACGATTTGAAGAAGGTCCGGGCCCTCATGGGATGGTCCCCTGACTTCTTCAACCACCTGGTCTGCGCTGGCGAGCTTCCGTTCGAGAAGGAACACGCCGGCGACATTGTTTACTTCTCCGCATACGCCATGGTGGGACTGATCCCACCTTTGTCCTCCTTCTTCTTGATGTTGCTAGACTTCTATGTTCTGCAGCTTTACCACCTTGGCCCCCACTCCATTCTGCTGGTGTCCATATTTGTCCACTTCTGCGAGATGTGGGTGGGCATTCCCCCCTGCATTGAGCTCTTCCGCACCTTCTTCACTGTCCAAACCACAGGCCGGAGCGACGAGTACCTTGGCTTCTACTGTTTTATGAAGCTCAAGAAGTGCCCGTACAAGTATTTGCAGTCGTTCCCTTCTGGGAAATGGGACGACTGGAAGAAGGATTGGATTGTAATCAGGGTGGAGGAGCACGAGAAGCTGGAGCTGCCGGAAGGCCTCCCCAACATCGACACTGCAGTTTGGAGTGAAGCTCCGGTCCTGTCGGATGCCTTCGATCCTGCTCTAACCAGGATTCGCCTGTGTGTGGAAGGAGGGGTGACTCCCCAGGCGGTGTTTTGCAACATCCTGACCAACAGGTGGGCTTCGTTCAAGAGGATGGAGAAGTTGGCTTGGGCTCTCAACAGCATGCTGGACGACGACCGGATCGTGACCGGTTTGAAGTCCAACATGGAGGGTGCAACTTTAGAGTTCCACTTGAAGAAATTCCAGCACGACATCGATGTTGAGGGCGACGATTTGGATCTGCCACCAGCTTTCCTCCCACTGAACATGGAGGTAGCGTTCAGTAGGGAGCTCCGGCGGATGATGCCGGTGCTTGACAACCTAGGTGTCGTTGAGAGGCGCTCGACCACAGGGTTGGCAATCTCCGAAGCTCCGGAAGGTGGCTCCGTCCCCACCCCTAAGCCAAGAACTGAAGTCATCGGCAAGGGCAAGGAATTGGCCGAGCCCTCGATTCGTAAGAGGAAGCATGCCGACAGGAGGGCGAGGCATACTTCTTCCGCGGCGTCTCCTTCTACCCGGAGGGGAAGGTCTACAACGGAGGCGTCTACTCTAGTTGCGGCATCTTCCCGGGGTGCTAGCTCTGGCCATGTGACTCTGGTCCCAGGGCCAGCTGAGGGCTTTAGGTCCGGGGGTCCTTCCCGGTCGAGGGGGGCCTTGACCAGAGCAACGCCGGCAGTAGCAGCAGCAAGCTTCATGGGGCTCTCCGAGACTACCACGCTAGTGTCGGCTGGGGCCAGTCCGGAGAAGAGGTTTCGCGGGAACTGGTGCGGAAGCCTTCCGAGGTAATTTTTGATTTTTTACCTCAGTCAATTGTTTTATTCTTAACTGTATTTTGAGTCTCTTCATCCTTCATCCACAGCGTGCCCAAGAAAAGGGTTGAAGCTCCAGTCCCTGCAGCAGCGGTTGAGGCTGTGCGGGCTGAAGCTCTGGCTCCGATTCTAGCACAGCCCCAAGAGGTGGCAGAGGCTGCGGCAGCCCCGGTGCCGGCTGTCGTGGTTTTGGACGACTCATCTCCAAAAGCTCCTGTGGCAGCATCGAACCACAGGACTGAAGATGTATCAGCAGCGCCAGCCTCGGAGGTTGAAGCTCCGGGCTTGGATGCTGTGATGTTGGGCGCTCCAGCCGCAGAGCCGGAGGAAGCTGCAATTCCGATCCTAGAGCCGGATGTTGTTGAAGCCCCAGCAGTCGAGCTGGTGGTTGAGGAGGTCCCGGCGGTAGAGCCGAGTGTTGATGAAGCTCCGACACTTGAGCCGGTTGTCGAGGAAACTGTGGCAGCAGAGCCGATTGCTGCAGAAGTTCCGGCTGTGGAGCCGGCTGTTGAAGAGGTTTCGGCATCCGAGCCAGTTGCTGCGGAGGAGACGGCTCCTGAGCCTATGGCGGTCGAAGCGCCAGCGCCAGAGCCCATGATGGCTGAAGCACCAGCACCTGAACCAGAGGCGGAGGAAGCGCCTGCGCCGGGGCCAGAAGCGGAGGGAGCGCCTGTGACGGAGCTTGAAGTAGCTTCTGCTCCGGTCGAACCTTCAACGCCCGCTCCAGAAGCGGTTATCCCGGAGATGCCCTCTATTGAGCCAGGGTGCCATGATGAAGCTGCTGCCCCCCCCCCCCCCGGAGGGGCCAGTTGTTGATGACCTGGCAGCTCGGCCTTTAGAACCAATTCTGGAGGTCGGTACTTCTGGTGCAAGCACTTCCTCGGCGACGGCCAAGGCTATCCCGGAGGACGGCCCTAGCGCCGTGGAAGCTCAGGGTACCACTCTCGTAGAGTGGTACCCAATTTTTGTTGCTGAAGATCCGCTGGAGCCAGCGGAGCTGACACCGGTAGGTCCGGACCCGATCCCCTTATCGTTGTCTATCGACAACGCCTGCTCTAGCCTTCGCTAGGTTCAACTGGGCTTCTACCACGATAGCAAGGCCCTCGAGGAGGAGCTCCAATCCCTTAGGTGGTTGCGCAACCGACTCCATTTCGAGACCAAGCTGGCACAGTCGAGGCTGGCTGACGACAAGGAGTGGGTGCAAAGGGAGAAGGTCCGCCTGGAGTATTGTGGAAAGTTTTTGGATGAGAGGGAAAGCATGACGCGGACCCTCGACAACCAATCCCGGGCCATATATGATCAGGCCAAGGCTGCCAATAGTGCAATTGATGAACGCCAAGAAAGGCTTTCCGCCATCCACGATAGTCTCGTCAAGCGCCGGGACGCTCTTGAAGCTCGGGAGAGACGGCTCAAAGATGAAGAGCAGAAATTCCTGGAGCTGCGGGACAACCTCGTGATGAGGGAGGAGGAGCTTGTCCAAATCACAGCTCTTGCTGACAAGAGCCTTGAAGAACGCACCAAGAAATTGGATGAGCATTGCAAGGAGGAGGAGGAGAAAGCCTGGGAGCAAAGGCAGGAACTCTACAAGCAGGAGAATGCCATCACCGCCTGGGAGAAGAAAGTGTGGGGCCGGGAGAAAGATCTGGTCAACCGCCAGAACGAGATCCACCTCCGGAAGGAAGAGCTCAGCAAGCTCGAAAGGCAGGTTGCTGAAACGATTCAGCAGAATGCCAAAGAGGTGGAGCGTCTTGCTCGGGAGAGTTCGGAGATGGTGGTGGCCAAAAGATCCTTGGTGGAGATGTGTGGTGCAAGGGTTGCGGAGTCCCAACAAGTTTGGGACTTCCTGGGCAAGGCCAACGATGCGCTGACGCCAATGGGCTTCAGTCCCATGCGTCCGGATGATCCAGAGCCAAAGCTGGATCAGGCATTGGAGGCGCTGGGGTTAGCAGGCAATAAAATGTCCAAGGTGGGCGATATCATCGTGGACCAATTGGAAACGGAGGGTCAGTCCCTAGCAAAGAATATCGCAAAGTATGTGTTGACGTGCTACACCAGACGGGACCCTCAATTGCCTTTGGACCCGGTGCTTGAAGGTCCCATCGAAGGAGAGGGTGAAGCCGCCCGAGCCAACGTGTCGGAGGTGGCTAAGAAGGTCGCCCAGTTCTTCCATAGGGTCTAGGATCATCTCCCTGTAGCTCCCGCTTGTACTTTCTCTTCTTCCTCCCCAATTTTGTAATCTCTTGTCTCCAGATGAATGAAATCCAAATCTTTCTGAATTCAAATTTCATTTTTTGTCTTCAACACCTTTGTCTCGCTTGGCCCCTTGGTAGATGTACACAATTTGATTGTGAACATGTACCAAGAGGATGTACCAGTTGTTGAAGACTTGCATGCTTTGAACTTGTAGAATGTAGGTCCGAAGTCTTTGATAGTGTAGGCCCCCTGAGGCTGTTGGAGCTTAGTGGCTCCGGCATTGACCATCGCTGGAGCTTAGTAGCTCCGGAGCTTTGATGGTTAGTCCTCTGGGGTGTCAGAGCTTTGGCAGCTCCGGCGGTGACCTCGTCAACAGGTGTTGTGCCAACGTTAGACTCCACTTTAGAGTCTTTCCACCATCTTCATGTTGACGACTTGCCTCCTAGCTTTACCGGAACTGAGTAGCTCTAGAGATGCTCAATGTCAATGTTTGAACATTGACTACAAGTCGCTTAGAGGATGTCGGAGCTTACTTATTTTTCTTGCACACTGAAGACAAGAAAAACAGAAAAATTCATTTCTTATCTATAACTTCATTGCGGCTTACTGTTCCTGAGAAAGTTTTAGGTCGAACATAATTCAAAATAAAATCAAGAGCGATGTCTAGCTTCCTTCAAGGCCGATCGTTTCCGGACTTGCCTTACTTCAGCCTGCCGGGGTGTAGGTAGAGTAGCTTACTTAGGGTGCGGGACCAGGCTAAGTCGATAGCACACTCCGGCCCTAGATTGGCGTGGGGACATTCAGACAAGTAAGCCATCAACAATGCTTGAACCCGGAAGGATAGACAATGCAACTCAAATTGTACATGAACTGGTTGAGCTAAAGTTTCTTAAGGACTGCACAACTTTGTTATAGACAAGAAAGAGAAAAATAAAAAATGTTGAGCCTGTACAAAGTAAATGCATGTGGAGTCTGTTTTCACACAATGATGTCTTTCATTATAGGTCCGGGGTACAGGGGAAACAAGTACACTCTTAGGGTACGGAACCAGGCTAAGTGTGTTTTGTTTCTCGTTTGACCCAAGGTAGCTAGCTACACTTTTAGTTCTGAGACTATGACAAGTGTTGCATGGGCGTTGTGGACCTAGCAGGGTAGGTCCGGCTGCCCTCCCGGAGGAGCTACCCGACTCTGTACAATGGCTCTATAACTTATACCATATGTAATTACAGACTCACCTCCGTGATACAAAGCGTAGAACTTACGGAGGTGCTCAATGTTCCAAGCATTTGGGAGAGGTGTCCCATCTTCGGTTGCCAAGCGAACGCATCCGGGACGGGATACTTTGATCACTCGGAAGGGTCCCTCCCAGCTGGGAGAGTTTGTTTAACCCTTCTCTGGATTGTATTCTCTGTAGCACCAGATCGCCTTCCTCGAGCTGACGGCTGTGAACATGCGGTTGGTGATAGCGCCGAAGAGCTTGGCGGTATCGGGCATTCCGAACAGCTGCTTGGCACCTTCCCTCTTCAAGGAGGTCAAGGTCTTCATGCTGGAGCTGATCCTGCGTGGCTTCGTCGGAGGTCCAGACCCGGAGCGACCCCAAGGTGATTTCCAGAGGAAGGACTGCTTCAGCTCCGTACACCAGGAAGAAGGGTGTTTCTCCGATTGACCGGTTTGGAGTTGTCCTTTTGGGCCATAGCGTGGGAGGAAGTTCTTCAATCCAGTTGGCTCCATGTTTTTTCAGGCGCTCAAATGTGCGCGTCTTGAGTCCTTTCAGGATTTCTGCATTTGCTCTTTCGGCTTGGCAATTGCTTGCCGGGTGAGCTACAGAGGCGTAGCTGACTTGGATGTCGAGATATTCGTAGTATCCTTGGAAAGTAGAGCTTGTGAATTGGATCCCATTATCTGTTCCAATTTTGTTCGGGACTCCAAATCTACATACTATGGACTGCAAGAAGTTGATAGCTGATTGCTTGTTTATTGTCACAAATGGAGTTGCTTCCGGCCATTTGGTGAACTTGTCGATGGCAACATACAGGAACTTGTAACCTCCGATGGCTCTTGGGAAAGGTCCCAAGATGTCCATCCCCCACACAGCGAAAGCCGGTGTGTGAATTTTCTTTGCATGATACTAGCATGCTTTGCATTTCTTAACCAGCTTAGTTGCATCCTGGAGCGCTGTAGGCCAGTAGAAGCCATGCCGGAAGGCTTTACCGAGCAGCGTGCGGGAAGACGTGTGGTTCCCACACTCGCCTCCATGGATTTCTGTGAGGAGCTCGTAGCCTTCTTCCCTTGTGATGCACCGCATTAGGACGCCGTTGGCACCACGCCGGTAGAGATCCCCTTCTACCAACGTGTATCTTTTAGTCAATCTGACTATCCGGTCAGCGGATACATCATCGTTAGGAAGGATATTGTCTTTCAAGTAGCTCCGGATCTCCGAGATCCATGCATCAGAGCATGCTTGAGCATTTGAGTCTTGCGTGTTGGGTTGCTCGGAGCTTCCGGCAGCACCTACGACCCTTGATGGCTGCCATGGTAATAGGGCCATCGGGACCGCCAGCTTCGGGATGCTGGTCTCACCCCCTTCGCTTAGTTCGGCAGGCTGAGCTGTGGGTTTTGACAACCTCCTGACGAAGGTTCCGTCAGGAGCGGGAGCTCCGGTTGACGCTTTCGTCGAGAGTTCGTCAGCTTCAGCGTTATGGGCACACTGGACATGGTGGAGATCCAGGACTTCGAAGTCCTTTTGAAGCCTCTGGACTTCAAGGAGATAAGCAGCTAGTTGAGGATTGTTACAGGAGCGTTCACCCTTCACCTGTTTAATGATGAGCTGCAAATCTCTCTTGACCAACAGCTGCTTGACACCATATGATAGTGCCACCTTTAGTCCATGAATGTGTGCTTCATACTCCGCCATGTTGTTGGTCACCTTGAAGTCAAGGTGGACCATGTATTTTACCTTCTCCCCGGTTGGTGCAAGGAGGACTCCAGCTTTGGCCCCTGTTTTTGCATGGAGCCGTCGAAGTAGAGGGTCCATTGAGATTCGGTGAAGACCGGAGCCTTGAGTTTCGACTTCTGCTCACTGGGGCCCCCAGGGTTTGATGGAGAGGGGGTCCATTCCGCCACGAAATCTGCCAATGCTTGACTCTTGATCGCTTTTCTAGAAACGAATTCAAGATCGAATTCGGCCAATTCCGCTGACCATTTTGCAATGTTCCTAGTAGAGTTGGGATTATGCAAGATCGCACGCAGTGGGTAAGAGGTCACTACTGAGATCTTGTGAGCATGGAAGTAATGGCGAAGCTTTCTGGAGGCAATGAGGACTACATAGAGAAGCTTGTGAACCTCTAAGTATCGAGTCTTGGCATCATGTAGTACTTTGCTAATGAAGTACACTAGGCGTTGGACTGTCCGGACCCTCCCGGAGGGGCCCATAGCTTCCTCCACATCGACCCGGACCCTCCTGGAGGGGTCCAGAACTGCTTCGGGAACCTCTGGGTCCCTGCTAGAGGAACCCGGAGCTTCTGCTGGAGTGACCCAGACCCTCCTGGAGGGGTCTAAGTCTTATGGGATAACTTCCTGTTGATCCAAGTCTGGGGGCTGGGACCCAGACTCACCTTAGGGAACCTCCGGACCCTCCCAGAAGGGTCTGGATTCCTGAGCTTGAGATGGTTCTGGTCTCTCCGCGACCAGGCCCATGCTGACAACCTCGTCGGTTGCTGAAATGTAAAGCAGTAAGGGCTCACTAGGGTTCGGAGCTACCAGGGTTGGTAGAGTGGTGAGGAGCTGCTTTAGCTCCTGGAACACCTTTTCTGCTTCTTCAGACCATTGAAATGGTCCAAACTTCCTCGATAACTTGAAGAAGGGTAGCGCCCGTTCCGCCAGTCTTGAGATGAACCGGGTGAGGGTGGCTAGACATCCAGTTAGTTTCTGGACATCTTTGATGCGGGCCGGTGGCCGCATCTCCTCTATGGCTTTAATCTTCGCCAGATTTGCCTCTATACCCCGGTGGTTGACCAGGAAACCCAGAAGCTTTCCCGAGCTAACCCCGAAGACGCACTTGTCTGGGTTCAGCTTCGTGCGGGTGACCCGCAGCTTGTCGAAGACAGCTTGTAAGGTGTCAAGGAGTGACTCCTTGTCCTTGATTTTGACGACGATGTCATCAACATACACTTCCACTATGTCTCTGATGAGCTCTCTAAAGGTTTTGTACATAGCTCGTACAAATGTTGAAGCTGCATTCTCGACACCAAATGGCATGGCAGTATAACAATACAATCCATCTACTGTGATGAAAGAAGTATGTTCTTCATCTTACCTAGACATTCTGATTTGATGGTACCCAGAATATGCATCTAGGAAACACAGTAATTCACACCCGGAGGTGGAATCCACTATCTGATCTATTCTAGGCAGTGGGAATGGATCTTTTGGGCATGCCTTATATATTGTTGTGTAGTCGATATAAATCCGAAGCTTCCTGCCGGCCATGGGTACAACAACTGGGTTTGCCAGCCATTTTGGATGGAAGACTTCTTGGATGAATCCAGCTTCGAGCAACTTCTTCACTTCTTGTCGCATGAAGTTCTGTCGCTCTACGGATTTCTTCCGAGGCTTCTGATGTACGGGCCGAGCGTCGGGATAGATCTTCAGATTATGCTCGATCGGGATGCCAATCATTTGTGACGGTTGCCAGGCAAACACGTCGACGTTAGCCCGGAGGAAAGTGATGAGTGCGAGTTCCTATTTGTCATTCAGACCTCCCGATATACGGGTGGTCTGAGCGGCATCAGAACCGATTTGGATGACTTTGATGGGAATGTTGGTGTCGCCGCTTGGTTGCACGCGAGGTGCGGAGGTTAAGCCTCTTTGACGAATGCTCGGTGGTTTCGGAGCTTGCTCCTGCCTGGATTCTTCCTCCTGCGCTGTAGCAAGCGCATGCAGTTCCTCCAAAGCAGTCACTCCGGTAGTACAGTCTTCGCAGATCCGGAGAACGCCAGCTGGTGTCGGCATCTTTAACACCAGGTACCCATAATGAGCAGCAACCATGAATCTATACAATGCAGGCCTACCTAGAACGGTGTTGAAGGGCAAGTTGATCTGAGCGATGTCAAAGATCAACTTCTCAGTGCGATAATTCACCCGAGTCCCAAAGGTCACGGGGAGAGTAATGGCACCGAGTGGTGTTATGGCCCCCAGACCTACTCCGGAGAAAGGTCGTGAGGGGCGAAGATCCGAAGGTCGGAGCTGAAGCTTGACAAAATCTTTGAAGCTTATGAGGTTCAGCCCTGAACCTCCGTCCATCATTACATGGTGGAGTTGAATGTTGTTGATGGTAGGTGATACCATCAGAGGTAGCTGGCCAGCTCCGATCATGTTCCGAGGGCAGTCCGAAGCATCAAAAGTGATGGTAGTGTACATCCACTTTCGATGAGGCTCCTCTCTAGCTGTAGGAGCTACTGAGGCCATGTCCCACCGCATAGTTTTGAGGACACGGCGAGAGGTGATGTCCCACGAACCACCAAAGATGGTGTTCATGGTCTTCCGACGCTCATTGTCAGAGACTTCGGAGTCATCATCGACGGAGGTGTACACAGCCTTCAAGTCCTTTTTAGGGTCCTGTAAGCCCAACTCCTCTTCAGTCAGAGCTTCATCGACTTTCTGCTTTCCTTCCCTCTGACGGAAAGGAACTTCTTCCCGGCGCTTCTGGTAGCGCTCGACAAGGTTTTGGACCTCCCGGCAGTCCTCCAAGTTGTGGCCGTTCGTCTTGTGGATAGGACACCACATTTTGGAGTTTCCACCATCTTCAGAGGACGGCCAAGGTCGTTTCTCGGGGCGTGGCCCCTGGCCACCCCGAGCTGCAGCAGCTGCAGCGGTGGATGTTCCGGCCGATGACTTCTTCTTGCCGTTGGGCTTTTTCTTCTTTTTGCCACTCTCGGAGGCAGTGGCTTCACCTTTGGAGGATTTTTTGCCATCCTCCGGAGGTGGTTTGGTGTGCATCTCACGGCCCTCCGCAGCTTTGGCACACTTGTCTACCAAGCTGAAGAGCTCCGTGATGCTGGTGATCTCCTTGACCGCCAGCTTCTCCAGCATCTTCTTATCCCTTACGCCCTGTCTAAATGCCACGATAACAGAAGCACTAGAGATAGAAGGAATGGTGTTTCGTACCTTGGAGAACCTCTGGATGAATGAGCGCAGGGATTCTCCCCCCTTTTGCACAATTGCAAAAAGGTCCAGTTTGGTGCCTGGTCGGGTGTATGAACTCCCGAAATTGGCGGTGAATTGTTGGCACAATTCCTCCCAACTATTGATAGAGTTGTGAGGAAGGCTCATGAACCAGGACCTGGTGGTCCCAGTCAAAGCCACTGGGAAGTAGTTGGCCATTAGAGCCTCGTTACCTACGGCCACAAGGATTGAAGTGGTGTAAATTTGGAGAAACTCGGCGGGGTTAACAGTCCCATCAAATTTCTCCGGCAGGTGTGGCCGGAACTTTTCTGGCCATCTGACCATGCGTAGGTGCATGGCTAGTGCAGAACAACCTCCTCCTACTCCCTCGGGAGCATGGTTGTCTTGAGCCTCTCACCTTTCGTGAGCGCGCTCGATATGGACACGACCGTCCTGTTGACGGTAACGGCGATCAAGCTCCGCCTAGAGGTCATGAGTTGACATCCTGGTTACCCTATGAGTATGTCACGCCCCGGAGGGTAGCGACATAACTTGTTGTGACACAGAATGCCTCCTATTCTAGGAAGCATGCAGACCAAGTCTGCCAGACACGGTCCAGCGCTGCGATGGGGCCCGCCCCGATGGAGGAGGACCTTGGTTGCTGATGTGGTCGGCTGCTGCTGCAACCAAGTGTTCCACATTAGCCCTCCACTGCTCCATTGCACCCTGGGATGCACTTGGAGGTAGTGGACGTTGCAGGAGAGCACGCGCCGCGTGAAGTGCGTGCTCAGGGTTGTTGTTGTTTGTCGATGCAGTGACGGACGCCGATGCACCGTCACGCTACTCAGCTTGACGTGCTGGTGCGGGCAGTGGTGGTGGAGGCATGACTCCTGCTGGAGCCACGGCACCTGCTGGTTGCTGCATGTTGGAGGGATTGCCTCTAGTGGGTTGAATGGTAGGGTTGCCGTTGGATGATTCAGCAGCTGAGTTCACCATACTCGAAATCTCGGGTGCCCCTACCTGGCGCGCCAACTGTCGGTGTTTGGAACCGACAGATCTCCTGACACTACCTTTCGTAGATCGAGGAGTTGTAGTTCGGTAATGGGCGCGCATAGATTCAAGAAGGTGAAAGACACGTGTACACAGGGATTTACGTGGTTCGGGCCGCCTGAGCATAATACCCTACTCCACGGGGTGTGTTGGGGATGTATTAAACTTGTGAGTCTATAAGAAGCTCCAGAAGAAGAAGCTCGTCTAGCTCAGGGTGTTCAGCAGTGGTCTGGAACTGTCCTTTGTGTATCGTTGACCAGTCGTTTTATAGCACAAGGACTAATCGTTACAACGTTAGCCTGGCCCGACAGGTGGCCCCGGCTGTTACACTTGCTTAATACACAATAAATGGAGTTAATTACCCTTAATAGCCTGGTAATGGGCCTTAACAGTGATGTTACCAGTATTAAGGACCATCCGATCGTGTGTCATTAATATGGCATTAATGACACTTAATTGGGTCTTGAAGTTTTTGATTGATCCTTGAAGGTTTGGAGCCGTTGGGGGGTCCATCGGCCTGATAGTTGGAGTTGAAGGTCCGGCGATTGCCACATGGCAGCTACGGAGCTCACCGTCGGTCCGGTGCTGTTTGACGCGTGTCAGTACCGGAGCTTCCCTCTGTCTGGGGTTAGGTCCGGGGGTGCCATATTGGTATTCTGACCGGAGCTTCCCAGGTGTCGGTGATAGCTCCGGTCTTGTGATACACGTGGCAGCCCCGGAACTAACCATGTTGGGGAAGCAGGTCCGGCTACGCCTGACATGTGGGGCCTTCGGAGGTCTTCAAATCGGGTAGATGGAGTTTCCCTGTGATCTTTGCAATCCCAAGGGGTATCCGGTACGGAGGGTACCAACAAACACGCATTAACTAGTTGCATCTAATCAATAAACAACCATAGTTAACTAATAATTGAACTTTGCATGCATGCATGTCATCGCATGTTCATTAGTATGTGTGCATCATGTTGATTTGTATATATTTTCTTGTATGTGTGATCACGAGTGGAGGAAAGTGCTCAAGAGGTCGTGTACGAGGATTTCCAAAACCAAGACTTCAAAGTACTTGAGCAACCATATCCGTTGGAGCAAGGCAAGTGTCCTTGAAGCATATTGATCCTGTTTTAAAATAAATGTTTTCTTTGCAAAACTGCATGCTTGTGTCAGTTTTGATTGGAAATCCTATGATAGGAAGTTTACTAGATTCTGTTAGCCACCCTTGTCACCTGGAATTATGGTAGAGAGTCGGGATTGGCTTTTTACCTTTTTGCTTCGCTTAAATAATTGGGATGGGAAAACAACACTAGAAATTTAATTACGCATTAATGATATTTTTTTTAATGTGAACTGGTCAATATGACATGGTAATGGGTGATCTAAGCAAGCTTGGTATGTGGATGAGTTGGATGTCATGGTTATTTGCTTGTTTAGATCTATAAACCGATTCATGCGAGAACAAGCCAGTACTGCAGTGCCACCACGAGGCCAAGTATGGGTGCGGGGTTGCTGATTAATTAGGGCTTTGCCAGTGCTATTTGGACTATTAAGGATTCTCTAGGAAGGGATAGTCGGATTGGGTTTGTTGATGATTGTTGGGACTACCCTAGGATCCGAATGGCTCAAGAGGGGGCCCTTGGTTGAAGATGTGCTCAGTTGGAGGCATCGCCACCGGTGAAACCTCAGTGGCGTCTAAATAGGCTAGTAATCCCTTTGTAAAGGCTATTTTGTGATCTCTTGGCCACACACCAATGAAGTGTGTAATGTGACCGACGGGTCATGGGCATAAGGGAGGTTCTTAGTCGCTGAAAAGATGATGAAATCACAAACACGTGGATAAAGTGGTACAAACTCTGCAGAGTCTAATAAAACTATCATGATAGTCGTGCTCCCGGTTATGAGCACCTGGACAACTTCCATGATTAGAGGGAAATTGGGATTTGGGATGGTTATGGTTAGGTACTAGTTATGACTGGTTATGGATTAATTCTGGTATTGAATATGGTTATTGGTAATGGTGAAATCTGGTATAATGGTTATGGATATGGATTATGCACTTATACTACAATAATCATTGCGGAATATGATGGGTTTACTTCACATACATAATACATATTGCTTTTCAAATAATTTATTGTACTTTTCAGCACTTAGCCATTATCATTGTCGTCATTTGAATCAGCTACATGTCATACTTTCCACGCTTGCTGAGTACGACATGTACTCACTCTTGCAATCCCCCACCAACAGTTGCAGGTAAGGATTGGGAGTATAACATTGATAATGCGGAGTTCTAGGCCATGTCTGCCGTCAGCTTTGCCTGTGGTGTTGCATGGAGCTGCCTATACTTTTTGCTTAGCTGCATAGTTGCATATTTAGTTATTTCCGCTGCATTAGTTCAAACTTGTCATTAATATTCATTAGAGCTGGTATTCGAGGATAATATAAATTGTGTAATAGAATTTATTTAATTAATCTTGCTTTGCGGTAATTTTTTGAATATCGTTTGTGATGCACTTGTATATGTGTATTAAACATCTTGGGCACACATATACTGCACTTGGTTCATTTTTCGGAACCGGGTGTCACATGCTCACAACAAAATCTAACCAAAAAAATTCTAAACCTTCAATAAATGAACCATAACCACCTTCGCCGCAGCCTGAGGCATAATCCAATCGTTTCAACTTTTCTGACCAATTCTTTATGTCCACTTCTCTTCCTCACGCCTTGGAACCCTGTTGCCACGTCCATGCACTCCTTGCACACGTGCAAAAACCTTCCAACAACGTCCACGATACCTTCATATGCATTGTTCTTGACCCAAATATGATGTGTGACCTCCCGATCAACTCAACCACAATTCCTCCCGAACTTGGTTGTTGAACCTCATCTTCTCCGTAAAACTAGTTCAATAGATCCCGTCACCATCCATGTCTTGACCTCAACCAACACTTGCACATGAACAAACAACTAATTCTTCTGAGCACAAGTCCTCGACTTGACTCACATTAGTCCAATAAGCAAACACCTTATGTGAGCACCTCACATAAGCATGTTGCAAACATAGTAAGATAATTTCCACTATGATCAGCCAAAACACATAAAAAACTTAGTCCAAAGGTACTAAGAAAATCTTCCCATAAGTGTAAAGCAAGTTTGAAACATTGCAAATGAAAAACATTGCAGCCACACTATTATTTCAGCACATAGAAAGATCGGACAGTCCAAAATAGTAGTTATGCATTGTACAATAAAAGTTCGGATAGTGCAAGTGTTTTTTCTCAAGTATATTCAAAACTTTATGTGTCAACCTTCACGTTTAACATAATTGCCAATGTATTTGGCACACATAAGTCTCACAGAATGACCATCATTCCTCCTTTCTTGGGCACTATTTGGACGGGGCTAACACACTCACTATGAGGAACGAAATAAATTATCCCAGTGTGTAAGAATTTTAAGACCGCCTTCTTGACAACCTCTTGCATATCATTGCTGAACCTCCTTTGAGGTTACCTCGATGGTGTGCTAACGGGTCAGTGGGAATGCGATGGGTGCAAAGGGCAGGGTTGATTCCCTTAAGGTCTTGGAGTGAGTAGTCTACGACGGATCTATGCTTTTCTAAGATGGTTATGAGTTTGGTAGTTTCGTCTTGTGAAAGCTTGTCACTTATGATGACAGGAGCTTTCGTGTCACCGTGTAGGAAAACATGGAGTAGGCCAGGAGGTAGGGATTTCAACTAAAGCGGGGGCTTTTGTGATGGCTTTTTTTTGGGAAAATCAAATGTCACCTGCAATTCATCCTCTTCTTGAATGAATTGTTCTTCTTCTTCATTTTTAAGAGAGTCTAAGAATTGAAGGGTCATGGCTTCCTCGATTGGCTCACTCTCGGGAGGTTCTGCTAATGTGTTCTTGGATCACAGAATGAGAATGGAAACTTCCTCCCACCGAGTTTAACATCTAGGCTGCCTTTTGAGGATGCCTCCATGAGTAATTACTCAATGGGTAACCTTGTCATTACATTGAAGTCGTGGACTTTGAGGACATGAAAATCATAGCAGAACTCGATGTTCTTGTGTCTTATAGACACATTTTGTAAAATCTCATATCCTTCCATGATATTTCCTTAGGAATCTCTGAAGGATTTTCTTGTTGGAGCCAAGAGTAGGTCACCCAAAATGGCTAAACCACATCTATCGGAAATGATATTGGCTCCAATAGTGGGATTATAAAGGACGTTCACCATTACCCCTCGAATAAGGCATAGAATGGATGCTGAGGGTGAGTTTACCCAGATTACTTCATGTGACATATCAACATTCGCCGTCCATTCCCTACTCATGATCAAGGTCAACTCCTTGTTCATTTCCTGAAGGAATTTTCCTTTGGGTGGATCAATGAGTGAGAGATGTAATGATGGTTTCCTTCCATAACAAAACTTAAAAGTATTCCCAAAATCTTGAAAAAGATCTTCCTCGAAGCATAATGGAAACTCCGAAGGTCAAATTTCTTATTCCTTCGGTGTTTTTGGTTCGTGTCTGGACTTCATAGTCACAACTTTGAGATGAACATGGTACAGGTTCTAGGGTGACTATGGGGGTGATCCTCATGTCTCAAATCAGCTTCCTCTTGAGAAGTTTCATTAAGACTGGCGATGAAGGATGAAGTTTTTAGAATGCGGTCTAGAATTTTCCTTCTTCAATTGGTGTCTTATGGGTAAAGACCCTCCAGCCGTAATGTTGAGATATAGGGCAAAACCCTTGTCAAGCCCGAAACAAAAGTGTTGTAATAACACGTGTTCAAGAATAGACAAGTTCGAGCTTGATCTCGTTAGCAATGAAAATGTAGTCCAGGCTGCACCTATAGATTCCTTCTAAATTTGCTAAAAGATGAGAATTTTTCTTCGTAGAGAGGCAACCTGGGAGAGTGGAAAGAATGCAAGACAAAAATTATCTCATACTTCTTTCTAATTTTCATTTGCACTCGCAACGGTATGAGTGTACCACTACTTCGCTCTTCCTTTGAGGGAAATGGGAAATAATTTCCACTTAAGGGTCTCATGTGTCATGCCCTTGATTAGAAGGCAAGAACATGACTGCTCAAACTCTCGCAGGTGATGGTAGGGATTTTCGCAATCTGTCCCCGAGAAGGATTGCTCTTGAACCATGCTTATAAAGCTAGGGTTGACTTCTTACCTAGTTGAGCAAATGGGACCCGCCGATGGCAGAGGCTCACGTAACTCAACCATAGGTGCATATAGGGAAATAATGGTGGGTGCTCCATAGTGTAGATTGTAAAGTACAAGGAACAAACATAAGTGAAAAAATACATACGATGTGAACAAGGTTCGAAGATCAACAACAAACGTTCCCTGACAACGACGTAAGAAATGCCTGTTGACAGCTGGTATGTCACAGATGAAAATTCGCAAGCGCACAGAGATCAATGTATTACTTCCCGTTAAATAGTATTCCCAATGGTATCGAATCAAAGGAATGTGTGTGCTAATCTTCTAACTAGTTCACCCAAGGACACAAAGCTTGGTGGTATGCAAGGAGTAGAGTGGATTTCCTAAGATAAGTGTTTCTAATTCAAGGCAAGTGAACCAATAGCTACTTGTATTGGGCACGGGCTTACCCTAGTCTGTTAGGAGCATACCTCGTAGCCGAATGTGGAGGATTACAATGTACGGATAGGGATGTCATCACCTACCGCCTACCTTTATAATATGTGGACTACATGATGATCAAAACCAACGTGAAGCCTAGACACCACGCCTATTCTATCGATTACTTCCCTAACCTCTCTAGCAAAGACAAGGGCCTCTATATGAATAGAGCATTGAACGATCAAGTAACTAAATAAAATCGTTTGCTTAAATAAAATAAATGAGCTCAAATGGAAATCATGTACCTTACTTGAACTAAAAATGGTTGTCGACATACAAGGGTGGAGAGGGTTCGACAAGCCCGAACCCTATCCTTAAGTGGAATAAGTCTGAGAAGTCGGAGCCTCCTCCTGCTCCTCTTTCTCACTCTCTCCCTATTTTTTAAGCACTTGGGCAGCGCTATGCTTTGGAGTTGAGTACTAGACTTAAGCTTTTGGTGTGGAGAAGAGTGAGCTCCTACTACCTATTTATACCTTCCAAAGGTCGGTCTGGCGCCAAAATATGCACGAGAACAGTTGGAATCATTATCAGCAAGTTGTGAGGAGCCGACACGTGGCGGTTGACCACATTTGCGCAAGGACTAGGTCAGGCGACCTGGTGGTACGGTTGAGCTCCCAACGACTCCTCTGACGCTGAAACTTCGCTGTGACACTGTTATGTGGGCCCCCATCATGGGTATGGGTGAGTTTGGTGATTTTTAGTTAGTTCTCTCCTCCAAGTGGGCCCATGAGTCCTCGTGCTTGCGCCTGAATTGTTGAAAGGTGTGTTTGAAGGATTGGCCCCTGTAAATCCCTTTAATTATGGGCATAATTCACCTCATAAAAAATTGCACCAACACTTGTGGAAATAGTTCATAAATAACTCTTACCACTATGTTGGTTGTCCAATTCATATCCTTTATTCAGGGAATTGATGGTACAATTTGACATTTAAGGACCAACAACAATCCTTATTGTCATTGTAGCGGCTTCCATGAAGGGAACATCATCGCGGCAACTCAGAGCGGGATTGCGCGACCCCCTCCCGAGAAATCTTTCAGATGCTGGGGGCCAAGCGAAGATCAGATATCACCTCTCGCACCTAGGTCAGTGAAGACGAGCGGATGGATGACTCGATCCCGTCGGTGTCTTTTGTTCAGGCTAGGTCAGCGCCAGTCATTGCCCCAATCAGCGACATGGTCCCCCAAAGATTGGAGGTTCCAGCAGACCGGGCTGAATAGGGTTTCTGCTGGTATG
Source organism: Tuctoria greenei (assembly GCA_036927565.1). Taxonomy (NCBI): domain Eukaryota; kingdom Viridiplantae; phylum Streptophyta; class Magnoliopsida; order Poales; family Poaceae; genus Tuctoria; species Tuctoria greenei. The sequence continues at coordinate 80,165,639 of JAYESD010000009.1, read as the reverse complement.
GGTGTGGCATGCCATGATGAGGCTGATGCTATGGTGTTCTGGCCTATCCGCTCAATGTGTGGGGTGTCGGCGGTGCTAGTAAAGGTGTTGGTCTAGGCGGAACGCGCGAGAGAGTGAACTACGTTCAGATCAGAGTGGTGATGGAAATTCATTCGGAGAGATGGTCCAGTTCACGGTACGGCAAATCTGCTAGGAATCGAGTGTTGCGCGCCCTACCTAGAGATGGTCATTGGGAACAGGATCGCCTGCAAGTTCTTTTCCAAGTTCCTTGCGCCACGTCCCTTATTGCAGAGACACAAACCATGGGAGTGCTCATATGCCACCGAGGGTGTCCACGACATCGCTTTTCTAGTGAGAATGGTCACCTACCTCCGTGTCGGAGTTAGAGCTAAGTTTGCAACTGGTAGTATCTTCTATTATCTTGTAAAGGGATGGTGACACGCCAACATCCATCCCTTCTAAGGGCGCATTCCGAACCTCGTCGGTGGTGTTGGCACCGTTGAGCTCTGGAGGACCACCAACGACGCTAGTTGGTGTCGCTGAAGACATGGCCAATTATCGGTGTTTCAGAAACTGACTAGTAAATTGTATTGAATCATGTTCGTCTTCGTATGGCTAGCTGCAAAGACAAGAGATTTATCCTGGTTCAGCCAAAAAAGACCCTACATCTAGAGGCAGTCTATCTATGATCTTTGTTAGCTCAAAAGGCGAGAGAACAAATTACAAGCGAGTCTTGCTCGAGTATATGAACACTAAAAAATCAAGAACTTCTATGAGTTTAAAGCATAAGGGAAAACGCACGCGTGCATATGAAAAGTAAGGCACGAACACAAGTGCGTCAAAGGAAAAGCGCATAAAAAATGCATATGGTAAAATGTGTATAGTAACACGAGTAGAGTGCATTCACCCCCCTCGCGGTAGGACTTGGGGGTCCCTTTGTAGAGGGGGTGAGGCGGTCCTCTCTAACCAACATTCCACATAATGGGGCCGGATTTACAGTGTTCATTCTATGCATCTGGTCTGTCCGCAGTGTGGAAGCTTCAGTCCTTGGTCTTGACTCCTTGGTCTTCAAGGCATCATCTTGTGCGTCGGGTAATCATCCCTCTGCGACAGATATGACAGATTGCAGGCTTATCCTTCTACACGTCACATCATGAGTTCTTCCCCCTGCTGAAGTTACCACGCCCACCGTCTGTCATATATGATGCCAACTACGTGCCTCTCTCGGGCCCGAGCCCAGGAGTAATCGTCTGCCACACCTCTGGGGTTGGGACTTGGGCAGGCTAGATACCATGACCTCAACAAGCTGGGGTGTTGGTGGCGAGCCCCTTCTCGAGCGGAGGGTAGCTTCAGTCTGTAGCCGTGTAGTGGTCACATACCGTCGGGTTCCATATGTTTGGTACCCCAGGTACAGAACTCCGTCAGAGGGATATCCACTTTATATCCTTCAACACCTCATCCATCACATAAGAGAAGAAATATGAGCTCAAGGCTGATCCTTGGTGTAGTCCTATTATGACAATAAAAGTATTAGTCTCACTATCACTTACTTGCACACTTGTCACCATATTATCATACATATTCTTGATAAGGCTAACGTACTTCATTAGGAGTTTATGTTTCTCTAGCGCCCACCGCATCACCGGCCTTCGTACCTTGTCATATGCTTTCTCTAAGTCAATGAATATCATATGTAGGTCCTTCTTTTGATCCTATACCTCTCCATAAGCTAACGCAGTAGAAAAATTGCCTCCATGTGGACCTCCCAGGCAAAAAACCAAAGTGCTTTTTACTGACATTGTTCACTTTCCTCAAACAATTTTCAACCACTCTTTCATAGTTTCATAGTATGGCTCATATGCTTAATTATTCAAAGATTAGTACAACTTTGAATATCTTGTGTATTCTTGAAGATAGGTACTAAATATTTTTCCTCCACTCTTTAGGCATCTTGTTTGCTTTAAAAATGTGGTTGAATAGCTTAGTGAGCTATCTTATTGCTACATCCCCAATATATCTCCACACTTGAATAGGGACATCATCGGAGCCGAGGGTCTTTCTACCTTTTTAAGGCATCCTTAACATCATACTCTTGTATCCTCCGCATGAAACGTCTGTTGGTGTCATCAAAGGAGTCTTCCAACTTGAGCTTGATGCTCTCATTTCCATCATTGAATAATTCACTGAAGTAGTCCAGCCATCTATTCTTAATATCTACATCCTTCACTAGAATTTGATCTGACTCATCCTTAATGCATTTAACTTGATTGAGATCCTGCACCTTCCTCTCATGAATTTTCATCATCTTGTATATGTCCTTTTTGCCTTCCCTTATCGCTAGTCTGTCATATAGCGCATCATAGGTAGTGCTCCCCTCTTTACTCACAACACAATTTGCATTCTTCTTGGCCTCTTCATATTTCTCCATGTTGCTTGTGCTTCTCTCCTGATGCCAAATCTTGTAGCACTCCTTCTTCTCCTTAATGGCTTTTTGCACATTCTCATTCGATCACCAAGTTTATTCATCTACCAATTTCTTTCCTTTTGTCACACCAAGCACCACACTAGTTACCTTCCTAATGTGAGTCATCATCTTCACCCACATGCTATCCACATCTTCCTCTTCGCTCCAAGGTCCTTCTGTGATCATCCACCTTTTGAATGACATTGGTGATTTGTCCTTTAGCTTCCACCATTTTCATTTTACGATTTGAACACCATTGTCTCATGACACACACATGTGGAAGTGAAAGTTGACTATCCAAGTTTATGTTGTGGCACAACACACTTCCAAGGGATCACCTTACAATCTAAACACGCCCCCCTATCCCTTCTCCTAGTGAGAATAAAATCGATCTGGCTAGAGTGTTAGGCACTAGTAAAAGGTCACTAGGTGAGATAGCCTCTTCCTGAAAAGGGTGTTAGTTACAAAAACATCATCGGCTACTACAAAATCTAGAATGTCCTTATCCTCCTAGTTCATATGTACCACCTAGAACCTTCATGTACCCCGTAAAACCTATGTTAGTTGTACCTACATCGTCATTAAGATCTCCTCCTATAAGAAGCTTCTTGGCTATCGATACACTACTAACCATGTACTCTAAGTCCTCCCAATATTACCTCTTAGTACTTATGTCGAGTTCAACTTGTGTGGCATAAGCACTAATGACAATCAAATAAGGTCCTCGATAACTACCTGGACTAGAATGATCATATCAGCTTGCCTTCAGACATCCACTACACCACCCTTGAGGCTCTTATCTATTAGGATGACTACGCCTTTCCTATTCCCAGTCGAGCCATAATACAAAAATTTAAAGTCGGTATTTTCGAGTTCTATCGCCTTTTCACCCGCCCATGTATTTTCTTGTATACAGAGGATATTTACACGTCTTCTAATCGCAACATCAACTAGCTCACGTAGCTTCTCCATTAAAGATCCTACATTCCATTTCCCACTCGAAACCTATTTTTCTCATATAGCTTCCTTACCCATCGCATCTGTTGAGTAAGATGCGAAGACCCTTCTCAATTAACACTACATTCGAGCGATGACGTAGTGTGCCACTAAGGTGGTGCTGATCCGACCCTTGCCCATTTAACACCACATATGGATTCCAATATGGTGCAACACTAAAGCGGTGGTGACCCGGCCCTTGCCCACTTAACACCGTATCTGGGGTCCGATATGGTGCGTCACTAAGAGGGTTACGCTCCAACAAATTTTCAATGAGTTTCATTTCCATAATAACGGCTAAGTATAGTTGTTGGTTCGCCAAGCCTATCACAGCCCCTCCTACTTTATTTGAGCTCGGAACTCGCTATCATTACAACATAGGCAAAATAAAAAGCTACACTTCCGCAAAAACCAAGAAGTAGGAAGAAAATGACATGCATTTGGCATAATATATACGTTCAGCACATCTCACGTCGGAACATATTCGAACCTTTTCACACGTTCTCTCCGCATCGCAATTCACAAGTCAATGAAAAATAGAACTCTCAATTCATATTCACTTTGTATTATTAATTTAATTATTATGGCAAAGGATCATATGGAGCTGAAAAATAGAGACACAAATATATAATGCTACACAGTTTGTGCAGCAGAGCAAGAGACCTAGGTATTTATAACTTTATAGGGACAACTATGCTCCTAACCTCATTTTAACGTTTAGTTGTATGTTTAGCCCTCTTTTTTAGGTTTGCATGTTTGACCCTGGTTTTTCAAAATAAAATCACCGTCTGACTCTATTTCTAACATTGTTAGCTCTAGCTAATTAGAACTACTCCCTCTGGATCTTTTTATTTGTCACCGGGTAGTTCATTTTTGAACTAAACGGTGACAAATAAAAAGATCTGGAGAGAGTACTTGTCGAAGCCTTTTTATGACACTGCCCCCATACCTACTTAGGAGCACACTACCAGAAAAAGCGTTTTCATAGGCGCCTCAACTTTTTTACTCATGCAGTCTGTAAAAAATACGCCTGTGATGTCGAATGATTGAATAACCGCCTATGATGATCAAATATCACCATTAGTTCGCAACTCACAACCGCCTGGATAAAGATAGAACTTTTCAAATCCCGTGCTTAATTAAGAACGGCCTGAAATTGGTGCATAGATCACAGGTGGCCTTCAATAAGTACCACATGCGATGTTCCCGATGTTTTCACAAACGGACTTTTCCTATGGACCGCTTGTGAAGGATCCACACACTGAACTTGAGGCCGACGATAACAATCGGCTCTACTTAATAACCGCCTGTAAAATTCATATATGAAGTGCATCTACTTATCATTTCCAGACTGTCAAGTAACAAAGCAGGGACACACAGAAAACAGAACAGGGGCATGTAGAAAACAGAGCAAGGGCACTCAACAGAGTCTGTCAAAATTCAATATATTACAGCTTAATTTCAAAATTACAAATATATTAAATATCTATCAAATTCATTAATAAGAAATATTAAGTTTGTGCATGATAGACAAAACTTATTTCATGCTTTTTTCCAACAATGACATCTTCTCCCAAATAGGTTTCAAATCCTTTTTAATGCTTCTTTCTACGTGCTTGATGTTTTTTGGATCTGTGAAAAGGAACATCTCTTCATATTGATTATATTCCTATTCATTATCTCCCACGTTCTCAACCCCAACAATATTTTGCTTTCCAGAAACAACTATGTGCATTTTTTCTATTCCCGGATCCTATACGTAAAAAACTTGTGCAACGCGATCGGCAAAACCCCCATGTCATCTTTATAACCCACTTTGTTCAAGTTTACTAGTGTCAGCCCATAGTGTCCACTTTCACACAATCAAGATGTTTGACCCATTGGCACTTGAACACGGGCATTTGCATTCTTTTGGCATAATCGAGTTTCCATATTTGCTCTATGAACTCAAAGTATGTGGTATTCTGCCCTTGTAGATCATAAGCCTATATACGAATGCCACTATTTTGTGCAACACTCTTACCTTCCTTTTCCTTAGTGTAGAATGCATACCCATTGATGTCATATACTTGCCATGATGTCACCAAAACAGATGGGCCAAAAGCTAACTTCTTCATTGTTGCCTCTTCTGTAGAGTCTCCGTAAGGTATCTTTTTTACAATTAACCATTCAAAAGAACGGCTTTTGGGCTCTCATGATCCATTTCTCTCTGCGGACTTGGTTCTCTCTGTGAAGCTCAATTTTGTGTTCCTTGATGTATGGCTCAACTATAGCGAGCTGTTGTAGTACACCAAAATATGCACAATGTACTAATTTGTAATCCTGAACGATAAAAGTTTCCTTACCCACTTTGCCTCTCCCACATAGTCTACCCTCATGTACCGGTATAGGCACACCTATCCGCTTTCCATCTTTGATGTAATCAATGCAACTCTCAATCGCATCTTAAGTAATGTATCCTTCCATAATTGAACCCTCTGGGTGAGCACGATTCCGCACATAACCCTTTAATACTCATAAATAATGCTCCAATGGAAACATATGATGTAGATATAGTGGTCCAGATGCTTTTATCTGATCTATGAGATGTATGATTAGGTGTACTTGCATATCAAAAAAGGATGGGGGGAAACACATCTCAAGCTTGCACATAGTCTCAACAATGTACGTTTTCAAATAGTCTAGGTCTTCACTTGTTATCACCTTTTATGATACTGCATTAAAGAAGTAACACAAACGTGTGATGACAGCTTTATATGCTCTGGTTTGATGACCCTTATTGCAATGGCGAGGAACATTGTCATCATCATGTGATAGTCGTGAGAATTATAGCCGAATAGAGACAAGTCTTTCATCAAGACTAGTTTGCGGATATTAGATGAGAAACTTGAGGGCACTCTGATCCTAGCAAGCATTCGCAAATTTCGTTTTTCTCCTCTAGTGTCAAGTTGTAGCTAGATGGGGTGAAGGTAATGCTTCTCGTTGGCCTTTTCTATCTGGTGAAGCTCTGGTTTGATATCAAGATTTGCTAGGTCCACACGTGGTTTTAGTCCGTCCTTTGTTTTCCTGGGCATGTCTGTCGGTACCCTGGGTACCGTATACCCCTTGAGATTGCAAAGATCTCAAGGACATGTCATTGACTTGATTTGAAGACCTTCGAAGGCCCACATGTCAGACATAACTGGACCCGCTTTCCCAACATGGTTAGTCCCAGGGTCGCCATGTGTACCATCAAACCGGAGCTACCGCCCACAAGGGGAAGCTCCGGGCTATGTACCATAACGGCACCCCCGGACCTAACCCAAGACCGAGGGAAGCTCCAGAACTGACACGTGTCTGGTGGCACCGGACCTATCTGTTCCCCACAGTATGCTCCGGAGCTGCCACGTGTCCAACCGTCACATCTTCAGCCTCAAACCTCCGGTAGACTCCACAACGGCTCCGGATCTTCAAATGGGAATCAAGGACTTCAAGACCCGATTAAGTGTCATTAAAACTATGTTAATGACACACGATCGGATGACCCTAATTACCAGTAATGGCGTTGTCAAAGCCCGTAACTCGGTCATTAAGGGTAATTAAGTGCATCAAATGTGTATCAATATTAGTAGCCGTCGGAACCACATGTCTGGCCAGGCCAACTTGTAACGGCCTGTCCTTGTACTATAAAAGGATAGGCCGACGATACATAGAGGGCTCTCTGATCTGCTCTGCTCTGATCTACTCTGCTCTGATCTGCTGTGCTCTGATCTGATCTGATCTGGTCTGATCGGCTCACACGCACTCTCAACTCATGTCACCTGAGTTGAGTTCATACATCCAATACAACACCAACACACCCTGTGGAGTAGGGTATTACGCTCAGGCGGCCCGAACCACATAAATCTTTTTGTCTTCTGTGTCATTTTATATTTCACCTTCTTGAATCTCCGCGTGCCCACACCAAACTTCAAACTCCGAAAACACTTTAGTAGTGTCGGGAGATCTACCGGATCAAAACCACCGACAGTTGGCGCGCCAGGTAGGGGGCGCCTGAGATTTCAAGAATGGTGAATTAAGCTGCTAAATCATCCAATGGTCATCCCGCTATTCAAGCTGTTGGGGGCAATCCCTCTAATATGTAGCCACCAGCAGGAACCTCAGTTCCAGCAGGAGTCACACTTCCACCACCGCCGCCTCCACCAGCAAATCAAGTTGGGCAGCGCGATGGTGCACCGGCGTTAATCACTGCGTCGACGAATCATGACAACCCGGAACACGCGCTCCATGCAGCACGTGCTCTCCTTCAGCACCCACCACCTCCGGATGCATCCCGGGATGCAATAGAGCAGTGGAGGGCCGATGTGGAACACTTGGTTGCAGCAGCAGCCGACCGCATTAGTAACGAGGGTCCTCCTCCTTCAGGACGGGCCCCATCGCAGTGACGGACCTTGTCTGGCAAACTTGGTCCGCACGTTTCCAACAACAGGAGATGTGCTGCGTCACAGCAAGTGACGTCGTTGCCCTCTGGGGCGCGACGCACTCACACGGTATCAAGGATTTCTACTCATGACCTCCGGGCGGAGCTTGATCGCCGATACCATCAACAAGACTGCCGAGTCCATATCGAGCGTGCTCGTGAAAGACGAGAAGCTCAGGACATTCCTGCTCCTGAAGGAGTAGGAGGAGGCTGTTCAGCCCTGGCCATGCATTTGCGTATGGTCAGATGGCCACAGAAATTCTGGCCTCACCTGCTGGAGAAGTTTGATGGGACCGTTAATCCCGTCGAATTTCTTCAGATTTACTCCACTGCTATTCTGGCAGCTGGAGGAAATGAGGCCGTAATGGCCAACTATTTTCCAGTGGCTTTAACTGGGACCGCCCGGTCCTGGTTTATGAGCCTTCCACCCAACTCCATCAACAGTTGGGAGGAGTTGTGCCAACAGTTCACCACCAACTTTGGGAGTTCATACACCCGACCAGGCACCGAACTGGACCTTTTTGCAGTCGTGCGAAAAGGGGGAGAATCCCTGCGATCATTCATCCAAAGATTCTCTCAGGTACGAAACACTATCCCTTCTATCTCTAGCGCTTCTATTATTGTGGCATTTAGACAGGGCGTACGGGATAAGATGTTAGAGAAACTGGCGATCAAGGAGATCACCAGTGTCACGGAACTCTTCAGCTTGGCTGACAAATGTGCCAGAGCTGCGGAGGGCCGTGAAATGCACTCCAAACCACCTCCGGAGGATCGCAAGAAATCCTCCAAAGGCGAAGCCACTACCTCCGGGAGTGGCAAAAAGAAAAAAAAAGACCAATGGCAAGAAGAAGCCATCGGCCGGCGCATCTAATGCTGCAGCTGCTGCAGCTCTGGGTGGTCGGGGGCCACGCCCCGAGAAGCGACCTCGACCGTTTTCTGAAGACGGTGGCAAACCCAAGGTGTGGTGTCCAATTCATAAGACGGACAACCACAGTTTGGAAGAATGCCGGGAGGTCCAAAACCTTGTCGAGCGCTACAACAAGCGCCGGGAAGAAGTTCCTTTCCGACAGAGGGAAGGAAAACAAAAAGTTGACGAAGCTCCGGCTGAAGAGGAGTTAGGTTTTCATGATCCTAAAAAGGTCTTGAAGGCCGTCTACACCTCCGTCGACGATGATTCTGACGTCTCTGACAACGAGCGTCGGAAGACCATGAACACCATTTTTGGTGGATCATGGGACATCACCTCCCACCGCGTCCTCAAGACAATGCGTCGGGACTTGGCCGCTGTATCTCCTACAGCCAGGGCGGAGCCTCATCAGAAGTGGATGGACACAGCCATCACTTTTGATGCTTCAGACTTTGTGACGCCCGGTTCCGAGAAAAGAACCAAGCTAACGCATATGTGTGCCCCGAATGTTCATCACACATACACGAGTGCAATCACAAAAGAGTATACAGAAAATTACCACGGAACAAGATTAATTAACCATGTTTTATTACACAAACCATATTATCCTCAAATACAAGCTCTAATGAATATTTATGACAAGTTCAACTAAGGCAGCGGAAATAAACAAATTAAGCAACTAAGCAAACTAAGCATAAGGGATAGCGCAACTCCAATAACACCACTGGCAAGCTGACGGTAGACACGGCCTAGAACTCCGCATTATCACCATTAAACTCCCAATCCTGACCTGCAACTGTTGGGGGGGGGGGAGGTTGCAAGAGTGAGTACATGACGTACTCAGCAAGTGTGGAAAGTATGACATGTGGCTGATTCAAATGACGACAATAATAATGGCAAGTGCTGAAAAGTACATTAAAAACATGTGAAAAGCAATATATTATATTCATATGGAGTAAACCCATCATAATCATAAGTAATATCATAATACCAGTCTGAATTCACAACCATCATCAATAATTCCAGATTTCACCATTGCTAATAATCATATTCAATACCAGGAATTAATCCATAACCATAACCGTCCCAAATACCATCCCAATTCCAAGTTCCCTCTAATCATGGAAGTTGTCCAGGTGCTCATATCCAGGAGCACGGATATCATGATTGTTTTATTTAGACTCTGCAGAGTTTGTACCTCTTTACCCACGTGTTCGTGATTTCATCACCTTTCGATGACTAGAACCTCTATTATGCCGTCTCACACTTTCGTCGGTGTGTGGCCAGGAGATCACAAAATAGCCTTTACAAAGGGATTACTAGCCTATTTAGACCCCACTGAGGTTTCACCGGTGGTTATGTCTCCCGCGGAGCACATCTTCGACCAAGGGCCCCCTCTTGAGCCATTCAGATCCCAGGGTAGTCCCACCAATCATCAACAAACCCAATCCGACTACCCCTTCCCCGAGCATCCACAATGGTCCAAACAGCACTAGCAAAGCCCTAATTAATCAGTTACACCGCACCCATACTTGGCCTCGTGGTGGCACTGTAGTCCTGGCTTATTCTCACATGAACCGGTCCTTAGATCTAAAGCAAGCAAACCACCATATGTCCAACCCATCCACATACCAGGCTTGCTTAGATCACCCATCATTTAAACCAGTCCATGTTAATTATAATCTCATCCATGCATAATTAAATTGAGTGGTATAGTTGGTTTCCCGTCCTAGTTAATTAAGCGAAGCAAAAGGGTAAAAATCCCTTCCCGACTCTCTAACATAAATTCCAGGTGACAAGGGTGGTTAAACTATTCTAGTAAACTTCCTATCATAGGATTCCCATCAAATTGAGACAGCATGCAGTTTTGCAAACAAACATTTATTTTAAAACAGGATCAATATGCTTCAAGGACACTTGCCTTGCTCTTGCTGTTGATTAGGATCAAAGCCTTCAAACTCTTGGTGCTGAAGATCCTCCGTGGCACTTTCTAGTGCAAATTCATCTAATCCACACAATAAACATACAAGATAAGAAACACAATCAAAAGTGCACAAATATTACTCAATATGACATGACATGCATGATTGATGCAAACGCAAGGTAGAACTTGTTACTAGATTGCTTTTAATGATCACTAACTAGTTCTAATAGCTTTTAACAAGTTTATATAGGTTTGGATTCGATTAGATCAATTTTTAGAATTTATTCAACTCAATTTAACCAGAAAGATCGGACTAGTCCGCTAGGGACCGGACAAGTCCGCCCTCTACGAGATCAGCAAATTAGGGTTTTCTAAATCGACGTGAATTTGGAGATTAGGGGTTGGATTCACGTTAGGAAAATGCAACAGAAGGTATACCAGGTGTTTAGAACTCCAATGAATCATGAAACTTGGAGGTAACACTTGGATCTTGATGATCTAGGGTTGGTGATGAACTTGGAGATGAATTGGTGGTGAAGAATGAAACTTGGTGGAGATCTTGATCCTCTTTCATTTCCTCCTCTTCATCTTCTTGCATGGGATCTTCTCCTCCCTCCTTGATGGTGGCTCCCCACGAACTATGGTTTGGGTGGGTGGAAAAGTGGCAAATTGATGTCAATCCAAGGGGTGGGGCTGTTTATATAGAGGTGGAGGCTAGGGTTAGATGGATTTTGAGTTTTGGGATGAGTAGAGGCCGGTTTAGAGTCCCACATGGGCTCTAAAAGAGTTAGGCACGATGTCCCTAGGCCCACTTAATGTGAAACCCAAGAAACAAGTCATAAAACAAAAGATCAACTCGGAGTCACGAAATATCAGACAAGTCCGGAAAAGACCGGACTAGTCCGAAGTCGTCCAAAGAGAAAATCGAACAAGTCTGGCCAAACATCGGACAAGTACAACTTTGAACAGAGAGAAAAACGGACAAGTCCGCTGGAACACCAGACTGGTCCGGAAAAGCCCAGGGACTTAGCAAATTTTAAAGGATTCTTGGAATACCAGACTAGTACGCACAAAATCGGACAAGTCCGAAAGTTTCCAGGGCCAAAATTGGACTAATCCGCAGCAAAAACGGACAAATCCATTTTTAGTCAGAGAGAAATCGGACTAGTCCTCAGCAAAATCGGACTAGTCCGCACTTTCCTGCGTTTTAAGTGCGGTTTTGCTCCAAATCAATTTTAAACTCGTTCCTCTTTATGTGGATCAATGTTAAACATGTATATGAATGTATGCAAGGCATGATGCATGAAAATGAGGGTGTTACAAACCTACCCCCCTTAAAATGAATCTCGCCCTCGAGATTCGACGCGGAAGAGAAAAGATAGGGAAAGTCCTTGAGATCATCCTCCAATTCCCACATCGCTTCTTTTTCTGTGTGGTGTTTCCATTGAACTTTACACCATATAATGACCTTGTTCCTTGTGACTCTCTCCTTGGTTTCCAAGATTTTGATCAGTTGCTCGGCATAAGTCAAATCTTCCTCTAGTTCCAATTCTCCCGTCAGCACTTGTTCTTCCGGTACTCTCAAACACTTCTTGAGCTGGGAAACATGAAAGACATCATGGACATCCGAAAGATGAGCTGGCATCTCCAACTTATACGCTACTTCTCCCCTTTTGTCCAAAATCTTAAATGGTTCAATATAACGAGGTGCGATCTTGCCCCTTATGTTAAACCTCTTATGACCTCTCATTGGTGACACCTTGAGGTAAACAAAATCTCCCACTTCAAAGGCTAGTTTCCTTCTTCTATTATCCGCATAGCCTTTTTGCCTTGATTGGGCAGCCCTCAAGTCACGAATTATTTGGACTTGCTTTTTGGCTTCTTGCAACACATCTGGACCAAATACTTGAGTTTCTCCTGCCTCATTCCAGAATAAAGTTGTTCTACACTTCCTCCCATAAAGCGCTTCATATGGTGACATCTTCAAACTTGCTTGGTAACTATTGTTCTATGAAAATTCCGCATATGGCAAGCTTTTGTCCCAACTCTTTCCATGCTTTAAGGCACAAGCTCTTAACATTTCCTCCAAAATCTGATTGGTCCTCTCGGTTTGTCCATCCGTTTGAGGATGATATGCTGAACTAAAATTCAACCTCGTTCCCAAAGCTTCATGCAAATTTTGCCAAAACCTGGAAGTAAACTAATAACCTCTATCCAAAACTATCTTCTTAGGGACTCCTTGTCGACACACAATATGCTCCATGTATATTTCGGCCAATCGTGCAGCTGTATATTTGGTCTTCATAGAGACAAAATGAGCTGACTTGGTTAAGCGATCCACAATTACACAAATTGAGTCATACCCGGACTGAGTACGTGGTAACCCAACTATGAAGTCCATTCCAATTTCTTCCCACTTCCATTCCGGAATCTTCAACGGTTGCAATAATCCGGCTGGCCTTTGATGTTCTGCCTTGACTCGTTGGCACACATCACACAATGCTACGTAATCAGCTATGTCCTTCTTCATGCTATCCCACCAATAGCAAGTCTTCAAGTCTTTGTACATCTTTGTACAAACAGGGTGAATTGAGTAAGGTGAGTCATGTGCCTCCTTTAATATTGTCTCCCGAATATGCTTCACATTAGGCACAATGATCCTCTTTCCAAGCCATAAGGTACCATGTTCGTCTTCATCGAATCTGAATTCTCTCCCTTCCTCGATCCTTTCCTTGATTTCCATGATCTCCTCATCCGTGGTTTGTGCTTCTCGAATTTCTTGCTCCAAGGTTGGGCTTAACTCCATCATCTCTGTCTCATTTACAAATCCGAGGTTCAACCGTTCAAACTCCTTACATAACTCGAATGGTAACTCTCGAACTGTGAGTTGGTGACTTACTCCCTTTCTACTCAAAGCATCGGCCACTATGTTGGCTTTTCCCGGATGATAGTTGATCCCCAAATCATAATCTTTGATGAGCTCCAACCATCTTTGTTGCCTCAAGTTCAGATCCGTTTGTGTGAAAATATACTTCAAACTCTTATGATCCGTATAAATTTCACACCTATGTCCAAGAATATAGTGCCCCCAAATCTTCAATGCGTGTACCACAGCTGCAAGTTCTAAATCATGCGTGGGGTAATTCTGCTCATGTTTCTTCAATTGTATTGATGCATAGGCGACCACTTGACCTTCTTGCATAAATACACATCCAAGCCCTTGTCTCGATGCGTCGCAATAAATATCAAAACTCTTGCTTACATCCGGCAATACCAAAACTGGGTCTGTTGTCAACCTCTTCTTCAACTCCTCAAAACTATTCTGGCAAGCTTGAGTCCATTGGAAAGCCTTTCCCTTCATTAGCAACTCCGTCATAGGCTTGGCTATCTTGGAAAAGTCCTTGATAAATCGACGGTAATATCCAGCCATCCCAAGAAAACTTCTTATTTCCTTGACATTTTGCGGCGGCTCCCACTTCAACATGTCTCTCACTTTTCTGGGGTCAACCGATACTCCTCCTGCTGAGATTATATGACCCAAAAACGACACCTCTCTCAACCAAAACTGACACTTGTTGAACTTGGCATACATTCGATGCTCCCTCAGTTTCTGCAATGTAAGCCTCAGGTGTTCCTCATGTTCTTTCTCATCCTTCAAGTAGATCATAGTATCATCAATAAACACCACAACAAACTTATCCAAGTACTCCATGAAGACCTTATTCTTGAGGTACATAAAGTAGGCAGGCGCATTTGTCAATCCAAAAGACATCACGGTGTACTCATAAGATCCATACCGTGTTCTAAAAGCTGTCTTGGGTATGTCCGAGGGTCTAATCTTCATTTGAAAGTACCCCGACCTCAAGTCAATCTTATAGAAGACACAAGCACCCTTCATCTGATCAAACAAGTCTTCTATGCATGGCAAGGTGTACTTGTTCTTAATTGTTACCTCGTTGAGAGCTCGGTAATCTACGCACATCCTTTGGGATCCATCCTTCTTGTCCACAAACAGCACGAGCGCTCCCCAAGGTGAAGAACTAGGGCAAATAAAACCTTTCTCTAGTTGCTCTTGAATTTGCTTCTTGAGCTCCGCTAATTCCAAAGGAGGCATCCTATACGGCCTCTTAGCTATAGGTGCAGTTCCAGGTATTAAATCAATAACAAACTCAATGTCTCGATCGGGTGGCATACCTGGCAACTCGTCCGGAAAAACATCACACACCACCGGAATCTCCTCAATTGCGGCACCATCCATATGATTCAACTCCAATTGCTTCGGTGCGGTTTGAGATGCTTCAAATTCTACGGTGATCCCTTCTTCGTTGGTCGACTTCACCGTCTTCGTGGCACACTCAATAAATCCATCGTGCTTCCTCAACCAGTCCATACCAAGTATAATATCCAACCCTTGAGAATCCAAAACAATGAGGTTGGTGGAGAAGTCTACCCCCCTTATTCTAAGGCTTACTTTTGGACATACTATATTTGTCCTCATCTCTCCTCCAGGAGACTTAACCAATAGAGTAAACTTCATATGAGAGATAGGCAAACTATACTTGGCGACATATTTCGATGCAATGAATGAATGCGATGCTCCAGAATCAAATAACATAGTTGCGGGGTTGGAGTTGGCGAGAAACATACCAATGACCACGTCATCCGCTTGTTGAGCATCCTCCGTAGAGACATGGTTCATGTTGCCACGAGCAAAATTCTGCTGTCCACGGTTCCCTTGCGGTTGACCTCCATTGGGTCTTGGGTTTTGCCTCGGAGCATTGCTTCCTTGACCAATGCCTGATTTAGGACATTGATGCGCAAAGTGTCCAGCTTCTCCACAAGTATAACACTTCTTAACTCCACCATAATTATTGGGACGAGCTTGGTTTTGAACATTAGCAGCAGGAAAATTAGCTCGAGGTGCATAAGGCATTGGAGGCCTAGGTGCTTGCATGACAGGGCGCTGCTGCACAAACTAAGTTGGGCGCGGTGCATAACCAGGGCGCTGAGTAGGAATAGAGGAGCTGTAATAGGGCGCATTGGGTGGTGCAAGGCGAGGGCGCACGTTACTTCCTTGTTGTTGTCCTTGATATGGCGCCTTCCTCTTGATTTCTTGCTCCATCTCACAGATCTTGTTCTCAACCACAATGGCTTTGTCCACAAGCTTCTAAAAATTTGCATAATCGCAGTTGAGTAGTTGCACTTGGATCTCATTGTTCAAGCCCCTCATGAACAAGTATTGCTTCCGGCTGTCCCGACTAACATCCTCAGTCACATACCTTGAGAGTTGAGTGAATTTATTGAGATATTCACTCACGCTTGACCTTCCTTGCCTTAAATTCTCAAATTCTTGCCTCTTCAAGATCATAACACCTTCCAGCGCATAATGAGAACGAAAGTTCTCCTTGAATTCTGCCCAAGTGATCCTCTCTTGATTCTCATGAGCAATGCAATAAGCATCCCACCAATCCGCAGCTGCTCCAACGAGTTGATGAGAAGTAAATAGCACCTTCTCCCGGTCATTGCATTGGACAATAGCTAACTTCTTCTCCACGGACTTGAGCCAATCATCCGCATCCATAGGGTCAACAGGTTGAGCAAAGGTCGGCGGCCTAGTCCTCATAAACTCTCCCAATCGGTTATGAGGAGGCGGGGGTGGCGGTGGAGGCATGTGGGGCTGATTGTTGATATTGCCAGCCTACAACTGTCCCATAGTCTGTATCATGGTCTGCATGAGCTGGTTTTGCATAGCCAAAAGTTGCTCAATGTTGATAGCTCCCTGAGTAGATCCTTGTCCTATGTTGTTCTGAGGCACTCCATTGTTCTCCTCCTCATCATTGCCATCCCTCTGGTTGTGAGTCCTCACCATCTGAAGAAAAGCAATAGGTAAGAATTAGAAACGTCCCCAACTATATGCATCAAGGGATATGAAACTAGACAGCTAGCTACACTAGCCTAGGTGGACATGGCAATGCTAAAGCACCCCAAAATCCTCTATTAAGCACACAAGCAAGCAATATATATAGCAAACAGCACTCCAAGCAAAAACACCTCAATTCCTGAGTGCTCCTATGTGCTCCTAAGTGTCCATTCTATCTAGGCTGCATCCTACGGTCAACCTGTGGCTCTGATACCAATCTGTGACGCCCGGTTCCGAGAAAAGAACCAAGCTAACGCATATGTGTGCCCAAGATGTTCATCACACATACACGAGTGCAATCACAAAAGAGTATACAGAAAATTACCATAGAACAAGATTAATTAACCAAGTTTTATTACACAAACCATATTATCCTCAAATACAAGCTCTAATGAATATTTATGACAAGTTCAACTAAGGCAGCGGAAATAAACTAATTAAGCAACTAAGCAAACTAAGCATAGGGGATAGCGCAGCTCCAATAACACCACAGGCAAGATGACGGTAGACATGGCCTAGAACTCCGCATTATCACCATTAAACTCTCAATCCTGACCTGCAACTGTTGGGGGGGGGGGGGGGTTGTAAGAGTGAGTACATATCGTACTCAGCAAGTGTGGAAAGTATGACATGTGGCTGATTCAAATGATGACAATAATAATGGCAAGTGCTGAAAAGTACATTAAAAACATGTGAAAAGCAATATATTATATTTATATGAAGTAAACCCATTATAATCATAAGTAATATCATAATACCAGTCTAAATTCACAACCATCATCAATAATTCCAGATTTCACCATTGCCAAAAATCATATTCAATACCAGGAATTAATCCATAACCATAATTGTCCCAAATACCATCCCAATTCTGAGTTCCCTCTAATCATGGAAGTTGTCCAGGTTCTCATAACCGGGAGCACGGCTATCATGATAGTTTTATTTAGACTCTGCAGAGTTTGTACCTCTTTACCCACGTGTTGGTGATTTCATCACCTTTCGATGACTAGAACCTCTATTATGCCGTCTCACACTTCCGTCGGTGTGTGGCCAAGAGATCACAAAATAGCCTTTACAAAGGGATTACTAGCCTATTTAGACCCCACTGAGGTTTCACCGGTGGCGATGTCTCCCGCAGAGCACATCTTCAACCAAGGGCCCCCTCTTGAGCCATTCGGATCCCAGGGTAGTCCCACCAATCATCAACAAACCCAATCCGACTACCCCTTCCCCGAGCATCCACAATGGTCCAAACAGCACTAGCAAAGCCCTAATTAATCAGCTACGCCACACCCATACTTGGCCTCGTGGTGGCTCTGTAGTCCTGGCTTATTCTCGCATTAACCGATCCTTAGATCTAAAGCAAGAAAACCACCATACGTCCAACCCATCCACATACCAGACTTGCTTAGATCACCCATCATTTAAATAAGTTCATGTTAATCATAATCTCATCCATGCATAATTAAATTGAGTGGTATAGTATGTTTCCCATCCCAGTTAATTAAGCGAAGCAAAAGGGTAAAAATCCCTTCCCGACTCTCTACCATAAATTCCAGGTGACAATGGTGGTTAAACAATTCTAGTAAACTTCCTATCATAGGATTCCCATCAAATTGACACAGCATGCAGTTTTCCAAACAAACATTTATTTTAAAACAGGATCAATATGCTTCAAGGACACTTGCCTTGCTCTTGCTGTTGATTAGGATCAAAGCCTTCAAACTCTTGGTGTTGAAGATCCTCCGTGCCACTTTCTAGCGCAAATCCGTCTAATCCACACAATAAACATACAAGACAAGAAACACAATCAAAAAGTGCACAAATATTACTCAATATGATATGACATGCATGATTGATTCAAATGCAAGGTAGAACTTGTTACTAGATTGCTTTTAATGATCACTAACTAGTTCTAATAGCTTTTAACAAGTTTATACAGGTTTGGATTCGATTAGATCAATTTTTAGAATTAATTCAACTCAATTTAACCAGAAAGATCAGACTAGTCCGCTAGGGACCGGACAAGTCCGCCCTCTGCGAGATCAGCAGAATAGGGTTTTCTAGATCGACGTGAATTTGGAGATTAGGGGTCCGATTCACGTAAGGAAAGGGAATAGAATGTATACCAGGTGTTTAGAACTCCAATGAATCAAGAAACTTGGAGGTAACACTTGGATCTTGATGATCTAGGGTTGGTGATGAACTTGGAGATGAATTGGTGGTGAAGAACGAAACTTGGTGGAGATCTTGATCCTCTTACGTTTCCTCCTCTTCTTCTTCTTGCTTGGGATCTTCTCCTCCCTCCTTGATGGTGGCTCCCCACGAACTAGGGTTTGGGTGGTTGGAAAAGTGGCAAATAGATGTCAATCCAAGGGGTGGGGCTGTTTATATAGAGGTGGAGGCTAGGGTTAGATGGATTTCGAGTTTTGGGATGAGTAGAGGCCGGTTTAGAGTCCCACATGGGCTCTAAAAGAGTTAGGCACGACGTCGCTAGGCCCACTTAACGTGAAACCCAAGAAACAAGTCGTAAGACAAAAGATCAACTTGGAGTCACGAAATATCGGACAAGTCCGGAAAAGACAGGACTAGTCCGAAGTTGTCCAGAGAGAAAATCGGAAAAGTCTGGCCAAACATCGGACAAGTCCGACTTTGAACAGAGAGGAAAACGGACAAGTCCGCTGGAACACCGGACTGGTCCGAAAAAGTCCAGGGACTTAGCAAATTATCAAGGATTCTTGGAATACCGGACTAGTCCGCACAAAATCGGACAAGTCTGAAAGTTTCCAGGGCCAAAATCAGACTAATCCGCAGCAAAAATGGACAAATCCGTTTTTAGTCAGAGAGAAATCAGACTAGTCCTCAGCAAAATTGGACTAGTCCGCACCTTCCTGCGTTTTAAGTGTGGTTTTGCTCCAAATCAATTTTAAACTCGTTCCTCTTTATGTGGATCAATGTTAAACATGTATATGAATGTATGAAGTCATGATGCATGAAAATGAGGGTGTTACATACTTCCCTCAAAGCATGGTTGGAGCAGGCCAGTTACCTCTGATGGTATCTCCTACCATCAATAACATTCAGCTCCACCATGTTATGGTAGACGGAGGTTCGGGGCTGAACCTCATAAGCTTCAAAGCTTTTACCAAGCTTCAGCTTCGACCATCGGATCTTCACCCCTCCCGACCTTTCTCCATAGTAGGTCCTGGAGCCATTACCCCACTCGGTGCTATTACTCTCCCCGTTACCTTCAGGACCCGGGAGAAGTATCACACTGAGAAGTTGTTCTTTGACGTTGCTCAGATCAAGTTACCTTTCAACGCCATCTTGGGTAGGCCTGCCTTGTACAAATTCATGGCAGCTGCTCATTATGGCTACCTGGTGTTAAAGATGGCAACACCAGTAGGCGTTCTCCGGATCTGCGGAGATCGCACTGCCGGAGTAACCGCTCTGGAAGAACTTCATGCGCTTACTACGGTGCAAGAGGAGGACTCCAGGCAGGAGCAAGCTCAAAAACCCCCGAGCATTCGTCAACGAGGCTCGACTTTTGCACCTCGTGTGCAGCCAAGCGGCGACAACGACATTCCCGTCAAAGTCGGCCAGATCGTTTCCGATGCCGCTCAGACCACCCGTATATCGGGGGGACTGAATGACAAATAGGAACTCACGCTCATCGCTTTCCTTCGGGCTAATGTCGACGTGTTTGCCTGGCAACCGTCACAAATGCATGGGATCCCCAGGGAAGTGCTTGAGCACAACCTGAAGATCTACCCTGATGCCCGGCCCGTGCATCAGAAGCCTCGAAAGCAATCCGTGGAGCGATAGAACTTCATTCGACATGAAGTGAAGAAGTTGCTCGAAGCTGGATTCATCCGAGAAGTCTTCCATCCAAAATTGCTGGCAAACCTAGTCGTTGTGCCCAAGGCCGGAGGGAAGCTTCGGATGTGTATTGACTACACTACACTAAATAAGGTGTTTCCAAAAGATCCATTCCCACTACCCAGAATTGATCAGATAGTGGATTCCACCTCCGGGTGTGAATTACTGTGTTTCCTATACGCATATTCTGGGTATCATCAAATTAGAATTTCTAGGGAAGATGAAGAGCATACCTCTTTCATCACAGTAGATGGATTGTACTGTTATACAGCCATGCCATTTGGTCTCAAGAATGCAGCTTCAACCTTTGTACGAGCTATGTACAAAACTTTTGAAGAACTTATTAGGGACATAGTGGAAGTGTACGTCGATGACATCGTGGTCAAGGTCAAGAACAAGGAGTCACTCCTTGACACCTTACATGCTGTCTTCGATAAGCTGCGAGTCACCCGCACAAAGCTAAACCCAGACAAGTGTATCTTCGGGGTTAGTTCCGGAAAACTTCTTGGTTTCCTGGTAAATCATCGGGGCATACAGGCTAATCCGGCGAAGATCAAAGCCATTGAAGACATGCGGCCACCAACCCGCATCAAGGATGTCCAAAAGTTGACTGGATGTCTAGCAGCCCTCAGCCGGTTCATTTCAAGACTGGCGGAACGGGCACTTCCCTTCTTCAAGTTATTGAGGAAGTCTGGACCATTCCAATGGTCTGAAGAAGCATAAAAGGCGTTCCAGGAGCTAAAACAGCTCCTCACCACCCTACCAACTCTGGTAGCTCCGAACCCTGGTGAGCCTTTGCTGCTTTACATTTTAGCAACTGACGAAGTCGTCAGTATGGTCCTGGTTGCGGAGAGACCAGAACTATCCCATGCTCAGGAATCCAGACCCCTCCGGGAGGGTCCGGAGGTTCCTGAAAGCGAGTCTGGGTCCCAGTTCCCAGACTTGAGTCCACAAGAAGTTACTCCAGAAGACCCAGACCCCTCCGAGAGGGTCCAGGTCGCTTTTGAAGAAGCTCTGGGTCCCTCCAGCAAGGACCCGGAGGTCCCCGAAGAAGGTCCAGATCCCACCGGGAGGATCCGAGTCAATGAAGAGGAAGCTTCGGGCCCCTCCGGGAGGGTCCGGACCATCTAGATCCCACTGTACTTCATCAGCGAAGTACTTCATGACGCCAAGAATCGATACCTAGAGGTGCATAAGCTGCTCTATGCAGTTCATATCGCCTCCAGGAAGCTTCGCCATTACTTCCAAGCTTACAAGATTTTAGTGGTGACTTCTTACCCACTTCGAGCAATCTTGCATAATCCCAATTCAACTGGGAATATTGCAAAGTGGGCAGTGGAATTCGATCTCGAATTTACTCAAAGACAAACAATCAAGAGTCAAGCATTGGCAGATTTTGTGGCGGAATGGACTCCCTCTACAGCAAACCCTGGGGGCCCCAGTGAGCAGAAGCCGGAACACAAGGCTCCATTCATCACCGAGCCTCACTGGACCCTCTACTTCGACGGCTCCATGCAAAAATAGGGGGTCGGAGCTGGAATCCTTCTCCTCGCACCAACCGGGGAGAAGGTAAAATACATGGTACACGTTGAATTCAAGGTGACCAACAACATGGCGAAGTACGAAGCACTCATCTACGGACTAAAGGTGACACTGTCATACGGTGTCAAGCAGCTGCTGGTCAAGGGAGATTCACAGCTCATCATTAAACAAGTGAAGGGTGAATGCTCCTGCAACAATCTCCAGCTAGCTGCTTACCTCCTTGAAGTCCAGAGACTTCAGAAGGACTTCGAAGTCCTAGACCTCCACCACGTTCAGCGTGTTCACAATGCTGAAGCCGATGAACTCTCGACGAAAGCGTCAACCGGAGCTCCAGCTCCTGATGGAACTTTTGTCCGGAGGTTGTCAAAACCCACAGCTCAGCCTGCCAAACTGAGCGAAGGGGGCGAGATCAGCATCCCGAAGCTGACGGCCCCGATGGCCCTGTTACCATGGCAGCCATCAAGGGTCGTAGGTGCTGCCGGAAGCTCCGAGCAACCCAGCACGCAAGACTCAAATGCTCAAGTTAGCTCCGATGAATGGATCTCGGAGATCCGGAGCTACTTGAAAGACAACATGCTTCCTGACGATGATGTATCCGCTGACTGGATAGTCAGATTGGCTAACAGATACACGTTGGTAGAAGGGGATCTCTACCGGCGCGGTGCCAACGGCGTCCTAATGCGGTGCATCACAAGGGATGAAGTTTGCGATCTCCTCGCAGAAATCCGTGGAGGCGAGTGTGGGAACCACGCGTCTTCCCGCACGCTGGTCGGTAAAGCCTTCCGGCATGGCTTCTACTGGCCTACAGCACCCCAAGATGCAACTGAGCTGGTGAAGAAATGCGAAGCATGCCAATTTCATGCAAAGCAAATTCACACACCGGCTCAGCCTCTACAAATGATACCTCCTACATGGCCCTTCGCTGTGTGGGGGATGGACATCTTGGGACCTTTCCCAAGAGATGTCGGAGGTTAAAAGTTCCTGTATGTCACCATTGACAAGTTCACCAAGTGGCCGGAAGCAACTCCAGTTGTGACAATAAACAAGAAATCTGCTATCAACTTTTTGCAGTCCATTGTACGCAGATTTGGAGTCCCAAACAAAATCATTACCGATAACGGGACCCAATTCACAAGCTGTGCATTTTAAGGATATTGCAAAGACCTCAGCATTCAAGTTTGCTACGCCTCCGTAGCTCACCTGGCAAGCAATGGCCAGGTCGAGAGATCAAATGCTGAAATCCTGAAAGGACTCAAAACGCGCACCTATGAGCGCTTGAAAAAACATGGAGCCAACTGGATTGAAGAGCTTCCGCCCACTCTATGGGCCAACAGGACAACTCCAAACCGGTCAACTGTAGAGACACCATTCTTCCGGGTGTACGGAGCTGAAGCAATCCTTCCTCTGGAAATCACCTTGGGGTCACTCCGGGTCGAGACCTTTGATGAAGCCACGCAGGACCAGCTCCGGCGTGAAGACCTAGACCTCCTTGAGGAGGGAAGGTGCCAAGCAGCTGTTCGGAATACCCGATACCGCCAAGCCCTTCGGCGCTATCATCAGCGGCATGTACACAACCGATAGCTCGAGGAAGGCGATCTGGTGCTACAGAGAATACAATCCAGAGAAGGGTTAAACAAACTCTCCCCCAGCTGGGAGGGACCCTTCCGAGTGATTAAAGTATCCCGTCCCGGAAGCGTTCGCTTGGCTACCGAGGACAGGACACCTCTCCCAAATCCATGGAATATTGAGCACCTACATAAGTTCTACACTTAATATCACGGAGGTGAGTCTGTAGTAACTTGAGGTGTATGTTATAGAGTCATTGTACAGAGTCGGGTAGTTCCTCCGGGAGAACAGCCGGACCTTTCCCGAAAGGTCCGCAAAGTTCATGCAACACTTGTCACACTCTCAGAACTAAAAGTGTGGCTAGCTACCCTGGGTCAAACAAGAAATGAAACACACTTAGCTTGGTTCCGTAACCTAAGAGTGTACTTGTTTCCCCTGTACCCCGGACCTATAATGAAAGACATCTTCATGTGAAACAGACTCCACGTGCATTTATTTTGTACAGGCTCAACATTTTTTATTTTTCTCTTTCTTGTCTATAACAAAGTTGTGCAATTCTTAAGAAATTTTAGTTCGACCAGTTCATGTACAATTCGAGCTGTATTGTCAATTCTTTTGGATCCAAATATTGTTCATGGCCCACTCGCCTGAATGCCGCCAAGCCAATCTAGGGCCGGAGTGTGCTATCGACTTAGCCTGGTCAAGCACCCTAAGTACGCCACTCTACCTACACCCCAGCAGGACGAAGTAAGGCGGGTCCAAGTATAATTGGATCTGGAAGAAAGAAGGCAACGCATTCAGTTGTATTCAGAATTGTGTTTGACCTAAAACTTTCTTGGGAATCGTAAGCCGCGACGAAGTTATAGGCAAGGAGCGAATTTTACTATTTTTCTTGGCTTTAGTGGGTAGGAAAAATAAAGAATCCACATTGATGGAGAAAAGCCGGAGCTAACAAAGCTCCGACTCCCCCTAGGTGGCTTGTGATCGATGTTAAACATTGAAAACGAGCGTTACCGGAGCAACCAAGCTCCGGCAAAGCTAGGGGGGCCAGTCGTTGACGCAGAATAAAAGATGGTGAGGAGACCCCACAAGCGGAGTCTGCTGCCGACAAGCTACGCGTTGGCAAAGGTCACTGTCGGAGCTACTAAACTCCGACACCCCGGAGGGCTAACTATCGGTGCTCTACACGTTGATAGGGACTATTGCCGGAGCTACTAAGCTCCGACGGTAGTCAATGCCGGAGCTTCTGAGCTCCGACAACCTCAGGGGGCCTTCACTATCGAAGACTTCGGACCTACACTCTACACGTTCAAAGCAAACGAGTCTTCAACAAAATACAATATCTTCTTGGTACATGTTCACAATCAAATTGTGTACATCTACCAGGGGGCCACTGTCGGTACCTTGGGTACCGTATACCCCTTGAGATTGCAAAGATCTCAAGGACATGTCATCTACTTGATTTGAAGACCTTCGAAGGCCCACATGTCAGACATAACCGGACCCGCTTTCCCAACATGGTTAGTCCCAGGGTCACCACATGTACCATCAAACCGGAGCTACCGCCCACAAGGGGGAAGCTCCGGGCTATGTACCAGAACGGCACCCCCGGACCTAACCCCAGACTGAGGGAAGCTCCAGAACTGACATGTGTCTGGTGGCACCAGACCTATCTGTTCCCCACAGTATGCTCCAGAGCTGCCACGTGTCCAACTGTCGGCTCTTCAGCCTCAAACCTCCGGTAGACTCCACAACGGCTCCGGATCTTCAAAGGAGAATCAAGGACTTCAAGACCCGATTAAGTGTCATTAATACTATGTTAATGACACACGATCAGACAACCCTAATTACCAGTAACGTCCCTTTCAAAGCCTGTAACTCGGTCATTAAGGGTAATTAAGTGCATCAAATGTGTATAAATATTAGTAGTCGTCGGGGCCACATGTCGGGCCAGGCCAACTTGTAACGACCTGTCCTTGTACTATAAAAGGACGGGCCGACGATACATAGAGGGATCTCTAATCTGCTCTACTCTGATCTGCTCCGCTCTAATCTGCTCTGCTCTGATCTGATCTGATCTGGTCTGATTGGCTCACACACGCTCTCAACTCACGTCACCTGAGTTGAGTTCATACATCCAATACAACACCAACACACCCCGTGGAGTAGGGTATTACGCTGAGGCGGCCCGAACCACGTAAATCTTTGTGTCTCCTGTGTCATTTTATATTTCACCTTCTTGAATCTTCACGCGCCCACACTGAACTTCAAACTCTGCAAACACTTTAGTAGTGTCGGGAGATCTGCCGGATCAAAACCACCGACAATGTCCAACAAGGTTCTAATAATGTTGTCAAATACATTTTTTGTAACGTTCATCAAATCGAAACTATGGAAAATTTCTAGGTCCTTCTAGTATGTAAGATACATGAAAAAAATTGATTGTTTCTTGAAAGCCGTTCAGTTGTATCACCCAAAGATGTAGTTTTCTTTCTGTTTGTTCCTTTACATTTTTTGCACATACCGAAAGCAACATGAATATTCTTGACCATTTTGAACATAAGTTTTCCACGGTAAGGTTTTGGTGCAGCATCTTTTTTGGTTTTGTTATCAAATTGTTCTTTCATTTTCTGGTACTTGTGTGTATCCGTCAAGAATCGTCAATGTCTCAAGTACACCGTCTTTCGGGATGAAGTGAGGTACAAAAAAACCAGTTTCATCCACACACCTTACACAACCTTTCTTCCCCTTCATTTGTCTCGATAATGTAAAGAGTCCAAGATAATCATGGACAGTAAAATGTGTTACCATAGGTGGTACTCTGACGACACGAACCGCCTGTGATAATTAATCTTTGCAGTTGGATGCTTGAAGGTAAAAAACCGTGTGCGAAAACTATTTTATCGCAGGTGGTCAACTGACGATAAGTACCACCTGTGATATAATGTCTTCACAGGTGGATAATTTAATGTAATGATTGCCTGTGATAAAGATGTTCACAGGCAGTTTGTTTATCTGCTTGTGAATATTTTCTCAAGCTCTTCGTTTTAGACGGTTTTAAAATCCGCTTGTAATAATATGTTTAGAGCCGCCTGCGATGAAGCTTTTTATAGTCGTCGCAGCCCATGGAGGTTCTTTGATTTAGGGGGCTAGTCCCAAGGGTTTGTGAGAGTCGCGAGAATGGTGAACACGCAGGGGGTTTTACGTGGTTCGGATAGTCGGAGCGTCATACCCTCCGTCCACGGGTGTGTTGTATTGCTCTTTCTTGTTGTGCGCTTGTTTAAGATTTTGTGCATTGAGTGTTGTGACACCCAATTCGAAAATGAACCAAGTGTCATGCATATATATGTCCAAGATGTTTAACACCTATACACAAGTGATTTACAAACAATAAACAAATAAAACCATGTCTCGAATAATAACACTAATAATAGTACCTTATTACAAACCAAATAGTCTTGAATACAAGCTCTAAACAACTGTAGTGGAAAACTCTAAACACTAAAGACTCCAAACTGCACATGCAAGCTTGACGATAACACGCACACCTATAACTCCTCAAAGTCCCCCGGATACTCCTCATTGACGCATGCGTCTGAATGTGTTGGGGGAATAGCAAGACTGAGCACATGTCGTACTCAGCAAGTGTGGGAAAGTATGACATGTAGCTTAAACAAGGAATGATAATTAAAATGGGCTAATTGCATAAAAGTACAGATGAAAATGCAATTATATGATCATTAATTTGGTCTTTCCCAAAATAACCCAATTAACATTAATTTCAACTTAGATAGCCAATACCAGCATTAATAGTCCATAACCAACTCATAACTGCTCATATGTCTCATTTTCATCAATTCCATATACCAAAGCCAATTAATAAACCATACCAATTCCCAATTCAATCCCAACCATTAAACCAATTCAAGGTCCATAACTCTAATCATGTGAGAGGTTGCTCATAACCAGGAGCACGACAATCATGATAGTTTTTAAGCACACTCTGTAGAAGTTGTACCACTTTGCCCACAAGTTTGTGATTTCATCACATTTCGATGACTGTGGAACCTCAATTATGTCGTCGCACACTTCCTTAGGTGTGTGGCCAAGAGATCACAAAATAGCCTTTACAAAGTGATTACTAGCATATTTAGACCCCACTGAGGTTTAACCGGTGGTGATGTCTCCAACTGAGCACACTCAACCAAGGGCCCCCTCTTGAGCCATTCGGATCCCAGGGTAGTCCCACCAGCAAATACAAACCCATCCGAGTACCCCTTCCCCGAGCCTTCCTTAATGGTCCAAATAGTACCGGCTATACACTAATTAGTCAACTAAGTTGCACCTATACTAGGCCTTGTGGTGGCGCTGTAAATCCTGGATAGTCACTCCACGAACCGGTCCTGACCTAAAGCAAGTGAAACCATCCAAAACAGTCCAACCCATTCCACATATTCGACTTGCTTAGATCCCAAAGCACAATTTTGCTAAAGGGTCATTGTTACCAATTCTCATCATTTAAGTATTCAATAGTTCATAATTAAGTAATATGATGGTTTTCCAAACCCAATTAAGCATTGCAAAACAAAAGTGTAAAATACCCTTCCCCGCTCTCTACAATGTGTTCAAGCGACAAGGGTGGTCATACAGAACTAGTTAACTCCTATAATTTGTTTTCCCATCAATTGACACAAGCATACAATTTTGTAAAGAAAACATTTAAAAACTTGGATCAAAATGATCAAGGACACTTGCCTTGCTCTTGAGCTTGGTTTGGATCAAGGGCTTCGAAGTTCTGGTTCTGCATGTCCTCGGAAGCACTCTTTATAGCGAGACCATCTACTCCGCGTGACAAACATGCAAAAGAAACATTACAATCAATAATGCTAATATACTACTAAATAGGCCATGATATGCATGATTAATGCAATTGTGAGGTAAAACTTGTTAATGAGTTGCTATTAATGTTTACTAACTGGTTGCAATAGTTTCTAACAAGTTTAAACAAGAGTTGAATTGATTTGAGTCAAATTGGAATTAATTCAGCCTGAACCAGATTCAGACAACGGACTAGTCCACTTTTAGGGTCGAACTAGTCCGCCCTGTCCAGAACTGCAAAATTGGGTTTTCTGGACAACGGTATTTTAGAGTTAATGTCACGTGGAAAAGAATATGTACAGGGTGTACACGTGTTTAGAGATCCAAGGATCGAGAATTGGATGCAAAGCTTGAGTCTTGACGGTTAGGGCTTGATGAGAGGTGTTGATGACAATTTGGTTGATGAAGAACGTTGATGACAAAAAGTTGATGAAGATCGAGCTTGATTGAGACTTCTCTCTCTTATCCTCCTCCTCCTTGCTTTTGAACCTCTTCTTGATGTCAGCGCAAGGCAAAAGGTGGCAGCAAGGGTTTTCAATGGTAGTAGAGAGGTGTGGGGTATTGGGGTACTTATATAGGGTGGAGAGGTAGGGTTTTGGGGTGAATTCCAAGTGGATATCGGTGGGGGACGAGTAGGGGCCGAGGTGGGGTCCACTTGGGCTCCTATGAGGTTGGGCACGAAGTTCATGGGCCCAATTAAGGCAATTACACAGTAACTAATCGTTGAAGAATGATAGAATCTGATTTGAATTCTACAGGTCGGACTAGTCCTCAATTGGGACCGGATAAGTCTATTTTGGAACAGAGACTATTTCAGACAAGTCTGGTATGGGGGGCAGACAAGTCCGTGGTTGCAAAAGAAAGGATGATCTGGACTGAAATTTAGACAAGATCGGACTAGTCCACTCGAAAAACGGACAAGTTCGGGCTACATAAGAACCATCAATTGGACTATTCCATGCAATGTGTCAGACAAGTTCGGGCTCTTAAGAGCTAACGTTTCTGAAACCGAAGAGGGATACAGGACTGGTCCGGAGTTGAGGCCGGACAAGTCCACACCCTGATAGAAATATTGCTGATTAGACATGAATTCATTTTAATCAGGTTCCTTTTAAGGTTTCTCTATGTTAAACATGTATGAGGATGCATGCAGTGCATTATGTATGAAAATGAGGGTGTTACAAACCAACCCCCCCCCCCTTTAAAATTGATCTCGCCCTCGAGATTCAACGTGGAAGGAAGAAGATAGGAAAATTCCTTCTTGAGATCATATTCTCGCTCCTAAGTTGCTTTCGATTCTGTATGATGCTTCCATTGCACTTTGCACCATTGAATCACCTTGTTCCTTGTGACCCTCTCCTTGGTGCCAAAATTTTGATAGGTTGATCAGCATAGGTCAAATCTTCCTCGAGCTCCAATTCTTCCATTGGCACTTGCTCTTTCGTAACTCTCAAGAACTTCTTGAGTTGCGAAACATGAAACACATCATGAACATTGGCAAGATGTGCTGGCATCTCCAACGTATACGCTACTTCTCCCTGTTTGTCCAAAATCTTGAATGGTTCAATATAGCGAGGTGCCATCTTGCCTTTGACATCAAACAGCTTATGTCCCCGCATGGGTGACACTTTGAGATATAAGAAGTCTGCCACCTCAAAAGACAGGCTTCTTTGTCTATTATCCGCATAACCTTTTTGTCTCGACTGAGCAGCTCTTAAATTCTCGTGGATTGTCTGAACTTGCTTTTCAGCATCTTGTACTATATCAGGTCCAAATACTTGAGTTTCTCCTGTCTCATTCCAAAACAATGGTGGCCTACATCTTCTCCCCTACAATGCTTCATATGGCGACATCTTCAAACTTGCTTAATAACTGTTGTTGTAGCAGAATTCAGCATACAACAGGCTTCTGTCCCAGCTTCCTTCATACTTTAGCGCACAAGCCCGTAGCATGTCTTCCATTATTTGATTTGTCCTCTCAGTTTGTCCACTTGTCTAAGGGTGATATGCAAAACTAAAATTCAACTGAGTTCCCATTGACTCGTGCAGCTTTTGCCAGAACCTTGATGTAAATTGATAACCTCTATCGGACACTGTCGGTACCTGGCGGACCGGGTACCCATAGATACAAGGAAGAGGACACGGTGGGCCCTGCATCCCATCGAGGCAGGTTCCAGCGTGACTCCAGGATGCCACGTGACGTGCAGCACCTGGACCAACCTCCACGCTGAGGGCAGGTCTGGCACCGCCACGTGCCCCGCAACTCCGGCCCTGGTCACCACGCTGAGGGCAGGACCGGTGCCGCCAAGTGTCCTGCAGCTCCGGACTTGCCCCCTCGCGGAGGGGAGGTCCGGTGCTGCCATGTGTCCCGTAGCTCTGGGCCTGCAGCTCCGGACTTGCCCCCTCGCAGAGGGGAGGTCCGGCGCTGCCACGTGTCTTGCAGCTCCGGAACCGCCTCCCCACGGAGAGGAGGTCCGGCGCTGCCACGTGTGCTGCAGCTTCGGACCGGCCTCCCCATCGAGGGGAGGTCCGGCGCTGCCACGTGTCCTGCAGCTCCGGACCCGCCTCCCTACTGAGGGGAGGTCCAGCGTAGCCACGTGTCCCACAGTGCCGGACCTAGGCCTTCCCGTAGAAGCAGGCCCCGATGCAGCCACTTGGTTAACGGCTACTAGGGGTGGAAGGAGGTTGCAGTAAAGGAAGACGTGTGTTGACGGCTGTTATATACCAATTTCATCCATCATTTTAACTCAATTATGTGAAGGATCCGTCATTTCATGCACACATCACCTTTCTATCTAACCCAATTCCACTTGGACATTGAGAAATATGTGTATGCAGCATTTTATGCAGGAAATGAGGAAATGTAGAGGGACCAATCCTATAAAATATCATCCCAACCAATCAGGCGACGACACGTGGCATCACATGGATCAAATGGCCCACAAACAGAAGGGATATCCAACTGTTTATCACCCATATATATCAATGGGACCCACCTGGCAGCCACCTGGAGAGAGCACACGAGAAACGGTGCAATGACGAAGTCAGCCGAACCAGGGGGTCGTCTGACCTAGTCTTTACACCAAACTCGGTTAGCCTCCACATGTTGGCTCCTCCCGGCTCCCTGGAGTCAATGGTTACTGATTCGCGCGCTTTTGGCGGCGGGAACCAACCTCAACACTAGTATAAATAGGACCCCCTACCCCTCACTTCAACACACACCATTTGAGCTTCATCTCTATTGTATACACTATCATCGATAGTCTTAGAGGAGTTAGGTTGTAGAGAGGAGAGTCTCTAGTCCCAAGTCCAAATTGGCAAAGGAGTAAGGAGTCTCTCTCTTCCCAATTCTACATTGGGAAAGGTATGGATCATATATTCTTTCTTGTATTTGTGACTTTATGCATAATAAAGATAGTATCTTTAGTCTCTATTTATACATATACTTGGGCAAAGCGTTTCTTGTTTGATTGTGGAGTACATGTATGTGGAAGGTATAGCTTCTATGACTGTTTCATCATGAACATATCTCATTATCATGGAACCTATAGACTCCCACTATAGTCTAGTTAATTATAACATAACTAGGTTAGTACAGATAATTATGTTGTGTATCAACATTACTTCAATGATGATTCAATTCATTGCCTTAGGATGGATTGTGTCTATGCTCTTAAGGTAATTACTTAAGATGCTAGCATGGTGCTAGGATAGCTAAGTAGCATTGGATGTCTCGTAGACCCACGGATTGAAGAGGTAGGCAGTAGGTGGTGACAGCCCTATCTGTCCTTTATAATCCTCCACGTTCTGCTATGCCATAGGCTCTTGGCGGGAGTCGCCCTAGTATTGCTAGGGGTAAGCCCGTGCCCGATGTGTTGAACCACATAGCATAAGTATTCACTATTGATCTAGCTTATGAATAATTAGTTTAGACTGTGTATATGTACAATAGTGCATAGTAGGAGTACCTCCATAACTCTCAACCTTAACTGACCTCTAGGATCCTCTTATCCCTCTTAGACTTGAAAGCTTTTGTGTGTGTCACACTACCTCCGCTATTATTTTATCCATCCTTACTAGATTATAACCTAAACCTTTCTACCCTTTTCACTTGATGATTGTTATATCTCTTCCCTGCCTTCCTTTGGGATCAAATAAATGACACCCTTGGGAATACTCTTATGGGGAAATGCTACAATGATACCTCTGTGCGCTTGCGGAATTCACTCTGTGATCCAATAGAACTATTAACAAGCATTTCTGACATATCAGTTGGAGATGCTTAGGTAATGGTGCATAGGAAATACCAACAAGCATTTCTGGCGCCGTTGTCGGGGATGATTTGTTAGTATATCTTAGGAGCCGTCAACAAGCATTTCTGGCGCCGTTGCGGGGATGATTTGTTAGTATATCTTAGGAGCCGTCAACAAGCATTTCTGGCGCCGTTGTCGGGGAAGGCAAATAGATATATAACATGACTGAGTGAATAGGATAGAACCCTAGGCAAGATTTTAGTAGGATAATCATTCTTTGTTTTCGCATTTTTAATGTGAAAATAGGGTAGTGTATGTCTCGTTTCTGCCTGCCAGAAAACTTTTTTGAAGATCCCAAATCTCTTATGAGAGGCCGACCATGTTTCGTTACTCCTCAGAAGATTCGAGCGGCAAAGCAAGCCAGCACTTCAGCACCAATAATTTAAACACCAATGACTCAGAAGACCCTTCGTGAGTTCTCAGCTCCCTCTGCTAACAATGTGCATATTGGGCCCACTGTTAACACGGGAGATGTGAACTTCGAGATCAAAACTAGCCTTATCACTATGGTGCAAGCCAACCCATTCTATGGGAAGGCTAACGAGGATGCAAGTGCTCACCTGCAACAATTCCTCGAGATCTGCAACACTTTTAAGATCAAGGATGTGTCTCCGGATGCGGTCCGTCTGAGACGGTTCTCGTTCTCTCTCCTTGGGAGAGCAAAACAGTGGTTCTACGCATACCGAAGTGCTGTAGACACTTGGGAGAAGTGTTCTACGGCAATCCTCGCCAAATTATTCCCGTTGGGCAAAACCAATGCCCTACGTGGAAGGATTTCCAGCTTTCAGCAAGAGCCCAAGGAATTTATTCCCGAGGCATGGGAAAGGCTTTAGGAGTACATCCTAGCCTGTCCCCACCATGGGATGGATGACTGGCTTCTTATTCAAAATTTCTATAACGGGCTGATCCCATCAGCTCGTGACCATTTGGATGGAGCGGTGAGCGTCTCCATATCCGACAGCGAGGCATGCACACCTTGAAGGAGGTGGACATGATCGCTGCAAAATTGGACCTCTTAATGAAGAAAATTAATGGACAAGCCAGTGGTGAAGTGTCTGGCAATGCCTATGCCCTAGACTCTCAAATCCCGTGTGAGGTTTGTGGCAACACAGGTCATATGGGCAATGATCGCCAATAAACTCATGAGGATGCTCTATACCTCGCCAAGAACGGAAATTTCAACAACAACAATGGCTATCGTCCAGGAGGTCAAGGTTGGAGTCAACAATGCCCATTCTTTCAAGGAGGGTACAACAACAATGGCAACCCTGGAAATCAGCACAACTTGAGAGAACTTGCCATTAGCTAGCTCAAGATCAACGATGTCCTATCCAAGAAGTTGTCAGCTAATGACAAGACCCTACAGAATATCAATGCAAAGATTGAAGGACTATCCTCAGAATTCAAGAATCAACTGAGCTTCAACAAGATGTTGGAAACTCAGCTGGCACAACTTGCTGCAGTTGTCCCTCCATTGGAAAACAACAAAATTCTAGGGCAGCCAGAAGCCCCAGTGGAGAACGTCAATGCAGTGGTTACGAGAGGAGGAAAGACCACTCGTGACCCACCATATCCCGCACAAGAAAAGAGGACAACAGAGCCTGAGAAGGAAGATGTCCCAAGTGAATCACTTGGTGAGAGAATGGCCAAACACTTTGAAGACACCAACTTATTGCCATTCCCTCACAGACAAAGGCCAACAGTGGATGAGCAATTCAACCGTTTCGTTGAGATCATCTAAAAGATCCACATCAATGTGCCCTTGATTGATACGATGCAAGTACCCACTTATGCTCGCCACCTCAAGGACATATTGAACAACAAACGGCCATTGCCCACCACTGAGGTCCTCAAGCTTACGGAAGACTGCAGTGCAGCCATCCTCAGTAGGCTTCCTGAAAAGAAAAAGGACCCCGGATGTCCTACCATTTAATGCTCAATTGGGGCTCACCACTTTGACAAGGCACTTTGTGATTTGTGAGCAAGTGTTAGTGTGATGCCCAAGGTTGTGTTCGACAAACTGAACTTCATAGAATTGACTCCAACACCAATGCAGCTACAACTGGCTGACTCTTCAGTCCGTTATCCAGCGAGTATTGCTGAAGACGTCCTGGTGAAGATCTGGAACTGCTTCATACCCGTGCATTTTGTGGTGCTAGACATAGACACTTAGAAAGATACACCACTCATTCTTGGGCGCCCATTCCTCAGCATTGCAAAAGCTCGCATAGATGTGGGAGCTGGAGAAATCCACTTCCATATCAATTGCAAGGAGGAAAAGTTTAACTTTCAGCCAAGATTAGAGCAATGCTCCATGATTCGAATCAAGTATGGGCCGAATGACAAACACATCAGAGAGGTCAAAGTCACACCTCCAAAGGTGGACTCACTCATTGCATTCATGAGAAGATTAATCTATGAGGAGAATCTGTCATTTTGACCATGCCGGTATCCAAGGGCGACATAATCATCTGAACCTTCCCGAAGGCCCAAGTCCACCAAGCCGCCAAAGAAGGAATGGCGGAAGAAGCAAGATAAGCTGTCTGAGCCCATCCCTTCGGGCCCGGATGTGAAATGAATATGGAGGAATGTCCATCTCATCTGACGGTGGTGAGACCTACGCCAATAGGTTAAATTGGTAGTTATCCCACTTTATTTTTCTTTCTTTCTTTTTCCACCCCATTTGCATTTTTCCCATTGCATATTGGATTTTTCCTAGCAAGTTGAGAATCTTATATTCTCAACTATCATTTTTCTTTCTTTATTTTCAAAAGAAAATTTTTATTGGATTTAAAAAAGGTTTTATTTGAAAAACAATTTTTTCTAAGCTGCACATGTGGCATTTCACCAACGTGCTAACTAGAGCCACTTGCCAAAAGGGGAACCAAGGGGGGGGGGCACCTGTCAGGTCAGCCGAACCCCCTGGTCGGCCGAACAGGGAGTGGAGCCAAATTGGCTCCCCTTCCTCCAACGGCTACATTTTGAACCCCAGGTGACTATTGGAGGGTGCACCCTATAAATTGTGGCCGTGAGGAGCACCTCTCTTCACACACCACATCATTTTACACCTCCCCACGTCACTCTCTAGCTCACCTTGTTTTTCTTGCTCTTCATTGCAACACTCTTGCTCAAATCCATCCCCCCCAAAAAAAAGATTTTCTTTCGTTTGCATTTTCATTTTACACTCAAGCCTTCAAGAGGAGAAAATTCGTTGAGAGTTTTGTTTTCCAAACATCGCTTCTTTTTGTATTTTTCTCGCCTTGTTTTGTTCTTGCTTGTTGAACTCAAAAATACATGAAGAGGTTGTTTGGAAAGAGGAAGGAGGCGGCAAGATCAAGCCATGGTGAAGGTTCTAGTGCACGCCTCTCTTCCATGGGTACAAGCCCAAGAAGGAGAGGTGTGTGTGAGGACACTCCCATGGAAGAGAGAAGCAACCCGCACCAACTTCTTTATGACAACGACTTCGACATACGAAGCGAAGTTGAAGATCAAGCACGCGGGCTTCTCAAAGATCGTGAGTTCCGCCACACCAAGACTTATGATCCACATTTGATCTCCAAAATAGGTATAGACTCCAAATTTCTTTCAATTTGGCATGCAATTGGATTTGATGACTTTGCTCACATAGAGGAGAAAGGTTCACGCCTTCTCACTATCCAATTCCTTTGCACGCTAAGAATAGGATTTGATGGTATTACTTTTAGATTATTTCAAAAAGAATACAACATCCTATGGTAAGAAATAGGTAGCATCCTAGGCTTCCATAAACGGTGTTTGCTAGATTTAGACAATTTGCCTATGTTTAACAAACAAAGTTTTTTGCATGAGCTAACTAGTGTGGTCACTTGTAGGGCTCCTAGGAATAGCCACATCCAAAACTCTACCTTACGCTTCATGCATAGATGGGTGGCTATGACTATTGTCCCTAGGGGAGATGTTAGGGTTGTGCGAGATGATGAATTGAAAATATTGTTTGCCATGACTAAAAAGATAAAAGTTGCTCCAGTCAAAGCCATGATGTCACAATGGTTAGATTACATTTCAAAATCAGGACCAATTGAACGCACTTCATTAATTACTCATATTGATGATAGGGTAGGAGCACTTAAATACTCTTCATTTGAATATATTGAAACTGAAAGAAAATTAATTGATGAAGACTATTTAGTGCAAGGACGTACCCTTAAGCATGATCAAGATGGCTCCTTGATATTTTTCTATCCCGGATTTGTCAATGAAATCCGGTTACCTAACCTGGATTTTCATTTGTACAAATGTCGGAGGCTAACCATTAATCTTCTTCCCCTTGAGGAAGCAAGAAGAAGTAATGTCTTTGGCAGGGTAACAAGGAATCGTGCAAGGGCTGCAGCCACATGCATGCCTCCGATAACCTCTCCGGTCCATGAATACCAAGAGGAAGAGAACCCAACGGGTTAAGCGCTGGATGGACTCAACCTCCGACGTATGAGACTGGGGGATCATCTTGGCAAGAATGGAAAAGGGATCCACCCTTATCCACTTCATGCTCTAGCAGCTTGCCCCCAACATCCATGAGAGGACGTCATTCCTTTTCGGCTAGAAGTCATCATGACTATAGCCAAGGAATGATGGACCTCACTAGACGTATGGGAG
The DNA here is from genome assembly GCA_036927565.1 of Tuctoria greenei. Classification (NCBI taxonomy): domain Eukaryota; kingdom Viridiplantae; phylum Streptophyta; class Magnoliopsida; order Poales; family Poaceae; genus Tuctoria; species Tuctoria greenei. The sequence continues at coordinate 80,128,160 of JAYESD010000009.1, read as the reverse complement.
AACTTGAAGTGATAACGGGTGACATCTACAGCACACTCCAGGTGCATGTTCAAGGTACCCAGAATTGGCAACAACACATGGATGCTCAATTCACCAACTTCAACACGGCTCTACAACAACAACAAGCCGATCTTGCAGCATACCTCCGTCATCAAGGGTTCAACCCTTATCACGGAGGTAGTTGAAGAACAAGCTTGGGGGAGGACCCCCACTTGACGTAACATGTATCACATTCCTTGCATATTTATTTTCCATCCATCCATCATCCACCTTGCATCCAAAAAAATAGGTTAGTTTTGCTTTCATCAAATAAAGATGTGCGGTAGGAATGATTTAGAATTCCCATAGATAAAATGATGAATAGTTGCTCTGATTTATTTTCCTAAGTCTCTAGTTTACAACTTGCTACTCTCCGAATATTGCTTTCATTGGTTTGAAATACTTTTACCTTAATTTAGAAGTTGTGGGTAGAAAAAGCTTAATCTAGTTCTAGGTTGTTGAAAGATTAGAATTAGTAATAGGGCTGCTAGTCCTAGTTTGAAAGTAAAACATAGATTTCCGGAGAAATTCTAAAAAGATTTAAATTTCCCTCAATTGATTGGAAATAACTACCAAAGCCATATGATGTTCATACATAGACAAAACCTTATGCATATGCTATTTGCTTTCACATTGAGCCTAGTCAAACTAGTAGAGACTGTGAGAAATTATTCAACTCTTTTTGAATTCAAGACTTCACTTGCACATGCTATACTTCTACACTAGAATAAGCAAAACTTCCATCATATCCATCATACCACAATAAAAAGAGAAACTCCATGTTATTCATGTTTAGCACTCTCTTCAAAATTCATTGCAAAGAAAGGGAGTAGAAGACATGGCTACAAAAAAAATTAAAAAAAATACTTACATCATAACTATGAAAAAAAATGAGAAAAGAAAAGTACCCATGTTTCATCCCTGCAAAAGAAAGAGAGATTATACCAAAAAGGAGTTATCTCAAGTATCCACATCCACTTCCACTCCATCACACATGCACTAGTCTTGAACCAAAAAGTTTTGATTTGAATTCTCCTAAGGCTTACTCTTTTGACTTAGCAATATATGTGATGCAAATATGCCTACTTACTTTCCTTATCAAGCTCCACATACAAGCCATATTCAATGAATAGGAATAGTAGAGGCACAATTCTTTGGTGAGAAAGTATTTCCACTATCCACAAAGGAGCGATTGAGAGAATCAAATTGAGGTACTTAATATCTAAATTGAATTCTCCGTTATTTAAGTGGAACTTGATTTCTAGGCTATGTTTGCTCCATTTGCTATTCTACCTTTCAACTACTCGTGAATATGAAAAAGCATAAGCCCCATGATAACTTAAGAAAGGTAGAGTATCATAGCCAATTTCTGCAATACTAGATAGAGTATCTTGTTGTGCATTAGATACTTTTGAAAATAAGACACTGTAGCAACCCCTGATCATCAACCTAAGTCTTGACTTTGCTCGGGACGAGCAAAGGATAAGCTTGGGGGAGTTTGTTGACGGCTGTTATATACCAATTTCATCGGTCAATTTAACTCAATTATGTGAATGATTTGTCATTTCTTGCACACATAACCTTTCTATCTAACCCAATTCCACTTGGACTTGGAGAAATATGTGTATGCAGCATTTTATGCAGGAAATGAGGAAATATGGAGGGACCAATCCTATAAAATATCATCCCAGCCAATCAGAAGACAACATGTGGCATCACATGGATCAAATGGCTCACAAATAGAAGTATCCGAGGAGATCCAACGGTGTACCACCCATATACATCAATGGGACCCACCTGGCAGCCACCTAGAGAAAGCACACGAGAAACGGTGCAATGACCAGGTCGACCGAACCAGGGGGTCGGCCGACCTGGTCCTTACACCAAACTCGGTCAGCCTTCACGTGTTGGCTCCTCCCGGCTCCCTGGAGTCAATGGTTACTGATTCGCGCGCTTTTGGTGGCGGGAACCGACCTCAACACTAGTATAAATAGGACCTCGTACCCCTCACTTCAATACACACCACTTGAGCTTCATCTCTATTGTATACACTATCATCCATAGTCTTAGAGGACTTAGGCCCTGTTCGGAACCTCTATAGCTAATAGTTAGCTGCTCAAAATTAGCTATAGAGGTTCCAAACAGTCCAGCTAATAACACAGCTAATTATTAGCTAATCTCCCAACTAACAATAATCTCATTAGCTGCTCCAACCCAGCTAATTTCAGCTAATTGTTGACTAAAGTCTATTTTATCCTTGCCCTCTCTCATCCCTCCCTCTCCTTGAGGGTACTACAGTCAATTAGTGTATAAAAACAAAATTAGCTCTAGAGGTTCCAAACAAGCACCAAATAATAATTAGCTAGCTAATAATTAGTTGGTACAAGCCAGCTAATAGATTATTAGCTAGCTAACAATTAGCTTTAGAGGTTCCAAACATGGCCTTAGGTTGTAGAGAGGAGAGTCTCTAGTCCCAAGTCCAATTTGGGAAAGGAGTAAGGAGTCTCATTCTTCCCAATCCTACATTGGGAAAGGTATGGCTCATGTATTATTTCTTGTATTTGTGACTTTATGCATAATAAAGATAGTATATTTAGTCTCTATTTATACATATACTTGGGCAAAGCGTTTCTTGTTTGATTGTTGACTCCATGTATGTGGAAGGTATAGCTTCTATCACTATTTCATCATGAACATATCTCATTATCATAGAACCTATAGACCCCCGCTACAGTCTAGTTAATTATAACATAATTAGGTTAGTATGGATAATTCTGTTGTGTATCAACATTGGTTCAATGATGATTCAATTCATTGCCTTAGGATGGATTGTGCCTAGGCTCTTAAGGTAATTACTTAATATGCTAGCATGGTGCTTGGATAGATAAGTAGCATTGGATGTCTTGTAGACCCACGGATTGAAGAGGTAGGCAGTAGGTGGTGACAGCCCTTTGCGTCCTTTGTAATCCTCCATGTTCGGTTGTGCCACAGGCTCTCGGCTGGACTCGCCCTAGTATTGCTAGGGGTAAGCCTGTGCCCGATGTGTTGAACCACATGGCATAAGTAATCACTATTGATCTAGGTTATGAATAATTAGTTTAGACTATGTATATATACAATAGAGCATAGTAGGAGTACCTCCATAACTCTCAACCTTAACTAACCTCTAGGATCCTCTTAACCCCCTTAGACTTTAAAGCTTTTGTGTGTGTCACACTACCTCCACTATTATTTTATCCATCCTTACTAGATTCTTACCTAAACCATTCTACCCTTTCCACTTGATGATTGATATATCTCTTTCCTGCCTTCCTTTGGGATCAAATAAATGACACCCTTGGGAATACTCTTAAGGGGAAATGCTACAATGATACCTTCGTGAGCTTGTGGAATTCATTTGTGATCAAATAGAACCATTAACAAGCATTTCTGACACATCAGATGGAGATGTTTAGTTAATGGTGCGTAAGAAATACCAACAAGCATTTCGGGCGCCGTTGCCAGGGATGATTTGTTAGTATATCTTAGAAGCCGTCAACAAGCATTTTTGGCGCCGTTGTCGGGGATGATTTGTTAGTATATCTTAGGAGCCGTCAACAACGTGCTAGTGTGTCCAAGCAGTAAGTACGCGTGCTTTCCCTAGGTAAGCTGGGGTGCGCACTCATAAGTCAATGGGTCATTGTCCAGTCTTGTTATGACTGGCCGGTGCCGAAATGGTACGTACGGCGGGCGAATGGGTAGCCGCGACAAGACGGGCGGGATGTGTCCAACCATCTTGAGAGTCTATGTATAGCCCTGCCGCAGGGCATGGTAAGGCGGCACATTGAAGCCATTGTCAGGAGACAGCATTTACTCCTAGATCTTAGATAGGATTTGGTACCTCCCGGGACCACCTGTCGGGCCCCGGGGCCCACCTTGTAACTTCCTGGGCCTTGGACTATAAAAGGAACGGGCGGGCCACCGACCTCGAGGTCAGACCTAGAGACACTTGACACACGCTTGAGCAATAAAACACACTGTAGGATCGAAAATCACGTGAAAAGCTACTAGAGGGGGGGGGTGAATGGTAGATTTAAACAAAAACTTACGCAGTGGAAACAATTAAATCCCAACCCCTTCGGCAAAAAATGATCTGTTAAAGAAATCGTGTGTGAAACTAATCTAAACTTGTTTCACCATGACAAAAGTGATATATATCAGAGATAATCATGTCACGAAGAAAACACAAGAAGAATCACGCAAAACCGTCAAGAGAAACTCAAGTTATAATCAAAAGATCGAACAAAGGTCAATCTGTCCTACCCGAGAAAAACAGTTCTGGAATGCTGCAAAAAAACTCGTGTAGATCAGAAACCACAAATCCAATGACCGTGAAATTTTTACAGATGATAGATAATCAAATTGTGAAGACAACCCAAAAATAATCTTGTCAATTGGATCTGTAAAACTAAAGTTATGATAAAACTACCGACGAAAAGTAGTGTTGTTCAGAAACTCAACGAGTAAAACATGTCTAGAACAAGTCAGACGAACAAGGCACAAAAGTTCCTTCAAACTACGACTTTTATTCAATAGAACACAAGTGTAACAGCCCCAAAAGTCGTGCACCACGAGCTTTGGCTTTCCTTGCTTATATAACCAGCTCGAAAGCCAACTCAACTCAAATAAGGACCCTAATCCTACTCTGATCACAAATCGAAACTTTCCATAACTGCTTAGGACTCTTCTATACGCAGATTGAAGCAATCTTAAGACTTCCAAACACCTTAGGAACATATCTCACATTCCTAAAACAACTCAAATTCGTGACCTACACGAAATCCTATCATAACCAACTCGATACTTTCCATACCAAGCCATAACCGACTCCGCCGCAGCCAAAGTCATCAACCGATACGATCCGATCCTTCCAACCAGATCTTCCCAATCATAAACCATCTTCGGAACCATGTTGCCACATCATGCACCACATGAATATGTGCAAACACCTTCCTTCGACGTCCAGTAACCTTCATATGCACTGCCCTTGATTCAATCATCCTGCGCGACCTCCTGACCCGCTCAACCATAATTCCTCCTGAATTTGGTTGGTTGAACCTCATCTCTTCCCTGAGACTAGTCCAAAGGATCTTGTCACCAGCAATGACTTTAACTCAAGCAACACCTGCACATGAATGAACAACCAATCCGTACGAGCCCAAGTCCGTGACTTGACTCAAGTCAGTTCCGAACACAACACCTTACGTGAGCACCTCACATAAGCATGTTGCAAAGCATATCAAAACGGTATCAGCCATATCAACCAAAACGCACCAAAAACTTAGCAAATGAATACTAAGCAATCATTCTAAGAATATAAAGCAATTTTGAAACATTTCACATTAAAAGCCAGAACATTGCGATCAAGCTCCGAACCATACCAAAGCTAACCGGAGCTTGAGCCGGAGCTTACCAAAGCTAGTACAACCTAGCGCCAGAGCTTACCAAAGCTCGTCAGACCAAGTGCCAGAGCTAACCAAAGCCAGTCGGACCTTGTAAAATCCCGCTTTTCGGGAGAACAAAAACGCCAAAATGCGAACTTAAAAATTTTGAAAGTGGTCTTGGAAATTTAAAACTCACATGAACCATATGAGTTAACCCATGTTCACTAAAAATAGGAACTTGTTAAAATTTTACATATTGAACATGGTTGCTAATATATTTGGAACTTAAGGGGTTAAATCCTTAATTTCCATGTATTCATATTTTCAATGAAAAATTAAAGGAGAAAAGAAAACAAAATGGCGAGAAAGAAAAAGGAATTATTCCAACCCTAAAATGGGACATTCACAAAAATTCAAATCTACGGCTGTAAATTTTTCCATGACCTTCTATTATTCCAAATAGACTCTTGGTAAAGTTTCAAAATTTTTGAAGCACGTTTCCCATTTGATGGACACGTACTGAGAGTTTAACCAACGTGGACTTCAAATTTAAACTTTGTGCTCAACCTTGTCCAAATCAACTCCAAATTTTTCCTGATGTCCCTTATGGTTCAAAAAGGTTAACTTCAAAGTTTCTGGATTTTTGAACCTAATCTACTATTTATTTCCTTGAGTCAAGTACCACCACTTGAATTCAAATTCAAACCTGAGTTCAAATTCAACTTGCTCAGTTTTAAAATCTGATTGCACCATAAAATTCTCCACATTTTATTTAGTCATTGGGCCAAAGTTGAATATTTTTGAAGCATGTCTTCTAGCTCCATTTGAATTTTGAAAAGAGAAGGGAGAAGAGAGTGGGACCCACATGCCATACTTATCCTCAGCACTAGGAAAAAGGTGGGCCCCACTGGTAAGCTGCTCAATGGATTGAGATATTTTGCATATGGAATGAAGTAAGGATAAGGGTGAAATTTCAGTGGGACCCACAACTCAGTTTTATCTTCAGTTCTCTGTTTTGCTTCTTCAACCGCGTGCCTGTTCCTCCTTCTTTTCCCCACCGTGCCATCTCCTCTGCTCCGCTTCCTCTCCCAGGCCGCGCCGCCGCTCGCCCCTGGCGCTTCTCTCCCGGCCGGCACTACTCCCTCCGGCATGCCCGCGCCCGCTGCCGCACCGCCCTGAGCGCTGAAGCGCTGGCGCCTCCCCCACTCCCGCTCTCAACGCCGGCCACCGGCGTGCGTTTTCCCGCCGGCCCGCTCGCGTCGCGCTGCTCCTCCCGTCGGTCGTCCACGGCGACTGCACCTAGCCCCACGCTCGGCCGCCCATGTCGCCACCAGCTCGTGAGCGCTCCACCGCCCCGACGGCTCGTCTCCCTGCTCGCCGGCTCGCGCCGCCTCTACTCCTCACCGGCGCCGCCGTGTGCCGCTCGCCCTGGCCGTCACACCGCTGCGCCGTCGTCCTGCGCCTTGTCCGCGCGTCGGCCTCGCCGCATCAGAGCTCCGCCACCACGGTACACCGGCTGGCCTGGCCTCCATGCTGGCGCAAGCTCGCCCCTGCGTGCTGCACCCGTGCGCCGCCACTGGCCGCTCCCCGCATCGCGCCGCCCGGCCGAGCTGCTCCGTCGCCGCGCCTCCCTGTCACCCAGCCGCATCGCCCCACCTACAGCATCGTGCCCCATTGCCGCACTGCCATCTACGCCGCGTTCCTCACTGCTGCACCTCCCACGGCGTGGTGACCGCAATCCATCGACCATTCGCGCTGTTCCCAGCGTGTCTCTGCTGTGCTGCTCGCTACAGCGCATCTCCAGGCTGCCTTCGTCCCACCTCGGCGTCACGGGAATGTTCAAATGAGTGCTGTGTTACTTAGCCTTGTGCTGCCCTGACTTCGACGCCTACTTTCCATCGTCGTGACGTTCTGCTCATAGGCCGTGTCCTAGCAGAGAAGCAGGTGATATGAGTGGTGAAGGAGATGCAGGAACACACCTTTGATACCATGGTATCGACAACTGGTCCAAGGTTAGCTTTGATTTTGCAAGATTGATTGAATCAGTGACTACAACCAAGGTGTTCGACGAAATGGTTACAAGATGAAACTAAGTGTGTTGCTGTTCAATGCTGGTCTATGGATGCAGGTTTACTGTGGGTTGACAAATCGACAAGCCTAAGTGCCAAGATGCCCTTTGAATGGTGATGAAGCGACGGAATCAAGTACAAACCCAAGATGTTCGGCGAAATGCCTACATGGTGAGTCTTGCTCGGAATTCCCTTGCTTGATGCACCGAAGTCCGTTCGCCGTAATCGCTAAGGGTACTCATATGTCGTCAAGTCATACGTCCATGTTCCGCATTAATATCATTCCTATAGGAGTCCCCATGTCGACCTCCTTTGTCGTTTGCATCACGTTGGATGTCCGTGCGTGCTCGTGCTGCTCCACCATGAGCCGCGTCGACGTCGCTAGCCACATGACATCGTCGTGACGTTCCGAGCCATCATCATGCCCGGGCATCAAAATGAAGGATTCCTGTGATGAGTGTGGTGCTGAAACACAAGCACGACTCGTCGGACGATGGTTGTCAAGCCAAATTAGGTTTAGTCATTGCGAGAGCAATTAAGTCCTCAGTGTAGCCAAGGTGCTCGATGAAATGCCTTCTAGGTCAAACCAGGTGGGTCGATGATCACCGATGACCTGGGGTAGGAGGATGCCAGAACGTTGCAACCATCAAGGAGAACTAGACCAAGGGGAACCTTGGATAAGAGTTCCTTGGTTGTGTCGAGGATGTTCTGTAGTCGATCACAGGATTTGTTAACTTGGTGTACCATTTCATCGACAGCAGGTTCGTCGAGTCACTTATCAACAACCGAGTCGACATCACTAGCCTTAAGACTCAAAAGGTGGTGTTCGGGATTTTCCGCTCACCCCATTGACGAGTCCAGGTTGATGTGAACGTCACTAAGACGATCTTCTCGAGATGGAAAAGCATACCTTCATGGCAAGGTCTCGCATCATGTTTAAGTCCCGAGAGCTTACCGAGCTCACCTGGACAAGCTTGCGGGAGACACTACATTAGTGTCGTCGTGTAAGCACCTGAACGATGCTTGCAATGTTAGTCGTAGCAACTGGTTTACCTAAAAGTCATTTGAACGTTGTCTTGGTACTCATGCTAGGTTAACAGTGCTTGTAATGACTTCTTAAGTCCATGCCATATTGACCTCAACTCAGTCCCAAGTGTCGTTAGGTTCCATCCTGGTTCATTCTAAGTCAGGACCCTACGACAGAAGTGCTCACTTAACTAGGTTTACTCCTTTATGAGTTAAGTCAAGTTCAATGGTCGATTGCTAAATCGCGACCTTCGTCTTGTACACCACTCATACTCAAGCTTTCGATGCCACCTTGACACTTAGGTCATCCTTACACTACCAGTCCAACACTTCCACACCATTCAGCTGTATCGTCCTTGAGTGGCATAGCGTCGAGTGTTGAGTGCTAAGTTGCAATGTGTGCTTACATTGCACCTTTCAATTCACATCTTGATGCTACTATGACCACTTGAGTCCATCCTTTGTTCATTCACACAACAGAGGAATATCTGTCCTTCCTAGTCAAACTCCTCATTCTTAGAGTTTACACAACCCTGTGGAGTCTATTCTTAAATTACTTAATTACTTAATTACTTATATGTGTATCACGTCGATAGGAACATGCTGATAGGTGATCGACAAGAAACTTTTCTTGGAGGAGAAGGCCAAGGTGTTTCCACTGAAGTTCCATGGCAGGTTCTCCGGAGGAAGACCAAGCCCTAACAATTGACATTTATTCGAGTCGCAAACTAAGGCAAGCCCCAGTTTGCATTTAAGTCGTTTATAAAATTTTACTTTATCACTATGATGAGTAGTATATGAATTGTGCATTACGTTTAGGATGATTGATACTCCACATGCATGACCAAAAATCCTAGGGATTGGTTGAAACGAGTTATAGTTTGACCTGTAGTAACTACTTTGCTAATGCATAGGAAATTTGGTAGAAGTCGAGTAGTTGGAATCTACTCGCGAGAGATGTAGGACATATCTCACAGGATTGGTTAGACAGAAAATGGCAGAATATAATGAAATGGAGACAGGGTAGGGAATGGATAGGAAGCGGCGAGAATTGAGTCTCAGTCGCATAGCCCTACCTGTGTCGATTAAGGCCTGTCTGTATGCGGCCCCTTCAGACAAGCTTGACTTGTACCAGCAACATAATGGACATATGGAATCCAATAAACTAACGTAGCTTGGTCACTTGGGTGTCGAGGCATACCGTTTCATTTTATAGGTGTGGATTGAGGGCAGCAAGGTGTAAATCCGCTGGTGGGCACGTCAGAGTACGCCCCAGACAGGGACCTCCTGCTCGTGACGGATCGACCAGTTCGGCATTTGAGTGTCTCGCGAAAGGTTGCCATATACGCCTAGTACTGAAGTGTTATGTAGGTACAGGTGTACTCGCTGACACTTCCGAACGACGTATGTGTCGTGTTGTCCGGGTGTGTCCTGATTGCAATCACTGTCCCTCGCAGTAATGGAGTACCACTTGTTCACTGCGCCGTGACGTAATAAATACTAAAGAAGCCAGCAAATTATATTGTATTGAATTATAATTGCTTTGCAACCTTGTATGATTTAGAGATAGCAAAATTAAAGTTTACAATTTCCCCATACTTTAGCTGTAATAGCATTATGTGCTCTGAGCATGTCATATCATCGGTAAAGCGTTTCTTGTTTGATTGTGGAGCCCATGATGTGCCGTGCCTGGAGAATGTCATTTGCTACATAAAACCTGATTATAAGGATCCACTTGTAGGCGAGTCATTTATGCTTCACCTTATCTATGTTTAGTGTCTCCTTTGCATATGTTTAGTGGGACGGGTTAGTCTTGCTGAGCCTTATGCTCATGTTTGCGCTTTAATGATTTTTGCAGGTATTAGTTTTATTTCTGTTGTTCAGGTTGTACATGAGACTCAAGGTGTCGAGATAAATCTCATGTGAACCACACCGCTGCTGAATGTCCTTCTTGTTGCTAGTGAGAATCGTCCTAGGGCATGGACGTCTTCTCTCCTGCTTAGTTAGGTGAGATTATGAGTATGTATTTTCCATTGCGTGTGTACTTCTGTGGTACACTCTTTTGTAAACTCTTCTTATTATGAAATGAAAACTTTATATGTTTTGGTATCCTTTTTGTGTGTGCTGTTAGGTGCGGCATCGAACGGCACCACCCAATGAGATCCTCGGATGTGTGGACTCCGGTCCCCACAGACATGGTATTAGAGCTTCATTGGGAATAGCACGCTCGAAAAGAGCCTATTTTCGAAAACTCCGAAGTAGTCGAGTGAGGATTAGCTATATGACCATTAAGGACTAGTACTAGTATAAGTTATAAAGGTGGTGAACTAACTTGTTATATTATTCTGTAACGACGCTCAGTCTTCAAGGTAAGAGGTAAGGCACACCACCGAGAGTGGATCAATCTCGGTAAACTCTGCATACAAGATATGGTATGTGAAATTTTCGTGGCTTAGCACGGAAAGTTAATATGAGTCTCTGAAACTTTCCATGTTTCTGAGAACATATGACACGCGATACCATAGCGTGACACAAAATTAGTGGGAGCCCCCGTCGGGTGGTGTATAACCTGATAGTATGCATCTCTAGAACCAATCATGTTCTAAGGAAGCATGCGAAACACATATGATCGAGAGTGTATAAGCTGGTTCGTACGGGAGTCTTTGCTGTACAGACGTATTTACAGCCATGTACATCGAGACATGTTTTCGCTTGAGGGCGACTCACACCAGAGTCGTATGCATTTACTTTTGATTATATCTTATTGTGACTGTCTGTCGTGTTTCCCCGTGCCGCCCTTGAGGTGTGAAGGTGTAAAAGGGGATTGTTTGTCTTCTGCAGGTACACTAACTCCGGTAGCCACCCGTGTAGAATACATTTGCGAGTGATCGATATTAGGACCACCTCTAGACGTATCCGGATATACTGGGTTAGACTTTTCTTTTGGTAAGGCACGTAGTACCGTCAGTATCACAATTGATACTTTGACCATCCCCCACGAAAGAAATGGCTTCATATTCATATTAAGTCCAAGTATCAGTTGCTGGTATCTTATGGGCAATAGAAAATGTTTCTCTTCAAGAGTAGGTGAACCAAAGTTCTTTGTTCCTGGCGAGAGTTTAGCTCGACTTCGCTGGGTTGAGACTTTGGTTAAGTATGAAGATCCATAGTGATATGCTATGGATAAGAAGGTCGTCATGTCTCTTTTAAGATTCCATTTAATTCCAAAGAATATTATTAGTTGTGAATTAAGTTCTAGCCATCGGACTTGATTTTTTGAGCTAAGTTTCAAAATTTGAGTTTGTTCCCAAATTCTTGTGTTTCGAAGCCGGTGAGTTCTGTTTTCAAACAGAATTGACCTGATTTTGAAATTCCATATCTCTTTAACCTGAAGGGCTATGAATGCAATTGAATACTTTTTAAAAATCTTTTGAAGTCTTCTATAAGTTTTCTATTGACCTCCAAGCCAAAAGACGCTTTTATGGTGATGAAAATGCACCGTTACCACAGCAGCTGCTGTTCTGAAACTCTGAAGTTTTGCCATATTTTATTGTAGAAAGCTCTTCTATTCCATTATGATACATTTATGGAAAGGGGAAGAGCTATTCTACAACTTTGTTATTCATTGATACCTCAAATTCAGTTTATAACTAATTAGAAAACAGAGTTGAATATAGTACATGTATATAGGTGCTATCTGAAAGAGTCAGAAAATTTCTGAACTTTGAACGGCCATAAATCTTAAACCAGAAATGCGAACTATGCATGTTTATACATATATTGAAATCTTAAAGATTCCTCTATCCACTTCCTATTCAACACAAAGGCTAAAACTCACATTAACAAGGTCTAAATTGAAGTGTCGTTTAAGAGGTTCTGACAGCCCGGAAGAGGGGACAGAATCTGAATTCTTCACCAATTGAATCATAACTTTTTGCAGACTTCACCTCTGCAGGCCTACTTTATGAGGTTGAAAAGTGTAGAGAGTCATCTACAACGTTTCTATAGAACTCCAGAGCAGAATCCATCTCTAAGATACTCAAAAATTCAAATTTCTAAACTTGATCAAATCTGGACAGCGAGTGGACAGTCCTGTATACAGTTACTATTTCTCGCATAACTCGCTGTAGAATTGTTGAAAGACTTCATAATTTTCATTTATGGAATCTTGAGAATGTATGCAACAAGTTTGCTATATATTATTTTTGCAAATGTTGATGTTTGTATATCTGAAAATTGTGGACAAAATCAGCCTTAAACAAAGGAGGTGCTGTCCAAATTTTCAGAAAAACTGTCAACTTGCACAAGCCATATCTTCTCAACCAGAAGTGCTACGAGAGCAAGTAAGTACTCCTTAGAAAATTTTGGAAGTACTTTACAAGTTCTCTATTCAGCTCGAGACCAAAATCCTTTTGGTGAAATTTGGATAATCGCAGAGACTGTCCAGGCACACCCAAACTGGACAGCAATCTGTACACCTCCGAATTTAATCCATAACTCGCAGACCCTTGATCCAATGGTGTCGCGCGAGTAACCGTTGGAAAATTTAGAGAGTCAGCTACAATTTTTGCAATTGGCTCCAGACCTGAATCGGTCATCTACTTTTTCCAAATAGAGTTGGAATACAATGTGGTCAATCTGAACTGAATTCAAATTCTGAATGCTGAAATTTTACCCAACTTCAAAAATTCATATATCTTAAACCAGGACTGATATGAAGACAAGTAAGTACATTCTGTAAAGCTTATTACCTTGGCTACAACTTTGTTAATAATAATATTTCCATGTTTCTAACGGAACAGTCTGAACACTGTAGATCAAAACTGGTACTTTTTAAGCAGGTTCTGCTGAAAGTGCAGAAAATTCTGTTAACTTTAAAATAGCATAACTTGAAAACCAGAGATGATCTAGAGGCAAACCAATACTTTTTGGAAAGGTGTTGAAGTTTACTTTAACTTTGTTATTCACCTCGAGATCTGATTTTGCAATTAACTGAATCAAAATCGAGTTTGCATCCAGGCTGGTCGTTTGTCACCATAGCCTGGCCAGTTTGAACCTTTTGGTTTTTATTAGGCATTCGGCTCTCGATTTCAATTCGAGGAGTGTCAAAACCAACTAAGAGTTAGGACTCAAGTATTTACTAAGTTGAATAGAGTGTTTAACTCATTTGAAGCCCTTTTCCCTTGATAGGCACACTAGTGTTTGATTTATGTGACTTGCTATATCACATCTTGTGATGTTGAACGCAGGTCGCAATTACTCGAGTTGCATCTCGTCTTCCCATGAGGATTGTTTGAAGTACGCTTAAACATCCTGGTTTGGAACTTTAAGGGGGAAGGCGAGCACTCGAGTAATGGTGGTATTCAACCATCAACCTTGGTTACAACGAGTCGTGTCAACAAGAAGACGATCAAGTAAGATTACATCTTCAAGAGGATCCAACCTCCACCACCAGATTGAGTTACTCAAAGAAGAAGTGTGACTTCAACTCCACTAAAGTAATCACTAAGGATATCAGTTCCTCTTACCAGATCAAAGCGAAGGTTAAGTGAAGCATCACTAGAGACATATAGTGAGTTGTTTTTCTTCTGATGAAGATAAAATCAAGTTGAGTAGAACATGCACAAGCTGTCGAACGGTCGAGGTAACATGGTATATTTCCCACATTCCTTGTCAATCGTTCCGTTATGAATACCTTAACTGTGGTCGAGTCATGAAGGTAACGCTATTCATTGAGTGTCTTTCATGACCACGGTATCCAATCCTTGTAAATCATCAGACAGTACTTGAGTTTTGTGGGTGTTGTTCATTTAGTCTTGCTCAAACTATAAAAGCTGCTGCACCATGCATGTGCACCATTTGCACCATACATCTGCATCATTTGCACCATACATATGCATCATTTGCACCATACCATATGCATATTCATTGCACCATACAACATATGATGCATCATGAAGCATCATTACCTATGTAACACCAATGATGGAATGCATGATAATACTAAAATTTAGAGCAAGATTGTGTACCCCATTAAAACTATTCTAAGGTGTCTAATGACTACGATCATTTCACCATATTCATTTGACTTCTTACATTGTTGATCTTCTTTCTATTGAGTGATATCTGGGCAACCTATCACTCCACCTCCCTTGCAACTAAACAAACACTTGAACTTCCATCCTTGACCTTCTTAGGTTCAAGTACCTTGATTGTTGCAACTATACCGTTCGTCATTGAGTGGTCATCAGTTCGATGATCAACCTTGTAAAATCCATGAAATCTCCTTACTCGCGAGGATACCGTTCGATTATCCACCTCGTGAAACTCTTTGGGTCCATCTAAGATCTTGCGTTGTTATATGATAACCTTGCTACACTAATTACCTTGTAGTTACCATATGATTGAGTTCTTTGTTGTGTTGGGAACATGTGAGGATGCTGAATCCTTAAATCCTCGTGTGCCACAGCAAAGGGTCTTCCTCTTCAATTTCTATTGTTTGAAGATGTTGATAAACCCAAAAACCTTGTAGTTGCCATATTTTCAGTATTCCTGCTGTTCGGCCCCCATAAGAGTGTTGAGTGTTGTGCTACTCTTATGATACAGCTAAGGGATCCTATGGTTGACTAAATGTCAAATGAGGTTAATGATTGTTGTTTAACCTCATAAACCATCTTAACTCATGTCAAGGGAAATACCACATTAAGTTATAAGGACCTATGCAAAACCAAGCAAGCAACCAAGAATTAATGCAAGGATAGTTGCAAACTATCATGGTGACCTAGAGAAGCAGAGAACAAGTGCTAATTCTTCAAGTCAAGACTAGGACAGGACAAGATGTCATGTCAGTGTAAGAGTACAACAATAAAGGATCAGTACCAGACGTGAGAGCTTTACGACGTGATATTGTCATGTCGAGCATCCTGTCAAGGTTATCAACCTAAAGACTGGAATCACCTGAGGCAAACTTTAGAATTTCTTAAGATGTCTGAAGATAATCACTATTTCATAGAACCCAAGTCTTTAAGGGCATTGTCATTTTCCTTAGTCAATGACCCTCTTTTAGGGATTGTTCCCTCATCGTTTCTGTTATTCTACTTGTTAGAATCTCGGGACGAGATTCCTTTAAGGGGGAAGGATTGTAAAAGCCCGCTTTTCGGGAGAACAAAAACGCAAAAATGCGAACTTAAAAATTTTGAAAGTGGTCTTGGAAATTTAAAACTCACATGAACCATATGAGTTAACCCATGTTCACTAAAAATAGGAACTTGTTAAAATTTTACATATTGAACATGGTTGCTAATGTATTTGGAACTTAAGGGGTTAAATCCTTAATTTCCAGGTATTCACATTTTCAATGAAAAATTAAAGGAGAAAAGAAAACAAAATGGCAAGTTTGAAAAAGGAATTATTCCAACCCTAAAATGGGACATTCACAAAAATTCAAATCTACGGCTGTAAATTTTTCCATGACCTTATAATATTCCAAATAGACTCTCAGTAAAGTTTCAAAATTTTTGAAGCATGTTTCCCATTTGTTGGACACGTACTGAGAGTTTAACCAACGTCGACTTCAAATTTAAACTTTGTGCTCAACCTTGTCCAAATCAACTCCAAATTTTTATTGAGGTCCATTATGGTTCAAAAAGGTTAACTTCAAAGTTTCAAGATTTTTGAACCTAATCTACTATTTATTTCCTTGAGTCAAGTATCACCACTTGAATTCAAATTCAAACCTGAGTTCAAATTCAACTTGCTCAGTTTTGAAATCTGATTGCAACATAAAATTCTCCACATTTTATTTAGTCATTGGGCAGAAGTTGAATATTTTTGAAGCATGTCTGCTAGCTCCATTTGAATTTTGAAAAGAGAAGGGAGAAAAAAGTGGGACCCACATGTCATACTTATCCTCAGTACTATGAAAAAGGTGGGCCCCACTGGTAAGCTGCTCAATGGATTGAGATATTTTGCATCTGGAATGAAGTAAGGATAAGGGTGAAATTTCAGTGGGACCCACAACTCAGTCTTATCTTCAGAGATGGTTCTCTGTTTTGCTTCTTCAACCGCGTGCCTGTTCCTCCTTCTTTTCCCCACCGCGCCATCTCCTCTGCTCCGCTTCCTCTCCCAGGCCGCGCCGCCGCTCGCCCCCAGCGCTTCTCTCCCGGTCGGCGCTACTCCCTCCGGCATGCCCGCGCCCGCTGCCGCACCGCCCTGAGCGCTGAAGCGCTGGCGCCTTCCCCACTCCCGTTCTCCAACGCCGGCCACTGGCGCGCGTTTTCCCACCGGCCCGCGCGCGTCACGCTGCTCCTCCCGTCGGCTGTCCACGGCGACTGCGCCTAGCCCCGCACTCGGCTGCCCACGGCGCCACCAGCTCGCGAGCACTCCACCGCCACGACGGCTCGTCTCCCTGCTCGCCGGCTCGCGCCGCCTCTGCTCCTCACCGGCGCCGCCGTGTGCCGCTCACCCTGGCCGCCGCAGCGCTGCGCCGCCATCCTGCGCCTTTTCCGCGCGTCGGTCTCGCCGCGTCAGAGCTCCGGCCACCACGGTATGCCTGCTCGCTCCGCAGCCACGCTGGCGCAAGCTCGCCCCTGCGTGCTGCACCCGTGCGCCGCCCGGCCGAGCTGCTCCGTCACCGCGCCTCCCTGTCACCCAACCGCATCGCCCCGCCTGCAGCACCGTGCCCCATGGCCGCACCGCCGCGTTCCTCACTGCTGCGCCTTCCACGGCATGGTGACCGCAATCCACCGACCATTCGTGCCGTTCCCAGCGTGCCTCTGCTGTGCTGCTCGCTACAGCGCATCTCCAGGCCGCCTTCCTCCCACCTCGGCGTCACGGGAAAGTTCAAACGAGTGATATGTTACTTAGCCTTGTGTTGCCCCGACTTTGACGCCTACTTTCTGTCGTCGCGACATTCTGCTCATAGGCCGTGTCCTAGCAGAGAAGAAGGTGATATGAGTGGTGAAGGAGATGCAGGAACACACCTTTGACACCATGGTATCGAAAAATGGTCCAAGGTTAGCTTTGATTTTGCAAGATTGATTGGATCAGTGACTGCAGCCAAGGTGTTCGATGAAATGGTTACAAGATGAAACTAAGTGTGTTGCTGTTCAATGCTGGTCTATGGATGCAGGTTTACTGTGGGTTGGCAAATCGACAAGCCTAAGTGCCAAGATGCCCTTTGAATGGTGATGAAGCGACGGAAAGTACACACCCAAGATGTTCGGCGAAATGCCTACAAGGTGAGTCTTGCCCGTAATTGGCTTGCTTGATGCACCGAAGTCCGTTCGTCATAATCGCTAAGGGTACTCATATGTCGTCAAGTCGTACGTCCATGTTCCGCATTAATATCATTCCTATAGGAGTCCCCAAGTCGACCTCCTTTGTCGTTTGCATCACGTTGGATGTCCGTGCGTGCTCGTGCTGCTCCACCATGAGCCGCGTCGGCGTCGTTAACCACATGACGTTGTCATGACGTTCCGAGCCATCGTCGTGCCCGGGCATCGAAATGAAGTATGCCTGTGATGAGTGTGGTGCTGAAACACAAGCACGACTCGTCGGACGATGGTTGTCAAGACAAATTAGGTTTAGTCGTTGCGAGAGCAATCAAGTCCTCAGTGTAGCCAAGGTGCTCGATGAAATGCCTTCTAGGTCAAACCAGGTGGGTCGGTGATCACCGTTGACCTGGGGTAGAAGGATGCCAGAATGTTGCGACCAACAAGGAGAACTAGACCAAGGGGAACCTTGGATAAGAGTTCCTTGGTTGTGTCAAGGATGTTCCGTAGCTGATCACAGGATTTGTTAACTTGGTGTACCATTTCATCGACGGCAGGTTCGTCGAGTCGCTTATCAACAACCGAGTCAACATCACTAGCCTTAAGACTCACAAGGTGGTGTTCGGGATTTTCCGCTCACCCCATTGACGAGTCCGGGTTGATGTGAACGTCGCTAAGACGATCTTCTCGAGATGGCAAAGCATGCATTCACGGCAAGGTCTCGCATCATGTTTAAGTCCCGAGAGCTAACCGAGCTCACCTAGACAAGTTTGCGGGAGACACTACGTCGTCGTGTAAGCACCTGAACAATGCTTGCGATGTTAGTCGTAGCAACTGGTTTACCTAAAAGTCATTTGAACGTTGTCATGGTACTCATGCTAGGTTAATAGTGCTTGTAATGACTTCTTAAGTCCAAGCCATATTGATCTCAATTCAGTCCCAAGTGTCGTTAGGTTCCATCCCGGTTCATCCTAAGTCAGGACCCTACGACAGCACTGCTCACTTAACTAGGTTTATTCCTTTATGAGTTAAGTCAAGTTCAGTGGTCAATTGCTAAATCGCGACCTTCGTCTTGTACACCACTCATACTCAATCTTTCGATGCCACCTTGACACTTAGGTCATCCTTACACTACCAGTCCAACACTTCCACACCATTCAGCTGTATCGTCCTTGAGTGGCATAGCGTCGAGTGTTGAGTGCCAAGTTGCAATGTGTGCTTACATTGCACCTTTCAATTCACATCTCAATACTACTATGACCACTTGACTCCATCCTTTGTTCATTCACACAACAGAGGAATATCTGTCCTTCCTAGTCAAACTCCTCATTCTTAGAGTTTACACAACCCCGTGGAGTCTATTCTTAAATTACTTAATTACTTATATGCATATCATGTCGATAGGAACATGCTGATAGGTGATCGACAAGAAACTTCGCTTGGAGGAGAAGGCCAAGGTGTTTCCACTGAAGTTCCATGGCAGGTTCTCCGGAGGAAGACCAAGCCCTAACAATTGACATTTATTCGAGTCGCGAACTAAGGAAAGCCCCGGTTTGCATTTAAGTCGTTTATAAAATTTTACTTTATCACTATGATGAGTAGTATATGAATTGTGCATTACGTTTAGGATGATTGATACTCCACATGCATGACCAAAAATCCAAGGGATTGGTTGAAACGAGTTACAGTTTGACCTGTAGTAACTGCTTTGCTAATGAATAGGAAATCCGGTAGAAGTCGAGTAGTTGGAATCTACTCACGAGAGATGTAGGACATATCTCACAGGATTGGTTAGACAGAAAATGGCAGAATATAATGAATTGGAGACCGGGCAGAGAATGGATAGGAAGCGACGAGAATTGAGTCTCGGTCGCATAGCCCTGCCTACGTCGATTAAGGCCCGTCTGTATGCGGCCCCTTCGGACAAGCTTGACTTGTATCGGCAACATAATGGACATATGGAATCCAATAAACTGAAGTAGCTTGGTCACTTGGGTGTCGAGGCATACCGTTCCGTTTTATAGGTGTGGGTTGAGGCAGCAAGGTGTAAATCCGCTGGTGGGCACGTCAGAGTACGCCCCACGCAGGGACCTCCTGCTCGTGACGGATCGACCGGTTCGGCATTTGAGTGTCTCGTGAAAGGTTGTCATATACGCCTAGTACTGAATTGTTATGTAGGTACAGGTGTACTCGCTGACACTTCCGAACGACGTATGTGTCGTGTTGTCCGGGTGTGTCCTGATTGCAATCATTGTCCCTCACAGTAATAGAGTACCACTTGTTCACTGCGCCGTGACGTAGTAAATACTAAAGAAGCCAGCAAATTATATTGTATTGAATTATAATTGCTTTGCAACCTTGTATGATTTAGAGATAGCAAAATTAAAGTTTACAATTTCCCCATACTTTAGCTGTAATAGCATTATGTGCTCTGAGCATGTCATATCATCGGTAAAGCGTTTCTTGTTAGATTTTGGAGCCCATGATGCAGTGCCTGGAGAATGTCATTTGCTACATAAAACCTGATTATAAGGATCCACTTGTAGGCGAGTCATTTATGCTTTACCTTACCTATGTTTAATGTCTCCTTTGCATATGTCTAGTGAGACGGGTTAGTCTTGCTGAGCCTTATGCTCACGTTTGCGCTTTAACGATTTTTGCAGGTATTAGTTTTATTTCTGCTGTTCAGGTTGTACATGAGACTCGAGGTGTCGAGATAAATCTCATGTGAACCACGCCACTGCTGAATGTTCTTCTTGTTGCTAGTGAGAATCGTCCTAGGGCATGGACGTCTTCTCTCCTGCTTAGTTAGGTGAGATTATGAGTATGTATTTTCCGCTGCGTGTGTACTTCTGTTGTACACTCTTTTGTAAACTCTTCTTATTATGAAATGAAAACTTTGTATGTTTTGGTATACTTTTTGTGTGTGCTGTTAGGTGCCGCATCGCACGGCGCCACCCAATGAGATCCTCGGATGTGTGGAGTCCGGTCCCCACAGACCTAGCGCCAGAGCTAACCAAAACTAGTCGAAACTAGTCATCCCAAAAGTCGGAGCTAGAAAAAAATGTCGGAGCTAACCAACATAAGTCAAACCTAGCAAAACATATCAGAGCTTAACACAGACATGCCGTAGCTATCAAAGACATGCCGGAGCTAAAGACAAAGCTCACCGGAGCTACCCAAAAACATGTCGGACCTTGCAGAAGCTTGGAGCTAGAGTCGGACCTTGCTAAAAATGTGTTTTAGCATAATTTCAGAACTTTTATCATCAAAGCCAATATATTCACTACAAGCCAATGTATTCAGCACACATATGTCTCACAATCTCCCCCTTGATGAATTAATTGGCAACACTGCTTAAAATCCGAACATTGGCTCAATCACATTATAAGTTTTGAAAACAATTTCTCCACCTTTGTGAAACAGAAATAAAATGAGAAGAAACATAACTTCTTCCCCTGAGAAGAATCGTGCCAAAACAATTTTGAATATGTGAAATGTGTAATCAATTTCTCCCCCTTGCATATTTGTGTTTTTAAAAAATTCACATATTATCTCTCCCCCTTTGACAATGTATTCAACAAGGTTCAAAAGAGAAATTTTAATTGTTATGAGCATATTATAACATATACATATAAAACAAAGCTCATCCAAGTAATACTATCAAGTAACTTACACTATCACAACAATGAGATACATAAAGTAGTATAAGTCATGCTAGAGATCAAATGTAATTTTCAATTTAAGCAAGTCATGATCTCACAAATTTAACTGTTTCAATACCTGAAAGCATGACACTTGTTGCTGCATTTTATTATTTTTCAATGCACAAATTTAGATCATATGATATTTGCAAGAGATTATATGCGCATCTGCCTTATTCTAACCAACCAAGCCAAGACTATGTCATTTGACAATCAGAAGCTTAAGGACATGGTTTTAGTCATACACAACTTCTTCCAAGTTCATATATAAGTGCAATGCTAAGCCATCTCAAAAGAAGAAGTGTGATGCATGCATATTCTCTTGATCTTTTCTCAACTTATATTTGTTCACAAAGAAACTCAACATGTGAGTTGATTACTTGATTAATTCTTTATGATTAAAAGCACTTGTGAGCATGCAACAAGTTCAAAACAGCAAGAAAGTTCGACCATGACCAGATTTAGTGTAAGTAATTATTCCAATTACTAGACATGGCAAAAACTACAAAATGTATAACATGAGTAATATAGCAAGAACTTTCAGCATGTAAAAGGAATCACAAAGTCATATATGTCTGAAATACTATGCTCATATTATTTTATTTTCAGATTCACACATAGACTTCTAGGGTTTGAAAACTCCCCCTCAATGTAAGCCATGTGGATGCATAACCCCTATTTCACTACGAATGAAACAAAAACGAGTGAAATCCAAAGGTTTTGTAAAAATGTCAGCCAATTGTTGTTCGGTATCTACATGGTGAAGCACAATGTTTCCTTTTTCAACATTATCACGGAGAAAGTGATATCTAATGTCAATGTGCTTAGTTCTAGAATGTTACACAGGGTTTTTAGCAATGCAAATGGCACTAGTGTTATCACAAAACCGTGGAACACTATCTAGATCAACCCCATAGTCCTTAAGTGTTTAAACAATCCAAAGAATTTGTGAGCAAGCACTAGCAGCAGGTACATATTCAGATTCGATTGTGGATTATGCAACTGAATTTTGTTTTCTAGAGGACCAAGCAACAAGTGAATTACCAAGAAAATGACACGCACCGGAAGTACTTTTCCTATCAATCCTACAACCTCCAAAATCAGCATCGGAAAAAGCTTTCAAAGTAACGGTTGAGGAAGAAGGAAGAAAAACGCCAAATTCTTGAGTTCCATGTAAGTACCTGAGAATCCTTTTGAAGGCTTGATGATGTGAAGCACGTGGGGAGGCTTGAAATCGTGCACAAAGATATACGCTGAATTGTATGTTTGGTCTTGATGTCGTGAGGTACAATAGTGATCCAATCATACTTCTATATTCTTGATCCATGGGTTCACCATCTTCATCAAGTTCAAGTGTTGTTGCTGTTCCCATTGGTGTCTAAAGAGGCTTGCTTTTGTCCATGTTGAAGCGCTTTAAGAGGTCTTTTGTATACTTCGTTTGATGCACAAAGGTACCCTCCTTGGTTTGCTTGATTTCAGCCCCAAAAAGTACGTGAGTTCTCCCATCATACTCATCTCAAATTCTGAACTCATCATAGCTGAAAACTTGGACACAAGATCATGAGAAGCACAACTAAAGATAATATCATCCACATACACTTGAATGAATAATGAGTCATTGCCATGCTTAAGCACAAAAAGAGTTTTATTAACCTTGCCCATGGTAAACCCCTTTTCAAGTAAGAATGTTTTTAACCTATCATACCATGCTCTAGGGGCTTGCTTGAGACCGTACAAGGCTTTGGACAGTTTGTAAACATGATTAGGAAAAATTGAATTTTCAAAACCCGGTGGTTGTTTGACATAAACCTCCTCATCTATGTAGCCATTAAGAAAAGCACTTTTAACATCCATTTGATATACCTTAAAAACTTTAGATGCAGCAAAAGCTAACAAAATTCTTATGGCTTCTAATCTAGCAACAGGAGCAAAAGTTTCATCAAAATCTAGACTTTCAACTTGAGTTAAACCTTGAGCAACCAACCTAGCCTTATTCCTAACCACAACCCCATCCTCACTTTGTTTATTTTTAAACACCTATTTAGTTCCAATTAAAGTGTGACCTTGAGGAGGAGGTACAAGTTTCCAAACATTATTTCTTTCAAATTTTCAAACTCTTCTTGCATGGCAATAATCCAAGATTCATTAGTGATTGCGTGTGATATATCTTTGGGTTCAAAAGAAGCAACAAAAGCAGAATGAGCATGAGAGTTTGGATCGCAAAACCTGGACCGTGTAACTCGTTCGTGCAAGCTTCCAATGATCTGTTGTGGTGGATGAATTTTGAGAACCCGGAGGGGAGTGGACACTTCACAAGCTTCTTCTTCTTCATGTTCATCACACATCGATGAGCCTGTGACTTGAGGAGGATCTCGACCAGCAATGTAGGTCGAAGGTGCTGGCTGTGAATCACAATCAGAAGCTCGAACAATGTCATTAGCTGCTGAATTTTCGGGCAGCAGCTCCACCTCTTCCTCATCTTCAATGAAAATGCTCTCCCCCTGCGGATATGGATCTGGACCTGCAATGTTTGAGCTAGTAGCTGGGATAGCTTCATCAAAAGGCAATTCACAAGTCTCCACAATTTTGTTAGTGTCAAGTAAAAGCACACGGTAGCCTCTAGTATGAGATGGATAACCAAGAAACATGCCATCAATGGATCTAGGTTCGAATTTATCAAGATATCATGTTTCTTAACAAAGCATTTACAACCAAAGACCCGAAAGTGCGTAACAATAGGCCTATGTCCAAACTGGAGCTCATATGGTGTTTTACCTAGCTTAGCGCGCAAGAAAACACGATTTGAGACATAACAAGCGGTTGCAATCGCATCAGCCCAAAATTTCCTAGGAGTTTGATATTCATCAAGCATAGTCCTAGCCATCTCAACTAAGGTTCTGTTCTTTCTTTCTACAAAACTGTTTTGTTGAGGTACATATGGTGAATAAAATTGATGATCTATTCCATTTTCAGCACAAAAGTGATTAAAAGATTGATTTTTAAATTCTGTTCCGTTATCACTTCTAAGTGCTTTTAAAGATCTTGGGTGATTAATTGATAATCTAAGAAATAAGGTTCCAAAGTGACTAAAAGTTTCATTCTTAGATGCCATAAAGTAAACCCAAGAGTATCTAGAATAATCATCAACAATAACAAGAATATACCATTTATCTCCGAAGGATTGAACACATGAAGGTCCTACGGTGTCAAGGTGCAAAAGTTGACCCGGTTCAGTTGTCATGATCATTGTGAGAGGAGTATGTGAACCTGCAACCATATTAGCATGTCTACAAGAAGTGCACACAATTTATTTGTCCCCTTTAAGCTTAGGCAGCCCACGTATGCGATCAAGAGCACTAACACACGTTAGGTGATCAAAGCCTACGTGACCAAGTCTACGATGCCAAAAATATAAGTCCTTTGAATCATTAGCAACTAGACACCTATGCTTAGAGGAAGACATATCAAAATCAGCTTTAAAAACTCTTCCAAACCGAGACATGTTAAAAATAAGCTCACTATTTGAACCTACAACTTTGCAGCGGTTTTTATTGAAAATAATTTCCAGATTTTCATCTAGCAATTGTGATACAGAAAGCAAGTTGTATTTTAAATTTTTGACAAGTGCCACATCCTTCAAAGTGTAGTGATCATTTACTCTAACCGAATCCTTAGCAATTATAGGAGTTAAAAAATTATCAATAAAAGTAACATTTTCTACACGTGACACAAAAGAGAGGGAGGAGAACCATTCTTTGTTACCGGTCATGTGGCGCGAGCAACCTGAATCCACAATCCAAATGTTCTCCTTCCTCGAGCATGTAACCTACATAGAAGCAAAATACTTCGATGACTCAATACTAGGGTTAGTCAAAAGGCATTTAGGTATCCAGTACTGAGTCACACGACGTGCAGCAGGAAAAACACGCGAAAGCTGAGATAAAATGGCAGGTTTATGAGTCAAAGTTTGAGGTTTTCTATTCTTAACCCCTGATTTATAAGTTGTTATGCGTTTAGCATGAAAACCAGTAGCTCCGGACGTGAACGCAGAAGTTCTAAGGATAAACGCTGAAGCTCCGGGTGCAAAAACTAAAGTTCTGGAGGGAACAACAGAAGGTCCGGGAACTCTCAGAGCTATCGGAACTACCGGAGCTGCCTTTGTAGGTTTCTTACAAGAAGATTCGGGGACTCTCGGATCTATCAGAACTACCGGAGTTGCCTTTGTAGATTTCTTACCAGAAGGTTCGCATGCCACCTTTGCAAATTTCTGACTCATTAAAGCAAGTTGCATGTTTCTAATTTTCTGTTTAGCAAGCATGGCAGATTTATCATGAAAGTTATGAGATCTAGCCGACATTTTATCCTTTTTAATTTGTTTAGCTAGTCTATAACAGAAATCTACAACATGACCATCTTTATCACAGTAAGTACAATGAAATTTAATTTTGTAATCATGTCTAGATGAGCATCCAACATTAGAAACAGAATTAGAAAGCACTCCCTCAGATTTGAAAACCACTTCTTTTTATTTAGGAACTGTTTGAATCAAACCACTTCCTAATGACTTTAAAATTTTAGGTGGATGTGCCTTAGCATGAGTATGAGAGCCAAAACCTAAACCAGTTTTATCATTGCAAGACCTGGAAGAATTCAGCAGCAAGTGTAGGTTCTTATTCCCATTACAAAACTGATCTAAGGTCCTATGCATGTTATCAAGTTTAATGGACAGATCAAGACAATTTTCACATGAAGTTTTTCCTTTTAATTTGCAATTGGAACAATATTTAACTTCATGAGAACGTAAAGTATTATTCAATATTGAAATTTCATTCATAGCATCTTTTAGTTTCTTTTCAAGATCATCACAACTAGAATAATGTAAATCAATTGTAGAACAAGAAGCATCTTTTAAGTTTCCAATGTCAAGTGCAGCAAGCTTTTTGTTCTTTTCAATTTCAAGTTCAAGTCTATCTAGAGTAGAGGATTGTGCAGTTCTTAGTGTGGACAATTGTTCATAGATCAAATCACATGAGGGACAAGAATCATCACTAGGAATCAAGGTTTTCAAACGGTTGATTTCAGATTCTAGTGATTCAATTTTAGCAGCATTATCTCTAAGCTTTTTGTCCTTTTTCTTAACAATAATAGTTGCACGAGAAATTGCATCACACATTTCATTACAGGTAGAACATACCTCATCGTCGTCACTGTTGTGTTCTGCATCATCCTGACTTGATCTTGATCTTGTTTTGCCCGTCATGAAGCATAAGTCGGCCAAATCATCTTCATCTTCATCACTTCCAATGTACACATCGCTTGAGCCAAGTTCCTGGAGTGTGGAGATAAAAGTGTTCACCAGTTGGCGACCTGTAAAGCCCTTCTTCTTCTTCTTGTCATTTCTTGAGGAGTGCTTCGTCCTTGATTGTTTTTTTCTCGAGAAGTAGAACCTGAAAGGTTAGGCATTCTGTGTGAAAGTGTCCTGTCTTACCACATTTGAAGCATCGTTGAGGTCCGGAGCTTCCTCTCCTTCTAGTTCTCACATTTTCCAATGCTTTTGAGAACCTAGTAGAGAGAATTGCTAGATCCTCCTCTGGAAACTCCTCAATCTGTTCAAGTGTTAGAGAGGACAACAAAGCAAGTGTATCACAAGATGAAGATTGACCGGAGCTAGGCATGTCACGTTGTGAAACAAATGCAATAGACTTGTTTGGATTCTTATGTGATAGGATGTCAATTTCATGAGTTTTCAGTTTAGAGTAAAGCACATCTAAAGTAAGTGTACTCATGATAGTAGATTCACGGATATATGTAACTTTCATCTCCCAGATTGACATGTCTAATGCACTAATAAGTTGCCTAGCATTTTCAGCATCAGAAAAATTAACGTTGACACTACGCAAGTTACTGGGAATTTTTTAAAGCGAGCAAAGAGATCATCAATGGACTCACCGGGTTGCATCTCGAAGCGCATGTATTCTTTCTTGAACATGTCTTGCCTTACCTCATTGATCATGTTGGACCCTTCGTGATAGTCACAAAGTGCTCTCCATACATCGTATGCCGATCAGAGATATGCAACGCGGTCGAAGTCGCTCTGAGTGAGTCCTTGGATGATCAAGTTTTGGGCTTTATTGTTGTTGTCAACGTCCCGTAGGTTTGTAGCCGTAACATGATCGTTATGTGGCACTTCGTAAGGATTTTACACCTTCTCCCATATTGCGAAGCCTTGCACCTGGATGAAAGCCTCCATGCGTGCCTTCCAAACCTGAAAATCAATACCAGCAAACACACATGGTTTTGCGGAGTATTTCTCCATGATGATTAGTCAAAACTACGTGCAAATCACAATGATTAGAGCACCGTGGCTCTGATATCAATTGTAGGATCGAAAAGCACGTGAAAAGCTACCAGAGGGGGTGAATTGTAGATTAAAAAAAAAAACTTACGCAGCGGAAACAATTAAATCCCAACCCCTTCGGCAGAAAAACGACATGTTAAAGAAATCGTGTGTGAAACTAATCTAAACGTGTTTCACCGTATTAAAAGTGATATATATCAGAGAGAATCAATTCACGAAGAAAACACAAGAAGAATCACTCAAAACCGTCGAGAGGTACTCAAGTTATGATCAAAAGATCGAACAAAGGTCAATCTGTCCTACCGGAGAAAAACAGTTATGGAACGCTGCAAAGAAACTCGTGTAGATGAGAAACTACAAATCCAATGACCGTGAACTTTTGAAAGATGATATATAATCAAGTTGTGAAGACAAACCAAAAAGAATCACAGCAATTGGATCTGTAAAACTCCAGTTATGATAAAACCACCGACGAAAGGTAGTGCTGTCAAGAAACTCCATGAGTAAAACTTGTCTGGAACAAGTCGAACGAACAAGGCACAAAAGTTCCTTCAAACTACGAATTTTATTCAATATAACACAAGAGGAACAGCCGCAAAAGTCGTGCACCACGAGCTTTGGCCTCCCTTGCTTATATAACCAGCTCGAAAGCCAACTCAACTCAAATCAGGACCCTAATCCTACTCTGATCACGAATCGAAACTTTCCATAACTGCTTAGGACTCTTCTATACGCAGATAGAAGCAATATTAAGACTTCCAAACACCTTAGGAACGTATCCCACATTCCTAAAACAACTCAAATTCGTGACCCACACAAAATCCTATCATAACCAACTCGATACTTTCCATACCGAGCCATAACCGACTCCGCCGCGGCCAAAGTCATCAACTGATACGATCAGATCCTTCCAACCAGATCTTCTCATCCATAAACCATCTTCGGAACCATGTTGCCACATCATGCACCGCATGCATACGTGAAAACACCTTCCTTCGACGTCCAGTAACCTTCATATGTACTGCCCTTGATTCAATCATCCTACGCGACCTCCTGACCCGCTCAACCACAATTCTTCCTGAATTTGGTTGTTGGAACCTCATCTCCTCCATGATACTAGTCCAAAGGATCCTGTCACCAGCCACGAAGTGAACTCAAGCAACATCTGCACATAAATAAACACCCAATCCGTACGAGCCCAAGTCCGCGACTTGACTCAAGTCAGTTCTGAACACAACACCTTACGTGAGCACCTCACATAAGCATGTTGCAAAGCATATCAAAACGATATCAGCCATATCAACCAAAATGGACCAAAAACTTAGAAAATTTATACTAAGCAATCCTTCTAGGAATATAAAGCAAGTTCGAAACATTTCACATTAAAAGCTGGAACATTGCAATCAAGCTCCGAACCTTGCCAAAGCTAACCGGAGCTTGAGCTGGAGCTTACCAAAGCTAGTACAACCTAGCGCCAGAGCTTACTAAAGCTCGTCAGACCTAGTGCTGGAGCTAACCAAAGCTAGTCGGACCTAGCGCCGGAGCTAACCAAAACTAGTCGGAACTAGACAGCCCAAAAGTTGGAGCTAGAAAAACATGTCGGAGTTAACCAACATAAGTCGAACCTAGCAAAACATATCAGAGCTTAACACAGACATGCCGAAGCTATCAAAGACATGCCAGAGCTAAAGAGAAAGCTCACCGGAGCTACCCAAAAACATGTCGGACCTTGCAGAAGCTCAGAGCTAGAGTCGGACCTTGCTAAAAAGGTCTTTTAGCAGAATTTCAGAACTTTTATCATCAAAGCCAATGTATTCACTACAAGCCAATGTATTCAGCACACATAGGTCTCACACACACACACAAACCACCGTGGATTAGGGTATTATGCTCCGGCAGCCTGAACCACGTAAATCCCTTGCATTCATCATCCACTGCGTTCGATCTTACTAGGACTAGCCCCCGAAAATACATCGAACCTCGGGGGGCTGCTTCCGAGCAGGTCTGGGGGAGGTGTTAGTTAGACACCTCGACATTTT
Organism: Tuctoria greenei; assembly: GCA_036927565.1. NCBI lineage: Eukaryota > Viridiplantae > Streptophyta > Magnoliopsida > Poales > Poaceae > Tuctoria > Tuctoria greenei. The sequence goes on along the minus strand of JAYESD010000009.1, from coordinate 80,098,230 downwards.
GCGCACCAGGTAGAGGCGTTTCTTCCCTCCAAGGATCTTCACCAGCAGCATGGTGAACGCCCGTTCCAATGCTTGTCCTCCAGGCCACAGCCCCGCTAGTAGGCGGCGAGCGAGGACCAAGCTTCATCCCACCCAAGGGTTGGGTCCCGCTCCAGGGCGGGAGGATCTGGACCATCGCGTCGTTGTTCAGCCACTCCACCAGCCGCAGGCCCGCACAACACGGCACGACGAACTCCCGTAGTGACGGCTGCTACGGCGCCACCGGCAGCAAGCCCGGAAAGTGCACTCCTAGCAGCGCGTGCACTACTCCGCAACGCACGATGACAGGTACCCTACAGGAGGCAACCCAGCATTGGGTAAACGACGTCAACCATCTGGTTGTCGCTGCACTTCAAGCGACTCGACAAGGCGGGAGGCGAGCGGCATCGACATTTGTGTCATTGTTGCGTACGCCAACCCTCAACTGGCAGACCACTGATAGTCGCTCAACTAGGCTCTTGAGGGCAGACCTGCGGGCTAAGTTGCAGTGCCACGGGGCTGGAGAGGACTATCGAGTCATCATTGAACGTTAGTGAGAGCGATGCCGCAATCTTGAAGCTGACTACAGCCTGTCGGGTCCCGGACCCCAGCTGCATGACGCTCTCCCGCCATGTCAGGCGTATGTGGCACCTCCTGCGCAGCACCAAGCGTACGTTGCGCCCCCCCCCCCCCCCCGCACCAAGCGTATGTTGTGCCTCCCCCACTCTAGGAGTATGGTGTGCCACCGCCGCATCAGGCGCCTGCTGTTCTGTCCCAACACCAGGCGTACGTAGTTCCGCCTGTTCACCAAGGTTATGCAGCGCCAAACCTGGCGCTCGCAAGCACAGGAGGAGGGTGTGCGGCTTTAGCCCCACACCTACGGAGAGTGGTGTGGCCCCACAAATTCTGGCCGCATACGTTGGAGAAGTATGATGGAAGCGTCAACCCGAGTGAGTTCTTGCAGATCTACTCCACCACGATCCTAGCTGCAGGGGGTGACGAAGTCATCATGGCCAACTACTTCCCCGTAGTCCTGGCCGGCCCAGCCCGGTCATGGCTCATGAACCTTCCCAGGGGCCCATCACCTCCTAGGAGGAGCTATGCCGACAGTTCGTGGCGAAATTCGGAAGCTCGTACGAGCGCCCTAGCACAGAGCTCAACCTCCATGTTGTTAGGCAGCGTACGGGGGAGCTGCTGCGAATGTTCAACCAGCGATTCTCCCAGGTACGAAAACCATCCCGCACATCTTGAATGAATATGTAATAGTGCATTTAGACAGGGTGTGAGGGACAAGAAGATGCTCGAGAAGCTCGACACGCACGACGTGCGCGATGTCTCCGATTTGTTTGCCTTGGCAGACAGATTTGCCAAAGCTACGGAAGGCCGTAAGTGGCACTCTCAACCCTCCTCAGAGAGTGAAGAGCCCTCGCAGTCCAAAGTGGAAGCTGCTACCAGGGGTGGTAGCAGTAAGAAAAAGAATAGAGGCCACAATAGGAATAAGCCGAGGCCAGGAGCCCCCATGGTGGCAGCTGCGGCAGCCGGTGGAGCCCGAGGCCCACACCAAGAGAAGCAACCTCGTAAGTGACCAGAGGGTGATGATGCTGAGTTCAAGTGCCCGGTGCACCGAACCGATGGCCACAGTGCTAGTGAGTGCCGGGAGGTCAAGAAGCTCGCGGAGCGTTACCGCGAGTAGAGGCAGAAGCATAAGCGCCAAGATGGCAAGCTTCCCCGCCGAAGTGAGGGTAAGCAGAAGCTTGACCCCATGGAGGACAGAGATGAGGACATGGGGTACCAGGAGCCCCACAGGGCAGTGCAATCCATCTTCGCGAGTGCCAACTCGGACACTAGCAGCGACCAGGTGTGTCGGAAGCTCCTCTTTGTCATCTACGGGGAGCCACGGACCCCACGTCTCGGAATGCGGTGAAAGTCCTGCGACAAGTTGTGGCCGTGGTGGCCCCAGCACCAAGCCCTGCTCCCCACAACAAGTGGATGAGCACCGAAATTGGCTTCAATGCCTCAGACTGCCAAAAGAACATGGCACAGGCTGGAGTGCTCCCGTTGCTTGTGGCCCCGACCATAGCCAATGTGAAACTTCATTATGTGTTTATCGACGGAAGTGCAAGTATCAACCTCAACTCAGCTGCTGCCTTCCGGAAGCTACAGATACCCATGTCCTGGCTCACACCTTCGAGCCCGTTCTCAGGTGTGGGCCTAGGGCAAATCATGCCCAGTGGTAGCATCCACCTCCCGGTAACCTTCGGTACTCCGGAGAACTACCGCACGGAGAGTGTCCTATTCGATGTGGCAGACGTCGAGCTTCCCTTCCACGCCGTCATCGGAAGGCCGACGCTATACCAGTTCATGGCCATAGACCACTACAGCTATCTGATCCTGAAGATGCCGACGCCATCTGGAGTCCTCAAGGTCTGGGGAGATCGCACTGTGTTGCTGTCAGCCTTGGAGCAGCTCCAAGCACTCGCAGCAGGGGGGCACCGAGCCTTGACGGTAAAAGGAAATGCTGACTAAGCCAAGGACCGTCCCAATGGACCTCTACCGCAGCTCCACGTGTGCTGCCCGCCGAAGACGACGTCCCAGTCAAGGTCATCAGAATCGACTCTGGGGCTGCCCATACGACTCACATAGCGGGTAACCTGTACAGCAAATAGGAACTCACGCTCGTCACTTTCCTCTGGGACAATGTCGATGTGTTTGCCTGGCAACCATCGCAGATACCCAGGATACCTAGGGAGGTGATTGAGCATCATCTAAAGATCTACCCCGATGCCCGCCCAGTACAACAAAAGCCCCAGAAGTAGTCTGTCAAGCGCCGAAACTTCATCCGAGAGGAGATTAAGAAGTTGGTCGACACAAGTTTTATTTGGGAAGTCCACCATCCTCAGTGGTTGGATAATCCTATTGTCGTCCCCAAGGCTGGCCGGAAGCTCCGCACGTGCATCGACTACACCAACCTAAACAAGGAATGTCCAAAGGATCCATTCCCACTCCCTAGGATAGATCAATTGTAGACTTTACATCGGGTTGTGATCTGTTGTGTTTGCTAGATGCATATTCCAGTTTCCACCAAATACCAATGTCTAGAGATGATGAAGAACACACTGCTTTTGTCACAGTAGATGGCCTGTATTGTTATGTCTCCATGCCTTATGGTCTAAAGAATGATCTCCCTACTTTTTTACATGCAATGCATAAAACATTCGGGGACCTCATTAGAGACCTGGTAGAAGTGTATGTCGATGACATCGTGGTAAAAATCAGAAACCACAAATAATTGCTGGACAACCTAGCGCAAGTCTTCAGTAGGCTGCGCATCAAGCGCACGATGCTGAATCCCGAAAAGTGTTTCTTCGGGGTATTTTCTCAGAAGTTGCTTGGTTTCCTGGTCCCACACCATGGAATCGAAGCTAATCTTGAGAATATTAAGGCGATAGAGCTGATGCGGCCTCTGACTCGCATCAGGGATGTGCAGAAGCTCGCAGGGTGGCTAGCAGCCCTCAGCCGGTTTATCTCGAGACTGGTAGAGCGAGCGCTCCCCTTCTTCAAGATTCTGTGAAAGGTAGGTCCCTTTGCGTGGACCGAAGAGGCGGAAGCGGCATTCCAGAAGCTCAAAAAGCACCTGACGTAACTGCCCGTTATGGTGGTGCCAAAACCCGGTGAGCCCTCGCCGCTATATATCACCGAGACAACCGATGTGGTCAACATGGTCCTGGTCGCAGAGCGGTCGGAGCCACAACAGCAGCATGCACGGGAAGGAGCTCACGGCACAAGCACTGAGCCTCAGAGCTCGGGCTTGGCCATGGACCTCTCCTTGGGGAGCCCCAAAAACTAGGGAACCCTCGGGCCCCAACCCCCGGAGGTTGACTCGGAGCCTAGGGGCCAGGAGCCCAGGGACCTGGAATCGCTGCGAGGAGCACCAGACCTCTCAGACAGGGTTTAGACCACTCAACGGCCAGTCTACTACATCAGCGAAGTCCTCCATGAAGCAAAAGCAAGGTACCTGGAAGTACACAAGTTGTTGTATGCCGTGTTGATAGCATCGAGGAAGCTCTGACACTATTTCTAGAGCCACAATATCTCGGTGGTAACTCCTTTCCACTAAGAACCGTGCTCCACAGCCCTAATGCGACCAACAATATCGCCAAGTGGGCAGCAAAGCTAGAAGAGTTTGAGCTTGAGTTCCTCCCTCAGCATGCAGTCAAGAGTCAGGCACTGGCTGATTTCTTGGCTGAGTGGACTCCATCACCTAGTGTGACGCCTGGTTCCGAAAATGAACCAAGCTAATGCATATGTGTGCCCAGGATGTTCAACACACATACACTAGTGATTCACAAATGATAAACAGATAATTACCACAGCTCAAATTATTAAATAAGTACTCTTATTACATAATTCATTAAATCCTCGAATACAAGCTCCAATGAATATTAATGATAAGTTCAATTAATGCAGCAGAAATAAACTAATTAAGCAACTAAGCAAACTAAGCAAAAGGGATAGCGCAGCTCCAATAACACCACAGGCAAAGCTGACGGTAGACACGGCCTAGATCTCCACATTATCGCCATTAAACTCACAGTCCTGACCTGCAGCTGTTGGGGGGATTGCAAGAGTGAGTACATGTCGTACTCAGCAAGTGTGGAAAGTATGACATGTGGCTGATTCAAATGACGACAATAATAATGGCTAAGTGCTGAAAAGTACAGTAAAACATTTGAAAAGCAATATATTATATGTATGTGAAGTAATCCCATCTTAATCATGTAACCATCATAATACCAGTCCATAATTCACCATTACCAATAACCACAATCAATGTCATAAACCATAATTCCATCCATAACCATAACCATAATCATAATATCAACCATAGCCATCACCAAACCATAACCATTATCAAACCATAACCATCCCAAATCCCAATTTCCCTCTAATCATGGAAGTTGTCCAGGTGCTCATAACCAGGAGCACGGCTATCATGATAGTTTTAATTAACTCTGCAGAGTTTGTACCTCTTTACCCACGTGTTTGTGATTTCATCACCTTTCGGCGACTAAGAACCTCCCTTATGCCTATGACCCGTCGGTCACATTACACACTTCCGTTGGTGTGTGGCCAGGAGATCACAAAATAGCCTTTACAAAGGGATTACTAGCCTATTTAGACCCCACTGAGGTTTCACCGGTGGCGATGCCTCCAACTGAGCACATCTTCAACCAAGGGCCCCCTCTTGAGCCATTCGGATCCCAGGGTAGTCCCACCAATCATCAACAAACCCAATCCGACTACACCTTCCCTGAGCATCCACAATGGTCCAAACAGTACTAGCAAAGCCCTAATTAATCAGCTACGCCGCACCCATACTTGGCCTCGTGGTGGCACTGTAGTCCTGGCTTATTCTCGCACGAACCGGTCCTTAGATCTAAAGCAAGCAAACCACCATAACATCCAACCCATCCACATACCAGGCTTGCTTAGATCATCCATTACCATACCATATTGACCAGTTCACGTTAACCAGAATATCATTGATGCATAATTAAATATGTAGTGTTGTTTTCCATCCCAATTAATTAAGCGAAGCAAAAGGTAAAAACCCTTCCTGAATCTCTACCATATATTCCAGGTGACAAGGGTGGTCAAACAAATCTAGTAAACTTCCTACCATAGGATTCCCATCAAATTGACACAAGCATGCAGTTTGGAAATAAAACATTTATTTTAAAACAGGATCAATATGCTTCAAGGTCACTTGCCTTGCTCCGGCGGATAGGGTTGCTCAAGCGCTTCGAAATCTTGGTTCTCAAAATCCTCGTACATGACCTCTTGAGCACTTCCCTCTACTCGTGATAAAACATACAAGAAAATACATACAAATCAACATAATGCACACACATTAATCAACATGCGATGATATGCATGCAAGGTTCAATTATTAATTAACTATGGTTGTTAATTAATTAGATGTAACTAGTTCATACGTATTCATACGAGTTTATGGGGGTTTTAACGGGAATTAATGCTGCTGAAAATAAAATTATGGTGCAACTAAAATCAATTTACGTCTATCAGATCTAATACGTCGCTAAAATTTGCATCGGGAACGAATCCTACCGTAGGTGCGATTGCTTCGATGATCGGGGGATGGGGGCAATGCGTAGACGAAGTAGATGGCGCAGCAGTCCTTCGGCGGCACGACGACGGCGACGATCTCCGGTAGACGGTGGCACCCTCCTCTTTTTCTTCCTCTTCTTTCCCTCTTTTTTTCTCCCTTTTCTTCCCCTGGCGGCGCAGCCTCTGGTCTCCTCTGTTTCTTTTCCTCTGTACCGGCGTTTCTTTTTCCTGGCGGCGTGGCTTTCTTTCCCCTGGGTGGCGGCGCGGTTTCTGGGATCGGGAAAAATACGAAGCCTCCGGCTTCTTTTATAGTAGGGCGCTAGGGCCGGCGCGGTATCCAGGGACGAGTCCGTTGCGGCCGCGTCGGGGTGGGGCCAGGGGGAGTCGGGCGAAATTCGGGAGCGCCATGCGCGCTGCGCGGGAAAATCGGGGCGGGGCGCGGTCGTGCGGGAATCAGGAGGCGGGCGAGCGGGCGTGCGGGGCCCAGCGGCATCGCAGGCGGCCGCGTGGGCGCGGGGAGCCGGGGCGTGGGGTGGGGGCTGAGGCAGCGGAGGGAGGCGCGGGTCGGCGGGAATCGGGCGGCGGGGCGAGTCACGCGGGAGCGGAAGGCGGGGGGGGGGGGGGGGGGGGGGGGGGGTAGCGGGCGGCGTGGCGGCGTGAGTGCGGGAGGCGCGTCAGGTGGCGGGGCCGGGGAGCGTACGGCGCTGGGGTCGCGCGCGCGGCAGGCTCGGCCGGCCTGGCCGGGCGGCGCCGTTCCCATTTTTTTCTTTCCTTTTTTTATATTACTAATTTATTTTTATTATCATTTTTTTATATACAATTATTATATATATTATTTATATTTTATTTATTTTATTTATCTTATTCATTTTATTTATTTATTATTTTATATATATATTTATTATTATATGATTTATTTATATATATTTCTTTTTATTATTATTATTATTTTATATTTATTCCCTAATACATGTTTTAGGCTATAATTATTATTTTCTATTTCTTCTTTTGCTACACATATATGTATGTTTTATCCTTTTATTATCTTTTTTTTTATCCTACTAATGTTTAATGCATGATCATGTATGCAATGCATGATGCGAAAATTTAGGGTGTTACAAACCTACCCCCCCTTAAAGTGAATCTCGCCCTCGAGATTCGATAGCGTGGAGAAAAGGTGCGGGAATTTTGCCATCAGGTCTTCTTCACGTTCCCACATAGCTTCGGTTTCTGTATGGTGTTTCCATTGCACTTTACACCAACGGATCCTCTTATTTCTCGTGACCCTTTCCTTCACGTCCAAGATCTTGATAGGTTGCTCGACATAAGACAAATCCTCCTGAAGTTCTAACTCGTCCATCGGCACTTGTTCTTCCGGCACCCTGAGACACTTCTTGAGTTGAGACACGTGAAACACATCATGTACGTCTGAGAGATGAGCTGGCATCTCCAACTTATATGCTACTTCTTCTCTTTTGTCCAAAATCTTGAATGGTCCAATATAACGAGGTGCGAGCTTGACTCTTATATTAACCCTCTTATGACCTCTCATAGGTGACACGTTGAGGTAAACAAAATCTCCTATTTCAAAGGCTAATTTCCTTCTCCTATTGTCCGCATAGCCTTTTTGTCTTGATTGGGCAGCCCTCAAGTTTTCACGAATTATCTGGACTTGCTTTTCGGCTTCTTGCAACACATCCGGACCAAATACTTGATTCTCTCCGGTTTCATTCCAAAACAATGAGGTTGGCGGAGAAGTCTACCCCCCTTATTCTAAGGCTTATTTTTGGAGATACTATATTTGTCCTCATCCCTCCTCCAGGAGACTTAACCAATAGAGTAAACTTCATATGACAGATAGGCAAACTATACTTGGCAACATACTTCGATGCAATGAATGAATGCGATGCTCCAGAATCAAATAACATAGTCGCGGGGTTGGAGTTGGCGAGAAACATACCAATGACCACGTCATCCGCTTGTTGAGCATCCTCCGTAGAGACATGGTTCACGTTGCCACGAGCAAGGTTCTGCTATCCATGGCTTCCTTGTGGCTGTCCTCCATTAGGTCTTGGGTTTTGCCTCGGCGCATTGCTTCCTTGACCAAGGACTGACTTAGGACATTGATTCGCAAAGTGTCCAGCTTCTCCACAAGTATAGCACCTCTTAACTCCACCAGAATTATTGGGACGAGCTTGGTTTTGAGCAATGGTTCTAGGAAAATCAGCACGAGGTGCATAAGGCATTGCTTGCATGACTGGGTGCTGCTGCACAAACTGAGTTGGGCGTGGTGCATAACCAGGGCGCTGAGCAGGAATAGAGGAGCTGTAGTAAGGCGCATTGGGCGGCGCAAAGCGAGGGCGCACATTACTTCCTTGTTGTTGTCCTTGATATGGTGCCTTCCTCTTGATTTCTTGCTCCATCTCACGGATCTTGTTCTCAACCACAATTGCTTTATCCACAAGCTTCTGGAAGTTGGCATAGTCACAGTTGAGCAATTGCACTTGGATCTCATTGTTCAAGCCTCTCATGAACAAATATTGCTTCCGGCTGTCCCGACTAACATCCTCAGGCGCATACCTTGAGAGTTGAGTGAATTTATTGAGATACTCACTCACGCTCATCCTTCCTTTCCTGAGATTTTCAAAGTCTTGTCTTTTCAAGATCATAACACCTTCCGGCACATAATGAGAACGGAAACTCTCCTTGAATTCCGCCCAGGTGATCCTCTCTTGATCCTCATGAGTATTGCATAGTGAATCCCACCAATCGGCAGCTGCTCCAACGAGTTGATGAGAAGCAAATAGGACCTTCTCTCGGTCACTGCATTGGACAATAGCAAGTTTCTTCTCCACGGACTTGAGCCAATCATCCGCATCCATAGGGTCAGCAGCTTGAGCAAAGGTCGGCGGCCTAGTCCTCATAAACTCTCCCAAACGGTTATGAGGAGGCGGGGGTGGCGGTGGAGGCATGTGGGGCTGATTGTTGATATTGCCAGCCTGCAGCTGTCCCATTGTCTGTATCATGGTCTGCATGAGCTGGTTTTGCATGGCCAAAAGCTGCTCAATATTGATAGCTCCTTGGGCAGGTCCTTGTCCATTGTTGTTCTGAGGCACTCCATTGTTCTCCTCCTCATCATTAGCGTCCCTCTGGTTGCGAGTCCTCACCATCTGAAGAAGAGCAATAAGTAACAATCAGAAAACGTCCCCAACTATATGCATCAAGGGATATGAAATTAACTAGCTAGCTACAGTAGCCTAGGTGGACATGGCAATGCTAAAGCATCCCAAAATCCTCTATTGAGCACACAAGCAACCAATATATATAGCAAACAGCACTCCAAGCAAAAACACATCGATTCTTGAGTGCTCCTATGTGCTCTAAAGTGTCCATTCTATCCAGGCTGCATCCTACGGTCAACCTATGGCTCTGATACCAATCTGTGACGCCCGGTTCCGAAAATGAACCAAGCTAACGCATATGTGTGCCCAGGATGTTCAACACACATACACGAGTGATTCACAAATGATAAACAGATAATTACCACAACTCAAATTATTAAATAAGTACTCTTATTACATAATTCATTAAATCCTCGAATACAAGCTCTAATGAATATTAATGATAAGTTCAACTAATGCAGCGGAAATAAACTAATTAAGCAACTAAGCAAACTAAGCAAAAGGGATAGCACAGCTCCAATAACACCACAGGCAAAGCTGACGGTAGACACGGCCTAGATCTCCACATTATCGCCATTAAACTCACAATCCTGACCTGCATCTGTTGGGGGGATTGCAAGAGTGAGTACATGTCGTACTCAGCAAGTGTGGAAAGTGTGACATGTGGCTGATTCAAATGACGACAATAATAATGGCTAAGTGCTGAAAAGTACAGTAAAACATTTGAAAAGCAATATATTGTATGTATGTGAAGTAATCTCATCTTAATCATGTAACCATCATAATACCAGTCCATAATTCACCATTACCAATAACCATAATCAATGTCATAAACCATAATTACATCCATAACCATAACCATAATCATAATATCAACCATAGCCATCACCAAACCATAACCATTATCAAACCATAACCATCCCAAATCCCAATTTCCCTCTAATCATGGAAGTTGTCCAGGTGCTCATAACCGGGAGCACGACTATCTTGATAGTTTTAATTAACTCTGCAGAGTTTGTACCTCTTTACCCATGTGTTCGTGATTTCATCACCTTTCGGCGACTAAGAACCTCCCTTGTGCCCATGACCCGTCGGTCACATTACACACTTCCGTTGGTATGTGGCCAAGAGATCACAAAATAGCCTTTACAAAGGGATTACTAGCCTATTTAGACCTCACTGAGGTTTCACCGGTGGCGATGCCTCCAACTGAGCACATCTTCAACCAAGGGCCCCCTCTTGAGCCATTCGGATCCCAGGGTAGTCCCACCAATCATCAACAAACCCAATCCGACTACCCCTTCCCCGAGCATCCACAATGGTCCAAACAGCACTAGCAAAGCCCTAATTAATCAGCTACGCCGCACCCATACTTGGCCTCGTGGTGGCACTGTAGTCCTGGCTTATTCTCCCATGAATCGGTCCTTAGATCTAAAGCAAGCAAACCACCATAACATCCAACCCATCCACATACCAGGCTTGCTTAGATCATCCATTACCATACTATATTGACCAGTTCACGTAAACCAGAATATCATTGATGCATAATTAAATATGTAGTGTTGTTTTCCATCCCAATTAATTAAGCGAAGCAAAAGGTAAAAACCCTTCCTGAATCTCTACCATATATTCCAGGTGACAAGGGTGGTCAAACAAATCTAGTAAAGTTCCTACCATAGGATTCCCATCAAATTGACACAAGCATGCAGTTTGCAAACAAAACATTTATTTTAAAACAGGATCAATATGCTTCAAGGACACTTGCCTTGCTCCGGCGGATAGGGTTGCTCAAGCGCTTCGAAATCTTGGTTCTCGAAATCCTCGTACACGACCTCTTGAGCACTTCCCTCTACTCGTGATAACACATACAAGAAAATACATACAAATCAACATGATGCACACACATTAATCAACATGCGATGATATGCATGCAAGGTTCAATTATTAATTAACTATGGTTGTTAATTAATTAGATGTAACTAGTTCATATGTATTCATACGAGTTTATGGGGGTTTTAACGGGAATTAATGCTGCTGAAAATAAAATTATGGTGCAACTAAAATCAATTTACGTCTATCAGATCTAATACGTCGCTAAAATTTGCATCGGGAATGAATCCTACCGTAGGTGCGATGGCTTTGATGATCGCGGGATGGGGACAATGCGTAGACGAAGTAGATGGCGCAGCAGTCCTTCGGCAGCACGACGACGGTGACGATCTCCGGTAGACGGTGGCACCCTCCTCTTTTTCTTCCTCTTCTTTCCCTCTTTTTCTCCCTTTTCTTCCCCTGGCGGCGCAGCCTCTGGTCTCCTCTGTTTCTTTTCCTCTGTACCGGCGTTTCTTTTTCCTGGCGGCATGGCCTTCTTTCCCCTGGGTGGCGGCGCGGTTTCTGGGATCGGGAAAAATACGAAGCCTTCGGCTTCTTTTATAGCAGGGCGCTAGGGCCGGCGCGGTATCCAGGGACGAGTCCGTTGCGGTCGCGTCGGGGTGGGGCCAGGGGGAGTCGGGTGGAATTCGGGAGCGCCGTGCGCGCTGCGCGGGAAAATCGGGGCGGGGCGCGGTCGTGCGGGAATCGGGAGGCGGGCGAGCGGGCGTGCGGGGCCCAGCGGCGTCGCAGGCGGTCGCGTGGGCGCGGGGAGCCGGGGCGTGGGGTGGGGGCCGAGGCAGCGGAGGGAGGCGCGGGTCGGCGGGAATCGGGCGGCGGGGCGAGTCACGCGGGAGCGGGAGCGGAAGGCGGGGGGGGGGGGGGGGGGGGGGGGGGGGGCAGCGGGCGGCGTGGCGGCGTGAGTGCGGGAGGCGCGTCAGGTGGCGGGGCCGGGGCGCGTACGGCGCTGGGGTCGCGCGCGCGGCAGGATCGGCCGGCCTGGCCGGGCGGCGCCGTTCCCATTTTTTTCTTTCCTTTTTTATATTACTAATTTATTTTTATTATCATTTTTTACATACAGTTATTATATATATTATTTATATTTTATTTATTTTATTTATCTTATTCATTTTCTTTATTTATTATTTTATATATATATATTTATTATTATATGATTTATTTATATATATTTCTTTTTATCTATTATTATTATTTTATATTTATTCCCTAATACATGTTTTAGGCCATAATTATTATTTTCTATTTCTTCTTTTGCTACACATATATGTATGTTTTATAATTTTATTATCTTTTTTTTATCCTACTAATGTTTAATGCATGATCATGTATGCAATGCATGATGCGAAAATTTAGGGTGTTACACCTAGCAACCCAGAGGGTCCGGATAGCGGAGAAATAGTGCCTAGTGCAGCAGTCTTCATCGAGACCCCCTGGACACTTTAGTTCGATTGTTCCGCACGAAAGTAGGGAGCCGGAGCTGGGGTACTGCTCATCACCCCGATCGGGGAGCAGTTGAAGTATATGGTGCGTCTTGACTTCAAGGCCACCAACAACATGGAAGAGTATGAAGCCCTTATCTTTGGACTGAAGACAGCGTTGACCCTCAATGTCCGACAGCTCCTGGCCAAAGGTGATTCCCAGCTAATTATCAAGCAAGTCAAAGGACAGTGCTATTGCAATGACCACCAACTAGCAGAATATTTGCTGCATGTCATGAAGCATGAGAAAGACCTTGATGTATTCGATCTATGCCATGTGCCCCGAACTGACAACTCAGTCGCAGACGACCTGTCAACAAAGGCCTCCACAGAGGCCCCAGTGCCCGAACGAGTCTTTGCAAGGTCATTATCATGACTATTGACGGCTGTTATATACCAATTTCATCCGTCAATTTAACTCAATTATGTGATGGATTGATCATTTCTTGCACACATCAACTCTCTATCTAACCCAATTCCACTTGGACTTGGAGAAATATGTGTATGCAGCATTTTATGCAGGAAATGAGGAAATGTAGAGAGACCAATCCTATAAAATAGCATCCCATCCAATGAGGCGATGACACGTGGCATCCCATGGATCAAATGGCCCACAAACAGAAGTATCCGAGGAGATCCAATGGTGTATCACCCATATACATCAATGGGACCTACCTGACAGCCACCTGGAGAAAGCACATGAGAAACAGTGCAATGACCAGGTCGGCCGAACCAGGGGGTCGGCCGACCTGGTCTTTGCACCAAACTCGGTCAGCCTCCACGTGTTGGCTCCTCCCGGCTCCCTAGAGTCAATGGTGACTGATTCGCGCGCTTTTGGTGGCGGGAACTAACCTCAACACTAGTATAAATAGGACCCCCTACCCCTCACTTCAACACACACCACTTGGGCATCATTCTATTTTATACACTATCTTCCATAGTCCTTAGAGGAGTTAGGATGTAGAGAGGAGAGCCTCTAGTCCCAAGTCGAAATTGGGAAAGAAGTAGAAGGAGTCTCTCTTCCCAATTCCACATTGGGAAAGGTATGACTTATGTATTCCTTCTTGTATTTGTGACTTTGTGCTCAATAAAGATATTATCTTTAGTCTTCTTTTATACGTATACTTGGACAAAGCGTTTCTTGTTTGATTGTGGAGTCCATGTATGTGGAAGGTATAGTCTTTATGATTTCACTCTCATGATCACATCTTATGGTCATAAACACTATAGACCCCCACTATAGTCTATGTAGTTATGATATGATTATGTTAATATGAATGACTTATGCTATGCTTCAACATTGGTTCAACGATGTTTAGGTTAGTCATTGCCTTAGGATGGCTTGTGCCATGGCTCCTAAGGTATTTGCTTAGTATGCTAGCATGGTGCTAGGGTATTTAAGTAGTGTTGGATGTCTCGTAGACCCACAGATTGAAGAGGTCAGCAGTAGGTGATGACAGCCCTATCCGTCCTTTGTAATCCTCCACATTCGGCTATGCCACAGTCTCTTGGCCGGAGTTGCCCTAGTATTGCTAGGGGTAAGACCGTGCCTGATGTGTTGAATAGCATTGCGTAGGAATTCATCATTGACATGACCATTAGTATCTACCTCAGGCTATGTATATGTATTAGGAGCATTGTAGGAGCAAATCTCTAACTCTCAATCCAATCTCCCTCTAGGACCCATTTTAACCTTTAGAATAGATTGCCTAGGTGTGTGTCACACTACCCCTATTATCAACCTACCCCTGTCCGGATAATGGATTAGTATCCCATAGCTTGACCATAAGAGTAGTATATACTTTACTCCATTGCCTTCCTTTGGGATAAATACGATACCCTTGGGAATACTCATGGGTGAAATGATACAACGGTATCTTCCATGCGCTTGCGGATCTCATCTCTTTACCGGAGATGATTTGTGGTGTTAAGAAATACCAACAAGCATTTCTGGCGTCGTTGCTAGTGATGAGTTGTTAGGATATCTTAGGAGTTGTCAATAGTGACCAATCGCCCGAGCTGTCGAGCTGGGTGAAGGGGGTGAAGCCAGCACCTCGAAGCTGGCAATCCCGGCTTCCCTGCAACCATGGTGCCCGCCAAGGTTCTTATGCGTCACCGGCAGCTCCGAGCAGCCAGGCGCCCAAGACCCAGAAGCTCAAAAAGGTCCCAGTGCATGGATCTTGGAGGTCCGAAACTACTTGAAAGACAATTTCCTTCCCAAAAAAGCATGCCCTGGCAGAACGGATTGTGCGGATGGCTAAGAGATACATGCTGGTGGAGGGGGATCTCTACCAGCGTGGCACCAATGGCATCCTACTGCGATGCATTACCCGGGAGGAAGGATGTGACTTGCTCGCATAATCCATGGAGGTGAGTGCGGGAACCACGCATCGTCCCGCACGCTGGTCGGCAAAGCCTTCCGGCACGGCTTCTACTAGCCAACAGCACTCCAGGATGCCGCTGAGATGGTCAAGAGATGCAAGGCGTGCCAGTTCCATGCCAAGCAGATCCACACACCAGCTCAAGCGCTGCAGATGATCCCCCCTCTTGGCCATTCGTCGTTTGGGGAATGGACATCCTGGGACCTTTCCATAGAGCCGTCGGAGGATTTCGGTACCTCTACGTCGACGTAGAAAAGTTCACCAAGTGGCCAGAAACCACCCCAGTTGTCACCATTAACAAGCAGTCGACAGTGAAGTTCATCAAGTCGATTGTCTGCAGGTTTGGGGTCCCGAACAGGATCATCAGCGATAATGGGACCTAGTTCATGAGTGCAGCGTTCCAAATATACTGCGAAGACCATGGGATCCAAATTTGTTATGCCTTTGTTGCTCACTCTGAGAGCAATGGACAGGTAGAGAGGGAAAACGCGGAGATTCTCAAGGGCCTCAAGACTCGTACATACTCAAGCCTTGAGAGGCATGGTGCAAATTGGGTGTATGAGCTACCATATGTGTTGTGGGCTAGCCGGACATCAACCAGGTGGGCTACAGGAGAAACGCCCTACTTCATGGTGTTTGGGTGGAGGTCGTCCTTCCCCCAGAGATCACCATGGGCTCCCCTCGTGTCCGCATGCACGACGAAGCCACGCAGGACCAGTTCAGGCGTGAAGACATTGACCTCGTCGACGAGGGACAGATACGAGGAGCCCTCCAAAACGCACGGTATAGGCAAGTGCTCCGGCGCTACCATCAGCAGACCATGCGCAATAGGGAGCTGAAGGTAAACAACCTGGTGCTGCGACGTATACTCTACCGTGAAGGAGCATAAAGCTCTCCCCTAGCTCAGAGGGCCCATTCCAGGTAACAGAAGTTTGTCGCCCTGGATGCATTCACCAAGCTACAGAGGATGGAGAACGAGTGCCCAACCCATGGAATATTGAACACCTCCGTAAGTTTTATCCATAGTCCCGGGGTACGACATTTTTTTTTGTTATAAAGGAAGCATAGTGTCTAGAGACAGCACTTGGGTTAACCAAGGCCAGGGAGATGAGCTCTGAGTGTACGGCTTACTTGGCATGGTCCAATACCCTAAGTAAGTACACTCAGTTCCCTGTCACCCAGATCGGGTCGTTCTTCCTGTAAAGTATGTTCTCTCCTATGAAATATATAATGAAAGAATGTTTGCCCTACCCTGATGTGTTTTATTCATTTGAAATTACCTTTAGTTCTTGTGAATATTGGCATACGTTCAGCTTAGCTCATCACCTATCGTGGGTGCAATCAGATTTTCCCTCGTCTCTGCAAATAGTGGGAGTTTTTTTGTCCGATTGCAGGTGGGGTTACTTGAGGTACTTGCTATGTATCTGGAGCCTTCGAACCCACTCCCTGCCCATGGTGGATATCGATTTCTTGGTGTAGAGGCATTGCGTTACTCAAGTTCCCCACGTCAGCATAGGATTATAAGACAAATGACAATAATAGAGCTGGGAGATGTGTGACTAGAGAGCAGAATTACTTTTTATCTGTCATGTGTGAAGGCTGTTAAGGTTGTGACGCTGGTAAAGCCACTCGCGTACTACCGTTGATGGACAGTTTCCTCATCAGAAGTAGGCTCGGAGGCCCAACATCGATGTCCTACGTTGGCAATGGGTGTCTCCGGAGCTCCTGAGCTCCAACAATCTCAGGGGGCACAACGTCAATGCCCTACGTTGACAATGGGTGTCGCCAGAGCTCATGAGCTCCAACAACCCCAAGGGGCTCGGCGTCGACGTCCTACATTCATAATGGGTGTCGCCGGAGCTCCTAAGCTCCGACAACCCTAGGGGGCCCGACGTCGACGTCCTCTATGTTGACGATGGGTGTCACCAGAGCTCCTAGGCTCCGACAACCCCAGGGGGCCCGGCGTCGATGTTTTACATTGACAATGGGCGTCGCTGGAGCTCCTATGCTCTGACAACCTCAGGGGCCTGGCGTGGATATGATCTACATGGACAATGGGTGTCGTTGGAGCTCCTAAGCTCCGCCAGGGGGCCCGACTTCAACGTCCTCGAAACAAGCATTAGTTCTACTTGGTACATGTACACAATCAAAATTACGTACATCTACCTGGGGGCAAGAGACAAAATATCAAAGACAAAAATCAGGAGGACCTCATTCATTGAAAGATTATTACAAAGTCGGAGAATTTCATTACAAAATTAGAAATGTACAGGCAGGAGCAAGAAAAGAAAGGCCTAGGTCCTACGAATAGCTGAGGAGATGGCTTGAGTACCTTCCTGAACACTTGCCCTGGCAGCATCCAGCCTTTCCCCGACGGGCCCTTCAACTGCCGGGCCCAGGGGAAAGTGGGGGGTCCTGGCTTCGATAACACGCCAGCACGTACTCGGTGACGGTCTTGGCCAAGGACCTCCCCTCTGCTTCCAGCTGGTCTGCGATGACGTCACCCATTGTGTCGGGCTTGCCAGCAGTGGAGCTAAGAGCCGCCAATGCTTCATCCAGCTCCGGCACTGGGTTAGACAGACGTATTGGGCTGAAGCCAAGCAGTGCCAGTGCTTCGTCAGCTCGTCCCAGGAAGTCTCACACCCGCTGGGACTCAGTCGCTCTCGAGCTCCGCAACTCCTCCAGTGACATCTTGGTGGTTGCGAGCTCTGCACCCTCCTTGGCAAGGCGCTCAGCCTCTTTGCTGTGCCACTGAATGCTCTTGGCTAATTGTCGTTCGCGATCAGCAAGCTCTGACTCCTTAAGGTGGATGCGGTTCCGCTGCTCCGCCAGGTCTTCCTCCCGGCCCCGCACCTTATCCTCCCTTGTGGAGACGTCGACCTCTCTCTTGCTGAGGTCTTGTCCCCTTTGCCAGAGCCTGTCTTCCTCGAACTGGCATCGCGCTTCAAATTTCTTACAGCGGTCTACCAAGCTCTGTTCACCCAGCGATAGCTTCTGGGAGAGCTCCTCCTCCTTCCCGCCCAAACCCTTCAGCATCTCAGAGAGTTCGACCTCCCTCTCTTCAAGCTCCCGACAACACTTCTGGAGAGTCTCATGCTAGGCAGCTAGACCTTCTTGGCGCTTTTTTGTAGCCATGTGGCTTTCCACGGCATCCTCATATATCTCCTGAATTTTCGCGTCAAGAGCCTTGAGAGCGGCCTACCTCTCGCTGAGTAGTTCGCCCTCCTCGATCAGTCGGGCTTTCTCCCTCTCGATCCAGTCCTCGCGTCGACAGAGCCTCGACTGCGTCCGCTTAGTTTGGTTGTAAAGCCTATCGCACCAACGTCCAAGGGCAATACGCTCTTCTTCAAAGGCCTTGTGATCGTGGTCGAAGGACAGTGTGACCTGCTGCAGACAAGAACAGACATTGTCGATGGACAACACAAGGGGAATGGGCACCGGACCTGATGGGAGTACCTCCTCCTCCATCTCCTCCAGGATGTCTGCTGTCATCAGGAAGGGGCTCCACTCTGCGAGCGGGGGCCCCTGCGGGCTTGAGGCGCTTGGGGCGCCCTCTAGAAGCTCCGCACCCCCGGTGGCGCCTAGAGAAGGTTTGGCCGGAACCGCACTAGTTCTAGACAGGCCCTCTGGTGCGGCCATGGATGCCTCCGGACCAGACGCTGCTGGGGGAGAGGCAGGATGCTCAGCTGGAGCCTCCACGACTTGCGGCCCAGATGTAGGCGCGCTAGACGCCACTGGCTGAGGTACCGGGGCCTCAACCACCTCCAACACTGGGGTAGAAACGTCAACAATCACTGGACTGACCACCAAAGCCTCCGTTGTAGCTGGCGTGGGGGGCGGTTATTCAACTGCTTCCGGCTCATGAGCCGGAATCTCTCCCACATCCGGTGTGGGGGCTGGCCCCTCAGCTATGTCTGGTTGGGGTGCCAGAACCTTTTCCGAAGACGGTATAGAGGTTGACCCTTTGGTGGCTCCCAGTGCGGGGAGTAGAGTCTCCGGTAACGCCGGCGCACACACCAGAACTGCATTAGCACCTAGCATCTCTGTCAAAGCCTCAGTGGCTGCTGGCTTTGGCATTGGAACTTTGGCCATCTCTATGTCAGGGACCGGGGTCCTGGTTGCTAGCGTAGCCGTATCTGTAGTTGGCACCGTCCTCGCACCGCTCGGAGCCTCCAGGTTCACCTGTGCAGGTGTAGGGGCCGAAGCTGAAGTATTTGCCTGCTCAGCCCCCTGCACTGCCGCAGAAGTAGCGGCCTCCCCCCCCCCCCTTCTTGGAGGCGATGTACACAAGAGATAGAAACATTCAAAGATTGATCTTACCCCAAAGAGGGATCGAGGTAAGAGCATAGTCGTTTACTATGGAAAGCTCCAAGTGCCGCGGAAGCAAAGCCGCTTTGGAGCGGGACCAGAGCCGGAGCCCGACGGAGTCGATGTGGTCGGGGCTCCCGACCCCTCAGGGGCCTGTGCCGGTGTTCTCGACCGAAGCGTCCTTCGACTGGGAAGGACCTCTGAAGTTTGGCTCTGCACCTGGCACCAAGGTGGGAGGTGGCCCCCCGGAGCGGGCGCCCTTTGGAGGTTCTTGAGCCAGGGGTGGCCCTGCCACCGGGGACCTGACGAGGCTTCCGTCGCTCCACACCAGTTTCCTCTTCCGACTGAAAGGCCTCTAGGGGCGTCAAGGAGTCGAGCGGGGTGGATTTGCTCTAGAATTTCTTCAGCAGGGTCTTCAGAGCTTCATCCATCAACCAGGAATCGGCATCACGCTGCGTGAATGTCCAAGCAGGCCGTTCCCTGAACTTCAATGGAGCCCATCTGTTCCTCAGGAAGTTCCCAAAGACCATCTAAGGGGTCACTCCACCGGCAAAACAACTCTCAATCCTCGCCACAACAGGCTTGTTTGCCTCTAGCAGCTCCGGGAGCTCGTTCCACACATCAGTGTCCACATTGGACAGGTTCCTTGGTAGTTCTAGCATCTCGTGCTTATCTACGGTGATGATCACCCACTCCTTTTTCTAGTTATCCCATTTCCCTCAGGGAAATGTATCCAAGTATTTGAAGGGGGGCCTCTTCTGCTTCACAACGTAGTACATTTCGATCATATCGTTCCCCTTACTGGTAGTCTGCAGGGTGAAGATAGACCGGAAGATTTCTAGGCTAGGTGGCACCCCCACCCAAATCTCACAGAAGTGGATGAAGGTGGATACCACCAAAAGGGACTGGGGGCTAAGAAATTGCAGTTGGATGCTATAGAAATCCAGCAGTGTCATAAGGAAACACGAGAAAGGTGGAAGCAAGCTGACCATGGCATATTTAGAAGTAAACCATATCTCTGGCGTTCCTCTTCACAAAGGGAAGCTCGCTTAGGCGAATGCTTCCGTTGAAGGAGTCATGGGACCACCCCATGTAGGCGCGGACCTTCTTCGGCTCCTTCTTGCCCTTGATCTTGCAGGCAGGGAGGCCCACTCCATTGCATCAAAGTGGGGCAGGGGAAAAATGCTTGTGCAAAGGTTAAGGCGCAAGGTCAGAGGATGTAAGGAAGCAGTAAGGTATTGAGCACGAGTGCGAATGGGGGCGTAAAGATGAAAGTGCATCTAGGAATCCCTTGTGGGCTTTGGTTGATTTATGACAAGCTAATGAGATCCTAACCACTTTGTTGAGATGAGCACAGGTTCAAATGAGAAAATGAGCAAAGTGCCAAAAAAAGGAGAATGAGGAGCAATGCAGAAAAAGAGCTCAAGAAACAAGTGTAGTAAATAATTGTGTATGAGTGTGTTAAGGAAACACACCCCAAGAGCTCAAGCACAAATAATCTCACACATTGCACAAATTTATACAGGACTGGACTAGTCCGACCGACTCTGGACTAGTCCGATATCTTTCTGCACAATATTGGACAAGTCCTCACAATGCGAACTTGTCCTCACAGTCCAGTTTTTCACTGACCGGACTAGTTCGATATCACCACGGACTAGTCCGATATCTCTCTGACTAGAATCGGACTAGTTCTCCCCAGTGCAGATTAGTCCTCCAAACACTTCACAAGTTGCATAAAATCAGACAAGTCGGATAACACAACGGACTAGTCCGATATATTTCTCATGTCAATTGGACAAGTCCGATATTATCACGGACTAGTCTGAAAACCCTCTGACCAAAATCAGACAAGTCCTCCAAGTGCGGACTTGTCTCCAAATTCACTTACAGTTTCAATTATCCAGACAAGTCCGATATTCATCGGACTAGTCCGAAGATTTCCAGAACCAAAATCGGACAAGTCCGCTTTTAGCCGCACAAGTCTGATATTTCAGGACACCTAGGGTTTGCTACACGCAGCACACCGGACTAGTCCAGTGTCCACCACGGACTAGTCCGATCTTTCTAAACCCTAACAGTAACTTTTGGAAACCCCATATAAATAGGTGTACACGGCCCATCTTTCTCAAATCTCAACCCCCTGCGCCGTCACACCTTCCAAGAGCCTAGAAAACACATCTCTCAACAAAATCAAATGCTAGAAAGATCAATCCCTTGAGGATCATTGGAGAG
This sequence comes from Tuctoria greenei, assembly GCA_036927565.1. Lineage (NCBI taxonomy): Eukaryota > Viridiplantae > Streptophyta > Magnoliopsida > Poales > Poaceae > Tuctoria > Tuctoria greenei. Next base: position 80,076,612 of record JAYESD010000009.1, on the reverse strand, counting down.
ACACGGTTCATCACTCATTGAGCTCTTGGTTTGATTCCCTAACACACTCCTGCGGTTTTCATTGTGATCTTCAGAGTGTGTTCTTGGTGGTGTTCATCTTGTAATCTTGGGGAGCCCTCAACAGGTGAGAAGGCCCCTTGAATTTGGTTATTTGCCCTTTGTGATTAGTGAAGAGGATTTGCCTTCGTGGTAATCTGACGAAGGTAGGGTTGGAGAAGACCTCGGTCCTTTTGTGGACTCCTTGACGTGGATGTAGGTTGTCTCTGCGGGAACCGAACCACAGGATAAAGAGCTTGTGTTTTTTCTTTGTGCCCATTGTTCTTACACTTCATATTAATCTAGGATTCAATCAATCTTGTTCACTTTACGTTGAAACATTGAATATAAGACTAACTTGTGGTACATCCTAGTTCATAGTAGTGTGACACTTCAATTACAAGTATATTTCCGCTACATACATCCTAGGATCAAGATAATCAATCAAATTTGATCAATCTAGTAGGTACACACCGGACTAGTCCACACTCGACCAGACTAGTCCGATATCTCGAGATTTGATCTGGTTGTTAAGTGTTGCAGGTTCTGACAGAAAAAACAAAAAAGCCTATTCACCCCCCCCCTCTAAGTCACATTCAATTGGTATCAGAGCGGGACTCTTCAAAAGGAGACTAATCGCTCGAAGATATCATGTTGGACATGAAGGACGTACACAAGAGCATCAACCAAGAGAAGGTTGAAGAAGAGAAGAACCAAAAATTGGAGAGGCTCCTCGAGGCCATTCAAGGCATCGAGGATGACGATGAGGAGACGCTGGAACTAAAGGCGCTCCTAAGGAAGAAAACCCTCTCCAAGGGAAAAGTAAAGCTCGAAGATGAGAAGAAGAAGAAGGGGGGTAGTCACACCAACTACTCCCGATATCCTTTCAACTACGATCGGCTTAATTCTAGCAATAATCACTACTTATCTATTCCACTTGGAAAAGCCCGACACTTTGATGGCAATGACTACTAAATGTGGAGGAAAAACATGAAAATGCACTTGATTTCTCGAATTCCAAGTTTGTGGCATATTGTATGTACAGGAATAGATATCCCCGACGGTGATGAGGAGCTCAAACCCAGCCAAGAGCAAGCAATCCATAGAAATGCCCAAGCTGCTGCAGTCATCACCTCATCACTCAATCGGGACAAGTTCACAAAGGTGGATGGACTCGAGATCGAAAAGGATATATGGGATACATTGCAAACCTCACATGAAGGCGATCATCATGTGCGAGAAGTGAAGATCGAGATGATTGAAGGCGAGCTGGGAAGATTTGCCATCGAAGAAGATGAGTCGCCACAAGACATGTACAACCGACTAAAGACGCTCATCAACAAGGTGCGAGCATACGGAAGTAAGAAGTGGAACGACCACGAGGTGGTGAAGCTCATTCTTAGAGCTTTCATGCCTCGTAATGTCACCTTGTGCTCGATGATACGAGAAAGCCCCTAGTACAAGAAGATGATCCTGGATAAGCTACTTGGGAAAATCATCAACTTTGAGATGATGGAAAAGCAAGCCAAGCATGTTAAGGAGATTGCCGATCTCACCTCGGCAAAAAGAAAGGGTTCGCTTTGAAGTCCACTCTCAAGCCCTTGTCTAAAGAAGCTCGTGAAGCTCAATTAGAAGAAGACGGTGACGATGAGAGTAGCGACTTGGATGAAGATGACATGATATTATTCATGAAGAAATTCAAAAGAATGATGAAGAAAAGACAAGGGGCTAAATCAAGTGAAGGGAAGTACAAGGAAAAATCAAGACCGAAGTTGAGGTTGGCATGCTAAAACTGTGGTGAGTATAGTCACTTTATAGTTGATCGCCCATATGAAGAGAACAAGAAGAAGACCAAGGAAACGAAGCCCCCAACCCAAGAAATTCATCAAGAAGAAGAAGCAAGTTGAACAAGCGCATATAGGGAAAGAGGGACTCAAATGATGAGTCCTCATCTGAAGAAGAAGTGGAGACGGCTAGCATAGCCATCGAGAAGACATCCAAGAAGTCCACTCTGTTCCCCACTCTCAGCGCATGGAAGGGGAACGGCACTTGCCTCATGGCAAAGGAAGGTAAACGCAAGGTAACAACCAAACCCTCTTCCTTGCTTTTGTATTCTAGTGATAGTGAAATTGCTAGCGTCAATGAAGGTATGCTCATTGGCTTAGATAAGAAAACAGCCGCGAAAATGAAATTTCTACTTGATCAACTTGTTGAGAAGGAGAAGCTGATAAACCATCAAGAAGACATGATTATCTCCCAAAAGGAGGAATATGGAACTTGACAAGCTTCTAGAACTTGAAAAGGAGTGAAGCAAGTCACTAGAGCTTGAATTAGCTTCAAGCAAGGAAGCTTGCTTGGATTTAAGCAACTCAAATGCAACAATCAAGGATGAACTTGCTAACCTAATCAAGGTTAACAAAATCCTTGAAGTACAAGTTGAGTCACTCAAGCAAGGTGACATTCATCCTCTTCAAGCTCACCTTCTCAACCACTTAAAACTGAAGCTATCATTACCTGTTCATGTGGTAAAGTTGACACCAGCTTGAAAGACAAGTCAACCTCTACCAAGGATAAGCAACCTTCCCAAAGTGGCATATTTGACAAGGAGAAGGTCAAATATGCATGTAGTGCAAACTTGGACACAAGACCTCCTAATGTCAAATATGGCATTGGGTATTCCTATGGTGGAAAGCAAAATGCTAGAAGCCATAAGAATAACAAGGAAATCATTACCTTTGTAAAGGGAAGACCCTCTCAAACTGGAAAATCCAAAGTTAATGCATCCAACACACATGATCACCGGAATAGTCCGGTCGGGACACGGACAAGTCCGGTCCTCCGGGCAAGTCCGATCTCCCAGACTAGTCCTGTATATAAACAACAACAGTTGCTTTTTAGAATCTTTGATGCATCTTATGATTTAATGAGAAGTAATTCTGGTAAGATTTATGCTCATTATGTTGGGCCACGCCATGAGAACACCAAGTCTCATGTGTAGGTGCCTAAATCCCTTGTGACTAACCTTAAAGGACCCAAGCAAGATTGGGTACCTAAAACTAAGGCATGATTTGTTTTTGTAGTCCTATTCCTCCAGTAGATCAAAATGGGTGCTAGAATGTGGTTGCACCAACCATATGACCGGAGAAAGAAGGATGTTCGTTAAGTATCAAGAAAATGAGGATCCAAGCGAGGGCATCTATTTTGGAGACAATAGTCAAGGAAAGGTCCTCGGTACCGGAAAAATCGCCATATCATCTCAACATACTCTTTCTCATGTGTTACATGTTGATTCCTTAAATTATAACCTGTTGTCCATATCTCAATTATGTGACAAAGGTTATAATTACATGTTCACTAATGAGGGTGTGACCGTCTCTAGAAGGAGTGATGGTTCCATTAAATTCAAGGGTATGTTAAAGGGAAAGATTTACCTTGTTGACTTCAACAAGGATAAAGCCGAACATGACACATGCTTGATTGCAAAGACCAACATGGGTTGGCTCTGGCATAGACGGCTAGCGCATGTTGGTATGAGAAATCTTCAAAAACTACTCAAGGGCGATCACATCCGAGGTTTGAAGGATGTTGTTTTTGAGAAAGACATGCCTTGTAGTGCGTGCCAAGCCGGGAAGCAAGTTGGAGCTCCTCATCCCGCTAAGAACGTCATGAATAGAACAAGACCGCTTGAGCTACTCCACATGGACTTATTCGGTCCAATGGCTTACATAAGGATCAGCGGTAACAAATATCGCTTAGTAATTGTTGAAGATTTTTCTCGCTTCACTTGGGTTTTCTTTTTACATTATAAGACAGAAACACAAGGAACACTCAAGAAGTTCTTCAAGCGTGCTCAAAATGAGTTTTCATTGACGATCAAGAACATTCGAAGTGACAACGGCACGGAGTGCGAGAACACACAACTTGAGGAGTACCTAGATGAAGAAGGCATAAAGCATGAGTTTTCAGCACCTTACTCCCCTCGACAGAACGGAGTCGCCGAAAGGAAGAACCGAACCCTCATAGAGATGGCGAGAACAATGCTCACTGAGTACAAGACCTCAGATCAATTTTGGGCAGAAGCGGTCAACACTGCTTGCCACACCATAAATCAAATTTATCTTCATCGACTACTCAAGAAGACATCCTATGAGCTACTCACTGGTAACAAGCCTAATATTTCATATTTTCGAATCTTCGGTTCCAAATGCTATATTTTGAACAAGAAGCCTAGGACTTCAAAGTTTGCTTTGAATTCCGATGAAGGTTTCTTGATTGGTTATGATTCGAACTCTTACGCCTATCGTGTCTTCAACAAGACCTCCAAAATTGTTAAAGTAGCACGTGACGTAGTGTTCAATGAGAATAACGGCTCCCAAAAGGAGCAAGTTGATTCATGCGTGTTGGATAGAGAAGAAGCTCCTTGCCAAGCATTGAGAAGAATGGCATTAGGTGAAGATCGACCACAAGAACCACCTCTACATATGCATGAGGAAAATGAACCACAAGAGGAGGCCAACGATCAAGGGGGAGCTTCCATACAAGATAAACCTCAAGAACACGAAAATGATCAACAAGTCAATGAAGGCAACCATCTAGGGGGCGAAGAAGATGACCATGAAGATTCAAGACAGCAAGTGCCACAACCAAGAGTACACCAATGTGTCCAAAGGGATCACCCAATCGACAACATCATCGGTGACATCCAAAAGGGAGTAACTACTAGATCTCACATAGCTAATTTTTGTGAGCACTATTCGTTTGTATCCTTTTTGGAATCGCGCAGGGTTGAGGATGCATTAAAGGATCCGGATTGGGTAGTGGCCATGCAAGAAGAACTTAACAACTTCAAACGGAATGAGGTGTGGGAACTAGTCGAAAGACCCAAGTCCAACATCGTCGGCACCAAATGGGTCTTTCGCAACAAACAAGATGAACACGGGGTGGTGACAAGGAACAAGGAACGACTTGTGGCAGAAGGATATTCACAAGTCGAAGGTTTGGATTTCGATGAAACATTTGCTTCCGTAGCTAGACTTGAGTCTATTAGAATATTACTTGCATATGCTACTCACCATGATTTCAAGCTCTATCAAATGGATGTGAAAAGCACCTCCCTCAATGGACCAATCAAGGAGGAGGCGTATGTGGAGCAACCCCCCGGATTTGAAGATGAAGAGTTCCCCGACCACGTATTTAAACTGTGTACGGCTCTCTACGGCCTCAAACAAGCTCCTAGAGCTTGGTATGAGTGTCTTAGAGATTTTTTTAATCTAAAATGGTTTTAAGATCGACAAAGCAGATTATACATTGTTTACAAAGAACATAGACAATGATCTCTTTATTTGTCAGATTTATGTTGATGATATTATCTTTGGTTCAACTAACAAATCTTTTTGTGAAGAATTTAGTAAGATTATGACCGATAGGTTTGAGATGTCTATGATGGGAGAGCTAAAGTACTTCTTGGGATTCCAAGTGAGGCAACAAAAGGAAGGGACGTTCATAAGACAAACTAAGTACACTCAAGACATACTCAAGAAGTTTGGAATGGACAAGGCGAAGCCTATAAAGACTCCCATGGCAATGAATGGCCACTTGGATCTCAATGAAGATGGACCAAACGTCGATCAAAAGGTATATCGCTCCATGATTGGATCTCTACTCTACTTATGTGCATCTAAGCCAGACATTATGTTGAGTGTATGCTTGTGTGCAAGGTTTCAAGCGAACCCAAAAGAGTGTCATTTGACAGTCGTTAAGAGAATCTTGTGGTATTTAGTTCATACACCCAACCTAGGCTTTGGTAGCCCAAGGGTTCCAAATTCAGTCTCATTGGTTACTCCGATGCAGATTATGTCGGATGCAAAGTAGATAGGAAAAGTACCTCCGGTACATGCCAATTCCTAGGAAGAACCCTAGTTTCTTGGTCCTCCAAGAAACAAAACTCCATTGCCTTATCCACGGCCGAAGCAGAGTATGTTGCTGTCGGGAGTTGTCGTGCACAACTCCTTTGGATGCAACAAACTCTAAGGGATTATGGTTACAATATCAGCAGTATTCCAGTCCTTTGTGATAATGAGAGTTCCATTAAAATTGCCCATAATCCCGTTGAGCACTCTAGGACCAAACACATAGACATCCGGCATCACTTTTTGAGAGACCATTCAATGAAGGGAGATATAGCCATTTTCACATGTCAATACCGAAAAGCAACTAGCCGATATATTCACCAAGCCACTTGATGAAAAATGCTTTTGCGAGCTCCGAAATGAACTAAATATCCTTGATGCTCAGAATGTTGCTTGAAATCTTGTATACCTGAATGCTATCTTCAAAATTCATTGATTGTGTTGTGAAAATCATCTCTCTCAATTTTTTTCCAAAAAACTATGTCAATTACTAGATCTTGGTGAATTATGATCATTGCTTGATTGTTGAAGGCTTACTGATCATATTCATCAAGATTATATGATTTGCTTTGCCTCCCTACTTTATAAATAAGTACCTTCGAATATATACAAATGGGCTAAGCATCTCAAGACTGGTGACTACGTACTAGTACGTGGTTGCTCGAACTAGTCCGCCCGTGCAGACTACTCTGCAGTGTGACGGTTAGGCCGGACTAGTCCGGGCTCTGGAAAAGTTCGGACTAGTTCGATAACTTTCGGACAAGTCCGATTTTTTGTGTCCGCTGCCATACCCTAGTCTTTCTCACCCCCACACTTGCCTCACGCTTTCTCTCTCCACGCTCAAGCTCCCCTGGGCGATTTCAATCATCCTCCATCAAAACTCCTCGAATTTTGGTGGAAAATGACCTCCATTGCTTAGGGATTGAAAACCATGGACTTGTCCGCTCCTTCAACCCCTACATATCCGTGAATCAAGCAATTTCGGTAAAATCTCATCCCAAACCCTAGAAATTGCTATTTCCCTCAATGTTGATCAACTAGCTTACTTCTCTATCACCATATACATGCTTCCTTGATGTATTACATTGATGCTAAGCTATTTGTGCATTAGGAATCAACATTTGTCTCATAGTTAGGGGTTTAGAGGTTGAATACCGGACTAGTCCGGGCCATGCACGGACAAGTCCGGTCAAACGGACTAGTCCGTGCCTGTACACCGGACTAGTCCGATTTTTGTGAACTCAACCCTAACTTCTTAATTCCTCAATGCAATTCCTTATCATATATTCTCATCAATACCTTGTGAAATCCATTCTCAGGACAATGTCGAGCACCAACGACGAAATCTCTGATTTCGAGGCCGAGATGGACCACAAAGCCGTGCTTCGGTCCTCGACGGGCCTAAGCAAGAAGCGCCAAGAGCGCCCATCCGAGGCGGCTACTTCTCCTCCCCAAGCTCGACGGAAAGTGCTTACAAAGAAGCCTGCCTCCAAGGCTTCCGCAAGAGGAGGCCCTAGCTCAGCAAGTGCCCGCCAAGCAAAAGGCAAGGGCAAAGGGATTGCAGCGGGTCCGATTGGCCCCCTAAAGATGTCAGCTCCAAGGGAAGGGGCCTGGGATCCCGTGGAGGAGAGATTCAATGGAAAGGGCAGCGACACGGCTGCGAAGTTCAGGAATGTCGATTGTTACAGCCGTCCCAAGCAAGCTGCTGATGGGAGGTTTAGAGTAACTTCCATGCAGACTTTTACAAGTTTGTCTATCTTCCAATGAAGACCCCCGTGGTGCGCAGCCAATGGATCAATTGGGCGCATTTTGAGAAGAAGGGTTGCTCACCCTTTGTGGAGGTAGTAGAGGCATTCGAGAATCATGGTATGAAGGACCTATTTGCCTTCTGGAACAATTGGAATGATGAGGTCATCGTGCAGTTCTATGCGACTTGCCACTTTGCTAGTGATGAGGAAGAAAGGGTGACTTGGATGACTCACGGGTCCATGTACACCATTACTTATAAAGAGTTTGCAATATTGCTACATCTTGACACCTCCAGCAATGACAATGTGATCATCCACAACATTGGTGTCATTGAGAAGGACAGGATTAAGCTGCGTTATGAACCCAACTCAAAGTTCAATTCTCCTTCCACAAAGAACATGAAGCCTTTCTTTGCGGTGCTGAATTGGGTCCTTAGGAAGACCATTGCCCCGATGGATGGGGGTGCGGGGAGTGTTCAGGGATACCTCAGGACCTTGATGAAGTTTATTAGCAAAGACAGAAGGTTTGATGTCTTTGACTATATCTTGAACGACATAGTCAACATCTCCTGCACGCCAAATAGGTCATGTGGCTATGCTCCCTATCTGATGTTTATGATTGAAAAGGTCACACGCATAGAGTTCGTCAAGGATGTGGAGCACCTCCCCTTGAGGCCCCAGAAGCCTCAATAGCCAAGTGTTAAAGCTGCTCCCTCTCCAGTTTCCAGTCCTGAGGCTCCAGTGAGAGCTAGTGGAGATGCTAGGGCTGCTCCTGCCCATAGGCCCCCTCCTCAAAAAGGGTCCCCAAGTGGCATCTTGAAGTACCTGTCAGCCATCTTTGCCTCTTGCAAAAAGGTTGAGGTGAAATTCCACAAGCTTAACAAGAGAAGAAAAGCTGACATGAGATATGTTAAAGAAAATGTGAAACAAATTTGTTGAAAGCTGGAGATCGAGCCCATTGGATCTCCAGTCATCTCTGAAGATTTTGATTCTGACTTCACCGAGCTCGAGCCCTTGACTCCCTCCGAGCTTGCCTATTATGGCATTGGGAACTCGAGTGGTTCCATTCCTCCTCCTCCTCCTCATTAGCCAGAAAATGAAGATGAGGACGATGAGAGGATCGACGGTGAGGCTTGAAGACCTTAGGTCCCTCATCTCCTTCTTTTTGGTGCCTTGATGCCAAAGGGGGGGGGGGAGATTAAGGGGCAGTCTTAGGCTTTAGCTGTAGGGTGCGAGGAGAGCTATTTCTTTTTTTGTCTTTTGTCTATTTGTGGGTTGTAAGACTCTTAATATGCTCTTTTGGTACTGTTGGTCCTGTGATGCAATGTTTTGAACTACTAATGAAGATATTGATGAAATCTGTGATTTTGCTCTAAAAATGACATATATGCTTGTTGTTAACATGTGATGTCAATTATGTCATTCTCATCATGATTATTGTTTCTATACACTTAGTTCTGCATCCCACCATAAAGAGTGCACATATGGATCATGTTTTCATTGCTTAATGTGTTTCAAACTCATATGTGATAACTTTATGAAAATCTCAACTTTTTATCATATTTTGTGAAATCTCAATTGGTTGTCATCAATCACCAAAAAGGGGGAGATTGAAAGTGCATCTAGGAATCCCTTGTGGGTTTTGGTTGATTTGTGACAAGCAAATGAGATCCTAACCAATTTGTTGAGATGAGCACAGGTTCAAATCAGAAAATGAGCAAAGTGCCAAAAAGAAAGGAGAATTAGGAGCAATGCGGAAAAGAGCTCAAGAAACAAGTGTAGTATATCATTGTGTATGTAGTGTGTTAAGGAAACACACCCCAAGAGCTCAAGCACAAATAATCTCACACACTGCAAAAATTTATACAGGACCGGACTAGTCCGACCGACTCCGGACTAGTCCGATATCTTTCTGCACAAGATCGGACAAGTCCGCACAATGTGGACTTGTCCTCACAGTCCAGCTTTTCACTGACTGGACTAGTCCGATATCACCACAGACTAGTCCGATATCTCTCTGACTAGAATCGGGCTAGTCTTCCCCAGTGCGGACTAGTCCTCCAAACACTCACAAGTTGCATGAAATCAGACAAGTCCAATAACACAACAGACTAGTCCGATATCTTTCTAATGTCAATCGGACAAGTCCGGTATTATCAGGGACGAGTCCGAAAACCCTCTGACCAAAATCGAACAAGTCCTCCAAGTGCAGACTTGTCCCCAAATTCACTTAGGGTTTCAATTATCCAAACAAGTCCAATATTCATCGGACTAGTCCGACGATTTCCAGAACCAAAATCGAACAAGTCCGCTTTTAGCCGGACAAGTCCGCTATTTCGGGACACCAAGGGTTTGCTACATGCAGCACACCGAACTAGTCCGATCTTTCTAAACGCTAATGGTAACTTTTGGAAACCCCATATAAATAGGTGTACACGGCCCATCTTTCTCATCTCTCGACCCCCCTGTGTCGTCACACCTTCCAAGAGCCTAGAAAACACATCTCTCCATGAATCAAACACAAGAAAGATCAATCCCTTGAGGATACACTTTGGATCATTCGAGAGACACGGTTCATCACTCATTGAGCTCTTGGTTTGATTCTCTAACACACTACTGTGGTTTTCATTGTGATCTTAAGAGTGTATTCTTGGTGGTATTCATCTTGTAATCTTGGGAAGCCCTCAACGTGTGAGAAGACCCCTTGAATTTGATTATTTGCCCTTTGTGATTAGTGAAGAGGATTGGCCTCCGTGGCGATCCGACGAGGGTAGGGTTGGAGAAGACCCGATATTTTTGTGGACTCCTCAATGTGGATGTAGGTTGCCTCTGTGGGAACCGAACCACGGGATAAAGAGCTTGTGTTCTTTCTTTGTGCCCATTGTTCTTACACTTCATATTAATCTAGGGTTCAATCAATCTTGTTCACTTTATGTTGAAACATTGGATATAAGATTAACTTGTGGTACATCCTAGTTCATAGTAGTGTGACACTTCAATTACAAGTATATTTCTGCTGCATACATCCTAGGATCAAGATAATCAATCAAATATGATAAATCTAGTCGGTACACACCGGACTAGTCCGCACTCGACTGGACTAGCCCAATATCTCGAGATTTGATCTGGTTGTAAAGTGGTGCAGGTTCCGACAGAAAAACAAAAAGGCCTATTCACCCCTCCTCTAGGCCACATTCAATTGGTATCGGAGCGTGACTCTTCAAAATGAGTCTAATTGCTCGAAGAGATCATGTAGGACATGAAGGACGTACACAAGAGCATCAACCAAGAGAAGGTTGAAGAAGAGAAGAACAAAAATTGGAAAGGCTCCTCGAGGCCATTCAAGACATTGAGGATGACGATGAGCAGATGTGGAACTAAAGGTGCTCCTAAGGAAGAAAACCCTCTCCAAGGGAAAAGTAAAGCTCGAAGATGAGAAGAAGAAGAAGAAGGGGAGTAGTCACACTGACTACTCCCGATATCCTTTCAGCTACGATTGGCTTAATTCTAGCAATAATCACTACTTATTTATTCCACTTGAAAAAGCCCGACACTTTGATGGCAATGACTACCAAATGTGGAGGCAAAACATGAAAATGCACTTGATTTCTCTCAATCCAAGTTTGTGGCATATTGTATGTACAGGAATAGATATCCCCGACGATGATGAGGAGCTCACACCCAGCCAAGAGCAAGCAATCCATCGAAATGCCCAAGTTGCAACAGTCATCACCTCATCACTCAGTCGGGACGAGTTCACAAAGGTGGATGGACTCCAGATCGCAAAGGAGATATGGGATACGTTGCAAACCGCACATGAAGGCGATGGTCATGTGCGAGAAGCAAAGATCGAGATGATTGAAGGCGAGCTGGGAAGATTCGCCATCGAAGAAGTGAGTCACCACAAGACATGTACAACCGACTAAAGACGCTCATCAACAAGGAGTGAGCATACGGAAGAAAAAAGTGGAACGACCACGAGGTGGTGAAGCTCATTCTTAGAGCTTTCATTCCATGCAATGTCACCTTGTGCTCGATGATACGTGAAAGCCCTTGGCACAAGAAGATGACCTCGGGTGAGCTACTTGGGGAAATCATCAACTTTGAGATGATGGAAAAGCAAGCCAAGCATGTTAAGGAGATTGTCGATCTCACCTCGGCAAAGAAGAAAGGGGTCGCTTTGAAGTCCACTCTCAAGCCCTTGTCTAAAGAAGCTCGAGAAGCTAAATTAGAGGAAGACAGTGACGATGAGAGCAGCGACTTGGATGAATATGACATGATATTATTCATGAAGAAATCCAAAGAATGATGAAGAAAAGTCAACGGGCTAAATCAAGTGAAGGGAAGTACAGGGAAAAATCAAGACCGAAGTTGAGGCGGGCATGCTATAACTGTGGTAGGTATAGCCACTTTATAGTTGATTGCCCATATGAAGAGAACAAGAAGAAGACCAAGGAAACGAAGCCCCAACCCAAGAAATTCTTCAATTAGAAGAAGCAAGCTGAACAAGCGCATCTAGTAAAAGAGTGGGACTCAAATGATGAGTCCTCATCCGAAGAAGAAGAGGAGATGGCTAGCATAGCCATCGAGAAGACATCCAAGAAGTCCACTCTCTTCCCCACTCTTGGCGCATGGAAGGGGAACGGCACTTGCCTCATGGCAAAGGAAGGTAAACGCAAGGTAACAACCAAACCCTCTTCCTTGCATTCCTATTCTAGTGATAGTGAAATTGCTAGCGATAATGAAGGTATGCTCATTGGCTTAGATAAGAAAATGGCTGCGAAAATGAAACTTCTACTTGATCAACTTGTTGAGAAGGAGAAGCTGATAAACCGTCAAGAAGACATGATTATCTCCCAAAAGGAGGAATATGTTGAACTTGACAAGCTTCTAGAACTTGAAAAGGAGCGAAGCAAGTCACTAGAGCTTGAGTTAGCTTCAAGCAAGGAAGCTTGCTTGGAGTTAAGCGACTCAAATGCAACAATCAAGGATGAACTTGCTAACCTAATCAAGGTTAACAAGATCCATGAAGTACAAGTGAGTCACTCAAGCAAGGTGACATTCATCCTCTTCAAGCTCACCTTCTCAACCACATAAAATTGAAGCTATCATTACCTGTTCATGTGGTAAAGGTGATACCAACTTGAAAGACAAGTCAACCTCTTCCAAGGATAAGCAACCTACCCAAAGTGGCATATTTGACAAGGAGAATGTCAAATATGCACGTAGTGCATACTTGGCCACAAGACCTCCTAATGTCAAATATGGCATTGGGTATTCCTATGGTAGAAAGCAAAATGCTAGAAGCCATAAGAATAACAAGGAAAGCATTACCTTTGTAAAGGGAAGACCCTCTCAAACTGGAAAATCCAAAGTTAACGCATTCAACACGCATGATCACCAGACTAGTCCGGTCGGGACACGGACAAGTCCGATCCTCCGGACAGGTCCGATCTCCTGGACTAGTCCTGTATATAAACAACAATAATTGCTTTTTAGAATCTTTGATGCATCTTATGTTTTAATGAGAAGTAATTCTAGTAAGATTTATGCTCATTAAGTTGGGCCACGCCATGAGAACAACAAGTCTCATGTGTGGGTGCCTAGATCCCTTGTGACTAACCTAAAAGGACCCAGGCAAGCTTGGGTACATAAAACCAAAGCATAATTTGTTTTTGTAGGCCTATTCCTCCGGTAGATCAAAATGGGTGCTAGACAGTGGTTGCACCAACCATATGACCGGAGAAAGAAGGATGTTCGTTAAGTATGAAGAAAATGAGTATACAAGTGAGGGCATCTATTTTGGAGACAATAGTCAAGGAAAGGTGCTCGGTACCTGTAAAATTGCCATATCATCTCAACATACTCTTTCTCCTATGTTACATGTTGATTCCTTAGATTATAACTTGTTGTCCATATCTCAATTATGTGACAAAGGTTTATAATTGCTTGTTCACTAATAAGGGTGTGATCGTCTCTAGAAGGAGTGATGGTTCCATTGCATTCAAGGGTATGTTAAAGGGAAAGCTTTACCTTGTTGACTTCAACAAGGATAAAGCCAAACTTGACACATGCTTCATTGCAAAGACCAACATGGGTTGGTTGTGGCATAGACGGCTAGCGCATGTTGGTATGAGAAATCTTCAAAAACTCCTCAAGGGCAATCACACCCAAGGTTTGAAGGATGTTGTTTCTGAGAAAGACAGGTCGTGTAGCGCATGCCAAGTCGAGAAGCAAGTTGGAGCACCTCATCCTGCTAAGAACGTCATGACTACAACAAGACCGCTCGAGCTACTCCACATGGACTTATTCGGTCCAATTGCTTACATAAGCATTGGCGGTAACAAATATGGCTTAGTAATTGTTGAAGATTTTTCACGCTTCACTTGGGTTTTCATTTTACATGATAAGACAGAAACACAAGGAACACTCAAGAAGTTCTTCAAGCGTGCTCAAAATGAGTTTTCATTGACGATCAAGAACATTCGAAGCGACAACGGCACGGAGTTCAAGAACACACAAGTTTAGGAGTATCTAGATGAAGAAGGCATAAAGCATGAGTATTCAGCACCTTACTCCCCTCAAAAGAACGGAGTCGCCGAAAGGAAGAACCGAACCCTCACAAAGATGGCGAGAACAATGCTCGATGAGTACAAGACCTCGGATCGATTTTGGGCGGAAGCGGTCAACACTGCTTGCCACGCCATAAATCAACTTTATCTTCATCGACTACTCAAGAAGACATCCTATGAGCTACTCACCGGATAACAAGCCCAATATTTCATATTTTCGAGTCTTCGGTTCCAAATTCTATATTTTGAACAAGAAGCCTAGGACTTCAAAGTTCGCTTTGAAGTCTGATGAAGGTTTCTTGCTTGGTTATGTATCGAACTCTTACGCCTATCGTTTCTTCAACAAGACCTCTGGAATTGTTGAAGTAGCACGTGATGTAGTGTTCAATGAGACTAACGGCTCCCAAAAGGAGCAAGTTGATTCATGCGTGCTAGATAGAGAAGAAGCTCCTTGCCAAGCATTGAGAAGAATGGAATTAGGTGAAGTTCGATCGCAAGAACCACCTCTACATATGCATGAGGAAAACGAACCACAGGAGGAGGCCAACGATCAAGGGGGAGCTTCCATACAAGATCAATGTCAAGAAGACAAAAATGATCAACAAGTCAATGAAGGCAACCATCTAGGGGGAGAAGAAGATGACCATGAAGATTCAAAACAGCAAGTGCCACACCCAAGAGTACACCAATGCGTCCAAAGGGATCACCCAATCGACAACATCATCGGTGACATCCAAAAGGGAGTAACTACTAGATCTCACATAGCTAATTTTTGTGAGCACTATTCGTTTGTATCCTTTTTGGAATCACGCAGGATTGAGGATGCATTAAAGGATTCGGATTGGGTAGTGGCCATTCAAGAAGAACTTAACAACTTCAAATGGAACGAGGTGTGGGAACTAGTCAAAAGACCCAAGTCCAACGTCGTCGGCACCAAATGGGTCTTCCGCAACAAACAAGATGAACACGGGGTGGTAACAAGGAACAAGGCACGACTTGTGGCAAAAGGGTATTCACAAGTCGAAGGTTTAAATTTCGATGAAACTTTTGCTCCCATATCAAGACTTGAGTCTATTAGAATATTACTTGCATATGCTACTCACCATGATTTCAAGCTCTATCAAATGGATGCGAAAAGCACCTTCCTCAATGGACCAATCAAGGAGGAGGTGTATGTGGAGCAACCACCCGGATTTGAAGTTGAAGAGTTCCCCGACCACGTATTTAAACTGTGTAAGGCTCTCTACGGCCTCAAACAAGCTCCTAGAGCTTGGTATGAGTGTCTTACAGATTTCTTAATTGAAAATGGTTTTAAGATCGACAAAGAAGATTATACATTGTTTACAAAGAACATAGACAATGATCTATTTATTTGTCAGATTTATGTTGATGATATTATCTTTGGTTCAACTAACGAATCTTTTTGTGAAGAATTTAGTAAGATTATGAACGATAGGTTTGAGATGTCTATGATGGGAGAGCTAAAGTACTTCTTGGGATTCCATGTGAGGCAACAAAAGGAAGGGACACTCATAAGCCAAACTAAGTACACTCAAGATATACTCAAGAAGTTTGGAATGGACAAGGCAAAGCCTATAAATACTACCATGGAAATGAATGTCCACTTGGATCTCAATGAAGATGGACCAAACGTTGATCAAAAGGTATATTGCTCCATGATTGGATCTCTACTCTACTTATGTGCATCCAGGCTAGACATTATGTTGAGTGTATGCTTGTGTGCAAGGTTTCAAGCCAACCCAACAGAGTGTCATTTGATAGCCGTTAAGAGAATCTTGCGATATTTAATTCATACACCCGACCTAGGCCTTTGGTACCCCAAAGGTTCCAAACTCAGTCTCATTGGTTACTCCGATGCAGATTATGCCGGATGCAAAGTAGATAGGAAAAGTACATCCGGTACGTGCCAATTCCTATTAAGATCCCTAGTTTCTTGGTCCTCCATGAAACAAAACTCCATTGCCTTATCCACGGCCGAAGTGGAGTATGTTGCTGCCGGGAGTTGTTGTGCACAACTCCTTTGGATGCAACAAACTCTAAGGGATTACAGTTACAATATGATCAGTATTCCACTCCTTTGTGATAATGAGAGTGCCATTAAAATTGCCCATAATCCTGTTGAGCACTCTAGGTCCAAACACATAGATATCCGGAATCACTTTATGAGAGACCATTCAATGGAGATATAGCTATTTCACATGTCAATATCGTAAAGCAACTAGCCGATATATTCACCAAGCCACTTGATGAAAAACGCTTTTGCGAGCTCTAAAATGAACTAAATATCCTTGATGCTCGGAATGTGGCTTGAAATCTTGTATACCTGAATGATATCTTCAAAATTTATTGATTGTGTTGTGAAAATCATCTCTCTCAATTTTTTCCTAAAAAACTATGTCAATTACTAGATCTTTGTGAATTATGATCATTGCTTGATTGTTGAATGCTTACTGATCATATTCATCAAGATTATATGATTTCCTTTGCCTCCCTACTTTCTAAATAAGTACCTTCAAATATATACGAATGGGCTAAGCATTTCATCACTGGTGACCGCGGACTAGTCCCTGGTTGCCCGGACTAGTCCGCCCGTGCAGACTAGTCCGTAGTGTGACGGTTCCGGACTAGTCCGGCAGACCATAGACTAGTCCGATATAAGCTCTCGAAAAGTTCGGACTAGTCCGATCACTTTCGGACAAGTCCAACTTTTCATGTCCATAACCCTAGCCACCGCCAAACCCTAATCTTTCTCACCCCCACACTTGCCTCAAGCTTTCTCTCTCCACGCTCAAGCTCCCCAAGGCGATTTCAATCATCCTCCATCAAAACTCCTCGGATTTTGGTGGAAAACGACCTCCATTGCTCAAGGATTGAAGACCACGGACTTGTCCGCTCCTTCAACCCCTACATATCCGCGAATCAAGCAATTTCGGTAAAATCTCATACCAAACCCTAGAAATTGCTATTTCCCTCAATGTTGATCAACTAGCTTAGTTCCTATCACCATATACATGCTTCCTTGATGTATTACATTGATGTTAAGCTATTTGTGCATTAGGAATAAACATTTGTCTCATAGTTACGGGTTTAGAGGTTGAATACCGGACTAGTCCGGTCCATGCACGGACAAGTTCGGTCAAATAGACTAGTCCGTGCCTGTACACCGGACTAGTCCGATTTTTTTGAACTCAACCCTAACTTCTTAATTCCTCAATGCAATTCCTTGTCATCTGTTCTTATCAATACCTTGTGGAATCCATTCTCAGGACAATGTCGAGCACCAACAACGAAATCTCTAATTTCGAGGCCGAGATGGACCACGAAGCCGTGCTTTGGTCCTCGACGGGCCTAAGCAAGATGCGCCAAGAGCACCCTTTCGAGTCGGCTACTTCTCCCCAGGCTTGACCGAAAGTGCTCACAAAGAAGCCTGCCTCCAAGGCTTCTGCAAGAGGAGGCCCTAGCTCAGCAAGTGCCCGCCAAGCAAAAGGCAAGGGCAAAGGGATTGCATCGGGTCCGATTGGCCCCCTAAAGATGTCATCTCCAAGGGAAGGGGCCCGGGATCACGAAGAGGAGAGATTAAATGGACAGGTCAGCGACACGGCTGCGAAGTTCATGAATGTCGATTGTTACAGCTGTCCCAAGCAAGCTGTTGATGGGGGGTTTTGGAGTAACTTCCATGCAGACTTTTACAAGTCTGTCTATCTTCCAATGAAGACCCCCGTGGTGCGCAGCCAATGGATCGATTGGGTGCATTTTGAGAAGAAGGGTTGCTCACACTTTGTGGAGGTAGTAGAGGCAATCGAGAAGCATGGTTTAAAGGACCTATTTGCCTTTCGGAACAATTGGAATGATGAGGTCATCACGCAGTTCTATGCGACTAGCCACTTTGCTAGTGATGAGGAAGAAAGGGTGACTTGGATGACTCACGGATCCAAGTACACCATTACTTATGAAGAGTTTGCAAGATTGCTACATCTTGACACCTCCAGCAATGACAATGTGATCATCCACAACATTGGTGTCATTGAGAAGGACGGGATAAAGTTTCTTTATGAACCCAACTCAAAGTTCAATCCTCCTTCCACAAAGAACTTGAAGCCTTTCTTTGTGGTGCTGAATAGGGTCCTTAGGAAGACCATTGCCCCAAAGTATGGGGATGCAGGGAGTGTTCAGGGATACCTCAGGACCTTGATGAAGGTCATTAGCAAAGAAAGAAGGTTTGATGTCTTTGACTATATCTGGAAAGACACGGTCAACGTCTCCTGCACGCCAAATAGGTCCTGTGGCTATGCTCCCTATCTTATGTTTATGATTGAAAAGGTCACAGGCATAGAGTTCGTCAAGGATGTGGAGCACCTCCCCTTGAGGCTCCAAAAGCCTCAATAGCCAAGTGTTCAAGCTGCTCCCTCTCCAGTTTCCAGTCCTGAGGCTCCAGTGAGAGCCAGTGGAGATGCTAGGGCTGCTCCCGCCCCTAGGGCCCCTCCTCAAAAGGGGTCCCCAAGTGGCATCTTGAGGTACCTATCAACCATCTTTGCCTCTTGTAGAAAGGCTGAGGCGAAAGCCCACAAGCTTAACAAGAGAAGAAATGCTGACATGAGATATGTTAAAGAAAATGTGAAACAAATTTGCTGAAAGCTGGAGATCGAGCCCATTGGATCTCCAGTCATCTCTGAAGATTCTGATTCTGACTTCACCGAGCTCGGGCTCTTGACTCCCTCCGAGCTTGCCTATTTTGGCATTGGGGACTCGAGTTGTTCCATTCCTCCTCCTCCTCTTCATCAGCCAGAAAATGAAGATGAAGACAATGAGAGGACCGACAGCAAGGCTTGAAGACCTTAGGTCCCTCCTCTCCTTCTTTTTGGTGCCTTGATGCCAAAGGGGGAGAGATTGAGGGGGACTTAGGCTTTAGCTGTAGGATGCAAGAAGAGCTATTTCTTTTTGTGTCTTTTGTCTATTTGTGGGTTGTAAGACTCTTAATATGCTCTTTTGGTATTGTTGGTCCTGTGATGCAATGTTTTGAACTACTTATGAAGATATTGATGAAATCTGTGATTTTGCTCTGAAATTGAAATATATGCTTGTTGTTAACATGTGGATGTAAATTATGTCATTCTCATCGTGATTATTGTTTCTATACACTTAGTTCTGCATGCCACCATAAAGAGTGCACATATGGATCATGTTTTCATTGCTTAATGTGTTTCAAACTCATATGTGCACACTTTATGAAAATCTCAACTTTTTATCATATTTTGTGAAATCTCAATTGGTTGTCATCAATCACCAAAAAGGGGGAGATTGAAAGTGCATCTAGGAATCCCTTATGGGTTTTGGTAGATTTATGACAAGCAAATGAGATCCTAACCACTTTGTTGAGATGAGCACAGGTTCAAATGAGAAAATGAACAAAGTGCCAAAAAGAAAGGAGAATGAGGAGCAATGCGGAAAAGAGCTCACGAAACAAGTGTAGTAGATCATTGTGTATGGAATGTGTTGAGGAAACACACCCCAAGAGCTCAAGCACAAATAATCTCACACATTGCACAAATTTATACAGGACCGGACTAGTCCGACCGACTTCGGACAAGTCCGGTATCTTTCTCCACAAGATTGGACAAGTCCTCACAATGCGGACTTGTCCTCACAGTCCAGTTTTTCACTGAACGAACTAGTCAGATATCACCACAGATTAGTCTGATATCTCTCTGACTAGAATCGGGCTAGTCCTTCCCAGTGCGGACTAGTCCTCCAAACACTTCACAAGTTGCACAAAATCGGACAAGTCCGATAACACAACGGACTAGTCTGATATCTTTCCGATGTCAATCGAACAAGTCCGATATTATCATGGACTAGTCCGAAAACCCTTTGACCAAAATCGGACAAGTCCTCCAAGTGCGGACTTGTCCCCAAATTCACTTAGGGTTTCAATTATCCGGACAAGTCCAATATTCATCGGACTAGTCCAAAGATTTCCAAAACCAAAATCAAACAAGTACGCTTTTAGCCGGACAAGTCCGATATTTTGGGACACCTAGGATTTGCTACACGTAGCACACCGAACTAGTCCGGTGTCCACCACGGACTAGTCCGATCTTTCTAAATCCTAACGGTAACTTATGGAAACCCCATATTAATAGGTGTACACGGCCCATCTTTCTCATCTCTCGACTCCCTGCGCCATCACACCTTCCAAGAGCCTAGAAAACACATCTCTCCACGAAATCAAACGCAAGAAAGATCAATCCCTTGAGGATACACATTGGATCATTGGAGATACACGGTTCATCACTCATTGAGCTCTTGGTTTGATTCCCTAACACACTCCTGTGGTTTTCATTGTGATCTTAAGAGTGTGTTCTTGGTGGTGTTCATCTTGTAATCTTGTGGAGCCCTCAACATGTGAGAAGGCCCCTTGAATTTGTTATTTGCCCTTTGTGATTAGTGAAGAGGATTGGCCTCCATGGCCATCCGATGAGGGTAGGGTTGGAGGAGACCCGGTGCTTTTGTGGACTCCTCAACGTGGACATAGGTTGCCTCTGTGGGAACCGAACCACGGGATAAAGAGTTTGTGTTCTTTCTTTGTGCCCATTGTTCTTACACATCATATTAATCTAGGGTTCAATCAATCTTGTTCACTTTACCTTGAAACATTGAATATAAGATTAACTTGTGGTGCATCCTAGTTCATAGTAGTGTGACACTTCAATTACAAGTATATTTCCGCTGCATACATCCTAGGATCAAGATAATCAATCAAATTTGATCAATCTAGTTGGTACACACCGGACTAGTCCACACTCGACCGGACTAGTCTGATATCTCGAGATTTGATCTGGTTATTAAGTGTTGCAGGTTCCGACAGAAAAACAAAAGGCCTATTCACCCCCCCCCTCTAGGCCACATTCAAAAGAGCCCTCGACTTGTGATGGCACCCCTTCTTCAGTATACGACCGCGATGATTGGGTGGAAACCACAGTCACTGCAATGATGGAGCTACCCACACGATGATTGGTGGGCCCACGTCTGTTCCAGCAGCAAAGCCAAAGTTACCGCCTCGGGGCAACCGCCCCAAGGGGGGAAGTTCAAAACCCAAGGGCAGTGACATAATGGGCGCGCGGAACCGAAACAAAATCTATATCGGGAACTGACGCCTGTAGATGGCGTGATATCTGCAAACAAAGATTTTATCCGCTGCATTAAGGGAAAGACCTTAAAGTCGCCACACGGGGATTCAAAGTGGCCCCAACTCAGGTGTAACCACTTAACCAATAAAGTTCCTCCCTGAGATGGGCTGAGGGGCCACTGTCGGTACCTGGCGGACCGGGTACCCATATGTACAAAGAAGAGGACACGATGGGCCCCGCCTCCCATAGAGGCAGGTTCTGGCGTGACTCAAGGATGCCACGTGACGCGTACCTCCTGGACCAACCTCCCCGCTGAGGGCAGGTCTAGCGCCGCCACTTGCCTCACAACTCCGGCCCTGGTCACCCCGCTGAGGGCAGGACCGGCACCGCGACGTGTCCCGTAGCTCTGGGCCTGAAGCTCCAGACTTGCCGCCTCGCAGAGGGGAGGTCCAACACTGCCACGTGTCCTGTAGCTCTAGGCCTGCAGCTCCGGACTTGCCCCCTCGACGAGGGGAGGTCCGGCGCTGCCATGTGTCCTGTAGCTTCGGACCCGCCTCCCCATTGACGGGAGGTCCGACGCTGCCACGTGTCCTGCAGCTCTGGACCCGCCTCCCCATTGAGGGGAGGTCCAGCGCAGCCACGTGTCCCACAGTGCCGGACCTAGGCCTTCCCGTGGAAGCGGGCCCCGATGCATCCACTTGGTTAACAGCTACTAGGGGTGGAAGGAGGCTGCAGTAAAGGAAGACGTGCTAGTGTGTCCAAGCAGTAACTATGCGTGCTTTCCCTAGGTAAGCAAGGGTGCGCACTCATAAGTCAAGGGGCGAGTGTCCAGTCTTGTTATGACTGGCCGGTGCTGAACTGCTACGTACAACAGGCGAATGGGCAGCCGCGACAAAACAGGCGGGATGTGTCCAACCATCATGAGAGGCTATGTATAGCCCTGCTGTAGGGCATGGCAAGGCGGCACATTGAAGCCATTGTCAGGAGATAGCATTTACTCCCAGATCTTAGATAGGATTTGGTACCACCCGGGACCACCAGTCGGGCCCCGGAGCCCACCTTGTAATCACCCGGGCCTTGGACTATAAAAGGAACGGGTGGGCGACCGACCTCGAGGTCAGACCCAGAGACACTCGACACACGCTTGAGCAATACAACACACACAAACCACCGTGGAGTAGGGTATTGCGCTTCGGCGGCCCGAACCATGTAAATCCCTTGCGTTCATCATCCACTGTGTTCGATCTTACTAGGACTAGCCCCCGAAAATACATCGAACCTCTGTGGGCTGCTTCTGACCAGGTACGGGGGAGGTGTCAGTTAGACACCTAGACAGACACTATTTTCTTTGGTACCCCATGTAAGCACACTATTCTCCCCATCTATAATTCTGCCAACTTCGCTCCACTATAGGAAGTCTTGACAGGAATGAAATGCGCTGGTTTTGTCAATCGATTCACAACAACCCATATTGAATCATAACCTGTTGAAGTGTGAGGTAAACTGATGAGAACATTGCTACCATTGATACAACCACAACAGGAGCCCATTCACCACTTGCGGCTAATCAAGGTCCAATGACACGCGCTCGTGCACGTGAACTTAATTATCAGGTGAATTCATTCCTGGCTGTTCAAACTAATTATCCTTCAAATGGATAACTATTAAAGCCTTCTGATTACCTTGTTATTATTAGGTGCTTGGGAATTGATCCATCTAGGAGGAAGGAGGGCTTAATGCAATGAAGGCTGTTGCACTCGAGGGGTCCTGGTAACTGCAGCAAGTACCAGCTTAAAAGGGGCATAACTTTCAACTCCCAAAGTTTTTTAATGCAAATAAGTACTTGCTGGAAAGGTCTCTTCATCTACTTTCCATTGGATCAAGAATCAAAGGCAGATGACGCTTGAGCTGCCCAGAAAATTCCAAACAAGACTCGTGACTCCATCTTGAGTTCTTGTCTTCCTCCTCTATATAAGCAACTAGCATCCATAGGATGATCTTGGGTTTTGTTTTCTATAAGTTTAGCCATTGCTACTTCCGTGTAACACAAGTGTCGATAAGACCTTCCAATTACTTGACTCAGAACCCCAATTTCTCACACTCGTGAGTGTTTGCTTATTATCATGTTCTTGTTTGTTCTTCGATTGCTTGCAGGTTCAAGGCTATTCTTGGCACGGCAAGAACAGCAACAACAGGAGCCGGTGTAACTATCGCTAAGGCGCAGCACCCTTGTGGTTGTTGTAGTCGGGTAGCACAACATCGACATCCACCGAAATCGTAGTTATCAGGAGACGGTGTAACAGTCGCTCAAGGCGCCACACCATTCTGGTTGTGGTAGTCGGGCAGCCAACCTTGACCTCCTCCAAATTGGTTCACCATCAACATCTCTCATCGAAAGATAGAGCATCCCTCGTACCCGTTGGGTTCATCATAAACCAACTATGAAATCAATACCATCCTCTTCCCAGTTCTATTCTGGAACCTTCAATGGCTACAATAATCTAGCTGGCCTTTGATGTTCCGCTTTTACTTGCTGGCACACATCGCATAGCACGACATATTCAGCTATGACCTTTTTCATACCATCCCACCAATAGCGCGTCTTCGGGTCCTTCTACATCTTTGTACAGCCAGGATGGACGGAGTAAAGTGTCATGTGCCTCCTTTAAGATCAACTGTCAGAGATGCTACTCATTGGGCACAACAATCCGTTTTCCAAGCCATAGAGTACCATGGTCATCCTCATCAAATCTGAATTATCTCCCTTCCTTGGGTCCTTTCCTTCATTTCCTATATTTCCTTATCCTTGGCCTGACCCTCTCGAATTTCTTGTTCCAAGGTTGGATTCACTTCCATTGCTCCATCTCATTCACAAATCCAAGATTCAATCGTTCAAACTCTTTGCATAGCTCGGATGGCAATTCCCGAACTATGAGCTGGTGGCTTGCTCCCATTCGACTCAAAGCATCAGCCACTACATTTGCTTTTCCTCAATGATAATTGATTTCCACATCATAATCCTTAATGAGTTCCAACCATCGTTGTTGCCTGAAATTTAGATCCGTTTGCATAAATATGTACTTGAGACTCTTATGATGCGTATAAATCTCGCATCTATGGCCAAAAATGTAATGTCTCCAAATCTTCAATGTGTGCAATATGGCTGCGAGTTCGAGATCATGCAAAGGATAATTATGCTCATGTTTCTTCAATTGCCTAGATGCATAAGCTACTACTCGACCTTCTTGCATCAATACACAACCAAGTCCTTGCCTTGACGCATCGCAATAGATATCAAAGCTCTTGCTCACATCTAGCAATACCAACACAGGTGTTGTTGTCAATCTCTTCTTTAGCTCCTCAAAACTGTCTTGACAGGCTTGAGTCCACTTGAAGGGCTTCTCCTTCATTAACAGTTCAGTCATGGGCTTCACTATCTTTGAAAAGTCCTTAATGAACCGACTGCAATATTCAGCTATTCTAAGAAAACTCCTTATTTCCTTCCCATTCTGCAGCAGTTCCCACTTTAGCACATCTCTAACCTTTCATGGGTCAACTGACACTCATCCTCCTGGGATGACATGGCCTAAGAATGATATCTCCCTTAACTAGAATTGACACTTGTTAAACTTGGCATACAACTGGTACTCTCACAATTTCTGCAAAGTCAACCTTAGATGCTCTTCATGCTCCTCTTCACTTTTCGA
The DNA here is from genome assembly GCA_036927565.1 of Tuctoria greenei. Taxonomy (NCBI): domain Eukaryota; kingdom Viridiplantae; phylum Streptophyta; class Magnoliopsida; order Poales; family Poaceae; genus Tuctoria; species Tuctoria greenei. Next base: position 80,051,492 of record JAYESD010000009.1, on the reverse strand, counting down.
GTAGATCATGATGTCATCAATGAACACTACCACAAACTTATCCAAATACTCCATGAAGACCTAATTTATTGTTGACGGTTGGTACATCACATATGAAAATCTGCAAGTGCACATAGAAACCGCTATAGCACTTCCCCATAAAAAGTATTCCTAAGGGTATTGAATCCAAGGAATGTGTGTGCTAATCTTCTAACTAGTTCACCCATGGACACAAAGCTTGGTGTAAGGCAAGGGATAGAGTGGATTTCCTAAGAGAAGGTGTTCTAATTCAAAGCAAGTCGGTCAATAGCAGCTTGTATTGGGCACTGGCTTACCCTGGTCTGCCAGGCGACTCCCGCCAAGAGCCTATGTCGTAGTCGAACGTGGAGGATTACAACGGACAAATAGGGCTGTCACCACCTACCGCCTACCTCTACAACCCGTGGACTATGTGATAATCAAAGGTAATGTCAAGCCTAGACACCCTGCTTACGCTATCGATTACTTCCCTAACCTCTCTAGCAAAGACTAGGGCCTCTAATTGAATAGAACAATGAACGAACAAGCAACTAAGGAATTAACTTGCTTGAATTAGATAAATGAACTCAAATAGAAATCATGTACATTACTTGAGATGAAACGAACTATTGAGGTACAAAGGTGGAGAGGGTTCGACAAGCCCAAAACATATCCTTAAGTGGAAGAAGTCCGTCAAGCTGGAGCCTCCTCCTCCTCTTTCTCACTCTCTCCCTATTTTCTAAGCACTTTGGCAGCTCTACGCCTTTGGAGTGGAGTACTAGACTCAAGCTTTTAGTGTGTGGAGTGAGGGAGCCCCCTACCCCCTATTTATACCATCCAAAGGTCAGTTTGGCGCCAGAAAAAGTGAGGGACTCAGTCTCCATCGTGATCTCCAAGCCACAAGGAGCCAACATGTGGAGGTTGACCGCGTTTGGCACATTTACCTAGTCGAGTGACCTGGTAGGTCAGCCGAAGTGCCAACGGCTCCAAACGTAGTGTTTTTCTTCCGAGAGGCTGTATTGTGGGGACCCATCATGGGTATGGGTGATTTCCCTCATTTTTAGTTTGTTTTCTCCTCCGACTGGGCCCAAGAATCCTCGTGCTTGGGCCTAATTGGTCAGAAGGTGTGTTTCCTTGATTGGTCCCTGTAAACCATTAATTATGGGCATTATTCACCTGCATACACAATTGCACCAACACTTTTGGAGATAGTAATAACTCCTACCACTATGTTGGTTTTCTAATCCATAGCTTTTATGCAGGGAATTGACAGTTGGATTTGGCAATTAAAGACAGTCAACAAACTCCCCACACTTAGTCCTTTACTCATCCTCGACTGAAGGCAAGAAGAACTAAGTGATATCATAATTCAGCTACAAGTACGAAATATGCATACAAAACATTTCAACACATATCTTAGGTGTTTGAGAGATGGAACGGTTTGAATGTAGTTCACCTGGACTCTTCCTACTGAAATAAACTTGGAAATTTCTATATTTTCCTAAGTCAAAAAGATATTGCCATACTCCTCAAAAGAAAGCTCTGTTCTCTCAATCTATTTAGTCCTCACCTTGGCATGAGTTGCCACTTATTTTCCTACAACTAAATATGGCTTTTTGTGGAGCTTGGTAAGGATAAAAGGGCTAACTTGCAATTCATATGTTACTAAGTCCAAAACGAGATCCTCATGAGAAGACCATGCAACAAAAACCAATGACTAAAGAAATTTTTGTGCACTTATTATGGATGGTGGAAGATGAATGGTGATGATGACTCCCAATTTATCACTCTCTCTTTTTTTGTGCAAGGATGAAACATGGCTACTTATTGGCTCTCTCTCTTTCTCTCTTTTTGAGAGAGAGAGAGAGCTCTTATAGCCATGCCTTCTAATCCTTTTTGTGCATCTTTTTATTCAGAGAGGATTTTGCAGAATTTACATGGAGTATCTTTTGATGGTGGGTGTGTGAAAATCATAGAATATGGTGGAGTGCACAAGTCACTCAAAAGGGTGAAGATTTTGACAAAGTTCAATGAAAATGCAAAGTGGCATATGCATTTGGTTTTCAATATCTCTATCATGTGGACTTGGAGGGTATTTAAATTCTAATGAGAGATGATGGCAAAAATCTAATGACTTTGAAAATTGCAATAGCAAAATTCAATTCCAGCATGGAGAGTTTCCAAGTTTCACTCATTTACCATATCACACCAATCAAATACTTAGATGACATATTTTTCCTAAATTGATATGTGGTTCAAGAATATGGTAATGAAATTGAAATGAGAAGTAGACATATTCCATTCTCTAGCAAAATATGATATATGAAATTGCACAATTTTAATTTCCAGTGAGTTGAATTTTAATGATATTATCATGCATAATCAATTTCAACTTCAAAAATCAGGTATAGAGGGATAAGAGGTGAGAGAGCGCAACCATCACCTTAATGAAGAAGGGTGGGCCAAGCCATCATGGCTTGGTCAAATCTTCTCGTGGTCCTTCATTTGAGGCCCTGAATTGTTTTTCATGATGGTACGAGCATGTTGCACTTTGGGGGGGGGGGGGGGCTGTGGCACCTCCCCCCACACTTGTTCTTGTACCTGTCTTTATTTGATACGAAAATAGGGAAAAGTAGAAGACTCTATCGGCCATACCTAATTGGTGAGTCACAATTTATTTGACAAGGGCACTTTGTATGATAGAATCAAAATAAGTGCCTAAGTCCTATGTAGAAAAGTATTTATGATGTTCTACATTTTACTTCTCTCCTACTTAGCCAAATGGGGATAGTGAGATGATTGGAAAGGAGTGGTGGGGGTTGGAGTTTGATTTATTGGACATGGAAAATTTAACCAAACTTTAAGGATAGGTGTGAGAGTCATTCAAATTGACTACATCTTCCTCTTTGTCCAAATTTTCTTCGGGTTCTAAAAATACCTTGAGACGGTGCCCATTTACTTTGAATAGACGACCTTCATCATTTTGGAGTGTAATTGCTCCATGAGATGAAGTATCTACTATTGTATAGGGACCTTCCCATTTACTTTTTAGTTTCCCATGTTCAAAAAGTTTGACTCTAGAGTTGAAAATTAGTACTTTATCTCCAGGCTTGAACTCCTTAGGCGTAGTTCTTTTATCGTGCCACCTCCTAGTTTTTTCCTTATAGATCTTGGCACTATGGTACGCCTTATCCCTCCATTCTTCTTGTTCAGAAATTTGCATTTTGCGCAACTTTCTAGCTTCGTGGAGATCCATGTTCCATTTTTTAATAGCCCAATATGCTCTATGTTCCAACTCTACGAGTAAATGACAAGTTTTCTCGTAGACAATTTCGAAAGGTGAAATTCCAATGGGTGTATTATAGGAAGTACGGTATGCCCAAAGTGCATCGGGTATTTTGTTCTTCCATCCATTCTCCATCTCAAAGACGGTCTTTTGCAGAATATTCTTGATTTCTTTGTTGACGTTTCTACTTGACCACTTGTTTGGGGATGGTATGGAGTAGCAATGTTATGCCTGACCCCAAGCTCCCTCAGAAATCTTCGGAAAGTCTTATCAATGAAATGAGAACCTCCATCACTTATGACCATTCGGGGAGTTCCAAACCATGGGAAATTATTTCATGAAACATTTTCCGAGCGGTCTTGGCATTGGCACGTTTGCATGGTAATGCTTCTACCTATTTGGACACATAGTCTACTGCCACAAGAATATACTCGCAATCATAGGATTTTGAAAAGGGTCCCATGAAGTTGATCCCCCACACATGAAATAATTCTACATGGAGATTGTATTTGAGGGTCATCGTATTGCGAGCAGTGATCCCTCTGTGCTTTTGGCATTCCCGACATCTTCGAATGAATTCCTTTGTATCCTCATACGTTGTGGGCCAAAAGAATCTGCATTGTCAGATCTTTGCCTGAGTACGGTGAACACCGTAGTGCCCGCCATAGGGGGGCGCGTGCCATCCTTCAATGATTTTGGTGCCTTCGACTGTTGGGACACACCTTCTAAGTAACCCATCACAACATACCCTATAGAGGTATGGATCATCCCACAAATGACGTCGACTCTCAAAAATGAGCTTTTTCTTATCCTGCCCTGGTGGTACGTACCCTGTAACCATGAAGTTTACCATGTCCGCATACCAAGGGTTAGAGTCGGTCACCTTGAGCAACATATCATCACGTAGGAAATCATTAATAGGGATGTCCAGTGTATTTGGGATTTCCATACATGAGATATGATCAGCGACGGAATTCTCTACTCCCTTTTTATCTCTTATCTCCAGGTCAAACTCTTGGAGTAGGAGAAACCATAGGATTAGCCTAGGTTTAGCATCTTTCTTGGTGAGCAAGTATTTCAAAGCAGTAGGGCCTGTGTAGACTATGACTTTTGCTCCAACCAAGTATGATCTAAACTTATCAATAGCAAAGACAACTGCTAGGAGCTCCTTTTCTGTTGTGACATAGTTAAGCTAAGCTCCTGATAGAGTCTTGCTAGCGTAGGCTATTGCACTTCTTATCCTTGGTTTGGCCAAGGACCGCTCCAACGGCATAATCACTAGCATCACACATGGTTTTGAATGCCAGCATCCAATCAGGGGGTTGAATGATTGGAGTTGTGATGAGTGCCTTCTTGAGGATGTCAAAAGATTGGTGACACTCATCATTGAAATCAAAGGGCACATCCTTAGCTAATAGGCTAGTGGGCCTAGCGATTTTGGAAAAATCCTTGATAAATCGTCGGTAGAACCCCGCATGGCCTAAAAAGCTACAAATACCCTTAATTTTTGTGGGAGGTGGAAGCTTTTCAATAACTTCAATTTTGGCTTTGTCTACCTCAATCCCTCTTTCGAACACCAAGTGTCCTAAGACGATGCCTTCACGGACCATAAAATGACACTTTTCCCAATTTAGCACCAGGTCCTTCTCTTGGTATCTTTGTAAGACCCTATCTAAGTTCTCAACTCAATGATCAAAAGTATTTCCATAGACGGAAAAGTCATCCATGAGAACTTCCATGATTGCTTCAATCATGTATGAGAAAATAGACATCATGCACCTTTGGAACGAAGTGTGTGCATTGCACAACCCGAACAACATTCGTTGATAGGTGTATATTCCATAAGGGCATGTGAAGGTGGTCTTACTTATATCATCAGGGTGGATGGGAATCTAATAATAACCAGAATACACATCAAGGAAAAGAAAGAAGGAATGTTTCGCTAGCCGCTCAAGCATTTTGTCAATGAAAGGCAGCGGGAAATGATCCTTCCTTGTTGCCTTGTTGAGTTTTCTGTAGTCAATACACATCCTCCACCCTGTGATAGTTCATTGAGGAATGAGTTCATTCCTCTCATTTAGAACGAATAACATTCCTCCTTTCTTGGGCACTACTTGGACAGGGCTGACCCACTCAATATGAGGGACGAGATAAATTGTCCCGGTATGCAAGAGTTTCAAGACTCCTTTTTTACAACCTCCCCCATAGCATTGTTCAACCTCCTTAGAGGTTCCCTAGACAGTGTGCTAAGAGGGTCGGTGGGAATGTCATGGGTGCAGAGAGCAGGGTTGATTCCCTTAAGGTCATGGAGTGAGTAGCCTAGGACGGATCTATGCTTTTCTAAGACGGTCATAAGTTTGGCAGTTTCATCTTGTTAAAGCTTGTCACTTATGATGACAGGAGCTTCCTCATCACCGTGTAGGAAAGCATAGCGTAGGTCTGGAGGTAAGGTTTTCAATTCAATCGGGGCTTTTGTGATGGCTCTTCTTTGGGAAAACCAAATCTCTCCTGCAATTCATCCTCTTCTTGGATGAATTGTTCTTCTTCTTCAATTTTAGGAGGGTCTAAGAATTGAAGGGCCATGGATTCCTCGATTGGCTCACTCTCGAGGGGAGATTCTGCTAATGTGTTCTTGGATCGCATAATGGGAATGGAAAACTTCGCCACCAAGTTTAATATGTAGGCTGCCTTTTGAGGGTGCATCCACAAGTAATTTCTCAATGGGTAACCCTATCATTACATCGAAGTCTTGGAATTCGAAGACATGAAAATCAAGGCAGAACTCGATGTTCTTGTGTCTTATAGACACATTTTTCAAAATCCCATATCCGTCCTTTATATTCCCATAGGAGTCTCTGAAGGATTTTCTTGTTGGAGCCCAGGGTAGATCACCCAAAATGGCTCAAGCACAATTTTTGAAAATGATATTGGCTCCAATAGTGGGATCACAAAGGACGTTCACCATTACCCCTTGAATAAGACATCGAAGGGTTGCTGAGGGTGAGTTTACCCGAATAATTTCAGGTGAAAGCTCAACCTCCACCGTCCATTCCCTACTCATGATCGAGGTCAACTCCTTGATCATTTCTTGAAGGAATTTTCCTTTGGGAGGATCAAGGAGTGAGGGATATAATGATGGTTTCCTTCCATAACAATACTTTGAGGCATTTCCAAAATCTTCAAAAACATCTTCCTTGAAGCACAATGGAAACTCCAATGTCGAATTTCTTCTTCCTTCGATGTCTTTGGTTCAGGTGAGGATTTCATAGTCACAACATGAGACGAACATGGTATGGGTTCCGGGTTGATTATGGGTGGATCCTCATGTCTCAACAAGGCTTCCTCTTGAGGAGGTTCATTAAGACCGGCGATGAAGGATGTATTTTCTAGAATGTGTTCTAGAAATTCCCTTCCTTCAATCGGTATCTTACGGAGGAAGGAGCGTCCAACCATTATGTCGAGGTATAGGGCAGAATCCTTGTCAAGCCCAAAACAAAAATGTTGTTATAACACATGTTCGGGAATTGACAAGTCCGGGCCTGATTTGGTTAGCAATGAGAATCTAGCCCAGGCTGCACCTATAGATTCCTTCCCGAATTGCTAAAAGTTGAGAATTTCCCTTCGTAGAGAGGCATCTTGGGAGAGTGGAAAGAATGCAACAAAAAATTTGTCTCAAAGTTCTTTCCATTTTCTATTTGCACTCCCCAGGGTATGAGTGTACCACTGCTTTGCTCTTCCCTTGAGGGAAAAGGGAAACAATTTCCACTTAAGGGTTTCTTGTGTCATGCCCTTGATTATAAGGCATGAACACCATTGCTCAAACTCCCGCAGGTGATGGTAAGGATTCTCACAATGCGTCCCTGAGAAGAATTGCTCCCAAACCATGGCTATAAAGCCAGGGTGGAGTTCATAGCTAGTTGAGGAAATGGGGATCCGCCGATGGCGGAGGCTCACAGAACTCACCCTTAGGCGCAGATAGAGAAAGAATGGTGGCTTGCTCCATAGTTTAGATGGCTGAAAGGTAAGGAATAAATATAAAAAAATACGAGGGTGAACAAGGTTCGAAGATCAATAGCAACAATTTCGCGGCACGGAACTAGAAGTGCTTGTTGATGGCTAGTACATCACAGATAAAAATCCGCAAGCGCGCGGAGAAACCGCTGTAGCACTTCCCCTTAAAATGTATTCCCAAGGGTATCGAATCCAAGGAACGTGTGTGCTAATCTTCAAACTAGTTTACCCAAGGACACAAAGCTTGGTGGAAGGCAGGGGATAGAGTGGATTTCCTAAGAGAAGGGGTTCTAATTCAAAGTAAGTCGGTCAATAGCAGCTTGTATTGGGCACGGGCTTACCCTGGTCTTCCATGCGACTCCCGCCAAGAGAATATGGCGTAGTCGAACATGGAGGATTACAATGTATGGATAGGGCTGTCACCACCTACCGCCTACCTCTACAACTCGTGGACTACGAGATAATCAAAGATAACATCAAGCCTAGACACCACGCCTACGCTATCAATTACTTCCCTAACCTCTCTAACAAAGACTAGGGCCTCTAACTGAATAAAGAGATGAACGAACAAGCAACTAAGGAATTAACTTTCTAGAATTAAATAAATGAACTCAAATGGGAATCATGTACCTACCTTACTTGAGATGGAAAGATCTGTTGAGGTACAAAGGTGGAGATGGTTCGACAAACTCAAATCTTATCCTTAAGTGGAAGAAGCTCGACAAGTCGGAGGCTCTTCCTCCTCCTCTTTGTCACACTCTCCCTATTTTCTAAGCACTTTGGCAGCGCTATGCCTTTGGAGTGTAGTAATAGACTCAAGCTACTGGTGTGTGGAGTGAGGGAGCCCCCTACTCCCTCTTTATACCCTCCAAAGGTCGGTTTGGCGCCAGAAAAAGCAAGGGACTCAGTCGCCATCGTGATCTCCAAGCCGCGAGGAGCCAACACATGGCAGTTGATCGTGCATTTACCTAGTTGGGCGACCTGGTAGGTCGGTCGAAGTGCCAACGGCTCCAAACGCGGTGTTTTTCTTCCAGGAGGCTGTTTTGTGGGGCCCCCTCATTTTTAGTTGGTTTCCACCTCCATGTGGGCCCAAGAATCCTCAGTCTTGCGCCTGATTGGTCGGAAGGTGTGTTCCTTGGATTGGTCCCTGTAAATACCTCTAATTATGGGCATATTTTACCTACATACACAATTGCACCAACACTTGTGGAGATAGTTAGAAAATAACTCCTACCACTATGTTAGTTGTCCAATCCATAGCTTTTATGCTGGGAATTGATGGTCGGATTTGGCAATTAAGGACCGTCAACATTCATGAGATACATGAAGTATGCGAGTGCATTAGTCAATCCAAATGACATGACCGTATACTCATAGGATCAATATCGTGTCCTGAATGTTTTCTTAACTATGTCTGATGGTCTAATCTTCATTTGGAAATATCCCGACCGTAGATCAATCTTAGAGAATATTTTGGCTCCCTTTATCTGGTCAAACAGATCCTCTATGCGGGGCAGTGTGTACTTATTCTTAATTGTCACCTCGTTGAGAGACCGGTAATCCACACACATTCTTTGGGATCCATCTTTCTTATCTACAAAAAGCACTGGGGCTCCACATGGTGACAAACTTTGGCCTATAAAACCCTTCTCTAACTGCTCTTGGATTTGCTTCTTGAGCTCTGCTAATTCTTTAGGAGGCATCCTATATGGCCTCTTTTCTATAGGTGCAGTTCCATGTATTAAATCAATGATGAACTCGATGTCACGATCAGGTGGCATACCAGGAAATTCCTTAGGAAACGCTTCTGGGTACTCATGAACAACCGGAATTTCCTCCAAAGATACTCATTCTGCATGATTTACCATTGCCTTCTTGGTTGTTCGCTGAACTGCCTTGAACTCTATATTGACCCCTTCTTCATTTGTCAATTGCACTGTTCGAGTAGCACACTGAATCACTCTGTTATGCTTCCTTAGCCAATCCATTCCAAGTATGATGTCCAAGCCTTGCAATTCAGGACTATAAGGTTGGCTAGGAAATGTGCCCCCCTTATGGAAATACCTTACTTTTTGACATACTATATTCGTCCTCATATCCCCTCCAGGAGATTTAACCAACAAGGTATACTTCAGGTATGATATGGGCATGTTATGCTTTGCAACATACTTTGATGAGATGAATGAATCGGATGCTCCAAAATCAAATAATATAGTAGCAGGGTCGGAGTTTGCGAGAAACATATCAATCACAACATCTTCAGCTTGTTGAGCCTCTTCTACAGATACATGGTTCACCTCTCCAGGAGCGAAATTCTGTGGTCCTCGGTTTCCTTGGGTTGCTCCTCCATTGGGCCTAAGATCCTGCCTTAGAACATATTTCATATGACCTTGACCTGATCTGGGGCATTGATTTGCAAAGTGTCTCACTTGACCACAAGTATAGCAAGTCTTTCCACTAGTGGTGCCAGCAAAGTTAGGGCGAGGCTGATTCTGAGCATAAGCGATCATATTTGGATGCGGTGCAGGCTGCATAGATAAGTGAGGTGCTTGCATTGAAGGGCGTTGCTGCATTGGATGTTGTGGTCCTGGTGGATAAGCAGGGCAGTATGCAGCAGCAGATGGGTTGTCATATGGTGCAGCAGGCGGTGCATAGCGAGGACGAACATTGCTTCCTTGAGGTTGTCTATGATATGGCATCTTCCTCTTGTGATCCAGCTCCATCTCATTGATCTTATTCTCAACCACAATGGCTTTGTCAACCATCTTCTTGAAATTAGCATAGTTAGTATTGAGCAATTGAACTTGAATTTCATTGTTGAGACGCCTCATGAACAGATACTTCTTCCTGCTATCAGTGTTGGTGTCCTCTGGAGCATATCTAGACAGTTGAGTGAATTTGTTGAGATACTCATTCAGACTCATCCTTCCTTGCCTGAGGTTTTCAAATTATTGCCTTCTCAGTATCATGACTCCCTCAGGTACATAGTAGAAACGGAACTTATCCTTGAATTCAGCCCAGGTGATTCTTTCTTGATTTTCATGAGCATTGCAGTGAGATTCCCACCAATCTACAGCAGCTCCAACCAACTGGTGTGATGCAAAAAGAACCTTTTCTTTGTCATTGCACTGGACTATAGCAAGTTTCTTCTCTACAGTCTTCAGCCAATCATTAGCTTCCATAGGGTTTGTGGCTTGAGCAAAGGTAGGCGGTCTGGTCCTCATGAACTCTGCCAAACGGTTCTGGGGTGCTGGGGGTGGTGGTGGCGGAGGCATGTGGGGCTGATTGTTGTTACCAGCTTGCAGTTGTCCCATAGTCTGTATCATCATCTGCATGAGCTAGTTCTTCATAGCCAACAACTGCTAAAGGTTGCTAGCTCCATGTCCAAGTCCATTGTTGTTCTGAGGTGCTCCATTGTTCTCCTCCTCACCATTGACATTCCTCTGGTTACGAGTCATCAACATCTGTTGGTGAACGAATAGTAGATATGGAACAATTTAGAATTTGAAAAGAAACGCCCCAAGTATATGCATCAAGGTATGTGTAACTAAACAACTCATTTATTAATACTAAACCCTATTAGAGGATGTGGACAAGGATTCCACCTCTCTACTACATGTTGATGTGGACAAAACGCTGAGCGTTCCACAACTCGCACCAAGCACACAAGCGCAAGCACACACCGTGAAAAATTCAGCACACCACACCAAACACAACAAAAATGATCTAAACAGTTCTCTAACTTCTAAACCGAAGACCTAGACTTAATTGTGTGAACCACGGCTGTCCTAACCATGAGGCGGGGAAGGCAGCGGCAACGGTGAGGCATACATGGGTGCACGCCAAGGTGATTTGGCTGTCCATGTAGGTGCTGGAGAGGTTGCTACAACATTGACTTCCACAGTGGCACGGATTTCCTCTTGCTTCTCCATGATGAACAGCTTCTTACGGAGGTATCGGATCTCTTCCATGGCTTTAGCATAGCGATTTTCTAAGTTCACCAATACTTCCTGAGATCTATCAATGGCACGAGAACTGATTGCTCCATCTTGCAATCTTAAGACTTCCCTTGTTTCCTTCTTGCATTGCGGGTGCAGCGCAAAACTGGTATCTCCAACCTTCTCCCGATAGATGTGGCACAATCTGGTAAGTGCATCCCAAGCCACATCATCAACAGCTTGCTCCCTGGTACTTCACATGTAGATGCAAAGTGTCGAGTGACCACCTCATCTCTAGCAAGAACAGTAACTTGAGCCCTCCATTCTTCACGTCCATGGCAAGGAATCCTCTTGACATAATCATTTGGGTGCATCTTGCATAGATCAAGGAACTCCTTCAATTGTTTAGCTGCAAATCCTCCATCAGTGCCACCGGAACATAATTCTTGGGCATCATGGTAAACTAGGCATTTATCCTTCTTCCTGGCTTCACTAGGCTGTGATGCATTCTTTTGAGCTTCAGGTGCTTCCTCTTGTGCAGCGGGTTCATCCTCTTCCTGCGGTTCCTCCTCTTCTTGGGATTCATCTTCATTCTCCTCGTGTGCTTCACCTTCCTCTTCCTTACTATCATAGATTTCCACCATCTCCGGGTCTTCCTCTTCCTCATCATCATAGAATTCTGCCATCTCAGGGTCTTCCTCCGTCTATTCGAGTGTTCATGATCATCTTCCTTTGCGGGAGAACTCACTTCTTCCACCTCTTGGGTTGGTTCCATTCGTGGCTCTTCGCGAGGCCTAAGCTTGCTTCCAAGGGGTGGCAAACGAGCGCTCTTGCGGGCTGTCATTTTGGTGTGAGCCATCTATAAGAAAACACAAGAATATTAGAGGAAAAGGAAAATATCAGTTCTGAAATTGCAGCAGCCATAAATTAAGATGAGAGGATGTGCATTTGCTCAAAAAGATGGAAAAGTGGCAAAAATTGCAGCAGCAGCAAAAACATACATATTTCCTACTTATATAGCTAGTGGAAGGCAAAATAGTGCAAAACAGGCAATTTTTGAATAGCGAAGAAGTCCTAAGTGATTTGTGGTGTCCATTCTACCTAGGCTTGCGTCCTACGGTCAAACACGGCTCTGATACCAATTTGCGACACCCGTTCCAAAAATGAACCAAGTGTGATGCATATGTGTGCCCAGGATGTTTAACACACATACACAAGTGATTCACAAACGAAAAAAAAGATAAAACCATATCTCGAATAATAACACTAATAATAGTACCTTATTATAAACCAAATAGTCTCGAATACATGCTCTAAAAAACTACAGCGGAAAACTCTAAACACTAAACACTCCAAACTCTACAGACAAGCTTGACGGTAACAAGCAGCCTAGAACTCAAAGTCCTCCAGATACTCCTCATTGACGCCTGCGCCTAAATTTGTTGGAGGAATAGCAAGGGTGAGCACATGTCGTACTCAGCAAGTGTGGGAAAGTATGACATGTAGCTTAAAATAGAAATGATAATTAAAATGGGCTAATTGCATAAAAGTACATTCAAAACAGTTGAAAATTCAATTATATAATCATCAAGAGTGGTACTTACCAAAATAACCCAATTAACATTAATTTCAACTTAAATAGCCAGTACCAGCATTAAGAGTCCATAACCAACTCATAACTACTCATATGTCTCATTTTCATAAATTCTATATACCAAAGACAATTAATAAACCATACCAATTCCCAATTCATTCCCAACCATTAAACCGATTCAAGGTCCATAACTCTAATCATGTGAGGGTCCAGGTTACTCATAACCAGGAGCACAGCTATCATGATAGTTTTTAAACACACTCTGCAGAGGTTGTACCACTTTATCCACAAGTTTATGATTTCATCACCTTTCGATGACTATGGAACCTCAATTATGCCATCTCACACTTCCTTATGTGTGTGGCCAAGAGATCACAAAATAGTCTTTACAAAGTGATTACTAGCATATTTAGAGCCCATTGAGGTTTCACCGGTGGTGATGTCTCCAACTGAGCACGTCCAACCAAGGGCCCCCTCTTGAGCTATTCGAATCCCAGGGTAGTCCCACCGTCAACTACAAACCCATCTGACAACCCCTTCCCCGAGCCTTCCTTAATGGTCCAAAAAGTACTGGCGGCACACTAATTAGTCAGCTAGGCCGCACCCATACTTGGCCCTGTGGTGGCACTGTAAATTCTGGATGGTCGCTCCACGAACTGGTCCTTAGATCTAAAGCAAGTGAAACCACCCAAAACAGTCCAACCCATTCCACATATCCGGCTTGCTTAGATCCCTAGGCACCATGTTGCTAAAGGGTCATTATTACCAATTGTCATCATTTAAATACTCAATAGTTCATAATTAAGTAATATGATGGTTTCGCAAACCCAATTAAGCATTGCGAAACAAAAGTGTAAAATATCCTTCCCGACTCTCTACAATGTGTTCAAGCAACAAGGGTGGTCATACAAAACTAGTAAAATCCTATAATTGGTTTCCCATTAGTTGACACAAGCATGTAATTTTGTAAACAAAACATTAAAAAACCTGGATCAAAATGATCAAGGACACTTGCCTTGCTCTCGAGCCTGGTTTAGATCAAAGGATTTGAAGTTATGGTTCTGCAGGTCCTCGAAAGCACTCTCTACAGCAAGACCTTCTACACCGTGCGACAAATATGCAAAACAAACATTACAATCAAATAATGCGCATATATTACTCAATATGCCATGATATGCATGATTAATGCAATTGTGAGGTAAAACTTGTTAATGAGTTGCTATTAATGTTTACTAACTAGTTACAGTAGTTTCTAACAAGTTTAAACAAGAGTTGAATTGATTTGAGTCAAATTGGAATTAATTCGGCCTGAACTAGGTTCAGACACCGGACTAGTGAGCTGTTAGGGTCGGACTAGTCCGCCCTGTCTAGAACTGTGAAATAGGGTTTTCTGGACAGCGGGATTTTAGGGTTAATTTCACGTGGAAAAGGAGATGTAGAGGGTGTACCACGTGTTTAGAGATCCAAGGATCAAGAATTGGATGCAAAGCTTGAGTCTTGACGATTAGGGTTTGATGAGAGGTGTTGATGACAATTTGGTTGATGAAGAACGTTGATGACGAGAAGTTGATGAAGATCGAGCTTGACTGAGCCTTCTCCCTGTTATCCTTCTCTTCCTTGCTTCTAGACCTCTTCTTGATGTCGGCGCAAGGCAAAAGGTGGCAGCAAGGGTTTTCAATGGTGATAGAGTGGTGTGAGGTATTGGGTTGCTTATATAGGGGTGGAGAGGTAGTGTTTTGGGGTGAATTCCAAGTGGATTTCGGTGGGGGGCGAGTAGGGGCCAAGGTGGGGTCCTCACGGGCTCCTCTGAGGTTGGGCACGGAATTCTTGGGTCCAATTAAGGCAATTAGCCAATCACCAATCATGGGAGAATAATAGAATTCGTGTTTAATTCTGCAGGCCCGATGAGTCCGCAATAGGGACCGGATAAGTCCGTTTTGGAACAGAGACTATTTCAGACAAGTCCGGTACAGGGGCTGGACAAGTCCGGTGTTGCAAAAGAAAGCTGATCCAGACTGAATTTAGACAAGATCGTACTAGTCCAGTCGGGAAACGGACAAGTCCGGACAACATCAGAACCATGAACCGAACTAGGCTGTGCAATGTGTCGGAAAAGTCCGGGCTGTGAAGATCTGAAGTTTCTGAAACCGAAGAGGGATACCAGACTAGTCCAGGGTTGATGTTGGACAAGTTCGTTGATGCTGGACAAATCTGCATCTTGATAGAAATAAATGGCTGATTAGACCTAAATTCATTTTAATCAGGTTTATTTTAAGGTTGCTTTATATTAAACATGTATGACAATGCATGCAGTGCATTATGCATGAAAATGAGGGTGTTATAAGTGCATATGAGATCAGATGTCCTGAGTTGATGGTTGTCGGGTCCTTTTATAGTCCAAGGCTGGACAGTTTACAAGTGGGGCCTGAGTCGCGACAGGCAGCCCCAGGGAGATCATAACCCTGTACAAAATCTATGGCTTTATGGTTTTTTGCTCACTCCTCTGACCGTGGCTTGAAGACTCATCGTCCTGCGGCGCCGAATGCCAGAGGCTAAGCATAGTTGTTGATGATAGCAAGGTATGTCCCATCCATCGTGGTGGCGCATCCTACCATGTCATTAGCATGGGGTAGGACTGCAGCGCCTTCAGTGTGATGTGATTGGGCACCGTGGCAACTGGGAGGGGTGTGCGCCACGCCCTTGTGCCTGGGGAAGGCATGTGTCTTGAATGCGCAACCGGAGAGGGCACACCGCCCTTTACTCCCGCAACCTACCTACCACGCAAAGCGGGTTGCGGGACACGTGGAAGCACAAGAGCCCACCTCTGTGGAGGAGGTCGGGTCCGGTGATGCTGGCCTGCTGGACACGAGGCAGTCGTGGAGCCCACCTCTGCAGAGAAGTCAGCACGTGAGCCCAGGGGCACGTGGTGGTACCGGGGCCTGCCCCTAAGGAGGGGTGGGGTCCAGGCCAACTGGACTCATGGCATCTCTAGGACCTGCCTTAGCGGGGAGGTAGGGTGCTTAGGCATTCTTAGCCCCTGCACGAGAGAACCCGATATACAGGGTACTGACAGTGGCCCCAAGCCCACCTCGGGTAAGGCGATGATCCCACAAGTGGGGCCTTCTCCTTTACTTCTCGTGCAGCCTTTTCGATCCTATTTTGGGCAGTAGAGGGAGCAGCATGCCGTTGACACCATGGACACGTGTCTGCTCATGGTAGACGGGTCATGGCGATGTAATGTATCCTGATGTGAGACTTCATGTGCGATGGATCCCTGTGCAGCCGCTTCACCTCCGCAGCGCTGCATCCTCGGGAACCGCCGAGTTGCCCTCTTGGGTGACTGGCCGCTCGGTCTGGATCATCTAACAGGCTACCTGGGTCCCACTGTCAATAGCTTTGCGGTTTGCACGGTGCGTACCAAGCCTAGGCGACTCACACGATGTGCTCCCAAGCATCGTGGGGGTGAGTAAAAGGAAACCTCTGCAGCCAATGGAAGTTCCTTCCTCATTCACCCCCTTGTGCTCGAACCTTCCATCTTCCCCCTTAGTGCTTGAGCTTTCATCTTTCCGCCAAGTCCTTGCTTCGCATCTGCTCCAATGGCTTCATGCTTGCCTCGTCCTCATATCGAGAGGACCAAGGACCTGGAGCTAGTGAGGCAATTGCTCGGCTGGCGCGAGGAGAAGCAGAAGCAGTGGATCCACTGCGGATCCCTCCCGCTCAAACTACAGAGCAAAGAGATCGTGCTCTTTGTCGCATGCGCATTGCTTGGGTTGTGCCCCCGGTGTCCTCCTTCCTCGCTACACTACTGGAGGTCTTCAGCCTCCAGCTTCATCATTTGCCGTCGAACTCCCTTGCGATGGTGGCGATCTTTGCGCACCTCTGCGAGATGTTCATGGGGATCCGCCCTATCGTGTCGCTATTGCAGCAATTCTTCGTGTTGAAGACCACCTGGTCGGGTTTGAAGAATCAGCTAGGGGCCTACTATTTCCATCTTAATAGCAAGGCCCCGAGAATGTACATCACACCCTTCAGTGCTCGAAAGTAGGACCACTAGAGGGACGACTGAGTGATCGTAATGGTCGACGCCCACGATTGTATGAACCTGCCTACCAACGGGCCGAACTTCATCTGCTCTACCTGGGAGAAGAGCCCGTAGCTATAGAAGGAGTACGCTTTGATGTTGAATAGAATCGAGTTCCTAGCGGACCATGGCTTGACTTCGCTGATGGTGATGGCAGCCTTCATGTACCAATGCATGGCCCCTCTCCAGCACCGCTACCGACCGGTGTGGTATTACACCAAGCTGCAGGGCTGCACCTGGTTGGAGATTAGCCTCGGCTCAGAGCCAAGCCAGGAGATGATGTTCGGGATGCTGGCAAAGGTGAGCGGCGACCTGCTGATTGCCGACATCATCACCTTGTCAACATCCTGCCAACCGCTCTTCATGGACCAAGTGCTGAGGTCGAAGATCCTGAAGGAGATGTCGAACCTGGATGCCCTTTGCGTCGCTCCACGGCAGGTCAAAGACGCATCTCGAGGGATAGTCATCCTTAGTACGAACAACTATAGGAGCCAACAGGAGTCCAGGATCGAACCCTGGCGCATCGACGAAGGTGCCTACTTCTGGTAGCAATGCTACTCCTTCAAGTGGCGGACATGTTCAGGCTTCGGAAGCGATGTCGAGTGTGCCTCCGTTGATGGAGGTCAACATCACGCCCCTTCCCGAGCATCCCGCGAGGAAGGAAGCTCCATCCTTCGGCAGCGATGCGGGCTCTGCACCATAGAGTGCGTCAGAACCAGGCTCGGAGCAAGCGCCAGAACCTGCTCATAGAAATGACGCTCAAGTTCCCGAAGCCAGTGCCACAACGAGTGGGGTAGCGTCGGGCACTATTGATATTTCTTACGCACCACTAACAATTCATCTCTGGCTAGTGGGCCAGAAATGCTTGTTGATGGTTCCTTAGGATCACAGAAAGAATTCCGCAAGCGCACAAAAACTATCGGTGTGGCATTTCCCCTTAAAAGAGTATTCCAAGGGTGTCATTTATTGTATCCCAAGGGAAGGCTAGGTTGAAGTTTAGCAATCATTAAATGTAAGGGGTAGAATGGTCTAGGTAGGATTCTAGTGAGGATGGATAAAAGGTAATGGAGGTAGTGTGACACACACAAGAGCATTCTATTTGAAGGGGGATAAATAGATACTAGATGGAGATTAGACTAAGAGATAGTGAGTTACTCTTACAATGCTTCTATTGTACATATATATTGCCTAAGTCGATTACTAACGAATCATGTTAATGTTGAATTCGTATGCTACGCGGTTCAACACATCAGGCACGGGTTTACCCCTAGCAATACTAGGACAACTCCTGCCAAGAGCATGTGGCATAGCCGAATGTGGAGGATTACAAAGGACACATATGTTGTCACCACCTACTGCCTACCTCTTCAATCTGTGGGTCTACGAGACATTCAACACTACTTAACTATCCTAGCACCATGCTAGCATATTAAGTAAATACCTTACGAGCCTAGGCACAAGCCATCCTGAGGCAATGAACTAAATCATCATTAAAACCAATGTTGAAGCAAAGCATAGTTATTCATATTAACATAATCATATCATAATTAGTTAGACTATAGTGGGGGTTTATAGTGTTTATGATGGTAAGATGAGATTATTATAATGCAATCATAAAGACTATACATACCACATATATGGACTCCACAATCATAGAAGAAACGCTTTATTCAAGCATACGTATAATGGAAGACTAAAGAAAACATATTTATTATGAATAAAGTCATAAATACAAGAAGGAATACATGAGCCATAACTTTCCCAATTTAGAATTGTGAAGAGAGACTCCCTCTATTTGTTTCCCAATTTTGGGACTAGAGACTCTCCTCTCTACAACCTAAACTCCTCTAAGATTATGGAAAGTAGTGGATACAATAGAATGAAGCCCAAGTGGTGTGTGTTGAAGTGAGGAGTAGGGGGTCCTATTTATAGCTAGAGAAGGGTCGGTCCTGCTATAATTAGCGTGCGAATCAGTCTTCATTGTTATCAGGACACCACAAGGAGTCGACACGTGGAAGAAGACCGGATTTGGCGCAAAGAAGAGGTCGGTCGAACAGGGGGTTCGGCTGGCCTGGTCAGTGTCCCATTTCTCGTGTGCTTTCTCAGGGCCGCTGACTAGTGGGTCCCCTTGACTGATGTGGGTGATACACTGTTGGATCTCCTTGGATATGTCTGTTTGTAGGTTATTTGATCCATGTGATGCCATGTTTCATTGCTTGATTGGCTGGGATGGTAATATTTAGGATTGCTCCCCCTCTTTCACCTCAATTCCTGCATAAAAAGTCTGCATGCAATATTTTTCCAAAGACAAGTGGAAATAGGTTAAGTAGAAAGGTGATGTGTGCAAGAAATGACATATCCTTTACATAATTGAGTTATATTGACGGGTGAAATTGGGGTATTACAGCCGTCAACAAACTCCCCCAAGATTTTCCTTTGCTCATCCCGATGCAAAGTCAAAACTTTAGGTTGATGATCAGGAGTTCCTACTATGTTTTACCTTTTAGAAGTATCAAGTGCACAACAAAATACTCTACCTAGAATTGCAAAAATTGGCTATGGTACTTTACCCTTCTCGAGTAATTATGGGTCTTATGCTTTTTTTCATATTCATGGGTAGTTGAAAGATAGAACAGTAGACGGGGCAAGCATAGCCTAGTTATCAAGTTCCACTTAAATTTTGGAGAGTTTCAATTCAGATTTTAAGTATCTCAATTTGATTCTCTCAATCACTCCCTTTTGTGTAGTAGAAATATAAATCCTCACAAAGGCATTTGCATGTACTAATCCTACCACTAAATAAGGATTATATGTGGAGCTCGGTAGGGAATGAGAGTAGGCATATTTGCAACACATAATACTGCTAAGTCAAAAGAGTAAGCCTTAGGAGAAATCAATTCAAAACATTTTTATTCAAGTCTTGTGCATGTGTGATGAAATGGAAGTGGAAGTGGATGTTGAGGTGACTCCTTTTGATTTGGACTCTCTTTATTGCAGGGATGACACATGACTATTTTTTTCTCTTTTTTTTCTCAGGCTTATGATGTAAGCATGCATTTTCTTTTTCTTTTTCTTATAACCATGTCTTCTACTCCCTTTTTATGCAATAAACATGAAGAGAGTACTAAGCATGAAAGGCATGGAGTTCCTCTTTTTATGTGGATGATGATATGATGGAATTTCTCTATCTTGTAGTGTAGAAGTATAGCATGTTCAAGTGAAGCCTTGAATTCAAAAAAAAATGAATAAATTCTCACATAGGACTATACTAGTTTGACTAAGCTCAATGTGAAAGGAAATATCATATGCATAATGTTTATCAATGTGAAACATCATATGGCTTTGGTAGGCATTTCCAATCAAATGAGGAGAACTCAAATCTTTTCACAATTTCTCCGAAAATCTAAGTCTTACTTTTAAACAAGGAATAGCAGCCCTATTACTATTTTAAATATCTCAACAACTTAGAATTAGATTAAACTTTTGCTACCCACAGTTTCTAAATTAAGGCAAAGTTAATTTTAGCCAATGAAAGAAATATTTGGAGAGTTGCAAGTTGTAAACTAGGGACATAGAAAAACTAAAACAGAGCAACTATTCATCATTTCATCTATGTGAATTCTATCTATTCTTACCGCACATCTTCATTTGATGGAAAGCAAATATTCATTACTTATTTTTTGAGTTTTTTTATTTCTGTATGCAAAGTGAATGGTGGGTGAATGGAAAATAAATATGCAATGGGTGTGATACAAGTTACCTCAAGTGGGGGTCCTCTCCCAAGCTTGTTCTTCAACCACCTCTCTAATAAGTGTTGAACCCTTGATGATGGAAGTATGCCGCGAGATGGTCTTGCTGTTGTTGTAGCGTGAACTGAGTGCCCATGTGTTGTTGTCAGTCTTGGGTACCTTGGACATGGTCTTGGAGTGTGTTGTAGATGTCTTCTGTCCACACTTCAGGGTCTCCCATACATCTCATGAGGTTTGTCTTTCCTTGGCTATAGTCATTATGACTTCTAGCCGAAAAGGAAGAACGTCCTCTCATTGATGTTGGAGGCAAGCTGCTAGAGCTTGAAGTGGATTGGGATGGCTCCCATCCGGTACTCGGCCATTCAAGCCAAGACAAACCTCCGGCCTCATATGGTTGAGGTAGAGTCCATTCGGGTGCATCACCCGTTGGGTTCTCTTCCTCTTGGTACGCATAGACCGGGGAGGTTGTTGGAGGCATGCCCATGGTCGTGCTCCTTGCACGGCTCCTAGTTACACTGCCAGAGACATTATTTCTCTAGCTTCCTTGATGGGAAGAAGATAAATGGTTAGTCTCTGGCATTTGTACAAATGAAAATCCGAGTTAGGTAACCAAATTTCATTGAGAAGGTCGGGATAGAAAAATACCAAAGAGCCAGTATGATCAGGCTTAAGAGTATGTCCTTGCACTAGATAATCTCCATTAATCAATTCTTGTTCAGTTTCAATGTACTCAAATGGAGTATATTCTAATTCTTCTACCCTAGTAGCAATTCGGGTAATCAATTAAGTGCATTCAGTTGGCCCTGTCCTTGAAATATAATCTAACCATTGTGTCATCATTACCTTAACTAGAGCGACTTTTAATTTTTTAATCATGGCAAACAAAATTCTCAGTTTGTCATCACGAATTACTCTAACATCTCCTCTAGGAAACATAGTCATAGCCACCCATCTATGCATGAAGTGTAAAGTGGGATTTTGCAAGTGGCTATTTCTAGGAGCCCTACATGTGACCTCACTAGTCAATTCCTGCCAAAAACATTGTTTATTAAATCTAGGCAAAGTGTCTAAATCTAGCAAACAATGTTTATGGAAGCCTAGGATTTAACTTAATTCTTTCCATTGGATGTTGTATTATTTTTGAAACAATCTAAAAGTAATACCAACAAATCCTATTTTGAGGGTGCAAAGGAATTGTATAATGAGAAGGCGTGAACCTTTCTCCTCTATATCAGCAAAAATTTCTAATCCTAATGCATGCCAAATGGAAGAGAATTGGAATCCATACCTATTTTGGATATCAAATTCGAATCATAAGCTTAAGTGTGATAAAACTCACAATCTTGGAGGAGCTTGCATGCTTGATCTTCAACTTCACTTTGTATGTCATGGTCGTTGTCATAGAGAAGTTGATGCGGGTTGCTTCTCTCACCCATGTGAGTGTCTTCATACACACTCCTCCTCTGTGGACTTGGTGTAGCAACGGAGGAGAGGTGTGCACTTGAGTCTCCACCATTGCTTGAGCTTGCAGCCTCCTTCTTCTTCCCGAACAATCTCTTCATTCCTTTCATGGCCACAACAAGCGAGAACACAACAAGGAAAAAACTCAAAAAGAAGTGATGTTAGCGAACAAGACCCTCGATAAATTTTTCCTTAAAGAACTTGAGAGAAAATTGCAAATTCAAATGAAAGCAAATCTTTTTGGATTGGATTTAAGCAAGAGTGCTTCAATGAAGAGCAAGAAAATAATGTGAGCAAGAGAGTGACTTGGGGAGGTGTAAAATGAGGTGAAGTGTGAAGAGGGGTGCTCCTCAGGACCACCATTTATAATGCTTCAGCCCCCAACAGTCACCAAGTTCAAAAATATAGCTGTTGGAGAAGAGGGAGCCAAATTGGCTCCATCTCCTAGTCGGCTGACCTGTCAGGTGGGCCCCCTGGTCTAACTTTTGGCATGTAGTCCCCCAACAGCTATACAATTAGTATGTTTGTGAATTAACCACAGAGGCATCTCAGAAAATTGTTGTTGTCAACTAAAACTCTTCTTCAAATCCAAGAAAATTATTTTGGTGAAAAGAAAAAAAATAAAAATGATGATTGAGGATATAAGAGTCCAACTCACTAAAAAATCAAATCTGCAGTGGAAAAAATCAAACTAAGTGGGAAAATCAAATGGGGTGGAAAATAAAAATCAAATACAAATAACTACCAAGTAACCTATTGGCAAGGTCTCACCAAAGTCGATGAGATGGACTTTTCCTCCGTCTTCATTTCTTGGCATCCGGGCCCGTAGGAATGGGCTCGAACGGCTTGTCTTGCTTCCTTCACCACTCTACCTTTGGCGGTTTGGTGGACTTGGGCCCTTGGGAAGGACCAGACTTCTCCGTCTTCTTGGGATGTCGGTGTGGATGAAAAGGCGGGTTCTCCGCATATATCAACTTTCTCATGAATGCAATGAGGGGGTCCACATTTGGAGGTGTGACTTCGACTTCTTGAATGTGTTTAACATTCGGCCCATACTTGATCCGAATCATGGACCATTGCTCAGACTTTGGGCGTAAGTTAAATTTCTCCGCCTTTGATGAGGACATCTCTCCTTTGCATACAATGCAAGGACCGATCACTAGAGCATGTGTGTGACAATTGGATCTCCAGGTACGTTCTAACTTTGTCAATTATTTTTCAGAACTTACCTTTGTTTTCATGCATGTTTTGTTGATTAGGAACAATAAAGAGGACCATCAAAGGCTTGGAGGAGTCAAAGGAGTCAAGGAGGAGATAGGACGTGCACATCAAGGAGGAGTCCAAGCCCAACTCGACTTCAACTGCACCTCGGGGTCCAGGAGCTGCATTCACCAAAATTGACGTCCTGGACAAATACAGAGTCGGATTTGGACGTTATATATATGGTTGGAACCAGGATTCATAAAGCTTCCAATGGAACCGGCCCCACCTCAAAATTCCTTCTGAGTTGACAGGAATTGGCGAAATAAGTGGAATCCAGAATCTGTCCGGTGCTGCAACCGTCCTTGGGCTGCTGGCCCCTGTATCGTGTGGAAGCTCATTAGGGTTGCGTCCAGTGGTCTTGTACGCCACTAAATCCTATTTATACATTAGCCGTCACCATATTAGGGTTGGGTTTTGCTTAGATACAATCTTTCATTGAACAGTGACACCGATCATCGGTTGTGAGACCCCACTTCGTGATCAATTCAGTTTTGATTGCTACTTCTCTGTTCTTGCTTGTGTTCCTGATTGCGCTTCCAGGGATAAACCTTCGTGGTGAGGTCATTCGTGTGACATGGGTGATAACCAATAGAGCAGTTGTGTAGTGATTGTGGGGTTCTGTTTGCTCGGAGCCTTTGATCATCAACATCGAGATCTCCACCCAATCAAGTTTAACATACCTCTTTGAAGATCGGGACTCATCCTCCTATCAAGTGGTATCAGATTTCCAGGTTGATCGTGAGTTATACTGGTGTGCGTTTAGATTCATTTTGTTTCAGTCCTATAGTCCACAAAAGGCCACAATTTTCTTTTACTTTCCCTGACCTACAACCCTCGCTCACTCTTTTGCACAATTTAGTTTCAGAGTCTGTGTTCTGAGTTCGTGTCCTAGGTTGAGCCTGGTTGCTGGTTTAGATTTGTTTTGGTTCAGTTTTATTTCTTCCATCCACTGCCATCTACAAAAAACCAATCTACAAAAAAATCCATCCACTGATTCATTTCTTTTTCAGTTTCCACCACCACCAAAAACCTAATTTGGGGTATCCTTCTTAAAACAGGCATAACTTTTCACTCGTAACTCAGATTGAGGCGCATTTTTTCTCGGAAAGGTCTCGAAAAAATCTACATACGATACACTGGCTATGCCGGTCATGGAGTTTTCAAAAAAAAAAGAATAAGAATGCCCTCGTTTCGAACTCCGAAGTTCCAGCACCAATTTTTCCAAACGCTCCTGAATTTGTACCGATCACATCTTTCATCGGTTTGAGCTAATACTTGGTGTTGTTTCTATTCTTGTGCCCCTGGCTGAGAAAAAATATCAAAAAATAAAGAAAAAATATTTTGATTTCTACTAGTGCTAAAAGACAAAAACAAGAGGCTCAAGGGGTTTTCTACTTGTGCTGTTTTCTGTGTGAATGTTGGATACTTGCTGATATTGTCCTTGTTATTCATCATCTTTCATCCTTGTTCATTGCTTCTTGCCATAACTGTTCTAATACATTTTTGGGCCAGCAACTAGGTGAAATTTTTTGGACACTTATTTAGCATTGCTATCTGTTACTAACTTGTGTGCCACATACATATACTACATTTGAGCCTTCTCAAGCTCCACCTTCTCTCGAGCAGAACAGGTAACCTCTGCAATCACACCCACACTCTGCTTGCTTTCACACTGGTCACCGTTGTCCACCTGCAGTGCGGGTAGAAACTTGTAATAGTGGGGTAAGACGCATCTTACTGATCGGTTTTCCACTTCCACTTCAGAGAGTGTAGTAATAGGGTTCTTCACGATCTTTTTGTCTTCATTTTTTGTTTTTACTAACAATGACAGGAAATAAGCCTATGGATAAGACCTCTGGTTCTACACCTTCGAATGATGATGAGTGTGTGTCCCATATGGAACTAAGGGACATGATGCGGGCGATGACCGAAGCTTTCAACAATTACCAGACCACTACAACAACCACCTTTCAGAGGCTTCACACAAGTGTTGCTGGTCTGACCACACAGTTGGACGAGATGGAGACTCGTCTTCCCCAACAAGCTACACCCTCTATCATCCTTGATGCTGATGCACACGCTCACTACAACACAGAGGATGACTTCAATAATGACGAGCTTGATGCACATCAGCGCCATCGCCCTCAAGGAAATCATCAATGTATGGGAGGTAGACCTCGTCCTCATGCTCTTGGACAAGATAATGGTCCTTATGCTAAGATTAAGTTTTCTATTCCACCGTTTTATGGAACTTATTATGCTGAGACTTACTTGGATTGGGAGAGGATGGTAGAACACAAATTTAGCTCTCATCATGTTCCTAAGCGACATAGAATTAGACAAGCCACTAGTGAGTTTAAAGATTTTGCTACCATTTGGTGTAATGAACTTTTCAATACATGTAATGCGCCACAGACATGGCTGCGTTAAAAGAACTGATGTGCGCTAGGTTTGTTCCTCCTTCATATAGATGTGATCTTCTTAAGAAATTGCAACGCTTTGATCAGGGTGACATGACTGTCCAAGAGTACTACCAGGAGTTGCAGAAAGGTATGCTTCGTTGTGGGGTGTTGAGGACCACGAAAACCAAATTGTTAGATTTTATGGGGGCTTGCGGCGCGAGATCCAGGATAGTTGACTACAAGGAATATCATTCAATTCAGCGTTTATTTCAACTTGCTATGTTAGCAGAAAAAGAAGTGTAGGGTCGCCAACAACAGCGGCGGAACAACACCTTCATGCCATGACAGCTTCTGATACCATCCAAAACAGCACCATCCTTGAGCGTACGTGCTTCTACAGCACCCTCCACTGGTGTTGTACGCAGCAGCGCACCTTCTACATCACAGGGACAAGATAACATCAAGTTCCAGATGCCTCCAGGTGTTGCAGCAAAGGCTGCTACACCCAACATTTTGACAAGTCGCACCTCTGACATCACGTGCCACCGCTACCAGGGACTTGGCCATATGCAATGAGATTGCCCCAAAAAAACGGGCGATCATTGCCACTGTTGATGGTAGGTATGTTAGTGCTTCTGATATTAAAGATGAAAATATTATTGTAACTAACATTTCAGGTTCTGATGATGGTGTTGAGGAGGTTCTGCGACAAACAACTATAGCACTTTGATTGTGCAGCGAGCCTTGAGTGCCACGGTTCGAGAGGACGACAACCGCCAATGTCGCAACCTTTTCAACATGTTTCTCGTCGATAAGGATTGTTGTGTGTGAGACCTATGTGTGCTAAATACATTGGCTTGTGCTGAAAACATTGGCTTTGGCCATAAAAGTTTTGAATACTAACAAAACACCTTTATCATGAAGGTCTGACTCTAGGTCCGAGCTCCGGCAAGATCCGACGTAAGGTCCGACTTGCTTTGGCTATGTCCGACTTGTTTGTCTAGGTCCGACTAGCTTTGGTTAGCTCAGGCGCTAGGTCCGACTAGCTTTGGTTAGCTCCGGTGCTAGGTCCTGCTAGCTTTAGTAAGCTCCAGCGCAGGTCCGACTAGCTTTGGTTAGCTCTGACGCTAGGTCCTGCTAGTTTTGGTAAGCTCCGGTTCAAGGTGCGGTTAGCTTTGGCAAGGTTCGGAGCTTGATCGCAGTGGTTCTGCTTTTAATGTGCAATGTTTCGAACTTGCTTTTTGGATTATGGAAAGTTTGCTTAGATTTCTTTTACTAAGTTTTTGGTGTGTTTTGGTGGTTATGGTTGATATCTTTTTACTATGGTTTGCAACATGCTTATGCAAGGTTCCTCACGTAAGGTGTTGTGGTTATTAGAACTAACGAGAGTCAAGTCGAGAACTTGTGCTCGCAAGTATTAGTTATTTATTTATGTGCAGGTGTTGATTGAGTTTAAGACATAGCTGGTGACGGGATCCATTGAACTAGTCTTAGGGAAAATATGAGGTTCAACAACCAAGTTCGGGAGGAATTGTGGTTGAGTTTATCGGGAGGTCGCACAACATGATTGAATCAAGAACAATGCATATGAAGGTATTGTGACGCCGTTGGAAGATTTTTGCACGTGTGCAAGGAGTGCATGGACATGGCAACATGGTTCCAAGGCGTGATGAAAAGATGTGAACGTAAAGAATTGGTCGGAAGGGTCCAACCGACTAGGTTATGGACTCAGTCAGCGTTGAGTCGGGTTTGACTCAAATATGGAAAGATTTGAGTTGGTTATGATAGTATTTCGTGTGGGTCACGAATTTGAGTTGTTTAAGAAATGTGGGATACGTTCCTAAGGTGTTTGGAAGTCTTAAGATTGCTTCTATCTGCGTACAGAAGAGTCTTGAGCTGTTATGGAAAGTTTTGATTCGTGAATTGAATAGGATTAGAATCCTAGTTAGTTTTGGGTTGGCCTAAGGGCTGGTTATATAAGCAAGGGAGGCCAGAGCTCATGGTAGATGACTTTGGGGCTGTTCTTTGTCAGTTTTGATCAATAAAATTTGTAGTCTAAGGGAGCTTTTGTGCATTGTTCATCTGACTTGTTTTGTTCAAGTCTTTCTTGTCGAGTTTCTGCACAAGCACTACCTTGCTTTGGTGTTTTTATCATAACTCGAGTTTTACAGATCCGATTGACGTGATTCTTTTTGGGTTGTTGTCACAACTTGATTTTTTATCATCTGTAAAACTTTCGCGGTCGTTGTATTTGTGGTTTCTGATCTACATGAGTTTCTTGCAATGTTCTAGAACTTTTTTTCTCGGGTAGGACAGATTGACCTTTGCTCGATCTTTCGATCGTAACTTGAGTCTTTCTACGAATTTTCATGATTCTTGTTGTGACGTCTTCATGACTTAATTCTCTACAATCTATACAAGTTTTGTCATAGTTGAACACGTTTACATTAGTCGCACACATGGTTTCTTTAACAGATCAGTTTTCTGCCGAGGGGTGTTTCGTTGCTTCCGCTGAAAAGTTTTAATCTACCATTCACACCCCCCTCTGGTAGCTTTACACGTGCTCTCTGATCCTACAAATTGTATCAGAGCCACAGTTCTCTAATATTTTTGATTCGCACGTGTTTTGACTAATCCTCATGGAGAAATACTCGGCAAAACCTTGTGTGTCTGTTGGTATTGATTTTCAGGTTTGGAAGGCACACATGGAAGCTTTTATCCAGGTGCAAGGCTTCACGATATGGGAAAAGGTATACAAACCTTATGAAGTTCCACCAAATGATTAAGTTACGGCTAGGAATCTACGGGATGTTGACAACAGCAACAAAGCCCGCAACTTGATCATTCAGAGACTCACTCAAAGCAACTTTGTTCATGTCGCGCACCTCCGATCAGCATACGATGTTTGAAGAGCTCTTTGTGATTATCACGAAGGCTCCAACACAATAAAGGGGGTAAAAAAAGATATGTTCAAAAAGGAATACATGCACTTCAAGATGCAACCTCGTGAGCCCATCAATCAACTTTTTCCCGATTTAATAAAATTCTCAGTAATCTACATAGTGTCAACGTAAACTTTTCTGATGCTGAGAATGCTAGGCAACTCCTTAGTGCATTACACATGACAATATGGGAGATGAAAGTAACATCCATTCGTGAATCAACTATCATGAGTACTCTTACTTTAGATGTGCTTTACTCTAAACTAAAAACTCATGAAATTGACATTTTATCACGAAAGAATCCAAATAAGTCTATTGCATTCATTTCACAACGTGATATGCCTAGCCCCGGTCAATCATCATCATGCAATACTCTTGCTTTGTTGTCCTCTTTAACACTAGAGCAGATCGAGGAATTTCCAGAAGAGGAGTTAGCACTCATCTCTACTAGATTCTCAAAAGCATTGTAAAATGTGAGAATTGGAAGGAGAGGAAGCTCCATACCACAGCGTTGCTTTGAATGTGGTAAGACGAGACACTTTCATATAGAATGCACTAACCTTTTAGGTCTTGCTACCCGTGAAGAAAAGCAGAACAAGGTCAAGACCACCTCTGGGAACTCCAACAAGAAAAAGAAGGGTTCTATAGGACGCAAGATGATAAACAGCTTCATCACCGCACTTAACGAGCTCAGCTCAAGTGATTTAGACATTAGAAGTGATGAAGATGATGACGATCTGACCAACTTATGCTTCATGGTGGGCAAAACAAGATCAAGATCAAGTCAGGAGGATGCACAACACAACAGTGACGACGATGAGGTATGTTCTACCTGTAATGAAATGTGTGATGCAATTTCTTGTGCAACTATTATTGTCAAGAAAAAGGACAAAAAGCTTAGGGATAATGCTACTAAAATTGAATCACTAGAATCTGAAATCAACCATTTAAAAACTTTGATTTCTAGTGATGATGCATGTCCCTCATGTGACTTAATCTATGAAAAATTGTCCACATTAAGAAGTGCACACTCCTCCACTCTAGATAGACTTGATGAAAAATTTGAAAAGAACAAAAAGATGTATGATTTTAATGTTAAAAACTTAAAAGATGCTTCTTGTTCTACATATGATCTGCATTGTTCTGCATGTGACAATCTTGATAAGAAACTCAAAGATCCAATGAATGAAATCTCCATTCTGAACAATACTTTACGTTCTCATGAAGTTAAATATTGTTCCAATCGCAAACTAAAAGAAAAAAATTCATGTCAAAACTGTCTAGTTTTGTCTAATGAACTTGACAATAAAAATAAGATACTACAGCAGTTTTACAATGGGAACAAGAATCTAAACTTGTTGCTCAATTCATCCAAATATTGTAATGATAAAACTGGTTTAGGTTTTGATTCCCATGCTCATGCTAAAGCACATCCACCTAAAATTGTTAAGTCATTAGGAAGTGTTGATTAAAACAGTTCCTAAACCAAAAGAGGTGGCTTTTAAATTTGCAGGAGTGTTGTCACATTCGGGTTCAAATAAACATACTGCATGCTCATCTAGACATGAACACAAAGTTAAATTTCATTGTACCTATTGTGGTAGAGATGGTCATGTCATAGATTTTTGTTATAGACTAGCTAAACAACATAAAAAAGAAAGAATGTAAGCTAGATCTTATAACTCTGATGCAAAATTCGCTGCACATACTAAACCGAATGTCAGAAACATGCAATCTGCTGTTATGAGTCAAAAACATTCAAAGTTTACCTCCAGACCTTCTGTTTTTCCCTCCGGAGCTACTGATTTTTGTATTACACAAGTAACACCTTATAAATCAGTAGTTAAGAACAGAAAACCTCAATCTTTGAGTCATAAACCTGCTATTTTGTCACAGCTTTTACATGTAGTTCCTACTGGACGTCGCATGGCTCAGTACGGGATTCCCAAATGCTTATTGACTAACCCAGTATTGAGTAATCGATGTATTGTCCTTCTATGTAGCATACATGCTTGAGGAAGGAGAAAATTTGGATTGTGGATTTAGGTTGCTCACGCCACATGACCGGTAGCAAAGAATGGTTCACCTCCCTCTCTTTTGTGTCACGTGTAGAGAATGTTACTTTTGCCAATAATTCTTCAACTCCTATAATTGCTAAGAGTTCGGTTAGAGTAAATGATCACTACACCTTGAAGGATGTGGCACTTGTTAAAAATTTGAAATACAACTTGCTTTCTGTTTCACAACTGCTAGATGAAAATCTAGAAATTATTTTCACTATGCTGCAAAGTTGTAAATTCAAATAATGAGCTTATTTGTAACATGTCTCGGTTGGGAAGAGTTTTTAGAGTTGATTTTGATATGTCTTCCTCTAAGCATAGGTGTCTAGCTGCTAATGATTAAAATAACTTATATTTTTGGCATCATAGACTTGGTCACGTAGGCTTTCATCATCTAACGTGTGTTAGTGCTCTTGATCGCATATGTGGGCTACCTAAGCTTAAAGGGGACAAAAATTGTGTGCTCTTCTTGTAGACATGCTAAGATGGTTGCATGTTCACATACTCCTCTCACAATGATCATGAAAACTGAACTGGGTCAACTTTTGCATCTTGTCACCACAGGACCTTCACGTGTTCAATCCTTCGGAGGTAAATGGTATGTTGTTGTGATTGTTGATGATTATTCTAGATACTCTTGGGTTTACTTTATGGCATCTAAGAATGAAGCTTTTAGTCACTTTAGAACTTTATTTATTAGATTATCAATTGAACACCAAGGATCTTTAAAAGCAATTAGAAGTGATAACGAAACCGAATTTAAAAATCGATCTGTTAATCACTTTTATGCTGAAAATGGAATAGATCATCAATTTTCTTCACCTTATGTAACTCAACAAAACAGTGTTGTAGAAAGAAAGAACAGAACCTTAGTTGAGATGGCTAGAAAAATGCTTGATGAATATCAAACTCCTACAAAATTTTGGGTTGATGTGATTGCAACCGCTTATTATGTCTCAAATCGTGTTTTCTTGCGCGCTAAGCTAGGTAAAGCACCATATGAGCTCCGGTTTGGACATAGGCCTAGTGTTACACACCTTCGGATCTTTGGTTGCAAATGCTTTGTTAAGAAACATGGTAATCTTGATAAATTTGAACTTAGATCCATTGATGGCATGTTTCTTGGTTATCCATCTCATACTAGAGGCTATCGTGTGCTTTTACTTGACACTAACAAAATTGTGGAGACATGTGGGGTGTCTTTTGATGAAGCTAGCCCAAGTACTAGCTCAAACAATGCAGGTCCGGATCCATATCCTCAGGGGGAGGGTATTTTTGAAGAAGAAGAAGAGTCATTGATATTGTCTGATAGTTCCAAAGCTGACACGTATCCAGCTCCGAACTTTGAACAAGCTCCGACTACCATCTCTGCTGGTCCTGATTGTCCACAAGCTACAAGCTCATCAATCTGCGATGAACCTGATAAAGAATAAGCTTGTGAGATATATGTTCCCCTACAGATTTACAAGAATCATCCCCCGCAACAGATAATTGGAAGCTTGCATGACTGAGTTACAAGATCTAGGTTTTCTGACCCCAATTCTCATGCTCATTCTACTTTTGTTGCTTCTTTTTAACCCAAAGATATATCACACGCACTCACTAATGAATCTTGGATTATTGCCATGCAAGAAGAGTTGGAAAATTTTGAAAGAAATAATGTTTGGAAACTTCTACTTCCACCTCAAGGTCACACTTTAATTGGAACTAAATGGGTGTTTAAAAATAAACAAAGTGAGGATGGGGTTGTGGTTGTGGTTAGGAATAAGGATAGGTTGGATGCTCAAGGTTTCACACAAATTGAAGGTCTAGATTTTAATAAACTTTTGCTCTTGTTGCTAGATTAGAAGCCATAAGAATTTTGTTAGCTTTTGCTGCATCTAAAGGTTTCAAGTTATATCAAATGGACGTTAAAAGTGCTTTTCTTAATGACTATATAGCTGAGGAGGTTTATATCAAGCAACCACCAGGTTTTAAAAATCTAGATTTTCCTAATCATGTTTACAAACTGTCCAAAGCCTTGTACGATCTCAAACAAGCCCTAGAGCATGGTATGATAGGTTAAAAACATTCTTACTTGAAAAGGGGATTACCATGGGCAAGGCTGATAACACTCTTTTTGTGCTTAAGCATGGCAATGACTCATTATTCGTCCAAATGTATGTTGATGATATTATCTTTAGTTGTGCTTCTCATAATCTTGTGTCCAAGTTTTCAGCTATGATGACTTCAGAATTTGAGATGAGTATGATGGGAGAACTCACGTAGCTACAAATCAAACAAACTAAGGAGGGAACATTTGTGCATCAAACGAATATACAAGAGACCTTCTTAAGCGCTTCAACATGGACAAAAGCAAGCCTCTTCGGGCACCAATGGGGACAGAAATGACCCTTAAAGTTGATGAAGATGGTGAACCCGTGGATCAAAATGAATATAGAAGCATGATCGAATCACTTTTGTACCTCACGGCATCAAGACCGGACATACAATTCAGCGTATGTATTTGTGCATGGTTTCAAGCTTCCCCACGTGCTTCACATTGTCAAGCCATCAAAAGGATTCTTAGGTACTTACATGGAATTTAGCATTTTTCTTCCTTCTTCCTCAACCGTTACTTTGAAAGCTTTTTCAGATGTTGATTTTGGGGGTTCTAGGATTGATAGGAAAAGTACTTCTAGTTCTTGTCATTTTCTTGGTAATTCACTTGTTGCTTGGTCCTCTAGAAAACAAAACTCAGTTGCATAATCCACAACCGAATTTGAATATGTAGCTGCTGCTAGTGCTTGCTCACAAATTATTTGGATTGTTCAAATACTTAAGGACTATGGAGTTGATCTAGATAGTGTTCCACTGTTTTGTGATAACACTAGTGCCATTTGCATTGCTAAAAACCCCGTACAACACTCAAGAACAAAGCACATTGACATTTGGTATCACTTTCTCTGTGATAATGTTGAAAAAGGAAACATTGTGCTTCACTATATAGATACCAAACAACAATTGGCTGAGATTTTCACAAAACCTGTGGATTTCACTCGTTTTTGTTACACTCGTAGTGAAATAGGGGTTATGCATCCTCATGGCTTAAATTGAGGGGGAGTTTTGAAACTTGAGAAGTCTATATGTGAATCTGAATTTAAAATAATATTAGCATAGTAATACATATATGACTTTGTGATTCCTTTTACATGCTGAAAGTTCTTACTGCATTACTCATGTTATACATTTTGTAGTTTTTGCCATGACTAGTAATTGGAATAGTTACTTACACTAAATTTGGTCATGATCGGACTTTCTTGTTGTTTTGAACTTGTTGCATGATCACAAGTGCTTTTAATTATAATGAATTAATCAAGTAACCAACTCACATGTTGAGTTTTATGAACAAATATAAATTGAGAAAAGAACAAGAGAATATGCATGCATCACACTTCTTCTTTTGAGATGACTTATCATTGCACTTAGATATGAACTTGGAAGAAGTTGTGTATGACTAAAACCAGGTCCTTAAGCTTCTGATTGTAAAATGACATAGGCTCTGCTTGGTTGGTTAGAATAAGGCAGATGTGCATATAATCTCTTGGAAATATCATATGATCTAAATTTATGCTTTGAAATATAATAAAATGCAGCAACAAGTTTCATACTTTCATGTTTTGGAATAGTTAAGTTTGTGATATCATGATTAGCTTAAATTGAAAATTACATTTGATCTCTAGCATGTCTTACACTACTTTATGTATCTTATTGTTGTGATAGTGTAAGTTACTTGATAGGTATGACTTGGATGAGCTTTGTTTTATATGTATATGTTATAATGTGCTCATAACAAATTAAAATTTTTCTTTTGTACTTTGTTGAATACATTGTCAAAGGGGAGAAGTATACAAGGGGGAGAAATTTATCTCTATATCATTTGATTTTCAGAAAGGGAGAGAAATTGTTTTCAAAACTTTTCATGCCAATGTTCGGATTTTAAGTGGTGTTGCCATTGCATTCATCAAGGGAGAGATTGTGAGACCTATGTGTGTTGAATATATTGACTTGTGTTTAATACATTGGATTTGGTGATAAAAGTTTTGAATACTACCAAAACACCTTTATCATCAAGGTCCGACTCTAGGTCTGAGCTTTGGCAAGGTCAGACGTAAGGTCTGACTTGTTTGGCTATGTCCGGCTTCTTTGTTTAGCTCCGACTAGCTTTGGTAAGCTCCGGCGCTAGGTCCGGCTAGCTTTGGTTAGCTCCGGCGCTAGGTCCTGCTAGCTTTGGTAAGCTCCAATGCAGGTCCGATTAGCTTTGGTTAGCTCCGGCGCTAGGTCCTGCTAGTTTTTGGTAAGCTCCAGTTCAAGGTCTGGTTAGCTTTGGCAAGGTTCGGAGCTTTTTCGTAGTGGTTATGCTTTTAATTGACAATGTTTTGAACTTGCTTTTTGGATTATAGAAAGTTTGCTTAGTTTTACTTATTTTACTTAGTTTTTGTGGTTATGGTTTATATCTTTTTGCTATGGTTTGCAACATGCTTATGTGAGGTTCTCACGTAAGGTGTTATGGTTATTGGAACAAACGAGAGTCAAGTTGAGGACTTGTGCTCGGAAGTATTGGTTGTTTATTCATGTGCAGGTGTTGCTTGAGTTCAAGACATGGCTAGTGACGGGATCCATTGAACTAGTCTTATGGAAAAGATGAGGGTCAACAACCAAGTTTGACAGGAATTGTGGTTGAGTTGACCGGGAGGTCGCGCAGCATGATTGAATCAAGAACAATGAATATGAAGATATCGTGTACGTCATTGAAAGATGTTTGCACGTCTGCAAGGAGTGCGTGGACATGGAAACATTATTCCAAGGCGTGATGAAGAGATGTGGACGTAAAGAATTGGTGGGAAAGATCCAACCGACTAGGTTATGGACTCAGGCTGCGGTTGAGTCTGAGAATTGGTGGGAAAGGTCCAACCGACTAAGTTATGGACTCAGGCTGCGACTGAGTCTGGTTTGACTCAAATATGGAAAGATTTGAGTTGGTTATGAAAGGATTTTATGTAGATCACGAATTTGAGTTGTTTTAGGAATGTGGGATACGTTCCTAAGGTGTTTGGAAGTCTTAATATTGCTTCTATATGCGTATAGAAAAGTCTTGAGCTGTTATGGAAAGTTTTGATTCGTGAATTGAGTAGGATTAGAATCCTAGTTAGTTTTGGGTTGGCCTAAGGGTTGGTTATATAAGCAAGGGAGGCCAGTGCTCGTGGTAGATGACTTTGGGGCTGTTCTTTGTGAGTTTTGATCAATAAAATTTGTAGTCTAAAAGAGCTTTTGTGCCTTGTTCGTCCGACTTGTTTTGTTCAAGTCTTTCTCGTCGAGTTTCTGCACAAGCACTACATTGCTTCGTTGTTTTTATCATAACTCGAGTTTTACAGATCCGATTGACGTGATTCTTTTTGGGTTGTATTCACAACTTGGTTTTCTATCATCTGTGAAAATTCACGGTCATTGGATTTGTGGTTTCTGATCTACATGAGTTTCTTTGCAGTGTTCCAGAATATTTTTTCTCGGGTAGGACAGATTGACCTTTGTTCGATCTTTCGATCGTAACTTGAATTTTTCTCGACAGATTTTCGTGATTCTTGTTGTGACGTCTTCATGACTTAATTCTCTACAATCTATACTAGTTTTGTCACAGTTGAATATGTTTAGATTAGTCGCACACATGATTTCTTTAACAGATCAGTTTTCTGCCGAGGGTTGTTTCGTAGCTTCCGCTGAAAAGCTTTAATCTACTATTCACCCCCTCCCCCCCACTGGTAGCTTTACACGTGCTCTTTTATCCTACACCGTGTACATACCATCATTTATTGTGGTAGTTGCAACAATTTGGTGAATGTTGAGGTGCTCAAGAAGCTTGGCTTGACCACACGGGAGCATCCCCACCCTTATCACATTTAATGGTTTAACGACAATGGTAAGGTAAAGGTAACACAAACAGCAATGGTATATTTTTCCATTAGTTCTTATCATGATTTTTTTGATGCTGATGTGGTACCTATGGATGATTGCTCTCTTTTGTTGGGACGTCCTTGGGAGTTTGATACTAATGCTATTCACCATGGTCGATCTAATAAGTATGCTCTCATGCATAAGGGCAAGAAAATTGTGTTGCTTCCTATGAGTCCCACTGAAATTGTGCAATTTGAGCATGAGAAAAAGAATAATGCTCAGCAAAAGGGTGTTTTCAATTCTGAAATTCAGCAACCTATTAAGTTGAAAAATCCTGGTTTGCTTGCAACTAAATCTGATCTTCATGACTTATATGCCTCTAACGGAACTTGATATGCTTTAGTGTGCAAACATGCTTTATATTCCATTGTGGATATATCTATTTTTTGCCACCTGCTGTTGCTAACCTTTTGCAGGAATATATGGATGTTTTTCCATCAAAGATATCCCTTGGATTACCACATGTGCAAGGCATTGAGCACAAGATTGATTTGATTCCAGGGGCGAGCTTGCCAAACTGTGCCGCCTACAGGACCAACCCCGACGAGACTAAGGAAATTCAGCGACAAGTCCAACATCTTCTGGACCGCGGGTACATTCGTGAGATCCTTAGTCCTTGTTATGTTCCTGTTCTTTTGGTTCCTAAGAAGGATGGCACTTGGCGCATGTATGTTGATTGTAGAGCCATCAATAACATTACCATTCGTTATCACTATCCTATTCCTAGATTGGATGACATGCTTGATGAGTTGAGTGGTTCTTTTATTTTCTCCAAGATTTATTTGTGTAGTGGGTATCATCAGATTCGTATGGCTTTAGGTGATGAATGGAAAACTGCCTTTAAAACTAAATTCGGACTTTATGAATGGTTAGTCATGTCATTTGGTTTAACTAATGTGCGCAGCACTTTCATGAGATTGATGAACGATGTTTTACGTGCTTTCATTGGTAAATTTGTGGTGGTTTACTTTGATGATATCCTTATTTACATCAAGTCATATGATGAGCATCTTGAACATTTGCGTGCTTTTTTTAATGTCTTGCGTGATGCACGTTTATTTGGTAACCTTGAGAAGTGCACCTTTTGCACCGATCGTGTGTCTTTTCTTGGATATGTTGTTACTTCGCAGGGCATTGAGGTGGACGAGGCAAAGATTGTTGCCATCACGAGCTGGCCACTTCTGACTACGGTCACACAGGTTCAGAGTTTTTTTGGTCTCGTTTGCTGAATACATTGTCAAAGGGGGAGAAATTGATCACACATTTGCACACATTCACAAGTGTTTTGGAACTATACTTCTCATTTTATTTTTTATTTACAAAGGGGGGAAAATATTTGGGGGGAGAAAATTGGTTTCAAAAGTTTTCATGTGAATAAGTCAATGTTCGGATTTTAATTGGTGTTGCAAATGCATTCATCAAGGGGGAGATTGTGAGACCTATGTGTGCTGAATACATTGGCTCTGTCGATAAAAGTTTTGAATACGTCCAAAACACCTTTTTCAACAAGGTCCGACACTAGGTTCGAGCTCCTGCAAGGTCCAACGTAAGGTCCGACTTGTTTTGACTAGGTCCGACTTCTTTGTCTAGGTCCGACTTGCTATGGCTAGGCGCGACATGTTTTTGCTAGCTCCGGCTAGGTTCGACTAAGCTTTAGTATGCTCTGGCGCTAGGTTCGAATAGCCTTGGTATGCTCTGGTGCTAGGTTCTGCTAGCTTTGGTAAGCTCCGACTCAAGGTCCGGTTAGTTTTGACAAGGTCTGGAGCTAAATTGTAATTGTTCTACTTTTACTTTGAATTGATTCGAACTTGCTTTACATCTATGTAAAGTTTGCTTAGTATTATTTTACTAAGTTTTAGTGTGTTTGGGTGGTTATGGTTGATATCTTTTTGCTAAGGTTTGCAATATGCTTATGTGAGGTGCTCACGTAAGGTGTTGTGGTTTCAGAACTAACGAGAGTCAAGTCGAGGAGTTGTGCTCGGAAGTTTTGGTTGTTTGTTTATGTGCAGGTATTGCATGAGTTCAAGACATGGCTGGTAACGGGATCTATTGAACTAGTATTTGGTAGAAGATGAGGTTCAACAACCAAGTTCGGGAGGAATTGTGGTTGAGTTGATCGGAAGGTCGCGCGGCATGTTTGAATCAAGAGCAATGCATATGAAGGTATCGTGGACGTCGTTGAAAAGTGTTTGCACATGTGCAAGGAGTGCATGGACGTGGCTACATGGTTCCTAGGCATGATGAAGAGATGTGGACGTAAAAATTGGTCAGAGAGGTCCAACCAACTAAGTATGGACTCAGGCTGTGACTGAGTCGGGTTTGACTCAAATCTGGAAAGATTTGAGTTGGTTATGATAGGATTTCGTGTGGATCACAAAGTTGAGTTTTTTAGGAATGTGGAATACGTTCCTAAGGTGTTTGGAAGTATTATGGTTGTTTCTATCTGCGTATAGAAGAGTCTTGAGCACTTATGTAAAGTTTTGATTTGTGAACTGCATAGGATTAGAGTCCTAGTTAGGATTGAGTTGGCCTTAGGGATGGTTATATAAACAAGGGAGGCTAGAGATCGTGGTGCACGACTTTGGGGCTGTTCCTTTTGTGGTTTGATCAATAAAATTCGCAGTTTAAAAGAACTTTTATGCCTTGTTCGTCCGACTTGTTTCAGACAAGTTTTTCTCATCGAGTTTCTACACAGCACAATCTTGCTTTGGTGGTTTTATCATAACACGAGTTTTACAGGTCCAATTGATGTGATTGTTTTTGGATTGTCTTCAAAATTTGATTATCTATCATCTGTCAAAATTTCATGGTCATTGGATTTGTGGTTTTGGATCTACACGAGTTTCATTGCACTGTTGAAGATCTGGTTTTTCTCGGGTAGAACAGATTGACCCTCGTTCAATCTTTCCATCACAACTTGAGTTTTTCTCGACGACTTTTTGTGATTCTTGTTGTTATTTATTCTTTACTTGATTCTCCACAATCTATACTGGTTTTGTCATGATTGATCATGTTTAGATTAATCGCACACATGATTTCTCAACAGATTGATTTTTTACCGAGGGGTTTTTGTTGCTTTCGCTGAAAATTTTTTAAATCTACCATTCGCCTCCCCCCCTCTGGTAGCTTTTCACGTGCTCTTCGATCCTACATGCATCTTACTGCTCTCAACCCACACTTACAAGGTGGTAGGTTATGTCTCGACACTAAGGTGAACAAGTTACATCAGTTTACTGGGTCCCAGTATGCCTCCGGCACAGTTTCTTGGGTCCCATATATCCATATATTTGCCCAACAGGACCGCACACGGCACGGTCCTCAATCGACACAGGCAGGACTGCGCACCCGAGACCATGTCCCGATGCATACTATTCTGCTGCCCGGTCTCATATTCAGTTCATAAACCATTCTCTAAAATAATCAATCCCGGTGACAATGTCGCTATCTCGTGAGTGGATTGCAACCACTCGACTTCTACCGGATTCCCTACAACATTAGCATGGCAATTCTACGTGTTGAGCTATAAACCTACCCGTATACTCTATGGGATCTATGGGGTTGTGGGTCATGCATTTGGAGTATTCAAACACAATAGACCTAATGCACAATTCATATACTAGTCAACATAGTGATAAAAGCAAAACTTTATAAACGACTTAAATGTAAACCAGGGCTTGCCTTAGGTTGCAACTCGATAAATGTCAACTGTTAGTGGTTGGATCTTCCTCTGGAGAATCCGTCATGGCAGCTCCAAGATGGCAATCCTCGCCTCCGAATTGGACTCCTCGTCAATCGCCTTCGTCGCGTGCACTATCGATATGATTAAACACAAATGAGGAATGCAATTTAGTAATGTAATAAGTGGAGATGCCTTATAGCTCTAGAAGGTCCAACTTGGAGGGAAGTGAATGGTATGCCTCTAATGTGCCTAGAAACAGAGGAAAATCAAGTAGACAAAAATAGATTATAGAATCAAGTGAAGTATGCCTTGTACAAAAGAATCTAGTTTAGAAATGAGTAAACTATATGAAAAAAGAGGAATACCCATGATGTACCAACACTACAGTAAAGGATCTGTGTTGACCCTACTGTTGGGGAAAAAGATTTGAACTTAGCAAAGTGGACTTTGAAAGAATTGAATTATGAACTTCAATAACATAATTATGTGATGAAGTCAAATATT
Organism: Tuctoria greenei; assembly: GCA_036927565.1. Lineage (NCBI taxonomy): Eukaryota > Viridiplantae > Streptophyta > Magnoliopsida > Poales > Poaceae > Tuctoria > Tuctoria greenei. The sequence goes on along the minus strand of JAYESD010000009.1, from coordinate 80,010,534 downwards.
AAGTCGATGGTACTGAGAGATGAATACTAATAGATATGGGATTTTTGTAGTAGTCCACAGATGTCGTATGGAAGGTGCTAGCAAATTTCAGACTTTGCAAAGGAATTATTTGGTCTCTAAAATTCCAACAAGGTTTTGGCTTCTCTGAATTTTGGTATGAAATATGGAGCTTTTTCATGGCTAACTGGGGATGATCTTGGTGGAGGAGGTCTCACTGGTTCTAGTAAAATTTGTTTCATAATTTTCTGAGCTTCCTACAGTGAGAAATTTATTTTACAAGTTTGAAAGGAATTCAGAAAATGTTTTTGTACATTTTTCAATTTTCAATGAAATTTGAAGATTGGAACACTGTCTGGTACAGTAAATGAACTCCAATGAACTTGAAATTTTTACTGGAGCTCATTGATATTTGAAAGAGTGTTCTAACCAAAATTAGAACTTTGCAGTTAAGAGAACAGTGGTAATTAACTTCCCAAGCAATTAGCTTAATGGAATTAATTACGAAAATTTTGGGACTTTCATGTCCAAAAAATTGCACCACTGCAAAATCGGGATCAAGATGAGTCTACCAGAATTTATTCGGAATTATTTGAGCAATTATACTAGGAGTAATTGATTTTAGAAATTTGCTTCAATTCTGTAATTATTTTCTAATTGAGAAATGTTTAAACCTCTACCGGGACCCACCTTATTTGAATGGTCCACTCTCAGCGAAGCCACACCAGGTTACAGAAATAAAGCCTGCCAGCAAACAAGATCCCGTGGTCGTAGAAGATCCCCACTAGGGGTCTTCCCCTACCTCGTGCCGGTGCTGCGAGAGGCGGTGTGCGGCGGCGCAACCCGCCGGTACACACCTCCGCGCCTTCGCCCTACATCCTATTCGATGCCAGAGGGCACTTTGACGCGAGGAAGATCATGGAGGGGTCACAGAAGCTCGGTATTGGCCAAAACCTGGTTGCCGACGGCCGGCGGCGGAAGGAGCTCGCTGGTGAGCTTGCTAAAGCTCGGGAATTGGTAGAACACCTCGGAAATTAGTCACACAGCACCAGTACAACTCGTAGAACATGTTACAGGATGCTTTTGGCGCAAAAGATGACCGGAGCTTCATGCTTGATGGTGAACAGCGGCGATATTAGTGGCAGTGGGAAAACTCGCTTATCTACGTGCCTAGTCGATAATTTCTCAATTTTCTTCTTCTAACTGGTGCGCTAGGAGGTTGGGAATGTATTTTCTAACTGGATTAAAGAAAGTTTGCACCTAGAAAACAAATTGATATGCAGACCTAGGAGTATGTTTATGAACAAGCTGTCGGGAAAGCCTAAAATACCGAAGTTGTGGTCCATGAATTAATGGAAAATTTTGTGAGCACGAGCAGCTCGGGTAGGCGCACCTTTTGCAGTTTGCAGTGAAGATCGAAACGGCCTAGAACTTGGGCTCCACGGTGGAACAGAGGATGTTCACCGCGGCACTCCCCGATGGCCGGAAAAGACCTTCACCATCCACCGATTTAAGGCATACAGTGAAATCACTATCAAATGGCCTTCAAAAATTCTAAAAACTTGCAGGGCCACCATTTTGAATATTTGGAATCCACTGGTGTGCTCAGATTTTTATTTTGTCAAGGTTTGAACAGGAGCATGTTTTGAATATTTGCATCCCTCCCATAAAGTTTGAATTCATTTGATTTTTCATTAGCCCTTCTCATCCCTGTTTTTATTCCTCCTAGCTGAAGTTTGTACTTTAGAAATTATGGCTTTTACATCTCTCCTCCCTTAAAAAAATCTCGTCCCAAGATTACAAAAGAGAGAGACGAAAGAGAAGAGGATACTGGATATAGGATTATAGCAAGTCCGGATAGTTGGATCGGAGGTAGTCCTCACTTTCCCTTGTCGATTCATCAGCGGTATGGTTACTCCACAAGATTTTGTGGAAGAAAAAGTCCGGTTTCCTGTAGTGCGAGTCTTTTCACCAAAGATCTATATTGGATGCTCCTTGTATTACTCAAGGATGATGAATCACGCCATTGGCGTTATGAACGGTTAAGTTGTCCATAGCTCAAGATTATTTAGCCACTACTCAGGTGTTTGAATTATTAATTATGTTTCATGGTGCATCAAAAGTTGGATGATGTCGTGCATATGCAATGCAATCCCGAGTAAGACGCATAAGGTATGGTGCATTCACTTTAATGATTTGAGAAGAAATAGGTAAAACAATTTAAACGCGGTGAGACGTATCTCAAGATTCACAAAGCATGATGAACTTGGTCATGGAAGGTGTTAGACAAAGAATACACCCCGCATAACTTGAACAAAGTCATTGAACACCAGTTAACAAGATGACAAGAACAGGTGGAACTCAGCCCAAATGAACGTAGCGAGTACGATTAAGCTGAAGGACTAAACTTGTCGATGAGGTAGCACTCCATGACACCTTCTAACCACAAGTTAGAAATGGGATTTTGGTTTAATAACAAAGGGTCAAGTTTCTCATCTCGAAGTGTTGTTACTAACGATCTCTATTCATTAGTAAGTATTGTTGGGTTGCCTTCTGAAGTGGTAAAAAGAGTAACTTTGAAGAGTACATAACAACTTCAACTTCGGTAGGTGATAAAGATGACGTACGGTGATGGTCCAACCACTGATACAACTACTATAAGATATCAAAGTCGTATCACACTCAAAGTTTGTCAACTAATCCATCAAAGAAAAGTTGATGGTAAAATGCAACCTTTTAAATAGGCCATCTAGTACTCACCAGCATTTACGCATGCTCTGTGTGCGCACTGATATGATGACCCTACCATCAAAATCAATACTTTTATCTGACCTTAGTTGCGACAGACTCCGGTGGAGATCATGCTAGTCATTTTCTCGAAAACAAAAAAAAATTTGTTAAAGCTATTATTATCCTCTAGGATGAGACAGTCAGGTATTCTGACTTTGCCCACCGGTAAATGAAATACTTTGTTGCCACTTTGGTGTCGTCGTCCTCCTCTTTGGTGTCGTCACCCTCCTGTACAAAGAAGGTTTGGTAATCAAACGCCAAGGTAATAAAGTCTCCCCCCTTAAGTTCCGGCCTAGGAGCTTGAAAGCTTCCGTTATAAACTTCTATTGGGAAGGTGATGTACATCAGTGATTTTGTACTGCTGAGACATGCCATCATGGACAGATGAAAACAGTGGTGAAATGATTTGTCCTGATTACCTCTTGTGAACGTGGTAACCAGCTTCCATCACAAGGACAAGTGCAACGGATAAACTATGTGTAAGGATCGAAACGCCCAATAGGGGGGAGTGAATTGGGCTTTTTCAAATTTTAAGGCAATTTAAAAACTTTAATTGTTAAGCCCAATTCCCTATGCAAGTCAACTACGCAATCAAGAGAGTTAAGTGCGGAATAGTAAAACGTAATCGTAAAGGGGTAGGGAGAGGAATGCAAACGCTCGAAGACGCGGAGACACGGTGATTTTTCCCGTGGTTCGGTAAGATCACTAGGATCTTCCTACATCCACGTTGTGGCACCCACCAAAGGGTATTGCCACTCCCAAGTCACCAAGACGATGGAATCCACTAACTTTCTCCGTTCGCCATCTCCGGCAAGGTGGAGCTCAAGCCTTGTACAACTTCGATCCTCCGGGCTTCCACAATTGTCTCGGCAAGCTCCGGAGCAATCTCTCTACTCTCCTCTTGATACAAGGTGAATGCAATCACCAAGAATGCACTCCCTCACGGCTCTCACTGGTCTAGAGACTCCACTCACCCAGAGAGGACGCACACAAGCTTCTCTCTAGCTAGGTCTAGCCTATATCTTGAGGTGTAGATGGACGGAAAGGGTGTGTAAATGATTGTTCTAGGTCTTGGACACTTGAGGATGTGTAGGCATGCTCTGGTTGTCAAGTGTTGTCGAAATGACTGGTGGAAGGGGGTTAAATAGCCAGCCCAACTTAATTAGCCGTTGAAAAAGTTGGCTGATTACTTTTTCTGTGTACATCGGATGATCCGATGACCACCTTTTCTGAGCATCGGTCTAATTAGATTAGCTGACGTCACTGTGTCAGAAGTGACCGTTATTCGACCGATGCTGCCCCTTCTCAATCATCGGATGATCCGGTGAGCTTTGTCTTCAAATTTGGTCCAGAAATAATGTTTCTGTTGAACTAGACCGATGTACACTTTGCTTCTGCATCGGATGATCCGGTGAGTGTTTCTCCAGAATTGTTGAGACAAATTAATCTTTCTGTTGGACTTCACCGATGTCCACTTGTCTCTAGCATCGGATGATCCGGTGTGCACTTCATTCTGAGGTCTTCTTCTTCTGTTGAGCCCCAATCGACCGATGTGTGCATTTTCCAGACCATCGGACGATCCGGTGAGTGTAATTTGTTTGCTTCGAGTTGAACTTTTAGAAGCTTCTCGAGTGACCTCTTTGACACTTGTTGCAAATAATGTTCTGATGAATATTGATCTTCTTGTGTTGGCAATTTTGATAGAATAGAGTCGTTGTGTGAGTTCTTCATTTAGCCTTCATGAGAATTGAATAACCCCCTTAGAATAGGTCGTTTGAGGGGTCTCCATTCGTATCCAATGAGTGGTAGATGATTTGAATAGATAGTCGTTAACGCTTGATGTGATATACGTGAAACCTTGCATCCACAAACTCATTAGTAATTACGAATGGTTGTCATTAATCACCAAAACCATACCTCACGGGGGCCTAGATGCTTTCAATCTCCCCCTTTTTGGTGATTGATGACAACACAACGAGTAGAGCATAGAAGTAAATGAATTTAATAACACAATGCTCATAAAGATTGTAACTGGAACAAAAAGCAACACAAGGAGCTCGAAGGCTCAAACAGTGATCAAATAAGTCATGAAATAGCACACTGAATTACAATAAGTCGAAGCAAATGACAATAAGTCCAAATAGATAAAGGTAAAACTCCCCAAACTCCCCCTAAGACCAAGACTGACTCCCCCTAGAGCTAAACTCCCCCTGACTCTAACTCTTCTCCCCCTTTGGCATCAAGACACCAAAAAGGGAAGATGAGTACCTAGGACTCCGGAGCACTCGGGGCGACGGTGAAGCGGTCGACGTCGGCGGTGTTGTCGTCGGAGCTGCTCGAGGTGGAGGTCGCAGGTGCTGGCGCTGGAGCGGGAGGAGCTGGAGCTGCTGACGCTGCTGGGGGATCTGCTGGGACTGCTGGCGCCAGCGGAGAAGGTACTGCCGGTGGAGGTGAGAACTGGAATGGCACTGTCGAGGCTAGTAGAGGTGACATGCTGAAGCTCGGTATAGGCGACGCCGGTGCTGGAGCTGCAGTAGGTGCCAGTGGAGAAGCTGCTGGAGCCTGACCAAGACCCGGCTGCTGAGGTGGAAGGGCTATCCCGGTCTACTGGTAGAGGTTGGTGATCAACCCCAGGATGCCCATCATTGCCTGCTGAGTCTGCTGCTGCTGGTCCAGGGTCCTCCGGTGCATCTGATCCACCAGGCTCGTGAAGCGGTCAGTGTCCTCTCGCCTCTGGCGGGCGATCTCCACTTGTATCTCCTGCTGCTGTCTCTGTAGCTCCGCGAGCCGTGCAGCCTGCTCCGCTCGGGCCTGCTCAGCTGCAAGCCTGTCCTGGCGCTGCTGCTCGACCATCTGCTGGAGCAGCGAGGTGAGCTCTGACGGCTGTGACACCTGAGCCTCGGACACCGGAGGTGGTGGAGCAGTCGAGCCTCCCGCCTCCGCGTCATGCTGCCTCGGAGAAGGAGGCGGAGGAGGGAAGTACTCCTCGACGTTGTCGCTGGTGTCGCTGTCCGACCAGACGTGCTCCAGTCCTTCACCCTGTGCCTCTGCCTGGGCGAGCGCCTCGTCCTCCTGGGCTAGCTCGGTCCAGTCCTCCTCGGAGAGTCGGGCTCTGACCTGACGCTCGACTGGACGGCCAAGGCGGCGGTCTCTAGGAGTAGGCACTCGGTAGTGGCCGAACCGAGTGGCGTGGAGCTCTGTCAGAGGAGCAGTGGCTGGCGAGTCCTCAGGTGCCAGCAAGAACAGCAGACGGCAGATCCAATGCCCGTAGACCAACTGCCTCAACATCCCGACTCCGTCAGTGATCACGTCCTCCATCTCGCAGATCAAGATGTCCACGATATCAAATTCCATCCCGTTCATCACATAGAACAGGATGGTCTACTGGAGGCTCGTGAAGCCCTCTAGGTAGCCGGACCTCGGAAGAAGGGTACGCCTGAGGATGTGGTGAACTGTCCGAGCGGCTGGAGTGAGGAGAGCTGGCACCCTCGGCTGGTCTGGCGTGAAAGGAGGGGTGAACAGACCTCTGATCTCCTCAAACGGTGGTGACACTCCCCCTGTCAGCGGCCTCCTCGGCGGGTCGGCTCCTCCGTAGACCACCTCGTGCAGACAAGTGAGGTGTGTGTCCACTCCAAGCAGCTGTGCCAGTCGCTCTCGAGACACGGTGTGCTGCTGCCCCAGAAACATGAAGTGGATCGAGTGCCGACCCTCTGAGATATAGAGAGTGGCGTAGAAGACTCGAACCCACTCCTCCACGTAAGCGCTCCTCTGGCGTGAGAGCAGCTCCACAAGGCCTATGTACCTCTCGAAGAATGGCCTGATCCCATGTCCAACTGCTGTTGCAAGCTGATTCCAGTCGATGTAAGTGTGCTGGAATAGCTTATGGCCCCGACGCCTGTACGTCTCGTACAGGGACGCCTGTGTCAGGGTCCAAAAGCGGGGATCAACCCTAGTGTCCCTGGGCTGCGGGAACCACTCCTCTGGCAACGCTGTCCATCTGAGCTTCTTCAGTTGTTTTGCCTTGAACTTGCGATAGTCTGTAAGCCTGACATCCTCGGCAACTCTGGCAGCGGTATCCATCTCGTAGATGGTCCTCTGGGCCTCTCTGTCCTCTGCGCGGTCGGCAGCAATGGGGCGCTGACTCGCGGTGGGGGTCTGACCTCCCCCTCGGGTCCTGACGGTGCGCCGGCGAACCAGTGGTGTCACCGCAGTATCCTCCTCATCCTCAGAGTCGTCGGGCGGCACGGGCTGCACTGTGGGCCGCTGCTGCCTCTGCCGAGACTCGCGGAGCCGCAAGGAACCGCGATGGCCGCGCTCACGCTCCTCGGCGGCGCGAGCGGCCAACTCTGCCCGGAGAGCTTCCTTCGAGAGCTTTTGTTTCTTCGCTGCGGGCTCCTCGATGGCCTTGCCTTTTCCCTTGCGATCACGGCCCATCTTGATGCAAAAGAGAGGCCTAGGGTTAGTGGAAACATGATCGACGAGAAACAAGGATGGATGTCGCACGGTACGGTACAAACCTTAGCGACGAAAAGGATCACGCGAACGATGAACGGCGACGCAACGATCGGGATGATGTCGCGCGGTTCGTGGGAACCCTAGCGACGAAAGTCGTAGGGCTGCTGGCGGTGAGGTGGAGAGACGACGAGGCGGCACACTGAAGAGGCGGCGGCGGCGGCGTGGTCTGAGGCGGCGGCGATGGAGGCGTGGCGGTGGCGACGCGGCGGCGGTGGAGGCGCAGCGGCGGCGCGAGGAGGTGGCGGCGCGGGAGGCGCGACGGCGGCGCGAGGAGGTGGCGGCGTGGGAGGCGCGGCGGCGGCGGGAGGCGCGGCGGCGGCGCGAGGCACGGCGGCGGCAGGAGGCGTGGCGGCGGCGCGAGGCGCGGTGGCGGCGGGAGGCGCGGTGGCGGCGCGAGGAGGTGGCGGCGGGAGGTGCGGCGGCGGTGCGAGAAGGTGGCGGCGCGGGGTGAGGAAGACGAAGCGCCGTACGACTTTAAATGGGAACCCGATGACCTAACGGTTATGCGAACACCGGATCGACCGATGCGCATCGGGTGGGGTCATCGGTCGAGTTCAACAGAGAGTTGGTCCAAAAACTCTCTTTGCACACCGGATGATCCGACGTTGCTACATCGATCATCGGTCGAATTCTGCAGGGTAACAGAGGATTGAACATCGGATGCTCCGATGTTTCCTGGAATGAACTCATCGGTCGATTTCTTGGTTCTGACTGATCTGATCGATGAACTGAAGCATCAATTGATCCGATGAGCTGCTGACCCTAGCATCGGATAGTCCGATGACTACAGAAAACCTAAGAATGCACATAAATGTCCGTTGACTTAAAACACACAAAGAGAAAACAAGTCTTAGGACCTTTTGGGCACCTCCTAACCCCTAAAAATAGGCTTTTCAATATAGTGCCACATATTGGCTAAGCCCTTAAACAAATAGAGCACACAAGGAAAATTAGGAGGGAAAAACCAAGAAAATGTAAGGTCCATGCTTTGTGAGCTAGAGTATGGAGACTTCTATCTCTTTAAAGCATGTTCCTTTAGAATTTTGCTCTTTCCACATCATATGAGTTAAGATATTGCATTTCAAACAAGTCTTCTTCTCATGATGTGGGTTCCCCTTTGTGACAATCTACCGTATGCAATGCCAAACAAGTTAATGTAAGATATTAAATGAGTGCAAGTTTATATGGCAGGAATCATGCAAGGCATAAGATAAATCTATCTTGCCAAGTTTAAGCCTTCCAAAGGCTTCCTCAGGGAAAACTATTTCTAGCTCGCCCCTATCCTTTGGGAGTTAGGCAAGACCTATATGATATGCAACCTTACATGAACATGGCAACTTACATGACGTTAGATGCATCTAGCACATTTAATTCACTTCTAAGCCTAGAAAAAGTTTTCTCATCAAGTGGTTTGGTGAAGATATCCGCCAATTGTTCTTCGGACCTAACACCTTGCAATGAGATGTCTCCCTTAGCCTCATGGTCCCGCAAGAAGTGATGGCGAATATCAATGTGCTTGGTGCGGGAGTGTTGAACGGGTTTCTAGCTATCTTAACCGCACTTTCATTGTCACAAAGGAGAGGCACACAACCAAACTTAATTCCAAAGTCCAAAAGGGTTTGCTTCATATATAGAATTTGGGCACAACATGCACCGGCCGCTATATACTCCGCCTCCGCGGTGGACAAAGCCACGGAATTTTGCTTTTTGCTAGACCAAGATACTAGGGAACGCCCAAGTAAGTGGCACCCTCCGGAGGTACTCTTGCGGTCCACACGACATCCGGCAAAGTCCGAATCCGAGTAACCTAAGAGATGAAAACTAGCGTTCTTGGGGTACCACAAACCTACACTTGGGGTATGCTTGAGATACCGGAGTATCCTAAAGACCGCCTTCTTGTGCGATTCTTTAGGTGCCGCTTGAAAGCGAGCACACAAGCACACACTAAACATAATATCGGGCCTAGATGCGGTAAGATATAACAATGAGCCAATCATAGAACGGTAATGAGATTGATCAATAGGTTTACCGTCCATGTCCGCGTCGAGATGGCAATTAGTCGCCATTGGAGTGCTTCTTGAGCTACAATCTCCCATCTCAAATTTCTTCAAGAGGTCCTTTGTGTACTTCTCTTGATAGATGAAGGTCCCCTCTTGAAGTTGCTTGATTTGAAATCCTAGGAAGAAATTGAGCTCTCCAATCATTGACATCTCGAATTCCCTAGACATCATTTTGCCAAACTCATGGCTAAGAGCTTTGTTAGTTGAGCCAAAAATAATGTCATCAACGTAAATTTGACAAAGAAATAAATCTCCGTCGATGTCCTTGGTGAAGAGTGTAGTATCCACCCTCCCGATCTTGAATCCTTGCATGACTAGGAAATCCCTTAGTCGTTCATACCACGCCCTAGGTGCTTGCTTGAGTCCGTAGAGCGCCTTGTGTAGCCTATACACATGATTAGGATTCCTCGGATCTTCAAACCCGGGAGGTTGCTCAACATAAACAAGCTCGTTAATATAGCCATTAAGAAAGGCACTTTTCACATCCATTTGATAAAGCATTATGTTATGATGTGAAGCAAAAGCAAGGAGTATACGAATAGCTTCTAACCGAGCGACCGGAGCGAATGTCTCTCCAAAGTCTAGTCCTTCAACTTGCGCAAAGCCCTTGGCCACAAGTCTTGCCTTGTTGCGGACCACAACGCCATTCTCATCTTGCTTGTTGCGGTACACCCACTTAGTTCCGATGACATTCTTGTCCTTGGGTCGCTCCTCCAACACCCAAACTTCGTTGCGGGTGAAGTTGTTGAGTTCTTCTTGCATTGCCATCACCCAATTTGGATCTTGAAGTGCTTCCTCGATGCGAGTGGGTTCTACACACGAAACAAACGAGTAGTGCTCACAAAACGAAGTGACATGGCGAGAACGAGTACTTACTCCCCGTGACGGACTTCCGATGATTTGATCCATCGGATGCGCCTTGGAGATGCACCCATGCCTCATGAGTGGTTGTGAATCACTTGGCGGTGGTGATGCGTTTTGCTCGTCTTGTGGATGGACTTGATCTTGGACTTCTTCTTCTTCATCTTGATGTTGTAGGACTTGTGAATCTTGCGTAGGCAATGGATCATCTTTTTCTTCTTCTTCGTCAACTTGAGGCGCCATGGAGGTGTTAATGTTAGCATTTGAGGCTCCCCCTTGATCATGGCTCTCCTCAACTTCAGGCTTGATGTCTCCAATGGTCATGTTCTTCATAGCTTCTCGTAGAGGCTCATCATCTATATCATCATGACCAAAACTCTCCTCTTGGGAGCCATTAGTCTCATCAAACTCAACATCACAACTTTCTTCAACTAACCCGGAGGTTTGGTTGAATACTCGATATGCTTTTGAGTTTGATGCATAACCAAGAAAAATACCAACATCACACCTTCTTTCAAACTTACCGAGCCTCTTCTTGCGGTAGATGTAGCACTTGCATCCGAAGACTCGGAAGTAGGAGATGTTGGGCTTTCTCCCAATGAGGAGCTCATAGGGGGTCTTTTGAAGTAGTCGATGAAGATAGATCCTATTAGCGGCATGGCACGCCGTGTTGATTGCTTCGGCTCAAAACTTCTCCGACGTGCCATAGTCATCAAGCATTGCTCTTGCAAGGGTGATGAGAGTCTTGTTCTTCCTTTCAACGACACCATTTTGTTGAGGGGTGTATGTGGCCGAAAACTCGTGTTTCACGCCTTCACGGTCACACCACTCCCCAATGTTGTAGTTCTTGAACTCGGTGCCGTTGTCACTCCGGACCTTGATGATGGGAAGTTGAAATTCCCTTTGAGCTCGTTTTGCAAAGGTCTTGAAGACTTCCGGAGTTTCACCCTTGTCACCTAGAAACAAAGTCCAAGCATATCGAGAATAATCATCAACAATAACGAGACAATAGAGGTTACCGCCAAGACTTTGGTATGTGGACAGTCCGAAGAGGTCCATGTGAAGCAGTTCAAGTGGCTTGGAGGTTGACACCATTGTCTTCATCGGATGGTGCGAAGCAACTTGCTTCCCGGCTTGACACGCGCTACAAAGCTTGTTCTTTTCAAATGTGACGTCCTTCACGCCGGTCACCATCCCAAGCTTGAACGACTTCTTGAGCTTACTCATCCCTATGTGAGCAATGCGTCGATGCCATAGCCAACCCAAACTTGTCTTGGTGAAAAGACAAGTGGTCAAGCTAGCGTTCTTGTTGGAGAAGTCCACCAAGTAAAGATGTCCATGCCTAAACCCCTTGAAGATTAGTTCTTTGCTAGACTCACTAGACACCACAACACCATTCTTGTCAAATGTGCACGTTAGTCCAAGATCACATAATTGAGCAATAGAGAGTAAATTGAAACTAATAGATTTAACATAAAGCACGTTAGAGATAGACAAATCATTAGAAATAGCAATTTTACCTAAACCAATTACCTTCCCCTTTGAGTTATCACCAAAGGTGACTTGTTCGTGATTTCCGGGGTCCTCTATGGAGGTGAACATACCATCATTGCCGGTCATGTGTTGAGTGCACCCACTATCGAGTACCCAATGTTTTCCTCCGGCTTTGTAGTTCACCTACACACATGAAGTTAGTTTTTGAGTTTAGGAACCCAAACCAACTTAGGTCCTTGTATGTGTGATACAAGTGATTTTGGGACCCAAAGTTGCTTGGGGAGCTTCCCCTTCATGCCCTTGATGTCTTTGCCGATGAACTTTGCCTTCACCTTCCCACCTACTTTGCTCAATAGATAATAGTGATTATCAAAGGTAGATGTATAGTTAGGAGGCAATTTGGGAGAAGGACGATTAGGAAGAGGACACTCCCTTGTGTGATGTCCGGTGACCTCACAGTGTTGGCAATAGGAACCAACTTCCTTGATGAAGCTTGTCCTAAGCTCCGGTGAGGGCACCTTCCCTTTGTTTGGCACCGGGAAGGATCCAAGTCCTCTCTTGTTGAAGCCTTTGGCTTGTTGGAAGAGGATTTCCTTATGCTTGTCCTCTCCCTTGGTTAGTCTTGCCACGCTAGCATGGAGACTTTCAATCTCGTCCATTAGCTCCTTCTCCCTAGCATTTGCTTTCAACGGCAAAGACTCATGCAAATTGTTAGTAGCATGTGAACTAGCGGATATTTTGCCATCAAGGGTTTCTTTCTTCAAGTTTTTTAATTTTAGTTCAATAGCTTCATAAGCAAGGTTAAGTACTTGATGTTCTTGAACCAACTCATTGTGCTTGCCCAAGAGTGCTTGATGAGCTAAGTCAAGATCATGGTGATCAAGCTTGATTTGAGCCTTCTCTTCCTCAATTTGCTTGACATGAGACTTGAGCATGTCATGCTCCTTAAGTATGCTTTCATACTTGTCATGCAAATTGAGGTTAGCACTCTCAAGCTTAGCACGAGCTTGTTCAAGTGCCTTAACCTTGCCCTTTTCCCTTTTTATGATGACATGATATTCATTAATCATAGATGCTAATTCATCGGGAGAAAGTTCATCATCATCACTAGAGTCATCACATACCTTGGTGTTACCTTTCGCCATGAGACACATGGGCGGTGGGGGAAGAGGTGAGTCATCCTTGTTGACGATAGCGAGGCTTGCCAAGTTTTCTTCCTCATCTTCACTATCATCGTCACTTGTTTCCTCATCGGTGACCCACTCATTGGCTTCGCACATGAAGACCTTTTGAGGCCCTCTTCTCTTCTTTGGAAAGAGCTTGGTCTTCTTGCCTTTGTCAAATTTCTTCTTTCCAAAGGAGCGCTTGGGCTTGACCTCTTCTTCATCTTCATCACTTTCTTCTAGCTTTCGATGCTTTCCCTTGTGGTTGTCCTTCCTCTTGTCCGGCTTTGGACAATCATACGATATGTGGCCTTGATCACCACAATTATAGCATATCTTGTTTTCATCTTTTCTTGGAAGGAAAGCTTTCTTCTTGGGATCAAAAGAGTAACCCTTCTTTGCAATCTTGGAGTTTAACCGTGAGAATTTCCTCATCATCAATGCAAGCTCGTCATCGTCCTCTTCGCTTGTTGCTTGCTCTTCTTCACTTGAGCTAGGCTCAACTACTTTCTTCTTCTTGGGAGTTGTCTTCTTGGTTGAGGCCTTGAGAGCAATGGTCTTTGACGATGACTCCTCCATCATTCCAAGAACGCTCATCTCATGAGCATGAATTTCTCCAATAAGCTCCGAGACTTCAATGTTGTCAAGCGATTCCTTTTGGAGCATTGAATTGATAATGTTGTACTTGGGCTTGGGTAGAAGCATGAGGATCTTGCGGTTAATAAGTCCCTTACCAAGAGAGGCAATGTCAAGTGCGTTAATCTCCTCAATGAGTACATTTAAACGGGAAAACATTTGGTTAACATTCTCATGAGGAAGCATTTTGAATTCATCATACTTGGATTTAAGCAAGTGATATTTGAGTTCTTTAACACGAGATGAGCCCTCATGTATTTCAATTAAACATGCCCAAATTTCACATGCTTTCTCTTTACTAGCAATTCTAGCAAATACGTTTTGACTTATGCATTCGTAGATAGCATTTCTAGCCTTAGCATCCCATTTTAGTTGATCACCAACATAATTGAGATCTCCAAATCCCGCATGGGTCGCTTCCCAAACTTCGGGAGCAATAGCCTCTAGGTAGGCACGCATGCGTGCTTTCCAATAGGCAAAGTTCTTGCCCTCGAAGGTGGGAATCGAACCCCCATTCTTGGCCATTTAAGCTCTCTAGCGGTGAAGCTAGAATGATCCTATGAGCAACCTTGCTCTGATACCAATTGTAAGGATCGAAACGCCCAAGAGGGGGGGTGAATTGGGCTTTTTCAAATTTTAAGGCAATTTAAAAACTTTAATTGTTAAGCCCAATTCCCTATGCAAGTCAACTACGCAATCAAGAGAGTTAAGTGCGGAATAGTAAAACGTAATCGTAAAGGGGTAGGGAGAGGAATGCAAACGCTCGAAGACGCGGAGACACGGCGATTTTTCCCGTGGTTCGGTAAGATCACTAGGATCTTCCTACATCCACGTTGTGGCACCCACCAAAGGGTATTGCCACTCCCAAGTCACCAAGACGAGGGAATCCACTAACTTTCTCCGTTCGCCATCTCCGGCAAGGTGGAGCTCAAGCCTTGTACAACTTCGATCCTCCGGGCTTCCACAATTGTCTCGGCAAGCTCCGGAGCAATCTCTCTACTCTCCTCTTGATACAAGGTGAATGCAATCACCAAGAATGCACTCCCTCACGGCTCTCACTGGTCTAGAGACTCCACTCACCCAGAGAGGACGCACACAAGCTTCTCTCTAGCTAGGTCTAGCCTATATCTTGAGGTGTAGATGGACGGAAAGGGTGTGTAAATGATTGTTCTAGGTCTTGGACACTTGAGGATGTGTAGGCATGCTCTGGTTGTCAAGTGTTGTCGAAATGACTGGTGGAAGGGGGTTAAATAGCCAGCCCAACTTAATTAGCCATTGAAAAAGTTGGCTGATTACTTTTTCAGTGTACATCGGATGATCCGATGACCACCTTTTCTGAGCATCGGTCTAATTAGATTAGCTGACGTCACTGTGTCAGAAGTGACCGTTATTCGACCGATGCTGCCCCTTCTCAATCATCGGATGATCCGGTGAGCTTTGTCTTCAGATTTGGTCCAGAAATAATGTTTCTGTTGAACTAGACCGATGTACACTTTGCTTCTGCATCGGATGATCCGGTGAGTGTTTCTCCAGAATTGTTGAGACAAATTAATCTTTCTGTTGAACTTCACCGATGTCCACTTGTCTCTAGCATCGGATGATCCGGTGTGCACTTCATTCTGAGGTCTTCTTCTTCTGTTGAGCCCCAATCGACTGATGTGTGCATTTTCCAGACCATCGGACGATCCGGTGAGTGTAATTTGTTTGCTTCGAGTTGAACTTTTAGAAGCTTCTCGAGTGACCTCTTTGACACTTGTTGCAAATAATGTTCTGATGAATATTGATCTTCTTGTGTTGCCAATTTTGATAGAATAGAGTCGTTGTGTGAGTTCTTCATTTAGCCTTCATGAGAATTGAATAACCCCCTTAGAATAGGTCGTTTGAGGGGTCTCCATTCGTATCCAATGAGTGGTAGATGATTTGAATAGATAGTCGTTAACGCTTGATGTGATATACGTGAAACCTTGCATCCACAAACTCATTAGTAATTACGAATGGTTGTCATTAATCACCAAAACCATACCTCACGGGGGCCTAGATGCTTTCACTATGCTTAGCTGAAATCGTCTACTTTCAAAACGGTGTCACGCGTGAACCCTGTTGTAAGCAGTTAGCAGCCACACGGTTTAAATGGCTTTGGTCACTTGCTCATACTCTACCAAAAAGAAATTTGGATCATGGGAATGAAAATATTACTGCTAGTGCCACATTCGAAATCAGCAGCCCATGAGTATGACATAAACATCTCTTTAAGCAAGTGTAAAAATCTGCTAAGGCATTACCAGACTACCACCTCTAGTAATCTTGCTTAACTTTTAAATGTTGAGATGATGACGTTTGAAGGAGCTAATCAACATTTTTTGACTATGGAAAATGATAGATAACCATGTGCCTTCACCATGATTATTGATTTGTCGGTAAACAATAATGAATCAATGGTAGAGCTATTGGGAAGTTGGTTGAAGTGTCAATATTTTCGGACCAGCAAATATGTATAGACTAAATTGATGGAAATATTCTAGTTATCTATAGGCCTATCAAAATATTCTTATGAAAAGAAGAACGTCGAATCCTTCCAACTTGCATGCATATGCACCTTAATGCTACTCATGTCAAACATGATGGCCTTGAAAAAGAAGAGTAATTTTGGTGGACCAATTTGGCCTGAAATGATTTATCAGCTAGACCATTTCAAACCATTTAAGTGGTTAGCACTTTAAAGTTTAAGAGTCAAGGGACATCACTGATGGATACAATTGCTCGAGCTGTTTCATTGGCACGCATACATCCTTTTATCAATGAGTTCCACAAGTCCTAAGCCATAATGGATATGACTCAGGGTTCTGAAATTTTCGGAATTTAAACTTACTTGGCTTTTGTACTAGATTAAGCCCTAGTAGAACCAAAAATTCAATGATCTATAAAAGTGTAGTTGTCGGTACCCAGCATACCAGGTACCCTCCCACACAGGCTAAAGCCGTCAGGGTGTCCTGCCTTCCTGCTAAGATAGGGTCCGAGTGCACCACGTGTCCAGAAGGCCCGGGCCCCTCTTTCTCAGATATAGGGTCCGGTGTATACATGGACCTCAAGGAGGAGTCCAGCTCCTCCTTGGAGACGAGCTCCCAAGCGGCCACGTGTCCAGCAAGACGGGATCCTGCTCCTCCATGGAAGAGGGCTCCAGTGCTGCCATGTGGTTTGAAGCACCAGGCAGGCCAACACCCGTGGAGGCGGGCTCCGGCTCTACCAGGTGTACCGCGGCCCTGGATCCCCCGCTCTACTCAGGAAAGGGATTCGGGGCTACCACACGGTTCACGGATCGGGGCCCCGCTTCCCCCGTAGAGGCTAGCTCCCGAGATGCCACGTACCCTGCAACTTGTCCTGGATGGTGGGTTGCGAAAGTTAAAAGGGCAGTGCGCCTTGTCTAAATCAAGCATTGAAGACTCGCGTCTTCCCCAGGCGCACGACGCGGTGCACGCCTACTGTTAGGTACCACTGCGCCCAATCGCATCGTAGTGAAAACGATGCAGGCCTACCCCACTCCGCCAAGTGGGTAGCTTACAGCGACAGGAACAGATGGACGGGACATTCCCTGCCATCATCAACGACTACGCATGGGCTACTGGCGAATGAGGCGGCAAGACAGCAAGTCTTCAAGCCACAATCAGAGGAAGCTTATGCGGGAAGCCATAGATCTTTAGGATAAGGCCATCCGTAGAAGCACCCTTTAGAGCATCCTCTAAAGATCCATCTTCCTCTATTTTTCCAGTATCTTCTTCTAAATCCTCTAAATTTACACCTATCCAGTAGGTTTTACAGTATGCCTTTGCGGACGGTCTAAGATCACCCCGGGGCCACCTGTCGGACCCTGGACCCCACTTGTAAGGCGTTCGGCCTTGCCTATAAAAGGACCGGAATGCCAACGTTACAAAGGATCCCCAATCTACGCATTCACACGCTACACATTCGTACACACCAGCAATACAAGTACACTGTGGAGTAGGGTATTACACTCCGGCAGTCTGAACCATGTAAAACCACTATCTCACCACTCTCATACGTGCAATCCCTCCATAGAAGACTAAGCCATGCTGATAAAGAACCTCCACGGGCTGCTTGCATAGCAGGTCCGAGTGAAGTGTCGCAAGAACACTTCAACATTTGGCGCACCAGGTAGGGCCTTTTTCCTTTAAAAAGTGATTGCGCTTTCACCGCAATTGTGTTCATGAAGTCGTGGACGGTGGTTTTTGTGGCTGTCGTTCGGTGACCAGATCCATTGCCCGAGCAGCACATTATGGTCCATCACTCCCTCGCACAGATGCAGCTAGCTAGGGCGGCGCATCCGGGCACGTCCCACCCCAGTCGACACCCCTAGAGCCACCGTCTGCAAGTCCGGAGAGCGCTCTGGCAAGCGGGGCTCTTCTCCACCACCCATCGCCCTTGAATGCTTTCCAGGGAGCAGCTCAGCAGTGGGTCCAAGACATCAACTACTTCGTCGTTGCGGTCATCAACTCTGCCAACAGAGGGAGGAGTCACGTGTCGCTATCGCGCACGCTGTCAATCGACCGTTGCACCACTAACTCCCGTTCCACCTGGCTTACTAGCGCTGGTCGTATCCCCACGGAGGACCTGAGGGCTGAGCTTGACCGTCGTCAAGCTCAGATAGATGGTCGTGTCATCATCGAGCAGCGGCGAGAGAGACGACGCAATCTTGACGTTGAATATGGCCCTCAAGGGCCTGAGTAGGAGGCGTCCTCCATCCGAGGTGCACCACAGGTAAACCCTCCATCGCCGCCTCACCAGGGTTATGTTGGGTCGACCGCCCCCCTGCAGCACTCTGTGCAGCAGGTTCCGCAGTAGCAGTACCTGGCTCAGTCAGTACCACTGCAGCAGGCTCCACAGCAGTCGCATGTCACGCAACAAACCCCTCCAGGTTATGTTATTTCGTGTGCCTCCCCGGCGAAGCCCAACGGAGGGCACGGCCTTGGCGCCATACCTCCGCTTGATGACGTGGCCATGCAAGTTCCGGCCACACCTGCTGGAGAAGTTTGACGAAAGCGTCAACCCAGCCGATTTCCTGCAGATCTACACCACGACACTCCTTGCTGCAGAGCGGATGAGTCCATCCGGGCGAACTACATCCCCGTCGCCCTGACCGGCTCAGCCCGATCATGCCTGATGAACCTGCCCGAGGATTCCATAACCTATTAGGATGAGCTCTACCGGCAGTTCATGGCGAACTTCAGCAGCTCCTACATGCGCCCCGGTACCAAGCTCGACCTCCGTGCAGTGCGCCAGCAACCCAACTAGACAATGTGATCATCCATCCAGCATTTCTCTAGGTACGCAACTCCATCCCCAACATCCCGAATGCTTCTATCATAGTGGCATTCCAGCAGGGAGTGTGTGACCGGAAGATGCTCGAGAAGTTATCCACGCACAACGTGCAAGACGTCTCCGAGCTCTTTTCCATTTCCGACCGATACGCCAGGGCGGCGGAAGGCCGTGACTGGCACACCCAGCTTGCCCTCGGGGTGGGTGGGGCCAACCAGACCGGCGAAGGTGTGGCTACCCCAAGTAAAGGCAAAAATAAGAACAAGAACTCGGCAACGGCCAAAACAAGCCGCTGCATGGGTCACCTGTCGCCATAGCAGCTGCGACTGGTGGTTGCAGACCCCCACGCCTCGAGAAACGCCCACATTAGGCACCTGCTACTGACGAGAGCGTCAAGCCCTGCCCGGTACACAAGACTTGCAATCACATCATGAGCGAAGTCTGGGAAATCAAGAGATGCGCAGAGCGATACCAAGAGCGGGTGCAGCAGCGTCCTGATGGCACCCCCTTCCGCTAGCGGGAGGGCAAGCAGAAGGTTGACCCCAGGGTTGATGACGATGAGGATATGGAGTACCAGAAGCAGGAACTGGCCGTCAAGGTGGTCCCCTAGGATGAGGACTCCAACGCCAGCAGTGACCACGAGCGTCGCAAGACACTCCATGTCATATTTGGGGGGGGGGGGGGGTCTTGGGATCCCGCATTCCAGAACGCGGTCAAGACCCTGTACCGAGCATGGCTTCAATAGCTCCTGCTCTCGCTTTGGCGTTGCACCACAAGTGGAAGGAGACGCCAATCAGCTTCAACGCCTCCAACTACCCTAAGAACATGGAAGGAGTCAGAATCATGCCTCTCCTGGTCGCCCCCACTACTGCCAATGTCAAGCTCCACTATGTCTTGATAGATGGCGGGGCTGGCCTCAACCTCATAGTTGTGCGACCTTCAGCCAACTATAGATCCTGGTGTTCAAGCTCACCCCCTCGAGCCTGTTCTCGATGGTGGGACCAGGGAACATCATCCTGTATGGTAACATCCACCTCCGGGTGACCTTCGGGACACCCTACGACTACAGGACGGAGAGCATCCTATTCGACGTCGTGGATGTCAGCCTCCCCTTCAACGCCATCATCGGCAGGCCCGCCCTTGGAGTCCTGTGACGCCGGACGGCCTCCAAGGAAAGGCCTACACCAAGCCAGGGGTCCAGGGCATGTGAACTTCTTAGTCTGGTCTTGTACCCTAAGCATGCACACCTTGCCTCTCAGCGCTACGGCCAAGTACTAGGGGTCGGAAAGTTCGCACGCTAAGGACAGCGGGAGCCAGACCCGAAGCACTAACGCATTAAATTACCCAAGCTCCATGTGTCATCTTAGGACAGTGATATATGACGATGCTAAGGAAGAGGAACAGGTAAAACCGGTGAGCAAACTAGTCCCTCTATTACCATGTGTGCAGGACAGCCAGCTCTGGCACCTCCCGGGGGGGCCGCTGTCGATGTCTCAGCATGTCGAAGACAGTAACAAGCGCTTATTCGTGAGTATACTCTCCCATCCCGCTCTTGTTGCTAATAGGGTTCTCTTGTTGTAACCTGTACACCAGGGGTCTGCCGTCAAAGTGCTACACATCGGTGGTGGACAATGCCGGAGCATCCAGCTCCGACACCGCCCAGAGGGCCCGCCATCGACATCTCAGCACGTCGAAGACAACAACAAGCATTGATTTATGAGTATACTCTCATGTCCCGCTCTTGTTGCTAATCGGGTTCTTTTGTGGTAATCTGTACACCATGGGCCTGCTGTCGATGTGCTACACATTGATGGTGGATGACACCGGAGCATCCAGCTCCAGCACCTCCCAGGGGGCCCACTGTAGACGTTTCAGCACGTCGAAGAAAGTAACAAGTGCTTATTCGCGAGTATACTCTCCCGTTCCGCTCTTGTTGCTAATAGGGTTCTCTTGTGGTAACCTGTACAACAGAGACCTGCCGTCAAAGTGCTACACATCGATGGTGGACGATGCTGAAGCATCCAGCTCCGGCACCTTCCAAGGGGCCTGTCGTCGACGTTTCTGTGATGATGGTGGGCGATGCCAGAGCAGCCAGCTCCGGCATGACCCAAGGGGCCTATTGTCGATGGTTCTGCGATGATGGTGGGCGACGCTGGAGCAGCCAGCTCCAGCACCACCCAAGCGGCCTGCCTTCGACGACTCTGCGACAATGGTGGGCGACGCTGGAGCAGTCAGCTCCAGCACCACCCAAGGGGCCTGCCGTCGACGACCATGCGATGATGGTGGGCGACGTCGGAGCATCTAGCTCCGGCACTACCCAAGGGGCCTGTTGTCGATGTTTCTGCGATGATGGTGGGTGACGCCAGAGCAGCCAGCTTCAGTACCACCTAAGGGACCTGCCGTCGATGTTCTGCGACGATGGTGGGCGACGCTGGAGCACCCAGCTCCGGCACCACCTAAGGGGCATGTCGTCGATGTTTTCGCGATGATGGTGGGAAACCCGGAGCAGCCAGCCCCGACACCACCCAAGGAACCTGTCGTCGACATTTCTGCGACGCTGGTGGGTGATGCCAGAGCAGCCAGCTCCAACACAACCTAAGGGGCTTGCTGTCGATGACTCTGCAACGATGGTGGGCGACGCCAGAGCAGCCATCTCTGGCACCACCCAAAGGTCCTACCGTTGACGACTCTGCGATGATGGTGGGCGACGCCAGAGCATCCGGCTTTGGCACCACCCAAGGGGCCTGTCGTCGACGTTTCTCTTACGATGGTGGGCGACGACGGAGAAGCAAGCTCCAGCACCACCCAAGAGGCCTGCGGTCTACGTTTCTGCGACGATGGTGGGCGACGCCGGAGCAGACATCTCCGGCACCACCCAAGAGGCCTGCCGTCGACGTTTCCGTGATGACGGTGGGTGATGCCAGAGTAGCCAACCTCGGCATCACCCAGGGGGCCTGCCATCGATGTCTCTACTTAGTCAAAACTTGGCACCCCTAGAGGGGCCTCGCCGAGGCCATCCACTCAAACTCCACCACTCCACTGGGGTCCCGTCGAAGCCATCTTGTGATCAAGTGGTAGGTTTGCCCAGCTACCTGGCCACATCTTCCAGAGGACCTCTAAGGGGGTTCCATAGGCAGGAACATTAACTGACGACAGATCGGCCATTTCAACTGTGCAATTGTTGGTTCCTCAAAAACTAATGAACTTGGCAAAAGTTCTTCAATCCCTTACGCAGCTAAGAACCTCGAGCAACAGTTTGAGAAGCACAAGATAAGCCAAGAAGCCAAATACAAATTCAAAGGTCTCATTCTACTCCAAATTTAGAGTTAGGGAGCTCGGGACAGATCAAATCCCACCGCTCATCGTTCTCCCAGCCGAGTAACCGCCTCATAGGCGCTACATCCACCACGCGAGAAGGAGGCAAGGGGAGTCCATTGGAGCAAGAGTCAAGAACTTCGGAGGTGGGGAAAGACGGGGTGCTCAAGGAGGAAGACAAAGGCTCGAACGTTGGAGTGTGAGTATGGGAAGAATCACCTTTGCCCACAAAGGTCCCCTTTTAAATGCCCCAGCGGCGTTTGGGTGCATCGTGCAAACCACATGGACCCGAAACTCGTTGCTCAACTCATAGCGTCCATGACAGCGAGGCCCAGGTCCCTTGTCAGAGAGATTGGCTCGAGCAGGCCCCCACCTGAGGAGGCAACCCGGCGGTTCCCATAAAGGAAGAAGTGAGAGCAGTAGAAGCACAACAGCCACATTGGGAACCGTCGCGATAAAGAAGCTGCAGCAAGTAAAGATCCCATCACCACGACCCCTCAACCAAAGGGGGATGTGTGGCCACGATGGCACAGGCGCGCACCACTCCGACCGATCAAGACAAATCAAAAGGCAGCGCGGGAAAGTAGGGATAGGGCTCCACTCTCGGGCGCATCACCTCCCCCCAGGGTGAACCTGCGGGGGGGCACTATCGGTACCCGGCATACCGTGTACCCTCCCACACAGGCTAAAGCCGTCAGGGTGCCCTACCTTCCTGCCAAGGCAGGGTCCGAGGGTGCCACATGTCCAGAAGGCCCGGGCCCCTCTACCTCAGATATGGGGTCTATCGGTACCCCGCAGACCGGGTACCCCCGCGCACAGGAAGAAAACCGCTAAGGACTCCGTCCCTACTAAGAGACTGAATTCGAGGCTGCCACGTCATGGAGGGAAGGACCAGATCCTACCTCTCCGCCGGGGGAGGCTCCCAAGCTGCCATGTGGCCGGCAGAGCTGGACCCTTGCCTCCCCTCTGAGCTGCCCCCTAGCGACGAGCGCGGCAGGGCTTCGGAACCCTGACGAAGGGCAGAAGGGGCCGGCGGCGGTGACCGGGCGCGCTTCTTGGGGGACGGGTCCAGCACCGGAACCGACACCTTCCCCTTCCCCTTGTTGCCAGGGGCGACAGCGCCACCCCATGGATGGTGCTGGGGGCCGCTCGAGGAGTCGCTGCTTGAAGAACCAGCGTCGCTTAAGGGATCCTCGCCTCCCTCAGCGTCGTCAGCAATGCTAACCCCCCGGAACAGGTCCCCGATCTGACGCTGCAACAGCCCGGACTCGTCGAGCGTCGGCATCGTCTTCAGCAGCTGCCTCCTCAACTCGGAGTCCGAGCACAAGGGGCAGCAGGCTGACAGAAGAGAGAGTGCCTCGGCGGAGATGTCGTCGGGGCAGACCCGGGCCAGCATGTCGAGCAGTTGCTGCTCGTCCAGGTTGGAGTCGGGGCCGGTTTCGAGCCGGGTGCAGTCCGACAGGCCGGTGAACATCGACGCCGGGCGGGCACGATGCTGAAGCGGGGCTATGCGGCGGGACATGAAGTCCCTCAGCACCATGGCAGACGACAGCCCATGGTCCGCCAGCATCTGGATCCTCTCCAGCACCGGGTTGAACGCCTCCTCCAGCTCTGGGCGCTCCTCCCAGAATGATCGCTTGGAGTAGGGGATCCCGGTGGGGAGGCACATCCGGTCGTGGGCCTCGACCTTGGCGATCATCCAATCTTCGCGCCACATCTCCTACCTTGCCGAGTTGAAGGAAGCAATGTACCTCGTGGGGACCTTAGTCCGGCGCTGGAAGTAGTAGGCGCCGAGGTGCTCCTTCGAACTCCTGCCGGTGGCCCTCAGTACAAAAAAGTATCGGAAGAGCTTTACCGACTGAATGTAGGCCTAGAGGGGGGGTGAATAGGCCTTTTTGAATTTTCTCGGTTCCTGTAACGCTCAACAACAAAGTCAATACCAGAGATATCGGACTAGTCCGGTAAAGTGCGGACTAGTCCGGTTTTCACGGGCTAAGTTGATCAAGTTCAGTCAATTTGATTGATTCGTTAATGTTTGCAGCGGAAATATAAACCTGAATGACAGTTTGATAGTTGTATATCAAATTCTATTACAATTAAGCCTCTTGTTCAACAATTTAACTCAAATTGAACAAAGTGAATCAAACCCTAGATTAAGTTGATCAATAAAGATGAAGAACGCAAAAGGACAAGACACACAATTTATCCCGTGGTTTGGCTACCACGAAGGCAACCTACATCCACGTTGAGGAGCCCACAAAAGGACCGGGTCTTCTCCAACCCTTCCCTCGTCGGATCGCCACGAAGGCCAATCCTCTTCCACTAATCACAAAGGGTAAATAACCAAGTTGAAGGGGCGTTCTCACACGTTGAGAGCTCCCTTGATTACAACTTACATAGCCACCAATAACACACTCGAAAATTACAAATTGAAACGCAAGTGTGTTAGAGAATCAAACCAAGAGCTCAATGATGTGTGCCAAGTGTCTCTCCAATGATCTAAAAGTGATCTTCAATAGATTGATCGATTTTGCACTTAATTTTGGGGAGAGAGGTGGTTTTTGAGTCTCTTGGGAGGTGTGACGGCGCTAGGGTTCGAGAGAGAGTGTAAAAGTGGGCCGTGCACCTCTATTTATATGGGGTTTCTAAAAGTGACCGTTAGGGTTCAGAAAGATCGGACTAGTCTGTGGTGGTCACCGGACTAGTCCGGTGTGCTGTGTGTAGGAAACCCTAAGTGTCCAGGAATATCGGACTAGTCCGGTTGAAAACGGACTTGTCCGATTTCACTACTGGAAATCTTCAGACTAGTCCGATTGCCGTCGGACTTGTCCAGACATATGAAACCCTAAGTGTTTAGGATGACAAGTCCGCACTTGGAAGACTTGTCCAATTTAGATCAGTGTCGGACTAGTCCGTGTAGACACCGGACTTGTCCGAAGTGGATCAGAAAGAATATCGGACTAGTCCGGATCACAACGGACTTGTCCGATTTTGTGTGACTTGTGCATTGTGTTGAGGACTAGTCTGCATTGGGGAGGACTAGTCCGAAGTGGACCAGAAAGATATTGGACTAGTCCGGTGGATACCGGACTTGTCCGATCTAGTGCAGAATGTGATATCGGACTAGTCCGGCTGATATCGGACTAGTCCGGTCCTGTATAATTTTGTGCATTGTGTGTGTGTGTGCTTGAAAGTGATTGAGATCTTGGGTGTGTTTCCTTAACACACTCCATACATAATAATCTACTATTTTCTTCTCCTTGGGCTCAAATTCACTTTGCTTCTCATTTCCCTTCTTTTTGGCATTTTGCTCATTTTTCATCATTTGCCTGCATTCATCTCAACAAAAGGATTAGGATCCCAATTGCTTGTCATAAATCATCCAAACCCACAAGGGAGTCCTAGATGCACTTTCAATCTCCCCATTTTTGGTGATTGATGACAACCAATTGAGATTTCACAAAATAAGGCAAAAAAAATGAGATTTTCATAAAGTATGCACTTATGACTCAAAAATACATCAAGCAACAAGAGAATTATCCATATGTGCATTCTTTATGGTGGGATGCATACTAAGTGCATGAATACATTGAGAATGACAGAATTTACATTAATCAACCGATAGCAAGTGCATATGACATTCCAGGAGCAAAAATGCAGTTTTCATCACATCACAAGACCAAACTTAATATGAAACCAGTGTTAAACTATTACAATCACAAATAAAAGTACAGAGAAGGCTCTCTCCTCGCATCCTATTACAGCTAAAGCTAAGACTGGACTCCCCCTCAATCTCTCCCCCTTTGGCATCAAGACATCAAAAAGAGAGAGAGGAGGGTCCTAGATTCTTCACTCTTTGTTGTCTGTCCTCTCGTCATTTTCTTCGTCTTCTTCGCTCTCCGCTTGACGAGGAGGAGAGGGAGGAGGAGGAGCGGAGCTGCTCGAGCCCCCAATGCCAAAATAGGCAAGCTCGAAGGGGGACAAGGGCCCGAGCTCGGAGATGTCAAGATCAGAATCTTCAGAAATTACTGGAGATCCAATGGGGTTGATCTCCAGCTTTTCACTCAGTTGCTTCACATTGGCTTTGATATATCTCATATCCTCCTTCCTCTTCTGATTGAGTTTATGAAGCTTTACTTCAGTCTTCTTGCAGGAGGCGAATATCGCGGACAAGTATTTGAGGATCCCACTGGCGGATCCTCTCTGAGGGGCTTCCCTGGAGGGGGGAGGAGCCCTAGCAGCATCTCTTTCTCTTGCCGGTGCCTCAGGACTTGAGGCCGGCGAGGGAGCAGTCTGGACACTCACAGGCTGAGGCTTCTGAGGCCTCAGGGGAGTGTGCTCTACATCCTTCACAAATTATATTCCTGTGACCTTCTCAATCATGAACATCAAGTAGGGAGCATAGCCACATGACCGGTTGGGGGTGCTTGAGATGTTGACCATGTCGTTCCATATGTAATCTGCAACATCAAACTGTCTCTTCTTGCTTATGACCCTCATTAGAGTCCGGAGGTAGCCCTGTACACTCCCTGCATCCCCATCCTTGGGGGCAATGGTCTTCCGGAGAACTCTGTTCAGAACCAAAAAGAAGGGCTTCATGTTCTTTGTGGAGGGAGGAAAATATTTAGAGTTGGGCTCATACATGAACTTCATTCTGTCTCTCTCAATGACCCCTATGTTGTGGATGATCAGGTGGTCATTTCCAGCAGAGTCTAAATGGAGCAAGCTTGCAAAATCCTCCTGAGTGATGGAGTACATGGATCCATGGGTCATCCAAGTCACACTCTCTTCATCTTCACTCGAGAAGTGGCACGTTGCATAGAATTGTGCAATCACTTCATCATTCCAATTGTGTCTGAAGGCAAACAGATCTTTCAGACCATGCCTTTCTACTGCAGCAATGACCTCATCAAAAGCTGAGCACTTCTTCTTCTCTAGGTAGGCCCAGTCAATCCACTGACTGCGCACCACCGGAGTCTTCATCGGCAGGTAAACCAGCCTGTAGAAATCTGCATGGAAGTTTGACCAAAACCTTCCATCAGCTGCCTGCTTTGGCCTTCCATAGCAATCAATGCTTCTTAGCTTGGCTGCCACATCGCTGCCTTTCCCATTGAATTTCTCTTCGTTGGGGTCCCGGACCCCTTCTCTGGGAGCATGAAGCTTCAAGGGCCCAACTGGCCCCGTTGCGACTCCCTTGCCCTTTCCTTTTGCTTGATGAAGGCCGCTTGTAGACGCAGCAGCCTCCGAGGCGGGCTTCTTGACACAGACCTTCCTCCGAAACTGGGGAGGGGAAGTAGCAGGCTCGGAAGGTCGTTCTTGGCGTTTCTTGCCAAGACCCGCCGAGGACCGAGGTGCCACCTCGTGGTCCAACTCGGCCTCAAAGTCGGAGATCTCGTTGTCGGAGCTCGACATGATCTGAGAATGATTGAGCAAGAATAATGACAAGTTATACAAGGCATAGGTAATACAAGATAGCAATGGATGGCATTAAGGAATTAAGGAATTAGGTTTCAGGTTCAGAAACATCGGACTTGTCCGGTGCCCAGGCACGGACTAGTCTGGGGTACCGGACTTGTCCGTGCATGGACCGGACTAGTCCGGTGTTCATCCTCAAAAACCTAACAGATTGGACAGGATACAATCCCTAATGCAAATCTAGTCTAGCATACACGTAGTACATCAACTAAACATGTAACTAGTGAAGGGTGCTAGGACAAACGATCAACAATTGAGAAAAACACGATTTCTAGGATTTTGAAGATTTTTACCGAAGGAATCGATGGAGGCTCGAAGTTTTGGGGGTTGGAGGCCGGACTAGTCCGCTAGCTTCAATCCCCATGTCTTCAAGCTTGATCTCCGCCCAAATGAGTGGCTTTTCGACGGAGGATGCAAAAGATCGCCTTGGGAGCTCGAGTGCAAGAGAGAGGAAGCCTAGAACGAATGTGGAGGTGAGGAGATTAGGGTTTGGTGGCGGCTAGGGTTATGGACACAAAAAATCGGACAAGTCCGGACAGGACCGGACTAGTCCGAAGTCATCCAGAGACCTATATCGGACTAGTGCGTGGTCTATCGGACTAGTCCGGCCTAACCGGTACTCTGCGGACTAGTCTGCATGGGCGGACTAGTCCGGGTAACCACGAACTAGTCCGTGGTCACCAGGAAAGAATTTCATAGCCCATTCATATATATTTGAAGGTTCAATAATAGAGAATAGAGAGGCAAAACAATTCAAGTAATCTTGATGAATTTGACCAGTAAGCATACAACAATCATACAATGATCAAAATTCATCAAGATCTAATAATTGACATAGTTTTTCGAGAGAAAAATGGAGAGGGATGATTTTCACAATTCAATCAACATTTTTGAAGCAATCATACAGGTATGCAACTTTTCAAGCCACACTCCGAGAATCAAGAATATTTAGCTCATTTCGGAGTTCGCAAAAACGCTTTTCATCAAGTGGTTTGGTGAATATGTCGGCCAATTGTTTTTGGGTGTTGACATGTGAGATGGTTATGTCTCCTTTCATGGAATGGTCTCTCAAGAAATGATGTCTTATGTCTATGTGTTTAGTCCTAGAGTGCTCAACTGGATTGTGGGCTATTTTAATGGCACTCTCAATATCACAAAGGAGAGGAATACGGTTCATATTGTAACCGTAATCCCTTAGAGTTTGTCGCATCCAAAGGAGTTGTGCACAAAACCTCCCGGCTGCAACATACTCCGCTTCGGCTGTGGATAATGCAATGGAATTTTGTTTCTTAGATGACCAAGAAACCAAAGATCTTCCTAGGAATTGGCATGTGCCAGAGGTGCTTTTTCTATCAACTTTGCACCCGGCATAATCTGCATCGGAGTAACCAATGAGATTGAATTTGGAGCCTTTTGGGTACCAAAGACCAAGGTTGGGTGTATGAACTAAATATCTCAAGATTCTTTTTACGGCTATCAAGTGACATTCCTTAGGGTTGGCTTGAAATCTTGCACACAAACATACACTCAACATAATATCTGGCCTAGATGCACATAAGTAGAGTAAAGATCCAATCATGGAGCGATATACCTTTTGGTCGATGCTCGGTCCATCTTCATTGAGATCCAAGTGGCCATTCGTAGCCATGGGAGTCTTTATGGGCTTTGCCTTGTCCATGCCAAACTTCTTGAGTATGTCCTGCGTGTACTTGGTTTGGCTTATGAATGTTCCTTCCCTTTGTTGCCGCACTTGGAATCCCAAGAAGTACTTCAATTCTCCCATCATTGACATTTCAAACCTGTCTGTCATAATTCTACTAAATTCTTCACAGAAAGATTGGTTAGTTGACCCAAAAATTATATCATCAACATAGATTTGGCAAATAAAAAGATCATTATCTAGATTCTTTGTGAATAATGTATAATCTACTTTGCCAATTTGAAAACCATTATCAATTAAAAAATCTCTAAGACACTCATACTAGGCTCTAGGAGCTTGTTTGAGGCCATAGAGAGCCTTACGCAGTTTATATACGTGGTCGGGGAACTCTTTGTCTTCAAACCCGGGTGGTTGCTCCACGTACACCTCTTCCTTGATTGGTCCGTTGAGGAAGGCGCGTTTCACGTCCATTTGATACAGCTTGAAATCATGGTGAGTAGCAT
Source organism: Tuctoria greenei (assembly GCA_036927565.1). Lineage (NCBI taxonomy): Eukaryota > Viridiplantae > Streptophyta > Magnoliopsida > Poales > Poaceae > Tuctoria > Tuctoria greenei. Next base: position 79,980,734 of record JAYESD010000009.1, on the reverse strand, counting down.
ATGCAAGTAATATTCTAATTGATTCAAGCCTAGCTACTGGAGCAAAAGTCTCATCGAAATCCAAACCTTCGACTTGTGAGTAACCTTTGGCCACAAGTCGTGCCTTGTTTCTTGTCACCACTCCGTGTTCGTCTTGCTTGTTGCGGAAGACCCACTTGGTGCCCACTATATTTGCATTGGGTCTTGCCACAAGTACCCAAACCTCGTTTCTCTTGAAGTTGTTCAACTCTTCTTGCATTGCCACCACCCAGTCCGGATCCTTCAATGCATCCTCAGTCCTGCGTGGTTCCAAAAAGGAGACAAATGAGTAATGCTCACAAAAATTAGCTATACGAGATCTAGTGGTTACTCCCTTTTGGATGTCACCGATGATGTCGTCGATTGGGTGATCCCTTTGAATGCATTGGTGTACTCTTGGGTGTGGCACTTGGAGAGTTGTGTGTTGGTGACCATTTTCTTCTCCCCCTGAGTGGTTGCCCTCGTTGATTTGTTGATCGTCTTCATATTCTTGTGATTGATCTTGTATCGAAGCTCCCCCTTGATTGTTGATCTCCTCTTGTGGTTCACTTTCCTCTTATATTTGTGACGATGACTCTTGTGGTCGAACTTCGCCGGTGAGTAGCTCATAAGGAGTCTTCTTGAGTAGTCGATGAAGGTAGAGTCGATTTGCGGCGTGGCAAGCGGTGTTAATTGCTTCCGCCCAAAATCGATCCGAAGTCTTGTATTCATCTAGCATTGTTCTTGCCATCTCTATGAGTGTTCGGTTCTTCCTTTCGGCAACTCCGTTTTGTTGTGGAGAGTATGGTGCTGAAAATTCGTGCTTGATTCCCTCCTCATCAAGGTACTCCTCCACTTGTATGTTCTTGAACTCCCTTTCGTTGTCGCTCCGAATACTCTTGATCGATAGTGAGAACTCGTTTTGCGCTTGCTTGAAGAATTTCTTGAGTGTCCCTTGTGTTTCTAACTTGTCATGCAAAAAGAACACCCAAGTGAAGCGGGAAAAATCATCAATAATGACTAAACCGTATTTATTACCGTCGATGCTTATGTAAGCAATTGGACCAAACAAGTCCATATGAAGTAGTTCGAGCGGTCTTGTCGTAGTCATGATGTTCTTTGCGGGATGATGTGCTCCAACTTGCTTCCCGGCTTGGCACGCGCTACAAGGCCTGTCTTTCTCAAAAACAACATCTTTCAAACCTCGGATGTGATCGCCCTTGAGGAGTTTTTTAAGATTCCTCATACCAACATGTGCTAGCCGTCTATGCCACAGCCAACCCATGTTGGTTTTTGCAATCAAGCATGTGTCGAGTCCGGCTTTATCCTTGTTGAAGTCAACAAGGTAAAGCTTTCCCTTCAACATACCCTTGAATGCAACGGAACTATCACTCCTCCTTGAGACGGTCACACCCTCGTTAGTGAACAAGCAATTATAACCTTTGTCACATAATTGAGATATGGACAGCAGGTTATAATCTAAAGATTCAACATGTAAAACATGAGAAAGAGTGTGTTCAGAGGATATTGCTATTTTACCGGTACCGAGCACCCTTCCTTGACTATTATCTCCGAAGTAGATGCCTTCGTTTGGGTCCTCGTTTTCTTCATATTCCACGAACATCCTCCTTTCTCCGGTCATGTGGTTGGTGCATCCACTGTCTAGCACCCATTTGGATCCACCGGAGGAATAGGCCTGCAGAAACAAATTATGCCTTGGTTTTAGGTACCCAAGCTTGCTTGGGTCCTTGGAGGTTAGTTACAATACATTTTGGCACCCACACATGGGATTTTGTGTTCCCATGGCGTGGCCCAGCATAATAAGCATAAACTTTACCAAGATTGTTTCTCATTAATACATAAGAGGCATCAAAGGTTTTGAACAAAAGTTGCTGTTGTTTATGGATCGGACTAGTCTGGGTGACCGGACTTGTCCGGATGACCAGACTTGTCCGGACCACAATCAGACTAGTCCGGTGTTCATGAGAGTTCTGGTTCTTAATTTTCGAGTTACCAGGTTGTGAGGGTTTTCCCTTCACAAAGGTAATCCTTCCCTTGTTATTCTTATGACTTCCAGCATTTTGCTTTCCATCATAAGAGTAATCAATGCCATACTTGACATTTGGAGGTCTTTGGACCAAGTATGCACTACGTGCATAGTTGATCCTCTCCTTGTCAAATATTCCACATTGGGTAGGATTTTCATCCTTTGTGGAGGTAGACTTTTCCTTCAAACTGGTGTTGATTTTACCACATTTGCACATATGAACAAGATTAGTTGAAGTGGGTTGAGAAGGTAGACTTGAAGAGGAGGAAGATTCACTTGGCTTGAGTGACTCAACTTGCACTTCAAGGATCTTGTTAACCTTGATCAGGTCATCAAGTTGATCCTTGATTGCAACGTTTGAGTTGGTTAACTCCAAGCAAGTTTTCTTGCTTGAAGCTAGCTCAAGCTCTAGTGAGCTGTTTTTCTCCTTTTCAAGAACTAGAAGATTGTCAAGTTCGACATACTTCTCCTTTTGGGAGATAATCATGTCCTCTTGACGATCAATTAGCCGTTCCTTCTCAACAAGTTGGTCAAGTAAAAATTTCATTTTAGCAGTAGTTTTTCTATCTAATCCAATTAACATATCTTCATTATCACTATCTAGTTCATCATTACTTGAGTAGGAATGCATGGAAGGAGTTTTGATGTTTACCTTGCGTTTACCTTCCTTTGCCATGAAGCAAGTGCCATTTCCTTTCTTTGTACCGAGCGTGGGGAAGAGTGTGGGTTTCTTGGACGTGCTTTCAATGGCTATGCTAGCCATCTCTTCTTCATCAGATGATGAGGACTCATCGTTTGAGTCCCACTCCTTTCCAATGTGTGCTTGTTCAGCTTGTTTCTTCTTCTTGAAGAATTTCTTCGGTTGAGGCTTGGCTTCTTTATTCTTCTTCTTGTTGTCCTCATACGGGCAATCACTATAAAGTGGTTATACTCACCACAATTATAGCACGCCTGCCTCATCTTCGGCTTTGTCCTCTCCTTGTACTTGCCTTCACTTGATTTTGTTCCTTGTCTTTTCTTCATTATTCTTTTGAACTTTTTCATGAACAAAATCATATCCTCTTCGTCCAGCTCACTGCTTTCATCATCGCTGTCCTCCTCAAGTTGTGCTTCTCTTGCTTCTTTGGATAGAGGCTTGAGTGGGGACTTTAAGGCAACTCCCTTCTTCTTGGCGGATGTGAGGTCGGCTATTTCTTTGACGTGCTTGGCTTGTTTCTCCATCATTTCAAAGTTGATGATTTTGCCAAGCAATTCATCTGGAGTCATCCTCTTGTACCCAGGACTTTCTCTGATCATAGAGCATAGTGTGACATTGCGAGGCATAAAGGCTCTAAGGATGAGCTTTACAACCTCGTGGTCATTCCACTTCTTGCTCCCATATGATCGAACCTTGTTTACAAGTGTCTTCAATCGGTTGTACATGTCCTGGGGAGACTCGTCTTCCTCAATTGCGAACCTTCCTAGTTCGCCTTCGATCATTTCAATTTTCGCCTACCGCACATGTCGGTCACCTTCATGGGCTGTTTGTAGTGTGTCCCATATTTCCTTGGCAATCTCCAGTCTGTCCACCTTTGTGAATTCATCTCGACTTAGAGAGGAGGTGATTACGGCTGCAGCTTGAGCGTTTCTGTGGATGGCTTGCTCTTGACTTGGGGTGAGCTCTTCGTCGTCATCTGGGATGTCTATTCCTGTGCACACAATATGCCATAAACTTGGGTTAAGGGAAATCAAGTGCATCTTCATATTTTGCCTCCACATGGAGTAGTCACTCCCATCGAAGTGTGGGGCTTTTCCAAGAGGAATAGATAGGTAATGGCTGTTGTTTGAATTTAAACAATCATAGTTAAAAGGATATCGGGAGTAGTCGGTGTGACTACTCCGCTTCTTCTTTTCTTCAACTTTAGCTTTCCCTTTGGAAAGTGCTTTCTTTCTGAGGAGTGCTTTCAGCTCCAGCGTCTCCTCGTCATCATCATCGAAGTCTTGAATTGCTTCGAGATACTTTTCCAGCTTTTGGTTCTTGTCGTTGTTCACTTCTTCCTGGTTGTTGATTTTCTGAATTTCCTTCATGTCCGACATGATCTCTTCGAGTGGTTGCACTCTTTCTTGAAGAACCTGATCTGATACCAATTGAATGTAGGCCTAGAGGGGTGGTGAATAGGCCTTTTTGAATTTTCTCGGTTCCTGTAACGCTCAACAACAAAGTCAATACCAGAGATATCGGACTAGTCCGGTAAAGTGCGGACTAGTCCGGTTTTCACGGGCTAAGTTGATCAAGTTCAGTCAATTTGATTGATTCGTTAATGTTTGCAGCGGAAATATAAACTTGAATGACAGTTTGATAGTTGTATATCAAATTCTATTACAATTAAGCCTCTTGTTCAACAATTTAACTCAAATTGAACAAAGTGAATCAAACCCTAGATTAAGTTGATCAATAAAGATGAAGAACGCAAAAGGACAAGACACACGATTTATCCCGTGGTTCGGCTACCACGAAGGCAACCTACATCCACGTTGAGGAGCCCACAAAAGGACCGGGTCTTCTCCAACCCTTCCCTCGTCGGATCGCCACGAAGGCCAATCCTCTTCCACTAATCACAAAGGGTAAATAACCAAGTGGAAGGGGCGTTCTCACACGTTGAGAGCTCCCTTGATTACAACTTACAAAGCCACCAATAACACACTCAAAAATTACAAATTGAAACGCAAGAGTGTGTTAGAGAATCAAACCAAGAGCTCAATGATGTGTGCCAAGTGTCTCTCCAATGATCTAGAAGTGATCTTCAATAGATTGATCGATTTTGCACTTAATTTCGTGGAGAGAGGTGGTTTTTGAGTCTCTTGGAAGGTGTGACAGCGCTAGGGTTCGAGAGAGAGTGTAAAAGTGGGCCGTGCACCTCTATTTATATGGGGTTTCTAAAAGTGACCGTTAGGGTTCAGAAAGATCGGATTAGTCCGTGGTGGTCACCGGACTAGTCCGGTGTGCTGTGTGTAGCAAACCCTAAGTGTCCAGGAATATCGGACTAGTCTGGTTAAAAACGGACTTGTCCGATTTCACTACTGGAAATCTTCGGACTAGTCCGATTGCCATCGGACTTGTCCGGACATATGAAACCCTAAGTGTTTAGGATGACAAGTCCGCACTTGGAGGACTTGTCCGATTTAGATCAGTGTTTATATCGGACTAGTCCGTGTAGAGACCGGACTTGTCCGAAGTGGATCAGAAAGAATATCGGACTAGTCCGGATCACAACGGACTTGTCCGATTTTGTGTGACTTGTGCATTGTGTTGAGGACTAGTCCGCATTGGGGAGGACTAGTCCGAAGTGGATCAGAAAGATATCGGACTAGTCCGGTGGATACCGGACTTGTCTGATCTAGTGCAGAATGTGATATCGGACTAGTCCGGCTGATATCGGACTAGTTCGGTCCTGTATAATTTTGTGCATTGTGTGTGTGTGCTTGAAAGTGATTGAGATCTTGGGTGTGTTTCCTTAACACACTCCATACATAATAATCTACTATTTTCTTCTCCTTGAGCTCAAATTCACTTTGCTTCTCATTTCCCTTCTTTTTGACATTTTGCTCATTTTTCATCATTTGCCTGCATTCATCTCAACAAAAGGATTAGGATCCCAATTGCTTGTCATAAATCATCCAAAACCCACAAGAGAGTCCTAGATGCACTTTCACCGACGGCATCACCCCCACGAACATCTCGCAGAAGTGAGCGAAGACCGCCAGCATGGCGATCGAGTTCGGCGCGAGGTGGTGGAGCTGGAGGCCGAAGGTCTCCAGGAGCATGACCAAGAAGGCGGATGCCGGCGGGACAAAGCCGGCCAGCACGTACGACGAGAAGAGAACCATCTCCCCGGCGGAGAGGCTCAGCGGGAGCCTCCCAGGACGGAGCCACGACTCCCGCTTAGGAGTGTGCCAGCCAAGAAGCCAGCGCATAGGGGCCAGGTCGGCTGGCCTAGACAGCCTGGACTTGGGCAAGACGCTCGCCATGAGGGCTGAGGTTGGAGGCTCTGGATGGGGAGACTGGGAACTAGAGTGCAAGAACTGGGCTTGAGGCGGAAACACGAGCGCAAGAATGCAGAGGCGGGAGAAAGAACCCTCAGGGGGAAAGTTCTCTTTTTTATGCACCCCTGCAGGCCAACAGGCGCAAAAGTGTGAATCGCCGCAGCTCAAGTAGAAGAGCAATGGTCCCGTATAGGCAGTGACATGAGGGCCCGGGTCGCTTGACAAAGAAGGCGAGCCGGGTGACTAGCTATGCGGAAGGTAACTCGGCGGTTTCCGAAAGGGCAAAAGCAGCGGAAGTGCAGGGGCCACCTTGGGAACCACCGCAGTTAAAGCACGATTGAAGGCAGAAGTCATGTCGCGCGGCACCTGTTCAGCAACCTCCACTTACTGGAAGGGGACACGTCGCCACGACGGCAGAGGCGTGTCGCCCGAGGAACTGCCTCGAAGTGGAGCCGAAAAAGTTGCGCGGGAAGAAAAGGAAGAAGACCCCACCTGCGGTATCGACGACTCTCCCGAGGTGGGCTCGGGGGCCACTGTCGGTACCCCGCAGACCGGGTACCCCCGCGCACAGGAAGAAAACTGCTAAGGACTCCGTCCCTACTAAGAGACCGAATCTGAGGCTGCCACGTCGTGGAGGGAAGGACCAGATCCTACCTCTCCGCCGGGGGAGGCTCCCAAGCTGCCATGTGGCCGGCAGAGCTGGACCCTTGCCTCCCCGCTGAGGTGGGCTCCGGGCGCGCCACGTGGCCTGTTTCGTCAAGTGCTCGCCTCCCCGCTGAGGTGGGCTCCGGAGCCGCCACGTGGTCAATCGGGACCTCGGGGCCAGGCCCGCGTCATCATAGGGAAAGGCATCAGAACTACCACGTGGCCTGCAGGGTTGAGCCTCCACTCCTCCATAGGGGTGGGCTCCGAGTGCACCACGTGGCCTGTTCCGCTAAGTGCTCGCCTCCCCGCAGAGGCAGGCTCCAGCACAACCACGTGGCGGACGGCCAACTCAGTGCGGTAGGAAGCCGTAGTAAAGGAGACGTGCGCTACTCAGACGGGCATTAAGTGCGCGCGCCTTCCCCAGGCAAGCTATGCCGCGCATGCTAAAGTCAAGACTCCAGTGTCCTATCTTGTCCAAGTAGCCGGTACAGACCCACGCCGCAAGACGGACGAATGAGCCGCAAGGACAAGATGGACGGGACGTGCACCACCATCATCACCGACTATGTGTAGCCCTAGCGCACGACGCGGCGGGACGGCGCATTGACGCCCCTGACAATGGGAGTAGATAGCATTTAATCATAGATCTTGTAAAGGATTTGGCTCTCCCCGGGACCACCTATCGGGACCTGGAGCCCATCTTGTGACTGCAGAGTCCTTAAGCTATAAAAGGGCTCTATAGACGTCCATAGAAAGGATCAGAAAAAATTAGACCAGGACTCAGGACGCGAAAGCAAGGCAATACACAACACTCCCGTGGACGTAGGGTATTACGCTCCGGTGGCCCGAACCACGTAAATCCCCGGTGTCCATCATTCTGCTGTGTTTGATCTCCTGGGACTAGCCCTCGTGAATCCAAAGAACCTCCACAGGTTGCTCTCTAGGCAGGTCCGGGGGAAGTGTCGTTTACGACCTTCGACAGGGTCCATTGTATCCACATGGACCTCAAGGAGGAGTCTAGCTCCCTCTTAGAGATGAGCTCCCAAGCGACCACGTGTCCAGCAAGACGAGATCCTACTCCTCCATGGAAGAGGGCTCCGGTGTTGCCACATGGTTCGAAGCACTAGACAGGCCACCACTCGTGGAGGTGGGCTCCGTCTCTACCACGTGTCCCGCAGCCCTGGATCTCTCGCTCTACTCATGAACGGGTTCCGGGGCTGCCACGTGGTCCGCGAATCGGGACCCGACCTCCCTCAAAGAGGCTAGCTCCCGAGATGCCAAGTACCCTGCAACTTGTCATGGATGGTGGGTTGCGGGAGTTAAGAGGGCGGTGCGCCTTGTCTAAATAAAACATTGAAGACTCGTGTCTTCCCCAGACGCACGACGCAGCGTACGCCTACTGTCAGGTAGCGCTACGTCCAATCGCATCGTAGTTAAGACATCGCAGGCCTACCCCACTCCACCAAGTTGGTAGCTTACGGCGATAGGGACAGTTGGACGGAATATTCCCTGCTATCATCAAAGACTACGCATGGGCCACTAGCGACTGAGACGGCAAGACGACGAGTCTTCAAGCCATGGTCAGAGGAAGCTTATGCGGGAAGCCATAGATTTTTAGGATAAGATCGCCCCGGGGCCACCTGTCAGGCCCTGGACTCCACTTGTAAGGCGTCTGGCCTTATCTATAAAAGGACTGGACCGCCAATGTTACAAAGGATCCCCAATCTATGCATTCACACGCTACACACCAGCAATACAACCACACCGTAGAGTAGGGTATTACACTCCGGCGGCCTAAACCACGTAAAACCACTATCTCACCACTCTCATACGTGCAATTCCTCTGTAGAAGACTAAGCTATGTCGATAAAGAACTCCGCGGGCTGCTCGCATAGCAAGTCCAGGGGAAGTGTCGCAAGAACACTTCGACAGTAGTATACCTCCAAAACTTTCCGAACGCAAAAGAAGATATCCTAACATGAGTATTTTATGGACTTGTAACAGTTTTAACAAACTCCATGTTAAACATCCTCCAAAACAAGACTGTGAGGACCAGGGTCCCGACAAACCAGGAATCACATTGGGTGGTGTCGTGCGATGCGATACCCAATAGCACAACACAAAAAAGAACAAAGAATGCATAATATAAGTCAGCAACTTACATTAATCTCAGAGTTTTATACAAAAGAGCTTACATCAGCGGAAGTTTTCATATTACTCTCTCGAACCTACACTACAACAGTAGTGGTCGTATCCAGCTCGCGGATACTCCACTCTAGCATCATAGAAGATAGAAGTAGATCCCTTCATTGACTATATACCCCGATAAGGGCAAAGCCTAGGAATCCTTCATAGCTATATACCTACAAAACTCGTATAAATGCAACCATGAGCGTAAAGCTCAGCAAGACTTAACTGTCTCACCTAAAACATGAAACTCTACATGCTGGGAATGTAAGACTTGAATTTAAACTACAATAAGTAAAGTTTACTATCAGTAGATTCTTGTTCTAGGTATATAATAGCATGTGAAGTTGCTTAGAATCATAACTTTAGTTTTTATATCAACTACTTCAACCAAGTTGCTTAACCATACAACAGGTTACACCCAGTTCCAGTTGTTACTACGTCACAGCGCAGTGAACAAGTATGCCCCCTTCCGCGAGCGACGGTGATTCGAATCAAGATACACCCGACTTGCACGACATACATGCCCATCTAAAAGAGGGGATCGACCAATTTTGTTGATATCGTGTATGGCCACCTTTCACAAGACACCCAAGCATTGAACCGGTCCCACTATCCCGGCAGCAAGATTCACATGACGACCTATGCCGCGGTGATCTCTGCTCTCCTCATGACGTGTGTGGTGATGTCTAAGACAGTGAGGTATGCCTCAATACCCAAATTAACAAGTTACATCAGTTTAATGGGTCCACTAGAGCTAGTATGCATCCAGTACATATTCAAACTTGCCCAGCAGGTCCGCACACGGTACAGTACTTAATCGACACACGCAAGAACTATGCTCATAGGACCACGTTCTTGAGCATCCTAACCTTTCTGACCAGTCTCGGATTAACCATTCCATTCCTTTCCATATATTTTTTCCATCCATTTTCTCAATTCAATTCCATCTCATTTCTCAACTTTAATATAGCAATTCTAATCATATAAAGTTCCATTCTACCCAGACTCCAGAGATTCATAGGTCATGCATGTGGGGTATCATACATACCTAGACTTAATGCACAAATATCATCATATAGATTATAAAAGCAAAATATATTAAACAACTTAAATGCAAATCGGGGTTTGCCTTAGATTGCGACTAGTAAATGTCAATAGTCAGGTTTGATCTTCTGACCGAAGCTTCTCGTCGTTCTTCTTCATTCCTTGTCCTTACTGTTGCTTGGGCAAATCTTGTTCTTGTGTGCTGCTTGGACAAATCTTGGTTGCTTGGACAAATCTTGTTCTTGTGTGCTGCTTGGACAAATCTTGCTCACAATAAAGTCCAAGCTTGTGCCACCTCCTCCAAGTTGTGCTGCTCGTGGATCTTCTTCATTATGAATCCTATCGATATGAGCATACACATATGATTCCACTTTTTGATTTAAGAATCGAAGTAGATTATGAATAAAATGGAATTTAAGAACTAGGAGGAATTAAGTGAACTCCTTGCTGATTCCTAAAGCATTTTAAAGGGTACTCATTCACACAACTTAGATTATGTAGGAATTGGAATCTATATGTTCATACTATGTATAAAGCTGAAGAATGGAATTGCTAATGTGTCATTATCCAATTGGTTAAGATGAAGGAAATAACCTCAGCAATTATGAGGTGGAATACCAGATATGAAACCCTGATGTTGCAGAAGAGAATTAGTAAGAACTATCAGTATTGTATTTTTGTGAATCCATATGTTGCTAAGATTTATCAAGTATCCTTGATCAATCAATTCTATAATGTTCTGGCCAACTAATGGTCATGAGTGAATTACTGGAGGTACAGGACATGATGAGGGAGTTCCCTACCAATTTTGAGGATTTATATAATTATGGTCATTTATCTGGATGTTAATTAACATAGGGAACATAGTGATTTTTTGTTACTGTTCTTCAAGTCAAACTGACCTGAAACATTTACAGTGGTCTGTAGAGATAATGACAAACTCACCAGAATATTTTCAGAATTTTTGAACATTTGTAGATTGTAGAAGAATTTTCCTATGCTTTAACATTCCAAGATTTTTACATAATTTTATAAAGTTTTTCATGTCAACTGAACTGCCTCACTACAAAGTGTAGATCATAAGGAGTCTACGAAAATTTGATTCACATTTTTAGGAATTTCCTACGAATTACTAGGATTTTTAGAAGCTCTCAGCATTTTTCTGAATTTAATCTCTTAAGGAAAAAAGGAACCCTAAGGTTGACATGCGGCCCCACTGCTGACTCAATCTTTTGCTGACTCGTACCAAGTATTACACTCTTACACTCACTGACATACTGGCCCACGGATTTTAAAATGTGGCTGACTGACAAATGGGGCCCACGGGTTGATCTCACCTTCACTGGCAAATGCGCAACTGGACATCCTCCCTTAGGCTGACAATGGGGTCCCCCTGCAGGCTCTTCAACCTCAGGACAGGGACACAAGGGCACCGGTTCAATGGAAAATCGTGGGCGTTCCCGTGCGGGCGGGCGATGAAAGGCAGCTACACAAAGTGGGAAAGAAACCTGGAATCTGGGAACACCCGCCGGGCGACATGGAGGCGCTCGGAGACGGCCGGAATGGCAACTGCAACGGCGGCAGCGGCAATGAGTCCGGCGGCGGCTTGGACATGGCTCAGAAATGGGTGAAATTGATCACTGGTTGCACTCTAAGCATCGTGGGTACTTGGAGAACAATAAATTGAACACCAATTATGAAGGAAACGATTGGAAAAGCAACTTCGATGATGACCTAAGGTTTGGGCCGAAAATGGGGAAATTTTGGTTCCCGCATTGATTTGTCCATCGTTTTTCGATTGATCTGTCCAGGGTTGATTTATAGGACATGGAAATTCTAAGTAACGAACGGAATGAAGAATAATCAAGCATGCAGGATGAATTTCAGAGATTAACGGCCGCGGTTTACATGAACTCAATTGGGGGAAATTTAGAAATCGCTGTGCAGCGTTGATGGAACGACGAGTTGAGGGCAGGGATAGCAAGAGGGGGTGAGCACGAACCTTATAGTGCGTTTGATTTAACGAGAACGACATTGAGGGGGGCGGAACGACGTCGAGGCGCCATGGCTGTCCAAAACAGAGGAGACGAATGAAATCTTTGCTTCAGCGCTGCTCGGGGAAACGAAGATGATGACTAGACTAACCTTTTCCTTGCTTTATACTGATTGGGAGGGCTCGGAGACGACCTGGCCACGTTGGACTATGGGTGGGCGACATGGAAACAGGGGCGCACCGTGAGGAAGACGGGGATAACCACCACAGCACCGCACCCGGAGGGAGGAGGTGACGCCGCTTCGCGGAGGAAGATATCACGCGCGGAACATAGATGTGGTCGGCGCAGGAGGCAGTAGAGATGCAGCACGACGATGGGCAAGCGATGGCCAAGGTGAAGCACCGAGTTGCAGCACCTGGACGCGCGGCCAACGCATACCCCCACGACGCTGGGCACAAGGAGTTGGAGGAGCGCCGGCTCAGGTGCTTGCAGCGCAGCTGAGCGAGGGTGGAAAAACGCCAGCGAGTTGGCTGTGCGGCAACGCATGTTGAGACGAACAGGGCGGGGAGCGTGAGCGAAGAAACAAGCAGAAAAGAGTCAACGCTTGAGCAAGTGAGCAGCGTTTGCTTTAGGTGAAGGAAATAGCACGTAGGAGGATAGGATCAGGGCAAGCTGTCGCGAGCTGGAGAGAGGCCGAGCGACAAGCAAACAGGTGTGTGTCCTGCATGCCGTGCGGTGGCGCTCTCACAAGAAACAGAGAAGTCGGCCACTAGTTTGAGCCAATGGGAGGTGGCTCCCACTGTCAAGAACCCACAAATAGCAGCAAACTTTGAGGTGCAAAATAACATAACAAACAAAGTCTAAAAATCCCTAAAATTTGCAGTTTGGCTATTTTGAATAAGAGGAATGCAGTGGTGCAATCCACTTTGCAGTTTATCTTATTCGAATTTGAAATTTAATTAGCAGTGATAAATCCTCATCCTTTGTGCCTTAATTCGTATTTGAACTTGCTAAATGGAAGCTGAGCTGGTTTATAGTTTGAATCTAAGTTCTTACGTTGATTTTAGTTTTACATAACTAGTTCATATTGCAACAAAGTTCGTTAGGTTTTTGCATGTTTAACCGATGAAGTATTAATAAAAATTTTGTGGCTGTCAATTAAATTATTGGTCTAGGTTTTTTTGCAAATTGAATTTTTGGTTCGGGTTTATGCCTAAGCATTGTGTTGGCTCTTTGTACTAAACTTTAGATTTAAATTTGACATTGATTCTTGAATCAATTTGTACTACCTCTTTTGAAATCCATTTTCCCTCGAACACGACACTAGCACTCCAAAGAGTGTTTAAAGTTTTAACAAGTCCGTATTTTTAACATCCCTTATTAACCAACGTAATTCATGTGAATCTGATTTCCCTTTCACTTTAAAACTTTTACCTTCGTATTTCAGCTTTTTGTTCTTCTCAAATGTGGGTTTTTACAGAGACTAACTGGACTGGTCACTTTTCGAGCAGACTGGACCAGCCTTTATTGAAATCTGATTTTTGATCATGCTAAAAGCATTTTCATGCCTTGAGACAAAAAATAAAGTTGAATTTAATTTGATTATCTTTCCAACGAGTATTCTCTCTCCCCCAGATCAGTTATGGAGCACGAGTTATGAATGTTCAAAGTGGACTGATATGCTGGAAAATTTTCAGTAGTACTCCATGTAAAAGTACCCACTTTGATCCTCATGTTTCATAAAATTCCGATTCAAATCTCACAAAACTCAAAACTACAAATTTCTAGAATAAGTAATGAGTTATTCGGAGATGTATCATACAACTTTTAGTAAGTTGCATGTCTTCAGTTATGACCAAAACTCTACAAAGTACAAAAATACATTTCTGTGTTCTGCAGTTTGGAACAGTTTCTGTCCCATTGATCTATCACTAGTTTAAATTGGAAAACTGGTCATGGATTGAAAACAAAGGTTGTAGAAGACTTCAAGAACTGCTCTCGACACAGAGGGTTGGACATTAGAAGTGACACAAGAAATTTAAACCAAGTTGATTTGAATTGCAACATTCAAAAACTGGTTTCACAGTCCAGATTAAGGTCCAGCTAATCAGTCTAGAGAGATTAAAACTTTTTAACCAGTTAGAGGCAAAATTTGAACTGGAGTTTAACTAAAAATTTGTAGTACACTCAAATACCTTTCTATAATGTATTTACTTGCCTCCATAGAGTTTCTGGTTGAGGAGATATGGATTTTAAAGTTTGACAAAGTTCCCCGGTTTCTAGGGAAATTTTGACAGCACCTCCTTTGTATATTGTGGATTTGACCACAATTTTTACAAACAGATAAAATCAAAATTTACCAAAACTTTAAATTACAATATTGTAATACACATCACAAGGATACCGTAAATGTATCACATTAAGCCATCCGAATTTTCTACTAAGAGATATGACAAAAATATTAACAGGTACAGAGAGGGGTTCCAGTTTCTGTCCAATTTGGCAAACTTTGGAACATTGAATTTTTTAATAGGTTAGAAGGGGATTCTGATAGGGAGTTCCACAGAAAAGATGTAAGACTTCATAGTCTTTCCATCCATGTAAAATACATCTTCATTGGATTTGTCTTCTGAGAGTTATGGATTTTCAAAGTCAGGTCAAATTTCTGACTGAAAACAGAGCACTCTGGACAGAAACGAAGCACTCTAGTTTTTGAAACTTTGGAGTTAAAACTTGTTCCAATTTTGAAACTTAGTTCAAAATCAGATAGATAGATAATTATAATATTTTTACATCTCATTGTTCCATTTTACATCAATCGATGAGATACATGTCAGTACTACGTCCTCACCAAAGAAAACCCTAAGCCGGTATTCCAGCATACATCTCAATGGTGGCACTAAAACTTTCACCCGGAAACGTTTTCTAAGCGCAATACAATCATGCGGTTAGTGTACCTGTAGAAGATACACAATTTACAGAACTCTCATTGTAGTGGCGTACGGCACAGCCCACATGGCAATCATTTCAGGCAGCCACAATTATATATATGAAAGTAAAACATTCGTCCCGTATCACTCCATATGGGCCGCCCCAAGATGAGCCACGTCTTGAGGTACATGACTGGAATATCTACCACCCGACGGGGGTCCCACATATTTGTCTAATGTTGCACCGGTAGGAGGCGCTTTCGCGTGTTTATTAAAAACCACACTACGTGCTTTTCAACCGCACGATAGGTGGCCACATAATTTATCTCTTGCGCTAGGGATCAGCGTTGCGTATAGACCATTGAACATTGAATGATCAAGAGTTGCATACTTCGTGTTTTTACCACACGATGGGGTATCCACGCTATTGCCTGAAGCACGTTAGGGACCAGTATTTGTTAGGATATCGGCAGTATGCTACTCTAGCAACTCTACCGCATCATCCAGGAAACATGCAAGTACAGAGGTCATGGATAGTTACCACTAGACGCGCATCGGAGCGGAACGTAGACGCGCGTCAGTGTAGCGGAAGCAGACGATCTCGCTCGTCTCCTCCTCGTCCTCGTCACAGCAGCAGGTAGACGATCACCATCGTTGCAGCCGATCAGCGCAGCAGTAGCAGTAGCGCCTCCACGGAGTCCACACGTACGGAGAGGAACGCTGTGCACCGGTGTGCTAGCACCGCGCGCGCAGCAAGGGACTCGGCGTGAGGCCTTCAAGGGGTGGCGGCTAGGACTGTCACATGGTGGGATGATTAGCCCATAACCCACCCCTCATATTTACAGACGTACTAATGAGCTTTTAGGTCGTAGACCCATTAGTACCTAATTGCTTATGGATCAAATATCCAATAGGCCTTAACCCGAATTGTTATGATTGCCTCTTGGGCACATCACCAACAATCTCCCACTTGCACTAGAGACAATCATCTAGCCAAGATTTCGATATTCCAACTCCTTAAGTGTGTGACCCGTTAGGTTCATGTGCAGTAGGTTGTGAATGGAAACCGTTTCCAACCACAAGTCAGTAGAGGTACCTAGCAGGACATACTGACTCCCGAATATACATAAAGATCATATCAGCCGAACCTAGATACATTCAACATGCTAATCCCTTTGCCTCACGACACCAGTCAAGCTCAAGGCGAGATGCGTGCCATCCTTGTGATAGCTCGACTATTCACTCGATCAAATAGTTGATTCATCCTGTGACTAACTTTTAGTCACTATGATTAACCTTTAATCACCTTGGCATGGCCATGCACTTTCAAATCCAACTATCTCGAGGGGCCCAGAGATATCTCTCCTGTTATTAAGGAGGGGCAAATCCCGTCTTGATCCGCACACATCCTATTCTATATTTCATTATATACTCGAAGACTACTTTTATGACTACCCAGTTACGGAGTAGCGTTTGGTAGTCTCAAAGTACACAACTACGCATAGTGAGAAACAATGGCGATCTCAGGTCTAAGGATCTAGCAGGTGTATCACTCAAGACCAACTGATGGCACATATGGAAATAACAATCCCAGCAGTGTCTTAGAGTGGGTCAATCCAACACCATGTTCACTAACATGTGTTCACACTATTAATTCGATATCTCTATATCTATGATCCGTGAAACGTGATCATCAATTAATACATGTGCTAGTTGTATGCAATCATTATCTCATATAATGATATAGACTAGGGATCATCTGGAGTAACATTAATATTAAAAAAGAGTTTCACGAACAATTCACATACTTGATGATCAATGTAAATAATGATTACTCATATAACAATTTATTTAATAGTACATAAACATAGATGTGACACAAGTCTCCCACTACACACTATGATCACTGATGTAAGTATCTAATACCCATAGATCTCGTGTGTGCCTCATGCTTTGATTGTGGAAGAGGCTTTGTCAATGAATCTGCAACATTCAAATCCGTGTGCACCTTGCATATCTTCACATCACTTCGGTCGATGATCTCTCGAATGAGGTGATAGCGTCATAGTATGTGTTTGGATCGTTTGTGTGATTTAGGCTCCTTTGCCTGTGCGATGGCTCCACTATTGTCACAGTAGAGATCCACAGGACTGGGCGCGCTAGGAACAACACCCAACTCAGAAACAAATTTTCTGATCCAAACAGCTTCTTTTGCAGCTTCACAAGCTGCAATGTACTCAGCCTATGTGGTTGAATCTGCTACTGTATCTTGCTTGGAACTTTTCCAGCTCACTGCCCCTCCATTGAGGCAGAACACAAATACGGATTGCGATCTAGAATCATCCTTATCAGTTTGGAAGCTGACATCAGTGTAACCTTTTACAACGAGCTCTTCTTCACCTCGAAACACTAAGAACGCATCCTTAGTTCTTCTCAAGTACTTAAGGATGTTTTTGACAACGGTCCAATGAGTCTCACCATAATCTGATTGATACCTGCTCGTGATTCTTAGAGCATAAGATACATCTGGGTGTGTACATAGCATGGCATACATGATGGATCCAATAACCGAAGCATAAGGAATCGCTCTCATCCTCATTTGCTCATCAGGTGTCGAAGGACACTGACTCTTGCTTACAGTAATGCCATGTGACATTGGCAAGAAACCTTTCTTGGAATCCTGCATATTGAACCGATTCAATATCTTGTCAATATATGTATCTTGGCTTAATCCAGTTAGCCTTTTAGATCTATCTCTATAGATCTTTATGCCCAAAATATACGATGCCTCTCCTAAATCCTTCATTGAGAAACTTTTTCTTAATGAGGATTTAACATCATCAAGCATTGGAATGTCATTTCCGATCAATAATATGTCATCTACATATAGGACCAGAAATACATGTGCGCTCCCACTAAACTTCTTGTAAATACAAGGTTCTTCTACGTTCTTGATGAAACCAAACCCTTTGATTACTTCATCAAAATGTAGATTCCAACTTTGAGATGCTTGCTTCAGTCCATAAATGGACTTTTGAAGCTTGCATATTTTATTAGCATTTTTAGGATCGACAAAACCCTTAGGTTGTGTCATGTACACATCCTCAGTCAGACTTCAATTAAGAAAGGTTGTTTTGACATCCATCTCTCATATTTCATAATCAAAATATGCAGCAATTGCTAGAAGAATCCGAACAGACTTAAGCATTGCTACGGGTCAGAAAGTTTCATCATAATCAACACCTTGAATTTGTTTGAAACCTTTCGCCACCAATCGCGCTTTATAGATGTGAACATTTCCATCCATATCAGTCTTTTTCATGAAAATCCATTTACAATCAATAGGTCTCACACCTTCGACTGGATCAACCAAGTTCCAAACTTGATTTTCATGCATGGATTCAATTTCGGATTCCATGGCTCCAAGCCGCTTCTTAGAGTTGGGTCCCATCATTGCTTGTCATGCTGCTCCATGGTTAGAAGCGTTAACTTTTCAGCCGCACGACGTACCGTCGTAGACCTTCGTGGGGCTGGTGTTTCATCAACTGGTTGTACAACATCTTGTACATCCTGTATAGGATCAGTGGATGCCGAAACATTTTCAGGTGTTTCTTGAATTTCTTCAAGATGAACCTCGCTCCCACTAACTCCTTTTGAGAGAAACTCTTTCTCCAAGAAGACACCATTGCGAGCGGTAAACACTTTACCCTCTGTTTTATTATAAAAATAATATCCTTTGGTTTCCCTAGGATATCCCACAAAGAAGCATTTGTTTGATTTGGGAGTGAGTTTGTCTAATGTCAAACATTTGACATAAGCATCACACCCCCAAACTTTGAGGAAAGACAATCCGAGACGTTTCCCGGTCCATATCTCATATGGTGTCTTCTCAACAGACTTAGTTGGGACCCTGTTTAGTGTAAATGCAACAGTTTCAAGAGCATAACCCCAAAAGGATATTAGAAGATCTGCTTGGCTCATCATCGACCTAACCATGTCCAATAAGGTTCGGTTCCTCCGCTCGTACATCCCATTCCATTGAGGCATTCCAGTTGGAGTCAACTGTGGAATAATTCCACAGTTTTAAATGATCATAAAATTCTTGGCTCAAATATTCACCCCCACGATCAGATCGTAGAAGTTTAATTGTCTTGCCCAATTGATTTTGTACTTCATTCTGAAATTCTTTGAACTTTTCAAAGGATTCAGACTTGTGCCTCATTAGGTAGACATAACCATATCTACTGAAGTCATCGGTAAATGTGATGAAGTACTGAAAACCACCTCTGGCAACTGAACTCATTGGTCCACATACATCTGTATGTATAAGTCCCAACAAATCAGTCGCCCTCTCACTTTGACCAGTGAAGGGTGCTTTGGTCATCTTCCCAAGCAAACAAGATTCGCATGTGTCAAGTGATTCAAAATCAAATGAGCTTAGTAATCCATCTTTATGGAGTTTTTCAATGTGTTTCTCATTTATATGAACTAAGCTACAATGCCAAATAAAAGTGAGATTTAGATCATTTCATCGAGCCCTTTTGGTATTAATGTTACAGACGGTTTTATCCTCAAGATCAAGAACATATAATTCATTCACCAATGGACATTGAGCATAGAAAATATTATTGTAATAAATAGAACAACATTTGTTCTTTATTACAATCTCATAACTATCAACTTCTTCTAAAAATGAAGAAGAGATAATGTTCTTGCTCAAAGTAGGAATGCAATAACAATTATTCAATTCCAAAACTAATCCTGAGGGTAATGACAAGTGGTAGGTTCCGACAACTATGACCGAAACCTTTGCTCCATTGCCGACACGAACATCCAACTCGCCTTTTGCAAATCTTCTAGTCTCACTTAGACCCTGCAACGATTTGCAAGTGTGAATCATCGATCTGGTATCAAATACCCATGATTCACTAGAAAATAATGCAATGTTAATTTCTATAACATTTATACCTGAAGTGGAAGTCTCACTTCCCTTCTTCTTCTTCATATCCTCCAAGTACTTCTTGCAGTTCCTAGACCAGTGTCCCTTACCATGGAAGTGAAAGCATTCATCATCAGGAGAAGGGCCAGATTTGCCCTTTGGTTTAGACTTTGAGCTTGAAGGCTCATCGGGAACCTTTCCCTTGCCTTTACCTTTAGGATGCTCACACGCCTCCTCTTTTTATTCTCCTTTTGCACCATCATCACATGAGTGGCGTTTTTCTTAATGCTTTCTTCGGTTGTTTTAAGCATCCCATGCAATTTAGCCAAAATTTTCTCCATGCTTCATTTGAAAATTCAATATGAATGGCTCGTAGCTCGGTGGGAGCGACTGGAGAACGACGTCAATAGCCAGATCATCCTTGAGTTCAGAACCAAGTTTGCCCAAAGTTTCAATGTAACCAATCATCTTGATTACATGAGGGCTGACCGGGCTACCCTCCACCAGCTTACATGAGAACAAGGACTTTGAGATGTTGTATCTATCAGCCCTTGCTTGATTCTCAAACATTCCACACAGTCCCTCAATCATAGAATAAGCATCTGTACGCTCATACTGTTTTTGCAGATCAGGGGACATAGTGGCGAGCATGAGGCAGCTTACATTAAGCGCATCGTCGCAGTGCTTCGTATAAGCTCTACGTGCTTTATTAGTTGCATCAGCTGGGAGGTCATCTGAGTAAGGCTGCAGAAGAACGTACTCGGTTTTCTCTTGCCTAAGAATGATTCTCAGGTTGCGGTACCAATCGATAAAGTTAGCTCCATTGAGATTTTCCTTTTCAAGCACAGATCACAAATTGAAACCGGAATTGTTACTAGTAGACATTATCTACAATAGAAAATAAATATGCAAGGTTTAGAACTGTGTTATGTACCAATCTTCTATTAACAGTTTAATAAAAGAAATCACCACTATATGATTATCGTCTTCCCTCTAACGACATATAGTGGTTCAAGATCCATATTCACTAATTCCTAGTGAGTTTTGGCTTCACTGCTAGGAAATTAGTGACATAGGTAAACAATCATTGTTAATCATATCCCTATATGACTCTTGTCGGTTGGGTGACATCCAATGCCCCGGCTCCCAACTCTATGCCATAAAGCCCAAAACCGTTTTGATAGCTTTGTTGAGTAAACCAACACTATGCATGTGAATGTCCAACATTCACCCTATGAATTGTGATAGATGATGGTACTTTGCTTTGGCAAACCTACCACACAACGATCAAAATATCATAGGTGCAACTATTGGTAAATGGCATCAAATGCTCAACTTTTGTGAGGGAAGCTATTCTATCATGACAAAACATACACCATATGAAAATCATGAAAAGAATAGTAATAATCATCACACGCATATGATCATATCACATTGTGAATAGTATGGCCTTTAGAATCATAATGGTCTCCATCGCCATGGTTCCATCAAGATCTGAGCTGCCATGCCTCCCTTCTTGTGGTGATCTCCATCTCCACCATGCTTGAAGACATCTCCATGATAATAAAAGAAGCTAATACAACTAATAGCTACCAAATAAATTACATGAGAGATCAAGCATCACAGGTCGACACGCAGGTCGTTATACAATTATGTGACAACCTCAACCCGGTTGTGTTAAATTTGCAACATGTAGGCTGCACGAATTTACACACAGATCATCACATCACACTAAGGCCATACCATTCACATCATTCCCTGCAAAAACGAGTTAAGCGTAGAACGATTTCTAGCGCGAAACTATATTATGTAATCGCTATAGCAGACAGCAAAACGGCGGTCCCGCATAGATCGCATCTATTAAATCACTATGAAAATCTCATCGGATTGATCAAATCAACCCAAATTCAAGCCATTCAGAATGACTCAATTTTCAATGTGACTGGTTATTCATGAGTAGATCGTGACTCATGACTGTGGTCTGTTGTCTCAATCTGTTAGCTATGTACGCGATTAGTCCCGATGGTGATTCCAGCCGGTAGGGACAAGTTGCGCACACAACAGAGAAGGAGCACAAACTGACCCTTTAGTCATATACGATCACAATCTACTCTAACCAATTCCAAACCCCAAAAAACCGTGCGAAAAATTCGTCGTATGAACATGTCTGCAGTAGATCCCATCTACTAAGAAGATCCAGACAAAAAACTACACAAGTCGGCTCTGATGCCGCTATTAGGATATCGGCGGTATGCTACTCTAGCAACTCTACCGCATCATCCAGGAAACATGCGAGTACAAAGGTCATGGATAGTTACCACTAGACGCGTAGCACAACGGAACGTAGACACACGTCGGTGTAGCGGAAGCAGACGATCTCGCTCGTCTCCTCCTCGTCCTTGTCACAGCAGCAGGTAGACAATCACGATCGTCGCAGCCGATCAGCACAGCAGTAGCAGAAGCGCCTCCACGGAGTCCACACGTACGGAGAGGGACGCCGTGCACCGGTGTGCTAGCACCGTGCGCGCAGCAAGGGACTCGGCGTGAGGCCTTCGAGGGGTGGCGGCTAGGGCTTTCACGTGGTGGGATGATTAGCCCCTAACCCTACCCCTCATATTTATAGGCGTACTAATGGGCTTTTAGGTCGTAGGCCCATTAGTACCCTAATTGCTTATGGATCAAATATCAAATAGGCCTTAACCCGAATTGTTATGATTGCCTCTTGGGCACATCACCAACAGTATTTTCATATGTTCCCAAAACCGTGAGAAGGTTCGGAGACTCATATTTACTTCCGTGCCAAACCACAAAAACCATCACCGTACTACCTCTCGTACAGGGGAGCTTATCGCAATTGATCCGCTTGTGGCAGCGTACCTTATCTCATACCTAACATCGGAGCGTCATTACAGAATATAATAACTCATATATTAGCTTGCCACCTTAAGTAACTAATACTATAATAGACCTTATCTGGGCATAGTAACTAATCCTCACTGGACTAGTTCAGGGTTGGGCATAGTAACTAAACCTCACTCGACTAGTTCGGAGTTTTCAAAAATAAGCTCTTTTCGAGCATGCTATTCCCAATGTTGCTCTGATACCAGACTGTGAGGACTGGAGTCTTGACATTCCAGGAATCACATTGAGTAGTGTCGTGTTGTTCCGATCCTATTTCCGCGAATAACAAGGATTTCTCTAGAATTTCATTTTGACCCAATAGCACACGCGAAAAGATATCATAAACATACAAAGTTTTCATTTCATAGATAGATTATTGTTTACAGCATAGTGTACAACAGCGGTACACACGCAACAGAAAGTACATACGCACACTCTCAACCTATCTAAGCATTTGAGAAGGCGTCCATGCCCGCAGACGCTTCTCACTAGCAACACGAATATCAATAAGCCAACAGTGTGGTGTCACATGAGAGATACATCTCGACAGCTCGAGGTCTCACGGACAACCCATAACGACAACAATATACAAAAACATGCAAAACTACATATAAAGCATCCATGAGCACGAAGGCTTAGCAAGATTTAACCGTCTCCACTAAACATGGAAATTCTACATGCTTGAGACTTATAATATAGGAAAGCTGAATTTGCATAAAGGACTAGCCTATTAGTAAATCCTTAGCTCAATTTTAGAGTAGCAAATGACATTATCTGAGCATTGCACATATGACGCTCGGTTCCAAAAATGAACCAAGCTAACGCATATGTGTGCCCAGGATGTTCAACACACATACACGAGTGCATTCCCAAAAGAGTATACAGAAAATTACCACAGAACAAGATTAATTGACCAAATTTCATTACACAATTCAAAATATTCCCGGATACAAGCTCTAATGAATATTAATGACAAGTTCAACTAATGCAGCAGAAATAAACTAAATAAGCGAACTAAACAGCTAGGCAGCATAAGCAATAGGGTATAGCGCAGCTCCAATCAACACCACAGGAAAGTTGACGGTAGACATGGCCTAGAACTCTGCATTATCGCCATTAAACTCCCAATCCTGACCTGCAACTGTTGGGGGGGATTGCAAGAGTGAGTACATGTCGTACTCAGCAAGTGTGGAAAGTATGACATGTAGCTGATTCGAATGATGAATACAATAATGGTTAAGTGCTGAAAAGTACATAAAATATTTGAAAAGAAATATATTACATGTATGTGAAGTAAACCCATCATAAACAATATAGTCATCATAATACCAATCCATATCCATTACCATCATCAATAATTCCAGATTTCACCATTTGCCAATAACCATATTCAATACCAGAAATTAATCCATAACCAACCATAACCATTACCAAAACATAACCATCCAAATACTGAGTTCCCTCTAATCATGGAAGTTGTCCAGGTGCTCATATCTGGGAGCACGGCTATCATGATAGTTTATTAGACTCTGCAGAGTTTGTACCGCTTCACCCACGTGTTTCTGATTTCATCACCCGTCGGCAACTAGAGAACCTCCCTCACGCCAATTACACTTCCTTTGGTGTATGGCAAAGAGATCACAAAATAGCCTTTACAAAGGGATTACTAGCCTATTTAGACCCCACTGGGGTTTCACCGGTGGCGATGCCTCCAACTGAGCACATCTTCAACCAAGGGCCCCCTCTTGAGCCATTCGGATCCTAGGGTAGTCCCACCAATCATCAACAAACCCAATCCGACTACCCCTTCCCTAAGCATCCTTAATGGTCCAAATAGCACTGACAAAGCCCTAATTAATCAGCTACACCGCACCCATACTTGGCCTTGTGGTGGCACTGTAATCCTGGCTTATTCTCGCATGAACTGGTCCTTAGATCTAAAGCAAGCAAAACCACCATAACATCCAACCCATCCACATACCAAGCTTGCTTAGATCACCCATTACCATATCATATTGACCAGTTCACATTAACCAGAATATCATTAATGCATAATTAAATGTGTGGTGTTGTCTTCCCATCCCAATTAATTAAGCGAAGCAAAAAGTTAAAAAGCCCATCCCGACTCTCTACCATAATTCCAGGTGACAAAGGTGGTTAAACAATTCTAGTAAACTTCCTACCATAGGATTCCCATCAATTTGACACAAGCATGTAGTTTGCAAACAGAACATTTATTTTAAAACGGGATCAATATGCTTCAAAGACACTTACCGTGCTTCTTGCGGTTGATTAGGGTCAAAGCCTTCAAACTATTGGTGCTCTAGATCCTCTGCGGCACTCTCTAGCACAAATCCGTCTAATCCGCACAATAAACATACAAGACAAGAAACACAATCAAAGAGTGCACAAATATTACTCAATATGACATGACATGCATGATTAATGCAAATGCAAGGTAGAACTTGTTAATAGATTGCTTTAAATG
Source organism: Tuctoria greenei (assembly GCA_036927565.1). Lineage (NCBI taxonomy): Eukaryota > Viridiplantae > Streptophyta > Magnoliopsida > Poales > Poaceae > Tuctoria > Tuctoria greenei. The sequence continues at coordinate 79,955,536 of JAYESD010000009.1, read as the reverse complement.
ATCACTAACTAGTTCTAATAGATTTTTAACAAGTTTATTCAGGTTTGGATGTGATTAGATCTCATTTTTGAATTAATTCAACACAATTTAGTCAGCAAAATCGGACTAGTCTGCAGAAGGCCGGACTAGTCCGCACTTCGCAGAACTAGCGAACTAGGGTTTTCATAGATCGATGTAAATTTGGAGATTAGGGGTTGAATTCACGTAAAGAAAAGAGAATAGAAGGTATACCACGTGTTTAGAACTCCAATGAATCAAGAAACTTGGAGGTAACACTTGGATCTTGATGATCTAGGTTTGGTGATGAACTTGGAGATGAATTGGTGATGAAGAAAGAAAGCTTGGTGGAGATCTTGATCCTCTTTTGTTTCGTCCTCTTCTTCTTCTTGCTTGGGATCTCCTCCTCCCTCCTTGGTGGTGGCTCTCCACGAACTAGGGTTTGGGTGGGGTGGAAAAGTGGCAAATAGATGTCAAACCAAGGGGTGGGGTTGTTTATATAAAGGTGGAGGCTAGGGTTAGATGGATTTTGAGTTTGAGATGAGTAGAGGCCGGTTTAGAGTCCCACATGGGCTCTAATAGAGTTAGGCACGACATCCCTAGGCCCACTTAACGTAAAACCCAAGAAACAAGTCATAAAACAAAAGATCAACTCGGGTCACAAAATATCGGACAAGTCCGAAAAGGACAGGACTAGTCCGAAAATGTCCAGAGAGAAAACCGGACAAGTCTGGCCTAAAATTGGACAAGTCCGACTTTAGTCAGAGAGGAAATTGGACAAGTCTAGCCTTAAATCGGACAAGTCCGACTTTAGTCAGAGAGGAAAACGGACAAGTCCGCTGGAAGATCGGACTAGTCCGGAAAAGTCTAGGGACTTAGCAAATTTTCAAGGATTCTTGGAATACCGGACTAGTATGCACAAAATCGGGCAAGTCCGAAGGTTTCTAGAGACAAAATCGGACTAGTCCGCAGCAAAAACGGACAAGTCCATTTTTAGTCAGAGAGAAATCGGACTAGTCCTCAGTAAAATCGGACTAGTCCGCACTTTCCTGCATTTCAAGTGTGGTTTTGTTCCAAATCAATTTTAAACTCATTCTTCTTGATGTGGATTAATGTTAAACATATATATGAATGTATGTAGGGCATGATGCATGAAAATGAGGGTGTTACAAACCTACCTCCCTTAAAATGAATCCCGCCCTCGAGATTCGACGCGGAAGAGAAAAGATAGGGAAATTCCTTCTTGAGATCATCCTCCAACTCCCATGTTGCCTTTGATTCTGTGTGATGCTTCCATTGAACTTTACACCGTTGAATCACCTTGTTCCTTGTGGTTCTCTCCTTGGTTTCCAAGATCTTAACCGGTTGCTCGACATAAGTCAAATCTTCCTCTAGTTCTAATTCTTCCATTGGCACTTGTTCTTCTGATACTCTTAAGTACTTCTTGAGCTGGGAAACATGAAATACATCATGGACATCCGAAAGATGAGCTGACATCTCCAACTTATATGCTACTTCTCCTCTTTTGTCCAAAATCTTGAATGGTCCAATGTAGTGAGGTGCTAGCTTGCCTCTTATGTTAAACCTCTTATGACCTCTCATCGGTGACACCTTGAGGTAAACAAAATCTCCCACTTCGAAGGCTAATTTCCTTTTCCTATTGTCCGCATAGCCCTTTTGTCTTGATTGGGTTGCCCTCAAGTTTTCACGAATTATTTGGACTTGCTTTTCGGCTTCTTGCAACACATCCGGACCAAATACTTAAGTTTCTCCCACCTCATTCCAAAACAAAGGTGTCCTACACTTCCTCCCATAAAGCGCTTCATATGGTGACATCTTCAAACTTGCTTGGTAACTATTGTTGTATGAAAATTCTGCATATGGCAAGCTTTTGTCCCAACCTTTCCCATGCTTTAAAGCACAAGCTCTCAGCATGTCCTCTAAAATATGGTTGGTCCTCTCGGTTTGTCCATCCGTTTGAGGGTGATATGCCGAACTGAAATTCAGCCTTGTTCCCAAAGCTTCATGCAATTTATGCCAAAATTTGGAGGTAAATTGACAACCTCTATCCGAGACTATCTTCTTTGGTACTCCGTGTCGACATACAATATGCTCCATGTATATTTTGGCCAATTGTGCAGCTGTATATTTGGTCTTCACAGGGACAAAATGAGCTGACTTGGTTAAGCGATCCACAATTACCCAAATTGAGTCATACCCGGACTGAGTACATGGTAACCCAACTATGAAGTCCATTCCAATTTCTTCCCACTTCCATTTCGGGATCTTCAATTGTTGCAATAATCCAGCTGGCCTTTGATGTTCTGCCTTGACTCGTTGGCACACATCACACAATGCTACGTATTCAGCTATGTCCTTCTTCATGCTATCCCACCAATATCAAATCTTCAAGTCTTTGTACATCTTCGTACAACCGGGGTGAATTGAGTATGGCGAGTCATGTGCCTCCTTTAATATTGTCTCCTGAATATGCTTTACATAAGGCACAACGATTTTTTTTTTCAAGCCATAGGGTACCATGTTCGTCTTCATCAAATCTGAATTCTCTCTCTTCTTCGGTCCTTTCCTTGATTTCCTTGATCTCCTTATTCGTGGTTTGTGCTTCTCGAATTTCTTTCTCCAAGGTTGGATTTAACTCCATCATCTCCATCTCATTTACAAATCCGAGGTTCAACCTTTCGAACTCCTTACATAACTCGGATGGCAACTCTCAAACTGTGAGTTGATGACTTACTCCCTTTCTACTCAAAGCATCGGCCACTACATTGGCTTTTCCCGAATGATAGTTGATCCCCAAATCATAATCTTTGATGAGCTCCAACCATCTCCGTTGCCTCAAATTCAGATCCGTTTGTGTGAAAATATACTTCAAACTCTTATGATCCGTGTAAATTTCACACCTATGTCCAAAATATAGTGTCTCCAAATCTTTAATGCATGTACCACGGTTGCTAGTTCAAGATCATGTGTAGGATAATTCTGCTCATGTTTCTTCAATTGTCTCGATGCATAGGCGACCACTTGACCTTCTTGCATCAATACACATCCAAGTCCTTGTCTCGATGCGTCGCAATAAATATCAAAACTCTTTCTTACATCCGGCAGTACCAAACTTGGGGCTGTTGTCAACCTCTTCTTCAACTCCTCAAAACTGTTTTCACAAGCTTGAGTCCATTGGAAAGCCTTTCCCTTCATTAGCAACTCCGTCATTGGCTTGGCTATCTTGGAAAAGTCCTTGATGAATCTACGGTAATATCCAGCCATCCCAAGAAAACTCCTTGTTTCCTTTACATTTTGCGGTGGTTCCCACTTCAACACGTCTCTCACTTTTTCGGGGTCAACCGAAACTCCTCCTCCTGAAATGATATGACCCAAAAACGACACCTCTTTCAACCAAAACTGACACTTGTTGAACTTGGCATACAATTGATGCTCCCTCAATTTCTGCAACGTGAGCCTCAAGTGTTCCTCATGTTCTTTCTCATCCTTCGAGTAGATCATAATGCCATCAATAAACACCACAACAAACTTGTCCAAGTACTCCATGAAGACTTTATTCATGAGGTACATAAAGTAGGCAGGTGCATTGGTCAATCCAAAGGACATCACGGTGTACTCATAAGATCCATACCGCGTCCTAAAAGCTGTCTTGGGTATGTCTGATGGTCTAATCTTCATTTGAAAGTATCTCGACCTCAAATAAATCTTAGATAAGACACAAGCACCCTTCATCTAATCAAAAAAGTCTTCTATGCATGGCAAGGTGTACTTGTTATTGATTGTCACCTCGTTGAGAGCTCGGTAATCCACACACATCCTTTGTGTTCCATCCTTCTTATCCGCAAACAGCACAGGTGCTCCCCAAGGTGAAGAGCTGGGCCGAATGAAACCCTTCTCTAGTTGCTCTTGAATTTGCTTCTTGAGCTCCGCTAATTCCATCGGAGGCATCCTATACGGCTTCTTAGCTATAGGTGCAGTTCCAGGTATTAATTCAATAATAAACTCAATGTCTCGATCAAGTGGCATACCTGGCAACTCATCTGGAAAAACATCCAAAAATTCACACACCACCGGAATCTCCTCAATTGCGGCACTGTCCATATGATTCAGCTCCAATTGCTTCGGTGCGGTTTGAGATGCTTCAAATTCTACGGTGATCCCTTCCTCATTGGTCAACTTTACCGTCTTCGTGGCACACTCAATAACTCCATTGTGCTTCCTCAACCAGTCCATACCAAGTATAATGTCCAATCCTTGGGAATCCAAGACTATAAGGTTGGCGGAGAAGTCTACCCCCTTATTCTAAGGCTTACTTTTGGACATACTATATTTGTCCTCAACTCTCCTCCAGGAGACTTAACCAATAGAGTAAACTTCATATGAGAGATAGGCAAACTATACATGGCAACATACTTCGATGCAATGAATGAATGCGATGCTCCAGAATCAAACAACATAGTCGCGGGGTTGGAGTTGGCAAGAAACATACCAATGACCACATCATCCGCTTGTTGAGCATCCTCCGTAGAGACATGGTTCACATTCCCACGAGCAAAATTCGGATGTCCCCCTTTTCCTTGTGGTTGTCCTCCAATAGGTCTTGGGTTTTGCCTCGGTGCATTACTTCCTTGACCAAGGCCTGACTTAGGACATTGATGCGCAAAGTGTCCAACTTCTCCACAAGTATATCACTTCTTAACTCCACCAGAATTATTGGGGCGAGCTTGGTTTTGAGCATTGGCACCAGGAAAGTTAGCACGAGGTGCAAAAGGCATTGGAGGCCTAGGTGCTTGCATGACAGGGCGCTGCTGCACAAACTGAGTTGGGTGCGGTGCAAATCCAGGGTGTTGAGCAAGAATAGAAGAGCTGTACTATGGCGCATTAGGTGGTGCAAGGCGAGGGCGCACATTACTTCCTTGTTGTTGTCCTTGATATGGAGCCTTCCTCTTGTTGTCTTGTTCCATCTCATGGACCTTGTTCTCCACAACAATTGATTTGTCCACAAGCTTCTGAAAGTTGGCATAATCACAGTTGAGCAATTGTACTTGGATCTCATTGTTCAAGCCCCTCATGAATAAGTATTGTTTTTGGCTGTCCTGACTCACATCTTCAGACGCATATCTTGAGACTTGAGTGAACTTATTGAGATATTCACTCACGCTTGATCTTCCTTGCCTTAAGTTCTCAAATTCTTGCCTCTTCAAAATCATAACTCCTTCTGACACATAATGAGAACGGAAGTTCTCCTTGAACTCCGCCCAAGTGATCCTCTCTTGGTTCTCACGAGCATTGCATAGTGAATCCCACCAATCCGCAGCTGCTCCAACTAGTTGATGAGAAGCAAAAAGCACCTTCTCCCGGCCATTGCATTGGACAATAGCTAGCTTCTTCTCCACGGACTTGAGCCAATCATCCGCATCCATAGGGTCAGCAGCTTGAGCAAAGGTTGGCGGCCTAGTCCTCATAAACTCTCCCAACTGGTTATGAGGAGGTGGGGGTGGCGGTGGAGGCATGTGGGGCTGATTATTGTTATTGCCAGCCTGCAGCTGTCCCGTAGTTTGTATCATGGTCTGCATGAGCTGGTTTTGCATAGTCAATAGTTGCTCAATGTTGATAGCTCCCTGAGTAGATCCTTGTCCAATGTTGTTCTGAGGCACTCCATTGTTCTCCTCCTCATCATTTTCATCCCTCTGGTTACGAGTCCTCACCATTTGGAGAAAAGCAATAGGTAAGAATTTAGAAAACGTTTCCAACTATATGCATCAAGGGATATGAAACTAAACAACTAGCTACACTAGCCTAGGTGGACATGGCAACGCTAAAGCACCCCAAAATTCTCTATTAAGCACACAAGCAAACAATTTATATAGCAACAGCACACCAAGTAAAAACACATCGATTCCTGAGTGCTCCTATGTGCTATAAAGTGTCCATTCTATCTAGGTTGCATCCTACGGTCAACCTGTGTCTCTGATACCAATATGTGATGCCCGGTTCCGAAAATGAACCAAGCTAACGCATATGTGTGCCCAGGATGTTCAACACACATACACGAGTGCATTCACAAAAGAGTATACAGAAAATTACCACGGAACAAGGTTAATTAACCAAATTTCATTACACAATTCAAAATATTCTCGAATACAAGCTCTAATGAATATTAATGACAAGTTCAACTAATGCAGCGGAAATAAACTAAATAAGCAAACTAAACAGCTAGGCAGCATAAGCAATAGGGTATAGCGCAGCTCTAATCAACACCACAGGCAAGCTGACAGTAGACACGGCCTAGAAACTCTGCATTATCGCTATTAAACTCCCAATCCTGACCTACAACTATTGGGGGGGGATTGCAAGAGTGAGTACATGTCGTACTCAACAAGTGTAGAAAGTATGACATGTGGCTGATTCGAATGACACATACAATAATGGTTAAGTGCTGAAAAGTACATAAAAACATTTAAAAAGCAATATATTACATGTATGTGAAGTAAACCCATCATAAACAATATAGTCATCATAATACCAGTCCATATCCATTACCATCATCAATAATTCTAGATTTCACCATTTGCAAATAACCATATTCAATACTAGAAATTAATCCATAACCAACCATAACCATTACCAAACCATAACCATCCCAATACTGAGTTCCCTCTAATCATGGAAGTTGTCCAAGTGCTCATAACTGGGAGCACGGCTGTCATGATAGTTTATTAGACTCTGCAGAGTTTGTACCACTTTACCCACGTGTTTGTGATTTCATCACCCGTCGGCGACTAGAGAACCTCCCTCACGCCAATTACACTTCCTTTGGTGTATGACCAAGAGATCACAAAATATCCTTTACAAAGGGATTACTAGCCTATTTAGACCTCACTGAGGTTTCACCAGTGGCGATGCCTCCAACTGAGCACATCTTCAACCAAGGGCCCCCTCTTGAGCCATTCGGATCCCAGGGTAGTCCCACCAATCATCAACAAACCCAATCCGACTACCCCTTCCCCGAGAATCCTTAATGGTCCAAATAGCACTGGCAAAGCCCTAATTAATGAGCTACGCCGCACCCATACTTGGCCTCGTAGTGGCACTGTAATCCTGACTTATTCTCGCATGAACCGGTCCTTAGATCTAAAGCAAGCAAAACCACCATAACATCCAACCCATCCACATACCATGCTTTCTTAGATCACCCATTACCATATCATATTGACCAATTCACATTAACCAGAATATCATTAATGCATAACTAAATGTGTAGTGTTGTCTTCCAATCCCAATTAATTAAGCGAAGCAAAAAGGTAAAAAAACCCATCCCGACTCTCTACCATAATTCCAGGTGACAAGGGTGGTTAAACAATTCTAGTAAACTTCCTACCATAGGATTCCCATCAATTTGACACAAGCATGCAGTTTGCAAACAAAACATTTATTTTAAAACAGGATCAATATGCTTCAAGGACACTTGCCTTGCTCTTGCGGTTGATTAGGGTCAAAGCCTTCAAACTCTTGGTGCTGTAGATCCTCCGCGGTATTCTCTAGTGCAAATCCGTCTAATCCGCACAATAAACATACAAGACAAGAAACACAATCAGAGAGTGCACAAATATTACTCAATATGACATGACATGCATGATTAATGCAAATGCAAGGTAGAACTTGTTAATAGATTGCTTTTAATGATCACTAACTAGTTCTAATAGATTTTTAACAAGTTTATTCAGGTTTTGATGTGATTTGACCTCATTTTTGAATTAATTCAACACAATTTAGTCAGCAAAATCGGACTAGTCTGCAAAAGGCCGGACTAGTCCACACTTCACAGAACTAGCGAACTAGGGTTTTCATAGATCGACGTAAATTTGGAGATTAGGGGTTGAATTCACGTAAGTAAAAGAGAATAGAAGGTATACCAGGTGTTTAGAACTCCAATGAATCAAGAAACTTGGAGGTAACACTTGGATCTTGATGATCTAGGGATGGTGATGAACTTGGAGATGAATTGGTGATGAAGAACGAAAGCTTGGTGGAGATCTTGATCCTCTTTCGTTTCCTCCTCTTCTTCTTCTTGCTTGGGATATCCTCCTCCCTCCTTGGTGGTGCCTCTCCACGAATTAGGGTTTGGGTGAGGTGGAAAAGTGGCAAATAGATGTCAAACCAAGGGGTGGGGTTGTTTATATAGAGGTGGAGGCTAGGATTAGATGGATTTCGAGTTTGAGATGAGTAGAGGCCGGTTTAGAGTCCCACATGAGCTCTAAAAGAGTTAGGCACGACATCCCTAGGCCCACTTAACGTAAAACCCAAGAAACAAGTCGTAACACAAAAGATCTACCCGGGGTCGCGAAATATCGGACAAGTCCAAAAAGGACCGGACTAGTCCGAAAATATCCAGAGAGACAATCGGACAAGTGTGGCCTAAAATCGGACAAATCCGACTTTAGTCAGAGAGGAAATCGAACAAGTCTGGCCTAAAATCGGACAAGTCCGACTTTAGTCAGAGAGGAAAACGGACAAGTTCACTAGAACACCGGACTAGTCCGGAAAAGTCCAGGGACTTAGAAAATTTTCAAGGATTCTTGGAATATCGGACTAGTCCGCACAAAATCGGACAAGTCCGAAGGTTTCCAGAAGAAAAATCGGACTAGTCCGCAGCAAAAACGGACAAGTCCGTTTTTAGTGAGAGAGAAATCGGACTAGTCCTTAGTAAAATCAGACTAGTCCGCACTTTCCTGCATTTTAAGTGCGGTTTTGTTCCAAATCAATTTTAAACTCATTCTTCTTGATGTGGATTAATGTTAAACATGTATATGAATGTATGTAGGGCATGATGTATGAAAATGAGGGTGTTACAACACATCACAGACTCCATAATCAGACAAGAAATGCTTCATCGCCGATTTTACATGCTCAAGGCTGCATAAGCTTCATTCAAGTTTAATGTTTGGCAAATGTAAACATAATTCTGCTATTGCTAATCTATACAAGTTGCAATACAATAATAATCATTGCAGCATATTTATAATATTCCAACTACTCTTTATTACTACGTCGCGATGCAGTGAACAAGTATGTTCAGTCCATAACTACGAGCAGTGGTGATTCGAATCAATAACACCCAGATAGCATGACACATACACCCACACTCGGAGCTGCGAAGGCACACTCCACTGATGTTGTATACAGCCACCTTCCACTCGACACCTACACGCCGAACCGGCCCCACTGCTACGAGCAAGAGACCCCCACACAGATCGTGTTGTGCCCGCTGGAAGGTTTACACAATGCTGCTCTCAACGCACACCTATGAGGCAGTGGGTTATGCCTTGACGCTGAGGTGAGCAAGTTACATCAGTTTCCTGGATCCTATATATCCAGTATGCCTCCGGTACAGTTCAAACTTGCCCAACAGGACCCCACACGGCGTGGTCCTCAATCAACACAAGCAACGCTACGCACCCGAGACCACGTCCTGTTGCATCCTATCCCGCTGCCCAGTCTCATATTCAGTTCATAAACTATTCTCTAAAATAATCAATCCCGGTGCCAATGTCTATCTCGCGAGTGGATTCAAACCACTCGACTTCTACCAGATTCCCTACAACATTAGCATGGCAAATCTACGTGTTGGGATATAAACCTACCCATATATTCCATGGGATTGTGGGTCATTGTCGGTACCCTGCGTACTGGGTACCCTATGATATCGCAAGAAGTGCAAAAGAGTTCTACACGTCAAAATCGAAGGCTTCCTCAGGCCCCACATGTCATATTACATCGGACTCACATCCCTCATATGGGTAGCTCCGGAGATTGACGCGTGTAATGTAAACCCACAGCTAAACTCCCGACACAGGGAAGCTCCATGATCAACACGTGTATAATGACCCCTGACCTAACTCCCAGCAGAGGGAAGCTCTGGTATTGACACGTGCACAGCGGTGTCAGAGCTAACTCCCTGTAATGGGAAGCTCCAAAGCTGCCACGTGTGGAGCCTCCAGACCCTCATCAACGAATATATTGGCGGATATCCTTCAACACGGACATTCAAGAGACAATCAAAGCGGCAGTTACAAGACCTGATTACGTATCGTTAATGCTGTATTAACGACACACAATCAGAGCACTGTTAATAGAGGTAACGCAACCATTAAGGCACGTTATCACACTATTAACCATGCTTAGTACCGAAGATAGTGTATTAGGCTATTTAATACGCCAGGGCCACATGTCGGGCCAGGCTAATGATGTAACGGTCAGTCCTTGGACTATAAAAGGACTGAGCCACACAATACAAAGAAAAAGGCCCAGCTGAGCCAGAGACTACGCTTTCTAGCAATTGATAATACAACACACACGCACACACACTCCGTGGAGTAGGGTGTTAAGCTCAGGCGGCCCGAACCACGTAAGTCTTTGGTGTCACCATCTTGATCTTGATCTCTGCGTGCCCCAACCATAACAAGAACCTCCGCGGGCTACACTTTAGTAGTACCGGGGGAAGTGTCGTTGCTACACTTTGACAGTCATGCATTTTGAGTATTCAAACACAATAGACCTAATGCATAATTCATATACTAGTCGACATAGTGATAAAAGCAAAACTTTATAAATGACTTAAATGCAAACCGGGGTTAATGTAAATTGTTAGTGGCTGGATCTTCCTCCGGAGAATCCGTCATGGCAGCTCCAAGATGGCAATCCTCACCTCCAAATTGGACTTCTCGTCAATCGCCTTCGTCGCGTTCGCTATCAACATGATTAAACACAAACAAGGAATGCAATTTAGTAATGTAATAAGTGGAGATGCCTTATAACTCGAGAAGGTCCAACTTGGAAGGAAGTGAAAGGTATGCCCTGCTGTGCCCAGAAACAGAGGAAAATCAAGTAGACAAAAACAGATTATAGAATCAAGTGAAGTATGCCTTGTACAAAAGAATCTAGTTTAGAAATGTTTAAACTATATGAATGAAGAGGAATCCCCATGCTGTACCAACACTACAGTAAAGGATCCTACTGTTGGGGAAAAAGATTTGAACTTAGCAAAGTGGACTTTAAAGAATTGAATTATGAACTTCAATAACATAATGATGTGATGAAGTAAAAATTAAGTAGATGGTACTGTGATATGAATACTAATGGAGCTGGGATTTTTGTAGTAGTCCACAGATGTCGTATGGAAGGTGCTAGCAAAATTTCAGACTTTGCAAAGGAATTATGTGGTCACTAAAATTATAACAAGGTTTTGGATTCTCTGATTTTTTATTAAATATGTAGATTTTTCGTGGCTAACAGGGGATGATATTGGTAGAAGACATCTCACTGGTTCTAGGAAAATTTGTTCATAATTTTCTGAGCTTTATACAGTGAGAAATTGATTTTACAACTTTGAAAGGAATTCTGAAAATGTTTCTGTACATTTTTCAATTTTCAATGAAATTTGAAGATTGGAACACTTCCTGGTACAGTAAATGAACTCCAATGAACCTGAAATTTTTACTGGATCTCAATTATATTTGAAAGAGTGTTCTGACCAAAATTGGGATTTTTTCAATTAACAGAACAGTGGTAATTAACTTCCGAAGCAATTAGCTCAAAAAATTAATTATGAAAATTTTGGACTTTCATGTCCAAAAAATTGCACACTTCAAAATTGGGATAAAGATGAGTCTACCGGAATTTATTGGGAACAATTTGAGCAATTCTACTAGGAGTTATTGATTTTAGAATTTTGCTTCAATTCTGTAATTATTTTCTAATTGAGAAATGTTTAAACCTCTGCCGGGCCCCATCCTATTTCAATGGTACACTCTCAGCGAAGCCACACCAGGTTACAGAAAGAAAGACTGCCTGCACACAAGATCTTGTGGCCGCAGAAGATCTCCACACGGGGTCTTCCCCTACCTTGCGCCGGCGGCGCGAGTGGCAGCGCAACCCGCCGGAACACACCTCCCGGCCTTCACCCTACATCATATTCGCCACTAGAGGGTACTTTGATGCGAGGAAGATCATGGAACTGTCGCCGTGGCTCGGTATTGGCCGAAATCTGGTTGCCGACGGCCGGCGGCGGAAGGAGCTTGCCGGTGAGCTTGCTAAAGCTCGGGAATTGGTAAAACATCTCGTAAATTAGTCGCACAGCACCATTACAACTCATAGAACATGTTACAGGACCCTTTTGGTGCAAAAGATGGCCAAAGTTTCATGCTCGATGGCAAACAGCGGTGATTTTCGTGGCGGTGGGCTTATCTCAGTGCCTAGTCGATAATTTCTCAATATTCTTCATGTAACTGGTGCGCTAGGAGGTTGGGAATGTATTTCCTTACTGGATTAAAGAAAGTTTGAACCTAGAAAACGAATTGATATGCAGACCTAGGAGGATGGTTATGAACAAGCTGTTGGGGAAACCTAAAATACCGGAGTTTTGGTCCATGACTTAATGGAAAATTTCGTGAGCACGAGCAGCTCGGGTAGGCGCACTTTTTTGCAGTTTGCAGTGAAGCTCGAAACGGGCTAGAACTTGGGCTCCATGGTGGAGCAGTGGATGTTCATGGCGGCAATCTCCGACGGCCGGAAAAGACCTTCACCATCCATCGATTTAAGGCAGGGAAATGAACAAGGATTAGAAGGAGAAGGTGTAGAGTGTTTCCATGCTTCACTTCGTTGTAGAGGGCGCAAGCAAACCTGGCTTGAAGAGCAAGACGAGCAGGAACAGAGGAGGGCGCAGGTTTCTGTTCTTGCGGTGGAGGAAAAACGGAGAGAGAGCAGTGATTTTGCTTTAACTCAGCAGGGAAGTAGATGAAGACTCAGTTGCATGAGATTGTCATCAAAGTTCAGGTGCTTGCTTGCCTGCTTGATGGGTTGAAGCGCAGCTCAGCTGCCTTGAAGCACGGAACAGAGCAAGGCAAGTCAGTTCAGCTCAATTGAATCACTCACCAGTAGGTCCCACCTTGATTCACCCTCATCCCTTCTCTGGTCAATGAGTTCTCCCAACCGCATTTGTCCAAAAATGCCAGATATTGGTGGGGAGGCCAAATCAAAGGTGTAGATTCAGATTCTGGAATTCAATTTCATATTTGGACAAGTTTCATCTCAATTCAAATTTTGAATTTGAATTCAAGTTGATTTCAATGCATACATTGAAATCACTATCCAATGGCCTTCAAAAATTCTAAAACTTGCAGGGTCACTATATGGAATCCACTGGTGAGCTCAGATTTTTATTTTGTCAAGGTTTGAACAGGAGCATGTTTTGAATATTTGCACCCCTCCCATGAAGTTAGAATTCATTTGATTTTTCATTAGCCCTTTAGATTTATTTTCTCATCCCTGTTTTTATTACTCCTAGCTGAAGTCTGTACTTCAGAAATTAGGACTTTTACATGTAATACTTCAACTGCCTTCCCCGACAACGGCACCAGAAATGCTTGTTGATATTTCTTGCGCACCACTAACAATTCATCTCCAGCTAGTGTTCCAGAAATGCTTTTTGATGGTTCCTTAGGATCAAATAATGAATTCCGCAAGCGCATGAAAACTATCGGTGTCGCATTTCCCCTTAAAAGAGTATTCCAAGAGAGTCATTTGTTTTATCCCAAGGGAAGGCTATGTTGAAGTGTAGCAATAATCAAATGGAAGGAGTAGAATGGTCTAGGTAGGGTTCTAGTGAGGATGGATGGTAATTGGACGTAGTATGACACACACAAGAGCATTCTATTCTAAGGGGATAAATGGATCCTAGAGGGAGATTAGACTAAGAGATAGTGAGTTACTCCTACAATGCTTCTATTGTACATATACATAGCCTAAGTCAATTACTAATGAATCATGTTAATATTGAATTCTATGCTACGTTGTTCAACACATCGGGCACGTGTTTACCCCTAGCAATACTAGGACGATTCCCGCCAAGAGCCTGTGGCATAGCCGAACGTGGAGGATTACAAAGGACAGATATGAATGTCACCACCTACCGCCTACCTCTTCAATCTTTGGGTCTACGAGACATTCAACGCTACTTAACTATCCTAGCACCATGCTAGCATATTACGTAAATACCTTAAGAGCCTACGCACAAGCCATCCTAAGGCAATGAACTAAATCATAATTGAAACCAATGTTGAAACAAAGCATAGTTATTCAATATTAACATAATCATATCATAATTAATTAGACTGTAGTGTGGGTTTATAGTGTTTATGATGATAAGATGAGATCATTATAATGCAATCATAAATACTATACCTACCACATACATTGACTTCACAATATAACAAGAAACACTTCATCCAAGCATATGTATAATGAAATACTAAAGATACCATCATTATTATGAATGGAGTCACAAATACAAGAAGGAATACATGAGTCATACCTTTCCCAATATGGAATTGGGAAGAGAGACTCCCTCTAATTCTTTCCCAATTTGGACTTGGGGCTAGATACTCTCCTCTCTACATCCTAAACTTCTCTAAGACTATAGAAAGTAGTGGATACAATAGAATAAAGCACAGGTGGCGTGTGTTGAAGTGAGGGGTAGGGGGTCCTATTTATAGCTGGAGAAGGATCGGTTCTCGCCACAATTAGCGCGTGAATCAATCTTCATCGTTATCAGGATAACACAAGGAGTCAACATGTGGAAGAAGACCGGGTTTTGCGCGCAGAAGAGGTCGACCGTACAGGGGGTTCGACCGACCTGGTAAGTGCCCCATTTTTCGTGTGCTTTCTCCATATCACTGAATGGTGGGTCCCCTTTACTGATGTGGGTGATACATCGTTGGATCTCCTCGGATACGTCTGTTTGTGGGCCATTTGATCCATGTGATGTCATGTGTCGTCGCTTGATTGATTGGGATAGTAATTTTTATGATTGCTCCCTCTCTTTCAGTTCAATTCCTACATAAAAAGTATGCATGCAATATTTTTCCAAAGATAAGTGAAAATAGGTTAAGTAGAAAGGTGAAGAAATGAAATATTCTTCACATAATTGAGTTATATTGACGGGTGAAACTGGGGTGTAACAGCCGTTAACAGACACCAGCGCAACTTTGCCTATTGGCGCAAATGGGGTCGCGCCAAGGGATGACGCGGCAGCGCGGGGCGGTGGCGCACCTGCACTGGGCGATGATGCACCCACACCAAGCGACGACGCACCATCTCCGGGCGATGGTGTGCCTGCTCCGAGCGATGGCGTGCCTCTTCCCAGGGCCCCTGACTAGATGCCCCTGGGACCACTAGTGTCGGCGCTCTTATCGCCCGACGTCGGGGAGGTGGAGGTTGTCGAAAGGCAACCTCCACTAGAGTCAGTTGCGTCGATCCCTCTCTCTGTGGCCATTGTCGTGGCTCACCCCAACCTCCGCCAACCGTGAACTGCACTTGACTTGGATGAGTAGGGGAAACTAAGGGCAGGGGATGAACGCCTCCAGGGTTGCGCGAAAGTGCTGGAGTTCAAAACCTGGGTTGCCCAAAATAAGGCGAAGAGGCGGTGGGACAACCTCACAGAGGAGGAGAAGCTGATTGCGAAGGAGCAGGGCTTCATAGAGCAGCTAGATGCTCAATCTCAGAAGCTCCTGAAGGAGGCCCGAGAGGCCAACGCTGTTGCCGATGCTCACCTCATGGCCTGTGAGGAGCTGTGGCTGGAACTCGCCCGCCGTGAGGTCGATGTTGCCGAACGGGGGTGAGAGGCTGAGGAAAAAGAAGAGAAGGCCTCCCAAAAACTCCAGCGGGACTAGATGAGCTCAGGTCCCACACCAAAGACCTCGACCGCCGGGAGGCCGAACTGATGCGGGAGTGGAAGCACCATGCGAAGGAGCGTCAGGCCTTCCTGTAATGTGAGCTCAATGTTGACCTCCTGAAGACTGTCCTAGATCGCTGCGCACGAGAGCTTGTCGACAGGGAGAAGACGTTGGCCGCCCAAGAGAAGTTCTCCGAAGGTGGCCTTAAGGTGTTGGCAGCAACACAACAGGAGGTGAAGGAGCTCCGGGCCACCCGCACGTCCGAGGCGTAGAAGGTCTAGAAGTTCTTGGGCCGAGCTGAGACGATGTTGGAACCCTTCGGCCTCAGTCCCGTTTGCTTGGGGGAGCCAGCGCCGGAAGTGAGTTAGGTTCTCCCAGCACTTGACTCCATCGTTTCGAAGATGTAGGCACTGGGGGCGGTCGTCAAAGACCGGCTAGAGACCAAGGGGAAGACCCTGGCGAAGGAGGTGGCGGCGCACATCATGGTGTGCCTGCAGAGTTGGTACCCTGACGTCACGCTGGAGCCTATGGTTCGGGGCCGCGTCTCAGAGGGGAAGGCCGCGATGAGGGGGGTGAGTGGTAGATTAAAACTTTTTCAGTGGAAGCAACAAAAACCCCTCGACAGAAAAACAATCTGATAAAAAACCATGTTTGCAACTTATCTAAACATGTTCAACTGTGAAAAGTAGTAGATATTATAGAGAATCAAGTCACAAAGACACAAGAGGAATCACGAAAAATCGTCGATAAACACTCATGTTATGATCGAAAGATCGAACAAGGGTCAATCTGCTCTACCCGAGTAAAACCAGATTTGCAACACTGCAAAGAAACTCGTGTAGATCCGAAACCACACATCCAATGTTCTTGAAACTCTCACAGATGATAAGTAATTGAGTTGTGAATACAACACAATAAGAATCACCTCGATTGGATCAGTAAAACTCGAGTTATGACCAAAACACCAAGGCAATGTCGTGCTGTCTAGAAACTCGACGAGAACGACTTGACGAAAGCAAGTAGGACGAACAATACACAAAAGCTCCTCTAAACTACGAATTTTATTGATCAAAACACAAGAGGAACGGCCCAAAGTCATCTTACCATGAGCTTTGGCCTCCCTTGCTTATAAAATCAGCGCTAGGGCCAACTCAATCCAAACTAGGACTCTAACTCAAACTTACCATAACTACTTAAGACTCTTCTATATGCAGATAGAAGCAATCTTAAGGCTTCCAAACACCTTAGGAACGTCCTAAACATTCCTAAAACAACTCAACTTTGTGTCCAACACGAAATCTAACAAAAAACAAGTCAATCTTTCCATATTTGAGCCATAACCGACTCAGCCGCAGCCTGAGTCCATAATCCAGCTGGTTGGACCTTTCCGACAACATCTGCAGATCCGTATCTCTTTATCACGTCTTGGAACCATGTTGCCACGTCCATGCACTCCTTGCGCATGTGCAAACACGTTCCAACAACGTCCACAATACTTTCATATGCATTGTTCTTGACCCAAACATGATGTGTGACCTCCCTATCAACTCAACCACAATTCCTCCCGAACTTGGTTGTTGAACCTCATCTTCTCCCTAAGACTAGTTCAAAGGATCCTGTCACCAGCCATGTCTTGACCTCAAGCAACACCTGCACATGAATAAACAACTAATCTTTGTGAGCCCAAGTCCTCAACTTGACTCTCGCTAGTCCAGAAAACACAACACCTTATGTGAGCACCTCACACAAGCATGTTGCAAACCATTGCAAGATAATACCATCCCTAACACATCAAAAACATAGTCCAAAAGTACTATGAAAATCTTCTTATAAGCCAAAAAGCAAGTTTGAAACATTGCAAGTTAGAAACAGAACAGCCCCACAATTACTTTTGCAAGTTGAAATATATCAAATCGACCAAAAGCGGCGCTGCAATGTAAAGGCAAAAGATTGAACACTCCAATCTCAAACTCACGTGCAAATCACGTGACCGAAAGTTCGGACAGACCTAACCAAGTAAAGAGTAAATGTTACTCTCCAGGACATGTTTGTAAAGATTAACCATGTCAACTCACGTTAAGTTCACGTGACTGAAAGTTCGGATAATTCAAATCGAGAAACACGTGCGAGTCACGTGAGAAAAATTTTGGACACTCCAAAGCGTGAAGACATGTGCCACTCAAGTATGATGAAGTTCAAACAGTGCAAAACGGATTTCCGCAAGTTCAGACAATCTGAAGTGAGCTTTTCAGTAATACTTAAAACTTTGCATGTGAACCCTCATTTTTATTTACATTTCCAATGTATACAACACACATAGGTCTCACACTTATGTCCCTCGGGGTTCTTGTATCTTCTTTTGTAACTTCATCTCATAAACAACTTTTGAAGAATTGAATACAATGATGATCTTGATGGACTTCAATTCCCTTTTTTTTACTTCATAGTCGGGTTCTCTCAGGTCCTTGGTAGCGCAAGGACCCAAAGAAAAACTCTGTTGGACTTGTTAGGTAGGAGTAGACAGTACCCTCGAGTCCTTAGCAAAGCGAGTGCCCGTGCAGGAACTTCGCCATCGATTAGTTGAGTGTAGATTCCTCTGCGTCGGGCCCTTAGAAGTGCAAGGGCTCAGGGAGACACCTCACCGTCGATCTTAGAAGAACTTTGCTATTGAACTTGCAACTTGACGTAGATGATCGTCTGCAACGTCCTGCATGGAGACCCCCATAGTGGCCCTCTCGTACGTGTGGCCAGTAGTTTGGGCACACCTACCACACAATTGCAGGACGTCGTTGATGCCCATTGCCTGCTTGTAAGACATTGATGGTAGGCCCCTAGCACAACATGGGAACGTATTGAACAACTCTAGCGGGCTCTCTGGGCAGCATCGGAGCTATGAATTGATGCCGGCGGGCCCCATGGGGGCATCGGGGCTTCGAGGAATGACGTCGGCGGGACCCCTGGGGGGCGCCAGATCTTTGAAGGTTGAGGCCAACGGGCCCCCTCGGGGGCGTCAGCGCTTGACTTGGGGTTCGGGAGCACCCTCCTTTTGCGCAAAAAGCATCAACGACGGGGCCTATGGGAGGTGCTGGAGCTTGAGGTCCAGCAGCGCCCATCATCCACGAGAAGATCGTCGATGGTGGGCCCCTTGTATGATCTGCACACACGATAGACAAAAAAGTAATTTCGCTCGCCGGTCACCGCCCCCTTGCTCATTAGTTTCGTTATGTCTTATAGTCCTTATCTAGGGTACCGGTCATGGGAAATTCGGTGCGACAACACTTGAGGCATGATCGCTGCCTTGCTCAGTGCATGAGCCATTCGACCCCCTATACTCAGCTTTAGCACTGGGAGGCAAGGTGCACAGGATTTAGGTGGAGGACCAGGCTAAGCAGGTTGCACACTCTGGATATCCAGCTTGACGTTAGCCTTTCAGGGATGAGAACCATTCAGCGCCATGGACTCCCGAGAAAGAAAACAATCATGGGACCCCAAAAGCATTGCAGGTACCTCATGTGGTCCCGTCTTTAGCTGGACAGCATAACTCCGACTAGAATGAGACAGGGAAAGGGTGGACGTGCATATGCTAGAGGATATGCGAACGCGAGTATAATTTCATGAACATAAAATTAATGAATAATTTTGTAGGATCGAAGAGCACGTGTAAAACTACCATAGGGGGGTGAATGGTAGATTAAAACTTTTCAGTGGAAGCAACAAAAACACCCCTTGGCAGAAAACCGATCTGTTAAAGAAACCGTGTGTGCGACTAATCTAAATGTGTTCAACTATGACAAAACTAGTATAGATTGTAGAGAATCAAGTCACAAAGACGTCACAACAAGAATCACGAAATCCGTCGAGAGAAACTCAAGTTACGATCGAAAGATCGAACAAAGGTCAATCTGTCCTATCCGAGAAAATAGTTCTGGAATACTGCAAAGAAACTCTTGTAAATCAAAAACCACAAATCCAATGACCGTGAAATTTTCACAGATGATAGAAAATCAAGTTGTGAAGACAACTCAAAAGAATCATGTCAATCGGATCTGTATAACTCGAGTTATGATAAAACCACCGAAGAAATGTAGTGTTGTGCAGAAACTTCAACGAGAAAACTTGTTTGAAACAAGTCAGACGAACAAGGCACAAAAGTTCCTTCAAACTACAAATTTTATTGATAAAAACACAAGAGGAACAGCCCCAAGGTCGTATACCACGAGTTCTGGCCTCCCTTGCTTATATAACCAGCCCGAAGGCCAACTCAACTCAAACTAAGATTTTAATCCTACTCTGATCACGAATCACAACTAACCATAACTGCTCAAGATCTTCCTATTCACATATAGAAACAATCTCAAGACTTCCTAACAAACTCAGGAACGTATTCCACATTCCTAAAACAACCTAACTTTGTGTCCCACACGAAAACTATCATAACCAACTCGATACTTACCATATCCAAGCCAAAGGCGACTCCACCGCAGCCGAAGTCATCATCCGATACGATCCGATCCTTCCAACCAGATCTTTCCTTCCATAACCCGTCTTCGAAACCATGTTGCCATGTCATGCACCGCATGCATACGTGCAAACACCTTCCTTCGACATACAGCTTCCTTCATATGCACTGTCCTTGATTCAATCACCATGCATGACATCTTGATCAGCTCAACCGCAGTTCCTCCCGAACTTGATTGTTGAAACCTCATCTCCTCCCTGAGACTAGTCCATTGGATCCCATCACCAGCCGTGTCTTGAACTCAAGCAACACTTGCACATGAATAAACAACCGACACTTCCGAGCACAAGTCCATGAATTGACTCTCATTAGTTCCAAAACCACAACACCTTACGTGAGCACCTCACATCAGCATGTTGCAAACCATAGCGAAACGATATCAGCCATAACCACCAAAACACACCAAAAACTTAGTAAAAGAATACTAAGAAAACTTTCCATAATCCAAAAAGCAAGTTCAAAACATTGCAAGTTAAAAGCAGAACCACTAAAATCAAGCTCTGGACCTTGCCAAAGCTAACCGGACCTTGAACCGGAGCTTACCAAAACTAATAGGATCTAGCGCTGGAACTTACCAAAGCTAGCAGGACCTAGCGCCGGAGTTAACCAAATCTAGTCAGACCTAGCGCCGGAGCTTACCAAAGCTAGTCAGACCTAGAGTCAGAGCTAACCAAAGCT
This sequence comes from Tuctoria greenei, assembly GCA_036927565.1. Lineage (NCBI taxonomy): Eukaryota > Viridiplantae > Streptophyta > Magnoliopsida > Poales > Poaceae > Tuctoria > Tuctoria greenei. The sequence continues at coordinate 79,934,590 of JAYESD010000009.1, read as the reverse complement.
AGTCGTACCTAGACAAAGAAGTCGGACCTAGCCAAAGCAAGTCGGACCTTACGTCGGACCTTGTCGGATCTACCCAAAACAAGACAGACCTATAGTCGGACCTAGCAGGAGCTCGGACCTAGAGTCGGACCTTGATGATAAACGTGTTTTGGTAGTATTCAAAACTATTATCGCTGAAAGCATTTAGGCCCCCATGAGGTACGGTTTTGGTGATTAATGACAACCATTGGACTTTACTAATGAATTTGTGGATGCAAGGTCTCTCATAATCACTCAATCAAATGAAATCAATATGTCATTGGAGACCCCTAAACAATCAATTTATGAGATCAAATCAATGATATGAAGACAAGAAGTGAAAGCTCTTATGACAAAGTCATTCAACCACAATTAATGACACTTAATGCTTAACAATCATCAGAAATATATCTCCAACAAAGTCTAAGAGGTCACTTGAGCAAGACACAAAAGAATCACTTAGAAACAACTCGAAGCAAACAAAATCAACTCACCGGATCAACCGATGTTTCCAGAGAACAACACATCGGTCGAGTTGGTTCAGCAGAAGAAGAAGACCTCAGAACAAAGCACTCACCGAATAATCCGATGTTAAGGGCTCAGCTACATCGGTCCATCAGTACAGTTTGCAATATCCTTGGACCAAGTGTAGCACTGGATCATCCGATGTACAGAAATACACACATCGGTCAATCACTCCAGTAAGCATCAAGTTTGAGCCAATTCTGGAGGAAGAGCCACCGGATCATCCGATGAGAAGACAAGTGCAACATCGGTCTAACAACGGTCATATCTGACACAATGACGTCAGCTAAAGTAAACTTGAATGATGATAACTAAAGGGGAGACATCGGATCATCCGATGTTCGCAGAAAAGTTCTGTCAGCCTACTTTTCCAACAGCTATTTCGTGGAGGCTGGCTATAAATACCCCCTAAACCTGTCATTTCGACAAGTCTTGATCACCAGACATTCTCAACACATCCACAAGCGTTCAAGACCAAGATCCATCACTTCTACATCATTTTCGACCACATACACACCAAGAGATAGGCTAGAACTAGCTATAGAGAGAGCTTGTGTGCTTCCATTCTGGGTGAGTGGAATCTCTAGGATAGTGAGAGCCTCAAGGGAGTGCCCCTTGGTGTTTGTAACTGTGAGAGACTTCCAGAGCTTGCCAAGGCGTTTGTGGAAGCCTGGAGGGTCGAAGTTGTACAAGGCTTGAGCTCCGCCTTGCCAAGGTTGGCAAACGGAGAAGAATAGTGGAGATCCCTCGTCTGGGTGACTTGGGTGTGGCTAAACCCTTTAGTGAGTGCCACAACATGGATGTAGGAAGATCTTGACAATCTTGCCGAACCACGGGATAAATCCTCGTGTCTCCTTGGGAGTTTGCATCGTCTTCCTCTCCCTTACATTTATGCATTTTATCTTCCGCGAAGTTGCTATTTACTTTAATGCATAGATAGTCTGCGTAGGGAATTGGGCTTTTAGGAATTAAGTTTTATTGTTTAGATTTTTGAAAAGAAGCCCAATTCACCCCCCCCTCTTGGGCATTCGATCCTTACAATTGGTATCAGAGCAAGATTGCTCATAGGATCATTCTAGCTTCACCGCTAGAGAGCTAAAATGGCCAAGGTTGGGGATTCGGTTCCTATCTTCGAGGGCAAGAACTTTGCCTATTGGAAAGCACGCATGTGCGCTTATCTAGAGGCTATTGCTCCCGAAGTATGGGAAGCGACCCACGCGGGGTTTGGAGAACACAACTATGTTGGTGATCAAATTAAATGGGATGCTAAAGCTAGGAATGCAATCTATGAGTGCATTAGTCAAGATGTTTTTTCTAGGATTGCTAGCAAAGAAAGGGCATGTGAAATTTGGGCTTGCTTGATAGAAATTCATGAGGGTTCTTCTCGTGTGAAGGAACTTAAATATCACATGCTTAAAGTAAAATATGATGAATTTAAGATGCTACCTCATGAAAATGTTAATGAGATGTTCTCTCGCTTGAATGTACTTATTGAAGAAATAAATGCTCTTGACATTGCTTTTCTCGGCAAGGGACTCATCAACCGCAAGATCCTCATGCTCCTTCCCAAGCCAAAGTACAACATTATCAACTCCATGCTCCAAAAAGAGTCTCTTGACCACATTGAAGTTTCGGAGCTCGTTGGAGAAATTCACGCTCATGAGATGAGTGTGCTTGGGATGATGGAGCAATCATCTTCAAAAACAATTGCTCTAAAGGCCTCCACCAAGAAAACAAGCCTCAAGAAGAAGAAGGTGGTTGAGCCTAGCTCAAGTGAAGAGGAGCAAGCATCGAGTGAAGATGAAGATGATGAGCTTGCATTGATGATGAGGAAGTTCTCACGCTTGAACTCCAAGATTACCAAGAAGGGATACACCTTTGATCCCAAGAAGAAAGCGTTTCTACCAAGGAGAGATTGTCACAAGACTTGCTACAATTGTGGTGATCAAGGCCACATCTCCTATGATTGTCCAAAACCGGACAAAAGAAGAGAGAACCACAAGAGCAAGCATCGCAAGCTTGAAGAAAGTGATGATGATGAAGAAGAGGCCAAACCCAAACCAAGAGCCTTTGGGAAGAAGAAACATGACAAGGGAAAGAAGGCAAGAATCTTCCCAAAGAAGAGAAATGGCCCACAAAAGGTGTTCATGTGTGAGGCAAATGAATGGGTCACCGACGAAGAAACAAGTGATGAAGAGAGTGAAGTGGAAGAAGAAAGTTTGGTCGGCCTCGCCATTGCCAACAATGATGATACACCTCTTCATCCACCGCCCATGTGCCTCATGGCAAAAGGTAACACCAAGGTATGTGACAACTCTAGCGATGATGAGCTTTCCCCCGATGATTTAACTTCTTTGATAAATGAATATCATGCTATCATTAAGAGGGAAAAGAGTAAGGTTAAAGCTCTTGAAGAAACTCGTGCTAGACTTGAGAGTGCTAACCTCAATTTGCTTGACAAGTATGAAAGCATACTCAAAGAGCATGACACGCTCAAATCTCATGTCAAGCAAATTGAGGAAGAAAAGGCTAAAATCAAGTTAGATAATCATGAGCTTAACTTAGCACACCAAACACTCTTGGAAGAGCACAACAAGTTAGTACAAGAACATCAAACACTTAACCTTGCTCATGACGTGCTTGATCAAGAGTTGAAAAATATAAAGAAGCAAACTCTTAATGATAGGATATCCATTACTTCTCATGTCACTAATGCCTTGAACAAGTCTTTGTCTTTGAAAGCAAACGCTAGGGAGAAGGACTTGTTGGAAGAAATTGAGAGTCTCCGCACTAGTGTGGCTAGACTTTCAAAAGGGGAAGTCAAACACAAGGAAATACTCTTCCAACAAGCAAAGGCCTTCAACAAGAGAGGACTTGGATCCTTCCCGGTGCCTAACAAAGGAAAGGTGCCCTCACCGTAGCTTAGAACAAGCTTCATCAAGGAAGTTGGTTCTTATTGCCAACATTGTGAGGTCACCGGTCACCACACAAGGGAGTGTCCTCTTCCTAACCGACCCTCTCCCAAGTTGCCCATTAATTACAAATCTACTTTCAATGATCGTTATTATCTCTTGAGTAAAGTAGATGGCAAGGTGAAGGCAAGGTTCATTGGCAAGGACATGAAGGCATGAAGGGGAAGCTCCCCAAGCAACTTTGGGTCCCAAGGACACTTGTATCACACATACAAGGACCTAAGTTGGCTTGGGTGCCTAAAGTTAAAAATTGAATTCATGTGTGTAGGTGAACTACAAAGTCGGAGGAAATCATTGGGTACTCGATAGTAGGTGCACCCAACATATGACCGGCAATGATGGTATGTTCACCACCATAGAAAACCCCGGCAATCATGAACAAGTCACCTTTGGTGATAACTCTAAGGGAAAGGTAATTGGGTTAGGTAAAATTGCTATTTCAAATGATTTATCCATTTCCAATTTTTTGTATGTCAAGTCACTTAGTTTTAATTTACTTTCCATTGCACAACTATGTGATCTTGGACTAACATGAACATTTAGCAAAAATGATGTTGTTGTGAGTAGTGAAACAATCCAAGACATAGTCTTCAAAGGATTTCGGCATGGACATCTCTACCTAGTAGACTTCTCCAACAAGAATGCTAGCTTGACCACTTGTCTCTTCACTAAGAAAAGCTTGGGTTGGCTATGGCACCGACGCATACCGCACATTGGGATGAGCAAACTCAAGAAGTCATTCAAGCTTGGGATGGTGACCGGCGTGAAGGATGTCACATTTGAGAAGAACAAGCTTTGTAGCGCTTGTCAAGCCGGGAAGCAAGTTGCTTCACACCACCCAATGAATACAATGGTGTCAACCTCCAAGCCACTTGAACTACTCCACATGGACCTCTTCGGACCGTCCACATATCAAAGCATTGGCGGTAACCTCTATTGTCTTGTTATAGTTGATGACTACTCTCGCTATGTTTGGACTTTATTTCTAGGTGACAAGAGTGAAACTCCGGAAGTGTTCAAGACCTTCGCCAACCGCGCTCAAAGGGAATTTTGACTTCCCATCATCAAGGTCCGGAGTGACAACGGCACCGAATTCAAGAACTACAACATTGGGGAGTGGTGTGACCGTGAAGGCGTGAAGCATGAGTTTTCGGCCACACACACCCCTCAACAAAACGGTGTCATTGAAAGGAAGAACAAGACACTCATCACTCTTGCGAGAGCAATGCTTGATGACTACGGCACATCGGAGAAGTTTTGGGCCGAAGCAATCAACACGGCGTGCCATGCCGCGAATAGGGTCTATCTCCATCGACTACTTCAAAAGACCCCGTACGAGCTTCTCATTGGGAGAAAGCCCAACATCTCCTACTTTCGAGTCTTTGGATGTAAGTGCTACATCTACCACAAGAAAAGGCTCGGTAAGTTTGAAAGAAGATGTGATGTTGGTATATTTCTTGGTTATGCATCAAACTCAAAAGCATATCGAGTATTCAACCAAACCTCCGGTTTAGTTGAGGAAAGTTGTGATGTTGAGTTTGATGAATCTAATGGCTCCCAAGAGGAGAGTTTTGGTCATGATGAAATAGATGATGAGCCTCTACGAGAAGCCATGAAGAACATGACCATTGGAGACATCAAGCCTGAAGTTGAGGAGAGCCATGATCAAGGGGGAGCTTCAAGTTCCAACATCAACACTTCAATGGCGCCTCAAGTTGACGAAGAAGAGAAGGATGATACATTGCCAACTCAAGACTCACAAGCACAACAACATCAAGAAGAAGAAGAAGTCCATGATCAAGTCCAACCACGAGAGGAGCAACACGCATCACCTTCGCCAAGTGCTTCACAACCACTTATGAGGCATGGACGCATCTCCAAGGCACATCCGATGGACCAAATCATTGGAAGTCCATCAAGGGGTGTAAGTACACGTTCTCGCCATTTCGCTTCATTTTGTGAGCACTACTCGTTTGTTTCATGTGTAGAACCCACTCATATTGAGGAAGCACTCCAAGACCCAAATTGGGTAATGGCCATGCAAGAAGAACTCAACAACATCATCCGCAATGAAGTTTGGGTGTTGGAGGAGCGACCCAAGGACAAGAACGTCATCAGAGCAAAGTGGGTGTGCCGCAACAAACAAGACGAGAATGGCATTGTGGTCCGCAACAAGGCAAGACTTGTGGCCAAAGGGTTCTTGCAAGTTGAAGGACTAGACTTTGGGGAGACATTTGCCCCGGTCGCCCGGCTAGAAGCCATCCGTTGCACAAGGCGCTCTACGGGCTCAAGCAAGCACTTAGGGCGTGGTATGAACGACTACAGGATTTCTTGATCATGCAAGGATTCAAGATCGGGAGGGTGGACACCACACTCTTCACCAAAGACATCAACGGAGATTTGTTCATTTGTCAAATTTATGTTTATGATATTGTTTTTGGTTCAACTAACGAAGCTCTTAGCCATGAGTTTGGCAAAATGATGTCTAGGGAATTTGAGATGTCGATGATTGGAGAGCTCAACTTCTTCCTTGGATTTCAAATCAGGCAACTTCAAGAGGGGACCTTCGTCTATCAAGAGAAGTACACCAAGGACCTCTTGAAGAAATTTGAGATGGGAGATTGTAGCTCAAGGAGCACTCCAATGGCAACAAATTGTCATCTCGACACGGATAAGGACGGTAAACCTATTGACCAATCTAACTACCGTTCTATGATTGGCTCATTGCTTTATCTTGCCGCATATAGGCCCGATATCATGTTTAGTGTATGCTTGTGTGCTCGCTTTCAAGCGGCACCTAAAGAATCGCATAGGAAGGCAGTCTTTAGGATACTTAGGTATCTTAAGCATACCCCTAGTATGGGTTTGTGGTACCCTAAAGGTGCAAAATTCCACCTCTTGGGATACTTGGATTCGGACTTTGCCGGATGCCGCGTGGATTGCAAGAGTACCTCCGGTGAGTGCCACTTGCTTGGGCGTTCCCTAGTATCTTGGTCTAGCAAGAAGCAAAATTTCGTCGCCTTGTCCACGGCGGAAGCGGAATATATTGTGGCCGGTGCATGTTGTGCCCAAATTCTCTATATGAAGCAAACCCTTTTGGACTTTAGTATTAAACTTGGTTGTGTGCCTCTCCTTTGTGACAATGAAAGTGCGGTTAAGATAGCTAAAAACCCCGTTCAACACTCCCGCACTAAGCACATTTATATTCGCCATCATTTCTTGAGGGACCATGAAGCTAAGGGAGACATCTCATTGCAAGGTGTTAGGTCTGAAGAACAATTGGCGGATATCTTCACTAAACCACTAGATGAGAAAACTTTTTCTAGGCTAAGAAGTGAGTTAAATGTGCTAGATGCAACGAACGTCATGTAAGAATGCATCTCATATAGGTCTTGCCTAACTCTCAAAGGATAGGGGTGAGCAAGGGTTAGCTTGGGATGGAGGTTCTTTTGGGTTTTCCCAAGGCTTGGAGAGTGGCTCTCCCTGAAGAAGCCTTTGAAAGGTTCAAATATGGCAAGATAGATTTATTTTATGCCTTGCATGATGCCTACCATATAGACTTGTAATTTCTTGCACTATAAAATTGCTTGGCATTTCATACGGTAGATTGTCACAAAGGGGAACCCACCTCAAAGAAAGAGACTTGTTTGAAATGCAATATCTCAACTCATATAAGGTGGAAAGAACAAAATGTTAGGTGCGTTAATGCCTAGAGGAACATGCTTTAAAGAGATAGAAGTCTTCATACTCTAGCTCACAAAGCATGGGCCTTACATTTATTTGGATAATTTCCTTCCCATTTTCTTCGGTGTTCTATTCGCTTTAAGGCTTAGCCAAGTTATTGGCATATTAGTATTTTTGAGGGGTGAGGGGTTGCCCAAAAAGTCCTAAGACATATGTTTCTCATTGTTTGTTTGTTTGGTCAAAGGACATATATGGGATGTTGATGTTTTATAGTCATCAGATTATCCGATGCTTAGGTCAGACCATCATCGGATCAGTTGGTGTTCAAAAGCCAAGAGTCCGTTCAATCAGTATCTTAAATCAATCGATGAGTTCATTCTGAAAAACATCGGTCGATCCGATGTTCACACTTCTGGAACTGTGAAGAATTTCACCGATGATATTCCCTTCCACGTCGGACCATCCGGTGTCAACGGCACCGCCTTGAATACCCTTACTGTGCCATTCGACCGATGCTTCTAACGATCAATGTCGGTCCATCCGGTGTTAAAGTTTCGGCTAGGGTTTGGGACCCACTATTTAAACGGTGCTTCACCTCTTGTTTTCTATCTCCACGACCCCGACTTCACCTCTGCCGCTGATCCTCTCGCCCAAGCGCCGCCACCACTGACTGCCGCTGCCGCCGCACCACCTCAGCCGCCACCACACCACCTCAGCCGCCGCCCCACCACCTCAGCCGCCACCACACCACCTCAGCCGCCGCCCCACCACCTCAGCTGCCGCAGCACCACCTTCGCCGACCGCCATCCGTGCACCACCACCGCCGACGCCCCCCCCAGCAGGCACACCACCACCTTCTCCGCGTCGCCGTGGTGCCTCCCCCCAAACGGTCGCGTCTCTTCGCTGTTAGGGTTTCCGGCCGCGTTTATCATCGTGTTCCGCGCGCTTGACATCGTCGCACCTCATCACAATTGCTCGCGACAAGAAGAACAAGGGCAAGGCCATTGCGGAGCCGGCCGCAAAGAAGCAGAAGCTCTCGAAGGAGGAGAAGAAGGTGTTGATGGCCGCTCGCGCTACCGAGGAGCGAGAGCGTGGCCGAGGAGGATCTTTGAGGATCCGCGAGGCTCGTCCGAGGCAGCCTCCCGTGATCGATGAGTTCGAGGCCGAAGAAGAGCCGGAAGAGCCACTCGTCCGCCGGCGCTTAGCCCGAACCCGTGGGGGGCATCCCGCGGCAGCACCACGTCCGAGACCGATGGCTGCCGATCGTCGTGAGGACAGGGAGGGCCAGAGAGCCATCTACGAGATGGACACCACCGTCCGTGTTAGTGAAGGTGTCTGTTTGACTTATTATCGGAAGATGAAGGACAAGCAGCCTTGAAGACTCAGATGGAGTATCTTGCTTTAGGAGTGGTACCCGCAGACCAGAGAGGCTCTTGTGGACAGTCGCTTCTGGACTGTGACACAGGCGTCGCTCTACGAGACCTATAGACGCCGAGGCCACAAGTTATTCCAGCATAACTTTCTGAATTGGGATCAGCTTGCCCTGGCAGCAGAGACAGAGATTCGCCCCTACTTTGAGAGGTACAGAGGGCTGGTCCAGCTGATGTCCTATGAGAGGAGTGCTTATTTGGAGGATTGGGTACACGTGTTCTACGCTACCCTATATGTCTCTGAGGGCCGCAGGTTGATTGACTTCATGTTCATGGGACAGCATCATCACCTGACGAGACAGACGCTGGCACAACTGCTGGGAGTGGACCTGCACGACACTTGCGTGCATGAGAGGGTGTATGGTCAGGCAGACCCACCGAGGAGGCCGCTCACTGGAGGAGTGGCACCACCACTGGAGGAGATTCGATCTTTGTTTGGCCTGACCTTCTCTCTAGACCAGCCGAGGGTACCGGCACTACTGACTCCTGCTGCGCGCACAGTGCACCTTGCCTTGCACCGCACTCTCTTGCCGAGGTCCGGTTACTTAGAGGGGTTCACCAGCCTGCAGCAGACCCTCCTGTTCTACATCATGAACGAGATGGAGTTTGATATTGTGGACGTCCTCATATGCGAGATGGAGGAGGTGATCACTGACGAAGTGGGCATGATGAGGCAGCTTGTGTACGGACACTGGATCAGCTACCTACTCTCCATGATGGTTCCTGAGGGGTCTGCGGTGCGTGACAGCTACACTGACGAGAGTGTGACACGGTTCAGTCATTATCATGCCCCAGCTCCTGGAGACCGCAGCCTTGGCCGTCCAGTCGAGCGTCAGGTCAGGGCTCGTCTATCTGAGGAGGACTGGTCGGATTTGGAGAAGGAGGGTGAGAGGCTGGCTGAGGCAGAGGCACAGGGTGAGGACGTGCATCATATATGGTCCGAGAGCGACACTGATGACAGTGTTGAGGAGTACTTCCCTCCTCCTCCCTCACCCAGGCAGCACAACGCGAAGGCTGGAGGCTCTACAGTGCCACCCCCTACTCCACCTCCCGTCATAGAGGCACAGGTCTCTCAGCCGACTGAGCTCACCTCACTTCTTCAGCAGATGGTTGAGCAGCAGCGCTTGGACCGGCTTGCAGCTGAGAAGGCCCGAGCGGAGCAGGCCGCATGCCTTCTAAAGCTCCAGCAGTAGCAGCAGGAGATGCAGCGCCAGATCGCCCGTGAGAGGCGTGAGGACACTGACCGGCTGACTGGGCTCATAGACCAGATGCACCAGCGCTCCCTCGACCAGCAGCAGCAGACGCAGCAGGCGATGATGGACATCTTGGGGTTGATCACCAACCTATACACCCAGACCGGGATTGCCCTCCCGTCGCAGCTGCCAGGAGTTGCTCCACCTCCACCTGTTCTTTCTCCAGCTGCCGCTCTAGTGCCGACCACGTCGATCCCTTCGATCAGCATGTCTCCACTACTGGCTCCCGGCGCACCGATTCACTCTCCGATGCCGGCTACGATGTTGTTCCAGCAGACGCCGGCATCCATCGTCAGTGCCCCTGTTCCAGCAGCTCCTACTTAGCAGGCACCGACGACGACTCCTACGGCTCCGACAGCTCCTTCCACCTCTGCAGGCAGCAGCTCCGACGACATCGACGGTGACCAGTTCATCATCGCGCCTAGTACTCAGGGTCCTTAGGCACTCGGATCCCTTTTTGGTGTCTTGATGCCAAAGGGGGAGAAGAGTTAGAGGAGAGTCAAGGGGGGATAGCTTAGCCTCAGGGGGAGCGTCCTAGCTTTAGGGGGAGTTTATCTATATGAGTTATCTTTTGTAATTTGGTGTGTTTGCTACTCATTTGCTACTTATTGAGCATTAATGAACTTGTCACTTATTCCCACTTTCGAGTTATTGATTGATTTTGAGCCTTCAAATTTTAAGTGTAATAATCTTATATTCATTGCATATCCTCTTAAGCTTCGTACTATCAAATTCATTACTATTGTGCTTTAATTGTTGTGTTGTCATCAATCACCAAAAAGGGGTACATTGAAAGCATCTAGGCCCCCATGAGGTACGGTTTTGGTGATTAATGACAACCATTGGACTTTACTAATGAATTTGTGGATGCAAGGTCTCTCATAATCACTCAATCAAATGAAATCAATATGTCATTGGAGACCCCTAAACAATCAATTTATGAGATCAAATCAATGATATGAAGACAAGAAGTGAAATCTCTTATGACAAAGTCATTCAACCACAATGAATGACACTTAATGCTTGACAATCATTAGAAATATATCTCCAACAAAGTCTAAGAGGTCACTTGAGCAAGACACAAAAGAATCACTTAGAAACAACTCGAAACAAACAAAATCAACTCACCGGATCAACCGATGTTTCCAGAGAACAACACATTGGTCGAGTTGGTTCAGCAGAAGAAGAAGACCTCAGAACAAAGCACTCACCGAATCGTCCGATGTTAAGGGCTCAACTACATCGGTCCATCAGTACAGTTTGCAATATCCTTGGACCAAGTGTAGCACTGGATCATCCGATGTACATAAATACACACATCGGTCAATCACTCCAGTAAGCATCAAGTTTGAGCCAATTCTGGAGGAAGAGCCACCGGATCATCCGATGAGAAGACAAGTGCAACATCGTTCTAACAACGGTCATATCTGACACAATGACGTCAGCTAAAGTAAACTTGACCGATGGTAACTAAAGGGGAGACATCGGATCATCCGATGTTCGCAGAAAAGTTCTGTCAGCCTACTTTTCCAACGGCTATTTCGTGGAGGCTGGCTATAAATACCCCCTAAACCTGTCATTTCGACAAGTCTTGATCACAAGACATTCTCAACACATCCACAAGCGTTCAAGACCAAGAGCCATCACTTCTACATCATTTTCGACCACATACACACCAAGAGATAGGCTAGAACTAGCTAGAGAGAGAGCTTTTGTGCCTCCATTCTGGGTGAGTGGAATCTCTAGGATAGTGAGAGCCTCAAGGGAGTGCCCCTTGGTGTTTGTAACTGTGAGAGACTTCCGGAGCTTGCCAAGGCGTTTGTGGAAGCCCGGAGGGTCGAAGTTGTACAAGGCTTGAGCTCCACCTTGCCAAGTTTGGCAAACGGAGAAGAATAGTAGAGATCCCTCATCTCGGTGACTTGGGTGTGGCTAAACCCTTTGGTGGGTGCCACAACGTGGATGTAGGAAGATCTTGACGATCTTGCCGAACCACGGGATAAATCCTCGTGTCTCCTCGGGAGTTTGCATCCTCTTCCTCTCCCTTACATTTATGCATTTTATCTTCCGCGAAGTTGCTATTTACTTCAATGCATAGATAGTCTGCGTAGGGAATTGGGCTTTTAGGAATTAAGTTTTATTGTTTAGATTTTTGAAAAGAAGCCCAATTCACCCCCCCCCCCTCTTGGGCATTCGATCCTTACAATCATCATAGCCAATATATTCAGCACACATAGGTCTCACAATTTCCCCTTGATGAATGCATTGGCAACACCACTTAAAGTCCGAACATTGGCTTATTCACATGAAAAGTTTTGAAAACAATTTATCTCCCTTTTTGAAAATCAAATGAGACAGAAATACATTTATCCCCCTTGCATACTTCTCCCTCTTTGACAATGTATTCAACAAGGTACAAAAGAGAAATTTTAATTTTTTATGAGCACATTATAACATATACATACAAAACAAAGCTCGTCCAAGTCATACTATCAAGTAACTTACACTATCACAACAATGAGATACATAAAATAGTGTAAGCCATGCTAGAGATCAAATGTAATTTTCAATTTTAGCAAGTCATAATCTAACAAACTTAACTATTTCAAAACCTGAAAGCATGACACTTGTTGCTGAATTTTATTATTTTTCAAAGCACAAATTTAGATCATATGATATTTGCAAGAGATTATATGTGCATATGCCTTATTCTAACCAACCAAACAAAGCCTATGTCATTTGACAATCAGAAGCTTAAGGACATGGTTTTAGTCATACACAACTTCTTCCAAGTTCATATCTAAGTGCAATGATAAGTCATCTCAAAAGAAGAAGTGCGATGCATGCATATTCTCTTGATCTTTTCTCAATTTATATTTGTTCATAAAACTCAACATGTGAGTTGATTACTTGATTAATTCATTATGATTAAAAGCACTTGTGATCATGCAACAAGTTCAAAATAGCAAAAAAGTTCAAGCATGACCAGATTTAGTGTAAGTAATTATTCCAATTACTAGTGATGGCGAAAACTACAAAATGTATAACATGGGTAATGTAGTAAGAACTTTCAACATGTAAAAGGAATCACAAAGTCATATATGTATGAAATATAATGCTCATATTATTTTAAATTCAGATTCACACATAGACTTCCCAAGTTTCAAAACTCCCCCTCAATTTAAGCAATGAGGATGCATAACCCCTATTTCACTACGAATGTAACAAAAACGAGTGAAATTCAAAGGTTTTGTGAAAATGTCAGCCAATTGTTGTTCGGTATCTACATGGTGAAACACAATGTTTCCTTTTCCAACATTATCACGAAGAAAGTGATACCTAATGTCAATATTCTTAGTTCTAGAATGTTGCATGGGGTTTTTAGTAATGAAAATGGCACTTGTGTTATCACAAAACAGTGGAACACTATCTAGATTAACCCCAAAGTCCTTCAGTGTTTGAACAATCCAAAGAATTTATGAGCAAGCACTAGCAGCAGCTACATATTCAGATTCGGTTGTGGATTGTGCAATTGAATTTTGTTTTCTAGAGGACCAAGCAACAAGTTAATTACCAAGAAAGTGACAAGAACCATAAGTACTTTTCCTATCAATCCTACAACCCCCAAAATCAGCATCCGAAAAATCTTTGAAAGTAACGGTTGAGGAAGAAGGAAGAAAAATGCCAAATTCTTGAGTTCCATGTATGTACCTGAGAATCCTTTTGACGGCTTGGCGATGTGAATTGTATATCCGGTCTTGACGCCGTGAGGTACAAAAGTGATCCAATCATGCTTCTATATTCTTTTTGATCCACGGGTTCACCATCTTCATCAAGTTCAAGTGTCCATGTTGTTCCCATTGGTGTCAGAAGAGGCTTGCTTTTGTCCATGTTGAAGTGCTTGAGAAGGTCTCTTGTATACTTTGTTTTATGCACAAAGGTACCTTCCTTGGTTTGCTTGATTTTCAGCCTCAAAAAGTACGTGAGTTCTCCCATCATACTCATCTCAAATTCTGAACTCGTCATAGCTGAAAACTTGGACACAAGATTATGAGAAGCACAACCAAAGATAATATCATCCATATACACTTGAGCGAATAATGAGTCATTGCCATGCTTAAGCACAAAAAGAGTTCCATCAACCTTGACCATGGTAAATCCCTTTTCAAGTAAAAATGTTTTTAACCTATCATACCATGCTCTAGGAGCTTTTTTTAGACCATACAAGGCTTTAGTCAGTTTGAAAACATGATTAGGAAAATCATGATTTTCAAAACCAGGTGATTGTTTAACATAAACCTCCTCATCTATGTAGCCATTAAGAAAAGCACTTTTTAGATCCATTTGGTATAACTTGAAACATTTAGATGCAGCAAAAGCTAAAAAAATTCTTATGGCTTCTAATCTAGCAATAGGACCAAAAGTTTCATCAAAATTTAGACCTTCAATTTGTGTGAAACTTTGAGCAACCAATCTAGTCTTATTCCTAATCACAACCCCATCCTCACTTTGTTTATTTTTAAACACCCATTTAGTTCCAAGTAAATTGTGACCTTGAGGTGGAGGTACAAGTTTCCAAACATTATTTCTTTCAAAATTTCCTAACTCTTCTTGCATGGCAATAATCCAATTTTCATTAGTGTGTGTGTGTGATATATCTATGGGTTCAAAAGAAGCAACAAACGCAGAATGAGTGTGAGAATTGGGGTCAGAAAACCTAGATCTTGTAACTCATTCATGCAAGCTTCCAATTTTTTGTTGTGGGGGGTGATTCTTGTAAATCTGTAGGGGAGCAGATGTCTCACAAGATTCTTCTTCATCAGGTTCATCACATATTGATGATCTTGTGGCTTGTGGATGATCCTCTTCTTCTTCTTCTTCGAAAATACCCTCCCCCTGAGGATATGGATCCAGACCTGCAATGTTTGAGCTAGTACCTGGGCTAGCTTCATCAAAAGACACCTCACAAGTCTCCATAATTTTGTTAGTGTCAAGTAAAAGCACACGGTAGCCTCTAGTATGAGATGGATAACCAAGAAACATGCCATCAATGGATCTAGGTTCAAATTTATCAAGATTACCATGTTTCTTAACAAAGCAGTTGCAACCAAAGACTCAAAAGTGTGTAACACTAGGCCTATGTCCAAACCGGAGCTCATATGGTGTTTTACCTCGCTTAGCGTGCAAGAAAACATGATTTGAGACATAACAAGCGGTTGCAATCGCATAATCCCAAAATTTCCTAGGAGTTTGATATTCATCAATCATAGTCCTAGCCATCTCAACTAAGGTTTTGTTCTTTCTTTCTACAACACCATTTTGTTGAGGTACATATGGTGAAGAAAATTGATGATCTATTCCATTTTTAGCACAAAAGTGATCAAAAGATTGATTTTTAAATTCGGTTTTGTTATCACTTCTAATTGCTTTTAAAGATCCTGGGTGATCAATTGATAATCTAAGAAATAAAGTTCTAAGGTGACTAAAAGTTTCATTCTTAGATGCCATAAAGTAAACCCAAGAGTATCTATAATAATCATCAACAATCACAAGAACATACCATTTACCTTCGAAGGATTGAACAAGTGAAGGTCCTACGGTGTCAAGGTGCAAAAGTTGACCCTGTTCAGTTGTCATGATCATTGTGAGAGGAGTATGTGAACCTTCAACCACCTTAGAATGTCTACAAGAAGACCACACAATTTCTTTGTCCTCATTAAGCTTAGGCGGCCCACGTATGCAATCAAGAGCACTAACACGCGTTAGATGATCAAAGCCTACGTGACCAAGTCTACGATGCCAAAAATATGAGTTCTTTGAATCATTAGCAACTAGACACCTATGCTTAGAGGAAGACATATCAAAATCAGCTTTAAAAACTCTTCCAAACTGAGACATGTTAAATATAAGCTCACTATTTGAATTTACAACTTTGCAGTAATTTTTAGTGAAAATAATTTCCAGATTTTCATCTAGCAGTTGTAAAATAGAAGGCAAGTTGTATTTCAAATTTTTAACAAGTGCCACTTCCTTCAAAGTTTAGTGATCATTTACTCTAATTGAACCCTTAGCAATTATAGGAGTTAAAGAATTATCGGCAAAAGTAACTTTCTCTACACGTGACACAAAAGAGAGCAAGGAGAACCATTCTTTGTTACCGGTCATGTGGTGTGAGCAACGTGAATCCACAATCCAAATGTTCTCCTTCCTCAAGCGTGTAACCTACATAGAAGAACAATACATCGATGACTCAATACTGGGGTTAGTCAGTAGGCATTTAGGAATTCAGTACTGAGTCACACAATGTCCAGTAGGAACAACATGCGAGATAAAACAGCAGGTTTATGAGTCAAAGTTTGAGATTTTTTGTTCTTAACTACTGACCTGTAAGGTGTTACTTGTGTAGCACGAAAATCAGTAGCTCCAGAATAAAAAACAGAAGGTCCGGAGGTAAACTTTGAATGTTTTTTACTCATAACAACAGGTTGTATGTTCCTGACATTCGGTTTAGTATGTGCAGCAAATTTTGCATGAGAGTTATAAGATATAGCTTGCATTCTTTCCTTTTTATGTTGTTTAGCTAGTCTATAACAAAAATCTATGGCATGACCATCTCTACCACAATAGGTACGATGAAATTTAACTTTGTGTTCATGTCTAGATGAGCATGCAGTATGTTTATTTGAACTCGAACGTGACAACACTCCCGCAGATTTCAAAACCACCTCTTTTAGTTTAGGAACTATTTTAATCAAAACACTTCTTAATGACTTTATAATTTTAGGTGGATGTGCTTTAGCATGAGTATGAGAATCAAAACCTAAACCAGTTTTATCATTGCAAGATTTGGATGAATTCAGTAGCAAGTTTAGATTTTTGTTCCCAATACAAAACTGCTCTGTGTCCTATTCATGTCATCAAGTTTCTTAGACAATTCTAGGCAGTTTTCACATGAAGTTTTTCCTTTTAGTTTACAATTAGAACAATATTTAACTTTATGAGCACGTAAAGCATTGTTCAAAACAGAAATCTCATTCATAGCATCTTGCAGTTTCTTATCAAGATCATCACAACAAGAACAATACAAATCAATTGTAGAACAAGAAGCATCTTTTAAGTTTCCAATATTAAGTGCAGCAAACTTTTTGTTCTTTTCAATTTCAACTTCAAGTTTATCAAGTGTGGAGGTATGTGCACTTCTTATGAAGGACAATTGTTCATATATTAAGTCACATGAGGAACAAGAATCATCACTAGGAATCAAGGATTTCAAACGATTAATTTCATATTCCAGAGACTCAATTTTAACAACAATGTCCCTAAGATTTTTGTCCTTTTTCTTAACAATAACAGTGGCACAAGAAATAGCATCACAAATTTCTTTGCAAGTAGGACATACCTCTACATTGTCACTGTTGTGTTCTGCCTCCTCCATACTTGATCTTGACTTGCCAGCCATAAAGCACAAGTTTGCCAAATCATCTTCATCTTCATCACTTCCAATGTCCACGTCGCTTGAGCCAAGTGCCTAGAGTGCAGAGATAAAACTGTTCACCAGTTGGCGACCTATAAAGCCCTTCTTCTTCTTCTTCTTATCGTTTGTTGAGGAGTGCTTCGTCTTTGATTGTTTTTCTTCCTGGGAAGTATGACCTGAAAGGTTAGGACAATCTGTACGAAAGTGTCCTGTCTTACCACATTCAAAGCATCGTTGAGGTCTGGAGCTTCCTCTCCTTCTAGTTCTCACATTTTGCAATGCTTTTGAGAACCTAGTAGAGAGAAGTGTTAGCTCCTCCTCTAGAAACTCCTCAATCTGTTCAAGGGTTAGAGAGGACAGCAAAGGGTGTGTGCCACAAAATGAAGATTGACCGGAGCTAGGCATGTCACGTTGAGAAACAAAAGCAATAGACTTGTTGGGGCTCTTACGTGATATTATGTCAATTTCATGAGTTTTTAACTTGGAATACAGCACATCTAAAGTAAGTGTACTCATGACAGTAGATTCACGAATGGATATAACTTTCATCTCCTAGATTGTCATGTCTAATGCACTAAGCTGTTGCCTAGAATTCTCGGCATCAGAAAAGTTTACATTGACACTACGTAGATTATTGAGAATTTTATTAAATCGGGCAAAAAGTTGATCGATGGACTCACCAGGTTGCATCTCGAAACGCATGTATTCCTTTTTGAACATAGCTTGTTTTACCTCCTTGATTGTGTTCGAGCCTTCGTGATAATCAAAAAGAGCTCTCCAAACATCGTATGCTGATTGGAGGTGCGCGACACGATCAAAGTCGCTTTGAGTGAGTCCCTGAATGATCAAGTTGCGGGCTTTGTTGTTGTTCTCAACGTCCCGTAGATTCATAGTCATAACTTGATCGTTCGATGGCACTTCATAAGGTTTGTATACCTTTTCCCATATTGCGAAGCCTTGCGCCTGGATGAAAGCCTCCATGCGTGTCTTCCAAACCTGAAAATCAATTCCACTAAACACACAAGGTTTGGCAGAGTATTTATCTATGATGATTAGTCAAAACATGTGCAAATCAAAGAGATTAGAGCACCGTGGCTCTGATACCTATTGTAGGATCAAAGATCACATGTAAAACTACCATAGGGTGTGAATGGTAGATTAAAACTTTTCAGCGGAAGCAACGGAAACACCCCTTGGCAGAAAACTGATATGTTAAAGAAACTGTGTGTGAGACTAATATAAACGTGTTCAACTGTGAAAAAACTAGTATATATTGTAGAGAATCAAGTCACAAAACGTCACAACAAGAATCACGAAAATCCGTCGAGAGAAACTCAATTTACGATCGAAAAATAGAACAAAGGTCAATCTGTCCTACCCGAGAAAATAGTTCTGGAACACTGCAAAGAAACTCGTGTAGATCAAAAACCACAAAGACAATGACAGTGGAATTTTCAAAGATGATAGAAAATCAAGTTGTGAAGACAACCCAAAAAGAATCATGTCAATCGGATCTGTAAAACTCGAGTTATGATAAAACCACCGAAGAAAGGTAGTGCTGTACAGAAACTTCGACGAGAAAACTTGTCTGAAACAAGTCGGACAAACAAGGCACAAAATTTCCTTCAAACTACGAATTTTATTGATCAAAACACAAGAGGAACAGCCCCAAAGTCGTCTAGCACAAGTTTTGGCCTCCCTTGCTTATATAACCAGCACGAATCGCAACTAACCATAACTTCTCAAGATCTTCCTATTCACAGATAGAAACAATCTCAAGACTTCCTAACAAACTCAGGAACGTATTCCACATTCCTAAAACAAAATAACTTCGTGTCCCACACGAAAACTATCATAACCAACTCAATACTTTCGATATCCAAGCCAAAGCCAATTCCGTCGCGGCTGCAGTTATCATCCGATACGATCCGATCCTTCTAACCGGATCTTTTCTTCCATAATCCATCTTCAGAACCGTGTTGCCATGTCATGCACCACATGCATACGTGCAAACACCTTCCTTCGACAAACAAATTCCTTCATATGCACTGTCCTTGATTCAATCACCCTGTGTGACCTCCTGATCAGCTCAACCACAGTTCCCCTCGAACTTGATTGTTGAAACCTCATCACCTCCTTGAGATTAGTCCAATGGATCCTGTCACCAGCCTTGTCTTGAACTCAAGCAACACCTGCACATGAATAAACAACCGATACTTCCGAGCACAAGTCCATTACTTGACTCTTGTTAGTTTCAAAACCACAACACCTTACGTGAGCACCTCACATAAGCATGTTGCAAACCATAGTGAAACGATATCAGCCACAACCACCAAAACACACCAAAAACTTAGTAAAAGAATACTAAGCAAACTTTCCATAATCCAAAAAGAAAGTTTGAAATATTGCAAGTTAAAAGCAGAACCACTGCGATCAAGCTCCGGACCTTGCCAAAGCTAACCGGACCTTGAACCGGAGCTTACCAAAACTAACAGGATCTAGCGCCAAATCTAGTCGGACCTAGCGCCGGATCTTACCAAAGCTAGTCAGACCTAGAGCTGAAGCTAACCAAAGCTAGTCGGACCTAGACACAGAAGTCAGACCCAGCCAAAGCAAGTCGGACCTTACGTTGGACCTTGCCGGATCTACCCAAAACAAGTTGGACCTATCATCGGACCTAGAGTCAGACCTTGATGATAAAGGTGTTTTGGTAGTATTCAAAACTTTTATCGTTATAGCCAATGTATTCAGCACACATAGGTCTCAAAAATTTAAATGAACATGAACACGCACAGGGTAAGACAGAGTTCTTTTCCAATCATGGCATTTCATAGGAGGAGACGGGTTTTACAATAAGGCAATGACCCGCCCCGGATGATAAGGGAGACAGAGTGTGCACACTTAGGGTATAGGATTGGGCTAAGCAGCATGCATGTTCTGGGCCGGTCCCCCCGGAGCTTGGCTGCTTCATGCGCTGCTCTTAGACGCTATGGTGCCACTTACATAGTAAAGAGAAAATTGTCCTGACACTAGACTAGGGGTAGAACTTATGGAGGTGCTCATGTTCCAAGGATTGGAGAGTGGCTCTCCATCCTTTGTGGCTAGGCGGACGCACCCAGGATAGCAAACTTCTTTGACTCGAAAGGAGCCCTCCCAGCTGGGGGAGAGCTTGTTTGCCCCTTCGCGAGAAGGTATGCGCTGCAGCACCAGGTCGCCCACCTTTATATCCCTACTCTGCAAGTACTATCGATTTTAGTGCCAAAGCGCTTGCCAGTACCGTGCATTTCAGACAGTTGCTCGCCACCTTCCATCATCGATGAGGCTGATGTCTACGCGTTGGAGTTGGTCCTGCGCGACTTCGTCATATGCCCGGACACAGGGGGAGCCCATGGCGATCTCTGGGGGGAGGACGACCTCGACCTGTACACCAAGAAAAAGGGCATCTCTCCCGTGGCCCGGCTGGAAGATGTCCGGCTATCCCATAGTGCGCACGGAAGCTCGTCAACCCACTTTTCACCATGCTTCTCCAAGCTTGCGTACGTGCGTGTCTTGAGGCCCCAAAGTATCTTAGAGTTGGCCCTCTCGACTTGTCCGTTGCCCTCTGGGTGAGCAACAGACGCGTAGCAAACTTGGATGTCAAGGTGTAGGTACCCTGCAGACCGGTACCCCCACATACAGGCTAGAAGAACCTCCGGACCCGGCCTCCCCGTTGAGGTGTGTCTTGGAGCTGCCACATGCCTCTGGCTCTGGACCCAGCCTCCCCGCTGAGGAGGGCTCCGAGGCTGCCACGCGTCTTCCGGCACCAGGCTCTTGCTTCCACCGAGGAGGGCTTCGGAGTTGCCACATGTCCTCCGGCTTCGGGCCCTTGCCCCACTGAGGAGGGCTCCGAAGCTCCCACGTGTACTTCGGCTCCGGACCCTTGCTCCCGACAAGGAAGGCTTTGGAGCTGCCACATATCCCACAACCTGCAATGATTGTGGGCCCCGAAGAGTAAAGAGAACCATGACAAGTCTAGTTGCACATTGAAGGCACGCTCCTTCCCCATGCGCACGATGCAACTTGCGCCCCTGTCAGGTGTCGTTGTGCCCAATCACATCATAGTGAAGGCGCCGCAGGGCTACCTCATGCTGCCGAGTGGGTAGATTATGGCGACAAGACGGATGTGACATTCCCTTCCATCATCAACGACTACGCCTGGCCACTGGTGTGCGATGCGGCAAGAAGGCGGGTCTTCTAGCCACGATCAGGGGTAGCGTACTGTAAAAGCCCGCACTTGAGTAGAGCAAGAACACGAAAATGCGCATTTAAAAGTTTTTGAAAGGGGACTTGAAATCCAAACTCACATGAACCATATGAGTTAACCAATGTTAACAAAATAAGAACTTGTTAAAACCATAAACTTTAATTGGAATACTTCACATAAACAATTAAGAGCTCGAATGCTAATTCAAATTCAAACTTCAACATCAACATGAGCAACATCGTGGTGTTTCCAGTGAAGATAACACCTTGGGTGGGGCCCACTTGTCAGGTGGGCCACCGGTCAGTCCTAACCAAGGCGTCTTGGATTTCGTCCTCTACTTGTGCTTATCGAAAGCCAGCGACACTGCCATGTCGCGTCATCTCATCCTGAACCCCTCACATTCTCCTTGCCCGACAAGTCTCGTCACTCGACTCTACTGCTTCCTATTTAATTAGGGCACTATTTTTTATTTTATGTAATATTAGAGGTAGCAGCAGAAGATCAGATCGAGGTTGGGACCCACTTACCAGTAGGCCCCACACATCAGACCCAAGGTAGTTTAGATTTTCTTCCTTCTTCCACCACGCGCCAGTGCCTTATCTGTCGACCGCTCACCAGTGTCCCTATCCACTAGATTCAGCAATTATAGGAATTTTTGTCATCTAAAAATAATTTTTGGAAGCAATTGAGGATAAGGGGGAGGTGGATCCCAGATCACGCTCTTATCCCCTAAATGTCAAGACCTCTGTTTTGCTTTCACCGTCTTCCCTGCTCTCAGCCTTCCCCGCGAGATCGCGCACAGCGCTGAGCACCCCGCCGCCGGCTCGTGTTCCGCCCGTCGCACGCATCGCGCGCCGCCGGACAAGCTCCCCCCTGCCGCGCCTCCTCGTCGAACCGCGCGCGCCCCAGCTCGCCGCCGCCTCTTCAAGCCCCGACGGCGCCCCACGCACCACGCCCTAGCGGCGCTCCACTCTGGCGTCGGCCTCCTGGTCGCCTCGGTCATCTCCGGTCGTGCACGTTCTATGTTGCGCCTTTGCACGAGCATTAGCGCCGGCCGCCATGCCCCCTCTCCAGGACGCCCGCCGAGCACGCAGCCACCGCCGTCCAGGTACTCTTCCTCTGCTCCCTCTTTCCCCAACAGATTTCCTCACTCGTGCTCCATCCGGTCGCCGCGCCTTCTTTCCTCCTCGGTGTCACACGCTCCTTGTCCTCGCGGAGGAGCCGCACCCTCACGACAGCGCCGCCCCCGCGCGCCCCACATCTGGTTTCCACCGCGGCCGCGTTGCTCCCCGTCGCTAGTGCGCTTGCGTCATGCTTCTTCTGCGCCAGCACGCCCTCATTGATGTGCGTTTCTCTCATCGCCGTGTTGTGCTAGTCTCTGTTCGTCCTTCTCTCTCTGTCCTCACGGTGCTCTGCTCCGCCGCTCCGCCTGATCCAAGCGCATGCCTGCCCAGCATCACCTAGTGCGCGGCAGCGCGCTTTCCCATCCCCCTGCGCGCATACGGCGCTGCCCGACGCCGTGCGCCTTCTCTACCGCGCTCACAGTCATGGCCGCAAGCCCCTGCGCCGCGCTTGCTCGTGCTGCCGCAACGCACCGCTGCTAGGCCGTCCCTATGCGAGCATTTGCCTATGGTACCCTGCCATCCAACACCGCCATTGCAAGGGCATGAACCTCCCGGCCCCGACTCTTGCCATGTGTTCGACGGGTGGTCTCCAAAGCATGCAGCAACCTTGCGGCCACTGTTTGTCGTGCAACGTCTCAGTCCGCACGCTCATGCCTTATTCTGGTGACTACACCCATCGAGCAAATGGCTCAGTTGAACACGGTGGCAGCTGCCCATGGTAAGCTTCTTGGAAAACCCATCTGATTGTTTGTTCCGCTGTGGGTTCTTCATTTTGCCTTTGTTCATCCTATGATCATCGATACATCGCCTTTTGAGCCAAGATGGGTATTGCTATGGCTATTAGCTACTACACGCCCTCGAGTCCATCAAAACACGTTCCACATGGTCAATTGTCCATTGAGCTCCAATCGAGCCTAAGTGGTCGTCGCAGTTCACCGTCAACTCTCGGAGCCCTGTTGTACCCAACCACAATGGTTCTGCCTCTAGTAGCTCAAATTCCTTGTGGGTCAATGCACTGCCTCACCAACGACGTCGACAAACATCAGCTCCACCTCAGAGTTAACCCAAAAATCCGCAAGGACCAGAAGGGTGTACAACTTGAAATGTTGATGACCAGTTCTGGATCTGCTTGTGTGGGAGTCCCTGCTGAGATGATTTTGTCTTTCTGCACACCATAACTATCCTCTCGAAAATCTCATTGCTTGAGTCGAGTTACTCACTCAGCTTTCACTCGTGTTACCATGACCTCTTGGCCATCACCTCTCATTGCTAACTAGGTTTATTCCTTCTTAAGTTTATGCAACTTCATTAACTGAACCCTGAGTTGCAATCCTCTTCTTCAGATAGTTCCGTCGTGCCTTAATCTTGCTATGCTTCACTTTGATCTCTCATGGTCGTCGATACACCACCAAATCTAGCATTTCCACACGAGCTAGTTGTCCTTCTTTTTCGAGTACACAATTTCAATTGTTAATTACTAAACTGCATTTCACTTATATGCATAATCATGTCGATAGGGATCGTGATGAAGGTGACCGAGGATCTTTGCTTGAAGGAGACGAGGAGTTCAATCTTGAAGTTTCATGGCGGATTCTTCGGGGGAAGATCAAGCCTAACTATTAACATTTGCCTAGTCGCAAATCAAGGCAAGCTCTGATTTACATTTAACTGCTATTTCAAAGTTTCTATTTGTATCACTTATGTCTAGGATGATTTGTATCACTTATGCTATTTGTGCATTAGGGCTATGGTTCTTGTTACTCCACTTGCATGACCCACAAATCCCATAGAGTATTGATAGGTCTACAGATTGGCGTGTACAAAATGTCATGCTAATGTTTTGAGGAATCCAGTAGAAGTCGAGTAGTTGGAACCTACTCGCGAAATAGGATTTTATCACACATGATGGATATGATCAAAGAATGATTATGAATCTGAATTTGAGACCGAGCAACGGGATAGGATGCAGCGAGACGTGGTCTCACGTGCGTAGCCCTGCTTGTGTTGATTGAGGACCGATCTGTGTGCGGTCCTGCTGGACAAGTTTGAACTGTACCAGATGCATACTAGGCATATGGAACCCAGGAAAATGATGTAACTTGATAATTTGGGTGTCGAGACATAGCCCACTGTCGATTGGGGTGGGTTGAGGGCAGCAAGGTGTAAATTTGCCGGCGGGCATAAACAAGCTCCGTGCGGGGACCTTATGCCTGCGATGGTGGGACCGTTTGACATTTGAGTTTCTTGTGAAAGGTTACTGTGTATGACGTCGTAAGGAGCACCACACACTTCTTACGCACGGGTGTGTGTAACGTGTTATCCGGGTGTCTACTGATTGCAATCACCGTCCCTCGCGCGGTTATTTGAGTACAACTTGTTCACTGCGCCGTGACATAGTAATAAAGAGTAGTGGAATTATTATAAAATTATTGCCATGATTATTATTATATTGCAACTTGTGTAGATTAGAGATAGCACAATTAAAGTTTACAGTTTCCAAACACTTAACCTGTAGCAGCATTATGTGCTTTGGGCATGTCATATCATCGGCAAAACGTTTTTTATTTTATTGTGAAGCCTATGATGTACCGTGCCTGAGGAATGTCATTTGCTACTTAAAACATGACTATAAGAATCCACTTGTAGACGAGTCTACTTATGCTATTTCCTACCTTTGTTTAGTCTTTACCTTGCATATGTCTAGTGAGACGAGTCTGTCTTGCTAAGCCTTATGCTCACGTTTGCAGTTAATGAGTTTATGCAGGTTATACCATTGATGAAGGGCCTGACGGCTATGCCTTACCCTCATCAGAGTTATGGCTGAGTGGGGGCCCTGCACGCCGTCGTGATAAGAAGAGTGACTGCTGCTAGTGTGAAGTGTCCTAAGGGCATGGACGACTTTGCTTTTGCATAGCTAGAGCTGAGAGCGTAGCTATGATGTATAGACTCTTTCCTTCGTTTAGTATTGTAAAAACTTCCGCCGTGTTTATAAATAAAAGATCTGAGTTGTATTTTATTCTGACTCTTTTCATGTATACTGTTGGCTGCCGCATCGCACGACAACACCCGATGAGATCCTTGGATGTTGGGACCCTAGTCTTCACAACATGGTATCAGAGCATCATTGGGAACAATGTGCCTGAAATGAGCATATTTTCAAAAACATAGGAGTATATGAGTAAGGAAATAGTTATATGCCCACTAAGGAGTATTACTAGTATAAGATATAAAAGTGATAATACTAACCTACTTGTTATTATATTCTGTTACAATGCTCTGACATCAGGTAAGAGGTAAGGTATGCCACCGAGAGCGGATCAATCTCGGTAAGCTCTTCCATAAGAGATGTGGTATGTGATTGTTTCTGTGGCTTGGCACAGAAAGTCAATATGAGTCTCTGAAACTCTCTATGTTTCTGAGAACATATGACACGCGGTATCCCAGCGTACTTCAAACTTAGTGGGAGCCCCCGTCGGGTGGTGGATAACCCGGTAGTATACGTCTCTAGAACTATTCATGTTCTATGGGAGCATGCGAAACACGTATGCCCAAGCGTGTATAAGCCGGTTCGCGCGGGATTCTTTGTTGTACAGACGTAGTACAACCATGTACCTCGAGACGTGACTTCGCTCGAGGGTGACTCACACCAGAGTCGTATGCATTTACTTTCATATATATTATTGTGACTGTCTGTCGTGTTTCCCGTGCTGCCCTTGAGGTGTGAAGGAGTGAAAGGGGATTGTTTGTCTTCTGCAGTACGCTAACTACAGTAGCGAGTCGTGTAGGACACGTTTGCGAGTGAATGATACTGGGGCCACCTATAGACGTATCCGGATATACCGGTTAGATTTTATTTATTGAGTCATGTAGTACCGTTAGTATCACATTTGATACATTGAACATTCCCCATGACAGTATTGATGCATTATGTTTTGGAAAGTCTGACTATCAGTTGCTGGTATGTTTTGGACTCCATAAATTGAATTCCGACTCGACGAAGGTGTAGAACCGACATTCTTTGTTTTTGGTAGAAGTTTGCTCAACTTCGCCAGGTTGCAATCTTGGTTAGTTGTTAGATAATATAGGGGTATGCTGTATGGATGGAAAGCTCTTGAATGCCTCTACAAACTTTCTGTTGACCACTAAGACAAAAAGACTTAATCACCTGGTGAAATTTGAACTCTACCAAAACTACTCCAGATGCCTATACCATTGCAAAAGTCTCTGTATTGTTGCCATAATTTCCTGTAGAAAAATCACCTGAACCATTATGATACATTTTTGTAAAGGGGAGAATCGGCTCTACAACTTGATAATTCAAAGTGTTCCCTAATTCAACGTTGAACCAAATCAAATTCTGGGTCTAATATAGAGATCTGCAGGACTGCTGGCAGAAACCCTTTACTCAATTTGTGAAGTTTAGATAGTTATAACTTTTAATCCAGAAAGGTGACATAGTCATATATATACATTTCTGGAAATCTTAGGAAATCCTCTATAAACTTTATATTCAACTCTTGGACTGAATCTTGCAATAGCAGTGCCTAATTCCATTTGTCGCAAACAATGTTCTGGCAGTCCAGCACCAGGAACCATTTGTGCATAGTTTGGAATTTGCACACTTTGACCTGTATAACAACTTTATAAGGATGAACCCTTTTATTTCTCAGATGTTAACATGATGTTTTACCATGTTTATTTTGTCATTACCTCAATATATTGTTTTGATATACCTGTATAAACTGTGGGTGATAACCACATATACACATGAGGTTCTGTCAAAATTTCCATAAAATTTTAGTCAGCTTCAAACCTGTATAACTTTTAATCCAGAGCTCACCTGGAGGTGTTCAAGTACAATATGGAAAAGTTATGAAGTGAACTAAAACTTTCGTATTGAACTCATGCTGGTACTGACCTTTACTGTATGAAAATTTCGAATTTATACACTATGGTCAGCTGAGTTTCATACTCCAGTTTTGAACTATCTTATACCCTGTGATCATCTTCCATATCTCATATTCCAGAAAGGCTATGGAGGCAAATGATTAATTTTTGAAAAGCTTGGAAAGTCTTCAATAAGTTTTCTGTTGACCTCCAAACCAAAAGACCTTTCTAAGATCATGAAAGTGCACCATAATCACCAATGCTGCTGTTCTGAAACTGGGTGAACCAGCAGCTGTATTTTTGCCATATCTCTTCATAGAAAACTCTTCTAGACCACTGGGATGCAGTTTTGGACAGGGTAAGAGCATTTGTAATTCAAAGTGTTTCCCAAAGTGGCACAGAAGTAATTCAAATTGTGAGTTGAAATAAATACTCATTAAGCTTCTAGCAGATCCATACAGATTATCGATGAATTTTAAGACCGCCATATCTTCCAAGTTATTAACTCAATATAGGTGTATGTTATATAGTTGGAAAAGTGAGGAAGTCCTATAAAAGTTTTTTGTTCACTTCCAGAACAGAATCCACCTTTAACTGGTTCAAATCCTCAAAGTTCCAAACCCTGTCGAGTATGTTCAGCAACTGGAACAGTTCTGCATACCTCACCATTTTGACCATAACTTCTTGTGAAACTCACCACTACAGGCCTATCCTACATGTTTGGAAAGTGTAGAGAGTCCTATAAAAATTCTCTATTGCACTCCAGGCCATAATCCTCCTGTAACTTGATAAATAACTCGAATTTCCAAACCCAGTCAACTCTGGACAGCAGCTGGGACAGTTCTGTACATCGCACTGTTTTGCTTATAATTCGCTGTAGAAAAGTCGAATGACCTCATGTGATGCATTTTGCAATCCTGAGGGTGGATGTAACAAGTTTGTAATATATTGTTTCTGCAAATATTGTTTTTCAACTATCTAAAAATTGTGGACAAAATCAGCAAGAAACAAAGGAAGTTCTGTCGAAATTCCATTAAAAATCTGGGAACATAGTCGAATTTAAAATTCCATATCTCCTCAACCAGAGATGATATGAGGGAAAATAAATAATTTTTGGAAAGCATTGTAAGTCCTCTACAAGTTCTCTATTCACATCAAGACTAGAATCCCTTCCTAAGTTGGTGTGATTTTGAAAATCGCAGAAACTGTCCAGAACCATCCGATCTGGACAGTGATCTGTACATTTCTGATATGGTCCATAGTTTGCAAACTAAAAGTCACTTAGAGTTATATGTAACATGTATATAAAGTTTAGGAGTTATATTATAAATTTGTAGTTGTATGTTTTGGTCGAAATTGATTAAAGTAAGAAACAGTTGGATCAAGAGGGTATCTACAACTACGATGCTGCAGGAATTTTTCAGAAGATCATCAACTTTTCAAAGCCATATCTTCTCGACCATATCTGATTTTGGGGCAAACAAAGACATTCTCGAATGTTCATAGAGTGTACTACAACTTTGTAGTTGAACTCCGGTCCAGATTTTGCCTCTTAACTGGTCGAAAAGTTTGAATATCTCCATGTTGGCCAGCAGGACCAGAACCTGGACAGTGGTTCGAATTTCGAAAGTGGATCAGTTTTGGCTTCAATTTCTTGAATCGTTGCTCATGTTGCGCAACTGGTGTTTGACATTGTGTGGTGGATTTGAGCAGTGGTTTTACTTCCAGGGGTTGCACATAACCTTCCCATAAGGATTAGTTGAAGTAAACTTCTCGAACCTCTAGTTCGAAACTTAAAGGGCTTCCGGTTCCGAAAAAGAACCAAGTGCAGTATATGTGCACCCAGGATGTTTAACACACATACACAAATTGATCACAAATGATATACAGATAATTACCACATGATAAGATTAATTAATCACTTTTATTACACAATTCATAGTATCCTCGAATACAAGCACTAATGAATATTAATAATAAATTTCAACTAATGTAGCGGAAATAAACTAAACTGAGCAACTAAGCAAACTAAGCAGCATAAGCAAAGGATATAACGCAGCTCCAACACTCCACAGGGAAAGCTGACGGTAGACACGGCCTAGAACTCCGCATTATCACCATTAAACTCTCAACCTGACCTGCAACTGTTGGTGGGAGAATTGCAAGAGTGAGTACATGTCATACTTAGCAAGTGTGGAAAGTATGACATGTAGTTGATTCAAATGACGAATATAATAATGGCTAAGTGCTGAAAAGTACATTAAAACATTCGAAAAGCAATGTATTATATGTATGTGAAATAATCCTTCATAAACCATGTAATCATCATAATAACAGTCCATAATAATTACCATCATCTATATTCCAGATTTCATCATTACCATAAGCCATGTTAAATACTAGAATTTAATTCATAACCAGCCATAACCATTACCAAACCATAACCATCCCAAATACCAGCCCAATACCAAGTTCCCTCTAATCATGTAGGTCATCCAGGCGCTCATAACCGGGAGCACGGCTATCATGATAGTTTATTAGACTCTGCAGAGTTTGTACCACTTTACCCACGTGTTTGTGATTTCATTACCTTTCAGTGACTAGAACCTCTATTATGCCGTCTCACACTTTCGTCGTTGTGTGGCCAAGAGAGCACAAAATAGCCTTTACAAAGGTATTACTAGCCTATTTAGACCCCATTGAGGTTTCACCAGTGGGGATGCCTCCAATTGAGCACATCTTCAACCAAGGGCTCCCTCTTGAGCCATTCGGATCCTAGGGTAGTCCCACCAATCATCAACAAACCCAATATGAGTAGCCCGTCCCCGAGCATCCATAATGGTCCAAATAGCACTGGAAAAGCCCTAATTAACAGCTATGCCACACCCATACTTGGTCTCGTGGTGGCACTGTAGTCCTGGCTTATTCTCGCATGAACCGGTCCTTAGATCTAAAGCAAGCAAAACCACCATAACATCCAACCCATCCACATACCAGGCTTGCTTAGATCACCCATTACCATATCATATTAACCAGTTCATATTAGTCATAATCTCATAAATGCATCATTAAGGTAACAGGTATAGTTGTGTTCCCATCCCAATTAATTAAGCAAAGCAAAAAGGTAAAAAGCCCATCTCGACTCTCTACCATGATTTCCAGGTAACAAGGGTGGTCAACAAATCTAGTAAACTTCCTATCATAGGGTTCCCATCAAATTGACACAAGCATGCAGTTTTACAAACAAAACATTTATTTTAAAACGGGATCAATATGCTTCAAGGATACTTGCCTTGCTCTTGGGTTTGGTTAGGGTCAAAGCCTTCAAACTCTTGGTGCTGGAGATCCTCCGCGGCACTCTCTAGCGCAAATTCGTCTAATCCGCACAATAACATACAAGACAAGAAACACAATCAAAGAGTGCACAAATATTACTCAATATGATACGACATGCATGGTTAATGCAAATGCAAGGTGGAACTTGTTAATGAGTTGCTTTTAATGATCACCAACTAGTTCTAATGGCTTTTAACAAGTTTATATAGGTTTGAAGTTGATTAGATCTAATTTTAGAATTAATTCAACACAATTTAACCAGGAAAATCGGACTAGTCTGCTAGGGACCGGACAAGTCCGCACTTCGCAGGATTGGCGAACTAGGGTTTTCTAGATCGACGTGAATTTGGAGATTAGGGGTCGAATTCACGTAAGGAAAACAGAATAGAAGGTATACCAGATGTTTAGAACTCCAATAAATCAAGGATCTTGGAGACAACACTTGGATCTTGATGATCTAGGATTGATGATGAACTTGGAGATGAATTGGTGGTGAAGAACGAAACTTGATGGAGATCTTGATCCTCTTTCGTTTCTTCCTCTTCTTCTTGCTTGGGATCTCCTTCTCTC
Organism: Tuctoria greenei; assembly: GCA_036927565.1. Classification (NCBI taxonomy): domain Eukaryota; kingdom Viridiplantae; phylum Streptophyta; class Magnoliopsida; order Poales; family Poaceae; genus Tuctoria; species Tuctoria greenei. The sequence goes on along the minus strand of JAYESD010000009.1, from coordinate 79,903,077 downwards.
TCCTTGATGGTGGCTCTCCATGAACTAGGGTTCGGGTGGGGTGGAAAAGTGGCAAATAGATGTCATGGCTGGAGGCTAGGGTTAGATGGATTTCGAGTTTTGGGATGAGTAGAGGTCGGTTTAGAGTCCCACATGGGCTCTAAAAGAGTTAGGAACAAGTCTCTAGGCCCACTTAACGTAAAACCCAAGAAACAAGTCGTGAAACAAAAGATCAACTCGGAGTCGCAAAATATCCGACAAGTCTGAAAAGGGACGGACTAGTCCTAATTAGACAGAGAGAAATCGGATAAGTCCGCTCTGGATATCGAACAAGTGCGAACTTATCCAGAGGGGAAAAACAGACAAGTCGGACCAAAAATCGGACAAATCCGACTTTAGTCAGAGAGGAAAACGGACAAGTCCGCTGGAACACCGGGCTAGTCCGAACAAGTCCAGGGACTTAGCGAAATTTCCAAGGATTTGGAACACTGGACTAGTCCGCACTAAGCCGGACAAGTCCGAAAGTATCCGGGGGCAAAAACAGACTAGTCTGCGGCAAAAATGGACAAGTCCGAACGAGGTCAGAAAGAAATCGTACTAGTCCGCACCAAAAATTGACTAGTCTGCACTTTCTAGAATTCTTAAGTGTGGTTTTGTTTCTAAATCATTTTAAACTTGTTCCTTTTTATGTGGATTAATGTTAGACACATATATGAATGTATGCAGGGCATGATGCATGAAAATGAGGGTGTTACAAACCTACCCCCCTTAAAATGAATCTCGCCCTCGAGATTCGACGCGGAAGAGAAAAGATAGGGAAATTCCTTCTTGAGATCATCTTCTAGCTCCCAAGTTGCTTCTGATTCTGTATGATGCTTCCATTGAACCTTGCATCATCTGTTGACCTTGTTCCTTGTGAATCTTTCCTTGGTTTCCAAGATTTTGACCGGTTGCTCGGCATACGTCAAATATTCCTCTAGTTCCAATTCTTCTATTGGCACATGTTCTTCCGGTACTCTCAAGCACTTCTTGAGCTGGGAAACATAGAAGACATCATGAACGTCTGAAAGATGAGTTGGCATCTCCAACTTATATGTTACTTCTCTTTTGTCCAAAATCTTGAATGGCCCAATATATCGAGGTGCTAGCTTGCCTCTTATGTTAAACCTATTATGACCTCTCATTGGTGACACCTTGAAGTAAACGAAGTCTCCCACTTCAAAGGCTTATTCCCTTCTCCTATTATCCGCGTAGCCTTTTTGCCTTGATTGAGCGGCCCTCAAGTTCTCGCGAATAATCTGAACTTGTTTCTCAGCTTCTTGCAACACATCGGGTCCAAATACTTGGGTTTCTCTTGTCTCATTCCAGAACAAAGGTGTCCTACACTTCCTTCGATATAGTGCTTCATAAGGTGACATCTTCAAACTTGCTTGGTAACTATTGTTGTATGAGAATTCCGCATATGGCAAGCTCTTGTCCCAACTTTTCCCATGCTTCAAAGCACAAGCTCTTAACATGTCCTCTAAAATTTGATTGGTCCTCTTGGTTTGTCCATCCGTTTGAGGGTGATATGCTGAGCTAAAATTTAACCTTGTTCCCAATGCTTCGTGCAATTTCTGCCAAAATCTGGAGGTAAATTGAGAACCTCTATCCGACACTATCTTCTTTGGGACTCTATGTCGACACACAATATGCTCCATGTACAATTCTGCCAGCTTTGCGGTGGTATAGGTGGTCTTGATCGGAATAAAATGAGCTGACTTAGTCACTTAGTCAGTCAATCCACAATTACCCAAATTGAGTCGTATCCGAACTGGGTACGCGGTAAACCAACTATAAAGTCCATACTAATTTCTTCCCACTTCCATTTTGGAATCTTCAATGGTTGCAATAATCCAGCCGGCCTTTGATGTTCCACCTTGACTCGCTGGCACACATCACACAAAGCTACATATTCAGCTATGTCCTTCTTCATGCTAGGCCACCAATAACACGTATTCATGTTTTGTACATCTTGGTACAACCGGGGTGAATCGAGTATAGCGAGTCATGTGCCTCCTTTAATATTGTCTCCCGAATATGCTTCACATTGGACATGACAATTCTCTTTCCAAGCCATAAGGTATCATGTTCATCTTCATCAAACCTGAATTCTCTTCCCTCTTGGGTCCTTTCCTTGATCTCCTGAATTTTCTCATCCTTTGTTTGAACCTCTCGAATTTCTTGCTCCAAGGTCGGATTTAACTCCATCATTCCTATCTCATTTACAAATCCGAGACTCAACCATTCAAACTCCTTACATAACTCGGATGGTAATTCTCGAACTGTGAGTTGGTGACTTACTCCTTTCTGACTTAAAGCATCGGCCACTACATTGGCCTTTCCCGTGTGATAATTGATTCCCAAATCATAATTTGATAATCTCCAACCATCTTCGCTGCCTCAAATTCAAATCCGTTTGTGTGAAAATATACTTAAGACTCTTGTGATCCGTGTAAATTTCATACCTATGTCCAAGAATGTAGTGTCTCCAAATTTTCAGTGTGTGTACCACGGTTGCGAGTTCCAAATCATGCATTGGATAATTCTGCTCATGTTTCTTCAATTGCCTCGATGCATATGCAACTACTCGACCTTCTTGCATAAGCACGTATCCAAGTCCTTGTCTTGATGCATCACAGTATATGTCAAAACTTTTGCTCACATCCGGCAATGCCAAAACTGGGGCTATTGTCAACCTCTTCTTTAACTCCTCAAAACTATCTTGACAAGTTGGAGTCCATTGGAAAGCTTTCCCCTTCATTGGCAACTCCGTCATTGGCTTGGCTATCTTGGAAAAGTCCTTGACGAATCGACGGTAATACCCAGCCATCCCAAGAAAACTCCTTATTTCTTTTACATTTTGCAGTGGCTCCCATTTTAACACATCTCTCACTTTTCCGGGGTCAACTGAAACTCCTCCTCCTGAAATGATATGACCCAAAAATGATACTTCTCTCAACCAAAACTGACACTTGTTGAACTTGGCATATAATTGATGCTCCCTCAATTTTTGCAACGTAAGCCTCAAGTGATCCTCATGCTCCTTCTCATCCTTCGAGTAGATCATAATGTCATCAATGAACACCACAACAAAATTATCCAAGTACTCCATGAAGACCTTATTCATGAGGTATATAAAGTACGCAGGTGTATTGGTCAATCCAAAGGACATCACAGTGTACTCATAAGATCCATACCGTGTCCTAAAAGCTGTCTTATGCATATCCGACGGTCTAATCTTCCATTGAATGTAACCTGACCTCAAATCAATCTTGGAGAAAACACAAGCACCCTTCATTTGATCAAACAAGTCTTTTATGTGTGGCAAGGTGTACTTGTTCTTGATTGTTACCTCGTTGAGAGCTCGGTAATCCACACACGTCCTTTGGGATCCATCCTTCTTGTCCACAAACAGTACGGGTGCTCCCCAAGGTGAAGAGCTGGGGCGAATAAAAGCCTTCTCTAGTTGCTCTTGAATTTGCTTCTTGAGCTCCGCTAATTCCTTAGGAGGCATCCTATACAACCTCTTAGCTATAGGTGCAGTTCCAGGTATTAAATCAATAACAAACTCAATGTCTCGATCAGGTGGCATACCTGGCAACTCATCCGGAAACACATCCAAAAATTCGCACACCACTGGGATCTCCTCAATTGCGGCACAATCCATATGGTTCAGCTCCAATTGCTTTGGTGCGTGTTGAGATGCTTCAAATTCTACGGTGATCCCTTCCTCATTGGTCAACTTCACCGTCTTCGTGGCACACTCAATAACTCCATTGTGCTTCCTCAACCAGTCCATACCAAGTATAATGTCCAATCCTTGGGAATCCAAAACTATAAGGTTGGCAAAGAAGTCTACCCCCCTTAATCTAAGGCTTACTTTTGGACATATTATATTTGTCCTCATCCCTCCTACAGAAGACTTAACCAATAGAGTAAACTTCATATGAGAGATAGACAAACTATACTTGGCAACATATATCAATGCAATGAATGAATGCGATGCTCCAGAATCAAATAACATAGTCGTCGGGTTGGAATTTGCGAGAAACATACCAATTACCACGTCATCCGCTTGTTGAGCATCCACCGTAGAGACATGGTTCACGTTGCCACGAGCAAAATTCTGCTGCCCATGGCTTTCTTGCGGCTGTCCTCCATTGGGTCTTGGGTTTTGCCTCGGCGCATTGCTTCCTTGACTAAGGCCTGACTTAGGACATTGATGTGCAAAGTGTCCAACTTCTCCACAAGTATAGCACTTCTTAACTCCACCAGAATTATTGGGAAAGACTTGATTCTGTGCATTGGCACCACAAAAATTAGCACGAGGTGCAAAAGGCATTGGAGGCCTAGGTGCTTGCATAACAGGGCGTTGCTGCACAAACTGAGCTGGGCGTGGTGCACATCCAGGGTGATGAGTAGGCGCAAAAGAGACGTAATATGGCACATTTGGTGGTGCAAAGCGAGGGCGCACATTACTCCCTTGTTGTTGTCCTTGATATGGTGCCTTTCTCTTGTTATCTTGCAGCGCCTTTCTCTTGTTATCTTGCTTCATCTCACGGACCTTGTTCTCCACCACAATTGCTTTGTCCACAAGCTTCTGGAAGCTGGCAAAATCGCAGTTGAGCAATTGCACTTGGATTTCATTGTTAAGGCCCCTCATGAACAAGTATTGTTTCCGGCTGTCCCAACTAACATCTTCTGGCGCATACCTTGAAAGTTGAGTGAACTTATTAACATATTCACAGATGCTTGATCTTCGTGCCTCAGGTTCTCAAATTCTTGCCTCTTCAAGATCATCACACCCTTCGGCACATAGTGAGAATAGAAGCTCTCCTTGAATTCCGGCCAAGTAATCCTCTCTTGGTTCTCATGGGCGTTGCATAGTGAATCCCATCAATCGGCAGCTGCTCCAACAAGTTTATGAGATGCAAATAGGACCTTTTTTCGGTCACTGTATTGGACAATAGCTAGCTTCTTCTCCACATACTTGATCCAATCATTAGCATCTATAGGGTCAGCGGCTTGAGCAAACGTCGGTGGCCTAGTCCTCATAAACTCTCCCAACCGGTTATGAGGAGGCGGGGGTGGCGGTCGAGGCATGTGGGGCTGATTGTTGATGTTACCAGCTTGCAGCTGTCCCATAGTTTGTATCATGGTCTGCATGAGCTGGTTTTGCATAGCCAATAGTTGCTTAATGTTGATAGCTCCATGAGCAGGTCCTTGTCCATTGTTGTTCTGAGGTGCTTCATGGTTCTCCTCCTCATCATTAGCATCCCTCTGGTTGCGAGTCATCACCATCTGGAGAAAAACAATAGGTAAGAATTAGAAAACGTCCCCAACTATATGCATCTAGGGATATAAAACTAAACAACTAACTAGCCTAGGTGGACATGGCAATGCTAAAGCATCCCAAAATCCTCTATTAAGCACACAAGCAAATAATATATATAGCAAACAGCACACCAAGCAAAAACACATCGATTCCTGGGTGCTCCTATGTGCTCTAAAGTGTCCATTCTATCTAGGTTGCATCTTACGGTCAATCTGTGGCTCTGATATCAATTTGTGACACCCGGTTCCGAAAATGAACCAAGTGCAGTATATGTGTGCCCAGGATGTTTAACACACAACACAAGTGGATCACAAATGATATACAGATAATTATTACAAGACAAGATTAATTAACCACTTTTATTACACAATTCATTGTATCCTCGAATAAAAGCACTAATGAATATTAATGATAAGTTTCAACTAATGTAGCGGAAATAAACTAAACTGAGCAACTAAGCAAACTAAGCAGCATAAGCAAAGGGTATAACGCAACTCCAACACTCCATAGGCAAAGCTGACTGTAGACACGGCCTAGAACTCCGCATTATCACTATTAAACTCCCAATCCTGACCTACAACTGTTGGTGGGGGAATTGCAAGAGTGAGTACATGTCGTACTCAGCAAGTGTGGAAAGTATGACATGTAGCTGATTCAAATGACGAATATAATAATGGCTAAGTGCTGAAAAGTACATTAAAACATTTGAAAAGCAATGTATTATATGTATGTGAAATAACCCTTCATAAACCATGTAATCATCATAATACCAATCCATAATCATTACTATCATCCATATTCCAGATTTCATCATTACCATAAGCCATGTTCAATACAAGAATTTAATTCATAACCAGCCATAACCATTACCAAATCATAACCATCCCAAATACCAGCCCAATACCAAGTTCCCTCTAATCATGTAGGTCATCCAGGCGCTCATAACCGGAAGCACGACTATCATGATAGTTTATTAGACTCTGCAGAGTTTGTACCACTTTACCCACGTGTTTGTGATTTCATTACCTTTCAGTGACTAGAACCTCTATTATGCCGTCCCACACTTCCGTCGGTGTGTAGCCAAGAGATCACAAAATAGCCTTTACAAAGGGATTACTAGCCTATTTAGACCCCACTGAGGTTTCACCGGTGGCGATGCCTCCAACTGAGCACATCTTCAACCAAGGGCCCCTCTTGAGCTATTCGGATCCCAGGGTAGTCCCACCAACTACGCCGCTTCCATACTTGGCCTCGTAGTGGCACTGTAGTCCTGGCTTATTCTCGCATGAACCGGTCCTTAGATCTAAAGCAAGCAAAACCACCATAACATCCAACCCATCCACATACCAGGCTTGCTTAGATCACCCATTACCATATCATATTAACCAGTTCATATTAATCATAATCTCATAAATGCATCATTAAGTTAAGTGGTATAGTTGTGTTCCCATCCCAATTAATTAAGCGAAGCAAAAAGGTAAAAAGCTCATCCCGACTCTCTTCCATGATTTCCAGGTGACAAGGGTGTTCAACAAATGATGAGTAAAAGGATGAGTCCTGATCTTCCGATAGGTAATGGGTAAGTCGATTGATGGAGATCTCGACGTTGATGATCTGAGGCTCTTGAGTAGAACACGAAAAACCTCTGCAATCACTAGACCACCGCTCCATTGGTTATCAACCGTGCTGCACATGATTGACCTCGCCAAGAAGGCTAATCCCTGCAAGTGCAACCGAGAAAACAAGCAAGAACGTATAAGACACGATCTGAAATCGCGAAGTTGGGTTTCACAAACCGTAGAGCGACGATATTATTAATTTAAGCAAAACCCAATTGTTCATAGCGGCTACTATGGAGTATATATAGGTTGGAGGACGTCCAAGGGGGTGTTGGGGTTGTGACCTAACCCTAAGATACGAAAATAATGGACTTAGACATGATACAAGGCCCAATGACCCAATACGGTGGTGCAGCACCCTGACAGATTCTGAACTCGATTTTGTTTCGATGATTCTCGTCGACTCCAAAGGAATTTTTACATGGGACCAGCTCCATTGGAAAGTTTATCCTCTCCCCTTTCCATGCATATGTACAACGTTCAAAACGGAGTTTCGTATGCGTCCTAGGCTTTCGTTTTAGTGCGTACTGCTCTTGGACTCCGAGTTAGACACGATTTTGAGTTTGGCTCGGTTTCCATCTTCTTTGAACGAATTCTCTGGTCCTCCACGTCCCTAATACTTCCTACAACTACTCCTTGAACCTCTGCATCGATCCTAATCACAATTAAATCATTAGGTAGCAATCTATGCTCAAAAACATATAACGAAACATATAAGAACGAGCTCACCTCTGAAATTAATTGTTGTGTATGAACTCTATTGATTGCATCTTGTATGTCCTCATCATCCTCCCCTTCTTGAATTGGAGTCGTCCTCGACTCAAGTTCATCTCCTCTCATGTGTTGGTCTAAATGTGCAACGCCATCAAATCTTCTTGTATGCATGAATGGAGGAGGCCAAGGTGGTGGACGACATAGTGCGCCATCTTGATCTTGTCCCTTAAATAAGAGTGCACATTCACTTGAGTCAGGATCCCAAACAAATAAACATTGTGTCATGCTTTAGGTGCAATAATAATGTGCATGATCTCATCATTCTCCCCTTCTTTATGACAAACCGTCCTCGGCTTGCTCGTATGTCCAGCAAAGAGGCTTGATTTGGAGGTAGAATGAGTGATGTCCATAATGCACAACCATAGTGAATAATGCTTTTGTTGTCCCTGCTGCAAGGAAAAAATACTAGAAAAACTTGACAAGACATTATTAGCGTTAGTACATTCATTTACTTGACCATGTTGTTGCAGCACAAAAGGAGCTTTCTCATTCGAACATATGTAAACTTTATGCGCCATAAACAAACCACTATGTTCATATTTGCCTATAGCATGAAAAATATTTCTACTTAACAAAGGCAATTCAGATTGAGAAAATATTATCATCTCTACGATATCTAGATCACAAAGAGTGTCAAATTCAATATAGCCCAAAGTCTTTGGAGAAGATAACAATTTCAGCTCATCCCTTTCACATGTAGTTGGAATCAAATGCTTAATTTCAGCACAAGTGAGTGATAAAGTATCAATTTCATTTGGTTGTTCTAGCATAGGTACAATATAATTATCAGCACACAACTCATTTTTGTTGTAAGAATCAGTAGGAAAATCAACTAGTGGTAAAGGTGTATTATGAAAAGGTTCATCTTTTTGCTGCTCATCATAACATGATTGGTAGCAAAATTCAGCACATATGAAAATGTCATACCTTGGTTAACTGTAGAGCATTGCCCATTAACACTACTCTCATTTTCAACAAGAAATTCAAATGCATTATGAGTTGATTCATCAAAAAATTCAGAAGAGTTGTTCAACACCTCACTCTCATTTGCATCTACATTTATTTGTTCATGTTCCTGCAAGAGGTTAGGAAAAGGAGGAGGTACAACAAGAAAATTCTTCTCAAGTTCATGTATTTCATCTTTGCAATTAGATACATTAGCAAAAGTTTCTCGCATAAGAATTTTCATATCTTTCCATGTTCGAGGTTTTTCTTTATCGCTTAAGTTGTCCCACCAAGTTAATGCACAATCAACTAACGCACTAGCAATATTTCTAATCTTTCTCCTCTCACACATATGCCATTGTTCAAAAATTTTATCCAACTCTATTTCCCAAGCAATATATTCATCGTAATCAAAACCATCATAAGAAGGAAGAGATGGGAGAATATAGTTAATTATTGTTGAAGGAGTTGTAAAGGTGGTCTGAATGTCATGTGAATCCTTGGTTGATGTTTGATTTTTAGTGAGCAACTCCATCGTCATCTTCATCATGTCAATCATCTTAGCATATAATGCGTGATTCTTGCTTTTACCTGACATTGTTAGTAGCAAACAGAAGACAGCAAAAAAATATATTATCCCTATCAACTACAAAGTGTAATGGCAAAGTGGAAGTAGAATCACACGCTCTCAAGCGTCTTACCACACTCTTACAAGTGTTCTTACCGACACTGCAGGTGGCAAACGGTGACCGGTATGATGAAACCAATGAAGCATGGGATGATTGCAAATGTGTATCGATTCTGCTCAAGAGTAAAGTGTAGCTTGGATGGCACTTTATATGTAGCAAGGATTAGCAATAATGAAATCAGATAGTAAAGTTGAATAAGTGTCCAAAGTACTTGTCAATGTTGTTGACCTAAATGTGTTCCTAGTAGTTCAAGCAAGCAAGACATGAGATAAAACTAGATGACACAAAGGATGCAAGTACTTCTGTTTTTGTTGTTGTTTTTTTCTCCTCTTTTTTTTTTGTGCGGCTTTTATATCTTGTTTTGCACTTGCCTTTTTTTTTCTTCCTTTTCTCAGAATGTGTTGCAAAAGAAGAACACAATAAAAAGTAATCAAGGATATCTTTTGTGTCTGTCGCAGATTTTCTGCTCAATCTTCCAAGGAAAAATAGGCATACTTAGAGGCTCCAAATAGAAAAACTAACAACAGCAAGATTGTAGATATATTTCTCCTCTTTAATTTCAATATATGGAAGACCTATTTTGGAAAATAACAATAGGAGATATTGCCCCCGAAATATAGCCTGTTCAGAATTTCTAGGTCAATAATAGATTCGCAATTTCAACATCGATAACAATATTTTCTGAGAAAATGATGAACCAGAAAGTTATAGAGAACTTCTTAAGCTTTCCATAAAGTACAAGAACACCAAAATCCGAGTTCGTATGAGCGAGATATGATGAAAAATACCGAACTGGACAGAAGTGAATCTAATCTGGACGTGATGATGTGATTCAAAAGGATGAATCACACAATGCAAAACTCAAACTAAGACCAAAAACACTTTCTAAACCAGCAATATAACTCAACAACGGACACAAACTAAACAAAACCAAACTGAAACGAAAGTTGCAAAGGCTCAATGGTGGTTTGAACAAAGTAATGAATAGATCTACTAAACTGCAAATTTTTTTTGTGGCTTTTTTGTGGACTCTAGGTATGAAAAACAAAACTAATGTAATGGATAGATGAATTACCTAATGGGCAACCTGGAAATCTGATACCAATTGATAGGAAAAGGATGAGTCCCGATCTTCCGATAGGTAATGGGTAAGTCGATTGATGGAGATCTCGACGTTGATGATCTGAGGCTCTCGAGTAGAATACGAAAAACCTCTGCAATCACTACACCACTGCTCCGTTGGTTATCAACCGTGCTGCACACGATTGACCTCGCCAAGAAGGCTAATCCCTGCAAGTGCAACAGAGAACACAAGCAAGAACGTAGAAGACACGATCTGAAATCGCGGAGTTGGGGTTTCACAAACCGTAGAGCGGCGACATTATTAATCTAAGCAAAACCCAATTGTTCATGGCGGCTACTATGGAGTATATATAGGTTGGAGGACGTCCAAGGGGGTGTTAGGGTCGTGACCTAACCCTAACATACGAAAATAATGGACTCAGACTTGATACAAGGCCCAATGGCCCAATACGGTGGCGCAGCACCCTGACAGATTCTGAACTCGAATTTGTTTCGACAATTCCGGTCGACTCCGAAGGAATTTTGACATGGGACCAGTACCATTGGAAAGGTTATTCTCTCCCCTTTCTGTGCATATGTAGAACATCCAAAACGGAGTTCGTATGCGTCCTTGGCTTCTGTTTTAGTGCGTACTGCTCTTGGACTCCGAGTTAGACACGATTTTGAGTTTGGCTCGGTTTCCATCTTCTTTGAACGAATTCTCTGGTCCTCCACGTCCATAATACTTCCTCCAACTACTCCTTGAACCTCTCCATGGATCCTAATCACAATTAAATCATTAGGTAGCAATCTATGCTCAAAAACATATAACAAAACATATAAGAACGAGCTCACCTCTGAAATTAATTGTTGTGTATGAACTCTATTGATTGCATCTTGTATATCCTCATCATCCTGCCCTTCTTGAATTGGAGTCGTCCTCGACTCAAGTTCATCTCCTCTCATGTGTTGGTCCAAATGTGCAATGCCATCAAATCTTCTTGTATGCATGAATGGAGGAGGCCAAGGTGGTGGACGACATAGTGCGCCATCTTGATCTTGTCCATTAAATAAGAGTGCACATTCACTTGAGTCAGGATCCCAAACAAATAAACATTGTGTGATGTTTTTAGGTGCAATAAATGTGCATGATCACATCAACAAATCTAGTAAACTTCCCATCATAGGGTTCCCATCAAATTGACACAAGCATGCAGTTTTACAAATAAAACATTTATTTTAAAACGGGATCAATATGCTTTAAGGACACTTTCCTTGCTCTTAGGATTGGTTAGGGTCAAAGCCTTCAAACTCTTGGTGCTGGAGTCCTCCGTGACAATCTCTAGCGCAAATCTGTCTAATCTGCACAATAACATACAAGACAAGAAACACAATCAAAGAGTGCACAAATATTACTTAATATGATACAACATGCATGATTAATGCAAATGCAAGGTGGAACTTGTTAATGAGTTGCTTTTAATGATCACAAAATAGTTCTAATGGCTTTTAACAAGTTTATATAGGTTTTAAGTTGATTAGATCTAATTTTAGAATTAATTCAACACAATTTAACCAGGAAAATCGGACTAGTCCGCTGGGGACCAGACAAGTACGCACTTCTCAGAATTGGCGAACTAGTGTTTTCTAGATCGACGTGAATTTTGAGATTAGTGGTCAAATTCACATAAGGAAAAGATAATACAAGGTATACCATGTGTTTAGAACTCCAATAAATCAAGGATCTTGGAGACAACACTTGGAGCTTGATGATCTAGGGTTGATGATAAACTTGGAGATGAATTGGTGGTGAAGAACAAAACTTGATGGAGATATTGATCCTCTTTCGTTTCCTCCTCTTCTTCTTCTTGCTTGGGATCTCCTCATCCCTCCTTGATGGTGGCTCTCCACGAACTAGGATTTGGGTGGGGTGGAAAAGTGGCAAATAGATGTCAAGCCAAGGGGTGGGGTTGTTTATATAGAGGTAGAGGCTAGGGTTAGATGGATTTCGAGTTTTGGGATGAAAAGAGGTCGGTTTAGAGTCCCACATGGGCTCTAAAAGAGTTAGGCCGATGTCCCTAGACCCACTTAACGTAAAACCCAAGAATCAAGTCGTGAAACAAAAGATCAACTCGGAGTGGCGAAATATCGGACAAGTCTGGAAAGGGCCAGACTAGTCTGAAGTTGGACAAAGAGAAATCGGATAAGTCCCCTCTGGACATCGGACAAGTCTGATCTTATCCAGAGGGGAAAAATAGACGAGTCTGACCGAAAATCTGACAAATCCGACTTTAGTCAGAGAGGAAAACGGACAAGTCCGCTAGAACACCAGACTAGTCCGGACAAGTCCAGGGACTTAGCAAAATTTCTAAGGATTTGGAACACCGGACTAGTACGCACTAAGCCGGACAAGTTCGAAAGTGTCCAGAGGCAAAAACAAACTAGTCCGCAGCAAAAACAGACAAGTCCGAACGAGGTCAGAGATAAATCAGACTAGTCCTCACAAAAAACGGACTAGTCCACACTTTCTAGAATTCTTAAGTGCGGTTTTGTTTCTAAATCATTTTAAACTTGTTCCTTTTTATGTGGATTAATGTTAGACACATATATGAATGTATGCAGGGCATGATGCATGAAAATGAGGGTGTTACAGGTGTGCATCCAAGTAGTTTAAAGTGATTGGGAAATTACATCTTCAAGAGAAACCAACTTCGAGCACGAAGTTAGCACCTCATAGACGGAGTACATCCTCAACTCCATCAGTGTTATCATGGAAGATGTCAATCACCACTACATGATTGAAGAGAAGATTAAGCGAAACACCACTACGTGAACTCTAGTAACTTTGATCCCATACTAAATTGTACCAAGTCATCAAGGTAACCTAGTGAGTGGATTTTTGGAGCAAAGATGAGTCTGTGACTCGGCAGATGCGAGGACCTAGGAAGACAAGTGGATATACTGGTTAGAATGTGTACTAGTTACGAATGTTAAGATTGTGTAGTATATTCATCACCACTCCTTATTTTCATAGTTATTTTCATACCAGACTACGAGAAGGATGTTCCTTGTCCAACACTTCTTATGAGCAAGTTTATTCAAACATTGTGAACTCGAGATAATGCTTATCATGTTTGAATCATTATACATATTTTTTCTCAAACCACAAAGATGAATGCATCATACCTTACGCACAGTTTTTCCTGGGATTGCATTGTGTGTGCATAACATCATCCGGTTTGTAATGCATCATAATACATGAGTCTTAATTAACTTTGAGCAAGAATATGTATCTCCATTCAAGTACTTAAGTAATGTCTATTAGTCTTGATTGTTTCTAACTCTTGTGATCAACGCTCTAGTTGATTTGCCTTCATTGAGTAATACTGTGACACCCGGTTTCGAAAATGAACCAAGTGAACGCATATGTGTGCCCAGGATGTTCAACACACATACACGAGTGCATTCACAAAAGAGTATACAAAAAATTACCACGGAACAAGATTAATTAACCAAATTTTATTACAAATGCAGAATATTCTCGAATACAAACCCTAATGATTGTTAATGACGAGTTCAACTAATGCAGTAGAAATAAACTAAATAAGCAAACTAAACAGCTAGGCAGCATAAGCGATAGGGTAGCGCAGCTCCAATCAACACCATAGGCAAAGCTGACGGCAGACACGGCCTAGAACACCGCATTATCGCCATTAAACTCCCAATCCTGACCTGCAACTGTTAGAGGGGGATTGCAAGAGTGAGTACATGTCGTACTCAGCAAGTGTGGAAAGTATGACATGTGGCTGATTCAAATGACGAATATAATAATGGCTAAGTGCTGAAAAGTACATTAAAACATTTGAAAAGCAATATATTACATGTATATGAAATAAACCCATCATAAGCCATCTAGTTATCATAATACCAGTCTATATTCCATATCCATCATCATATACCATATCCATATTCAATGTCAGAATTCAGTTCATAACCATCTATAACCATAATACCAACCATAACCATCCCAAATCCAAAATTTCCTCTAATCTTGTGAGGGTCCAGGTTGCTCATAACCGGGAGCACAGCTATCATGATAGTTTTAGACACACTCTGCAGAGGTTGTACTGCTTTACCCACATGTTTCTTATTTTATCACCTTTCTATGACTATAGAATCTCAATTATGCCGTCTCACACTTCCGTAGGTGTGTGGCCAAGAGAGTCACACAATAGCCTTTACAAAGGAATTACTAGCCTATTTAGACCCCACTGAGGTTTCACCGGTGGTGATGTCTCCAACTGAGCACATCTTCAACCAAGGGCCCCCTCTTGAGCCATTCGGATCCCAAGGTAGTCCCACCAATCATCAACAAACCCAATCCGACTACCCCTTCCCAGAGCATCCTTAAAGGTCCAAATAGCACTGGCAAAGCCCTAATTAATCAGCTACGCCGCACCCATACTTGGCGTCGTGGTGGCACTGTAAATCCTGGATGGTCGCTCCACGAACCGGTCCTTAGATCTAAAGCAAGTAAACCACCATACATTCAACCCATCCACATACCAGGCTTGCTTAGACCACCCATTACCGTATCAAATTTAACCAGTTCATGTCAACCACAATCTCATTAATGCATAATTAAATTAAGTAGTGTAGTTGTTCTTCCATCCCAATTAATTAAGCGAAGCAAAAAGGTAAAAATCCCATTCCGACTCTCTACCATATATTCCAAGTGACAAGGGTGGTTAAACAAAGCTAGTTTACTTCCTACCAAAGGATTCCCATCAAATTGACACAATCATGCAGTTTTGCAAGCAAAACATCTATTGTTAAAAACAGGATCAATATGCTTCAAGGACACTTGCCTTGCTCTTGGGATTGATTTGGGTCAAAGACTTCAAAATCTTGGTGTTGTAGATGCTCCACAACACTCTAGCGCAGATCCTTATAATCTGCACAATAAACATACAAGACAAGAATACAATCAAAAAGTGCACAAATATTACTCAATATGACATGACATGCATGATTAATTCAAATGCAAGGTTGAACTTGTTAATAGATTGCTTTTAAATGATCACTATCTAGTTCTAATAGATTTTGACAAGTTTATAGAGGTTTGGATTTGATTAGATCAAATTTTAGAATTAATTTAACACAATTTAACCAGGAAATTCGGACTAGTCCGCTAGGGACCGGACAAGTCCGCACTTTACGAGATCAGCAGATTAGGATTTTCTAGATCAACATGAATTTGGAGATTAGGGGTCGAATTCACGTAAGGAAAAGGAAATAGAAGGTATACCAGATGTTTAGAACTCCAATGAATCAAGGATCTTGGAGACAACACTTGGATCTTGGCGATCTAGGGTTGATGATGAACTTGGAGATTAATTGGTGATGAAGAACGAAACTTGATGGAGATCTTGATCCTCTTTCATTTCCTCCTCTTCTTCTTCTTGCTTAGGATATCCTTCTCCTTCCTTGATGGCGTCTCTCCACGAACTAGGGTTTGGGTGGGGTGGAAAAGTGGCAAATAGATGTCAAGCCAAGGGGAGGGGTTGTTTATATAGAGGTGGAGGCTAGGGTTAGATGAAATTCAATTTTGGGATGAGTAGGGGTCGGTTTAGAGTCCCACATGGGCTCTAAAAGAGTTAGGCACGACGTCTCTAGGCCCACCTAATGTAAAACCCAAGAAACAAGTCGTGAAACAAAAGATCAACTCGGAGTCGCAAAATATCGGACAAGTCCGAAAAGGACCGGACTAGTCCGAAGTTAGTCACAGAGAAATCGGACAACTCTAGCCAAAAATCAGACAAGTCTGACTTTAGTCAGAGAAGAAAACGGACAAGTCCGCTAGAACACTGGAATAGTCCGGACAAGTCCAGGGACTTAGCAAATTTTCAAGGATTCTTGGAACACTGGACTAGTCTGCATAGGACCAGACAAGTCCGAAAGTGTCTAGAGGCAAAAACGGACTAGTCCTCAGCAAAAACGGACAAGTCCGATCGAGGTCAGAGAGAAATCAGACTAGTCCGCAGCAAAATCGGACTAGTCCGCACTTTCCGGAATTTTAAGTGTGATATTGTTCCAAATCAGTTTTAAACTCATTCTTGGATTAGTGTTAAACATGTATATGAATGTATGTAGGGAATGATGCATGAAAATGAGGGTGCTACAAACCTACCCCCCTTAAAATGAATCTCGCCCTCGAGATTCGACGCGGAAGAGAAGAGATAGGGAAATTCCTTCTTGAAATCATCCTCTAATTCCCTTGTTGCTTCTTTTTCTATGTGGTGCTTCAATTGAATTTACACCATCTAATAACCCTGTTCCTTGTGACCCTCTCCTCGGTTTCCAAGATTTTGACCGGTTGTTCGGCGTAAGTCAAATCTGCCCCTAATTCCAATCCTTCCATTGGCACTTGTTCTTCCGGTACTCTCAAGCACTTCTTGAGCAAGGAAACATGAAACACATCATGAACATCTGAAAGATGAGCTGGCATCTCCAACTTATACGCTACTTCTCCTCTTTTGTCCAAAATCTTGAATGGTCCGATATAGCGAGGTGCTAGCTTGCCTCTTATGTTAAACCTCTTATGACCTCTCATTGGTGACACCTTAAGGTACGTAGTCTCCCATTTCAGAGGCTAATTTCCTTCTCCTATTGTCCGCATAGCCTTTTTGTCTTGATTGGGCAGCCCTCAAGTTTTCACGAATTATTTGGACTTGCTTTTCGGCTTCTTGCAACACATTCGGTCCAAATACTTGATTCTCCCATGTCTCATTCCAGAACAAGGGCGTCCTAAACCTCCTTCCGTATAGTGCCTCATATGGTGACATCTTCAAACTTCCTTGGTAACTATTGTTGTATGAGAATTCTGCACATGGCAAGCTCTTGTCCCAACTTTTCCCATGCTTTAAAGCACAAGCTCTTAACATGTCCTCTAAAATCTGATTGGTCCTCTCGGTTTGTCCATCCGTTGATATGCTAAACTAAAATTCAACCTCGTTCTCAAATCTTCATGCAATTTTGGCCAAAACCTGGAAGTGAATTGTGAACCTCTATCCGAGACTATCTTCTTCGGAACTCCATGCAAACATACTATTCTTCTCATATACAGTTCAACCAATTTCTCTCCATTATAGGTGGTCTTGATGGGAATAAAGTGGGCTGACTTAGTTAACCGATCCACAATTACCCAAATTGAGTCGTAACTGGACTGAGTACTTGGTAAACCAACTATGAAGTCCATACCGATCTCTTCCCACTTCCAGTCCAGAATCTTTAATGGTTGCAATAGTCCAGCCGGCCTTTGATGTTCTGCCTTGACTCGTTGGCACACATCACACAATGCTACGTATTCAGATATGTCCTTCTTCATGCTAGCCCACCAATAACACGTCTTCAAGTATTTGTACATCTTTGTACAACCAGGACGAATAGAGTATGGTGAGTCATGTGCCTCTTTTATTATTGTCTCCCGAATATGCTTCACATTAGGCACAACAATCCTCTTACCAAGCCATAGGGTGCCACGTTCATCCTCATCAAATCTGAATTCTCTCCCTTCTTGGGTCCTTTCCTTGATTTCCTGAATTTCCTCATCCTTGGTATGTGCCTCTCGAATTTCTTGCTCCAAGGTCAGATTTAACTCCATCATCCCCATCTCATTTATGAATCCGAGATTGAACCGTTCAAACTCCTTGCATAACTCGGATGGCAACTCTCAAATCGTGAGTTGATGACTTACTCCTTTCCTACTCAATGCATCATCCACAACATTAGCCTTCCCTGGACGATAATTGATTCCCAAATCATAATCCTTGATGAGCTCCAACCATCTTCGTTGCCTCAAATTCAGATCCGTTTGTGTGGAAATATACTTCAAACTCTTATGATCCGTATAAATTTCACACCTATGTCCATGGATGTAGTGTCTCCAAATTTTCAATGTGTGTATCACGGCTGCAAGTTACAAATCATGCGTTGGATAATTCTGTTCATGTTTCTTCAATTGCCTCAATGCATATGCAACCACTTGACCTTCTTGCATAAGCACGCATACAAGTCCTTGTCTCGATGCGTCACAATAAATATCGGAACTCTTGCTTACATCCGGCAATGTTAAAACTGGGGTTGTTGTCAACCTCTTCTTTAACTCCTCAAAACTCTCTGGACAAGCTGGAGTCCATTGGAAAGCTTTCCCCTTCATTAGCAACTCCGTCATTGGTTTGACTATCTTGCAAAAGTCCTTGATGAATCTACGGTAATACCTAGCCATTACAAGAAAACTCCTGGTCTCCTTTACATTCTGCGAGGGCTCCCATTTTAAAACGTCCTTCACTTTTCCTGGATCAACCGAAACTCCTCCCCTTGAAATGATATGACCCAAAAACGAAACTTCTCTCAACCAAAACTGATACTTATTGAACTTGGCATACAATTGATGATCCCTCAATTTCTGCAATGTAAGCCTCAAGTGTTTCTCATGCTCCTTCTCATCCTTCGAGTAGATCATAATGTCATCAATGAACACCATGACAAATTTATCCAAGTACTCCATGAAGACCTTATTCATGAGGTACATAAAGTATGCAGGTGCATTGGTCAATCCAAAGGACATCACAGTGTACTCATATGATCCATATCGTGTCCTAAAGGTTGTCTTGGGTATGTCCAATGGTCTAATCTTCATTTGAATGTATCCCGACCTCAAATCAATTTTAGAGAAAACACAAGCACCCTTCATCTGATCAAACAAGTCTTCTATGTGTGGCAAGATGTACTTGCTCTTAATGGTGACCTCGTTGAGAGCTCAGTAATCTACGAACATCCTTTGGGATCCATCCTTCTTGTCCACAAATAGAACGGGCGCTCCCCAAGGTGAAGAGTTGGGTCGAATGAAACCCTTCTCTAGTTGCTCTTGAATTTGCTTCTTGAGCTCCGATAATTTCATAGGAGGCATCCTATATGGCCTCTTAGCTATAGGTGCAGTTCCAGGTATTAAATCAATAACAAACTCAATGTCTCGATCAGGTGGCATACCTGGCAACTTGTCCGGAAAAACATCCAAAAATTCACACACCACCGGAATCTCCTCATTTGCGGCACCGTCCATATGATTCAGCTCCAATCGCTTTGGTGCGGTTTGAGATACTTCAAATTCAACGGTGATCCCTTCTTCATTAGTAAACTTCACCGTCTTCGTGGCACACTCAATAACTCCATTGTGCTTCCTCAAACAGTCCATACCAAGTATAATGTCCAATCCTTGAGAATCCAAAACAATGAGGTTGGCAGAGAAGTCTAGCCCCCTTATTCTAAGGCTTACTTTTGTACATACTATATTTGTCCTCATCTCTCCTCCAGGAGACTTAACCAATAGAGTAAACTTCATATGAGAGATAGGCAAACTATACTGGGCAACATATTTCGATGCAATGAATGAATGTGATGCTCCAGAATCAAATAACATAGTCGCCGGGTTGAAGTTTGCAAGAAACATACCAATGACCACGTCATCTGCTTGTTGATCATCCTCCGTAGAGATATGGTTCACGTTGCCACGAGCAAAATTCTGCTGTCCACGGTTCCCTTGTGGCTGTCCTCCATTGGGTCTTAGGTTTTGCCTCGGTGCATTGCTTCCTTGACCAAGGCGTGACTTAGGACATTGATGCGCAAAGTGTCCATCTTCTCCACAAGTATAGCACTTCTTAACTCCACCAGAATTATTAGGGCGAGCTTGGTTTTGAACATGTGCACCAATTAGCATGAGGTGCAAAAGGCATTGGAGGCCTAGGTGATTGCATAACGGGGCGCTGCTACACAAACTGAGTTGGGTGCGGTGCAAATCCAAGACGCTTTATAGGAGCAGAGGGGCTATAGTATGGCCTATTAGGAGGCGCAAAGCCAGGGCGCACATTACTTCCTTGTTGATGTCCTTGATATGGCGCCTTTCTCTTTTTGTCTTGTTCCATCTCACGGACCTTGTTCTCAACCACAATTGCTTTGTCCACAAGCTTCTGAAAGTTGGCATAATCACAGTTGAGCAATTGCACTTGGATCTCATTGTTCAAGCCTCTCATGAACAAATATTCAGTAACGCTTGATCTTCCTTGCCTTAAGTTCTCAAATTCTTGTCTCTTCAAAATCATAACACCTTCCGGCACATAATGAGAACGGAAACTCTCCTCGAATTCCGCCCAGGTAATTCTCTCTTGGTTCTCATGAGCATTGCATAGTGATTCCCTCCAATCGGCAGCTACTCCAACTAGTTAATGAGATGCAAATAGAACCTTCTCCCGGTCGTTGCATTTGACTATAGCAAGCTTCTTCTCCACAGACTTGAGCCAATCATCAGCATCCATAGGGTCAGCAGCTTGAGCAAAGGTCGGTGGCCTAGTACTCATAAACTCTCCCAACTGGTTATGAGGAGGCGGGGTGGCAGTGGAGGCATGTGGGGCTGATTGTTGATATTGCCAGTGAAAACATTTAGGCCCCTCATGATGTACGGTTTCGGTGATTAATGACAACCATTGAACTTTACTAATGAATTTGTGAATGCAAGGTCCCCATAATCACTCATAAAATGAAATGAATATGTCATTGGAGACTCAAATACAATCAACTTTTGAGATCAAATCAATGAGATAAAGACACGAAGTGAAAGCTCTTATGTCTAAGTCACTCAACCATAAGTTGACAACATACAATGCTTGAAGATCATCAGAGAGACTTGTGGAACAAATGTCTAAGAGGTCATCTGAGCAAGACACAAAAGATTCACTCAAAACAACTCGAAGCAAACAAAATCAACTCACTGGATCAATCGATGATTTCAGAAATATACACATCGGTCGAGTTGATTCAACTGTAGAAGAAGACCTCAGACAAATGTACTCACCGGATCATCCGATGTGAATGGCTCAGTGACATCGGTCCATCAGTACAGTTTGCAATACCATTGGACCAAGTGAAGCACCGAATCATCCGATGTGCAGACTTACACACATCGTTCGATCACTCCAGTAAGCATCAAGATTAAGCAAATTCTGGAGGA
The DNA here is from genome assembly GCA_036927565.1 of Tuctoria greenei. NCBI lineage: Eukaryota > Viridiplantae > Streptophyta > Magnoliopsida > Poales > Poaceae > Tuctoria > Tuctoria greenei. The sequence goes on along the minus strand of JAYESD010000009.1, from coordinate 79,881,567 downwards.
AGAGCCACCGGATCATCCGATGAGAAGACAGGGGCAACATCGGTCTAACAATGGTCATATCTCACACGATGACGTCAGCCAAAGTAATTAGACCGATGATAACTAAAGGGGAGTCATCGGATCATCCGGTGTTCACAGTAAAGTTCTGTCAGCCTACTTTTCCAACGGCTATTTCGGGGAGGTTGGCTATAAATACCCCCTAACCCTGTCATTTTGTCAAGTCTTGATCACCTGAAGCTACCAACACATCCACAAGTGTTCAAGGCCAAGAGCAATCACTTCCACACCTTTTTGATCACCTCTACACCAAGGTTTAGGCTAGAACTAGCTAGAGAGAGAGCTTGTGTGCCACCATTTTGGGTGAGTGGACTCTCTAGGTTAGTGTGAGAGCCTCAAGGGAGTGCCCTTGGTGTTGTAATCGTGAAGAGACTTCCGGAGCTTGCCAAGGCGTGTGTGGAAGCCCGGAAGGTCGAAGTTGTACAAGGCTTGAGCTCCACCTTGCCAAGGAGGCGAACGGAGAAGATTAGTGAAGACCCCTCGTCTTGGTGACGTGGGTGTGGCAAAACCCTTTGGTGGGTACCACAACGTGGATGTAGTAAGATCTTCACGATCTTGCCGAACCACGGGATAAAACCTTGTCTCCTCGGGAGTTTGCATCCTTCTCCTTCCCTTTCTTTTATGCATTTATATTCCGCAAAGTTTCTATCTACTAGAATGCATAGTTAGTCGCGTAGGGAATAGGGCTTTGGAAATTAAGTTTCAATTGCTTAAAATTTTTTCGAAGAAAGCCCAATTCACCCCCCCCTCTTGGGCATTCGGTCCTTACAATTGGTATCAGAGCAAGGTTGCTCATAGGATCATTTTAGCTTCACCGCTAGAGAGCTAAAATGGCCAAGATTGGGGGTTCGGTTCCTATCTTCGAGGGTAAGAACTTTGCCTATTGGAAAGCACGCATGCGCGCTTACCTTGAGGCTATTGCCCCCGAAGTATGGGAAGCGACCCACGCGGGGTTTGGAGAACACAATTATGTAGGTGATCAACTAAAATGGGATGCTAAAGCTAGGAATGCAATCTATGAATGTATTAGTCAAGATGTATTTTCTAGGATTGCTAGTAAGGAAAAGGCTTGTGAAATTTGGGCTTGCTTAATTGAGATCCATGAGGGCTCTTCTCGTGTCAAGGAATTGAAATATCACATGCTTAAAGCCAAATATGATGAATTTAAAATGCTTCCTCATGAAAATGTCAATGAAATGTTCTCTCGCTTGAATGTGCTTATTGAAGAAATCAATGCTCTTGACATTGCTTCTCTTGGCAAGGGACTCATCAACCGCAAGATCCTCATGCTCCTCCCCAAGCCAAAGTACAACATCATCAACTCCATGCTCCAAAAAGAGTCACTTGACCACATTGAAGTTTCAGAGCTCATTGGAGAAATACACGCTCATGAGATGAGTGTACTTGGGATGATGGAGCAATCATCATCAAAGACTATTGCTCTAAAGGCCTCCACCAAGAAAACAAGCTTCAAGAAGAAGAAGGTGGTTGAGCCTAGCTCAAGTGAAGAAGAACAAGCATCAAGTGAAGATGATGATGATGAGCTTGCATTAATGATGAGAAAGTTCTCACGCTTGAACTCCAAGATTACCAAGAAGGGGTACACCTTTGATCCCAAGAAGAAAGCGTTTCTACCAAGGAGAGATGATCACAAGACTTGCTACAATTGTGGTGATCAAGGCCACATCTCCTATGATTGTCCAAAACCGGACAAAAGAAGAGAGAACTACAAAGGCAAGCATCGCAAGCTTGAAGAGAGTGATGATGACGAAGAAGGGGCCAAACCCAAACCAAGATCCTTTGGGAAGAAGAAACATGACAAGGGCAATAAGGCAAGGCTCTTCCCAAAGAAGAGAAATGGCCCACAAAAGGTGTTCATGTGTGAGGCAAATGAATGGGTCACCGATGAAGAAACAAGTGATGAAGAGAGTGAAGAGGAAGAAGAAAGCTTGGCCGGCCTCGCCATCGCCAACAATGATGATGCACCTCTTCATCCACCGCCCATGTGCCTCATGGCAAAAGGTAACACCAAGGTATGTGATGACTCTAGCGATGATGAGCTTTCCCCCGATGATTTAACTTCTTTGATAAATGAATATCATGCTATCATTAAGAGGGAAAAGAGTAAAGTTAAAGTGCTTGAAGAAACTCGTGCTAGACTTGAGAGTGCTAACCTTGATTTGCTTGACAAGTATGAAAGCATACTCAAAGAGCATGACACGCTCAAATCCCAGGTCAAGCAAATTGAGGAACAAAAGGCTAAAATCAAGATAGATAATCATGAACTTGACTTAGCACATCAAACACTCTTGGAAGAGCACAAAAAGTTAATACATGAACTTCAAACACTTAACCTTGCTCATGACATGCTTGATCATGAGTTGAAAAATATGAAGAAACAAACTCTCAATGACAAGATATCCATTACTTCTCATGCCACTAATGCTTTGCACAAGTCTTTGCCTTTGAAAGCTAATGCTAGGGAGAAGGACTTGTTGGAAGAAATTGAGAGTCTCCGCACGAGTGTGGCTAGACTTTCAAAAGGAGAAGTCAAGCACAAGGAAATTCTCTTCCAACAAGCAAAGGCCTTCAACAAGAGAGGACTTGGATCCTTCCCGGTGCCTAACAAAGGAAAGGTGCCCTCACCGGAGCTAAGAACAAGCTTCATCAAGGAAGTTGGTTCTTATTGCCAACATTGTGAGGTCACCGATCACCACACAAGGGAGTGTCCTCTTCCTAACCGACCTTCTCCTAAATTGCCTACTAACTATAAATCTACTTTCAATGATCATTATTATCTCTTGAGTAAAGTACATGGTAAGATGAAGGCAAGGTTCATTGGCAAAGACATGAAGGGCATGAAGGGGAAGCTCCCCAAGCAACTTTGGGTCCCAAAAACACTTGTATCACACATACAAGGACCTAAGTTGGCTTGGGTTCCTAAAGCCAAAAATTGAATTCATGTGTGTAGGTGAACTACAAAGCCGGAGGAAAGCATTGGGTACTCGATAGCGGGTGCACTCAACATATGACCGGCAATGATGGTATGTTCACCACCATAGAAAACCCCGGCAATCATGAACAAGTCACCTTTGGTGATTCTAAGGGAAAGGTAATTGGGTTAGGTAAAATTGCTATTTCAAATGACTTGTCCATTTCTAATGTTTTGTATGTTAAGTCACTTAGCTTCAATTTACTCTCTATTGCACAACTATGTGATCTTGGACTAACGTGCACATTTAGCAAAAAGATGTTGTTGTGAGTAGTGAAACAAGCCAAGACATAGTCTTCAAAGGATTTCGGCATGGATATCTCTATCTAGTGGACTTCGCCAACAAGAATGCTAGCTTGACCACTTGTCTTTTCACTAAGACAAGCTTGGGATGGCTATGGCACCGACGCATAGCGCACATTGGAATGAGCAAACTCAAGAAGTCATTCAAGCTTGGGATGGTGACCGACGTGAAGGATGTCACATTTGAGAAGAACAAGCTTTGTAGCGCTTGTCAAGCCGGGAAGCAAGTTGCTTCACACCACCCAATGAAGACAATGGTGTCAACCTCCAAGCCACTTGAACTACTCCACATGGACCTCTTCGGACCGTCCACATATCAAAGCCTTGGCGGTAACCTCTATTGTCTCGTTATTGTTGATGACTATTCTTGCTATGCTTGGACTCTATTTCTAGGTGACAAGAGTGAGACTCCGGAAGTGTTCAAGACCTTTGCCAACCGCGCTCAAAGGGAATTTCAACTTCCCATCATCAAGGTCCGGAGTGACAACGGCACCGAATTCAAGAACTACAACATTGGGGAGTGGTGTGACCGTGAAGGAGTAAAACATGAGTTTTCGGCCACATACACCCCTCAACAAAACGGTGTCGTTGAAAGGAAGAACAAGACACTCATCACTCTTGCAAGAGCAATGCTTGATGACAACGGCATGTCGGAGAAGTTTTGGGCCGAAGTAATCAACACGGCGTGCCATGCCGCAAATAGGGTCTACCTACATCGACTACTTCAAAAGACCCCGTACGAGCTTCTCATTGGGAGAAAGCCCAACATCTCCTACTTTCGAGTCTTTGGATGCAAGTGCTACATCTACCGCAAGAAAAGGCTTGGTAAGTTTGAAAGAAGATGTGATGTTGGTATATTTCTTGGTTATGCATCAAACTCAAAAGCATATCGAGTATTCAACCAAACCTCCGGTTTAGTTGAAGAAAGTTGTGATGTTGAGTTTGATGAATCTAATGGCTCCCAAGAGGAGAGTTTTGGTCATGATGAAATAGATGATGAGCCTCTACGAGAAGCCATGAAGAACATGACCATTGGAGACATCAAGCCGGAAGTTGAGGAGAGCCATGATCAAGGGGGAGCTTCAAGTTCCAACAACAACACCTCTATGGCGCCTCAAGTTGACGAAGAAGAGAAGGATGATCCATTGCTGACTCAAGACTCACAAGCACAACAACATCAAGAAGAAGAAGAAGTCCATGATCAAGTCCAACCACAAGGGGAGCAACACGCATCACCTCCGCCAAGTGCTTCACAACCGCTTATGAGGCATGGACGCATCTCCAAGGCGCATCCAATGGATCAAATCATTGGAAGTCCGTCAAGGGGTGTAAGTACACGATCTCGCCACGTTGCTTCGTTTTGTGAGCACTACTCTTTTGTTTCGTGTGTAGAACCCACTCACATTGAGGAAGCGCTCCAAGACCCAAATTGGGTGATGGTCATGCAAGAAGAACTCAACAACTTCATTCGCAATGAAGTTTGGGTGTTGGAGGAGCGACCCAAGGACAAGAACGTCATCGGAACAAAGTGGGTGTACCACAACAAAAAAGACGAGAATGGCGTTGTGGTCCGCAACAAGGCAAGACTTGTGGCCAAAGGGTTCTCACAAGTTGAAGGACTAGATTTTGGGGAAACATTTGCCCCGGTCGCCCGGCTAGAAGCCATCCGTATACTTCTTGCCTTTGCATCACATCATAGTATTAGACTTTATCAAATGGATGTGAAAATTTCCTTTCTTAATGGCTACATTAACAAGCTTGTTTATGTTGAACAACCTCCCGGGTTTGAAGATCCGAGGAATCCTAATCATGTGTATAGGTTGCACAAGGCGCTCTACGGGCTCAAGCAAGCACCTAGGGCGTGGTATGAACGACTACGGGACTTCCTCATCATGCAAGGATTCAAGATCGGGAGGGTGGACACCACACTCTTCACCAAGGACATCAACGGAGATTTGTTCATTTGTCAAATTTATGTTGATGATATTATTTTTGGTTCAACTAACGAAGCTTTTAGCCATGAGTTTGGCAAAATGATGTCTAGGGAATTCGAGATGTCAATGATTGGAGAGCTCAACTTCTTCCATGGATTTCAAATCAAGCAACTTCAAGAGGGGACCTTCGTCTATCAAGAGAAGTACACCAAGGACCTCTTTAAGAAATTTGAGATGGGAGATTGTAGCTCAAGAAGCACTCCAATGGCAACCAATTGTCATCTCGACGCGGATAAGGACGGTAAACCTATTGATCAATCTAACTACCGTTCTATGATTGGTTCATTGCTTTACCTTACCGCATCTAGGCCCGATATAATGTTTAGCGTATGCTTGTGTGCTCGCTTTCAAGTGGCACCTAAAGAATCGCATAGGAAGGCGGTCTTTAGGATACTTAGGTATCTTAAGCATACTCCTAGTGTGGGCTTGTGGTACCCTAAAGGTGCAAAATTCCATCTTGTGGGATACTCGGATTCGGACTTTGCCGGATGCCGCGTGGATCGCAAGAGTACCTCCGGTGGGTGCCACTTGCTTGGGCGTTCCCTAGTATCTTGGTCTAGCAAGAAGCAAAATTCCGTCGCCTTGTCCACGGCGGAAGCGGAATACATTGCGGCCGGTGCATGTTGTGCCCAAATTCTTTATATGAAACAAACCCTTTTGGACTTTGGTATTAAACTTGGTTGTGTGCCTCTCCTTTGTGACAATGAAAGTGCGGTTAAGATAGGTAAAAACCCCGTTCAACACTCCCGCACTAAGCACATTGATATTCGCCATCATTTCTTAAGGGACCATGAAGCTAAGGGATACATCTCTTTGAGAGGTGTTAGGTCCGAAGAACAATTGGCGGATATCTTCACTAAACCACTTGATGAGAAAACTTTTTCTAGGCTAAGAAGTGAATTAAATGTGCTAGATGCAACAAACGTCATGTAAGAATGCATATCATATAGGTCTTGCCTAACTCTCAAAGGATAGGGGTGAGCAAGGGTTAGCTTGGAATGGTGGTTCTTTTGGGTTTCCCAAGGCTTGGAGAGTAGCTCTCCCCGAAGAAGCCTTTGAAAGGTTCAAACTTGGCAAGATAGATTTACTTTATGCCTTGCATGATGCCTGCCATATAGATTTACAATTTCTTGCATTATAAAATGTTTGGCATTGCATATGGTAGATTGTCACAAAGGGGAACCCACCTCATGAGAAAGAGACTTGTTTGAAATGCAATATATCAACTCATATAAGGTGGAAAGAACAAAATGATAGGTGCGTTAATGCCTAGAGGAACATGCTTCAAAGAGATAGAAGTCTTCATACTCTACCTCACAAAGCATGGGCCTTACATTTTATTTGGATATTTTCCTCCTATTTTTTCTCGGTGTTCCATTTGCTTTAAGGATTAGCCAAGTTATTGGCATATTAGCATTTTTGAGGGGTAAGGGGTTGCCCAGAAAGTCCTAAGACATGTGTTTCTCTATGCTTGGTTGTTTGGTCAAAGGACATATATGGGATGTTTTTGTTCTGCAGTCATCGGATTATCCGATGTCCAGGTCAATCCCTCATCGGACCAATAGGTGTTCAATCTTCAAGGGCCAGTTCAGTCATAATCTCAAATGATCCGAAGCGTTCACTCTGAAAAACATCGGTCCTCCGGTGTTCTCTATTCTGGAGCAGTGATCAATTCCATCGATGTTACTTCCTCCCACGTCGGACCATCCGGTGTCAACATCCCTCTTTTGAACACCCTCACTGTGCCATTCGACCGATGATCCAAACCCTAAACGTCGATCCATCCGATGTCAACAGCAACTTTTTGAATATCCTTACTGTGGCATTCGACCGATGCTTCTCATGTTCATCATCGGTCCATCCGGTGTCAAAAATTCGGCTAGGGTTTGGGACCCACTATTTAAACCGGTCGTACCTCCCTCGCCTACCTCTCTCCCGATCCCGATGCCGCCACCGCCTCACGCGCCGCTCCACCTCCACCGCCGCCGGATGCCGCCGCCGCCGCCCACAGGCCGCCGCCGCCGCCTCACCAGTCGCCGCCCTCACCACAGTGCCGCTGCCGCTCGCCAGCGCCGCCGCCTCACCAGTCGCCGCCTCCACCACTTGCCGCCGCATCCAAGCGCCGCCACCGCTCTTCCCCATCGCCACAGCGCCTCCGCCGCCCCGCGCACACATTGCCGTCGTGGTGCATCCTTTGCCACTAGGGTTTCGCAACCCCGTCAATCTCCGTCATCGATTCAGTGCAATCGCGTGATCGCAATGGCTCGCGACAAGAAGAACAAGGGCAAGGCTATCGCGGAGCCGGCCGCGAAGAAGCAAAAACTGTCGAAGGAGGAGAAGAAAGCCTTGATGGCCGCTCGCGCCGCCGAGGAGCGTGAGCGTGGCCGAAGTGGGTCGCTAAGGATCCGTGAGGCTCGTCTGAGGCAGCCTCCAGTGATCGACGACTCCGAGGCCGAGGAAGAGCCGGTTGAGCCTCTCGTCCGCCGGCGCTCAGCCCGGACCCGTGGGGGTCATCCTCCGGCAGCTCCTCGTCCGAGACCGACGGCTGCCGACCGTCGTGAGGACAGGGAGGCCCAGCGTGCGATCTACGAGATGGACACCACTGTCCATGTCGCCGAAGGTGTCCGGTTGACCGACTACCGGAAGATGAAGGCCAAGCAGCTTCGCAAGCTCAGATGGAATGTGCTGCTTGAGGAGTGGTACCCGCAGCCCCGGGAGGCTCTGGTGGATAGTCGCTTCTGGACTGTCACCCAGGCGTCTCTCTACGATACCTACAGGCGTCGAGGGCACAAGCTATTTCAACACAATTATCTGGATTGGGGACAGCTAGCTTTGGCAGCAGAGACGGAGATCCGTCCTTACTTTGAGAGGTACCGAGGCTTGGTGCAGCTGATGGCATATGAGCGGAGTGCCTACGTGGAAGATTGGGTCCGCGTCTTCTACGCCACCCTCTATGTCTCTAAGGGCAGAAGATCTATTGACTTCATGTTTATGGGTCAGCACTACCAGTTGACGAGGCAGACGCTGGGACAATTGCTTGGAGTGGACTTGCACGACATCTGCGTGCATGAGAGGGTCTATGGTCAGGCAGACCCACCGAGGAGGCCGCTCACTGGAGGAGTGGCACCACCGCTGGAGGAGATTCATTCTTTGCTCGGTCCTACCTTCTCTCCTGACCAGCTGAGAGTTCCAGCTTTGTTGACTCCTGCTGCGCACAGAGTGCACCTCGCCTTGCGCCGCACGCTCCTGCCGAGATCTGGCTATTTGGAGGGGTTCACCAGCTTGCAACAGACTCTCCTGTTCTACATCATGAACGGGATGGAGTTCGACATCGTGGACGTCCTCATATGCGAGATGGAGGATGTGATCACAAACGGTGTGGGCATGATGAGGCAGCTAGTCAGGTCAGGGCCCGACTGTCTGAGGAGGAATGGTCTGATCTAGAGAAGGAGGATGAGAGGCTTGCCGAGGCTGAGGCACAGGGGGAGGACTTGCAGCACATCTGGTCCGAGAGCGACACCGACGACAGCATCGAGGAGTACTTCCCTCCTCCGCCCTCTCCCAGGCAGCACGACGCGGAGGCTGGAGGCTCTACAGTGCCACCACCTACTCCACCTCCCGTCACTAAGGCGCAGGTCACGCAACCGCCAGAGCTGACGTCGCTCCTCCAGCAGATGGTTGAGCAGCAGCGCCTGGACAGACTGGCAGCCGAGCAGGCCCGAGCAGAGCAGGCTGCCCGTCTCCTTGAGCTCCAGCAGCAGCAGCAGGAGATGCAGCGTCAGATCGCCCGTGAGAGGCATGAAGACATTGACAGGCTGATGGGGCTCATCGATCAGATGCACCAGCGCACCCTCGACCAGCAGCAGCAGACGCAGCAGGCGATGATGGGCATCCTGGGGTTGATCACCAACCTCTACACCCAGACCGGGATTGCCCTCCTGCCGCAGCTGCCAGGAGTCGCTCCACCACCTCCAGTCTTGGCTCCAGCTACCGCTCCAGTGGCCCCAGTACCTTCTACACCGATTCCCTCCTTCAGCATGTCTCCTCTTCTGGCTCCTAGTGCTCCGCTTCACTCCCCGCTGCCGGCCAGGACTCTGTTCCAGCAGACGCCGGCCTCCGTCGTCAGTGCCCCTGCTCCAACAGCTCCTCCATAGCAGGCACCGACGGTGGGTCCTTCGGCTCCGGCACCTCCCTCCACCACTACTCCAGCCAGCAGCTCCGACGACAGCGATGGTGACCAGTTGGTCATCGCGCCCAGTACTCAGGTTCCTTAGGCGCTCGGATCCCTTTTTGGTGTCTTGATGCCAAAGGGGGAGAAGAGTTAGAGCAGTCAGGGGGAGCGTCTTAGTGTCAGGGGGAGTCTTAGTGTCAGGGGGAGTCTCTTTTATCATTTATCGTTTATCATCCTTGTAATTCAGTATGTTTGCTACATTTGGTGTGTTTGCTACTCATTTGCTACTTTTGAGCTCTAATGAACTTATTTCCTTGAGTTATTAATCGATTGGGCTCATTTGGTGTTTATCTATGTTTATGATCTCTGTTTATTCACACTTGAGTTATTAATTGATGTCTAAGCTTCAAGTGTGACGTCCTGTATTCATTGCATATTCTTTTCAGTTTCATTTTATCAAATTCATTACTATTGCGCCTTGATTATTGTGTTGTCATCAATCTCCAAAAAGGGGGAGATTGAAAGCATCTAGGCCCCTCATGATGTACGGTTTCGGTGATTAATGACAACCATTGAACTTTACTAATGAATTTGTGAATGCAAGGTCCCCATAATCACTCATAAAATGAAATGAATATGTCATTGGAGACCCATATACAATCAACTTTTGAGATCAAATCAATGAGATAAAGACACGAAGTGAAAGCTCTTATGTCTAAGTCACTCAACCATAAGTTGACAACATACAATGCTTGAAGATCATCAGAGAGACTTGTGGAACAAATGTCTAAGAGGTCATCTGAGCAAGACACAAAAGATTCACTCAAAACAACTCGAAGCAAACAAAATCAACTCACCGGATCAACCGATGATTTCAGAAATATACACATCGGTCGAGTTGATTCAACTGTAGAAGAAGACCTCAGACAAATGTACTCACCGGATCATCCGATGTGAATGGCTTAGTGACATCGGTCCATCAGTACAGTTTGCAATACCATTGGACCAAGTGAAGCACCGGATCATCCGATGTGGAGACTTACACCCATCGGTCGATCACTCTAGTAAGCATCAAGATTAAGCAAATTTTGGAGGAAGAGCCACCGGATCATCCGATGAGAAGACAGGGGCAACATCGGTCTAACAACGGTCATATCTGACACGATGACGTTAGCCAAAGTAATTAGACCGATGATAACTAAAGGGGAGTCATCGGATCATCTGGTGTTCACAGTAAAGTTATGTCAGCCTACTTTTCCAACGGCTATTTCGGGGAGGCTGGCTATAAATACCCCCTAACCCTGTCATTTCGTCAAGTCTTGATCACCTGAAGCTACCAACACATCCACAAGTGTTCAAGGCCAAGAGCAATCACTTCCACACCTTTTTGATCACCTCTACACCAAGGTTTAGGCTAGAACTAGCTAGAGAGAGAGCTTGTGTGCCACCATTCTGGGTGAGTGGACTCTCTAGGTTAGTGTGAGAGCCTCAAGGGAGTGCCCTTGGTGTTGTAATTGTGAAGAGACTTCCGGAGCTTGCCAAGGTGTGTGTGGAAGCCCGGAAGATCGAAGTTGTACAAGGCTTGAGCTCCACCTTGCCAAGGAGGCAAACGGAGAAGATTAGTGAAGACCCCTCGTCTTGGTGACGTGGGTGTGGCAAAACCCTTTGGTGCGTGCCACAACGTGGATGTAGGAAGATCTTCACGATCTTGCCGAACCAGGATAAAAACTTGTCTCCTCGGGAGTTTGCATCCTTCTCCTTCCCTTTCTTTTATGCATTTATATTCCGCAAAGTTTCTATCTACTAGAATGCATAGTTAGTCGCGTAGGGAATATGGCTTTGGAAATTAAGTTTCAATTGCTTAGAATTTTTTCGAAGAAAGCCCAATTCACCCCCACTCTTGGGCATTCGGTCCTTACAGCCAGCCTGCAGCTGTCCCATAGTTTGTATCATGGTCTGCATGAGCTGGTTCTGCATAGCCAAAAGCTGCTCAATGTTGATAGCTCCATGAGCAGGTCCTTGTCCATTGTTGTTCTGAGGTGCTCCATGGTTCTCCTCCTCATCATTAGCATCCCTCTAGTTGCGAGTCCCCACCATCTGGAGAAAAGCAATAGGTAAGAATTAGAAAACGTCCCCACCTATATGCATCAAGGGATATGCATCTAGACAACTAACTAGCCTACATGGACATGGCAATGCTAAAGCATCCCAAAATCCTTTAGCAAGCAGCACACCAAGCAAGAACACATCGATTCCTGAGTGTTTCTATGTGCTCTAAAGTGTCCATTCTATCTAGGTTGCGTCCTACGGTCAACCTGTGGCTCTGATACCAATTTATGAAACCCGGTTCCGAAAATGAACCAAGTGAACGCATATGTGTGCCCAGGATGTTCAACACACATACACGAGTGCATTCACAAAAGAGTATACAGAAAATTACCACAAAACAAGATTAATTAACCAAATTTATTACAAATTCAGAATATTCTCGAATACAAACTCTAATGATTGTTAATGACGAGTTCAACTAATGCAGTGGAAATAAACTAATAAGCAAACTAAACAGCTAGGCAACATAAGCGATAGGGTAGCGCAGCTCCAATCGACACCACAGGCAAAGCTGATGGCAGACACGGCCTAGAACGCCGCATATCGCCATTAAACTCCCAATCCTGACCTACAACTGTTGGGGGGATTGCAAGAGTGAGTACATGTCATACTCAGCAAGTGTGGAAAGTATGACATGTGGCTGATTCAAATGACGAATATAATAATGGCTAAGTGCTGAAAAGTACATTAAAACATTTGGAAAGCAATATATTACATGTATATGAAATAAACCCATCATAAGCCATGTAGTTATCATAATACCAGTCCATATTCCATATCCATCATCATATACCAATATCCATATTCAATGCCATAATTCAATTCATAACCATCCATAACCATAATACAAACCATAACCATACCAAATCCCAAATTACCTCTAATCATGTGAGGGTCCAGGTTGCTCATAACCGGGAGCACGGCTATCATGATAGTTTTAGACACACTCTGCAGAGGTTGTACCGCTTTACCCACGTGTTTGTGATTTCATCACCTTTCGATGACCATAGAATCTCAATTATGTCGTCTCACACTTCCGTAGGTGTGTGGCCAAGAGATCACAAAATAGCCTTTACAAAGGGATTAATAGCCTATTTAGACCCCACTGAGGTTTCACCAGTGGCGATGTCTCCAACTGAGCACATCTTCAACCAAGGGCCCCCTCTTGAGCCATTCGGATCCCAGGGTAGTCCCACCAATCATCAACAAACCCAATCCGACTACCCCTTCCCCGAGCATCCTTAATGGTCCAAATAGCACTAGCAAAGCCCTAATTAATCAGCTATGCCGCACCCATACTTAGCCTTGTGGTGCCACCGTAAATCCTGGATGGTCGCTCCACGAACCGGTCCTTGGATCTAAAGCAAGTAAACCACCATACATCCAAGCCATCCACATACCAAGCTTGCTTAGATCACCCATTACCATATCAGATTTAACCAGTTCATGTCAACCACAATCTCATTAATGCATAATTAAATTAAGTAGTGTAGTTGTTCTTCCATCCCAATTAATTAAGCGAAGCAAAAGCGTAAAAATCCCATCCCGACTCTCTACCATATATTCCAGGTGACAAGGGTGGTTAAACAAAGCTAGTAAACTTCCTACCATAGGATTCCCATCAAATTGACATAAGCATGTAGTTCTGCAAGCAAAACATCTATTTTAAAAACAAGATCAATATGCTTCAAGGACACTTGCCTTGCTCTTGGGATTTATTCGGGTCAAAGACTTCAAACTCTTGGTGTGTAGATCCTCCGCAACACTCTCTAGCTCAGATCCGTCTAATCCGCACAATAAACATACAAGACAAGAATACAATCAAAGAGTGCACAAATATTACTCAATATGACATGACATGCATGATTAATGCAAATGCAAGGTTGAACTTGTTAATAGATTGCTTTTAAATGATCACTATCTAGTTCTAATAGATTTTAACAAGTTTATAGATGTTTGGATTTGATTAGATCGAATTTTAGAATTAATTTAACACAATTTAACCAGGAAAATCAGACAAGTCCGCTAGGGACCGGACAAGTCCGCACTTTACAAGATCAGCAGATTATGGTTTTCTAGATCAACGTGAATTTGGAGATTAGGGGTCGAATTTACGTAAGGAAAAGGAAATAAAAGGTATACCAGGTGTTTAGGACTCCAATAAATCAAGGATCTTGGAGACAACACTTGGATCTTGGTGATCTAGGGTTGATGATGAACTTGGAGACGAATTGGTGATGAAGAATGAAACTTGATGGAGATCTTGATCCTCTTTTGTTTCCTCCTCTTCTTCTTCTTGCTTAGGATCTCCTTCTCCCTCCTTGATGGCGTCTCTCCACGAACTAGGGTTTGGGTGGGGTGGAAAAGTGGCAAATAGATGTCAAGCCAAGGGGAGGGGTTGTTTATGTAGAGGTGGAGGCTAGGGTTAGATGAAATTCAAGTTTGGGATGAGTAGGGGTCGATTCAGAGTCCCACATGGGCTCTAAAAGAGTTAGGCACGGCGTCTCTAGGCCCACATAATGTAAAACCCAAGAAACAAGTCGTGAAACAAAAGATCAACTCGGAGTCGCGAAATATTGGACAAGTTCGAAAAGGACCGGACTAGTCCGAAGTTAGTCACAGAGAAATCAGACAACTCTGGCCAAAAATCGGACAAGTCCGACCTTAGTGAGAGAAGAAAACGGACAAGTCCGCTGGAACACCAGAATAGTCTGGACAAGTCAGGGACTTAGCAAATTTTTAAGGATTTTTGGAACACCGGACTAGTCTGCATAGGACCGGACAAGTCTGAAAGTGTCTAGAGGAAAAAACGGACTAGTCCTCAGCAAAAAGGGGCAAGTCCAATCGAGGTCAGAGAGAAATCGGACTAGTCCGCACCAAAATCGGACTAGTCTGCACTTTCCATAATTTTAAGTGCGGTTTTGTTCCAAATCAATTTTAAACTCATTCCTCTTTATGTGGATTAATGTTAAACATGTATATGAATATATGTAGAGCATGATGCATGAAAATGAGGGTGTTACAAATACCAGGGAAACCAATTACTTAATCCTCTTTGTAGTACAACTAGGAGTTGAACCCTCATCCTTTATTTGTGTGGGTTCAATTGTCGTGGTTGTGTAAACACTCATACTCTTGATTCATGGGGTTCTTCTTCAATGGATCAACTTCTAGATGCACCTTGTGACCAAAACACAATTGAGTCTTTATCCTTGATTTGTTAAGGCTCAATCACCTTGATTGCTAAAAGCTGATTGTTTCTATTTTGCGAGGAGTCTCCTTATGACTTCTCAACCCCGCGAGAACCTTGTATTCTTTCTATTCGCGAGATCGTTCTTTGATATCCCTTTGACGAGTAATGCATGGTAACTTTTCTTTGTCCGACGACCTTGTAGATGTAATGTATTAGACATCTTTGTATTTTGACAACATAATAGATATCAAGCCTTGATTTCGCTTATGTCGAGTACAAAGCATTTCATCCTTTAACTAGTTATTGAGATCACAACTCCTTGCGAGTTGATCTTTCCCAATAAATTTTGATATTCCCTGATTGCAAGATTTTCATTTATGTGACTTTGCGAAACGCCTTGATTTATAGTAAATGGTGACATTGATATGTTGGGAACCTTGTGGTTGCCATACATATTATAACTTCGCCGTTTTGACCACATAAGAGAGATGACATCTTTACTACTCTTATGTCACGGTAAAGTAGTCCGATTATTGACTACCTAATTGCCAAACTCGATCCAGACGAGATTAATGATTCACTGTTTAATCTCGCAAACTCCCTTGATTCTGTATTGAGTAACACTACACCCAGTTTAAAGGACTCAGTACACAAAGCCAATGTTGAAAGCAACTGGTGTCAAGGTCATCAGGATACTCAAGAGAGTTGAAGAACAAGTACTGATCCTCAGAATACAAGACTAGGGCAGTAAGGCCTTCATGAGAATTAACCTCACGAGTTAAGGATGCCCAATATCATAGAACCATTAATGTTCCTACTATGAAGAAGATTACTTCATTTTGACAGAAAGAAGAGGATCTCCACACAACCTAGCTACATCAACATAATTTGCTAAGACACAAACTTTATGGGGTGATCTCAATCATGTCGAGCATCCAAATCTGAGTTGCAGTACAAAGACACAAGCCACCAAAGCTAGATGATGTGGTTTACAACATAAGCTGGACTAGCCAAAACTTCAAGAACCTGCAGAAGAAGACGAAGAGTGTCTTTCTTCCAATCATGTGGAACGATGGAGTCATCTCATCAACAACTCGTCCTAACTTTATCATTTCTCTAGAATCTCGGGACGAGATTCCTATAAGGGGGGAGGATTGTAAAAGCCCACATTTGAGTAGAGCAAGAACACAAAAATGCGAACTTAAAATTTTTTGAAAGGGGACTTGGGAATCCAAACTCACATGAACCATAAGAGTTAACCAATGTTAACAAAATAGAAACTTGTTAAAACCATAAACTTTAATTTGAATATTTCACATAAACAATTAAGAGCTTGAATGCTAATTAAAATTCAAACTTCAACATCAACATGAGCAACATCGTGGTGTTTCAAGTGAAGATAACACCTTGCGTGGGGCCCACTTATCAGGTGTGCCACCAGTCAGTCCTATCCAAGGCGTCTTGGGTTTCGTCCTCTGTTTGTGCTTATCGAAAGCCAACGACACTGCCATGCCGCATCGTCTCATCCAGAACCCCTCACATTCTCCTTGCCCGACAAGTCTCGTCACTAGGCTCTACTACTTCCTATTTAATTAGGGTGCCATTTATTATTTTATGTAATGTTGGAGGTAACAGTAGAAGATCAGATCGAGGTGGGACCCACTTACTAGGGGGCCCCACACATCAGACCCCAAGAAGTTTAGAATTTCTTCCTTCTTCCACCACGCGTCAGTGCCTTCTCTGTCTACCGCTCACCAGTGTCCCTATCCACTAGATTCAGCAATTATAGGATTTTTTGTCATCTGAAAATAATTTTTGGAAGCAATTGAGGGTAAGGAAGAGGTGTACCCCACATGACGGTCTTATCCCCTAAATGCCAAGACCTCTGTTTTGCTTTCACCGTCTTCCCCGCTCTCGGCCTTCCCCGCGAGGTCACGCGCAGCGCCGAGCACCCCGCCGTCGGCTCCTGTTCTACCCGTCGCACGCGTCGCGCGCCGCTGGCAAAGCTCCCCCCTATCGCGCGTCCTCGTCGCACCACGCACGCCCCAGCTCGCCGATGCCTCTTCAAGCCCCAACGGCGTCCCATGCACCATGGCTTAGCGGCGCTCCACTCCAGCGCTGGCCTCCTGGTCGCCCCGGTCATCTCCGGTTGTGCGCGCCCTAAGTTGTGCCTTTGCACGAGCATCAGTGACGGCTGCCGTGCCCCCTCTCCAAGACACCGGCTGAGCACGCAGCCATGGCCGTCCATGTACTCTTCCCCTGCTCCCTCTTTCGCCAACAGGGTTCCTCACTCGCGCTCCATCCTGTCGCCGCGCCTTCTCGCCTCCTCGGCGTCGCGTGCTCCTTGTCCTCCCCGAGGAGCTGCACCCCCACAACAACGCCACCCCCACGCACCCCACTCCTAGTTTCCGCCGCGGCCGCGTTGATCCCCATCACTGATGCGCTTGCGTCGTACTTCTTCTGCGCCAGCACACTCTCGTCAATGTGCGTTTCCCTCATCGTCGAGTTGTGCTAGTCTCTGTTCGTCCCTATCTCTCTATCCTCATGATGCTCTGCTCCTCGGATCCGCCTCATCCACACGCATGCCTACCCCGCATCACCTAGCACGTGGCAGCGCGCGTTCATCTGTCCTGTTCCCCTTCGCACATACGGCACTGCCTGACGCCGTGCGCCTCCTCTACCGCGCTCACGATCACAATCGCAAGCCCCTGTGTCGCATTTGCTCGCGCTGTCATAACGCACCACTGCTACGTCGTCCCTATGCGAGCACTCGCCTATGGTACCCTGCCATCCAGTGCCACCATTGCAAGGGCATGAACCTCCTGGCCCTGACGCTTGCCAAGTGTTCGACGGGTGGTCTCCAAAGCATGGACCAACCTTGCTGCCACTGTTTGTTGTGCAACGTCTCAGTCCGCACGCTCACGCCTTATTCTGGTGACTCCACCCATCGAGCAAATGGCTCCAACCTCACGGCCATTCTTGCCAGTTGAACACGGTGGTAGCTGCCCATGGTAAGCTTCTTGGAAAACCCATCTGATTGTTTGTTCCGCTATGGGTTCTTCATTTTGACTTTGTTCATCCTATGATCATCGATACATTGCCTTTTGAGCCAAGCTGGGTACTGCTATGGCTATTGGCTACTGCACGCCCTCGAGTCCATCAAAAGATGTTCCACCTGGTGAATTGTCCATTGAGCTCCAATCGAGCCAAAGTAGTCGTTGCAGTTCACCGTCAACTCTTGGAGCCCTGTTGTACCCAACCACAATGGTTCTGCATCTAGTAGCTCGAATTCCTTGTGAGTCAATGCACCACCTCCCCAACAACGTCGACAAATATCAGCTCCACCTCAGAGTTAACCCGGGAATCCGCAAGGACCAGAAGGGTGTACAACTTGAAATGTTGATGACCAGTTCTGGATCTGCTTTTGTGGGAGTCCCTGGTGAGATGATTTTGTCTTTGTGCACACCATAACTATCCTCTAGAAAATCTCATTTCTTGAGTCGAGTTACTCACTCAGCTTTCACTCGTGTTACCATGACCTCTTGGCCATCACCTCTCGTTGCTAACTAGGTTTATTCCTTCTTAAGTTTATGCAACTTCATTAATTGAACCCTGAGTTGTAATCCTCTTCTTCAGATAGTTCCCTTGTGCCTTGACCTTTCTATGCTTCACTTTGATCTCTCGTGGTCATCGATACACCACCAAGTCCAGCATTTCCACACGAGCTAGTTGTCCTTCTTTTTCGAGTACACAATTTCAATTGTTAATTACTAAACTGCATTTCACATATATGCATAATCATGTCGATAGGGATCGTGACAAAGGTGGCCGAAGAGGATCTTCGCTTGAAGGAGACTAGGAGTTCAATCTTGAAGTTTCATGGTGGATTCTTCGGGGGAAGATCAATCCTAACTATTAACATTTGCCTAGTCGCAAACCAAGGCAAGCCCCAATTTGCATTTAAACGCTATTTCAAAGTTTCTATTTGTATCACTTATGTCTAGGATGATTTTTGTGCATTAGGGTTAAGGTTCTTGTTACTCCACTTGCATGACCCACAAATCACATGAAGTATTGGGTAGGTCTACAGCTTGAGGCGTACAAAATGTCATGCTAATGTTTTGAGGAATCCAGTAGAAGTCGAGTAGTTGGAATCTACTCGCGAGATAGGATTTTATCACACAGGATGGATATGATCAAAGAATAAATTATGAATCTGAATTTGAGATCGAGCAGTGGGACAGGATGCAGCGAGACGTGGTCTCACGTGTGTAGCCCTGCTTGTGTCGATTGAGGACCGATCCGTGTGCGGCCCTGCTAGACAAGTTTGAACTGTACCAGATGCATACTGGGCATATGGAACCCAGGAAACCGATGTAACTTGATAACTTGGATGTCGAGGTATAGACCACTGCCGATAGGGGTGGGTTGAGGGCCGCAAGGTGTAAATCTGCCGTCGGGCACAGACACGCTCTATGCGGGGACCTTATGCCTGCGATGGTGGGACCGGTTTGTCGTTTGAGTTTCTTGTGAAAGGTTGCTGCATATGACGTTGTGAGGAGCAGCGCACGCTTCTTACGCACGGGTGTGCGTGACATGTTATTCGGGTGTCTATTGATTGCAATCACCGTCCCTCGCGGTTATTTGAGTATCGCTTGTTCACTGCATCGTGACGTAGTAATAAAGAGTAGTGGAATTATTATGGAATTGTTGCCATGATTATTATTATATTGCAACTTGTATGGATTAGAGATAGCACCATTAAAGTTTACAGTTTCCAAACACTTAACATGTAATAGCTTTACGTGCTTTGGGCGTGTAATATCATTAGCAAAACGTTTCTTGTTTGATTGTGGAGTCTATGATGTACCGTGCCTGAGGAATGTCATTTGCAACTTAAAACATGACTACAAGGATCCACTTGTAGGCGAGTCTACTTATGCTATTTCCTACCTATGTTTAGTCTTTACCTTGCATATGTCTAGTGAGACGGGTCAGTTTTGTTGAGCCTTATGCTCACGTTTGCAGTTAACGAGCTTTTGCAGATTATACCATTGATGAAGGGCCTGACGAAGAAGCCTTACCCTCATCAGGGTTACGGCTGAGTGGGAGTCATGCATGCCGCCGTGATAAGAAGAGTGAGTGCTGCTAGTGTGAAGCGTCCTAAGAGCATGGACGCCTTTGCTTTTGCATAGCTAGGGTTGAGAGTGTAGCTATGATGTATAGACTCTTTCCTTCATTTAGTATTGTAAAAAATTCCGATGTGTTTATAAATAAAAGATTTGGGTTCTAATTTATTCTGATTCTTTTCATGTATACTATTGGGTGTCGCATCGCACGACACCACCCAATGAGATCCTTGGATGTTGGGACCCATGTCACCACACGTACGTAGCAAGCCATTAGATCTGGTACAAGCATAAGATCGCCCCGGGGCCACCTGCTGAGCCTTGGAGCCCACTTGTAGGGCATCTGGCCTTACTATCAAAGGATTGGGTGGCAAACGACTTAGACAACGCCATTCAGACACACTCAGATCCAATCTTAGATTCACTCAAGCACTCACAAGCAATACAACTCTCACCGTGGAGTAGGGTGTTATGCTCCGGCAGCCTGAACCACATTAAACCACCTTCTCACCATACCTCATACGCGTGACCTCACTGGAGACTAAGCCCCTGCCTAAAAAAATCCTCTGCAGGTTGCTCTCAAAGCAAGTTCGGGGAAAGTGTCGTTCGCACACTTCGACATTTGGCGCGTCGTGTAGGGGGCTTTCCCTCAAGGTTCCACACATCTGTGCATAATAGTGAACATTTATCTCAACACCACCTCCACTCGTCCCTCCCTCCATGGCCAAGGAGGGGAGGAGGGGGCCACTCCCCGCTTCAGAGCGAGCCGATCAAGCAAAGCAATCGGCCACGCGGAAGCTATTGCTGCCACCACACGATGACTTCCTGCCGCATTGGCAGCAATGACACCGTCGGCTCCGGGCGTTGGTAGTGCGCGAGTTTGATTAAGGTACTTGTGGCACATCCAGGGTCTTTTGACCGTCCTCCTGTTTGGGGTTATTTGATGCCAAACGGTCTCCCCCATGAAAGGCCTACGCCAATCGGGAGGTCCAGGGTGTGCATCCTACTTACCCTGGTTCTGTACCCTAAGCGTACACTCTGCTTCCCCAGCGCTACGGCTGAGTACTGGAGGCCAAACGGCACACACCCTGAACATGGCGAGAGCTGGGGAATCTAGGTTATTTTGGTTATTTTCTTGCTCGGGGCCTCGTGGTATTGAACGGTCCCTCTCATGAAAGGCTAATGCCAGTGGGAGGTCCAGAGTGTACAGCTTGCTCAGTCTAGTCCTGCACCCTAAGCGTGTACACTTTGCCTCCCCAGCGCAGCGGCTGGGTACTGGGGGTCGGTCGGCTCATACTCCTGTTAAGTCCAGCATGAGGTCCAAAGTGTGCAGCCTGCTTAGTATGGTCATGCACCCTAAGTGTGTACACTCTGCCTCCTCAGCACTACGGCTATGTACAAGGGGATCGAACGACCCATACTCCTGAGCAAGGCAATAACCATAACTTGAATATTGTCACACTATATTACCATGTTCGTTACCTTATGCTTTAATTTATGCTTACTTTAGCATATCGTTCGCCATATGCCTGATTACATTTCCCCGGTCTTGTCCCTAGTTAGAGTCGTGCTATAATACTGCAGGCGGGTCTGCTTGAGGTACCTATGATGTATCTGGGTCCCTTGGTTGCTTCCCTGCTCGGGGCCTGTGGTGCCAAAAGGTCCCTCCCCTAAAAAGCTAACGCCCGTGGGAGGTCCAGAGTGTACAACCTTCTTAGCCTAGTCCTGCATCCTAAGCGTGTACACTTTGCCTCTCCAACGTTAACAGCTAAGTACAAGGGACCGGACGGCACACGCTCTTGAGCAGGGAGAAACCATAATTTAGATACCATCGCACTGAATTACCCATTCACCGTAAGTACATCTCGGGATGATAAGACATAACGAAACTAAGAGTAGGGGGAATGTGACCGGTAAAGTGCAATTACTTTCTTTTCTATCATGCATATGTACGTCCCAACCAGATACAAGTTCGGAACAGCCACTTGGGATGGTATAATGGTGGCCCCACTTGTGGGATCGTCACCTCTCCCGAGGTGGGCCCAAGGGCTACTGTCGGTACCCTACAGATCAGGTACCCTTGTGTACATGCAAGAAGAAGCTCCGGACTCAGCCTCCCCACTGAGGCGGGTCTCGGGGCTTCCACGTGCCTCTTGCTCCAGACCCAACCTCCTCGCTGAGGAGGGCTCCGGGGCTACCACGCGTCTTCTGGCTCAAAAGCCTTGCTCCCACCAAGGAGGGATCCAGAGCTGCCATGCGTCCTCTGGTTTCGGGCCCTTGCTCCTGTCAAGGAGGGCTCCAGAGCTTCCATGTGTACTTCGGCTTTGGACCCTTGCTCCCGCCAAGGAGGGCTCTGGAGCTGCCACATATCCCACAACCTGCAATGCTCGTGGGCCCCAAAGAGTAAAGAGAACCATGATCAGTCAAGTCGCGCATTGAAGGCATGTGCCTTCCTCATGCGCACAATGCAACTTGCACCCCTGTCAGGTGCCGTTGTGCCCAATCACATCGCAGTGAAGGCGCCGCAGGGATACCCCATGCTGTCGAGTTTGTAGCTTACGGTGATAAGACGGATGGGACATTCGTTGCCATCATCAATGACTATACCTATCCACTGGCGTCCGACGCGGCAAGACGGCGGGTCTTCAAGCCGCGGTGAGGGACAGTGTATGTAGCAAGCCATTAGATCTTGTACAGGCATAAGATCAACACGGGGCCACCTGTTGGGCCTCGAACCCCACTTGTAAGGCGCATGTCCTTACTATAAAAGGACTGGGTGGCCACCGACTTAGAGAACATCATTCTAAATACTCGGATCCAATCTTAGATTCACTCAAGCACTTACAAGAAATACAACTCTCACCGTGGAGTAGGGTGGCTCGAACCACGTTAAACCACCGTCTCACCATACCTCATACGCGCGACCTCATCGGAGACTAAGCTCCCACCTAAAAAGGAACCTCTGCGAGCTACTCTCAAAGTAGGTTTGGGGGAAGTGTCATTCACACACTTGGACACAAGGTCTTTGAAATATTATTGGAACACTGCACTGGTGAACTGAATCCTGTTGTCGGTGATGATCCTATTTCGGATCTCGAACCTGCACACAATCGACTTGATGAACTTGACTGTGGACTGCTTGTTGATGGTGACAACAAGGGCTACTTCTAACCACTTTTTGAACTTTTTTACGGCGACGTAGAGGTATCGTTACCCTCCGACGGCCCTGGGGAAGGGCCCCAGGATATCCAGCCCCCATATTGCAAATGGCCATGAGGACGAGATTCTCTACAGCATCTGCGCTGGTGTGTTGATCCGCTTGGCGTGAAACTGGCAGGCTTGCATCTCTTGACTACCTCGACGACATCCTAGAGAGCTGTCGGCCAATAGAAGCCATGCCGGCAGACTTTACCGACAAGCGTGCAGGACGAAGCATGATTCTCGCACTCGCCTTCGTGGATCTCTGTGAGCAAGTTGTGTCCTCCTCCTGGGTTATGCACCACGTTGGTGCTACTACAGTAGAGATCCCCCTCTACCAGCATGTCTCTCTTAGCCAACCGAACGATCCAATCAGCAGATGCATGTTCTTCGAGAAGGATGTTGTATTTTAAGTAGTCTTGGATCTTCGTGATCCATGCATCAAGGCTAGCTTGAGCTTCTGGATCTTGGGCACCGGGTTGCACGGAGTCCCCGGTGATGCATATGATCCTTGGCAGGCTCCATGGTTGCAGACCCGCTGGAACCGCCAGCATTGAGCTGCTGGTCTCGCCCACTTTGCCCAGTTCAGCAGGTCGGGCTGTAGGTCACGTCAACTTTCGTTCAAAGACACGTTCAGGCACCGGGGTCCCGTGGAGGGCTTTGTTGATAGGTCATCAGTGACAAAGTTGTCGGCGTGGGGTACATGGCACATGTTCTAGGCTTCAAAGTCCTTCTCCAGCTTTTGCACGTGCAGGAGGTAGACTGCCAACTGAGGGTCGTAGCAGCAGCACTCCCCCTAACTTGCTTGATGATCAAATAGGAGTCTCCATTGACCAATAGTTGGCGAACGCTGAGGGACAGCACGGTCCTAAGCCCGAAGATGAGGGCTTTGTACTCTGCCATGTTGTTAGTTGCTTTGAAGTTGAGGCACGCCATGTACTTGAACTACTCCCCCGTCGGCGTGAGGAATAGCACCCCGGCTTCATCCCCCTACTTATGCGAGGAGCCATCAAAGTAGTGGGTCCAATTAGGCCCGTTGAAGACCGGAGCTTGGACTCTAACACACCGTTATCAGGGCCCCATGGGTTTCTTGGTGATGGTGTCCACTCAGCTATGAAGTCCGCCAGTGCCTGACTCTTGATCGTGTGGTGCGAAATAAAATCTAGCTCAAACTCTGCCAGCTCCATAGCCCATTTAACATTGTTGCCAGTTGCGTTTTGGTTGTGGAGCATTGCCCTCAGTGGGAATGAGGTCAGTACTGAGATCCTGTAGGTTTGGAAGTAGTGGTGGAGCTTCCTTGACGTCACTAGCACTGTGTAGAGCAGCTTGTGTACCTCGAGATACCTTGTCTTGGCATCATGGAGGACTTCACTGATGAAGTAGATCGGACGTTGAATGGCCCAGACCCTCCCTGGGAGGTCTGGTTCGTCTTCTTCCATCGGCTCCAGACCTACGGCTCCAGGCCCCCGGGATCCAGGTCGGCCCCTGGGGGTTGGACCCGGGCCTTGTCCGTCGAGGCCCGTGTGGGGTTCTATTCGGTCTTTGAGGGCAGGACCTGAAGACATCGTAGTTGTTAGGGCACCCTAAAGGGTCCAAGTCTAGGGACTCAGCATTGGCAGCAGGGGCCTCACCTGACACTTGTGGTTGATGGGGCTCCGACCGCTCCACGACCAGGACCATACCCACCACCTCTGTTGTGGCATCAATGTAGAGGAGTAGAGGTTTGTTGGGATCCGGATCTACCATGATCAGCAGCAACGTGAGGTGTCGCTTTAACTCATGGAATGCTTCTTCTGCCTCCTTTGTCGTGGAGCCTCCTTGGTCCAGACGAAGGGATCGGACCTGCGCAGGAGCTTGAAGAACAAAAGAGCCTGTTGAGCCAGTTTAGAGATAAACTGACTGAGCGCAACCAAGCATCCCGTGATCTTCTGCACATCCTTGATGCGGGCCAGGGGCCGCATCAGCTCGATCGCCTTGATCTTCTCTGGGTTAGTCTTGATTCCTCGGTGTGAGACCAAGAAATCGAGAAGCTTCCCGGCAGAGACCCCGAACACGCACTTGTCGGGGTTGAGCTTCGTGCGCGTGGAGCGCAGCCTATTAAAGACTAGGACGAGGTTGTCTCGTAAGGTTGTATGCACTTTGATTTTGACAACGATGTCATCGACATACACTTCTACCAGGTCCCAAATAAGGTCTCTGAATGTTTTATGCATGGCACGTACAAAAGTAGGTAGAGCATTCTTAAGACCATAAGGCATGCAGACATAACAATACAGACCATCTACTGTTATAAAAGCAGTGTGCTCTCCAACCTCTCTAGACATCAATATTTGATGAAAACTGGAATAAGCATCTAGAAAGCACAGCAGATCGCAGCCTGATATAGATTCTACAGTTTGGTCTATTCTAGGGAGAGGAAATGAATCTTTAGGGCATGCCTTATTATGACTAGTGTAGTCAATGCACATTCGAAGCTTCCCGTCGGCATTGGAGATGACAATAGGGTTGGCCAGCCACCGGGGGTGGTGGACCTCTTGGATGAAGTCGGCATCGAGCAGCTTCTTGATTTCTTCACGGATGAAGTTCTGTTGCTCGATGGATTTCTTCTGAGGCTTTTGCTACACTGGTCAGGCATCGGGTAAATCTTCAGATGGTGCTCAACCACCTCCCTGAGGATACCGGGCATCTGTGACGTTGATAGGCAAACACATCGACATTCGCTCGGAGTAAGGTGATGAGCATGAGTTCCTATTTATTATCTAGACCCCCCGCTCTGTGGGTGGTCTAGGCGGCATCAGAACCGACTTGGATAACCTTGATGAGGACGTCATCGCTGTCGGAGGGTTGCACCCTGGGTGTAGATATTGAGTCGCGCTTGCGTGTGCTCGTGGGGGTTGGCTTGCTCCTGCGCCGCCAGGTGTAGGCGCCCGGGCTGCCGCAAGTGCTTGGAGCTTCTCCAAGGCTAACACTGCGGCGTACCGGTCTCCACAGATCCTGAGGATGCTGGTGGGTGTAGTCATCTTCAGGACCAGGTAGCCATAGTGGACTACGGCCATGAACTAGTACAGGGTTGGCCTGCTGATGATGGTGTTGAATGGGAGAACGACCTCCGCCATGTCGAATAGGATGCTCTCCGTACAATAGTTCTAGAGTGTCCCGATGGTCACCCGAACACTGATGTAACCGTATGAGATGACGTGTCCTGGGCCCACCCTTGAGAATGGGATCGAGGGGGTGAGCTTGGATATGGGAATGTGCAGCTTTTGGAAGGCTCCACGAATGATGAGGTTGAGGTCGGCCCCTCCATCGATCAAGACGTGGTGCATCTTAACGTTCGCGATGGTTGGGGAGACGAGGATTGGCAGCAGCTCAGCTCCTGCCATGCTCTTGGGGCAGTCGTAGGCATTGAAGCTGAACGACATCTCCTGATGAGTAGGTTTAGGCCCGATCTTCTGAAAGGTAAGTCAATTGGGGTGGAGAACTCAACGTTGATGATCTGCGGCACTCGAGCAGATCGAATACCCCTGCAATCACTACACCACTGCTCCGTTGGTTATCAACCGTGCGGCACACGCATGACCTTGCCAACAAGGCTAATCCCTGCAAGTGAACCTAGAACACAAGCAAGAACGTAGAAGACACGATCTGAAATTGAGAAGTTGGGGTCTCACAAACCGTAGAACGGCGAAATTGTTATTCTAAGCAAAACCCACCCAATATGACCGGCGGATGCATTATTTAAAGGCTAGGGTTCAGCCAAAACACGATTATACGCATCCCTAATGGACTCTCATAGGATGCAAGGCCCAAAGGCCCGATTCGGTGGCGCAGCACTGGACAGAAATCTGGACTCGACTTGTTTCAATGATTCCCAATGACTCCGGAGGAATTTTGAGGTGGGACCAAAACCATTAGAAAGTTTATCTTCTTCTCTTTTCGTGCATATGTAGAACATCGAAAACAGAGTCCGTATGCCTCATGGGTGTCCGTTTTAAGGTGGACTGCTCCTGGACTCCAAGTTGAACTCGAGTCCGAGTTGTAAATTGTTTCCATCAACTTGTGGACGTCCTAGCTGGTTCTCTACGCGCTCAAGGCCTCTTTACTTTACTTGTTGATATTGTCCATTATTCCTAATAACAATTAAATCATCACATAGCAATCTCTCAAACTCACATGCAAAAGAAGTTAGGAACGAATTCACCTGTTGATTTATTAACTGTGCTCGTGCCCTTGTGATTGGTCCTTGCAGTTCAATGTGCGTCTCCGCTGTTGTGATGTCCTCATCATCCTCCTCCTCTTGAATTGGAGTCGTCCTCGACTCAAGTTCATCTTCTTCTCCCAAGTACGGTCACAAATCTGAAATGTTAAATATAGGACTAACCCCAAAATCGTGAGGCAATTCAAGCTTATATGCATTATCATTAATCTTTTCAAAAATCTTAAAATGACCAGCAGCTCGTGGCATAAGTTTAGATTTCTCAAGTCAGTGAATCACTCTTTTCTCAAGTGTAACCACACCAATTCACCCGGTTCAAGATTTACTTCCTTTCTACCTTTACTACCTGCAATCCTATACTTCTCATTCATCTTTTCAATATTTTTCTTTGTAGTTTCATGCATCTTAAGAATGAATTCAGATCGTTGTGTAGCATCCAAATTTATAGTTTCAGAAGGAGGTAAAGGTAGTAAATCAATAGGAGCATGGGGATTGAAACCATACACTACCTGAAATGGACTTACCTTTGTCGTGGAGTGAATGGATTTGTTGTAAGCAAATTCTATATGTGGTAAACACTCCTCCCACAACTTCAAATTTTTTTTCAAGACAGCTCGCAACATAGTGGATAAAGTACGATTAACTACCTCGGTTTGTCCATCCGTTTGTGGATGACATGTAGTTGAAAACAGCAACTTGGTTCCCAGTTTATACCACAATGTTCTCCAAAAATGACTTAAAAATTTTGCATCACGATTAGAAACAATGGTATTTGGCACACCATGTAAACGAACAATTTCCGTCATAAATAAATCAGCAATGTGTGAGGCATTATCATTCTTATGACAAGGTATAAAGTGTGCCATTTTGGAAAAACGATCAACAACTACAAAAATACTATCCCTCCCCCTCTTAGTCCTAGGCAATCCCAAAACAAAGTCCATAGAAATATCCTCCCAAGGTACACTAGGAACAGGAAGAGGCATATAAATACTATGTGGGTTAAGGCGAGACTTAGCTTTGTTGAAAGTAGTGCATCGTGACACATAGTGCTTGACATCATGCCTCATCTTTGGCCAAAATAAGTGTGTAGACAGCACGTCTTCAGTTTTCTTCACTCCAAAATGTCCCATCAAACCTCCTCCATGTGCTTCCTGCAAAAGTAATAGACGAATGGAGCTAGCTGGAACGCATAGCTTGTTAGTACGATAGAGGAGACCTTCTCGCAACACATATTTATTCCAAGTTCTTCCTTCTCTACAATTTTCAAAAGCATCTTTAAAGTCCAAATCAGTAGGATATAATGCTTTTAATGTTTCCAAACCAAGGATTTTATGATCAAGTTGGGACAACATGGTATAACACCTTGATAATGCATCAGCAATGACATTTTCCTTCCCTTTCTTATGTTTAATGATGTATGGAAACGACTCTCTGAACTCAATCCATTTAGCATGTCATTTATTCAGATTGGTTTGACACTTAAGATACTTCAATGATTCATGATCGGAATGTATGACAAACTCCTTAGACCAAAGATAATGTTGCCAAGTTTGTAATACTCGCACTAAGGCATACAATTCCTTATCATAAGTGGAATAATTTAGAAAGGACCATGAAGTTTTTCACTAAAGAAAGCAACGGGTTTACCTCCTTGTATGAGAACGCCTCCAATACCAATGCCGCTTGCATCGCATTCTAGCTTAAAGGTCTTGTCAAAATCAATGCCGCTTGCATTGCATTCTAGCTCAAAGGTCTTGTAAAAATCAGGAAGTTGTAGCAATGGTGCTTGTGTAAGCTTCGATTTGAGAGCATCAAAAGCTTGTTGCTGCTGTTCGCCCCATCGAAACGGCACTCCCTTCTTCGTTAGCTCATGTAGAGGTGCTGCAATGGTGCTGAAATCTCGCACAAAACGCCAATAAAAACCTGCAAGACCAAGAAAACTACGAACATGCATGACGTTGGGGCTGGCCAGCTGGTGATTGCTTCAATTTTTGCCTCATCCATCTCAATTCCCTGCGAGGAAACAACATAGCCAAGAAACGAGACTCGATGGGTGCAAAAGACGCACTTTTCGAGGTTACCAAAAAAATGTGCATCTCTCAAAACAGTAAAAACAGCACGTAAATGATCAAGATGTTCATCATATGACTTGCTGTAAATGAGGATATCATCGAAGTAAACCACCACAAATTGTCCAATGAAAGCACGTAAAACCTCGTTCATTAAACGCATAAAGGTGTTGGGTGCATTAGTTAAACCAAAAGGCATGACTAACCACTCATAAAGTCCAAACTTGGTTGTAAATGCAGTTTTCCATTCATCTCCTAGTGCCATTCTAATTTGGTGGTAACCACTACGCAAATCAATTTTCGTGAAGATGATAGCACCACTCAATTCATCAAGCATGTCATCTAAGCGAGGAATAGGATAACGATATCAAATGGTGATGTTATTAATCACTCGACAATCAACACACATGCGCCAACTACCATCTTTCTTAGGAACTAAAAGAACAGGAACGGAACAAGGGCTAAGGCTTTCACGAATGTACCCGCGGTCCAAAATATCTTGGACTTGTCGCTGAATTTCCTTAGTTTCCTGTGTATTCGCCCTGTATGCTGCACGATTTGGCAAACTTGCTCCTGGAATCCAATCGATCTTGTGTTCAATGCCTCTCATCGGTGGTAAACCAGGGGGTATTTCGGAGGGAAACACATCTTCAAACTCCTGCAAAAGGTTAGCAACAGCAAGGGCAATGCAATAGACAATTTATGAAGTGAAAACATGCCTTCTTTGCAAACTAAAGCATAGCACATCCCCTTAGCATCGAAAAAATCAGCAAGGTCAAATTTAGTTGCGAGCAACGATGGTGATTTTAACTTAATGACTTGTTGTTTTTCAGATTCTAATTTTGTTGCTTTGCCATCACGAATTTTACTCTTCTCAAAATGCACAATGTCAGCAGGAGTCATGGGGAGCAAAGTGATTTTCTTTCCCTTATGCATGAGAGTATATTTATTCGTTCTACCATGATGAATAGCATCTGTATCAAATTCCCAAGGACAATCCAATAAAAGAGAGCAAGCATCCATAGGAACAACATCAAAATCAGCAAAATAATGGTAAGAACCAATTGAAAAATGTATTCTCGCTGTTTGTGTTACCCAAACCTTACCGCTGTTGTTGAACCATTGAATGTGGTACGGATGAGGGTGTGCTCTTGTTGTCAAACCAAGTTTCTTGACGACGTTCGTGTTCACCAAGTTATTGCAGCTACCTCCATCAATTATAGTGTGTACACGGCAGTCATTGACGACGAGAAACATGTGGAAGAGGTTGTGTCGTTGTAGCTTGTCGTCGGTCTCCACTTTGGAGCTCAAGGCACGCTGCACAATTATGCTCCTATAGTTTTTGTCGCCGTTGTACCAACTACCTCTTCTTCGGTGTGTTCGTCATTTGGATCTGTAAAGTCAGTAGCAAGAGAATATTCATCTTCAATATCCGAAGTACTATCATACCCGCCATCGTCGCGTGCTATGTATGCTCGTTTGCTCGGGCAATCTCTCATCTTATGACCAAGTCCCTGGCAACGGTGACACTTAATGTCGGAAGTATGACCCGTAGAAGGAGTGGACGACGAAGGCTTGAATGATGTTGCCTTGCTGCCTTCCGGCACGCGAGAAGGTGGAGCAGCAGGTATAGTTCGTTGGCCGCCATTGGATGGTGTAGTCGCTGCACGGGGGGTCGAAGATGGTGCTGTTTTGGATGGTGTAGACGTCTAACGTGGCGTGAAGTTGCTCCTCGTGCGTTGTTGCTATTGTTGTCGGCCCTACAATTCTTTTTCTGCCAACATAGCAAGCTAAAACAATCTGTTAATAGTATCATATTCCTTGTAATCAACAGTGTCCTGAATTTCACGCCTCAACCCCCCATAAAAATGAGCTATTTTATCATCCATGTCCTCTACTACCTCACAACGCAGCATACCCTTTTGTAACTCTTGATAATACTCCTCTACAGACATGTTACCTTGGTCTAAGCACTGCAATTTTTTGTGAAGGTACCGCTGAAAAGATGGAGGAACAAATCGAACACGCATAGCTTCCTTTAATCTATCCCATGGTGGAGGATCAGTTCTAGTTTTAACAAGTTCATTCCACCATATGATAGCAAAGTCCTTAAACTCACTAGTGGCTTGACGAACTCTATGTTGTTTAGGAACAAGATGGGCATTAAATTTTTGCTCTACTGTCATCTCCCAATCAAGATAAGCCTCAGCATCATAAGCACCCGAAAAAGAGGGTATAGTAAATTTCACTTTAGCAAAAGGATCATCAGGAGGACGATTATAATTGTTATGATGATTATTACCTCCCATACCTCGACGATAAAGTGGTAGTCTTGGCTGATTGTTGTGATCTTCCATATCATCATAAGCATTGTTTTCATGTCTTCCAGCGAGAGGCAACTGAGCCTCAAAAGTATTCATCCGAAGAGCAAGGTCATCAAGTTGGCGAGTCAAGTTCGCCAATGACTTCTCCGTTGTTGCGTTGTATTTGGCGAACATATTTGTCATGGTCTTCATCATATCACGTAACTCAGCATGTTGAACACATTCATCATCATTATCTTCTCCTTCCATTGTTAGTAGGAAACAAAAGACAACAAGAATATGTTATCCCTATCAACTACAGTGACAATGTGAAAGGTGGAAGAAAACAATCTCTCTCGCTCAAGCGTCTTACCACGCTCTTACAAGTGTTCTTACAGACACAGCAGGTGGTGTGGACGGTGAGATGAACCGATGAAGCGTGGGATGATTGCATAGGTACCTGTCATGCTCAAGAGAAAGGTGGAGCTTGGATGGCACAATATGGTGGCTAATAAGCAGAAAATCATTAACAAGTAAACAAAGTTGAGTAAGTATTCAATGTAGGAAACTGTTACTGGTCAACCAAGTGTCGTAGGTACTAGCACAACACAAGGAAGTATCAAGGCAAAAGAAAGACAGAATGATGTAGCCAACAAAACAGCACCAAGTGGTATAGGCCAACTGCTTTAATATGCGTGCTTCTCACTATTTTTTTCTTTTTTGTAATATTTTTTTGATATTTTTTTCTTTCCTCAGGAGCACGAAGATATGAAGCACACAAATTTGCAGCTCAATTGGATGTAATATGCGGCCTACAGAAAATCAAGAAGATTCTTTAAAATTCGTGCTGAAACTTCGGAGGCTGGATAGCCTATCTTCTGAGGGGAATTTGGGCAATCTAATTTTGCCGAAAAATCGCGTAGATGAATTTGAAAAAAAAATCATCTGATTTCGAGTTCGTATGCGAAAGTTATGGCCGTTTTAAGGTAGGTTGTCCGAGTTACGTTTTTTGGATGTTGATTCCAACTTGGTTTGAGAACAGAACTCACAATCGGATATGAAAACGATCGGGAATTTGCACAACAACTAATGGGGTGGTGTGTGATGATTCAAGGATGAGTGGTACAAAGGTTTGTCACCTAATCTAGGGCTGGCGATGCGGGAGTTCACGCAAGGCGGCTAGCTAGGGCAAACAGATGAACGTGGTGGATCGGTTTGTTATTTAGGGATTGTGGAATAGGTGTCGAACAGCAAGAAAACAAGGAAGAAAAATGATAACTAGGACCCAAAACACAAAGCTAAACTAGCAACAAGACTCGACCACACGAATGCAAACTCAACAATGCAAACTGAAAAATGAAACTACAGGCACTATAGTCTAGGAAGCGGGAAAAACGATCTAATTTTTTTGTGGCTTTTCTGTGGACTCTAGGTACGAAGCAAAATCGATCTAATGGCAGGAAAACAAAGATACCTCATGGGCAACTTGGAAATCTGATATCAATTGATGAGTAGGTTTAGGCCCGATCTTCGGAAAGGTAAGTCGATTGGGGTAAAGAACTCGACGTTGATGATATGCGGCACTCGAGCAGATCGAATACCCCTGCAATAACTACACCACTGCTCCGTTGGTTATCAACCGTGTGGCACATGCTTGACCTCGCCAAGAAGGCTAATCCCTGCAAGTGAACCGAAAACACAAGCAAGAACGTAGAAGACACAATCTGAAATTGAGAAGTTGGGGTCTCACAAACCGTAGAACGACAAAATTGTTATTCTAAGCAAAACCCACCAAATATGACCGGCGGCTGCAGTATTTAAAGGCTAGGGTTCGGCCAAAACATGATTAGACACGTCCCTAATGGACTCTTACGGGATACAAGGCCCAAATGCCCAATTCGGTGGTGCAGCACCGGACAGAAATCTAGACTCGACTTGTTTCGACGATTCCCAATGACTCTGGAGGGATTTCAAGGTGGGACCAGAACCATTGGAAAGTTTATCTTCTTCTGTTTCCGTGCATATGTATAACGTCGAAAACGGAGTCTGTATGCCTCCTGGGCGTCCGTTTTAAGGTGGACTGCTCCTGGACTCCGAGTTGAACTTGTGTCCGAGTTGTAAACTGTTTCCATCAACTTGTGGACGTCCTAGCTGGTTCTCTATGCTCCCAAGGCCTCTTTCCTTCACTTGTTGATCTTCTCCATTATTCCTAATAACAATTAAATCATCACATAGCAATCTATTCTCAAACTCACATGCAAAAGAAGTTAGGAACGAATTCACCTGCTGATTTATTAACCGTGCTCGTGCTCTTGTGATTGGTCCTTGCAGTTCAATGTGCATCTCCGCTATTGTGATGTCCTCATCATCTCCATCTACTTGTGGTGTGGCGCTGGGCTGGTGGTAGGAGCTACCGAGGCCACCGCCCAGCGTAGGGTCTTAATCGCGTTTTAGGACGTGGGGTCCCAGGATCCCCCGTACATGACGTGGAGCGTCTTGTGGCACTCGTTGTCGCTGTTGGAGTCAGAGTACCCGTGGTTGTAGACTGCCTTTATCGCACGCTAGGCCTCCTGGTACTCCATCTCCATCTCCTTGTCCTCGTCAGCCTGAGGGTCCACCTTCTGCTTGCCTTCCTGCTGGCAGAAAGGCGCGCCTTCTTGGCGCTGCTGCCTCTGCTTGCGATAGTGCTCCGCGAGTTTCTTGATCTCCCAGCAGTCACCGGTGCTATGGCTCCTAGTGTTGTGTACCGGACACGGCTCGCGACTGTCATCGCTGTCAAGCGACTATCAAGAACGCTTGTTGGGGTGTGGCCCCCGGGCACCACTGGTCGCTGCAGCTGCGACGACGGGGGCCCCGACCAGTGGCCTATCCTTGCCACCGACCTTCTTATTCTTCTTGCCACTACCCTGGGGAGCAGCGCCTACTCCAGGCTGGCCGACCTTTCCCGCCTCAGGGGCGGGCTGCGAGTGCCACTCGCGACCTTTGGCTGCCCTGGCGCACTTGTCTGTTGTGCATGAACAAATTCTCGAGCATCTTCTTGTCCCTCACACCCTGCCAAAATGCAACTATGACAGAAGCATTTTGAGATGTGGGGGGTGGCGCTGTGTACCTGGGAGAACCGTTGGATGAACGATTGTACCGACTCTCAGGAATTCTATTGCACGGCATGGAGGTCGACCTTGGTGTTGGGACGCGTGTAGGAGCTGCTGAAGTCTCCATGAACTATCGGCACAACTCTTCCCAGGAGGTTATGGAACCCTGGGGCAAGTTCATAAGCTATGATCGGGCTGGGCTGGCTAGGGTGACAGGGAAGTAGTTGGCCATAATGGCCTCATTCCATCCTACAACAAGGATAGAGGTGGTGTAGAACTGCAGGAACTCGGCGGGGTTGATGCTCCCGTTATACTTCACCGACAAGTGAGGTTGGGAAACTTGCGAGGCCACACCACGAAGCGGAGATGCGGTGCTAGGGTCGCGCATCCCCCGCTCGCTCCTATCAGGGTAAGGTTTGGTGTGGCGTACACCTGTAGTGTGGGATGCGCCTCATACACTAGAGCTGCCAGCTGAGCGGTGTATGCCTGTGGTGCTGGCTACGCGGGATACGCCTGAAGTGCAGGTTGCGTTGGGTACGCCTGGGGCGCGGGATGCACAGGGTGCACCTAGGGTGCATGCTGTGCAGGGTATACCTCAGGCACACACTACGCAGGGTATGCTTAGGCACAGGTTGCGTAGCGTACCCTTGGGGCCCGGCACCTGGAGCGTTATAGTTAGCCTCGAGGTTGTGTCGTTTCTTCCGCTACAGCTCGATGGTGACGCGACTGTCTTCTGTGGCGCGACGCCGATCGAGCTCGGCCCTGAGGTCGGTCGTGGAGAGCCTGGTGGAGCAGGAGTAGGTCGTCCATCGGCCGACTATCGGCGTGCGTGACAGCGACACATGCGATGGAGTTGCCTATCGCCCGCCTTGTGGAGGCGTGTTGAGGGCGGCAACGACAAAATGGTTTATGTCATTGATCCAATGTTGCACTGCTCCCTGAGGGGCGTTCATCCCTAGTGGGTTCTGGAGTAGGGCGTGCGCTGCTTCCAGCGCGCTCTCAGGACTTGTTGCTGGTGGCACCGCAGGCGCCAAAGCAGCGGGAGTCTGCCGTGAGGTGCCAGCTCAGCTGCCTGCGCGGCCTCCTGCCGGGCCGGATCGACCTTCTCTGGTGCGGCAAGTGGGTTCGTTGTTTCCCGCCGTGATGCGCCGTACCCGAGAAGTAACATCAATGGACTTAATGTTCACCATCTTGTGTAGGCGCAAACTTATTGGAAAAAGCCCCCTTCCTTGTGTGCCAAATGTCGTAGTGTTTTTAATACACTTCCCCTGGACCTACTTAGGAGCAGCCTGCGGAGGTTCTTGTATTCATAGGGCTAGTCCCAAGGGTTTGCGAGAGTCGCGAGGATGGTGAACACACAGGGTATTTTACGTGGTTTGGGCCGCTGGAACGTAATACCCTACGTCCACGGGTGTGTTGTATTGCTCTTGCTTGTTGTGTGCTTGTGTAAGCTTGTGTGCGTTGAGTGCATATGAGACCAGATGTCCTAAGTCGATGGCTGCCCGATCCTTTTATATTCCAAGGTCGGGCAGTTTACAAGTGGGCTCGGGTCCCGACGTGTGACCCCAGAAAGATCTTAACCCTATACAAAATCTAGGGCTTTATGGCTGTTTGGTGATTCCTCTGATCGTGGCCTGAAGACTCGTCATCCTGCCAAGCTGATAGCTAGACGCTAAGCATAGTTGTTGATGATGGCAGAAAATGTCTCATTCGTAGTGTCACCGCATCCTACCATGTCAGCAGCGTGGGATAGGACTGCGGCACCTTCAGTGTGATGTGATTTGGCAGAGTGGCACCTGGCAGAAATGTGTGCCGCTCTCATGTGCTTGCGAAAGCGCATGTCTTGAATGTGTGACTCGACAAGGCATACTGCCCCTTACTCCTCGGACCTGCCACCCAGAGCGGGTTGCAGGGCACGTGGCAGCACCAGAGCCCGCCTGAGCGGGGGAGGCTGGGTCCAGTGATGCGGGCGATGTGGCAGCCCTAGAGCTCACCTCTGCGGAGAGGGAAAGTCCGGCCCTGGATGATACGTGACGGCTCCAGAGCCCGCCTCTGCGTGAAGGCCATCCCCTGAGCCGAGGGACGCGTGGCGGTCCCGGAGCCCGCCCCTGAGGAGGGGCGGGGTCCGGACCTGCAGGACGCGTGGCGGCCGCGGAACCCGCCTCTGTAGGGAGGCCAGCTCTAAGCTGAGGAGCACGTGGCGGTACCAGAGCCCGCCTCTGAGGAGGGGCGGGGTCTGGACCCGTTGGATGTGTGGCATCTCTGGAGCCTGCCTCAATAGGGAGGCAGGGTCCTTAGGCATTCTTAGCATGTGCGCGGGGTACTCAGTATACAGGTATGAACAATACTAACAAAGAAATAAAAACAAATAAATAATCGAAACATGACCAAAATACCCCTGAACACTAATGTCCCATAACCCTCTCTCCTATACCTACCTTCTCTTGACTCTCCTAAAGCACGCGGCAGCGGCAGAGCACGGGCGCGCTCATCGTCTATGAAAGCGCCGCTCACCGTCCATGAACCATCGGGTGCATGAGATGACCCCTTGGCTTGTTGTGGCCATCGCGTTGTATCTCCTCGTCGCCAACCTCACGGGATGTAGCGGCGGTGGAGGAGTCATCTCGGGCGTCTTCATCGCCATGCTCCTGGGCGTCCCCCGCTGCGGTGCCAGCGCCCGTGGCATGGAAGTCATGGCTCAAGGCGCAGAACGCCGACCTCGATCGTGCAAGCGCTGATGTCGCTGGACTTCTGTCTCATGTTAGCGTCATCCCTAATGAGTTGTTCATCCTGTGTTGTGGTACATGCTAAGATATGAACCAGAGCAGAGAAAAGCTTGTCTTCGCATGTTCCTGAAATTCCTCCTTGTCTTCCGTGAGCACTGCTGTCAGTACCTCTGTTAAAGATTATTTTTCCTCAAATATGTATGTCTTGCTTAGAAGTTGATGTTTCTGTTATTATATAACAGTTGGCTATGGTCATTGGGTTAGTGATGCCACAAATGACCATGATCCACAAGTCTGCAAGGGGTCATATTTAGCAGACTGTAAGTTAACAGATCAACTGGATAAAATTAGAACTCTTGGTTCATATCTGACTTAGCCAACGGGCCCGTAATCAGGCCTGGTAATCAGGCCTGCGTCGAGCAGCTTTATGTTCACGGCAGCTACCAAAGTAAGAGGAAGAGAGAGAGTGAGAGCCAAAGGGAGGCTAGCTGAATGATTTATTGTTCGAATGGTCATGTAATAGCTAGTTGTTGTTTGGTATTTTTGTTGCATTATTTGATACTGTAATATTTAACTATTTTGCAAATATTGACTTGTATTACCTATGTCTTTGTTGGATATTATGTAAAATATTGGGTGTGGGTTATCATATATGTGATATTAATTTATAATGTTAGTTCATTCATACATAATTGTTCGCTGCCTAAATGGTCAAATTATAGTGAAATTGTTGTCAAAATTCTATAAAAATTAAATTTTTTATGATTTACAAATTTAATTATAGTTGAATTATTGATAAAAGTGTTCAAACTGCTGCTGAATTTTTGGTACAATAATAAGGACAATGCTGAAATTTTGAGTCATACATGAAGATTACAATGTAATATAGGGTCAATGATGCAAGGGTAAATATGCCTTTTTAACATGGACTTAACATCGTTAAATAGTCTTAATGGAGTAAGGTCAATCCATTTGTTCAATTTGAAAAAAAAAAAAGGAAAAGTCAATTTTACTCCTCTGTATTATAGTCAAAGTCCTGATAACCCCTGAAGTTTTATTTGGTTCATGTAACGTTTAAATCTCACTAATCTAGTCTATTTTACACCCTTAATCGGTTTAGTAATCGTTGTTTGCTGATGTGGGTAGGCTGGGTTTGACACATCATCATGTTGATTTGGAAAAAAGAAAAGAAAAACAGGACACGTAGGTCCAGGAGGCCTTTTAGCGGTCCCTCGCCCTGGACAGTTTTGTAACTGATTGTGAAAGGATCAAAGGAAATTCAGCAGTATTTTAGACTGCCACTATACATTCTGGTGAGCGTTGAAACATACACCTGCCACTACACATGTGTAATTCAGCAGACATATTTTGACTGCCACTACACATTCTCGTCAGCACGATGATGTGTCAATCCAAGCCTAATTCCAGTCCAGTCAAGAAACAAGATTATTAAACCGATTAAAGGTGTAAAATAGACTAGATTAGTGAAATTTGGGGGTTAAATGAACCAAATAAAACTTTAGGGAGTTATCTGGACCTTGACTATACAGGAGAATAAAATGAATTTTTTTCTTAAAACAGAGTCATATGAACAAACCTTAAAAAACATGGTCAAACGTGCAGTTAGAATTCAAAACAGGATCGGTTTCGCAAGTGCCCCAATTTTGTCTAATTGTGCAATCCTGCAATCATGAATTTTTAGGCATTGGATTCACACTCTGGTGGCTGCAAATTTTTACTTAAATCCTCTCACATTTTTTCATATTTTTGGATATGGGTGGGAGGATTTAAGTGAAAATGTGCAACCACCAAAGAATGAGAATCCAACGCCTGAGAATCCATGATTACACAATTAGACTGATTGCATAGTAGTTGCTGCCATTTTATATATAGGTCCATGTCTGTAGTAAGGTGTTACAA
This sequence comes from Tuctoria greenei, assembly GCA_036927565.1. Classification (NCBI taxonomy): domain Eukaryota; kingdom Viridiplantae; phylum Streptophyta; class Magnoliopsida; order Poales; family Poaceae; genus Tuctoria; species Tuctoria greenei. The sequence goes on along the minus strand of JAYESD010000009.1, from coordinate 79,842,092 downwards.
AAATCACAGTCATTTGCGTCCCAAAGACCACGATGTTAGTTGTTGGCAGTCACGCCTGGAAAAGACCTTCACTCATAATGTCAGGGGTTATCCCTCGATGAGATACATCATCTCTAATTTTTGGACGCATGTGAAGCCTCTCGACCCTGACGAAGGTAGGGATACGGTCCAAGGGAGCATGGCACCAACAGTGAGCACTCTTAGTGTGGCAACTATCAAGATGCGGCATCGGAAGCAGAAAAGGTCACGACCATGAGCGGGGGTGTAAAAGTGCATCTAGGCATCTCTTGTGGGTTTTGGTGGATTTATGATAAGCAAATGAGATACTAACCAAATTCTTGAGATGAACGCAGTTTTTAATGAAATTATGATGAAAACGCAAAAAGAAGGGAGAGTGAGGAATCAAGTTGAAAGGAGCTCAAGAAATGATTATAATACTTTTTGTGTATGGAGTGTGTTGGATAAACACATCCCAAGAGCTCAAACAAATCTTAATCACTCTCACTGCACAAAGTTATACACACTTGCAAGCCCTTGTCAGGTACAACTGGAATGATGAGATTATTGCTCAGTTTTATGCCACCTGCTACTTTGCTAGTGATGAAGAGGAGAGGGTGACTTGGATGACACATGGATCCAAGTACACCATTACTTATGATGAGTTTTCAAAACCGCTTCACCTAGAAGACACTGGCAACAACAAGCTAACCATCCACAACATTGGTGTCTTGGAGAAGGATAAAATGAAGTTTCTCTATGACACTCGCTTGACATTCAATCCTCCTTCCACCAAGAACATGAAGCCATTCTTCATGGTTCTCATTAGAGTCCTTCGGAAGACAATAGCTCCGAAAGACGGAGATGCAGAAAGTGTCCAAAGATACTTGAGGACAATGATGAAGGTGATTAGCAAAGACGGGAAGTTTGATGTCTTTGACTACATTTGGAATGATATGGTGAATATCTCTTGCGCACCGAACAGATCCTGTGGCTATGCACCTTACCTCATGTACATGATTGAGAAAGTCACATGAATTGAGTTCGTGAAGGATGTGGAGCACACTCCTCTGAGGCCTCAGAAGCCTACCCAAGATACTCTCCCAGCTGCTCCATCTCCAGTGTCCAGTGAAGAGGCTCCGAGGAGAGCTCAAGGAGATGCCAGGAATGCTCCCGCTACTAGGACCCCTCCTCAAAAAGGGTCCTCAAGTGGCATCTTGAAGTACTTGGCCGCCATCTTAGGCTCATGCAAGAAAGCCGAAGTGAAAATCCATAAGTTGAATAAGGCAAGGAAGGAGGACATGAGATACATAAAGCAAAATTTCAAGCAAATCTGTCAGAAGCTGGAGATTGAGTCCATCACATCTCCAATTATCTCGGATGACTCCGCATTTGACTTCACTGAGCTCGCACCTTTGTCTCCCTCCGAGCTTGCTTACTTCAGCATTGGGGGCACCTCGAGTGGATCCGCTCCTCCTCCTCCTCAACCTGAAGATGAAGATGATGAGAGGACTTACAGCGAGGAATGAGCCTCTAGATCCCTCCTCTCCTTTTTGGTGCCTTGATGCCAAAGGGGGAGATATTGAGGGGGAGTCACTAGGTCCTAGCTGTAGGTTGCGAGAGGAGAGCTCAATTTGTGTTTCTTTTGTGTTGTAAAACTTTAACTGTGCTCTCTTATGCTATTGGACATGTGGTGTCAATCTATGACTTTGTTATGCTTATGACTTATAAATTATGCTCTGAATTTGGTATTCATGCTTGATAACCTTGATGTTGTCATGATTATACCATTTATCTTATTCATATCAAGATTATTATTCACACACATGTAGTTTTGCATACCACCATAAAGAGTGCACATATGTCTCATGTTTTCATTGCTTAATATGTTCCAAACTCATATGTGCACCCTTTATGAAAATTTTGCACTTTTAATCATATTTGTGAAATCTCAATTGGTTGTCATCAATCACCAAAAAGGGGAAGATTGAAAGTGCATCTAGACATCCCTTGTGGGTTTTGGTGGATTTATGACAAGCAAATGAGATCCTAACCTAATTCTTGAGATGGGCGCAGGTTTTAATGAAATTATGAAGAAAGCGCAAAAAGAAGAGAGAGTGAGGAATCAAGTTGAAAGGGGCTCAGGAAATGATTATAATACTTTTTTTGTATGGAGTGTGTTGGAGAAACACACCCCAAGAGCTCAAGCAAATCTTAATCACTCTCACTGCACAAAGTTATACAAGTCTGGACTAGTCCGATTTCTCTCTGTCCAGAATCGGACAGGTCCTCCGAGAGCGGACTTGTCTGCACAGTCCGGTTTCCACAGGACGGACTAGTCCGATATCACCATGAACTAGTTCGATATCTTTCTGACTAAGATCGGACTAGTTCTCCCCAGTAAGAACTAGTCCGAAACACTTCACAGTTTGCACAAAGTCAGACAAGTTCGATATCACCACGGACTAGTCTGATACTCTTCTGACCTATATTGAACAAGTCCGATATTTGCACAGATTAGTCTGAAAAACCTTTTGACTAAAATCGGACAAGTCCTCCAAGTGTGGACTTGTCCTCAATTCACTAAGGGTTTCACCATGGCTGGACTAGTCCGATATGTGTCGGACTAGTATGATCATCTCCAGAGACAAAATCGGACTAGTCCGCCCCTTGCCTGACAAGTTCAATAATTCGGGGCACTTAGTGTTTCCTACATGCCGCACACCGGACTAGTCCGGATTCTCCCCACGGACTAGTCCGGACTTTGAAAACCCTAACGGTAACCTTTGGAAATCCTAGTATAAATAGAGGTGCACGGCCCCTAATTAATCACACTTGACCCCCTGCGCCGTCACACCCTCCAAGAGCCTAGAAAACACGTCTCTCCATACAATCCAACACAAGAAAGATCAAATCATTGAGGATTAATTTTAGATCAAAGGAGAGACACGATTCCTCATATTTTGAGCTCTTGGGTTTGATTCTCTCGCACACTCTTGTTCTTTATTGCATATAATTTGAGTGTGTTGGTGGTGTATTCAGTTGTAAATTTGGGGGGGGGGGCTCAACTTGTGAGAAGGCCCCTTGAACTTGATGATTTGCCTTTTGTGATTAGTGGAAGAGAATCGGCCTCCGTGGCGATTCGACGAGGGTAGGGTTGGTGAATACCCGGTCCTTTTGTGGGCTCCTCAACGTGGATGTAGGTTGCCTTCATGGAAACCGAACTACGGGATAAAAATCTTGTGTCTTTGCTTTGTGCTTATTGTTCATTGCATCTAGGGTTTAATTGATCATAGTCAAATTACGTCAAAACTTGAAACTAAGGTTACCTTGTGCTATCTTCAGTTTAATTGAAGCAACACACTCTAGTTACATCTTAATTTCTGCTGCATAGAGTACTTGGATCGAGATCATCGATCAAACTTGATCGAACTAGTCCGCACGCACAGGACTGGACCGATTTATCGGTATTTGATCAAGCTGCTGAGTGTTGCAAGTTCCGACAAAAGTTCAAAAAGGCCTATTCACTCCCCCTCTTGGCCACATTTAGGGTGGACCCGCAATACGAAAGGTTCTCATTCTGAACCTTTGCGAAGCAGTAGGCGAGGTGGTGGCCTTCACATGGATGTCATTTGGATTCGTCGGCGCTACAACAACTGCGAGCATGGAAACGTGGACGAAGGTGTCAGGACTTCCCTCTGTACGTATGATAAGTAGTCCGTGTAAATTAAGGTTCTGTATTAATTTAGTTGTGTTTGTATAGTGACCAAAATGCCCTCTTATTTACCTTTTTATGTTCCTAACCAATTAATTCGTTGCCCTTTTTATTCCATCTGTAGCCTAACCAAAATATTGCTTAAGACTGAAAAACCGCTGTTGTTGTCGATGATACTGCTTGATGCCCTTCTGCATAATCAATTGATCTGAAGATGAAGGCCCATTAGTATCTGCGTCATTCCGCTGCTGATCATAGGGTGCTTCTATGTCATGTTGCTGCTGATCCATGTTCTTCTTTTGCTAGTTGTTGTTTTCTTGGTTTTACCAAGTTGGCCAGCCCTAAGGCTGCTCACACTGGGACGGGTGAACGGCCCGTTATGCAACTTTCAGTGGGTGCCGGTCCTCGGACGTCCGCAGAGGTGGTTATAGCGAGCGCGCTATAATCAAGACCCGTGCAGTATAGCGCTATCTGTAACGTGCCCGTTACTGTCGGTACCCTGCGTACCGGGTACCCCATGATATCGCAAGAAGTGCAAAAGAGTTCTGTCATCAAGATTGAAGGCCTCCTCAGGCCCCATGTGTCATATTACACTGGGCCTGCATCCCTTATATGGATAGCTCCGGAGATTGACACGTGTAATGTAAATCCGGAGCTAACCTCCCGATACAGGGAAGCTCCGTGATCAACACGTGTATAATGGCTTCGGACATAACTCCCAACAGAGGGAAGCTCCAGTGTTGACACGTGCACAGCGATGCTGGAGCTACCTCCTCGCAAAGGGAAACTCCAGAGCTACCACGTGTGGAGCCTCCGGACCTTCATCAACGTATACACTGGCAGATCTCCTTCTACACGGACATTCAAGGGACAATCAAAGTGACAGTTACAAGACCTGATTACGTGTCATTAATGCTATGTTAATGATACACGACTAGTGTGCTATCAATAGGAGTAATGCAGCCATTAAGGCACGTTATCACACTATTAACCATGCTTAATACCCTTTAGACAGTGTATTAGGACATTAAATACGCTAGGACCACATGTCGGGCCAGACAAGCTTTGTAACGGTCAGTCCTTGGAACTATAAAAGGGTTGCACCGCACGAACCCAAGGACAAGACATCTGATCTGATCCAAGCTAACCCGCATACTAGCGAACAGACTCATACAATACAACACAAACCCCGTGGAGTAGGATGTTACGCTCAGGCGGCCCGAACCACGTAAATCTCTGGTGTCATCATCTTGATCTTGATCTCTGCATACCCCAACCATAACAAGAACCTTCGAAGGCTGCTTCTTAGCAGGTCCGGGGAAGTGTCGTTGCTACGCACCGACATTTGTTGTGGACCAAGTCTGCCCGACAAGGTCTGCCGTTGTGATGGTGCTCCCCCTGAAGTCCTCCAAAACTGAAGCCGCTACCTCCGGTAGTGCCAAAAAGGAGAAGAAGCCCAACGGCAAAAAAAAGTCGTCGGCCGGCGCACCAGCCGCTGCTGCCGCCACATCTCCTGGAAGCTGGAGGCCACGCCCCAAGAAACGATCTCGTCCTTCATCAGAAGACGGCAACAGTTCCAAAGCATGGTGTCCGATTCACAAGACGAACTGACACAGCTTGGAAGAGTGTCGGGAGGTCCAGAACCTTGCCGAGCGCTATAACAAGCGCCGGGAAGAAGCTCCTTTCCGTCAAAGGGAACGAAAACAAAAAGTCGATGAATCTCCATCCAAAGAGGACCTAGGTTTTTAGGACCCTAAAAAGGTCCTTAAAGCTGTCTACAACACCATTGACGACGATTCTGACATTTCTGACAACGAGCGCCGGAAGACCCTGAACACCATCTATGGTGTTTCTTGGGACATCACCTCTCGCTGCATCCTCAAGACAATGTGGCAGGACATGGCCATGGCAGCTCCCACTGCTAAGGTGGAACCACATCGGAAGTGAATGGATACTCCCATCATTTTTGATGCTTCGGACTGCCCCCGAAACATGATTGGGGATGGCCAACTCCCGTTGATGATGTCACCCACCATTAACAATATCCAAATCCAACATGTAATGGTGGACGGAGGTTCCGGGCGAAACCTCATAAGCTTCGAAGCTTTCGTTAAGCTTCAGCTCTATCCTTCGGACCTTCGTCCATCCCGACCTTTCTCTGGGTTAAGTCCGGGAACCATTACTCCTCTCGGTTCCATCACACTCCCAGTGACCTTCGGAACTCGAGAGAACTACAGAACTGAGAAATTGGTCTTCGACGTCGCGCAGATCAGTCTGCCGTTCAATGCCATTCTGGGCACGCCAGCCTTGTACAAGTTCATGGTTGCAGCTCATTATGGTTACTTAGTGTTGAAGATGCCAACACCCATGGGCATTCTCCGACTCTGCGGAGATTGCACCGCAGGAGTTATTGCTCTAGAAGAACTCTATGTGCTTACCACAGCGCAAGAGGAAGCATCCGGTAAAGAGCCAGCTCCGAACCCTCTGAGCATTCGTCATAAAGGATCTACCTCCGCACCTCGTGTGCAACCAAGCAGCGACACTGACGTTCCCCTCAAGGTCATCTAAATTGGTTCCGATGCTGCTCAGACTACCCGTATATCGGGAGGTCTGAACAACAAATAGGAACTCGCACTCATCACTTTCCTCCGGGCTAATATCGACGTGTTTGCCTGGACACCATCACAAATGCATAGGATCTCTAGGGAGGTGATTGAGCACAATCTAAGTATTTACCCAGACGCACGGCCTGTACACCAGAAGCCCTGAAAGCAATCAATCGAGCGACAAAACTTTATCCGACAGGAAATCAAGAAGTTGCTCAAAGCTGGATTCATCCGGGAATTCTTCCATCCAAAGTGGCTGGCAAACCCAGTTGTTGTACCCAAGACCGGTGGGAAGCTTCGGATGTGTATCGACTACACCACCTTAAATAAGGCATGTCCAAAGGATCCATTTCCACTACCAAGAATAGATCAAATAGTGGGCTCCACCTCCGAGTGTGAGCTATTGTGTTTCTTAGATGCATATTCTGGATATCATCAAATCCAAATGTCTAAGGAAGATGAAGAGCATACTGCCTTCATAACAGTAGATGGATTGTACTGTTATACTGCCATGCCATTCGGTCTTAAAAATGCTGCTTCAACATTTGTGCGAGCTATGTACAAAACATTTGGAGAGCTAATTAGAGAATTGGTGGAGGTGTATGTCGAGGACATCGTTGTGAAGATAAAAAAGAAGGAGTCACTCCTTGACAACTTACAAGCCGTCTTCGACAAGCTGCGCACCATGCGCACCAAACTTAACCCGGACAAGTGTGTCTTCCGGGTTAGCTCTGGAAGCTTTTGGGGTTCTTGGTGACTCACCAAGGAATTGAAGCAAATCCGGCAAAGATAAAGGCCATAGAAGATATGTGGCCCCCAGCCCGCATTAAAGATGTTCAGAAGCTAACTGGACGCCTAGCTGCGCTCAGCCGGTTTATCTCAAGACTGGTAGAACGGGCACTACCCTTCTTCAAACTCTTGAGGAAGTCCAGACCATTTCACTGGTCTAAAGAAGCAGGAAAGGCGTTTCATGAGATGAAACAACTACTCACCACACTACCGATATCGGTAGCTCCTAATCCTGGTGAGCCTTTACTGATTTATATTTTGGCAACCATTGAAGTTGTCAATATGGTCTTGGTTGCAGAAGTACCAGAACCACATCCAATCCAGGAGTCCAGACCCCTCCGGGAGGGTCCGAAATCACCTGAAGGCGTGATTGGGTCCCAGCTCCCAGACACGAAACCTCAAAACGAAATACTAGGAGATCAACCTCATTCATCTAAGGAGGTTCACCTGGCAGACCAAGATAATCTGGATGCTTCTAGCGAGGTTTGGGTCGAACAAGAAGGAGTTTTGGGCACCTCCGGAAGGGTCCAAGAAGCACAGCCTGAAGGTCCAGAACCCCCCAACAGGGTCCGGGTCGATGGCGAAGAAGCTTCGGGTCCTTTTGAAAGGGTTCGGACCATCCAACGCCCCATGTACTTCATCAGTGAAGTACTCCACGATGCCAAGACAAGATACATTGAGGTGCATAAACTGCTTTACGCAGTCCTTATTGCCTCAAAGAAGCTTTGTCACTACTTCCAAGCCCACAAAATATCAGTGGTAACTTCTTTTCCACTGCGTGATATTTTGCATAACCCTAATTCTACCGGGAACATTGCAAAGTGGGCAGTGGAACTGGCCGAATTTGATCTAGAATTCGTGTCAAGACAAGCAATCAAAAGTCAAGCCTTGGCTGACTTCATGGCGGAATGGACACCCTCTCCATCAAACCCTAGGGGCCATGGTGAACAGAAACCAGAACCCAAAGTTACAGTATTCACCGAGCCTCACTGGACCCTCTACTTCGACAGCTCCGCGCAAAAGTAGGGGGTCGGAGTTGGAATCCTTCTCCTGGCTCCGACTGGGGAGAAAGTCAAGTACATGGTACACCTTGATTTCAAGGCAACCAACAACATGGCAGAGTATCAAGCTCTCATCTATGGACTCAAGGTGGCACTGTCTTATGGTATCAAACAGCTGTTGGTAAAGGAGATTCACAACTTATCATCAAACAAGTCAAAGGTGAATGTTCCTGCAACAATCCTCAACTAGCTGCTTATCTCCTTGAAGTCCAGAGGCTTCAAAGGGACTTCGAAGTCCTGGATCTCCATCATGTTAAGTGTCTTCATAACGCTGAAGCCGACGAACTCTCGACGAAAGCCTCAACCGGAGCTCGATCCTGGTGGAATCTTCGTCCAGAGGTTGTCAAAACCAACAACTCAGCCTGCCGAACTGAGCGAAGGGGGCGAGACCGGCACCTCGATGCTGGCAGTCCTGGTGGCCCTATTACCATGGCGTCCACCAAGGGTCATAGGTGCTGTCGAAAGCTCCAAGCAACCCAGCACGCAAGACTCAGAAGCTCAAGTAAGCTCCAATGCATGGATCTCAAAGATCCGGAGCTACTTGAAAAACAACATCCTTCCTGAAGATGATGTAACCGCTGATCGGATTGTCAGATCGGCTAAAAGATACACGTTGGTAGAAGGGGATTTCTACTAACATGGTGCCAACGGCATCCTAATGCGGTGCATTACAAGGGAATAAGGTCGCGAGCTCCTCGCAGAAATCCATGGAGGCGAGTGTGGGAACCATGCTTCTTCTCGCACGCTGGTTGGTAAAGCCTTTCAGCATGGCTTTTACTGGCCTAAAGCACTTCAGGATGCGGTAGAGCTAGTGAAAAATGTGAAGCGTGTCAGTTCCACGCAAAACAGATTCACACACCGGCTCAATCACTACAAATGATACCTCCTACGTGGCCATTCACTGTGTGGGGCATGGACATCTTGGGACCTTTCCCAAAAGCTGTTGGAGGTTACATGTTCTTGTATGTCGCCATCGACAAGTTCACTAAGTGGCCGAAAGCAACTCCAACTGTGACAATCAATAATCAAGTTCTTGAAGTCCATTATATGCAGATTTGGAGTTCCAAACACAGTCATAACTGACAACAGAACTCAATTCACAAGTGTTTCATTCCAAGAATATTGTGAAGACCTCGACATTCAACTCAGCTACGCCTCAGTAGATTACCCAGCAAGTAATGGACAAGCCAAGAGAGCAAATGCAGAAATATTAAAGGGACTCAAGACGCGCACGTACGAGTGCCTAAAAAAGCATGTAGCCAACTTTATTGAAGAGCTTCCGCCCACAGTATGGGCGAACATGACAACACCTAACCGGTCAACTGGGGAGACTCCATTCTTCCTGGTGTACGGAGCTGAAGCAGTCCTTCCTCCGGAGATAACCTTGGGGTCCCTCCAGGTTCGTACCTTCGATGAAGCCACGTAGGACCAGCTCCAGTGTGAAGACCTTGACCTTGTCGACGAGGGAAGGAGCCAAGCAGCTGTTCGGAATGCACGTTATCGCCATGTGCTCCGGCACTATCATCAAAGGCATGTGCGCAACCGACAGCTCGAGTAAGGTAATCTGGTGCTTTGGAAGATACTAAATCGTGAAGGAATGAACAAACTTTCCCCCAGCTGGGAAGGTCCATTCCGAGTGATCAAAGTATCACGTCCCGGATGCGTTCGCTTGGCAACTGAGGATGGGATTTCGCTCCCTAATCCTTGGAATATCGATCACCTCCATAAGTTTTATGCTTAGAATCATGTAGGTGAGTCTGTAATTACACACGATGTATGTTATAGAGTCGCTAAACAGAAAAGGATAGGTCCTCTGGGAGAACAACCGGACCCCTCCGGGAAGGTCCTGGAAATTTAAGTACACTTCATACAGTCGCTGCACTAAAAGTGTAACTACCTACCCTGGGTTAGTACAAGATGTATAGCACACTTAGCTTGCTCATGCACCCTAAGTGTGTCCTTGTCACCCTATAATCCAGACTTATAATGAAAGACATTGTTGTGTAAAAATAGACTTCACGTGCATTTTTTTTTGTATAAGGCTCGACCTATCAATTTACTGTTTCTAACCTTTTTGTCTATAATGAAGTTGTGCAATTCTTCTTGAGTTTTTACCAAGTTATTCATATGCATTGCAAGTTATATTGTTGGTCTCTTTGGGTCTTAACATGCTCTATAGTCTACTTGCCTGAACGCCAAGCCAACATAGGTCCGGAGTGTGTTATCGACTTAGCTTGGTCCTGCACCCTAAGTACGCCACTCTACCTACACTTCAGCAGACCTCAGTAGGGCGAGTACTAAAAAAGCATATGGGTCTGGAAGAGTTACATCCATATACTCGCTACCATATCGAGTTGCTTCGGAATAAAGCTCAAGTAAGAATAATAAGACACAAATGATTTATAGACAAAGAGGACGAATTTTACTTTTTTCTTGTATTTAAGGTGCAGGAAAAACAGAAATTCAAAGTGCTGGTGGTTGACGTTGGAGCTACTAAGCTCTGACAACCGCTGGGGGGGGCCTAAATGCAACTATTTGCACGGCAACATCAGGAGCTGCCAAGCTCCGATCGTCAACGTTTATATGTTTATACTGGGTACTGTCGGAGCTACCAAGCTCCGCCAATCCCAGGGGGCCTGCTGTCGACGCTTCAGCGACTTCGGACCTAAAATCTACAAGCGTGAAGCGTTCAAGTCATCGTCAAAACCTTTGGTACATGTACACACTTCAATTGTACACATGTACCAGGGGGCCCACAAGATAGAACACAGTACATTGAAGACAAAGTGAAATTCATAGCAGAAAGGAGGGTTTTCCTTAATCAAAAGTATTGGATTACAAAATTGGGGTTACAAGGGGCAAAAGTAAAAAAGTCCTAGCCACTGGAGGATCTAAGTCCTGTGGAAAAATGAAGTAACCTTCTCAGCAGCTTCTTGGACACTAGCTCTGGCGGCATCCTCTCCTCCAGCAATGATTCCTTCAAAGACCGGATCAAGAAAGAACTGGGGGTCTCGGCTTTTGTAACACGCCAATACATATTCGGCGATGTTCTTGGCCAAAGATTTACCCTCCGTCTCCAACTGATCGGCGATGACATTACCCATCGCGTCGAGTTTACTGCCAGCAGAGCCAAGTGCCACCAGCGTCAGGTCCAACTCATGCGTTGGGTCCTCTGGGCGTACTGGACTGAAACCAAGAGGCAAAAGGGACCTGTCCGCACGTCCCAGGAAGTCCCATACCATCAGGGACTCAGTTGCTTTCGAGCTCTGTAGCTCTTCCAGTGACCTCCGGGCGGCTGCTAGCTCCGAACTCTCCCGAGCAAGGCGTTCCACCACTTTGGCATGTTGATGCATACTTTCAGCAACCTTCTTCTCGCGGTCGGTCAGCTCCGACCCCCGGAGGTAGATGCGGTTCTGCCTCTCCGCCAGGTCTTTCTCCCTGCCTCTCACCTTCCCTTCCCTGGTGGCAACGTCAGCTTCTCTTTTCGAGAGCTCATGCCCCATCTTTCAGTACTTTTTCCTTTCATCTTCACTGCACTGCTCAAACTTCTTTGAGCGATCCGCCAAATTCTGTTCACCCAGAGTCAACTTCTGGGTGACTTCCGCCTCTCTTTTCATGACATCCTCCTGCTGCTCCAGAAGCTTTTCATCCCTTGCCTCCAGGTCCGCCCGGCACTTCAGAAGAACCTCGTTCAATTCATTGAGGCTTTTGTGACGCTCATCAGCAGCATCACGCCTCTCCTTGGCTTGCTCAAGGATTTCCCTGGAGTTAGCGTCGAGCACCCAGATGGCAGCCTCCTTCTCCTCGAGTAGCTTATCCCAGTACTCTATTCGGGCCTTCTCCCTCTTTATCCACTCCTTCTGGTCGGCTAGCCTCGTCTGGGCAAGCCTGGACTTAAAATGGAGTCTGTTGCGCCAACGCCTCAAGGTGTTGCGCTCCTCCTCTAGGGATTTTCTCTCGTGATCGAAGGCAAGTTGGACTTGTTGGAGGCTGGAGCAGGCGTTGTCTCTAGATAACGCCAGAGGGATAGGCTCCGGACATGTTGGGACCATCTCTACAGGCTCCAAAGGGTTCTCTATTACAAAAATAGGGTTCCACTCTACAAGAGAGGACCCTTGAGCTTCGGCAGCACTGGGGCCACTCTCCAGAAGCCCTTTCGCAGCAGCAGAGGAAGAACCCACTGGGGGAACTCCCATCTCCAGAGCAGAAGTTGAAGGCGCTGCTTTAGGGTCTTCGGTCGTTGGCTCCGAAGGCGGAGGACCCGTCGCCACCTCTTCAGGCAGCTCTGGCTCTGGTTCAGTTACCTCCAGGGCAATGGCAGAGGCTTCATCTGGGGCCTCTATTGCCGCTGGCTCAGATGCCGGCACGTCAGCTTCCTATGATTCAATGACCGGAGCTTCGGGCATCTCCAGCTCAACCATCGAACATTGAACTGCTTCTGGCTCAAGGGCTGGAGCTTTAATGATTTACGGCTCAATGGACGGAGCTTCAATTACCTCTGGCTCAGCGGCCAGGGCTTCAACGACTTCCGGCTCAAAGGCCGAAACTTCTAGCATCGCCGGTGCTGGAGCATCAGCCTCCACCACAGTCGCCAGGGGTACATCATCGACTTCTCCCCTGTGGTCCGGTGCTACAACAGGAGCTTCGGGCGAGGACTCCGAATCCAAGTCCACGACAGCTGGCGCCGGAGCTGTCGCGACTTCTACCACCACTTGAGGAGGAGGCTCAGTGCTTGAAGCCAGAGCTTCGACAGGTGCAGCCTCGGCGACTGCGACAGGCACCAAAGTTCCTGACCCCTTCTTCGACACCCTAGAAATAATGGGAAGAGAAGATTAAATACACATCAAAAATAAGACTAGCATTTTTGGGTGAGCAATCGATGCTTACCTAGGGATACTACCACCCCAGTCGCCTCGAAACCTCTTCTTCTGAGGTCTGGAGCCAGAGCCCACCAAGTCTGGTGAGACAATTGCTTTGGACCTCAATTGAGGGCCCCTTGCAGCAGCAGAGTCTTCTCGGCCGGAGCTTCTCTTGGTCGGGAAGAACTCCCAGGCCTGAAGCTTTTATCCGGCACTGAAGCTGGGGTTGACTGTCCGAAGGTGACGCCCCTTGAAGACGCTTGCGCCGGAGACGGGGTAGCTGCAGAAGATATCCCCCGCTGGGGAGAAGGAGCCATGGTAGAAGAAGCAGGTCTGACGGGCATCCCGTCAGAGTGCTTCAACTTCCTCTTCTGGCTGGAGGGCTCAGCTGGCTCTTTGCCCTTGCCCTTGCTGGTGTCTTCGACCCTCTGGCTTGGGGTGGAGGAAGGCCCTCCCTCGGAAGCTCCGAGGATCACCACCCTGGTGGTCAGACGCCTTTCCACCTCACCAAGGTCGTCAAGCGCCGACATCTTCCTCCGGAGCTCCCTACTGAATTGCGTCTCCATGTTCAGAGGGAGGAAAGCTACTGGCAGAACTAAGTCGTCACCGTTGACGTTTATCCTATGCTGGAATTTCTTAAGATGAAGCTCCAAAGCTTCGTCATTTAAGTTGGATTTCAGACCGGTTTCAATCTGGTCGTCATCCATCACGTTGTTGAGGACCCACGTGAGCTTCTCCCTCTTACTCAGCGGAGCCCATCTATTGACCAGGAAGTTGCAGAAGACCATCGGTGGAGTCACTCCACCCTCCACGCATTTGCGGATCCGGGTAAAGAAGGGGTTGAAGGCATCTGACAGCACCGGAACTACACTCCAAGTGTCGGTGTCAACGTTGGGGAGGCCTTCGGGCAGTTCTAACTTCTTGTGTTCCTCCACTGCAATGATGACCCAGTCCTTCTTCTATTCATCCCATTTGCCAGAAGGAAATGACCTCAAGTATTTGAAGTGGCAGTTCTTGTGCTTCACGAAAGTAAAAGCCAAGAAGTTCACTCCCCTTGCTGGTGGTGTGGATGGTGAAGAAGGTGCGGAACAGCTCAACATAGGGGGGAATACCCACCCACATCTCGCAAAAGTAGACGAACATCGCCACGAGAAGAAGAGAATGGGGGCCAAGGTGATACAGTTGGAGACCATAAAAGTCTAGCAGCATCAAAAGAAAGGTGGAGAAAGGTGAGATCAATCCCACCATGGCGTACGCCGAGAAGTACACCATGTCGCCACTGCACTCCTTATTGAACGGGAGCTCGCCAGCGCGAATCAAGTGGTTGAAGGAGTCGTTGGACCACCCCATATAGGTCCGGACCTTCTTCAGATCATCATCACTCTTAAGGCGGCTCTTGGGGAGACGCAACTTCATCGTGGCAAAGCGAAGCAAAGAAAGGGGAGTTAGACGGAGTTTGGGAGGCTCTGAGCACAAATTTGATCAAAGGCGTAAAGAGTCCTCAAACCGTGCGCACTTTCCCTCTTAAGTAAGCTTCCGCGACGATTGGATGGAAACCGCGGTGAGAACGAAGACACTTTTCAAAAGTCTACCCCGTCAATGAAGAGTGGGCCTGGGGCCACCACGACGAAGAGATCGAGGTTCTTACCCAAGGAGAACCGTTGTCATGATGAGCGGCGGGAAACTCGACGGCGGCACCCTGACAGGGCGCGCGGAACTGATACGGTTTTCGTATTGGGAACCGACGACCTTCAATTGCGTGAGATCCTCACTCAAAGATCTTATCTGACGCATTCATAACAAGCCACACGTCAATGGTTCACTCTCGAACCATCGCTCCAACAGCACATCAGAAGACTCTTGAAATCGAAGCACGAGAATCGAGAATGGCCCCACCTCTGGTAAAATAACTTAACCCAAAGGATTTCTCCCAGAGGTGGGCCCGGGGGCCACTGTCGGTACCTTGCGTACCGGGTACCCCATGATACCGCAAGAAGTGCAAAAGAGTTATGCCATTAAGATTGAAGGCCTCCTTAGGCCCCACATGTCATATTACACCGGACCTGCATCCCTCATATGGATAGCTCCGGAGATTAACACGTGTAATGTAAATCCGGAGCTAACCTCTCGACACAGGAAAGCTCTGCGATCAACACGTGTATAATGGCTCCGGACATAACTCCCAGCAGAGGAAAGCTTCAGTGTTGACATGTGCATAGTGGTGTCGGAGCTACCTCCCCACAAAGAGAAACTCGAGAGCTACCACGTGTGTTGCCTCCGGACCTTCATCAACGTATACACTGGCATATCTCCTACACCGACATTCAAGGGACAATCAAAGCGGCAATTACAAGACCTGATTACGTGTCATTAATGCTATATTAATGATACACGATCAGTGTGCTGTTAATAGGGGTAACACAACCATTAAGGCACGTTATCACACTATTAATCATGCTTAATACCCTTTAGACAGTGTATTAGGACATTAAATACGCCAGGGCCACATGTCGGACCAGGCAAGCTTTGTAACGGTCAGTCCTTGGAACTATAAAAGGGTTGCGCCGCACGAACCCAAGGACAAGACATCTGATCCGATCCAAGCTAACCCGCATACTAGCGAACAGACTCATACAATACAACACAAACCCCGTGGAGTAGGGTGTTACGCTCAGGCGGCTCGAACCACATAAATCTCTGGTGTCATCATCTTGATCTTGGTCTCTGTGCACCCCAACTATAACAAAAACCTCCGCATGCTGCTTCTTAGCAGGTCCGGGGGAAGTGTCGTTGCTACGCACCGACAGTTTTCACCGAGAGAGAAAGAAAGAAGAGAGAGAGAAAAAAGAAAAAGAGGAGGAAAAAGAGAGGAGGAAAAGAAAGAAAGCATGAGAATCAAAGATAAAAAAAGAAAAATAGAAGAGGAGAAAATGAAAAGAGATAAAAGATAACAAAATAAAGACATGAAAATACAAATAATAATAATAATAATCCAATCTAATGATGGTTTTGAAAATTGTGAACACAATATTAGTGATATATAAGTAATTATATGATATAATTAAAAATAAGATATACTTGTTTGATATGATATAAACGTGGTAGTTGATATAGATATCTGATATAAAGGTGAACGAGAGAGATGAATGAAACTGTAAAACTGGGAATATTTTAGATATCATTGTAAAAAAATGATATAGAAGGTCAAATAGAGGACTACGAGTGCAAACAGTCTAAGGTTATCCGTAGTAATAGGCATATATATATAATATAATTAGAGTATAGAGTATAGTACACGTAGTCATATTACGAGGTAAGTTCATCTGCTGAATATGTGTAGTCCCGCAGATCACCCAAATCTGGTGCATCTGAAGGCAGTTTCTGCAGGCCGACTACTCGCGTAGCCTTAACTTCCCCCTTTCGTCGCCGGCCGTATTTAAATAGCCCCCTTTCCTAGAAGCTAGCCGTTGCGGCCCGTCTTCTCCGGAAATCCGTCCCCGCTTCTCCGCAACGGCTAATCCCCCCATCTCCTCCGCTCCGCTCCGATCACCATCCATGGCGGCCGTCACCACTCCAGCGCCATCACCGCGCCAGGACATGCCGCCGCCTCCCGTCGCGCCGACCACCGACCGCCGGCCGCTGCGCCGCGCGAGAGAGGTCAGCTCCCGCTACCTCTCCACGCCGGTCCCCGCGACCCAGCGCCTCTCCACCGCCTCCTCCGCCTGCTCCACGCGGTCACGCTCCCCATCCCCGTCCCCGCGCCCCCGCGCCCAGCGCGCCGGCACGCCCTTCGCCAACGAGAACCATCCCCCGCCGCCGCCGCTGCCGCTGCCACAAACGGGGACCGTCGCCCGCAGGCGCGCCGTCCAGAAGCTGTTCGACGAAACGGGGACCTGCAACCCGCGCGCGTCTGCGAGCTCCGCCTCCTCCGCCGTCTGGAACGCCACCCCACGGCCGCTCCCGCGTTCGTCCAGCGGGCCGCCCGCCTCCACCGTGCTGAGGGGGTACCCACGCCCGCCGACCCCCGCGCGCGCTGGCTCATGCCCTACCGCTGCCGTCCCCGCGTACGACGCCTCGTCGTGCTGCTCCTCCGACACGGCGTCCACGGTGACCGACTTCTCGGAGGCCGAGGGCCTCAGTGTCGGCCCCGCCGCGCCGTGCGAGAGCCCGCCGCTTCTGGGGCCCACGTCCTGCCGCGGAGGGCGCCTGTCGTCAGAGCTCCGATCGTCGGTGCCAGAGTCGGACGGATCCGCGCGGGCATCCAATCCGCTGTGCTACCGCTCGCTTAACTCCGCACTGTCAATCTCAACGGCAACGGCGGGGAAGCTGCCTGCGGCGGCGGCAAGGCCACCACAGCCTCAAGTACAGAAGGCATCGGACCTGAAGAGGACGGCGCTCACAGGGGGCAGGAAAGTTGCAGGGAAGCAGGAGGACGTGCACCAGCTGCGGCTGATGGATAATCGTCACCTCCAGTACAGATTTCTAAACGCCCGGGCGGAGGTGGCTGCCAAGGCCAAGACTGCTGTTGCAGAGGTGAGGATTATTAGCGTGTCACCGCTGGCTTTATCGTTCTTTTTGACGGAAGTGTGAATCAACATGCTGACGATGTGTTGTTTTTGAAGAAATCCCTCTACATGCTCGCCGAGGGGATTGCAGGACTACGGGAATCCGTTGGCGAGAAGAGGGCGGAGATGGAAAGGATTAGGAGGGAGCACAGGATGATCTCCGTAGTGAGCGCCCAGGTAAGGCAAAATTAAGCTATTTTTTGCTTTCTGAATTTTTGAATTATCATCATACCTGTATGCATTGCTCAAGGCTTCATAATTGTTGCTCAACGAAATGTGTGACTATTGATCTGAGCTACAAAGTTGTTAGAATCAAGCATTCATCATGAACGAATTTTGCTCCTTAATTGACGTGAGAGAGGGCGAGTTTTGGCCTGGCTTGGCCATTCCAGATGAGTGGAGTTAAACAGTTGGATTGCGGATAACACACCATCATCTAGTAAATTTGAGGGCAAAAAGAATTTTTTATTATTAGAAATAAAATATCTAGAATTGCATCCAATTTCACTGACTCAGTTAGTATTTCTTTGGTGCAGTTTTGTAATATATTATGAAGCAATAAATTACCAGGCAACTTCCGATTTTGTTCTAATGTATAGCTTGAAATAAATTGCATCAAAACATGAGTATCATGCTTTCACTTCGGTTTGTATGTTGCGTGTGGATTGATCCTTCCCCTGCGCAGCTAGGCCCAACTCTCCTAGGGAGAGGAGGCGATAGGAGATCAGATCAGGTGTGATCGGTTCTGTTCAGAATAGAATAGAACCAGATAGATTAGATAGAGTTTAGTTGGGAGATTAGATTTTATTCTGTCTCTAGTTTAAATCTGTTAGAAGTCTATCAGTAAAAGACTAAATAGCCAGGCATTCTCAAGTACCCTCCCACATAATTCTCTGCCCAGAGAACTTCTCTCCTACGCTAGAAACTTGCCCTATCTTCTCAGTTCCCTACGCCCAAGATTTCTCTCCTCTTTGACTTGGGCCAGCTCTAGTTGTTGTGCACGTTAGAGAAATTCTATCCACCCATCCAGATTTGTGCTACTGTGCGTTGATCAATTCAGATCAACTCCCCGTACAGACCAATCTGCTATACTCTGCTAAGTGTTGCAACAAGCAGGAAGCTTGTTCAGCAGCTATAGAATCTCAAGAGGTCAAGTGTTGCTAAGTTTAGGTGTGGATAGCATCAAAATTGCAACATTCGTGGCATCAAAGCCGAGTTTGACTCCGGAGAAGAATTTAGCAAGATGTCGACGACCACTGGCAACAACAACATCTCAGATGCTGTCCGTGCAGCTTGTGAGGTGAACACAGGGACTGACTATCCTGTGCTCACCAAGACCAACTACACAGAACGGACGGTCATGATGAAGATCAAGTTGAAGGTGCGGTTGTTGTGGAAGGTGATGGAGGGTGGCGTGAGCGAGCAAGAGGACATGATGACGCCATACATCCCTATCAACGTCGTCTTGCTGGAGATGACCACCACTATCAGTGAGAAGAACACAGTCAAGGTTACATGGGATTGCATCAACCTCATGCAGCTCGGTGCCGACCGTGTGAAGAAGACCACAACGCAACAACTATGTCGGTAGTTTGAGGCCGCTACCTTCAAAAATGGTGGGAGCGTAGAGGACTTCTCCCACCAGCTGAGCAGCATGGTGTCATGCCTAGCGATGCGCAGGGACGTTGTAGAAGAATCGAAGGCTGTTGACAAGCTGTTGAGGTGCGTCACGGAACGCTTCCAACAGATCGTGGTTGCGATCACGAGGCTTTTGTATGTGTTGATTCTCACCCTCTATGAGGTGACAGGAAGGCTGAGGCCTACGGAGAACGTCTTCGACACGATGCGACACAAGTGAGGACTTCACGACAGTAAGCGAACTGCCAAGTCCGCTAGTTCATCAAAGAAGGGCGGCCGCTAGGGGCGACCCCAATGCAGGCCGCCAGGGTATGACTGTTTTTATCCTAAATTGATCCCCGACTCGTAGCCTCAACAAGAAGATGCCCTATGAAGCTTGGCACGACGAGCGAGGAGCGACCAACCGTCCACTACTTCAAGACCTTCGGGTGCATGGTGTCTATCAAGAACACGCGTCCTCACCATAAAAAGTTGGAGGATCAGAGTACACCCATGATTTTTATTGGTTATGCAAGATGGGAGTTCACTTTAGTAGAGTTCGGAGTACATTGCGCCCCACGGAGTTTAGCGTCAGCTCACAGATCCCTACACGCCACAGCAAAACGAAGTTGTGTAGCAGCGCAATCAGAAGGCATGTCATGGAGCATAATGAAGGCAAAGGGGCTTCCCGAATTTTTTCAGGCTGAAGCAATCTGTATGATTATTTCATCCTAAACCGATCCCCGACCAACGGTCTCGATGAGGGGACGCGCTATGAAGCTTGGCACAGGGAGCGACCAGTCGTCCACTACTTCTGGACCTTCGGGTGCGTGGTGCATGTCAAGAACGTGTGTCCTCACTTCAAGAAGGTGGAGGATCGATGTACACCCATGATTTTTCTTGGTTATGCAGCATATTCCAAGGCTTACTGGAGGTACAATCCAAATGATCGACGGGTGCACATATCACGTGATGTGGTGTTCGATGAGGTGGGCAACTAGTATTTGGGCAAAGAAGCATAGGACTTCGCGTGCCTGTATCTCGTGATTTCGTGTTGTGGATTCTTCTTGCTTGTTCCCCAGAGTACACCTTGACCCGCATTATATAGAGGGGACTCACCTAAACCCTAACCTGTTGTGGTCTGGACCCATATATGGTGGGGCCCACACATGGAGCAGCAAGCAGAAAGACCAGGCACAAGGTTGAATAGATAAGTTGGTTAGAATAAGTCTATTAGAGATAGATATTGGTTTAGATCAAATCTGTTAGAGATTAGATTTGCTTAAATATAGAAATAATAGATTGGATCTGGTCGGATGGGGGGTGTCCCAACAGACCTGGACGCGCGGCCAGTCGGCGTAGGGGTCCTCCCCTGCCCCTACAAATACAACCGTAACTCCCCTTTGGAATCTCATAAAGGAATAAGAGAATTATCCTATTTACGATGTTCCCTACTTTGGTCACCGTGGTTGCAAACCGTAGCAGTCGCTGTGACACCTCTCGACCTCCTTGCTACCCTCTACTTAGCAATCCGATAGCCTCCTCGCTGCTGTTCCCTCCCCTACGCAGCAGGAGAGCTCTCCTCCATCACGTTTTACAACATTTGGTATCAGATTCCAGCATAGCAGTGACCATGTCCGGCTCTGTTGTCGATTCTGGGACCCTCACCATGAAGGAACTCGACGCCAAGATGGCCAACATGACCAAAGACATAGCCACCCACACTCATCACACAGATGTCTACCATGAACTCGTGCCTCAACAACCACGACCTACGCCTTGCCCGCCTGGAAAAGCAGTCTAAGATGGTCTTCTCCTCGCAGCAAGGGGCACCCTTACAGGACATTTTGGGCTGCGGAAGCGGCATCAACGAGAACAGTCCCGACGACGACACCCGACGCTTCTTGGGACGCCCTCCCTCCCTTCGACGACAACAATCTGTGCCGCCACAAGCTCAATTTTACCGAACTCAATGTGGAAACCAATCTGTTGTCGTGGCTGACAAAGTAGAAGACCTACTTTGGGGGACACACACGATGCCGGAGGAGAAAGTTTGGTTGGCTTCTCTCCACCTCGAGGGCTTCGAGGCCGAGTGGTACACCGCTCTTGAACGCGAATGTAGCATCGTCTCTTGGGAACAGTTCGCCGACTTCGTCAACATGCGCTTCAGGCCTCCTCTCCGCCCCAATGACCTGTCGAGATTAAAGATCTTCGACGGTCGAGATTAAAGATCTTCGACGCACTTCCACGATGGAAGAGTACCATCTCCAGTTCCTGGTGCTGCTGTGCTGCTGAGGACCTCAGCATACGCGAGCAGATCAACCTCTTCACAGTTGCCCTCGGGGAGCCCCTTCATACAAATGTCAAGCTGTGATTTCCTGTAAACCTGCAGACCACCATGGGGTTGGCTCGGGCCTTCGAGCGACAGCTTGCAGCGACAATGGACGTTGGCACACAAAAGGGTGCAGCCGCACAACGGGTCGGGAGCCCCTTTCCTACTCCGTGTACAACTAGGTCGGACCCTGGCACAACCCCAACTACCACGAACACCACCTGCCCATGTGTCACGCGCCTCACGACCAACGAGATGGCAACAAAGCGGGCAAACAGTGAGTGCTACCATTGCTCCGAGAAGTATACAATGGAACACAAGTGCGCCAACAAGGGGGTCTTCCTCTTGAAGCTCGGTGACGACAACACTAAGAGCAACGTTGTTGCAGACATGGACATCTCACTTCATGCCCTTATAGGCACTAATGGCGCCAACACTATGAAGCATCAAGTAAAGATTTGCGACAAACTGTTGATCGCCTTGGTCGGCACCGGCTCCAGCCAGCTTCATCAAAGAGCCCCTCGCCCAAGAGCTCGGCCTAATGATACAACCATGGTCAAGCGTGGAAGTCAAGATCACAAATGGCGACATGATCTCCTGCAAAGAAATTTGACCCCATGTTCATTTATCCATTGTGAGAGAGACGTTCAACATCAATTACTACACACTTATTTGGAGGACTTGGGCCTTGAGTTGGGAGTCTAGTGGCTTCAATTACTTGGAACAATCAGCTAGAATTTCAACAACCTCACCACGGAGTTGCAGCGCTATGACAAGAAGATTTGATGGGAGGGTCTACACAACCTCTCCAGGGGCACACCACAAGAGATGATGAATGCCCCACTGAATTACACCCCAACATTCTCCTCTCCAGTAACGTTGATCAAAAAGGTCGACGATACATGGCGCTCCTACATCGACTACGATGAGCTCAACCCAAAACTCTCAAGACCAAGGGCCCCTTTGGCACTGATTCTCTGGTGGACCTGGTTCTCTATATTCCCTTGAAAACCAGAATATGTTTGAAAAAATCGTTTGACAAGAAAACTGGTTCTTGAATCTTGAAGGAGAATTGTTTGAAGGAATTGTCTATATTACCCTTCAGTCTGAATTGTTGTGTAAAAACTCATATACACATGTTATAAATACAATTCTAAATAAATAAAATTCTAAATCTTATTTTTATTTGTATTTTTTACTCTCATCTTATTTTCTATTACTTCTCTTCAAATTGTTGGGTTTCATTACCAGTGATTGCTTTGCTGTTGTTGTGTACACGTGTTATAAATACAATATTGTCAAAACCATATAGATACAGGCTCTTTGTTCTAGACTATGACAAAAACAAAGTTGATGCAACCATTTGATTACATGTCTAGGTATTCTGCTCTGATAAAATTAGGCAAAAAAACAAAGTGTTTTGCTGTAATCAAAATGTTGATCGCCCTGCTTTGCTAGACAGCTATTACATGTTCTTTAAAGCAAAAAAAATTGGGGCCTTTTTGGTACAACTCCGCAGCCTGATTTTTCCTGATTGACTTCTTATTAATGAGAAGAGATATGGAAAGACTTACATCTTAAATGAAACCATGTTTACACTTTTTCAATACAGTTTGGACTACACTTACATCACAATCATTCTACAACCAACACTAATCTGGATCACTGGTCATTACATGAGGAACATCAACTTCGTAGGACTACAAATCCAACACTAATCTGGATCACTGGTCATTACATGAGGAACATCAACTTCGTAGGACTACAAATCACATATCTATGTGCATCGGGTCTCTAAAAAAGATCCTTCAACTTTAATATCCCCTATGTTCCAATAGGTCCCCCAATTTCATTGGCAGATAGTTGTAATCATTCGTCCATTATCATATGCAGCCATCAGAAGCTTTGGAATCTTCATCCTCCAATTAACAACACTTTACTCAGTCCATCAGCCATGAACATGATCTCTTAATTTGAACAGAGTGCCAAGCTCACAGTTACGAATCCAACCACTCTTCCAAAACCCATGCCCCTCCTTCTGTTGAACCTTCACTAACCTGAAGAATAAAATGGAATAGAAACATGAAATATTTATGACACCTAAGTCCTGGTGGCAGACATATTTTTGTGTTATCAGCAACAACTGCAAAACCATGGTCAGTTCTTTTATGTCATAAGCAACACTTATAAATGTTGGACTGTGTTGAGTTATGTGTTTGGGCCTAGCCTGTATACCGGTCCATCTATGTATCTATAAATATGTAGACCTTTAGTTAATCAAGCATTTATTCTAGCCTTCTATCATGGTATCATTAGCTAAACCCTAATCCCCACCACCCTAACCCTAAACCTAGCCGCCGCCCCCCCTATGGCCGGCGCACCTCCCCTGGCCGCCGCCGGTGCCCCCCCCCTCTGGCGGCCGGCGCCCCTCCTCTGGCCGTCGCCTCTCCTCTGGCCGCCGCCCCCCCCCCCCCCCCCCCTTTGGCCGCCGCCACCTCCCTGGCCGTGGCCACCTCCCTGGCCGCCGCCCCTCCTCTGGCTGCCGCCGCCCCCCCCCTCTCTCTCTAGTCACCGCCGCCGCCCTCCCCCTGGCCGGCGGCCCCCTGGCCGGTGGCCCCCTGGCCAGCGCCCCCCTGGCCGGCGCTCCCCTGGCCGACGCCCTCCTGGCTGGTGCGCCCCAACCCGCTCGTGTACCTGCTACTGGTCCGGCGGCCGGCGCACCTCTCGTCTCTGTGGCTCGGCACGCGCCCGCCGCAGCGACTGATCCGACAGTTGGCGGATCACTTGGCGGCCCTACTGCCGTCGCCTTCATGACGGGCTCCGGATCTGCTGTTGGCAATGCTACTGCTCCTCGTGCGGTCACTGATCCTCTCTACGGCGTCGCCAGCACCACCACGACGGTCGCGGACACCTCCGGTGTCTTCGCGGCTCTAGCTGCCTCTCGCGAGCGCGAGCGGGCACTCGCTCTTGCCTTAGAGCAGGAGCGCGCTTCAGCGGCTGCTCTCTCGCACCAGATCCAGGAGAGCGCTCACCGGCCGCTGACCGCGACGTACGAGCCCACCTCGGACACCAGTGTGCACTCCGCATACTCGGCGTCGCTCACCGCCGCTCTACACGCCCAGGCGGCTGGAGTTCAGAACATTCGTACACTAGTGCCGACTGTTCTGAGCTGTAACTCCACCACCTACGCCCGCTGGCGTAACGAGTTCCTCCTCACGTTGCGGCGGTACCAGCTTGCGGACCACGTCCAGCAGGACGACGCCCCGTGGGATGACTCTTGGATCAGCATGGACAGTCTGGTCCTTGCCTGGATCCTTGGCACTCTCGTCGACGATCTGCACAAGCTTGTCGGACAGCACGGTGGGGGGACCGCGCGCCGGGCTTGGCAGATACTGG
The DNA here is from genome assembly GCA_036927565.1 of Tuctoria greenei. Classification (NCBI taxonomy): domain Eukaryota; kingdom Viridiplantae; phylum Streptophyta; class Magnoliopsida; order Poales; family Poaceae; genus Tuctoria; species Tuctoria greenei. The sequence continues at coordinate 79,817,155 of JAYESD010000009.1, read as the reverse complement.
AGCATCACTTCTTGGGGAACTGTGCGACTCGGGCTCTTCACATTAACGCACGGTTCCAGACTACAATGCAGGGTGACCGCTCCATCTCTGCCTACTATGGAGAGATGAAGGGCATGGCTGACTCCTTGCGCGACCTTGGCGAGCCGGTTGCTGACAGCACTCTAATACTTCGGGTCCTTCACGGCCTGAACGAGCGCTTCAGCCATCTTCGCTTCTGGCTTCTTCATATGGAGCCGCCACCGACCTTCGAGAAGGTCTGGTCTGATCTCGAGCTTGAGGAGATCACGACTGGTGGATCTGCTACCTCTGGGCCTGCCACAGCCTTCTATGGCTCTGGGCAGCCCTCACGCCCACCGTCTTCTGGGGGACCACTACCGCGACCACCTACTCCGCCTACCGCCCCGGGTGCCTCTGCTGGCTCTGGGAGTGGTACTCGTCGACGTCGCGGCAGAAGGCGCGCAGGACGAGGTGCTGGCGGCACTTCTACGTCCACTGCTCCTACTGGTAGTGGTACTGGTGGCACTGGCCAGGGAGGTGCGCCCTGGCCCACACCGTACAACCCGTGGACTGGCCAGATCTCTATGTGGCCTGGAACGTCTCCGGGTCTTCTTGGGGCGCCACCGACTTCCTCTACTCCGCGCCAGTCACGTTTTCAGGCGGCGTACGTAGCCCATCCGGGCTATGGCGGACTTGGTCGCCCTGCGGCTGGATCGCCAACTCCAGCCTACGGCGGTGCTTCCTACCCCGTTGGGTACTCGGAGCCGCCAGCACCCCTCCAGGAGCCGCCCCTGGGGTGGGACCGTCAGGACTTGACATCTTCCTTCAGCACCATGCACCTTACACCGCCGACTACTGATTGGGTGGCTGATTTTGGCGCCTCCTACCACACCACCCCAGATGCTGGTATTCTCTCTTCTACCCACCCACCTCATCCCTCGTTTCCTTCATCGATCGTTGTTGGCAATGGATCCGTTCTTCCAGTCACCTCAGTAGGTGACTCAGTTTCTCCGGGTTCATTCCATCTTAATAATGTTCTAGTTGCTCCAGACATTATTCAAAATTTGCTTTCCATTCGTCGTTTCACCACTGATAACAATATTTCTGTTGAGTTTGATCCTTTTGGTTTGTCTGTAAAGGATCTTTCCACCCGGTGTCTTCTTCTTTGATGTGATAGTCCGGGGCCCCTGTACACTCTTCGACTTCCTACTTCCGCTGCGTCTCCGTCATTTGCTCTGGCTACGACAGCTTCGTCCGCTACTTGGCACCGCCGGCTTGGTCACCCTGGTGCTGATGCTATGTCGAAGTTGTCTAGTAGTTCAGTTATATCGTGTACTAGGGGCACACATGGGTCATTATGTCACGCTTGTCAGCTTGGTCGCCATGTTCGGCTTCTCTTTCCCACTGCTGTGTCTCATGTGCAACATATTTTCGATCTTATTCACTGCGATTTGTGGACATCTCCTGTTATCAGTGTCTCGGGTTTTAAATATTATTTGGTGGTACTTGATGATTTCTCACATTTCTCTTGGACTTTTCCCTTACGTCTGAAATCTGAGACATTTGATACTCTCTCACTTCTTCACTTGGGTTTCCACACAGTTTGGGCATACTGTTCGTGCTCTCCAGTGTGACAAAGGACGCGAGTTTGACAACTCGCGACTCCGTGACTTTCTTCTTACACATGGCACACAGCTACGCATGTCTTGTCCATACACAACCCCCCAGAATGGCAAGGCTGAGCGCATGCTTCGCACCACTAATGATGTCATGCGTTCCTTGATGTTTCAGGCATCTATCCCTGCTCGATACTGGGTAGAGGCACTTCACACTTCCACCTTCCTCCTTAATCGCCTTCCCACCAAGGCGATTCGAGCACCGACTCCTTTCTTTGCCCTGTATGGCACTACCCCTCTCTACGACCACCTCCGTGTCTTCGGGTGCGCCTGCTACCCTAATCTTTCCGCCACTGCTCCACATAAGCTTGCGCCCCGCTCTACTAGGTGTGTCTTTCTTGGGTACTCCCTTGAGCATAAGGGATACCGGTGCCTCGACCTCTCTACCCACCGCATTTTGATCTCTCGGCACGTCGTCTTCGACGAGTCCTCCTTCTCCTTTTCTTCCTCCACCTCTGGTTCAGCTGCAGAGCTGGACTCTCTTTTTTCTACTGACACCGAGGCTGCTCCACCACAGCTGCCTTGGCCTTTTTTTGCAGGTACATCACCCACCGGCTCACAGGTGGCTCCCACGATGTCGACAGCTGCACCTTACGCAGCACCGACACCTGTGGTGACTCCGGTTGTGCCTACTACAGCCACGACACGGCGGTTCACTGACCCTGCTCTCGTCTACCAGCGACAAGTGCGGGTTGGTGCCCAGGCTCCGTCGACCCTGGGGACGAGTGCTGCACCACGCGTGGCACCGACGTCTCTTGCTGCGCCACGTGCAGCCCCGGTGTCTCCTACGGCTGCGCCACGCGCGGCCCCGGCGTCTCCGACCTCGCCCCCTGCGCCACACGAGGCCCCGACGCTTCCTACGGCTGCGCCACGCGCGGCCCCGGTGTCTCCGACCTTGACTCCTGCACCACACGAGGTCCCGACGTCTCCTACGGCTGCGCCACGCGCGGCCCCAGCGTCTCCAGCCTCGACTCCTGCGCCACACGAGGCCCCGACGTCCCCTACAGCTGCGCCACGCGCGGCCCCTGTTCCACGATTCGCCGACCCTGCTCTTGTCTACCAGCGACGAGAGCGGGTTGGTGCCTCTGCGCCTGCTCGTCCCGAGCCCTCGGTGTACCACCCACCGTTGCTCCACCGGGACCCAGGACACGTTCACCCGATGGTGACTAGACGTGTCGTTGGGGTTCTCCAGCCTCTTGAGAGGTTCTCCGGAGTGGTACTCTCTTTGACGACACCGACACCATCCACTTCCTCTTCGGTATCACCTATACCGACCTCCGTCCGTAGCGCCCTCGCTGACCCTCACTGGCGCCGCGCTATGGAGGAGGAGTATGCGACCCTACTTGCCAACCGGACATGGGACCTTGTTCCCCGTCCTCCCCGTGGCAACGTTGTCACAGGCAAGTGGGTTTTCACGCATAAGAGGAAGGCAGATGGCTCCCTGGAGAGATATAAGGCTCGTTGGGTACTTTGGGGCTTCACTCAGCGCCCTGGAGTGGACTACGACGAGACCTTCAGTCCGGTGGTTAAGCCAGCGACAGTACGGACTGTTCTGTCGTTGGCTCTCACGTTCTTGGCCTGTCCACCAGCTGGACGTCAAGAACGCCTTCCTTCACTGAACGCTGACGGAGACGGTGTACTGCAGTCAGCCGACAGGGTTCGTTGATTCAGTCCGTCCAGACTTGGTCTGCCGGCTGAACAAGTCCCTATACGGGCTGAAGCAGGCGCCTCGGGCTTGGTACAGCCAGTTCGCCTCCTTCCTGGCCTCGCTCGGCTTCGTTGAGGCCAAGTCGGACACCTCGCTCTTCGTTTACAGGCATGAGGGTGACACTGTCTACCTCCTCCTATACGTGGACGATATTGTCCTCACGGCGTCTAGCCCGGCTCTTCTTCAGCGCACGATCTTCGCCCTGCAGTGCGAGTTCGCAATGAAGGACCTCGGCCAGCTCCACCACTTCCTGGGCGTTGCGGTCGAGCACCGTCCGGACGCTCTGTTCCTCCACCAGCGCCAGTACTGCCTGGATATCCTCGAGCGAGCGGGCATGGCTGATTGCAAGCCGTGCTCCACTCCCGTGGACACCCAGGCGAAGCTGTCTTCGGCCGACGGCGCCTCGGTCGCTGACCCCACCTCTTACAAGAGTCTTGCAGGTGCCCTGCAGTATCCCACCTTCACCAGGCCGGACATCTCTTACGCGGTTCAGCAGGTGTGCCCTGATACTCGCCACTCCACCTCTGGCTACGCCGTCTTCCTGGGGGGAATCTTGTCTCCTGGTCCTCGAAGCGGCAGCCCGTGGTTTCTCGCTCCAATGCTGAGGCGGAGTACCGCACCGTGGCTAACGGCGTAGCAGAGGCGTCTTGGCTCCAGCAGTTACTTCAGGAGCTCCACTCCCCTGTCGCCCAGAGCACGTTGGTCTACTGTGATAATGTCAGCACCGTTTACCTCTCCACCAACCCCGTCTAGCACCAGCGCACGAAACATGTGGAGATTGATCTTCACTTTGTTTGTGAGCGGGTTGCACGTGGTGAGGTTCGAGTTCTCCATGTGCCGACGACGTCACAGTTTGCCGACATCTTCACGAAGGGACTCCCGTCGACTTTGTTTTCTGAGTTTCGGTCCAGTCTCAACATCTGTTGTGGCTAGATGTTGGGACTGCGGGGGGGTGTTAGACTGTGTTGAGTTATGTGTTTGGGCCTAACCTGTATACCGGCCCATCTATGTATCTATAAATATGTACCTTATATCAATAAAAGAAAAAACTTATCAGTGGCTATCACTTATCAGTGGCTATCACTTATCGGGAGCAATGAACTATGATAACAATTGATACACAAAAAGGCTTGCTGGACAATATCTACATCCCTCGCCTCTCATTACAATAATACAACTTCCTTCATGAACAATTTATTTGTTAGGAAGATGCTGAAAGACATAACTTTTACAGACTTGCAGACTTCCATCAAAATAACATAACAAACAAAATTCGTACAGAAAAAATCACATCAAACATACATACATATGGCCATAGTCTTTGTTTTGTTCTTGTTATTCATGGTGAAATTGATGTGTACCAGTTCAATTGTTTTTGCAGATCAAACATACATACACGAAAACAATGTTAAGAATGAACATCCATCACCAAAAACTCACATCATATTAGGGGAGGCGGGGAAGGCAGGGCAGTCGGGATTACCTTTTGGAGTCGGGGGATGGCGGACGACGGGAGGTGGGGGAGCCGGGGAGGATTTCCGATGGTGGATCTTGCAGGGGAAACAGCTGGCGACATGGGGCTGCAGGTGGCGAACCCTAAAGCAGGGCAGCGTTGTAGGGGGGGGGGTTGTGTGCTCAGCAGGAGAGGGGTGCCTGTTGGGCTATGTGGGATGGTTTTATTGCTTGGCATTTGCGGGTAATTACGTATGAAGTATAAGAGTAGGTCTATTTTTGGTTAGTTGAGAAGCTATTTTGAGATCGGGAGAAGCAAATTTTTTGGATTCACGGTTCCTTGACAAAATGGTTAATTCGAATTCACCTATGAATCAGGTACTCAAAACACCCATTTGACACAACTTCTCAGATTCTCAGTAAGAATTAGAAGCTGGGAGTCGTGCCAAAGGAAGCCCAAGTTCCTACCTACGGTTGTGTGCTCAGCAGGAGAGGGGCGCCTGTTGGGCTGTGTGGGATGGTTTTATTGCTTGGCATTTGCGGGTAATTACGTATGAAGTATAAGAGTAGGTCTATTTTTGGTTAGTTGAGAAGCTATTTTGAGATTGGAAGAAGCAAATTTTTTGGATTCACGGTTCCTTGACAAAATGGTTAATTTGAATTCACCTATGAATCAGGTACTCAAAACACCCATTTGACACAACTTCTCAGATTCTCACTAAGAATTAGAAGTTGGGAGTCGTGCCAAAGGAAGCCCAAGTTCCTACCTACGATTGTCAAGGAGCTTCTCGATCAGCCTGGTAACAAGGAGACTATTACCATGCCTGAACTTTGGCATGAGTATCATGGAAGGCCTTACCATTTTCCTCACCATGGAGAGCATTCGTCTCAAGGCTATCGGCGACGCCGTAAGGCTGACATGACCTGGACACCTTACCTCCGAGCTATGAAGACTCAGCTCGAGGGCGACTTGGAGAGGGGTATGCACCAAGCAGAAATACCAGGCCCAAGGTTAAATAGATAAGTTGGTTAGAATAAATCTGTTAGAGAGAGACTAGGTTGGTGGGATACTATAATCTATTATTTCTATTTTTAAGCAAATCTTCTTGGTCGAGCGGCGAGATCTTTCTTGGTCGCAGTCCCAGGATCTTGTTCAGAGGCGATAATGGTTGTGATTTGTTGTGTGGTCCCTGATACCAATTGCTGAATTCTTCTTGCTTGTTCCCCAAGCCTTGATCTGGTCGGCTGGGGTATCCCACCGACCTGGGCGCGTGACCAGGGGGCGTAGGGGTCCTCCCTTGCCCTTGACAAAATGGTTAATTCAAATTCACCTATGAATTAGATACTCAAAACACCCATTTGACACAACTTCTCAGATTCTCACTAAGAATTAGAAGCTGGGAGTCGTGCCAAAGGAAGCCCAAGTTCCTACCTACGATTGTCAAGGAGCTTCTCGATCAGCCTGGTGACAAGGAGACTATTACCATGCCTGAACTTTGGCATGAGTATCATGGAAGGCCTTACCATTTTCCTCACCATGGAGAGCATTCGTCTCAAGGCTATCGGCGACGCCGTAAGGCTGACATGACCTGGACACCTTACCTCCGAGCTATGAAGACTCAGCTCGAGGGCGACTTGGAGAGGGGTATGCACCAAGCAGAAATACCAGGCCCAAGGTTAAATAGATAAGTTGGTTAGAATAAATCTTCTAGAGATAGACCAGGTTGGTGGGATACTATAATCTCTTATTTCTATTTTTAAGCAAATCTTCTTGGTCGAGCGACGAGATCTTTCTTGGTCGCAGTCCAGGATCTTGTTCAGATGCGATAATGGTGGCGATTCGTTGTGTGGTCCCTGATACCAATTGCTGAATTCTTCTTGCTTGTTCCCCAAGCCTTGATCTGGTCGGCTGGGGTATCCCACCGACATGGGCGCGTGACCAGGGGGCGTAGGGGTCCTCCCTTGCCCCTGTAAATATAGTCGCAACCTCCATCAAAGATTAAGAGAATTGCTCCTTTGGGTTGTTCCCTACCTTGGTCACAGTGGCTGCAAACCCTAGCAACCGTTGTGACACCTTTCCACCTCCTCACTACCCTCTACGCAACAATCTGATAGTCAAGATGGATTGTTGGATTACATGACTAAAATAAAAATGACTCAAAATCATACATGACTAAAATAAAAATGACTCAAAATCAAACCTTTCACATCTCGGCCTAAGAATTTATTTGTACTTTATCCTATAACTTTATTAGTGAAGGGAATGAGCTCGCATGTGATGGCCTTAATGTAGTAGTAGTCAGGAGTATAGGGAGGGAGCGCTCCTTGAACCTCGCAGTCTGCATCGTGGCACTAGAGCTTCATCTTGCCATCGGGATCTCCTCTTTAGGAGCTTGACCATCGTTCGAGAATAAGGCTTTATTACTGTTATTGTTGCTCCCGTTGCCGCAGCCCCCACTCCTTTTCATCCTTCTATTCTTCCGAGTCGGGTGGTTGAACTTACACTTGGTCCCAAAGTGGTAGGTCCTGAACTTGACGTAGTAGCTGCAATCAGGCTCTCTGGGCTGTCACGAGAAATGCACCCTCATATCGGCAATTGGTGATGATATCATTGCCTGCACCATCTTGCCGCAACGCTTGAGCTGGGTGGAGTAGGTCTTGACAAAGTCATGGGGGTTGATGCCCTTGAAAGGAAAGCAGCGTGAGTAAGCCAAATCCGATGCAAAGCAACGTAAATCGCGCAAATCGGCACGCTGGCGGAGCTCGAAGCCATATATTTGGCCTTGCTAGGGGCGGATTTCGATCGATTTCTTCTGAATCAAGGATGACCTCGGTGAGTCGCCGTAGATCCTCTCGATTTGAGTCGAAGGGCGGCTGAGATTCGAGGAATTCTTGGCAGATCCTACGACAAAGCTTGAGACAACGCGGTTCCTACGGGATTCAAGGCAATCCCGCAAGTGGAACTCGACGATTCCGGCGATTGACGTCGGCTCCGGCTAGGGATCCAGGTGGGCCGTGCAGTGCATCTCCTTCACTGGACTAATCGAGGCTAATCCAACACAATTTCGACAGGGATTGAGTGGTGCGAACGCAAAACCACCGCATACAGTAGAGCTCGGCTTTTCGCGCGAGCTCAAATATGAGGCACAAGATCTAATGAAGTTTGGAGCAAATCCAGGCTGGCGGTGTGCGGATCCATTGGAGGAGATGGAGGCGTTGTTCGCATGGCATAAGGAAGCGACAAGCCGATTAGTCCAACTGCACCTGCAATGATGGAGGTTGTCAGAGCGGCGAGATCATTCTTGGTCACAGTCCCAAGATCTTGTTCAGCGGCGATCCTGGTGGCGATCCGTTGTGTGGTCCCTGTAGATCCTAACCCTGCAGGTGCTACATAGGGCGGGCGCTGGAGGCCCTGCATACGTTGCTGCACCTGCTGGAGGACTAATCGAGGCCAATCCAACACGATTTCGACAGGGATTGAGTGGTGCGAATGCAAAACCACCACCGACAGTAGAGCTCGGCTTGTCGCGCGAGCTCAAGTATGAGGCGCAAGATCTAATGAAGTTTGGAGCAAATCCAAACTGGCAGCATGCGGATCCGTTGGAGAAGATGGAGGCATTGTTCGCATGGCATAGGGAAGCGACTTGGGGGCCCCAATGACGGAGGCGCATCATGGTGATGTAGATGGAGGCTTCGTGGTGGTAGTCTATCGAGTCTCTCGAGCAGCACATGGGAGGTGTATGACGCTGAGTGCATTGGGTCGGACAGAGATCGAGGCGGCGAGCGCTGGTAGGATCGGGGTATTGACCCGAGTGAAGGGGTTTCGATTGGATCGAGGGAGCCACAGATAGGAGAGCCAGATATGTTGGCTTATCTATGACCTTCTCCATATGTGTAATACGCTCCCCGAGGCATGTAAGATGTCGGTCATGGTTGTCTAGGATGCGGTTCATGGTGTCCAACTGCACCTGCGGTTGATGGAGGTTGTCGAGCGGCGAGATCTTTCTTGGTCGCAGTCCCAGGATCTTGAGGCGATAATGGTGGCGATTCGTTGTGTGGTCCCTGATACCAATTGATGTGAATTCTTCTTGATTGTTCCCCAAAGTACATCCTGGCCCTCATTATATAGAGGGGATTCATCTAGATCCTAACCCTGCAGGTGCTACACTGGGCGGGCGCTAGAGGCCCTGCATACGTTGCTGCACCTGCTGGAGGACATGAGCTCTTACAACACTCCTCTACCTGCTGCAAGGCCTATCGAGTTCGCTACATCGTTGCCCAACATTGAGGACTTCGTCAACGTGTTCCCTGACGAGGATTCGCAACTTCGATTCCCCACATTGCTTAATGTGTTGGGGTCGGTTGTTTCACCAGGCCGTGCACCTGCATCCTGGATGGAGTATGCTTCCTTAATCGAGGTCAGATAACACCCGTGCTAGAGATTGACTATGCTCGAAGAGATGAAGTCCATTGAGGAGAACAAGATGTGGCAACTCGTCGATGTCCCAGCTGGACATAAACTCATTGGCCTGAAGTGGGTTTCATGGTGAAGTGTATGAGCACAGTGCAATTGTCAAGCACAAGACACTGTTGGTGGCTAAGGGTTATGTCCACCGTCAAGGGATATACTTCGATGAGGTATTTGCTCGGGTTACATGTCTTGAGTCTGTTGATCGCTTCTTGTTGTTGCTGCACATAGGGGATGGGACATCCACCATATGGATGCAAAGAGTCTTTTCATTAATGGTGATATGTTGGAGGAAGTGTACATTTCATAGTCTGTTGGTTTAATCATCAACGGGGCCAAACTAGTGTTGCCACTCAGGAAGGCTTTATACGGACTTCGTCAAGCGCTCAAGGTCAGGAATGTCAAGCTCAACGATGTTTATTATCGTTTTGTTTGTAGAAGACTACGAGCGAGCATGAGATTTATTTCCATGAAGCTGGGGAGGAGAAGCTCATTATTTGCATCTATGTCGATGTTCTTGTGATCACAGGAGGGGGCACTATTACCAAGTTCAAGCTGGAGATGATGCAAAGGTTGAAGATGATTTGGGGCTACTTTCATATTATCTATGGCTGGAAGTGCAGTAAACAGGTGCTGGAATCAGCATTGGACGGACTGCTTATGTGTCCAAACTGCTTTCCAAGGCAAGATTACAGGTCTACAACCCCTATGGAGCCCGAGCTGAAGCTTTGCAAGACAAGTCAGAGTCCGTTGATGCATGCTACGGAGTACAAAAGCTTGGTTGGTGGGTTGCGGTATTTGGTCAACACTTGGCTTGATCCCGATCGTTTTCTGGAGGAGCCTCAGGAGGACCACTTTGCTGTTGTGAAGCGTTTTCTCCACTATATCGCGAGTAAAAGTGATTTATGAGTCTTTTATGGAAGAGGGGAATCGCTGGAATTAATCGAGTACTCGAACAGTGATCATGCAGGAGATGTGGAGGACCGGAAGAACACGAGTGGGATGTTTTTTTGCATTTAAAATAGGTCTATCTTGTGGCAGTCCAACAAGCAAAAAGTGGTGGTTTTGTCTTTGTTTGAGGCTGAATATATTACTGCTTGTCAAAGTGTGTGGCTACCACGGTTGCTTGAAGATTTCATGGATCCTAAGAAAGGGTCAGTGCTACGGGCTAATAACAAGTCTGCCATTGACTTGAGAATGAACTAGATTTGTTATGACAAGAGCAAAGACATCAATATATTCAAGATTGTGCGGACTGAGGGATTGTTGTGCTTGAATAAGTCTTCACTCAAGACCAAATGGCGGACATCTTGACCTGGACTGTTGAAAGACAGAAGTTCAAGGAGATGAGAAGAGGAATTGGGATCTTTGATGTAAACATGCGTCAGGATCAGGAGAAGAATCACCTTCCCCTGCGCACCCAGGCCCTCCCTATGCGCCCAGGCCCAGCCCAGCAGCCCAAGTCTAAGCCCAGCTCGTCTAGAGAGAGGAGGGCGCACAGAAGATCAGATCAGATGTGATTGGTTCTATTCACAACCTGTTCTATAAACAAAACGAGATAGATTAGATAGAGTTTCATTAGGAGATTAGATTTGATTTAATCTCTAGTTTTAATCTATTAAGAGTCTATCTGTAGAAGGCTATAAATAGCCAGATATTCTCAAGGAATAAAATCATCCCTCCCACATAATTCTCTACGCCTGAGAACTTCTCTCCTGTGCTAGAAACTTGCCCTCTCTTCTCTGTTCCCCGCGCCCAGAGTTTCTGTCCTCTTTGACATGTGTTAGCCAACTGAGGAGAAACTAGTCCAACATCGACTATGGTTTGAGCATATTCAGCGGAGACCTCCAGAAGCACCGATCAACAGTGGGATTCTAAAGCGTAGGAAATAAAAGGAGAGGCAGAGGACAACCAAGGCTTACATGGCAGGAGGCGTGAAGCGAGATTTGAAGGAGTGAAATATATCAAGAGATTTGGTTCATGATAGGACTGCATGGAAATTAGCAATTCACGTGCCAGAATCGTAGTTTATGTGTATTTTGTTACTCTTATCTTCTTTTTTATACTTCATTTTCTTTTTAACATATAAATCTCATGATCTTAGTTTATTTGTATTTAGTTACTTTCACCTTATTTTTCTACTATTTTTTTTTTTAAAAAAAAATGTTGGATTTCATTTCTAGTCAACCCCAACTTGTTTGGACAAAGACTTAGTTTTTGTTGTTGTTTGATTGACTTGTGCCAGCTCTAGTTGTTGTGCACGTCAGAGAACTTCTTTCCACCCATCCAGATTTGTGATGTTATACATTGGTCAATTCAGATCAACTCCCTGTACCTGAGATCAATCTGCTATGCTCGGCTGAGTGCTCCAACAAGCAGGAGGTTTGTTCAGCAGCTGCAGATCATCCCAGACGTCTAGGTCAGGAGCAGTTTTGGTGTGGATAGCACCGGAATTGCAAAATTGTGTGACCCTGAAAGCGCTATGTTGCATGTTTGTCACTTATTAAGCAGCATTGTCTTCCCTTTAAACTGCAGACTTCAAGTGAATATCCATTTAACAATTAATAGCATTATCTTTGAAACTATCAGGTGCCTTATTTGGATCAATGGAATGATGTCGAGTGGGATCATTCGAGTTGTCTTAGAGGAGCAACAACAGCACTGCAAAATGCCTCTTTACGGCTACCCATCATTGGTAATGTTAGGGTAAGTTCTCAATTTAATTCAGTTCCATGCATGTATGGCATAGTTGTGTATAATGCAGATTTGAAATCATGGTATGACAATATTTTTGAAAATGTTCTACAGGCAAGCTGCACCGAAATTGAAGAAGTGCTTAACTCAGCAGCACCACTGCTGGAATCACTATACCCTTGTTTCAAAACTTTCCTGCCAAAGGTGAGGCCATAGAATATCTTCAAGTGTTTGTTGGAAATCCGGCCTGTTCAGCCCTGTTTCTAGCTCTGCAGGTGTGCTGATCGGATCTGTTCGGCCAGAACAGATCTGTTATGCGGTGCAGATCAGGACAGAGTGATCCCTGTGTGCAGAACAGAGAGGACAGAGAGAGTAGAAGGCACCCCTGGTGCTGATCAGATCAGAGAGGAAAGGAACAGAGGAGAACTCGCCGAGTTCTTGCTGGAACAGATGCAAAATCCTGATCTAGGCGAGTTAGGGAACTCGACTAGATCAGGTGCTGCCATGGGGGTCTTTTCTGGTGGAAAACTTGTATTATCTGATTAATGAGGTGCGGTTATAGGGGGGGCGCAGCCCTGTTTATATAGGGGGGTTTTAGGAGAGTCCCAACCCCTTACAACTCTTATTCTATCTCTAAACTGAATAGGACACATAAACATAATTTCTAATTTTCTGGACTCTATTTTATCTGACCGCACCAGGAAGGTGGGCCTGCCTGGGCGCACGCACCCCTGGTGGGCTCAGCCGCACCAGGCCAGCCCAGGCCCAGGCCCAAGGTCACCCGACATTCTCCTCCTGACCCTGGACCTGCAGTATGTCCAGAACGCCAATTCTTCTCATCTCGATGAACTTCTGTCTTCCAAGTGCCTTGGTCAAGATGTCCGCCATCTGGTCCTTCGTAGAGATTTGCTCAAGCACAATGTCACCGTTGTCAACACACTCCCGTATGTAGTGATACTTGGTGTCGATGTGCTTGCTCCTGTCATGGTGTACCGGGTTCTTGCTCAAGTCTATGGCAGACTTGTTATCAACCCGCAACACCGGTGCCTTCATCTTTTCAGCCAAGTCTTCCATCAGCCATGCCATCCATACACCTTGACATGCCCCTTGAGCTGCTGCGATGTACTCTGCTTCACACGAGGATAAGACCACCACCTTCTGCTTGCTGGACTGCCATGAAACGGGGCTGTTTCCAAGACAAAACAGCACCCCGCTCGTGCTCTTCCGGTCCTCCACGTCTCTCGCAAAGTCGCTATCTGAGTAGCCAATCAACTCCATGTTGTCTCCTCTTGGATAGAAGACTCCGAAGTGGATCGTACCCGCTATATAGCGTATGATATGCTTGACTGCAGCAAAGTGATCTTCTCTTGGCTCCTCCAAAAACCGACTCACGTACCCAACCGAGTAGGCGAGGTCGGGGCGTGTGTTTACCAGATATCGCAGCCCTCCCACCAAGCTCCTATAGTCCGTTGCGTGCACCAACGGACTCTTACTTATCTTGTAAAGCTTTAGACCTTGCTCCATGGGGAACGCACAAGAGTTGCACTCCTCCATGCCGGCTTTCGAGACAAGCTTCGAAGCGTAGGCCGCCTGCCCAACGCTTATCCCTTCTTCAGTCTGTCGCACCTCCAGGCCAAGATAATACGACAAGAGGCCCAAGTCGCTCATCTTGAACTGCTTCATCATCTCCTCCTTGAACTTCTTGATGTCGCTCCCTCCTGTGATCACGAGATTGTCGACGTACACGCCGACGATGAGCTTCTCCTCCCCAACTCCACGGAAGTAAATCCCGTGCTCACTCGTACTCTTCTGGAAACCAAGCGATAGCAAACTATCGTTGAGCTTGGCATTCCAGGCCCTGGGCACTTGACAAAGTCCGTACAAAGCCTTCTTGAGCCGGTACACCTTGTGTTCGGCTCCGTCGATGATGAAGCCAGCGGGCTGAGAGACGTACACCTCCTCCATTAGATCGCCGTTCAGGAAGGCGCTCTTAAAGTCCATGTGGTGTACCTCCCATCCCTTGTGCGCAACAACTGCAAGGAGCAAGCGAACAGACTCGAGACGGGCTACAGGAGCAAATACCTCGTCAAAATCTATTCCTTGCCGCTGGACATAGCCTTTGGCCACCAAACGAGCCTTGTGCTTCACCACCTCTCCATACTCATCCCTCTTCACCTTGAGCACCCACTTGAGACCAATGGGCTTGTGTCCTGCAGGAAGATCAACAAGTTGCCACGTCTTGTTCTCTTCTATTGGACTCCATCTCCTCTAGCATGGCTCGTCTCCAGCACGGGTGCTCCTCGGCATCGGCGAAGGACGTAGGCTCCTCCGCGGTGGTGAACATGAGCTCTCCCTCCTCCAGGCTCGGTGGGCGTGGCGCGCGCCCAAGAAGGGTAGGGTTCCCAGCACGTTGCGCATCGTGCGGAACAGAAGTGCAAAGTTGTCGTTGTGGTAGGCGTCGACGTTGCTGCCGACATCCGTCGGCAGCGTGGCGAAGCGGATGGGCCGTGGAGGGTGTCGGGGCGTGACGAAGGTGCTGGAATCTTCAGTCTCGGACCCTCCAGTTGTTGCTGACTCCTGTAGCGGGCTATCCCAGGTCTGTTCTGGACTGGACAGCCCCTGTAGAAGCCTGCGGGGTGTTGCAGGGGTTGCTGGGCGCCTCCCAGCTGGTCTGAATGCGTGTGCAGGTGCTCCTGGAGTCTAGACAGGCCCCCCTGCGCCTCTCCTGGGCGCTGCAGGGGTGATGTTTGGCCCCTCCGGGCCCTGCAGCACCTTCTCAGGTGCTGGAACAGCAGGTCCAGCAGGTGCTAGACCCAAGGAGTCGATGTAGAATGTGGCGTAGTCCTCTTCTTCAGCTCCTTCTCCCCAGTCCCACTTGGCTGCCTCGTCGAATACCACGTCCCGTGATATGTGAGTGCGCCCGTTAGCCGGATTGTACATCCGGTAGCCCTTCGTCCCTGCAACATATCCAATGAACACCATTGGCGTACTCCGGTCTTCCAACTTTTTCAGGTGAGGGCGCGTATTTTTGACATGCCCCACGCAGCCAAAAGTTCGAAAGTAGTTGACGGCTGGTCGCTCCCCGTGCCAAGCTTCATATGGCGTCTTCCCGTCGAGGCCGCAGGTCGGGGATCTATTTAGGATGTAGATGGCTGTCACGACCGCCTCACCCCAAAAAAACCCGAGCATACCCTTTGCCTTCAACATGCTTCTCGCCATTCCGACCATCGTCTGGTTGCGCCGCTCCACAACCCTGTTTTGCTGCGGCGTGTATGGGGCTGTGAGCTGACGCTGTACGCCGTGCTGAGCGCAGTACTCGCCGAACTCCTGTGAGGTGAACTCCCCTCCGCGGTCAGTACGGAGTAGCTTCAGCCTCCTCCAGACTCCAATTCAGCCGTCGCCTTCAATTGCTGAATTAAGTCGGGTGCCTGGTCCTTGCTTGCTAGTAGATAGAGCCACATATAGCGACTCATATCGTCCACTAGCAGCAAGAACATCTTCTTGCCGCCTGGAGTCGTAGGCGTGATCGGTCCGCAGATGTTGCCGCGGACGAGGTCGAGCGTGCCCTCCGCGCGCCGTCGAGCTTGCGTGGGGAAGCTGGAGCGCCTCTGCTTCCTGGCTAAGCAAGCTTCACACAATTGATTGACGTGATCAATTTGCGGAAGCCCAAGCACCATCTCCTCCTTTGCCAGCTTCCGAAGCGCCTGGAAGTCGACGTGACTGTAGCGTTCGTGCCAACGCCACGCAACATCACCACGTCGCGCGATCAGGCAAACCGGGCGTGTGATGTTGAGCTTGACGGAGTACAACTTGGAGTCGTCGCGCTGCACCCGTGTGAGAAGATGTCTCTGCTCGTCCCGTATGTCCATCACTCCTCCACGTACAGTGATGGTGTAGCCGTCCTCATCTAGTTGCCCGAGACTGATGAGGTTGGTGGTGAGACGCGGGATGAGGTAGACGCCGGTGAGCCACCGATGCTCACCCGACCTGCAGGCGAACAGGACTGTGCCCTTCTCCTCGATCCGCACGACTGAGTTGTCGCCGAACTTGATGGTACCGACGACGTTCTCGTCGAGCTCGGAGAAGACGGCGCGCGAGCCAGTCATGTGGTTGGTCGCGCCCGTGTCGAGGTACCAAAGGGCGTCGATGAAGTCATCGTCGTTGCTGTGGTTCGCGAAGACACGCCCCTCCACTATCTTCAGTGGGTGCGCGGCACGCTCGTGTACAAGCTCCTCCTGTACTGAGGCCACCCTTGTCATGAACAAGGCGCCCTCCTCCGCCTTCGCCACGTGCGCCTGCTGCTGCGGCTCCTGCTGCTGCTGCTTCTTTGAACGACACTCCTTGACCCAATGGCCCTTCTTGCCGCACTTCCTGCACTGGTCCCGCGGAATGTCTTTCGCGGAACCCTTCTTCTTCTTGGGTGCCCCCTTGCGGCCACCCTTCTTCGAAGAGCCCTCATCTCATCGCGCCTCCTTCCGTCGTGCCTCCCACTCCTCCTGAGTGAGGTACAACTGGCTGTCGTGCACTCCTCCCTTGCGCCGTGCCTCCCACTCCTCCTGAGTGAGGTACAACTGGCTGTCGTGCACTCCTCCCTTGCGTCGCGTCGTGTCGAAGGCGTTTTCGCCAGCCCTCAGCCGCCCCGTCACATCCGACAATGTGAGGGTCGACACGTCCAGCAGGGTCGAGATCGCCACCATGATCTGGTCGAAGCGTTCTAGAATGCTCCGAAGGAGCTTCTCCACCGCCACATCTTCGTGATGTGCTCCCCTAGCGTCTCGAGGCGGGCTATGATGCCGCTCAGACGAAGGGAGAAGTCCTCCACGCTCTCGCCGTCCTTGAACGTGGCGGCGTCAAACTCCCCGCCTGAGTTGACGCGCTGTGGTCTTCTTCACGCGATCGGCCCCCACCCGCATGAGGGCGATCGTGTCCCAAGCCTCCTTCGCCGTCTTCTTCTCGATCGTCGTGATCATCTCCGACGGATGGCGTTGACTAGGATGTCGAGCGCCAACATGTCCTCCTGCTGCGTCACGTTGCCATCTTCCACCGCCTACCAAAGTAACTGCGCCTTCAGCTTGATCTCCATCATGACGGCCCACTACGCATAGTTGGTCTTGGTGAGCAGCGGAAACCCGGTTCCCGTGTTCACCTCACGAACTACCGGAGAGGTTGTCGTCGTGATCTTGCCACCGTTGCCGGTGACGCTGCCGCTGCTTGGGGGAGAGGTCGACATGGCTCTGGTACCACGATTGTTGGAAATCCGGCCTGTTCAGCCCTGTTTCTAGCTCTACAGGTGTGCTGATCGGATCTGTTCGACCAGAACAGATCTGTTATGCGGTGCAGATCAGGACAGGGTGATCCCTGTGTGCAGAACAGAGAGGACAGATAGAGTAGAAGGCACCCCTGGTGCTGATCAGATCGGAGAGGAAAGGAACAGAGGAGAACTCGCCGAGTTCTTGCTGGAACAGATGCGAAATCCTGATCTAGGCGAGTTAGGGAACTCGACTAGATCAGGTGCTGCCGTGGGGGCCTTTTCTGGTGGAAAACTTGTATTATTTGAGTAATGAGGTGCGGTTACAGGGGGGCGCAACCCTGTTTATATAGGGGGGTTTTGGGAGAGTCTCAACCCCCTTACAGGGGGGCTAGATCAGGTGCTGCCGTGGGGGCCTTTTCTGGTGGAAAACTTGTATTATCTGATTAATGAGGTGCGGTTACAGGGGGGCGCAACCCTGTTTATATAGGGGACTTTTGGGAGAGTCTCAACTCCTTACAACCCCTTACAGGGGGGGCGCACCCTGTCCTGCAGATCAGGACAGGGTGATCCCTGTGTGCAGAACAGAGAGGACAGAGAGAGTAGAAGGCACCCCTGGTGCTGATCAGATCGGAGAGGAAAGGAACAGAGGAGAACTCGCCGAGTTCTTGCTGGAACAGATGCGAAATCCGGATCTAGGCGAGTTAGGGAACTCGGCTAGATCAGGTGCTGCCGTGGGGGCCTTTTCTGGTGGAAAACTTGTATTATCTGATTAATGAGGTGCGGTTACAGGGGGGCGCAACCCTGTTTATATAGGGGGTTTTGGGAGAGTCTCAACCCCTTACAACTCTTATTCTATATCTAAACTGAATAGGACACATAAACAAAATTTCTAATTTTCTGGACTCTATTTTATCGGACCGCACCAGGAAGGTGGGCCCGCCTAGGCGCGCGTAGGCGCGCGCGCCCCTGGTGGGCTCAGCCGCACTAGGCCGGCCCAGGCCCAGGCCCAGGGTCACCCAACAGTGTTTATCTTTCAAACCATTGTCTTGTCTAGCTATCTAAAGATGTTTTGAATTATACTCAATACCCGCTATCTTTAAGGCATTTGATTTAAGCCCAGATCCTGGTAGGGATCCCCATTGCTGTATGGCCCCTCAAACAAGCTCTTAATGTACTCATAAATTTACAACATAATTGTCGATGAAATATTGTGAGAATATTGCATTATCCACAGGCAATGTGGCTACCAGACACATGCAATTTCTAACTTCTGATTTTGTTGTATTTTTAAAACTAATATGTAGTATATGTAGTTTAATTAAGAAAACACAAGAAAGGAGATTGCAGAAAAACACAGAACGAGTGAAAGGAAGACACTAATCAATCTGGTAACTTCATTAATAGGATAAGCTATTGTACCGTGATATATAAATCCTATGTGTTCTCAGTCAACCCAAAGCTAAAGTTTTTTTTTTTGAAGGGGTCATTCTGTTTGTAATTCTTATGCAAGAGTTGCCCTTGTCTTGTAAGGTTGAAGAAATTGAAGATGTGGCTTCTAGTTTAGCACAAGTTCTCTCCAATGAAAAATCTTTGATTGAAGAGTGTGGTAACCTCATATACCAAGCACAAAACCTTCAGGTATGGGTCTAATTGATGGATATTACTTGAATCTCCACACATTCATAGTTCTTGTCTGGCATGTTATCCCTGACGACTGCTACGTTTTACAAATTTGTAATGCCGTAGATGCGGGAGTACAGCCTGAGGAGCCAATTGATGCAACTCAAACAAACCAAAAGTACATAAAACGACAGAGGGAAGCAAACCATGCTTGTTATCCCACCCCCACCCAACAATGAGTTCCAGTGTCATCAACTACAGGAAAATAGCTGGGGGGAGCGGGTTGATGCATCTGAAGAAACATAAAATAGAAGGGCAAGTAGTTCGATTGGATGGAGCTTAACTGTGCTCCAAAGCTGGAAATCATTCAAGGTGCAAGGAGGTGACCTGATAGCGACAGAAGTATCCATTAGCCACGTCAAGAATTGCTTATTCTTCTGGTAAATAATATTGTTCATGTAATGTGTTTTTGTTGCCCTGGATGGCA
This sequence comes from Tuctoria greenei, assembly GCA_036927565.1. Taxonomy (NCBI): domain Eukaryota; kingdom Viridiplantae; phylum Streptophyta; class Magnoliopsida; order Poales; family Poaceae; genus Tuctoria; species Tuctoria greenei. Next base: position 79,797,802 of record JAYESD010000009.1, on the reverse strand, counting down.
TTGCTCGAATAGTGGTTCTAATTTATTTTACTTTTGAGAATGAAATTTTGGATGTTTGTTTGACAGAACGTGTATCAGATTGCTGTGCCATCATAGCCTATGGATGGCAGATAGGCTTGCAAATGGGCCGAGTGAGCCCGAAGGCCTAATGGGCCTCCTATTTATTGGGCTGAATGGATTAGGATCAATATGATGTTAAAAGAAAAGGATTGTATCGTGCTTAAAAAGGATAAGATTTTAGATACAACCTGTTTATGAAAAAGGGTCCAGCATGTGGATCATGGCTCATTTTTCTACTACTAGGGTTATCGTGGATCACCAACACAGCCAGCGATGAGGGCGCCGCCCCCCACTGAGACAATTGAAATTTTGCTATCGCCAAGAGTGAATTTCGCCAAAATGCTATTCCAACATGTAATACGCTCAAATATTTTTATAATGGAGTCACAATTGCTCATTTACTATTGAGACATGATTTCACCTCTAATTAACTTTTTTAGCAGCAACACACTCATAAATTGACCAAACTATCCTTGTTTTATTTAAAAATACAATAAATTAACAAAAAATCAGGAAAAAAGTAAAAAAATATAAAAACAGATTAAAATTAATAGAAAATCATAAATATCAGGAATAAGTAAAATAATATAAAAAATGCAATAAAAATCATAAAAAAATCAGAAATAAGTTAAAAAAATTATAAAACAAATATAAAAATAACAGAAAATTATAAAAAATCAGAAATAAGTAAAAAATTGTAAAAATGGAAGAAAATAACAAAAATCATAAAAAAAAATTAAAAAAATCTTAAAGAAAAAACAATTCACAGAAAATACAAATAATTTTGGAAAAAATGTTTAGAAATAAAAAAACGACGACAAATTTCAGAAATAGAAAAATGTCATAATATCGGAAAATGCAAAGAAAAATATTAGGAGAAATTGGAAAATATTTTTATAAATTGATCATATACACAATAATTTTGACATGCTCGTGTCACACGTAAAAATATTCACATGACACTTCACACGTAGAAATATTCACATATCACACATCAAAATGTTCACATAGCACAAAATAAAAGCTCAAATGTCACATGTCATACATCATGCCAATTGAATTCTGCAGAAAATCAAAGATAAAATGAAGATGGTTATAGAGATTAGAAATATAGATAAAAGAGAATAAGAATAATTAAATTAACAAGAAGAAAAAATTACCTGAGCGGGGAGCCTCTGCTCCCGTGAAGATGGCACTGGCGCCGACTTCAGCCACCGTGGAGGGATGGTCGGGCCGCACCAGCGTTGTCGTGCAGGCGGTCGCGGAGGGATGGTTGGACGACGAGAGGGTAGATGACGGCAGACGTACTGGCGATCTCGGCGGCGCCTCTGTGGCGTCAAATCGATGGCTGCCGACTGGGACTGGCGTCGGTCGACGGGGCAGGGGGCGGGGCGTGTAGCCAGCGGGGGTGGCGGGCGGCCGTAGGGGTGGTGGGTGGTCGGCGGTCGACTGGGACTGGTGTCGATCGACGGGGCAGCAGGTGGGGCGGGTGGCTGGCGGGGTGGCGGGCGGCCGTCAGGGTGGCGAGCGGCCGGCGGGCGGCGAGTGGCCGTCGGGGTCGGGAGACAAGGCGTCGGGGTTTCTAGGAGAATGAGGAAGGGACGTACGAGTGTGCAATTTTTTGATTAAGGGTAGTTGTTGAAGTGTGAGAATGACACTTCCCCCGGTACTACTAGATTGTTGCCCGTAGAGGTTCTTGTATTGGTTTGGGAGCGCAGAGATCAGGAACAAGATGACACAGGAGATTTACGTGGTTCGGGCCGCCTGAGCGTAATACCCTACTCCACAGTGTGAGTGTGTTGTATTGAGTTTGTTAGTATCACTAGTATGCGTGTGAGCCTGGAACAGATTGAATGTCTCTGTACCGTGCGGCTCAGTCCTTTTATAGTCCAAGGACTGACCGTTACATCATTTGCCTGGACCGACATGTGGCCCTGGCGTATTTAATAGCCTAATACACTGTCTAAGAGCATTAAGCGTGGTTAGTAGTGTGATAACGTGCCTTAATGACAACGTTAACCCTATTAACATTGATCTGATCGTGTGTCATTAATACATCATTAATGACACATAATCAGGTCTCGTAACTGCCGCTTTAACTATCCCTTGAATGTTTGTGCTGTTGGAGATCCACCAGTGTACTAGTTGGTGGTGTAGGTCCGAAGGCTCCACACGTGGCAGCTTCAGAGCTTCCCCTTGCGGGGAGATAGCTCCGGAACCGCTATACACGTGGCGGCACCGAAGCTCCCCTCTGCTGGGGGTTAGGTCCAGGGTCATTATACACGTGTTGACCTCAGAGCTTCCCTATGTTGGGAGTTTAGCTCTGGACTTACATCACACGTGTCAATCCCGGAGTTAACCATATGAGGGATGCGGGTCCGGTGTAGTGTGACATGTGGGGCTTGAGGAGACCTTCAACTTTGACAGGTGAAACTCTCTCACACTTCTTGCGGTACCGTGGGGTACCCGGTATGCAGGGTACCGACAATGGCCCCAGGGCCCACCTTTGGGAGAAATCCTTTGGGTTAAGTCATTCTAGTGGAGGTGGATCCATCCTTGATTCCTTCACTTTGACTTCAAAAGTCTTTTGATGTGCCGTTGGGGCGATGGTCCGGGAGTAAACCATTGCCGCGTGGCTTGTTATGAATGCGGCAGATAGATCTTTGAGTGCGGATCTCACGCAATTGAAGGTCGCCAGTTCCCAATACGGAAACCGTATCGGTTCCGAGCGCCTTGTCAGGGTGCTGCCTTTGGGTTTCCCGCCGCTCATCATGACAACGGTTCGCTTGGGATAATAACCTCGACCTCTTCGTCGGGGTGGCATCGGGCCCATTCGTCATTGACGGGGTAGATTTTTGAAATGTGACCCTGCTCTCGTTGCGGTTTCCATCCAAGCGTCACGAAGGCTTACTTAAGAAGGAAAGTATGCACGGTTTGAGGACTCTTTACGCTTTTGATCAAACTCGCGCTCAGAGCCTCCCAAACTCTGCCTAGCTTTCCCTTCCTTTGCTCCACTTTGCCATGATGGAGTTAGGTCTTCCCAAGAGCCGCATTCAGAGCAAAGACAATCTGATGAAGGTCCGGACCTTCATGGGATGGTCCAGTGACTCCTTCAATCACCTAGTCTGTGCCGGCAAGCTTCCCTTCAAGAAGGAGCACTGCGGGGAGATGGTGTATTTTTCTGCGTACGCCATGGTGGGATTGATCCCACCATTATCGAGCTTCATTCTGATGCTGCTGGACTTCTACGGCCTCCAACTGCATCACCTCGGCCTGCACTCCCTTCTGCTCGTGGCCACCTTCGTCCACTTCTGCGAGATGTGGGTGGGCGTGCCTCTCTGCGTTAAATTGTTCTGAACCTTCTTCACAGCTCATACCACTGGCAAGGGGATAGAGTTGGTTAGCTTCTATTACTTCGTGAAGCGCAAGAACTGCCCCTTCAGGTACTTGAAGTCGTTCCCGTCAAGCAAATGGGACGACTGGAAGAAAGATTGGATCATCATTGCAGTGGATGAGCACGACAGGTTGGAGCTGCCCCAAGGACTCCCCAACGTCGACACCGAGGCCTGGAACGTAGTTCTAAAGTTGTTGGATGCGTTTAAGCCTGTCCTGACTAGGATCCGAGAATGCATGGAGGGTGGAGTGATCCCTTAGATTGTCTTCGTAAATTTCTTGGTGAACAGGTGGGCTCCGCTGAGGGAGAGGGAGAAGCTCGTCTGGGCTCTCAACAGTGTGATGGATGACGACCAGATTGAAAATGGTTTGAAATCCAACTTAGATGATGAAGCTTTGAAGCTCTATATCAAGAAATTTTAGCATGGGCTTGTCGATGGCGACGAATTGGCTTCGCCAGCTGCTTTCCTGCCCTTAAATATGATTCCAGAGATTAGCAGGGAGCTCCGGAGGAAGATGCCGGCGCTAGACGATCTTGGCGAGGTAGAACAACGCTAGACCTCCAGGGTTGTAATCCCCAGAGCTTCCGAGGAGGTGGCCACCCCTGCTTTGAGCCAGAGGGTTGAAGACATCGACAATAGCAAGGGAAAAGAGCCAGCCGAACCTTCCAGCCGGAAGAGGAAGCTAAAGCATGCTGATGGGAGGTCCGTCAGGCCTGTTCCATCCACAACAGCCCCTTCTCCCCGGCGAGGGAGATATTCTGCGGCTACACCTCCTCCGATGCAAGTGTCCTCAAGGGGCGCTAGTTCTGGACAGTCGACTCCGATCCCAGTGCCAGCAAGGGGCTCTAGATCCGGAGGTTCTTCCTGGTCGAGGGAGACTTCGGCTAGGGCATCCCAACGATGATGACAGGCTCCGGGCAACATTCCAGAGCTCCTTCCGTGCTGATTGCGACAAGCTCCGGCTCTGAGCCTTCAGCGAAGAGGTTCCGTGCCGATTGGAGCGGTAGCTTCCCAAGGTAAGTTTTGCTTTTTCACCTTGATTTGCCACTCTTATTTTTATCATGTTTTGAATCTTACGATTTTTTGACCGCAGGGCATCAAAGTCGGGGTCTACGGCTCTAGCCTCTGTCGCAGCGACTGGGGCTGCACAAGCTGAAGCTCCAGCTCCAACTATCAAGCCCCCTCAAGTGGTGGCTGAGGACACAACAGCTCCGGTGGCATCTGTTGTGGTCTTGGATCCAGAAGAGACGCCAGAAGCTCCCGTGGTAGCGCCAGACCACAGGGGAGAAGTTGAAGATGTACCCCTTGAGACAGTGTCAGAAGTTGAAGCTCTTGTGTAGGAGTTGGGGATGTTGAAAGCTCCAGCGTCTGAGCCGGAGGTTACTGAAGCACCGATTCCTGCACTAGAAGTTGTTGCGGGGCCAGTGGCGCCAAAAGCTTCGACCCTTGAACAAAAAGTCATTGAAGCCCCGGCTATTGAGCCGGAGGCAATTGAAGCCCCGGCTACTGAGCCAGCAATGGTCGGAGCTCCGGTGGCTGAGCCGGAGGTAGTTGAAGCTCCGGTCCTCGAACCAGTAGTTGTTGAAGCTCCGACAGTTGAGCTGGAAGTAGCTGAGGTACTGGCACCTGAGCTGGCGATGGAGATGGCTTCGGGTGAAGTCCCGACGACCACCCCGGGAATAACTTCTCCGGAGGTGCCCAGGCCCATGGCAGAACGCCATGAAGAGGCGGGATCATGCTCTTCACCCGCAGACCCAACGATTGAAGTTACTACAGCAGGACCTTCGGCGTCGGCCCCGGAGGTAGGAGTTCCCCTAGCGGGTTCTTCCTTTACTGTAGCCGAAGAATTTCTGGAGGGTGGACCCAGTGGAACAGGAGCCGAGGGTACCTCACTTGTAGAGTGGGACCCTATTTTTGTTATGGAGAATCCCCTGGAGCCAGCAGAGTTGACTCCAGTAGGTTCGGAGCCCATTCCCTTGGTGTTGTCCATAGACAATGCCTGCTCATTCCTTTGACAAGTTCAACTCGACTTCGATCATGAGAGCAAGGTCCTTGAGGAGGAGTGCCACACCTCGAGGCGTTGGCACAACAGGCTCCACTTTGAGACCAGACTTTCTCAGACGAGGCTTGCTGACCAGAAGGAGTGGGTCAAAAGGGAAACAACCCGGATGGAGTACTGGGACAAGCTGTTGGAGGAGAAAGAAGCTGCCATCAGGGCCCTAGACGCCAATTCTCGGGATATTCTCGAATGTACTAAGGAGAGGAGTGATGCTGCTGAAGAGCGTCATGAGAACCTTACTGCACTGAACGATATTCTCCAGAAGCGCCAGGTGGACCTTGATGCAAGGGAAGAAAAACTTCTGGTGCAACAGGAGGATATTTTGAAGAGGGAGGAAGAGTTCACCCAAAAATTTACTTTGGGTGAACAGAATTTGGCATATCGCACCAAAAAGTTGGATCTGTGGAGTGAAGAGGAGAAAGAAAAGTACTAGAAGCTGGGGCAGGAGCTCTCGAAGAGGGAGAGTGATATTGCCGCCAGAGAAGGGAAGGTGAGGGGCAAGGAGAAGGACCTGTTCGAACGGCGGAACCGCATCCACCACTGGGAGACGGAGCTAACCAACCGTGAGAAGCAGGTTGCTGAGAGTATGCAACAACATGTCAAAGTGGTGGAACGCCTTGCTCGGGAGAGCTCCAAGCTAGCGGCCGCCCGGAGGTCACTGGAGGAGCTGCGGAGCTCGAAGGCAACCGAATCCCTGATGTTGTGGGATTTCTTGGGACATGCAGACAGGGCCCTTGTGCCTCTTGGCTTCAGTACGGTACGCACGGAGGACCTAGTGCAGGAGCTGGACCAGACGTTGTTGGCACTTGGCTCTGCTGGCAACAAACTCGATGCGATGGGTAATGTCATCGCTGATCAGCTGGAGACAGAGGGTAAATCTTTGGCCAAGAACGTTGCTGAGTATGTCATGGCATGTTACAAAAGTCGAGACCCCCAGTTCTCTCTTGATCCGATCTTTGAAGGAATCATTGCCGAAGAAGAGGATGCTGCCAGAGCTAGTGTCCAAGAAGCTGCTGAGAAGGTTGCTTCATTTTTCCACATGACTTAGATCCTCCAGTAGCTAGGACTTTTTCCTTTTTCCCCTTGTTGTAACCCCAATTTTGTAATCCGGTACTTGAAATGAATGAAATCCATCCACTGTTTCTGCAATGAATTCCATTTTGTCTTCGACATACTGTGCTTTGTCTTGTTGGTCCCCTGGTGGATGTGCACAATTGGTGTGTGAACATGTATCAAAAGGATTTTACAGTATGTTGATGAGTTGAACACTTCGAGCATAAGGTCCGAAGTCTTTAATTCCAATACTTGTCACATCGACGGCAAGCCCCCTGGGGCTGTCAAAGCTTGATAGCTCCGGTAGTGCTCGATGTCAACGCACAAATCGTCGATGATAGGCCCCCTGTGATTGTCAGAGCTTAGTAGCTCCGACGGCACCCACTGTCAACATACACTACAGGAATATCGATCACTTACGTCGGCCAGGGCCAACGTAAGTAAGGCATAAACCGACGTAACTAACTTAATTACATTGGTTTTTCTTTAAATACATCAGCGACTGGCCGACATAGCGGTTTGGACGTAATTAAGGTAACTTACGTCGGCCACCGACGTAAGTTACTTAATTATGTCGGTCTGCAAAAGCCGACGTAAGTTAAGTGGCGGGATGGGCCTTGGGCTGGGCCGGAGTACTTACGTTGGCCAGAGCACGCCGACGTAAGTTATGTGCCCTAACTTACGTCGGTTAGAGCCAAACCGACGTAAGTTAAGTGGTTTAACTTACGTCGGTATGGCCTGACGGACGTAAGTTAAACTGGGCTAACTTACGTCGGCAATTCCATTGCTGACGTAAGTTAAGTTTCAAATTTTTTTTAAAAACAGAAACTGACTACCTCGCTCGATGGCGAGAACACAAATCCCAACAACACAACAGCATATACAGTTATACAGCAACAGTTATAAATAATATCCAAAACATAGACAACAACAACACAATTTGCCTCCGGGCTACACGCTAGCCCCTCCACTTCCTACGGGATCTCGACGCGTTCCCGAACCCTGCAAAAGAATCATAATTAGGATAAATTAGAAGTCCAAAATTAGAAGTCCATAAACAACTAGTCAATAGTGTGAGCAACACATTTGCTAAATTAAATGTGATGCAAGTAACTTATTTAACATAATGAAAAGGGAATCAAACTCCTAGGACCCTCAAACTCCTAGAGCCAACCCTGAGTTGGTGGTGGATCAAAAGGGAATCATGCATTCAACATAATGAAAATCTATGTTATGGGAGCGGTGGAAGTTGCATTTCGGGGACGACATGGATGTCCTCCTCTAACAAGTTTCTATTCGACACTAAGGCTAAAACTCACAATAACAGGGTGTACAGAAAACAAAAAGAGGGATAGACAATATTACCTGCTCCGGTGTCTGCTGCGGCGGAAGCGTAGGAATCTCGATGTCCTGACCGCTGTGTCGAGCAAGAGCCTGCCATTGCAAAATATTAGAAGATAACTAAGAGTTATTGAAGTGCTGTGAAATTTAACTACGATACTTTAAATTACTTACCGCCACCACTGCTTGCATCTAGGCCATCATTAAGGCCATCCTCTGCTACTCCTCCCTTGCCTCCGCTCTCGTCTTCTCCAGCTCTGCCTGGGTTTGCGTCAGTGTCTCCCTCATGGCCTGGAGCTCCAGCTGGGTCTGCGAGAGACGACCACTGGTCCCAACGGTCGAAGCCTGCGACGATGAAGTGCCTCTCAAAGGTCGCGTCGACCTCAAGTCGACAACACCATCAAAAATGGCAAACCTGCAAAAGAATGAAAACACTAAGTAGAAGAAGATTAATTGAAAAAGAAATGAAACACACGAAGAACTCACCGTCCGTGGGCCTTCCCGCCTCCGCTTGCATATGCGGCTGGGGGTCAATCAGCGCGCTTTCCCAATCGTAATCCGCACCGTGTATCTTCGCGACCTCCTACGCGTACTTTGTCTACAAAATAAATAAATCTTGTAAGCATGTCAATAATAGTATTAATTATAATGAAATTGATGAATTTCGAAAACTTACTAGTCCGTCGGTTGCGACCTGACTACACTGCCCTAGCTGAGAAAGGTCACTTCCCTTGTGACCTCTCTTCCAAACCTGGGTCGGGGTCGGCTCATGACCCATATCTCGCTCCTGTACAGCCGTGTTAGTGAGATAAGTAATATATTAGGAACACATAAATAAAATAAACAGGTACTTACCATGCGTTTAGCCAAACGCAAGTAGCCGTCGCCACCATAGTTGTGCTTGCCCTCGGACCCCATGCAGCACTGTCTAGCTTTTGTGGACTTGTTGATGAAAGCATCGCTAGCCCAGTACCGACAGAGAGCTAAGTACGCCTCAATGTTACCCTGTAACCAGAAAATACTAACCTGCACATATTTCATTTTTAATCAACGCAGTTAACATATGTAGATATTGCAAATATTTAAAAATATTAAAAACTTACCTCCGCGTACTGCTCCTCTGTCAAGTAGGAGTCCGAGTCCTTCCTAAATACACCCCTTTGCTGCTCCTGCTACTGGGGGTGCCGCTTGTAGTACGCGTTGACGGCCTGAATCCGGGCGTACGACAACGCCGCTATCGTGAGCTTCCGAGCATTGTAATGGAACACGCGTCTCGCGTGGTCCTCCATGCCCGGTTCCTCTACTTGGTACCTCAGCTTTAAGCAAACAAATATTTAAGTGATATGCAATTAAGAATTCAAACGAGTAGAAAAAATGAAACAGTTAAACTTACCATAAAATCGTGCCACACGGCTCCCTGAACCGTGCCGTGCACCGGGTGAGAGACCCGAGCGTAGTCATCCCACGACAGGGCAGGAAAACCGTCAATTACACTGGGGTAGTGCAACTTGACGATAGCACCGAGGACACTGTTAACCTGCCTGTGGTGCTTCTCGGCCCCCGTGAACGAAAAGTCGTACCAACATCTACAAAAAAGTTCCACTTTGTCCAAAAACGTTCCGTTTCGGCATTTCGTACATGGGCACCACGCCTTATCGCTATTTGACAATGAAAAAGCTCGTTCCACAAAAGCTTCTGTCTTGGCGTACCACTCATCTCAGTGACCACCAGTTCTGCTCTTCCAACCAGTGTACATCCAACTACGGTCTTCACCCATGTTTGACTCTGCAGTTTAACGCGAAAGAAATTGTCGTTAATGTATTGTTATGTTATGTGTCACAGCCCTACAACCTAGGCTGATAGATCCTAAACCCACCCAAGAGTGACCGAGCGGAGCGTGCTTATGACGAGACGCGTGATCCAGATTCGAACGAAATTTTGGCAGCATAACCCCGCTGTTCTCCACTGCACGCCCAAAAATGGTGCAGCAGAGAACAACAGGGTTACGCCACCGAAATCTTGTCCAAATCCGGACCCGCGTCTCATCACAAGCCACGCCCCCTCGGTCACTCCGAGGCTGTCCAAAAAGGGACAATTCCGAACCTGCACGTGCCAATGGCATGTGAGACGTGCCAATCTGAAACGGGTAATACAATGCTATAGGTTACATTGCTCATTTTCATTTTGAGGTCATTTAAGAGAGAGGAAAGAACTAGAGAAAGACTGAGAGGAAAGTTGGTCTTAGATGACAATTCCACATCCATTTCCACCGGCCACACAATCGCAGGTCATTGATGTTCTTAAGGCGGTAAGGCGACTTAAGGCGACGGATCCCCTTGCTCCTGCGGCGCCAGCTTTCCCTGCCGTCGCCGGCTTCCCTGGCCGCCGCCGCCTTACCCTAGAAAGCAAGGCAACATGGATGCCTTATGATGCCGGAGCGCCTTACCGCTTTAGCATCGCTAAAGAGACACTAAAGCGACGCCTTAATAACTATATTCAACGACAAAATATATCGCGTTTCTCAGTTCACCGCCAGCGCGAGCTTCTTTTGCGTGCCGCCCACCACCTCGAGCTCCTCCGCCGCCCCGATCTCCTCTGCTCACCCCTACACACGACCCACGGTTTCTCTCTCTCTCTTGGAGCTACCGGCAACGCCGTAGCACCCGACAGTCGGCCGCCCCCGACGCTGCCCTCCTCATGGTGCAATTAACCACTTAAGAATAAATAGATAAACCACTTGAGCATAATTAAACGCATAAGCAAATTAACAACTTAAATAAACCAATTAAGCATAATTAAACAAATTTAAGCAATTTAAGCATAATTAAACATAATTAAATAAACCACCTAAGCATAATTAAGCAAATTAAGCAAAAATAAGCAAATTAAGCATAATTAAATAAACCGCTTAAGCTTAATTATGCATAATTAAGCAAATTAAGCATAATAAAATAAACCACTTAAGCATATTTAAGCAAATTAACAACCGTAATTAAATAAATAGTTAAGCAAGCACTGCCATCATAGAATCACTTGAGCAATAAAACACGACATTAAGCTAACAATTCTAAGGCTACAACGACAGCATAACAAGTATTTGAAAGCACTAAAGTCCAAATTGAAGTGCGTACCTAGTGATCGATGGGTGCCGACGGACGGACGGCCGGAGGCGAGCCGGTCGCGAGGGTGCAGGGGCGGCGGACGGCCGGAGGCGAGCCGGTCGCGAGGGTGCAGGGGCGGCGAGGGCACAGGGCCGGCGGGGCTGGGGCGGGCCAGCGGTGGCGGCGCAGGGGCGGCAGGGCCGGCGGGGCCGGGGCGGGCCGGCAGCGGCGGCCCAGGGGCGGCGGGGCCGGGCGGTGGCTGGGGCGCGGAGGCGAGCCAGTGGCGAAGGGGCGGCGGGGGCGGGCCGGCAGCGGCAGCGTAGAGGGGTCGAGGCCGCGCGGGTCGGGGCGACACCGCGGGGGCGGGGCCGCGGGCGGGAGGGGGGTGGCAGCCAGGCGGCGACGGCGGGGCGGCGTGCCGGCGGCGGGGCGGCGACGGGGGGCAGGCGGCGGGGCGACACGAAGTCGGCGGCGGTGGGGCGGCTCGGGGTCGACGGCGGCGGTTGGGAGAAGGCGCGCGTGAAATGAAACATACGCGCACCGCTCGCGCAGTTAGGTTAAACCACAACTTACATCAACTGAGATTACTTACGTCGGCCAACGTCAGGGCCGATGTAAGTTAGTGTTAACCTACGTCGGTCCTTTAACTTACGTCGGCTATGGGCCGATGCCGACGTCAGTACCATTTATTAGTATCGGTCCCTTTACTTACGTCGGCCAGCTGACGTAATTTATTTAACTTACGTCGGCTACCAGGCACCAACGTAAGTTGCTCTGGCCGACATAAGTGATCGATATTCCTGTAGTGATATAAAACATCGACGACAGGCCCCTTTGGAGGATGTAGGAGCTTAGTAGCTCCGACGTCGTCCACCATCGCTATGAATTTCTGTTTTTCCTGCACATTAAATACAAGAGAAGAGTAAAATTCGTCCTCTTGTCTATAAATCGTTTGTGACTTATCGTTCTTATTTGAGTTTTAAATTCGAAGAAACTCAATATTACAACAGGCATATTGATGTAATCTTTCCGGACCCATATGCTTTTTTAGTACTCACCCTACTAAGGCTTGCCGGGGTGTAGATAGAGTGGCGTACTTAGGGTGCAGGACCAGTCTAAGTCGATATCACACTCCGGACCTATGTTGGCTTGGCATTCCGACAAGTAGACTATACAGCATGTTAAGATCCAAAGAGACCAACAATATAACTTGTAACACATATGAATAACTTGGACAAAAACTAAAAAAAGAATTGCGCAACTTCATTATAGACAAGAAGGGTAAACATAATAATTTGATAATTGAGTCTTGTACAAAAATAAATGCACGTGGAGTCTATTTTCACACAACAATATCTTTCATTATAGGTCCAGATTACAGGTGAGACAAGGACACACTTAGGGTGCAGGACCAAGCTAAGTGTGCTATACATCTTGTACTAGCCCTGGGTAGGTAGTTACACTTTTAGTGTTGTGACTGTATGAAGTGTTACTTGAACTCCCCGGACCTTCTCGGAGGGGTCCAGGTGTTCTCTCGGAGGACCTACCCTTCTCTGTGTATTGACTCTATAACATACATTGTGCATAATTACAGACTCACCTCCATGATTCTAAGTATAAAACTTATAGAGGTGCTCGATGTTCCAAGGATTAGGAAGTGGACTCCCATCCTCAGTTGCCAAGCAAACGCATCCGGGCCGGGATACTTTGATCACTCGAAAGGGACCTTCCCAGCTGGGGGAAAGTTTATTCATTCCTTCGCGAGTTAGTGTTTTCCGCAGCACCAGGTCGCCTTCCTCGAGTTGTCGGTTGCGCACGTGCCTTTGATGATAGCGCCGGAGCGCTTGGCGATAGCGTGCATTCCGAATAGATGCTTGGCACCTTCTCTCGTCAATGAGGTCAAGGTCTTCGCGCCGGAGCTGGTCCTACGCGGCTTCGTCGAAGGTCCGGACCCAGAGGGACCCCATGGTGATCTCTGGAGGAAGTACGGCTTCAGCTCCATACACCAGGAAGAAGGTTGTCTCCCCAGTTGACCGGTTAGGTGTTGTCCTGTTTGCCCACAATGTGGACGGAAGCTCTTCAATCCAGCTGGCTCCATGTTTTTTTAGGCGCTCATATGTGCGCGTCTTGAGTCCTTTTAGAATTTCTATGTTTGCTCTTACTTGCTGGATGAGCTACTAAGGCGTAGCTGAGTTGAATGCCGAGGTCTTCGCAATATTCTTGAAATGCAAGAATTATAAATTGAGTTTCGTTGTCAGTTATGACTTTGTTTGGAACTCCAAATCTGCATATTATGGACTTCAAGAATTTGATAGCTGATTGCTTGTTAATTGTCACAACTGGAGTTGCTTCCGGCCACTTGGTGAACTTGTCAACGGCGACATACAGGAACCTGTAACCTCCGACGGTGTCGATACCCTGGAAACCGTACACCCCTTGAGATTACAAAGATCTCAAGGGAAAGTCATCTATTTGATTTGAAGACGTTCGGAGGCCCACATGTCAGACATAACCGGACCCGCTTCTCCAACATGGTTAGTCCCAGGGTCGCCACGTGTACTATCAAACCGGAGCTACCGCCCACAAGGGGGAAGCTCCGGGCTATGTACCGAAATGGCGCCCCCAGACCTAACCCCAGACCGAGGGAAGCTCCGGATCTGACACGTGTCAGGTAGCTCCGGAGCTACCTGTTTCCCACAGTATGCTCCAGAACTGCCACGTGTCCAACCATCGGATCTTCAGCCTCTAACCTCCGGAAGACTCCACAACGGCTCCGGATATCCAAAGAGGAATCAAGGACTTCAAGACCCGATTAAGTGTCATTAATACCATATTAATGACACACGATCGGATGACCTTAATTACTGGTAACGATGCTATCAAAGCCCATTACCCGGTCATTAAGGGCAATTAAACGTGTTGAATGAGTATCAATACTAGTAACCGCCGGGGCCACATGTCGGGCCAGGCTAACTTGTAACGGACTGCCCTTGTACTATAAAAGGACAGGCCGACGACAATTGACGAGAGATGTTCAGAGGACATACACACTCCATAGACGCTCAACACAAGCTGATACAGCTAATACAACACCAACACACCCGTGGAGTAGGGTATTACGCTCAGGCGGCCCGAACCACATAAACCTCTGTGTCTCCTGTGTCATTCCCAATTCACCTTCTTGAATCTCCGCGCGCCCACACCAAACCTCAAACTCCTCTAACACTTTAGTAGTGTCGGGATATCTGCCGGATCCAAACCACCGACAGTTGGCGCGCCAGGTAGGGGCGCCTGAGACTTCGAGAATGGTGAACTCAGCTGCTGGATCATACAACGGTCATCCTGCTGTTCAAGCTGTTGGGGGCAATCCCTCCAATATGCAGCCACCAGCAGGAGCCTCAGCGCCAGCAGGAGTCACACTGCCACCACCGCCGCCTCCACCAGCAAATCAAGCTGGACAACGAGATGGTGCACCGGCGTCAGTCACTGCGCCGGGAAATCAAGACAACCCGGAACATGCGCTCCATGCAGCGCGTGCTTTTCTCCAACGCCCACCACCTCCGGATGCATCCCGGGATGCACTGAAGCAGTGGAGAGCTGATGTGGTACATTTGGTTGCAGCAGCAGCCGATCGCATCAGCAACCAGGGTCCTCCTCCTTCAGGACGGGCCCCATCACAGCGACGGACCTTGTCTAGCAGACTTGGTCCGCACGTTTCCAACAACAGGAGACACGCAGCGTCACAGCAGGTGACGTTGTTGCCCTCCGGGGCACGACGCATCCACACGGTATCAAGGCTTTCAACTCATGACCTCCGGGCGGAGCTTGATCGCCGATACCGCCAACAGGACAGCCGAGTCCACATTGAGTGTGCTCGTGAAAAACGAGAGGCTCAGGACGTTCTTGCTCCTGCAGGAGTGGGAGGAGGCTGTTCAGCCCTAGCCATGCATCTGCGTATGGTCAGGTGGCCACAGAAGTTCCGGCCTCACCTGCCGGAGAAGTTCGATGGGACCGTCAATCCTGTCGAATTTCTTCAGATTTATTCCACTGCTATCTTGGCAGCTGGAGGAAATGAGGCCGTAATGGCCAATTATTTCCCAGTGGCTTTGACTGGGACCACCAGGTCCTGGTTTATGAGCCTTCCACCCAACTCCATCAACAGTTGGGAGGAGTTGTGCCAACAGTTCAACGCCAACTTCGGGAGTTCATACACCCGACCAGGCACTGAACTGGACCTTTTTGCAGTCGTGCAAAAAGGGGGAGAATCCCTGCGATCATTCATCCAGAGGTTCTCTCAGGTACGAAACACTATCCCTTCTATCTCTAGCGCCTCTGTCATTGTGGCATTCAGACAGGGTGTACGGGACAAGAAGATGCTGGAGAAACTGGCGATCAAGGAGATCACCAGTGTCACGGAACTCTTCAGTTTGGCCGATAAATGTGCCACAGCTGCAGAGGGCCGTGATATGCACTCCAAACCAACTCCGGAGGATCACAAGAAATCCTCCAAAGGAGAAGCCGCTACCTCTGGGAGTGGCAAGAAGAAGAAGAAGACCAACGGCAAGAAGAAGTCGTCGGCCGGTACATCCAATGTTGCAGCTGCTGCAGCTCCGGGTGGCCGGGGGCCACGCCCCGAGAAGCGACCTCGACCGTCTTCTGAAGACGGTGACAAACCCAAGGTGTGGTGTCCGATTCACAAAATGGGCAGCCACAGTTTGGAAGACTGCCGGGAGGTCCAAAACCTTGCCGAGCGCTACAACAAGCGTCGGGAAGAAACTCCTTTCCAACAGAGGGAAGGAAAACAAAAAGTCGACGAAGCTCCGGCTGAAGAGGAGTTAGGTTTTCAGGATCCCAAAAAGGTCCTGAAGGCCGTATACACCTCCGTCGACGACGATTCTGACGTCTCCGACAATGAGCGTCGGAAGACCATGAACACCATCTTTGGTGGATCGTGGGACATCACCTCCCGCCGCGTCATCAAGACTATGCGTAGGGACATGGCTGCTGTAGCTCCTACAGCCAGACCGGAGCCTCATCGAAAGTGGATGGTTGGAGCAGGTCAGCTACCTTTGATGGTATCTCCTACCATCAATAACATCCAGCTCCACCATGTCATGGTGGACGGAGGTTCGGGGCTTAACCTCATAAGCTTCGAAGCTTTCACCAAGCTTCAGCTCTGACCTTCGGATCTCCACCCCTCCCGACCTTTCTCCGGAGTAGGTCCGGGAGCCATTACCCCACTCGGAGCTATTACTCTCCCTGTTACTTTCGGGACACGGGAGAAGTATTGCACCAAGAAGTTGGTCTTTGACATCGCTCAGATCAACTTACCCTTCAATGCCATCTTGGGTAGGCCTGCCTTGTACAAATTCATGGCAGCTGCTCATTATGGCTACCTGGTGCTAAAGATGCCAACACCAGTAGGCGTTCTCAGGATCCGCGGAGATCGTACTGCTGGAGTAACTGCTCTGGAAGAACTCCATGCACTTACCACGGCGCAAGAGGAGGACTCCAGGCAGGAGCAAGCTCCAAAACCCCCGAGCATTCGTCAACGAGGCTCGACATCTGCACCTCGTGTGCAGCCAAGCGGCGACACCGACATTCCCGTCAAAGTCGTCCAAATCGGTTCTGATGCCGCTCAAACCACCCGTATATCGAGAGGATTGAACGACAAATAGGAACTCGCGCTCATCACTTTCCTCCGGGCTAATGTCGACGTGTTTGCCTGGCAACCGTCACAAATGCCTGGGATCCCCAGGGAAGTGATTGAGCACAATCTAAAGATCTACCCAGACGCCCGACCTGTGCACCAGAAGCCTCGGAAGCAATCTGTAGAGCGACAGAACTTCATTCGACAAGAAGTGAAGAAGTTGCTCGAAGCTGGATTCATCTGAGAAGTCTTCCATCCAAAATGGCTGGCCAACCCAGTCGTTGTGGCCAAGGCCGGCGGGAAGCTTCGGATGTGTATCGACTACACAGCACTAAATAAGGCATGTCCAAAAGATCCATTCCCACTACCTAGAATAGATCAGATAGTGGATTCCACCTCCGGGTGTTAATTACTGTGTTTTCTAGACGCATATTCTGGGTATCATCAAATCAGAATGTCTAGGGAAGATGAAGAGCATACCTCTTTCATCACAGTAGATGGATTGTACTGTTATACAGCCATGCCTTTTGGTCTCAAGAATGCAGCTTCAACCTTTGTACGAGCCATGTACAAAACCTTTGAAGATCTCATTAGAGACATAGTGGAAGTGTACGTTGATGACATCGTGGTCAAGGTCAAGAACAAGGAGTCACTTCTCGACACCTTGAAGGCTTTCTTCGATAAGCTGCGGGTAACCCGCACAAAGCTAAACCCAGACAAGTGTGTCTTCGGGGTTAGCTCCGGAAAACTTCTTGGTTTCCTGGTAAGTCACTGGGGCATAGAAGCTAATCCGGCGAAGATCAAGGCCATTGAAGACATGCGACCACCAGCCCGCATCAAAGATGTCCAAAAGCTAACTGGATGTCTAGCAGCCCTCAGCCGGTTCATTTCAAGACTGGTGGAATGGGCACTCCCCTTCTTGAAGCTATTGAGAAAGTCCGGACCATTCTAATGGTCTGAAGAAGCAGAAAAGGCGTTCCAGGAGCTAAAACAGTTCCTCACCACCCTACCAACTTTGGTAGCTCCGAACCCTGGTGAGCCTTTGTTGCTTTACATTTCAGCCACTGACGCAGTCGTCAGTATAGTCCTGGTCACGGAAAGACCAGAACTATCCCATACTCAGGGGTCCAGACCCCTTCGGGAGGGTCCGGAGGTTCCTGAAAGCGAGTCTGGGTCCCAAATCCCAGACTTGAATCCACAAGAAGTTGCTTCAGAAGACCCAGACCCCTCCGGGAGGGTCCAGGTCACTTCAGAAGAAGCTCCGGGTTCCTCCAGCCAGAACCCGGAGGTCCCCGAAGAAAATCCGGATCCCTCCGGGAGGATCCAGGTCAGTGAAGAGGAAGCTCCGGGCCCCTCCGGTAGGGTCCGGACCATTCAGCACCCAGTGTACTTCATAAGTGAAGTACTACATGATGCCAAGACTCGATACCTAGAGGTGCATAAGCTGCTCTATGCAGTTCTTATTGCCTCCAGGAAGCTTCGCCATTATTTCCAAGCTCACAAGATCTCAGTGGTGACTTCTTACCCACTTCGAGCAATTTTGCATAATCCCAATTCAACTAGGAATATTGCAAAGTGGGCAGCGGAATTGGCTGAATTCAATCTTGAATTCATTTCAAGGCAAGCAGTCAAGAGTCAAGCATTGGCAGACTTCGTGGCGGAATGGACTCCCTCTCCATCAAACCCTGGGGGCTCCAGTGAGCAGAAGCCGGAACACGAAGCTCCGGTCTTCATCGAGCCTCATTGGACCCTCTACTTCACAGTTACATGCAAAAGCAGGGGGCCGGAGCTGGGATCCTTCTCCTCGCACCAACTGGGGAGAAAGTAAAATACATGGTACACCTTGACTTCAAGGCGACCAACAACATGGCGGAGTACGAAGCACTCATCTACGGACTAAAGGTGGCACTGTCATACGGTGTCAAGCAACTGCTGGTCAAGGGAGATTCACAGCTCATCATTAAGCAAGTGAAGGGTGAATGCTCCTGCAACAATCTCCAGCTAGCTGCTTACCTCCTTGAAGTCCAGAGGCTTCAGAAGGACTTCGAAGTGCTAGATCTCCACCATGTCCAGTGTGCCCACAACGCTGAAGCCGACGAACTCTCGACGAAAGCGTCAACCGGAGCTCCGGCTCTTGACGGAACTTTTGTCTGTAGGTTGTCAAAACCCACAGCTCAGCCTGCCAAACTGAGTGAAGGGGGCGAGATCAGCATCCCAAAGCTGACGGTCCCAATGGCCCTGTTACCATGACAGCCATCAGGGTCGTAGGTGCCGCCGGAAGCTCCGAGCAACCCAGCACGCAAGACTCAAATACTCAAGTTAGTTCCGATGCATGGATCTCGGAGATCCGGAACTACTTGAAAGACAACATCCTTCCTGACGATGATGTATCCGCTGACCGGGTAGTCAGATTGGCTAAAAGATACACGTTGGTAGAAGGGGACCTCTATCGGCGCGGTGCCAACGACATCCTAATGCGGTGCATCACAAGGGAAGAAGGCTGCGAGCTCCTCGCAGAAATCCATGGAGACAAGTGTGGGAACCATGCGTCTTCCCGCACACTGGTTGGTAAAGCCTTTCGACATGGCTTCTACTGGCCTACAACACTCCAGGATGCAACTGACCTGGTGAAGAAATGCGAAGCATGTCAATTTCATGCAAAGCAAATTCACACACCGGCTCAGCCCCTACAAATGATACCTCCTACATGGCCCTTCGCTGTGTGGGGGATGGACATCTTGGGACCTTTCCCAAGAGCCGTCGGAGGTTACAAGTTCCTGTACGTCGCCATTGACAAATTCACCAAGTGGCCGGAAGCAACTCCAGTTGTGACAATCAACAAGCAATCTGCTATCAACTTTTTGCAGTCCATTGTATGCAGATTTGGAGTCCCAAACAAAATCATCACTGATAATGGGACCCAATTCACAAGCTCTGCATTTCAAGGATATTGCGAAGACCTCGACATTCAAGTCTGCTACGCCTTCGTAGCTCACCCAGCAAGCAATGGCCAAGCTGAGAGAGCAAATGCTGAAATCCTTAAAGGACTCAAAACGCGCACCTACGAGCGCTTGAAAAAACATGGTGCCAACTGGATTGAAGAACTTCCGCCCACTCTTTGGGCCAACAGGATATCTCCAAACCGGTCAACTGGAGAGACACCCTTCTTCCTGGTGTATGGAGCTGAAACAATCCTTCCTCTAGAAATCAACTTGGGGTCACTCCGGGTCCGGACCTTCGACAAAGCCACGCAAGACCAGCTCCGGCGTGAAGACCTAGACCTCCTTGAGGAGGGAAGGTGCCAGGCAGCTGTTCGGAATGCCCGATACCGCCAAGCCCTTCGACGCTATCATCAGCGGCATGTACACAACCGACAGCTTGAGGAAGGCGACCTGGTGCTACGGAGAATACAATCTAGAGAAGGGTTAAACAAACTCACCCCCAGCTGGGAGGGACCCTTCCGAGTGATTAAAGTATCCCATCCCGGGAGCGTTCGCTTGGCTACCGAGGATGGGACACCTCTCCAAAATCCTTGGAACATTGAGCACCTCCGTAAGTTCTACACTTAATATCACGGAGGTGAGTCTGTAGTAACTTGGGGTGTATGTTATAGAGTCATTGTACAGAGTCGGGTAGTTCCTCCGGGAGAACAGCCGGACCTTTCCCGGAAGGTCCGCAAAGTTCATGAAACACTTGTCACAGTCTCAGGACTAAAAGTGTGGCTAGCTACCCTGGGTCAAACGAGAAATGAAACACGCTTAGCCTGGTTCCGTACCCTAAGAGTGTACTTGTTTCCCCTATACCCCGGACCTATAATGAAAGACATCTTCATGTAAAACATACTCCACGTGCATTTCTTTTGTACAGGCTCAACATTTTTTATTTTTCTCTTTCTTGTCTATAACAAAGATGTGCAATTCTTAAGAAATTTTAGTTCGACCGGTTCATATACGATTCGAGTTGTATTGTCGATTCTTTTGGATTCAAATATTGTTCATGGCCCACTCGCCTGAATGCCGCCAAGCCAATCTAGGGCCGGAGTGTGCTATCGACTTAGCCTGGTCAAGCACCCTAAGTACGCTACTCTACCTACACCCGGCAGGCCGAAGTAAGGGGGGTCCAAGTACAATTGGATCTAGAAGTAAAGACAACACATTCGATTGTATTTAGAATCGCGTTGGACCAAAGATTTTCTTGAGAATCGTAAGCCGCAACGAAGTTATAGGCAAGAAACGAATTTTACTATTTTTCTTGACTTTAGTGTGCAGGAAAAATAAAATCTACGTTGATGGAGAAAAGTCGGAGCTAACAAAGCTTCGACTCCCCTAGGTGGCTTGTAATCGATGTTACACATTGAAAATGAGCATCACCAGAGCAATCAAGCCCCAGTAGAGCTAGGGGGCCAACTGTCGACGATAAATAAAAGATGGTGAGAAGACCCTGCAAACGGAGTCTGCTGCCAACAAACTAAGTGTTGGCAAAGGTCACTGCCGGAGCTACTAAGCTCTGACACCCCGGAGGACTAACTATCGATGCTCTACGCGTTGATAAGGACTATTGCCAGAGCTACTAAGCTCCAATGATAGATAATGCCGGAGCTTCTAAGCTCCAACAACCTCAGGGGGCCTTCACTATCGAAGACTTCGGACCTACACTCTACAAGTTCCGAGCAAATGAGTCTTCAACAAAACACAATATCCTCTTGGTACATGTTCACAATCAAATTGTGTACATCTACCAGGGGGCCAAGACAAAAGTGTTGAAGACAAAAAGTGAAATTCACAAAAATTTAGAGATTTCATTCATCTGGAGACAAGGGATTACATCTGGAAACAAGGGATTACAAAATTGAGAAGAAGAAGAGAAAATACAAGTGAGAACTACAGAGATGGTCCTATACCCTATGGAAGAATTGGGCGACCTTCTGGGCAACCTCCGATACGTTGGCTCGGGCAGCTTCGCCTTCTCCTTCAACGGGACCTTCAAGCAACGGGTCTAGAGGAAATTGAGAGTTCCGGCTGGTGTAGCACGTCAGCACATATTCTGCGACGTTCTTCGCCAGGGATTGCCCCTCAACCTCCAATTGGTCCGTGATGACATTGCCCACCTTGGAGAGTTTGCTGCCTGCAGAGCCCAACGCCTGCAATGCCAGGTCCGGCTCTGGCTCCGGATCATCCGGGCGCACGGGGCTGAATCCCATCGGTGTCAGCGCGTCGTTGGCCTTGCCCAGGAACTCCCAAATCTATAGGGAGTCCGTAGTACTCACGCCCTTTATTTCTTCCAAGGATCTCTCCTGGCCACCACCAGTTCAGAATTCTCGCGAGCAAGGTGCTCAACTTCTTTGGCGTTTTGCTGAATCTTTTCAGCAACCCGCTTTTTGAGTTTTCTGAGCTCCTCCTCCTGGAGGTGGATCTTGTTCCGGCGGTCGACCAGGTCCTTCTCCCTGCCCCTCACTTTCTTCTCCCTAGCAGCAACGGCACACTCTTGCTCGTAGAGTTCCTGCCCTCGCACCCAGGCCTTCTCCTCTTCCTCATGGCAGCGCTCTTCCAATTTCTTGGTGCGCTCCTCTAGGCCCTTGTCAGCCAGAGCCAACTTCTCGGTGAGCTCCTCCTCCCTCCCCAGGACGTCATCCCGCAGCTCTAGGAGTTTCTGCTCTTCATCTTCGAGCCGTTTCTCCCTCTCCTCAAGTGCCTCCCGGCGCTTGATGAGTGTAGTGTTAATGGCCTCAAGCCTTTCTTGGCGTTCATCGGCCGCACTGTTAGCTGCTTTGGTATGCTCGTAGATCTCCCGAGATTGAGCGTCGAGGGCACGAGTCATACTCTCCCTGTCATCCAGTAACTTTCCCCAATATTCCAGGCGGACCTTCTCCCGCTTGATCCATTCTTTGTCATCCGCTAGCCTCGACTGCGCTAGCTTGGTCTCGAAGTAGAGCCGGTTACGCCACCGCCTAAGGGTTTGGCGCTCCTCTTCAAGAGCCTTGCTGTCGTGGAAGAAGACCAGTTGGACTTGATGCAGACTGGAACATGCGTTGTCAATAGACAATGACAACGGGATAGGTTCCGAACCTGCTGGGGTCTCTTCCGCTGGTTCCAGCGGGTTTTCAGATACAAAAATTGGGTCCCACTCCACAAGAGTGGTCCCATGGGTTTCCATGGCACTAGGGCCGTCCTCCGGGATAGCCTAGTCGCCATCGAGGAAGGCCCCGCAGCCAGGTCTTCATTCACCCCCTCAGGCAGGGGGCCAGCGACTTCGCTAGGGCACTCCGGCTCAGCCGCGGGTACCTCCGATGTCGTCACTTCCGGAGTAGGGGCCGCTGCTGGCTCCGGTCTGGGCACCTCCTCCGATGGGGGCTCAGGCTCCGACGCCTCTTCAACAACCGGCTCGGGAGCCAGAAGATCTTCAGCATCGATCGGCCCTACGCCCGGAGCTCCAACAATGACCGGCTCTGCGGCCGGTGCTTCAGAGGTAACCGGCCCAACTGCCGGAACTTCCTCAGCTTCCGGCGCGCACGCCAGGACTTCAATCACCTCCGGCTCAACCGCCGGGGCTTCGATAATTTCCGACTCTGAGGCCGGAATTACTGCTTCCTCCGGCTCAACAGCCGGAGCTTCCATCATCTCAGCACAAGGACCCGGAGCTTCAACCTCCGAGACAGGTGCCGTTGGCGCATCTTCTATCCTGCGGTCCGGCGCTACCACGGGAGTCTCTGGGGATGAGTCGAGGTCCATGACCATGATAGCTGGCGCCGGAGCTGTCGCAGTTTCAGCCACCACTTGGGGCAGCACCGGGGTAGGAGCAGAAGCTTCCGCCCTCACATCTTCAGGTTCTGTGGCTGAGGGTGGAGCCTCACTCCTCTTCTTGGGAACGCTGCAGATGATGGATGAAGAAACTTAAAAAAGCAGTTACTACAACAAAACAACTGTCCAAGGTAAAAATTAAAAATTACCTCGGGAGGCTTCCGCACCAGCTTGCGCGGAACCTCTTTCCCGGGCGTTCTGGGCTGGTCATAGCCGGCGTGGAAGCTCCGGAGGGCCCCCCGGAACTCGTCGCAGCCACGGGCGTTTCCCTAGTCGAGGCCCCCCTCGATTGGGAAGAACCTCCGGACCTAGAGGCCTCAACCGGCCCTGGTGCCGGAGTTGCATGCCCGGAGCTAGCACCCCGGGAGGACCCCACTGCGGGTACAGTCGCCGTGGTTGCAGAAGACCTCCCCCTCCGGGGAGACGGAGCCAATGCAGAGGTGGCAGGCCTGACGGACCTTCCGTCGGCATATTGCAGTTCCCTCTTCTGGCTCAAGGGTTCATCCGACGGCTCCTTGCCCTTGCCGATGACCTCGGCCCTTGGCTTCGGGGAAGGGTCGGAGCCACCTTCAGATACTCCAGGGACCGCCACCCTGGTGGTTGATCTTCTCTCGACGACACCAAGGTCGTCAAGCACGGGCATCTTCCACCAGAGCTCCCTGCTGAACTCTACTTCCACGTTCAGAGGAAGAAAAGCTGATGGCGGAGTCAAGTCATCACCCTCGATGTCGATGCCGTACTGGAATTTCTTGAGGTGGAACTCCAAGGTTGTCCCCACCATGTTGGACTTCAGCCTGGTCTCGACCCGGTCGTCGTCCATCACGCTGTTGAGGGCCCAAGCGAGTTTTTCTCTCCTCTTCAGCGGTGCCCACCTGTTGACCAGGAAGTTACAAAACACCGCCTGAGGAGTTAATCCTACCTCCACGCACTGGCGGATCCTGGTCAGAACGGGGTTGAAGGCGTCAGCCAACACCGGAGCTTCACTCCATATCGTCGTGTCAATGTTGGGGAGGCCTTCGGGCAGCTCCAGCCTCTCGTGCTCCTCCACCCGGATGACTATCCAGTCCTTCTTCCAGTCATCCCACTTCCCAGAGGGAAACGACCGGAGGTACTTGAATGGGAACTTCTTGCGCTTCAAGAAGTAGTAGAAGCCAAGGTACTCATTGCTCCTACCGTTGGTATGGACGGTGAAGAAGGTCTGGAAGAGTTCAATGCAGGGGGGATGCCCACCCACATCTCACAGAAGTGGACGAAGATAGACACAAGGAGGATGGAGTGAGGGCCAAGGTGGTATAACTGCAGACCATAAAAGTCTAGCTGCATCAAGAAAAAGGAAGAAAAAGGTAGGATCAACCCCACCATGGCGTACGAGGAGAAGTACACCATTTCGCCGGAGTGCTCCTTCTCAAACGGGAGCTCTCCTCCGGCGCGGATCGAGCGGTTGAAGAAGTCCGAGGGACCATCCCATGAGGGTCCGGACCTTCTTCAGGTCGCCGTCGGTCTTCAAACGGCTCTCGCGGAGACCCAACTCCATTGCAGCACAGCAAGGCAAGAGAGGAAAAGCGAAGCACAAGTTGGGAGTTTGAGCGCAAGAACAGATGAGAGGCGTAAAGAACTCCAGACGGTGCGCGCTTTCCTTCTTAAGTAAGCCCTCGCAATGCTTGGATGGAAACCGCAAGGAAGTCGAAGATACCGCTCAAAAATTCCACCCAGCCAATGACGAGGGGGCCCGGGACCACCCCAACGATCAAGTCGAGGTTCTTACCCAGGCGAACGGTTGTCATCATGAGGAGGGAAGCCCGAAGGCGGCAGCCTGACAAGGCGCGCAGAACCGATACGGTTTTCGTATCGGGAACCAGCAACCTTCAATTGCGTGAGGTCCGCACGCCAAAGATCTCATCTGCCGCACGCGGGAAACGCCACACGGCGAGGATTTAACTCCAAACCCTCGCCAACGGCACTTTCGAAGACCTTTGAAGACTCAGTTCAAAAGTCACGAGGATGGACCCACCTCTGGCGGAATGACTTCACCCAAGGGGTCTTCCCCAGAGGTGGGCCCAGGGGGCCACTGTCGGTACCCTAGAAACCGTACACCCCTTGAGATTACAAAGATCTCAAGGGAAAGTCATCTATTTGATTTGAAGACCTTCGGAGGCCCACATGTCAGACATAACTGGACCCGCTTCTCCAACATGGTTAGTCCCAGGGTCGCCACGTGTACTATCAAACTGGAGCTACCGCCCACAAGGGGGAAGCTCCGGGCTATGTACCGAAATGGCGCCCCCGGACCTAACCCCAGACCGAGGGAAGCTCCGGATCTGACACGTGTCAGGTAGCTCTGGAGCTACCTGTTTCCCACAGTATGCTCCGGAACTGCCACGTGTCCAACCATCGGATCTTCAGCCTCTAACCTCCGGAAGACTCCACAACGGCTCCGAATCTCCAAAGAGGAATCAAGGACTTCAAGACCCGATTAAGTGTCATTAATACCATATTAATGACACACGATCGGACGACCTTAATTACTGGTAACGGTGCTGTCAAAGCCCATTACCCAGTCATTAAGGATAATTAAATGTGTTGAATGAGTATCAATACTAGTAACCGCCGGGGCCACATGTCGGGCCAGGCTAACTTGTAACGGTCTGCCCTTGTACTATAAAAGGACAGGCCGACGACAATTGACGAGAGATGTTCAGAGGACATACACACTCCATAGACGCTCAACACAAGCTGATACAGCTAATACAACACCAACACACCCGTGGAGTAGGGTATTACGCTCAGGCAGCCCGAACCACGTAAACCTCTGTGTCTCCCGTGTCATTCTCAATTCACCTTCTTGAATCTCCGCACGCCCACACCGAACCACAAACTCCTCTAAAACTTTATTAGTGTCGGGAGATCTGCCGGATCCAAACCACCGACAGACGGCTTTTGGGAATTGTCCCAAGATGTCCATACCCCACACAGTGAATGGCCATGTAGGAGGTATCATTTGTAGTGATTGAGCTGGTGTATGAATCTGTTTTGCATGGAACTGGCACGCTTCACATTTTTTCACTAGCTCAATCGCATCCTGGAGTGTTGTAGGCAAGTAAAAGCCATGCCGGAAGGCTTTACCAACCAACGTGCGGGAAGAAGCATGGTTCCCACACCCGCCTCCATGGATTTCTGCGAGGAGCTCGCAGCCTTCTTCCCTTGCAATGCACCGCATTAGGATGCCATTGGTACCACGCCAGTAGAGATCCCCTTCTACCAGTGTGTATCTTTTAGCCAACGTGACGATCCGGTCAGCGGATACACCGTCTTCAGGAAGGATGTTGTCTTTCAAGTAGCTTCGGATCTCCGAGATCCATGCATCGGAGCTAACTTGAGCTTTTTAGTCTTGTGTGCTGGGTTGCTCGGAGCTTCCGACATCACCTACGACCCTTGGTGGACGCCATGGTAACAGGGCCACTGGGGCCGCCAGCTATGAGGTGCTGGTCTCGCCCCCTTCGCTCAGTTCAGCAGGCTGAGCTGTTGGTCTTGACAACCTCCGGATGAAGATTCCGTCAGGAGCCGGAGCTCCGGTTGAAGCCTTCATCGAGAGTTCGTCAGCTTCAACGTTATGAACATGGTGGAGATCCAGGACTTCGAAGTCCTTCTGGAGCCTTTGGACTTCGAGGAGATAAGCAGCTAGATGAGAATTGTTACAGCAACATTCACCTTTGACTTGTTTGATGATGAGTTGTGAATCACCCTTCACCAACAACTGTTTGGCACCATAGGATAGTGCCACCTTGAGTCTGTAGATGAGAGCTTCATACTCCACCATATTGTAGGTCGCCTTGAAATCAAGGTGAACCATGTACTTGACCTTCTCCCCAGTCGGAGCAAGGAGAAGGATTCTAGCTCTGGCTCCCTGCTTCTGCACGGAGTTGTCGAAGTAGAGAGTCCAATAAGGCTCGGTGAATACCGGAACCTTGGGTTTCGGTTTCTGCTCATTAGGGCCCCCAGGGTTTGATGGAGAGGGAGTCCATTCCGCCACGAAGTCAGTCAAAGCTTGACTTTTATTGCTTGTCGTGACACGAATTCTAGGTCGAACTCGATGAACTCTGCTTTCCACTTTGCAATGTTCCCAGTAGAGTTAGGGTTATGCAAAATAGCACGCAGTGGAAAAAAAGTTACCAATGATATTTCGTGGGCTTGGCAGTAGTGCGAAGCTTCCTTGAGGTAATAAGAACTGCATAAAGCAGCTTATGCACCTCAATATATCTTGTCTTAGCATCATGGAGTACTTCGCTGATGAAGTACACTGGACGTTGTACGGTCCGGACCCTCTTGGAGGGGCCCGGGGCTTCTTCTCTATTGATACAGACCCTCTCAGAGAGGTCTAAACCTTCTTGTTGAGCTTCCCTGACCCTCCCATAGGGGTCCAGATCTTCTTCATGTTCAAGCCAGACCTTGTCGGATGGGTCCAATTCTTCATGAACGGCCATTATAACTCCCTCAGATGAGAGAGGTTGATCTTCTAGCACTCTGTCTTGAAGATCCGTGTCTGGGGGCTGGGATCCAGACTCGCCTTCAGGTAGCTCTGGACCCTCCCGGAGGGGTCTAGGCTCCTGAACTGGATGTGGCTCTGGTCTTTTCGCGACCAGGACCATGCTGACAACTTCGGTAGTTGTAGATATGTAAAGCAGTAAAGGCTCACCAGGATTCGGAGCTACCAAGATTGGTAGTGTGGTGAGGAGCCGTTTCAGGTCTTCAAATGCTTTTTTTGCTTCTTCGGACCAATGAAATGGTCTGGACTTCCTCAAGAGTTTGAAGAAGGGTAGCGCCCGTTCTGCCAGTCTTGAGATGAACCGGCTGAGCGCAGCTAGACATCCAGTTAACTTCTGGACATCCTTGATGCGGGCTGGGGACCGCATATCTTCTATGGCCTTGATCTTCGCCGGATTTGCTTCAATTCCTCGGTGAGTCACAAAGAAACCTAGAAGCTTCGCGGAGCTAACCCCGAAGACATATTTGTCCGGGTTCAGCTTAGTGCGCGTGTTGCGCAACTTGTCAAAGACAGCTTGCAAATTATCAAAGAGCGACTCCTTGTTCTTGATCTTCAGGACGATGTCATCGACGAACACCTCCACCAAGTCTCTGATTAGTTCTCCAAATGTTTTGTACACAGCTCGCACAAATGCTGAAGCAACATTTTTGAGACCAAAGGGCATGACAGTATAACAATACAATCCATCTACTGTTATGAAGGCAGTATGCTCTTCATCTTCCTTAGACATTTGGATTTGATGATATCCAGAATATGCATCTAAGAAACACAATAGCTCACACCCGGAGGTGGAGTCCACTATCTGATCTATCCTAGGTAGTGGAAATAGATCCTTTGGACATGCCTTATTTAAGGTGGTGTAGTCGATACACATCCGAAGCTTCCCGCTAGCCTTGGGCACCACAACTGGGTTTGCCAGCCATTTAGGATGAAACACATCCCGATGAAACCAGCTTCGAGCAACTTCTTGATCTCTCGTCGGATGAAGTTTTGCCGCTCGATTGATTGGTTCTGGGGCTTTCTGGTGTATAGGTTGTGCATCGGGATAAATCTTCAGATTGTGCTCAATCACCTCCCTAGGGATCCCAGACATTTGTGATGGTTGCCAGGCAAACACGTCGACATTAGCCCGGAGGAAAGTGATGAGCACGAGTTCCTATTTGTTGTTCAGACCTCCCGATATACGGGTAGTCTGAGCAACATTGGAACCAATTTGGACGACTTTGATGGGAACGTCGATGTCGCCGCTTGGTTGCACACGAGGTGCAGAGGTTGAGCCTCGATGACGAATGCTCGGTGGGTTCGGAGCTGGCTCCTTTCCAGATGCTTCCTCTATGCAGATCCCCGCAGATCCGAAGAATGCCAGTAGGTGTTGGCATCTTCAACACCAAGAAGCCATAGTGGGCGGCGGCCATGAACCTGTATAAAGCAGGCCTGCCTAGTATGACGTTGAATGGTAAACTGATATGCGTCACGTCGAATACTAGTTTCTCGGTTCTGTAGTTCTCCTGAGTCTCGAAGGTCACTGGGAGTGTGATGGAGCCGAGTGGGGTAATGGCCCCCGGACCTACCCCAGAAAAAGGTCGAGAGGGGCGAAGGGCCGAAGGTTAGAGCTGGAGCTTGACGAAGGCTTCAAAGCTTATGAGGTTCAGCCCTGCACCTCTGTCCACCATTACATGGTGGAGTTGGATATTGTTAATGGTCGGAGACACCATCAACGGGAGTTGTCCAGCTCCGATCATGTTGCGGGGGCAGTCTGAAGCATAAAAAATAATGGGAGTGTCCTTCCATTTCCGATGAGGCTCCGTCCTAGCAGTGGGAGCTGCAGCAGCCATATCCTGCTGCATTGTCTTGAGGATGCGGCGAGGATTGATGTCTCAAAAACCACCATAAATGGTGTTCAAGGTCTTCCAACGCTTGTTGTCAAAGACATCGGAGTTGTCGTCTACAGTGCTGTAAACAACCTTCAAAACCTTCTTGGGGTCCTGAAAGCCTAACTCCTCCTCAGCTGGAGCTTCATTGACTTTTTGCTTTCCTTCCCGTTGACGGAAAGGAGCTTCTTCTCGCTGCTTGTTGTAGCGCTCGACAAGGTTCTGGACCTCTCGGCATTAATCCAGATTTTGCTTGTCTGTCTTGTGGATCGGACACCATACTTTGGAGTTGCCACTATCTTCTGACGATGGCCGAGGTTGTTTCTCGGGGCGTGGCCCCCGACCACCCAGAGCTGCAGCAGCCGCAATAGTAGGTGCGCCGGCCGACGGCTTCTTCTTGCCATTGGGCTTCTTTTTCTTTTTGCCACCTCCGGATGTAGTGGCTTCAGTCTTGGAAGATTTATGTTAGCCTCCGGAGGGGGTTTGGAGTGCACCTCACGACCCTCCGCAACTTTAGCATATTTGTCTGCTAGGCTGAAGAGTTTCGTGACACTAGTAACTTCTTTGATTGCCAGCTTCTCCAGCATCTTTTTGTCTCGAACGCCCTATCTTAATGCAACAATAACACAAGCACTCGAGATGGATGGGATGATATTGCGTACCTGAGAGAATCGCTGGATGAAGGATCACATCGACTCTCCCGTTTTTTGCTGGACAATAAAAAGGTCTAGTTCAGTGCCAGGTCAAGTGTATGAACTCCCGAAATTAGCAGTGAACTGTTGGCATATCTCCGCTCAACTATTGATGGAGTCAGGCGAGACACTCATAAACCAGGACCTAGCGATTCTGGTTAAGGCCACTGGGAAGTAGTTGGCCATCATGGCCTTGTTGCCCCCGCCGCAAGTATAGCAGTGGAGTAGATTTGGAGAAAGTCATCCGGGTTGACAGTCCCGTCGAATTTCTTTGGCAAATGAGGTCAGAACTTCTCTGGCCATCTGATCATGCGTAAGTGCATAGCCAGGGAAGAACAGCCTCCCCCTACTCCCTGAGGAGCAGGGTTGTCTCGAGCCTCTCGCCTTTCACGAGCACGCTCGATACGGACGCGGTCGTCCTACTGCCGGTAACGGCGATCAAGTTCTGATCGCAGATCATGAGTCGAAATCTTGGTAATGGTGTGAGTGCGTCGTGCCCCGGAAGGCAGCAAGGTCACCTGCTGAGATGCAGCACGACGTCGGTGCTGTGACACGTGAGGACCAAGTCTTCCAGACAGGGTCCTACGTTGAGCTGTTGCCTGCCCCGAAGGGGGAGGACCTTGGTTGCTGATGGCATCGGCTGGAGCTGCAACCAGATGCTGTACATCAGCGCGCCACTGCTCCATCGCACCCTTGAGGTGCTCCGTGCGTCGGTGGGCACTCCAACAGAGTTCCCGCAGCAATTAGCGCATTCTCGGGGTTGTTGTTTTCCGATGCTGTGACCGACACAAGTACCCCATCCCACTGTCCAGCATTATTTGCTGGGGCAGATGGTGGTGGTGGCGGCATGACACCCGCTGGGACAACAGCGCCCACTGGCTGCTGCATGTTGGAGGGATTGCCTCTAGCAGGCTGTTCAACATGGTTGCCGTTGGAGGATCCTGCAGTGGAGTTCACCATCTTGAGATCTCGGGCCCCCCTTCTTGACGCGCTGAAATGTCAAAGGGTGAGAACGACACTTCCATCGGTACTACTAGATTGTAGCCTGTGGAGGTTCTTGTATTGGTTTGGGAGAGCACAGATCAGGAACAAGATGATGACACAGGAGATTTACGTGGTTCGGGTCACCTGAGCACAATATCCTACTCCACGGTGTGAGTGTGTTGTATTGAGTTTGTTAGTATCACTAGTATGCATTTGAGCTTGGAATATATTGAGTGTCTTTGTACCGTGCGGCTCAATCCTTTTATAGTCCGAGGACCAGCCGTTACATCATTTGCCTGGTCCGACATGTGGCCCTAGTGTATTTAATAGCCTAATACACTGTCTAAGAGCATTAAGCATGGTTCATAGTGTGATAATGTGCCTTAATTGCAGCATTACCCCTATTAACAGTGATGTGATCGTGTGTCATTAATACAACATTAATGACACGTAATCAAGTCTTGTAACTGTCGCTTTAACTGTCCCTTGAATGTATGTGCTTTTGGAGATCCACTAGTGTACTCGTTGGTGGTGTAGGTCCGGATGCTCCACACGTGACAGCTTCGGAGCTTTCTCTTGCGGGGAGATAGCTCCAGAACCGCTATACACGTGGCGGCTCCGGAGCTCCCCTCTGCTGGGGGTTAGGTCCGGGGTCATTATACACGTGTTGACTGCAGAACTTCCCTATGTTGGGAGTTTAGCTCCGGACTTACATCACACATGTGAATCCCGGAGCTAACCATATGAGGGATGCGAGTCCGGTGTAGTGTGACGTGTGGGGCCTGAGGAGACCTTCAACTTTGACAGGTGGAACTCTCTCGCACTTCTTGCGGTACAGTGGGGTACCCGGTACGCAGAGTACCGACAACAGTTTAGTCTTTTTGGAAATGTTTTGGTATTAACAGATTAATTAAAGGTGAAATCATGTATCAATTGTAAAGGAGCAATCGTCACTCCATTATAATGGTATTTGGACATGTTACATGTTGGAGATAGCATTTTGGCGAAACTCAGTCTTGGCGATACAAAATTCCAATTGTCTCCCACCCACCACCACTGCGGACAGTGACGAGCGGCACCCGCCGCCCACCACCCCACCTCCCCGCGGCCCGTGCTAGGGGTGAGAAAAAAACCAATAACCGAAACTGAATTAACCGAAACCGAAATAATCAAAATTTGCTAAACCGGAATGTATTTCGGTTTCCAAACTGTGAAAACCAATTTTTTCGTTCGGTTTCGATTTTTACTGCTCCGCCTAGCTTCGCCCTCCCTGACCAGATTCAGTCTGGCAGTTGAAATCCGATTTTCTTTGGTTAATCGAACCAAATTTCCCTTAATCGATTGTTCGGTTTTTCCTTTTATATGTTATACTGTTTCCATTTTTAAAAACCAAAATTTGAAAAAAAAAACGAACCAAACTTTGTGAGTTAATCGAATGCCCACCCCACCCCGCGCCCAGCGATGAGGGCGCCCTCCACCTCGCGTCCAGCGACGATAAACTCAACGAGCGGAGCGCCGGCGCGGCAGTGCCCCCCACCACCAAGCGAGAAACTCGACGAGCAGCGACGAATCCGGCGCGGGTCGAGGGAGGTTCACCCGAATCCGTCGCGGATTGAGTGAGGTTCGCGCGTGCGTCGGCTTCACGTCCGACGCGCGACTGCAGGTCCGCCCCGTGCTCCCAGCTCCCCCAGCTCCCTTCCTCGTTGACCCCCCCCCCCCCCCCCCCCCCACCCCCCTCCCCCTCGTGCCTCCCTGATGACGATCTGGTATGTTCTGTTGGTCGCGTGTGCTCAGGCCTGGATCTAGACATGGTGCGATCGATGTCGCGTGTGGGCGTGAAGACAAGAAACAACCCCGGGCGTGCTTCGGTTTTGTGTCCGGCGAGTGGCAGCATTTTTTGACGAGCGGCCGCACTTCCCGACTTCCCTTCCTAAATTACAAGGTACTTCGTTCATCGCGTGGCATACTAAATATTTAACATGTCCGAGGTTCGAATTATGCCCTGCTATTCATTTAGCATAGATGGAGAATAGCTATGGACGATTGTTTGGCTGAATAGACATGTATGGTTACTAGAGTAAAGGAACCGTTGGATGAGCATGTTCCAGTTTTTGTAATAGGTAACCGTGATTATGTGATTACTGTGGGCTATCTTTCTCTGGGTCGGTTTCTGGACAAGAAAGAAATTGGCATACACATATTAATCCCTTTTTTGCATGGTCCTCTAGAAATTGTGAAAAAAATAATCTTTAGTAGTAGATCTTGTTAATCTTTCGATTGATTGGGTAACCCTACTACTTTCCCCAGCTCTTAACAACCGCAAAGTTGGATGGATCAAATTATTTACCTAACTTTTTACCTACACAGAGAGCAAGCAGAAGATCGACGCACAGCGGTGCAACATGGAGTAGAACCAGAAGGGCAAGGGTTCCTAGCTCAAGGCGAGCGTTGTCGGCCTCAAGGTCGTCTGCCCCATCTGCAATGTAATCCAATCACTGTCCACTACCGTACCTCGTTGATTGATTCATGCTAGACGTCGAGGTTTCGTGGTAGCTGATGTTTCAACCATTGTCTTGATGTCTTAAATTTTCCAGTGCATATAGTGACTTCCCTTGAGGTTCTCGACACTTTGAAGATCAATGATGACTACAAACATGGGTTGTGAGTTATCCTTAAGTTTCTGCTAGTTCTTGATTATGGTTGCATACTGCAATCTGGTGTATTTCACAAACATTGATATGCCATAAGATAAAGGGAATGATTTAGTTTATATTTATTAGATTTCTCCCTTATGGCAATTGGGCATTGAGTTTGCTTAGCTTTGATACTAATTTGTTTGTCCACCTTGTTTTTATAGGTGGTATCTCTAATGGCGACTGCTGTGGAACATCTAGTTACTGGTGAAACTATGCAGGTCTCAACAAGCAGGAGCAACGACAGAGGTTTAATTTTCTCTCTACCTACACAAAAGAAAAATGTAAAATGAATCCTTAACTGCTACAATAAGCCTCATCACAGGCGGCTCCAAACCTATTATCACAGACGACTTTTAAAACCGCCTGAAATGAAGAGTCTGTGATAATCCGCAATTTCACAGGCGGAGAAGTAAAACCGCCTGTGAAGACACATTATCATAGGCGGTTCTTCACTTAGGCTAGCCGCCTGTGAAGACAGATTATCTTAGGCGGTTCTTTACTTAGAATAGCCGCCTGTGAAAATACTTTATCACTGATGGGTCGTGCAGCATATATAACCGCTTGTGATAAATGTCTTATCACAGACGGTTATTGAAGCATAACTAACCGCCTATGATAATGAGTCTTCACAGACGGTATTGAAGCATAACTAACCGCCAATGATAATGTGTCTTCACAGGCGGGTTTTGAAGCATAACTAACCGTCTATGATAATGTGTCTTCACAGGCGGATTTTGAAGCATAACTAACCGTCTATGATAATGTGTCTTCACAGACGGGTATTGAAGCATAACTAACCGTCAATGATAATGTGTCTTTACAGACGGTTATTGAAGCACAACTAACCGTCTATGATAATGGTGTTATCACAGACGGAGTTTACCTATATCAGCCGTCTGTAAAGACCCTTTAACGCAGCCGGTTTCTACCATAACAGACACCTCCTGTGGAAATTAGGTTATCACAGATGTTTCTTTACATGTATCTAGCCGCCTGTGATAATTGTTTTTCACAGTCATGCAGTACTACTGCTGTTATTTCTAATTTCCAGGTCAATTCAATATAATCACAGAACAAAAAACAACAATATCATCACAGAACAAAAGTCAACAATATTATCATCACAGAAGTCAATTTCACTAAAACAATATACATATGTACAAGTTACAGATACAATTCATCTCAAAGTTTACAAGTTTTCACTAAAAACTGTTTATATTGGCATAGTCGCAAAGTTCTGGCACATCAGCTGCTGAACCATTCTTATCAAAGAACTTCCCCTTTTTGTGCAAAATTTCGCGACGAATGAACTGACAGAGTTCAGAAGCAATCCTGTCGGCTCCTCCATCAGGAATACTTCTACAAACCGGCCATTCTTCATTCAGATTCTTCTTGTGCTGCAATATAACACATAACAAGGTTTAGAATGTGTTGGTTTGAACAATCTCAAAGTATAGATCAAAGTGAGAGTATACAAGAATTTAGTAGGTATTTTTGGAGCAGTTGTACTATGAGCAATTGAATTTTGAAGTTGGAATCAAAATATGAAAATAATGTTTCTGGTAATATTGAACAGCAGAGAATATAAGCATTAAACTATGCTAGTTACAATGAAAATGAAACACAAAAGTAAGAAAATAAGGTATCGACATTAAGGATAACTTACATCCTCACAATTGACTCTATATACGGCGGCGGTCCGAAGATGCTCGCATACATAATACCCGCATAAGACACTCCCAGCAGGCTGCTTCGGACAAGCATAATACGTTTTAATGTCCAATGCATTCGTATTAGGAGGTCTCTGACCGCCAAGCTCCGCGTAAAACTGCCAAGCGCTGTAATACAAGAAATGTCATATAAAACTTGTCAACACATTCTAAATGTGTGTAAATTAAAATTATTGAATAAACATACTTTTTCAAAATGGAAAGGAAATCTTTGTAACGATCTGGTGGGTAATCGGCCGAGTCCAAGACTGTTGCCATTCCCTGAGTTGGCTTGATGAAGATCATTATGTAATGAATACTGCAAACATACAAACACACGTGTTAACAATTACCAATAATTGCTATTTCAATGTCATGTGTCAAACTTACTCGAAGTGGTACGTAGCCTTTACGAGGTCCTTGCCGTCTCTGACAAAGTTAAACATCGCATGTCCTATGTAAGCTGCAACTTCTGCCTTTCTATCCTTCTTAAGTTTTGCAATTGCTCTTTCAAAATCTTTTTTTTTTCATGTGTTTGTACTGGCTTGATTCTCGATTCGCCTGGACGTCGAATAGCGACTTTGCAATCCTAGTAGGGTCAAGGATACCTGTCTTGCGCGCCAACTTTACATTATCCATGTATTGCATCCTATTGAAGAAGTCCAAAATTGTTATAATCTCATGAAATGCGTATGCGTGTAGTAAGAAAAGCAAATACAAAATATTAGAGCACTTACAAGCACCAGACGAGCAGCAGGTTGATATCTAGCATGCCGCGATGGAAAAGGGAAAGCAGCTCTTCAAATAAAATGACTCGTTTATCTACTCCAGTGCTCCAGAATGCTTCTTTTGGAATACGAAATGTGACGCAATTAAGACCAAATTTTGTGCTGGCAGTGATGTACCACTCATGCATTCTTCTAAGCTGGACGGGTTGTTTGCTAAGTTGTACGGATGTCATGAACGGCTTCCCATTCTCAAATTTAGGAGGTACATCCTCAAGCTTGTATATTGGAACTCCTGGTTTAACTAAAGCCGTCCGCCGATTATACATGACACTGTCTTCTTCCCACTCCTCGATATCTTCTAATGCTGGCTCATGAGAAGAACGAGATGCACTTGATTTTCTAATATTTTCCTTCATAGCTTCCAAATACTTTGACAATTCTGATGAAGGTTTCTTATTTTCGTATGAGCTAACTTTGACAGGCACTGATGATCGAGGAGTAGTCGTCAGAAGTTGGACACTGGCTTGTTGTTGAACCTGTTGTTCAACTAATTGCTCTTTACTCCCAGCAGCTGGCTCTAGTACTACTTCAAGCTGTTGCTCAACTAGTTGCTCTTTACTAGCAACAGCTTGCTCTGGTACTGCTTGAAGTTATTGTCCAACTTGTTGCTCTTGGATATCATCCTTGCTCAGACATAGGGGGAGTGGATCTTCTCGGACTGGGAGTGGATCTTCATGCACTTTCGCCTTAGAAGATGGGGTTGCAGTATTTGGAGATGCGACGGGGCTAGAAATTGGCTCATCGTCCAACACGATATCGCGTCGGTGCCAAAGGATTAATTGGTTGACAGCCTGCCCCAGAGTCGCGATCCCCTCAGGTGTGACGTGGTCTATTTCATAATCTTCATAATCATTATCAATGATCTGAAGAACTTGCACCACAGAATAATACAACGGAAGTGGACTCCCGTTGAAGTCACGATCAGGCTTTGCCATAGCAGTGGCAACCTGTTTGGTTTTGTTCCCTGCTCTGCCTATCGAGACAAGAAGACGACAAGATTTGTCGTTAGCAATATCATCGACAGGGAACTTATGGGCTAACCCTGAGCCTGGCACGGAACCAACGCTGCTAGGGTAGGCAGTTGGAGATACTAATTGCCCCTTTTGCTACTCGGTGCTACTAATTGTCCAGATTGTCTAAGTTGTTCCATTATTTCTTGCATATTTTCTTTGACCTTTTGAGCAATCGTTTCATCAAGTGTGTTCTTAAACTTCTCACGTCGTCTATATGTGTCTTTATCTTTAGGGAAACCATCTAGCCAAGACATTTGAGAAGAGACCGCTCGAACCCATCCGCTGTGTTCAGGGTTTCCTAAGATAGCGGTAAGTTGGTCATTCTCCCTCTTCGGCTTGAAGAGACCCTTCTGTTGCTTTTCAATTACTTCTTTCATTTTATCCTCTACTTCGTTCAGAGAGTCGGGCTTTTCAAGTTTGCCCTCGCTGGTCAAACCTGACCGAGCAAAGACCCAGCGTTGAGTTCGCTCATCGCACCCTTCTAATGGGTGAGGATTGCCCTTACTAAGAATTTCGTCTATTATCTTATTCCATCTCTGGACATTGGGGGCATATCTGGTAGACCCCAAGCGATGATGGTATTTGTTCTTTTTTGCAAGCTCTGACCTAGTTGCACTTAGAGCTTTAGCATCAGGTGTGCTCTTTTGACGAACAAACTCTTGCCAATGAGCTTGTGTGATTTTTTCCCATCTTCCTCGGGCTAGGGACCTTATCGGCCTTAACATAAGCATTCATTTCACTCTTCCAGCATCGAAACTTCTTGCCGCAAGAGACCAATGTTGCTTTCTTTACAGCTTCTTCTGTGCCTTTCGGGAACTTGAATTGTTTCTTTATCTTTTCCCACAACTCATTCTTGGTCTGCTCGGGTAATTTCCTCCAATTCTCGGTTGTGATCGGCACAACCTCCCTAACAAGAAAACCGCATGCATTACGGTACTTGGTAACTGAATCCAGTGGTTCTTGGGGAAGCCCACCTGGACCGACCCTTGTTATGTACATGATGCGGTCCAATGGACCCTTATTGGGACCCCGTTGCCCTCGTTTCCGCTTGAGTGAAGCTGAGGATTCATCCATTGGAGAACCTTCTGCGGTTTTAGGAGCCGATGTCACCTCATTGTCTTTGAGTTTAATCTAGGTAGAAAAAAATTATAAGACTTCGTATACTTGACAACCAACATTAACTTGAACTGCTGAAGTTAAGATTCGTGATCCATACCTCGTCGGCAGGATCATATTCCGGGTCTAGATCCACTGAAGTCTTTTTAATTTTTATATTCGGAAAAGGATCCGAAGGACTATGATAGGAGCCTGAACTGCTGGAGTCAGTAAACTCCATATTGTCTTCTTTGTTGTTACTATCAGAACCAGTCTTCTTAGGGCTTTCCATGCTAGATCTAATAAGACAAAAAATCTAATAAATGGCATAACTAAATTTGGTCATATTTAAAACAAATTTTCTCAATTTTGGCTCCATTAAGTAAATTTAGCCAAAACACATTTTTGAAGTTATATAGGTCTAACTAAATTCTTGTATCATAGAGATCGGCATCATATGCTCAGACTCCATCGCCACACCTAGTGGTACCTAGATATGGGCGTGAGGATGCTCCTGGCATCACAAATGAGTTGGCCAGCAACTTGTTTGGCTTTAGAGCTAAATATAGCATAACTTTGGTAGCTCAGATTAGGTACAATTGCTCAAATGAAGCTGATGGAGCCACAAGTGCAGACATCTTTGTTAGCACAGATTAGCTACAATTGCTCAAATGAAACTTAGAGAAATAAAAGTAAACTTAGCCAAACTTAGTCTAGCATAGCTAACTCTAAGCAAAAGTAGCCAAATATAGCTAAATATAGCATAACTTAGTCAAAATTAGTCAAGTATAACTATATCTAATGTAACTTAGCCAAAATTAGCCAAATTTGGTCAACTTAACCAAATATAGCTAAATCTTGCCCCTAATAGAGAATTATGTGGCATATGCAAGGCCGATGACAGAAATGGGGAATATACTGCTGTTACTAGAGTCTAGAATCATGTTTACCACTAATGTGTCAGAACAGTTTCAGACACACAGAACCAACTACCAATTTATCGTGATATAACCATCCACGATGAAGGGAGTAACTCCTATTCATTCGAACTTGATAGTTTTATCTCTGCAAACTACCAGAAGATGAAATGCTACTGATTTCATAGTTTCAGACACACAAAACCAACTACCAATTTATCGTGATATAACCATCCACATAAATCTTGCCCCACCGAACCCTAACCAAAGATGCCACCGAACTTGACAGTTTCTCGAATTCCACCGAACCCTAACCAAGGATGCCTACCATTTTCTAATTCCCGAACCCTAACCAAGGATATGCAAGGCGGCAGCGAGGGCGGGGAGGGAGGCGGCACGGCGAAGGAGGATGGAAGGTCGAAGGGTTTAGGGTTTACCTTGAAGCTCGGCGGCGACGGAAATGGCTTCGCTCGGCGTACCTGGAAGTGAGGAGGGCGAAGCTCGACGGCGACCGCGAAGCTCGGCGGCGTACCTGGAAGTGACGAGGGCGAACACTTGGTGGCAAACCAAATTTTGGCAGCCTAACGACGTCTAAGTGTTTCGCCCAGGTTAGGTTTTTCCAATGCTGCCAAGGGGTATATATAGACTCACATTTTCTCAGACGAATTTTAAGTACCGACCGTCTAAGAAGATTGTTACCTCAGTCGGATTTTACTTACCAACCGCCTGAGAAGATACAATTATGTCAGACGGTTGGTTAGTAACACCCGCCTGAGTTGGCCTGTGAAGATATTTACTTCTTCTTAATTTGATGAACGCCTACATAAAGACCCCTCACCAACCGTGCGCGACCTTTCTTTTCCCCGAGGCGCGACCTTTCTTTTCCACTCCGCGCGGCCTTAAAGACGCGCTATCACTCACAAGCGCATCGCTCACTTTGAATCCTCTTGTTTTCTTCGTCTTCCTCCGCTCCGACGACCCAACACCACTATGGCCGACCTTCCGCCGCCAAGCCCTCCGAGGGAGCCACCTTGCAAGAAACTATGTTGCATCTCCCCCGAGAAGATCAACACCGAGCAGCGCCTCCTCATGGCGCAAGAGGCGTACAACAATACGTCTCACGCCATGAGTGCCTTGGGGTTGGGTACCCTTCCAGAGTATACTGGAATGGGTACCATGGGCCA
This sequence comes from Tuctoria greenei, assembly GCA_036927565.1. Taxonomy (NCBI): domain Eukaryota; kingdom Viridiplantae; phylum Streptophyta; class Magnoliopsida; order Poales; family Poaceae; genus Tuctoria; species Tuctoria greenei. The sequence continues at coordinate 79,756,854 of JAYESD010000009.1, read as the reverse complement.
CTACCTCTACGCCCTCACAGGGGTGGCTGATCGTCTCGACATTCTGTTCGCGATGATGGCCCAAGTTCTTGGCCCCGAGGGCCGTAGAACGCTGGTGGAGGCGACGGCTAGCAACCTCGGGGTTGCACCGCCGGTGCAGCCGGCCCTGTCTCCTGTTGCACCGGTGCCGGAGTCGCCGCCGGAGGAGGAGGAGGAGGAGGAGGAGGAAGAGGAAGAGGAGTAGGAGTAGGATTTAATTAGTTTTTTTGTTGTTGTTTTTAGTTGCTTCTGTTTTATAAATATTGTTAATGAATGAAATCTATCTTTTTTCATCTATGTGATTGAATATTACTTGTGTATCTTGTGTGTTCTTGTGTGTTCTTGTGTAAATATTGTGCATCTTGTGTGTTCTTTTGTGAGATGTGTGATTGAATATTGTTAATGAATGAGTATCTTGTGTGTTCTTCAACTGTGTGAATGAATGAATGTGTAGTGTGTTCATCGTTAATTAAAATTTCACGTCTGAGAAGAAGATTATCTCAGGCGGTTGGTAAGTATATTCTCAGGCGGTTGGTAAGCACTAACCGCCTGTGTAGATATTTACTTCTTCTTAATTAATATTCTTGATTAAATGTGGTCCTTTAAAAAGGCAAAAATCCACTTTCTTGTAATATTATTGATAAGTAAAGGTTACCATTAAATTTCACTTCATAAATCCTTTGATATTGGTCAGAACATAAAAAACATACAACAAATGCTATTTTTCATTTTTCTATCTTGATGAATATAATGCTTTTTTCATTTATTTTTTTAGTGGACATTTTTACTCATCATACCAACCTCTACGATTTTTTTTCATATTTTTTTAAATTTTTTTGAATCAATGTGTGTTTATAATTTGATGAATGAATCATATGAATATGAGCATTTAGTTAGAATGGTGGATAATTTGAAGTTTGACATGTTGGAAAGCTTTTAAAAAAATAAAAAAAAATTCATACATGTATAAATTATACAAGATTGTTCATACCAACAATTTTGAGTGAAGGAACTTTTTTTGATGAGATACACAAATGTGAATAATATGTGAGTAGAAATTAATTTGATATTTACCAAAACATTACAATGTCATCTATACAAGTTTTAAAAATATTTTGTTCAGGTGGTAGATGTTAATTTTATACAAATGTAGAAGAAAGAATCATCGAATTTGGACACAATTTGCAGAATCTAAACATGTTTGAGTATTTATATTGGAATCTAAATAAAAAAGAAGCAAGGGATAAGAAAACTGAAGAACAGTATCGGGCATTATCTCAGGCGGTTGTTAAGTAATACCCGCCTGAGATAAATATATTTTCAGGCGGTTGTTAAGTACCAACCGCCTGTGAAGATATTTACTTTTTCTTAATTAATATTCTTGATTAAATGTGGTCCTTTAAAAGGCAAAAATCCACTTTCTTGTAATATTATTGATAAGTAAAGGTTACCATTAAATTTCACTTCATAAATCCTTTGAAATTGGTCAGAACATAAAAAACATACAACAAATGCTATTTTTCATTTTTCTATCTTGATGAATATAATGCTTTTTTCATTTATTTTTTCAGTGGACATTTTTACTCATCATACCAACCTCTACGATTTTTTTCATATATTTTTTTAAATTTTTTTGAATCAATGTGTGTTCATAATTTGATGAATGCCTCATATGAATATGAGCATTTAGTTAGAATGGTGGATAATCTGAAGTTTGACATGTTGGAATGCTTTTAAAAAAATTTAAAAAAATTCATACATGTATAAATTATACAAATATGTTCATACCAACAATTTTGAGTGAAGAAACTTTTTTTTATGAGATACACAAATGTGAATAATATGTGAGTAGAAATTAATTTGATATTTACCAAAACATTACAATGTCAGCTATACAAGTTTTAAAAATATTTTGTTCAGGTGGTAGATGTTAATTTTATACAAATGTAGAAGAAAGAATCATCAAATTTGGACACAATTTGCAGAATCTAAATATGTTTGAGTATTTATATTGGAATCTAAATAAAAAAGAAGCAAGGGATAAGGAAACTGAAGAACAGTATCGGGCATTATCTCAGGCGGTTGTTAAGTAATACCCGTCTGAGATAAATATATTTTCAGGCGGTTGTTAAGTACCGACCGCCTGTGAAGATATTTACTTTTTCTTAATTAATATTCTTGATTAAATGTGGTCCTTTAAAAGGCAAAAATCCACTTTCTTGTAATATTATTGATAAGTAAAGGTTACCATTAAATTTCACTTCATAAATCCTTTAAAATTGGTCAGAACATAAAAAACATACAACAAATGCTATTTTTCATTTTCTATCTTGATGAATATAATGCTTTTTTCATTTATTTTTCAGTGGACATTTTTACTCATCATACCAACCTCTACGAATTTTTTCATATTTTTTTAAATTTTTTGAATCAATGTGTGTTCATAATTTGATGAATGCCTCATATGAATATGAGCATTTAGTTAGAATGATGGATAATTTCAAGTTTGACATGTTGGAATGCTTTTAAAAAAATTTAAAAAATTCATACATGTATAAATTATACAAATATGTTCATACCAACAATTTTGAGTGAAGGAACTTTTTTTAAGAGATACACAAATGTGAATAATATGTGAGTAGAAATTAATTTGATATTTACCAAAAAATTACAATGTCAGCTATACAAGTTTTAAAAATATTTTGTTCAGGTGGTAGATGTAAATTTTATACAAATGTAGAAGAAAGAATCATCGAATTTGGACACAATTTGCAGAATCTAAACATGTTTGAGTATTTATATTGGAATCTAAATAAAAAAGAAGCAAGGGATAAGGAAACCGAAGAACAGTATCGGGCATTATCTCAGGCGGTTGTTAAGTAATACCCGCCTGAGATAAATATATTTTCAGGCGGTTGTTAAGTACCAACCGCCTGTGAAGATATTTACTTCTTCTTAATTAATATTCTTGATTAAATGTTGTCCTTTAAAAGGCAAAAATCCACTTTATTGTAATATTATTGATAAGTAAAGGTTACCATTAAATTTCACTTCATAAATCCTTTGAAATTGGTCAGAACATAAAAAACATACAACAAATGCTATTTTTCATTTTTCTATCTTGATGAATATAATGCTTTTTTCATTTATTTTTTCAGTGGACATTTTTACTCATCATACCAACCTCTACAAATTTTTTTCATTTTTTTTTAAATTTTTTTGAATCAATGTGTGTTCATAATTTGATGAATGCCTCATATGAATATGAGCATTTAGTTAGAATGGTGGATAATTTGAAGTTTGACATGTTGGAATGCTTTTAAAAAAATTTAAAAAATTCATACATATATAAATTATACAAATATGTTCATACCATCAATTTTGAGTGAAGGAACTTTTTTTTATGAGATACACAAATGTGAATAATATGTGAGTAGAAATTAATTTGATATTTACCAAAACATTACAATGTCAGCTATACAAGTTTTAAAAATATTTTGTTCAGGTGGTAGATGTTAATTTTATACAAATGTAGAAGAAAGAATCATCAAATTTGGACACAATTTGCAGAATCTAAATATGTTTGAGTATTTATATTGGAATCTAAATAAAAAAGAAGCAAGGCATAAGGAAACTGAAGAACAGTATCGGACATTACCTCAGGCGGTTGTTAAGTAATACCCGTCTGAGATAAATATATTTTCAGGCGGTTGTTAAGTACTGACCGCCTGTGAACATATTTACTTTTTCTTAATTAATATTCTTGATTAAATGTGGTCCTTTAAAAGGCAAAAATCCACTTTCTTGTAATATTATTGATAAGTAAAGGTTACCATTAAATTTCACTTCATAAATCCTTTGAAATTGGTCAGAACATAAAAAACATACAACAAATGCTATTTTTCATTTTCTATCTTGATGAATATAATGCTTTTTTCATTTATTTTTTCAGTGGACATTTTAACTCATCATACCAACCTCTACGAATTTTTTCATATTTTTTAAATTTTTTTGAATCAATGTGTGTTCATAATTTGATGAATGCCTCATATGATTATAAGCATTTAGTTAGAATGATGGATAATTTGAAGTTTGACATGTTGGAATGCTTTTAAAAAAATTTAAAAAATTCATACATGTATAAATTATACAAATATGTTCATACCAACAATTTTGAGTGAAGGAACTTTTTTTTTATGAGATACACAAATGTGAATAATATGTGAGTAGAAATGAATTTGATATTTACCAAAACATTACAATGTCAGCTATACAAGTTTTAAAAATATTTTGTTCAGGTGGTAGATGTTAATTTTATACAAATGTAGAAGAATGAATCATCGAATTTGGACACAATTTGCAGAATCTAAACATGTTTGAGTATTTATATTGGAATCTAAATAAAAAAGAAGCAAGGGATAAGGAAACTGAAGAACAGTATCGGACATTATCGCAGGCGGTTGTTAAGTAATACCCGCCTGAGATAAATATATTTTCAGGCGGTTGTTAAGTACCAACTTCCTGCAAAGATATTTACTTCTTCTTAATTAATATTCTTGATTAAATGTGGTCCTTTAAAAGGCAAAAATCCACTTTCTTGTAATATTATTGATAAGTAAAGGTTACCATTAAATTTCACTTCATAAATCCTTTGAAATTGGTCAGAACATAAAAAACATACAACAAATGCTATTTTTCATTTTTCTATCTTGATGAATATAATGCTTTTTTCATTTATTTTTTCAGTGGACATTTTTACTCATCATACCAACCTCTACGAATTTTTTCATTTTTTTTAAATTTTTTTGAATCAATGTGTGTTCATAATTTGATGAATGCATCATATGAATATGAGCATTTAGTTAGAATGGTGGATAATTTGAAGTTTGACATGTTGGAATGCTTTTAAAAAAATTTAAAAAATTCATACATGTATAAATTATACAAATATGTTCATACCAACAATTTTGAGTGAAGGAACTTTTTTTATGAGATACACAAATGTGAATAATATGTGAGTAGAAATTAATTTGATATTTACCAAAACATTACAATGTGAGCTATACAAGTTTTAAAAATATTTTGTTCAGGTGGTAGATGTTAATTTTATACAAATGTAGAAGAAAGAATCATCGAATTTGGACACAATTTGCAGAATCTAAACATGTTTGAGTATTTATATTGGAATCTAAATAAAAAAGAAGCAAGGGATAAGGAAACTGAGGAACAGTATCGGGCATTATCTCAGGCGGTTGTTAAGTAATACCCGTCTGAGATAAATATATTTTCAGGCGGTTGTTAAGTACCAACCGTCTATGAAGATATTTACTTCTTCTTAATTTATATTCTTGATTAAATATGGTCATTTAAAAGGCAAAAATCCACTTTCTTGTAATATTATTGATAAGTAAAGGTTACCATTAAATTTCACTTCATAAATCCTTTGAAATTGGTCAGAACATAGAAAACATACAACAAATGCTATTTTTCATTTTTCTATCTTGATGAATATAATGCTTTTTTCATTTATTTTTTCAGTTGACATTTTTAATATAACCCATAGAGTACAACACGTTATGGGAGAACAGGTCATACTCGCGCTCAATCCTACAGTTCTCAGTACAGAAGACGGTCTCGGACCACCCTCGCCTGCCGCAGTGGGCAGGCCCCTGGTTCCCCCTTGTTGGGCAGCGGCAAACGCCATCGTCAATGTCGGGCAGCGCCACCGGCGGCGGTCCGGGAGGAGGCCTACGCAGTAACCTCCAGCTCACGAAAACGTCGAGCCTCTGCATGGCTTGATTCCGACACCGGCAACACTCCTTGTTGGTCCTCTTCATCGCGACGGACCCGACCGTGTTGTCGCCGACGTGGGCCTCGCCTTCGACCTGCCGGATATACTCGAGGGCATCGCGGTCCCCGCGGTCGGCGTCGTAGCGGAGCATGGCGAGGACGTAGGCCGCCACCTTGTGGCCGTTCGCGGCCGCCCGGGCAAGGAACTGGGTGCCCCGCTGCGCCTGCGTGCGGCCGTAGTTGAAGACGAGGTCGAACCCGGTGACGTAGAACGCATGAGGGTTGGCCACGTTGGCCAGGCGCTCCACGAGGGCATCATAGCTCCCATTCCCATGCCGTTGGAACCACTCCCAGCTGCTCTCCCGCTCCAGCACCATGCGCCTGCCCACGGTGGGATCACGGCATGCCGCGTGCATGGCCTTGCAGGTGGCGCGCGGACTGGAGATGTCGTCCATGGGTTGGGTGGAGGTTGCGGCGACCCACCCTGCGATCAGGACCGCAATATCGTGCGGCAAGGGGAACTCCATGGGCTTATCTCAGGCGGTTGGTAAGTAACACCCGTCCCCGAGATACATATATTCTCAGGCGGTTGGTAAGTACCAACCGCCTGAGAAGATGTTAATTAACTGACGCGCCGCACGAGGTCTGCGGAGAAGTTAAGAAGCCGTGGTGCAGGGACGCGTGCGACGGAAGGATCTCTGAAGATCATCTTCCACAGTGGTTTAATTGTGCGCCACACGAGGTCTGCAAAGAGTTCAATGCGCAATGAACAAAATATTTTATTCAGTTGGTAGATGTTAATTTTATACAAATGTAGAAGAAAGAATCATCGAATTTGAACACAATTTGCAGAATGTAAACATGTTTGAGTATTTATATTGGAATCTAAATAAAAAAGAAGCAAGGGATAAGGAAACTGAAGAACAGTATCGGCCGTTATCTCAGGCGGTTGTTAAGTAATAACCGCCTGAGATAAACATTTTTGAAACTACAAGATGTTAATTAACGGCCTAAGAAGACGTTAATTAACTGACGCGCCACACGAGGTCTGCGGAGAAGTTAAGAAGCCGTGGTGCAGGTACACGTGCGACGGAAGGATCTCTGAAGATCGTCTTCCACAGTGGTTTAATTGTGCGCCGCACGAGGTCTGCAAAGAGTTCAATGCGCAATGAACAAAATATTTTGTTCGGTTGGTAGATGTTAATTTTATACAAATGTAGAAGAAAGAATCATTGAATTTGAACACAATTTGCAGAATGTAAACATGTTTGAGTATTTATATTGGAATCTAAATAAAAAAGAAGCAAGGGATAAGGAAACTGAAGAACCGTATCGGGAATTATCTCAGGTGGTTGTTAAGTAATACCCGTCAGAGATAAATATATTCTTTGACGGTTGGTGAGTACCAACCGCCTGTGAAGATTTTTACTTTTTTTTTCTCAGGCGGTTTGTAAGTAATACCCGCCTGAGATAAACATTTTTGAAACTACAATATGTTAATTAACGGCCTGAGAAGTGTTAATTAACTGACGCGCCGCACGAGGTCTGCGGAGAAGTTGAGAAGCCGTGGTGTAGGGACGCGTGCGATGGATGGATCTCTGAAGATCGTCTTCCACAGTGGTTTAATTGTGCACCGCATGAGGTCTGCAAAGAGTTCAATGCGCGGGAAACGAACCGCTCCCTCGTCTACTCCGCACAGACCATATATAAGGTGCGTCGTCGGTTATGTACAAGCACAGAACTTTTGCAATCCTTTATTCTTCTTCTTCCATCGTTCCACCTCTCCTAGCCCGGCGCCGACGAACCACCATAGCCATGGCCAACCTTCCGCCACCTAGCCCGCCGAGGCAGCCACCCTGCAAGCGGATACGCTGCAGCTCCCCCGAGAGGGTGAATGACGACGAGCGCGTTCCACCGCCGGTGCAGCCGGAGCCACTGGTACAGCCGGAGCAATCGGCTCAGCCGGAGCAGCCGGAGGAGGAGGAGGAGGAGGAGGAGGAGGAGGAGGAGGAGGAGGAGGATGACAACGACGACGACAATGATGACGATGATGACGACGAGTCGTCCTCCGACGATGGCGACGACGATTCGTCCTCCGACGACGGCGACGACGAGTCGTCCTCCAACGACGGCGACGACGACGGTGACCACCACCATGGTGACGACTACGACGACGACGACGACGAGTCGGAGGAGGACCGCTTGGCCTGGTTTGAGAAGTTGGCGGAGAGGATGGAGGAGGCGGGGCCGTAGTGTAGTTTTAGGATTTCAATCAAGTGTTCTTGTACATATTTCTTGTGTTTTGTACATATTTCAATCAAGTGTCAATGAATACTGGTGGATAATTTGAAGTTTGACATGTTGTAGTGCTTTTAAAAAAATTTAAAAAATTCATACATGAATAAATTATACAAATATGTTCATACCAACAATTTTGAGTGAAGGAACTTTTTTTATGAGATACACAAATGTGAATAATATGTGAGTAGAAATTAATTTGATATTTACCAAAACATTACAATGTCAGCTATACAAGTTTTAAAAATATTTTGTTCAGTTGGCATTATCTCAGATGGTTGTTAAGTAATACCCGCCTGAGATAAAAATCTTCTTAGGCGGTTATTAAGTACCAACAGCCTGTGAAGATATTTACTTCTTAATTAATAAACATCTTCTCAGGCGGTTGGTAAGTAAAACACGCCTGCGATAAAGTTAAAAACCGCCTGTGAAAAACCGACGTCTATATAAGGACCCCTCACCGCAGTCAAAACACAACCCTGGAGAATTTATATCGACGCTGCAAGGCTGTTGAATTTCCCCTGCACCGCTCCGCCGCTCCGCCGCCCAGCCCATACTGCCGCGCCGCCGCTCAACCCGGCACCACCACTTCTCCACCCATCCGGCCCATCGTGCTGACGCCTCCCCACCGTGCTGACGCCTCTGCAAGGTAAATGTAGTTTCCTTACTTTTTCTTTGTATATTTTCATTAGCTGATAAGCTGTTAGTTTTTTGTGTTCTGGTATATGGATTTTGTCCTTTTGCATGTGTAAGGACTGTATGGATTGTGTTCTGGTATATTGATGTATGGACTATATGGATTGTTTCCTTTTTGTACCTATTATGTGACATGAATATGATGTTTAATTAACAGATGCTATTGTAATATATATAAGATGCATCTGGGCCTATTTCCCGATATAACGGACCAGATCCCACCCAGACTAGCCCATGCTGCTGGGCCTGTTTCCCCCTTTGACTCCGTCCGCCTCAAGACATCGCCCGTCTCCTACATTAGTCGCCCTAATCATACTTGTTATGTCTCTGTAAATTCATTTTATAGAAGACCTTTAGAGAATATTTGTGGCCAAATTTTGTAAATCTGACAAAAATTCTATTATTGAAGCATGGACCGTCGAGCGTGGATGTATAACATGCCAAGACCCGATCCTATGTACATTCGTAATGTTGCAAATTTTATTGAAGCATCCAAGAGACATGCGAAGTTGGAAAAGATAGATGACATATTATGTCCATGTATCGACTGCGAAAATAATATTGCTTGGACGGATACTATAGTAATCCAATCTCATTTGGTGGAAAGAGGTTTCAAAAATAACTACACAATATGGACAGAGCATGGTGAGTTAGATACACATGATGTGGATAAAGATGATGAGAGAGGCTCAGATGATGATAATGTTCATATCGATGATGGTAATGACAATCAAGCTGGTGATGATGATGATGAGTTCGATTGTGAGGAGATGTTGCGTCACATTGAACCATATGTACTGACTTCTATGGGAGCAAGCAAAGGTTTAAGTAAAATGGAGACATTGCAGAATGCGGCGACAGAGCTTTTATATGATGAATCAAACGGTTGTGATAAAGAGTTTACTACATTGCGTGCAGTCTTAGAACTACTAAAGTTGAAAGCTATGCACGGATGGTCCGATTGTAGTTTCTCTGATCTTTTGAATCTTCTGGCAGAAATTCTTCCAAATCCAAATAAACTGCCCAGAAGCACTTATAAAGCGAAGAAACTTCTTTGCCCGATGGCACTAGGTGTGACAAAAATACACGCTTGTGTGAACCATTGTATTCTGTATCGCAAAGAGCATGAGCTCGCAACTAGATGCCCCATTTGTGGTGTCAGTAGATACAAGAAGGACTACAATCACCAGTATGTTACCAACATGAAAAAGACTCAGAAGAATAAGAAGTTTATTATTGGTCCTGAAGGTGACGATGACGATACTTCTGGCGATGCAGACGGGAAGAATAAGAGAAAAATTCCTGCATTGGTGATGTGGTACCTTTCGGTAATTGATCGCTTGAAGCGTTTGTTCTCAAACCCTAGGGAGGCTGAACTTATGCGTTGGCATTCCGAGCAACGCAAGAAGAATGAAAAACATATACGACACCCTGGTGATGCAACGCAGTGGAAAAATTTTGATATTCAGTATCCAGAATTTGCGAAGGAAATCAGAAATGTGAGGTTTGCCTTGGGTACAGATGGAATGAATCTGTTTGGTGAAAAAAGGAGCATACACAGCAGATGGAATGAATCTGTGTCACAAAAGGAAATATATCTTATTATCTGTTCTTATCCAAGGTCCAAAACAACCCGGCATCGAAATTGATGTGTTCTTGGAACCTTTAATGGAAGATATGGCGAAATTGTGGAATGAAGGGGTACGTACATGGGATGAGTACAAGCGGGAGTATTTCACGCTAAGAGCAATGATATTCGTTACCGTGCATGATTATCCCGGACTGTTTACATTATCGAGACAAATTAAATGGAAGAAAGGTTGCATTAGGTGTGTGGATAGAACTGGATTTCTATACCTCACTTCATCCAGAAAGACGGTGTACATGAGACATCGACAGTTCTTGACAGATACACACAAGTATAGGAAGATGAAAGAACAATTTGATAACAAAATCGAAAAAGATACTGCACCGAAACCTTACAGTGGAAAACTTGTGTTTGAAATGGTCAAGAACATTCATATTGCTTTCGGTAAGGGAAAAAAGAGTAAAGGAATTAAGAGAAAGAAAAGTACATCTTCGGATGATACAAATGACATGGCTTTCAAGAAACAATCAATTTTTTTCAAGTATCTTCCGTATTGGAAGAATCTGGAATTTTGCCATAGTATTGATTTGATGCACGTTACAAAGAATGTATTTGACAGCATCATTGGGACCTTGCTGGACATGCCAAGGAAAACAAAGGACTGATTAAATTCACGTATGGACCTAGTAAATCTTGATTTGAGACCAGAGCTTCATCCAGTAGAAAAGGCGAACGGGGAGCATTACCTTCCCCCAGCCAGCTACAACTTGACGCTAGAAGAGAAAAAAGCAATTTGCGAATGCTTGCGTGGGATCAAAGTGCCCACAAGTTTCTCATCCAATATCCGCAAACTAGTCTCGATGAAAGACTTGTCTTTATTCGGTTATAATTCTCACGACTGTCACATGACGATGACAGTTTTTATTGCCATTGCAATAAGAGTAATCAAACCTGAGCATATAAAAGTTGTCATCACACGTTTGTGTTACTTCTTCAATGCAGTATCGCAAAATGTGATAGCACGTGAAGATTTAGACTATCTGAAAACATACATCGTCGAGACAATGTGCAAGCTTGAGATGTGTTTCCCACCATCCTTTTTTGATATGCAAGTACACCTAATCATACATCTTGTTGATCAGATAAAAGCATTGGGGCCACTATATTTACATCATATGTTTTCGTTGGAGAGATATTTAGGAGTATTAAAAGGTTATGTGCAGAACCGTGCTCACCCAGAGGGTTCAATTATGGAAGGATACACCACTGAAGAAGTGATTGAGGGTTGCGCTGATTACATCAAAGATGGAAAATCGATAGGTGTGCCTATACCAGTACATGAGGGTAGACTACGTGGGAGAGGCAAAGTGGGTAAGAAAACTTTTATTGTTCAAGATTACAAGAATGTACACCGTGCACATTTTAGTGTACTACAATAGCTCGCAATAGCTGACGTACATCGAGGAACACCAAATTGAGCTTCGTGATAAAAACCAAGACCGCAAAGAGGACTGGATCATGAAAGAGCACAGAAGATGTTTCACTGAATGGTTAATGGACAAAAATATATCATACGGAAACACTATAGAAGAGGCAACAATGAAGAAGTTAGCTTGTGGCCCATCTTCTTTGGTAACATCATGGCAAGCATATGACATCAATGGTTACACATTTTACACTAAAGAAAAAGACGGTAAGAGTGTTGCACAAAATAGTGGTGTTCGTATTGAGGCTTATGATTCACAAGGGCAGAAGACCACATACTTCGGGTTCATAGAGGAAATATGGGAACTCGATTATGGCGAAAGAATGGTAATGCCCGTATTTAAGTGCCAATGGGTCAAACATCCTGATGGTTTGAAAGTGGACAATTACGGGCTGACACTGGTAGACTTGAATAAAGTGGGTTACAAAGATGACCTGTGGGTTCTCGCCGATAATGTTGCACAAGTTTTTTATGTTCAAGATCCAGAAACTGAGAAGTTGCACGTAGTTGTTTCTGGAAAGCAAAATATTGTTGGGGTTGACAATGTGGGAGATAATGAAGAGGAATATAATCAATATTAAGAGATGTACCTTTTCACCGAACCAGAAAACATCAAGCGCGTAGAGAGAAGCATTAAAAAGAATTTGAAACCCTATATGCGAGAAGATGTCAATGCTGGAAAAAATGTATATAGCAATGCGAGATGATATATATTCTATATATTTGTATCTTCTGAAATCAACTTAGAACAATGTTGGTATATGGATTGTGTCCTTTTGCATTTGTGTACATATGCGTTTGGACTCAATGATTTGGAAGTTTGGAAGTTTGGTCTTTCAGATAATGATGTCTCGGGCGTGTAGCCGATTGAAGGAGGAGCGCTTGGCGTGGCGCAAGAACCATCCCCATGTATGTACATATGGCACACCGGTCACATGGTTGTATATACATATGTATCTGTAATGGACTGATGAACTTAACTGTAGTTTGTTTTTCCGTGTTGTTTGTTTTTGGTATTTTCAATTTCTCCGCGTAGGGTTTCTATGCGAAGCCTGAATCGGGAGATTTATTGAAGTGGTAGTGCATCGTCCCCGCTAAAGAAGGGGTAAGTCATGAAGAACAAGCACAATATGAGTTTAACCATCGTCCTCCTATTAATAAATTTCTTTTGCAGACTGAATGGGAAGATGGTTACTACCCCCTGACAATCTCCTTCTCTGAGGACTATCCCTTGGTGCCTCCAAGATGCGCTTTTCCAATTGGGTTCTTCCACCCAAATATCCATCATTCGGGAGCACTCTGCATCGGGATTCTTGATCAAGAGACTGTAAGATAGACCTATTTTGTTCATGTAATTATTACTTATAATTGTTGTCGAACTTATTTGAACTGGTTTCTTATATTGCTTAAATTATATTTCGTAGGGGTGGTGCAGTGCTTTTACAATCAAAACAATACTACTTGAAGTTCAGCGTTTGCTGCATCAGCCAAATGTGCCTGATGTTGAAAATGATTGCTATAATCTACTTATCAAGGTTAGATGGCACTTTGACTTAGTGACCAATGTAGGTTATTCATTCCTCCTTCGACATTTGTTAATTTAAATAATGTCAATATTTTCAGGATCCAGCGGAATATAAGAGACGTGTTCGGGAGCAAGCAGGACGGTACAATTTAGATTGATTGATGGGAGCTTCATCGTCGATCTATAATGAATGTAGCATGATTTTTGTTCAGTGTGTAAAGAAATTATCTTTGAACAATTGTAAAGCCTCTAATGGTGTATTATCACAATTAAGCTAGCCTCACTGGTGATCAAGCATTTCCTATAATGCATTACTGTACTAGTATCCGCTAGCTCATCTGTGTTTTTTTCCTGATACAATTTTGCCTGCACGACTACATACGGTTGTGATAATTGCAACTACATCCCTGTAATTTCAATGAAAACCGCTTATGATAATTAAACAATGACCGCCCCTGAAAATACATGATCTTCTCAGGCCGTTGTTAATCAAGAACCGTTTATGAAGTTCATTGCATTACAGACGGTTATTAATTAAGAACCGCCAACGAAGATCATGTATTTACCCAGACGGTTGTTCCTTAAAATCCATCTGTGAAGTTCATTGCATTACAGACGGTTATTAATTAAGAACCGCCAACGAAGATCATGTATTTACCCAGGCGGTTGTTTCTTAAAATCCGTCTGTGAAGTTCATTGCATTACAGACAGTTATTAATTAAGAACCGTCTATGAAGATCATGTATTTACCCAGGCGGTTGTTCCTTAAAATCCGTCTGTGAAGTTCATTGCATTACAGGCAGTTCTTAATTAAGAACCGATTGTGAAGATCATGTATTTACCCAGACGGTTGTTCTTTAAAATCCGCCTGTGTTGTTCTTTCATCACAGGCAGTTATTATATCATTCGTCATCACAGTCGCATATTTTTAAGGACCGCCTATGTTTGAAAAATTCAGGCGCCTGTAAAAATGCTTTTTGTAGTAGTGCTTGTCATTGTTCACTTCTTTATTTTACTTTATCATCCATTCACTTTGATGTTTACTGGTTTTGATATGCATATCAAATCATGTACAACATGGCGTACTACCTGTAGAAGGCATACTACAAAACATCATTGATATCAAATAATTGCAATGCTGTTGCTATTCTTGCAGGGCACACTACTGATGTCTCGATGCTTGCTTAGAATAAGGTCGAAATCTGGTAAAATAACCTTGTGTTTCACTCTTATCCTGAAAAAGATGCCTTTTAAGCCCTAACTTGGAGTCCTTGCAGGGTCTAGCCTTCCAGTTAATTGATGATGTTCTTGATTTCACTGGCACTTCTGCATCCCTCTGGAAAGGTTCATTATCTGATATTCGACATGTAATAACTTACATCCCCTGGTTATCATTGTACCTGTCTATCATCTGAAATTCCCATTTATCCTCCACTTGGGCATATTATCTCTTCAACATAACCTTTTGAAAAGATATTGTTAGGGGTTTTTAGTCTAAATGTGTGTGTTTATATACCTGTCACGATAAGTATCTAAAGGTGGGAGTTACCGTGATAGTTGCATTAAGTAGGTGCAGGAGTTTTCGACTGCTGGATCTATTGACGTGTCAATTTCACTTTTAAGAACTATGTATCTTAGATAGATGAGATGACCTTACTTGCTTGAATAAGAATAATGTTCTGCATCTTTGATTTGAGTTACTGATGTTAGCCCGGAGGAAAGCGATGAGCGCGAGTTCCTATTTGTCATTCAGTCCTCCCAATATACGGGTGGTCTGAGCGGCATCGGAACCGATTTGGACGACTTTGACGGGAATGTTGGTGTCGCCGCTTGGCTGCACATGAGGTGCAGAAGTCGAACCTCGCTGTCGAATGCTCGGGGGTTTTGGAGCTTGTTCCTGCCTAGAGTCCTCCTCTTGCGCCGTAGTAAGCGCATGAAGTTCTTCCAGAGCAGTTACTCCGGCAGTACGATCTCCTCGGATCCGTAGAACGCCTACTGGTGTTGGCATATTTAACACCAAGTAGCCATAATGAGCAGCTGCCATGAATTTGTACAAAGCAGGCCTACCCAAGATGGCATTGAAGGGTAAGTTGATCTGAGCAATGTCAAAGACCAACTTCTCGGTGCGATACTTCTATCGGGTCTCGAAGGTAATGGGGAGGGTAATAGCACCGAGTGGGGTAATGGCTCCCGGACCTACTCCGGAGAAAGGTCGGGAGGGGTGAAGATCCGAAGGTCGGTGCTAAAGCTTGGTAAAAGCTTCGAAGCTTATGAGGTTGAGCCCCGAACCTCCGTCTACCATAACGTTGTGGAGCTGGATGTTATTGATGGTAGGAGATACCATCAAAGGTAACTGGCCTGCTCCAACCATGCTTCGAGTGCAGTCCGAAGCATCAAAAGTGATGGTCGTGTCCATCCACTTCCGATGAGGCTCCGCCCTGGCTGTAGGACCTACAACAGCCATGTCCCGGCGCATTGTCTTGAGGACGCGACGGGAGGTGACATCCCATGATCCACCAAAAATGGTGTTCATGGTCTTTCGACGCTCGTTGTCAAAGACGCCAGAATCATCGTCGACGGAGGTGTAGACGGCCTTCTGGACCTTTTTGGGATCCTGAAAACCTAACTCCTCTTCAGCCGGAGCTTCGTCAACTTTTTGCTTTCCTTCCCTCTGTTGGAAAGGAGCTTCTTCCCGACGCTTGTTGTAGCGCTCGACAAGGTTTTGGACCTCCCGGCAGTCTTCCAAACTGTGGCTGTCCATCTTTTGAATTGGACACCACACCTTGGGTTTACCACCGTCTTCAGAGGACGGTTGAGGTCGCTTCTCGGGGCGTGGCACCCGGCCACCCGGAGCTGCAGCAGCTGCAACATTAGATGCGCCGGCCGACGGCTTCTTCTTGCCGTTGATCTTTTTCTTCTTCTTGCCACTCCCGGAGGTAGTGGCTTCGCCTTTGGAGGATTTTTTGTGATCCTCCGACGGTGGTTTGGAGTGCATTTCACGGCCCTCCGCAGCTCTGTCACATTTGTTAGCCAAGCTAAAGAGTTCCGTGACACTGGTGATCTCCTTGATCGCCAGTTTCCCCAACATCTTCTTGTCCCGTACACCCTGTCTAAATGCCACAATGACAGAAGCGCTAGAGATAGAAGGGATAGTGTTTCGTACCTGAGAGAATCTCTGGATGAATGATCGCAGGGATTCTCCCCCTTTTTGCACGACTGCAAAAAGGTCCAGTTCAGTGCCTGGTCGAGTGTATGAACTCCTGAAGTTGGCGGTGAACTGCCGGCACAACTCCTCCCAACTGTTGATGGAGTTGGGTGGAAGGCTCATAAACCAGGACCGGGCGGTCCCTGTTAAAGCCACTGGAAAATAATTGGCCATTACGGTCTCATTTCCTCCAGCTGCTAGGATAGCAGTGGAGTAAATCTGAAGAAATTCAACGGGATTAACGGTCCCATCAAACTTCTCTGGCAGGTGAGGCCAGAATTTCTGTGGCCACCTGACCATACGCAGATGCATGGCCAGGGCCGAACAGCCTCCTCCTACTCCTACAGGAGCAGGAATGTCCTGAGCTTCTCGTCTCACGAGCACGCTCAATATGGACTCGACCGTCTTGTTGACGGTATCGGCGATCAAGCTCCGCCCGGAGGTCATGAGTTGAAAGCCTTGATACCGTGTGAGTGCGCCGTGCCCCGGAGGGCAACGACGTCACTTGCTGCGATGCAGCACGTCTCCTGTTGTTGGAAACGTGTGGACCAAGTCTGCCAGACAAGGTCCGTTGCTGCGACGGGGCCCGTCCTGAAGGAGGAGGACCCTGGTTGCTGATGCGGTCGGCTGCTGCTGCAACCAAGTGTTCCACATCGGCCCTCCACTGCTCCATTGCATCCCGGGATGCGTCCGGAGGTGGTGGACGCTGAAGAAGAGCATGCGCTGCATGGAGCGCATGTTCCAAGTTGTCATGATTTGCTGACGCAGTGATGGACGCCAGTGCACCATTGCACTGCCCAGCTTGATTTGCTGGTGGAGGCGGCGGTGGTGGTATTGTGACTCCTGCTGGAACTGAGGTTCCTGCTGGTGGTTGCATATTGAAGGGATTGCCCCCAGCAGGATGACCGTTGGATGATCCAGCAGCTGAGTTCACCATTCTTGAAATCTCAGGCGCCCCCTACCTGGCGCGCCAACTGTCGGTGGTTTTGATCCGGCAGATCTCCCGACACTACTAAAGTGTTGGAGGAGTTTGAAGTTCAGTGTGGGCGCGCGGAGATTCAAGAAGGTGAAGTGTAAAATGACACAAGAGACACGAAGAATTACGTGGTTCGGGCCGCCTGAGCGTAATACCCTACTCCACGGGGTGTGTTAGTGTTGTATTGGATGTATGAGCTCAACGTGAGTTGAGAGTGTAGAGTCAGCGCATTCCGTGAGAGTCCCCTATGTATCGTCGACATGTCCTTTTATAGTACAAGGGCAGGCTGTTACAAGTTCGCCTGACCCGACATGTGGCCCCAACGGTTACTAATATTGATACGCATTTAATACGCTTAATTACCCTTAATGACCGAATTACGGGCTTTGACAGCACCGTTTCTGGTAATTAAGGTCGTCCGATCGTGTGTCATTAACATAGTATTAATGACACGTAATCGGGTCTTGAAGTCCTTGATTCCCCTTTGAAGATCCGGAGCCGTTGTGAAGTCTTCCAGAGGTTGGAGGCTGAAGATCCGACGGTTGGACACGTGGCAGCTCCGGAGCATACTATGGGAAACAGATAGGTCCGGTGCCACCTAACACGTGTCAGTTCCGGAGCTTCCCTCGGTCTGGGGTTAGGTCCGGGGGTGTCGCTATGGTACATAGCCCGGAGCTTCCCCCTTGTGGGCGGTAGCTCCGGTTTGATAGTACACGTGGCGACCCTGGGACTAACCATGTTGGGGAAGCGGGCCCGGTTATGTCTGACATGTGGGCCTCCGAAGGTCTTCAAATCAAGTAGATGATATTCCCTTGAGATCTTTGCAATCCCAAGGGGTATATGGTACCCAGGGTACCGTCACCTTGTTTATCAAAACCAATACTTCTATCATTCCGCATTAGAGATTGTATACGGTTGGCTTTTCTTCTTGCTGTTGCTCTTGCATAAAAGAAATCAGTATTACGATCACCCTCAGATCTTTGTCTTGCCATAGTTTCCTCTGTTTCAAAAAGTTCATGCAACTAACTTTTCACTTCTCTTTCCTTATTTAATACAGATGCAGTGACCCCCATTTGTCGAAGTTTATGCAACACTTTATTTAGTTGTTGAATTTCTTTACGAACTGATCTAAAAGAATTTTGGCTCCATTTCTTCAATGAGATTGCGGTGTGATTCAGCATGACACATATCAATTCTATAAGATTAACCCTTCTGTAATTTGGATTCGAGGATTCTCCCACAACTTGTTTATTGTCAAGGGCGCGGAACCCCCGACTGACTGGACCACGGCTACGCAACTCGTAGTCGTCGGCCGTCTTCTCCGGCGAGATTATTCCCCTCAACTGCAGGATTAACCCAGAGAGAAAGAGATTAAGGATACGATTCTTGCCTGCCCATTGTGAAACGATTACAAGCATATATGACCAATGCCCCAATTGAAATAGAGAAGGTTCTCCTTGATTCTAGGGATTTCCAAAACAATTTACTAATCTAAGTTTCTATCTTTAGCCCTAGAGGCTAACCCCTGTGTCGCCTGCCCAGCGCGCTCAACGTGCTCAGCCGCGCGACGCACGTCACGGGCGCGTCCGCGCCTGGCGTATGTGCTACCGCACATGACATCTCTCCCTGCCTTGAAGTCCAACTCGTCCTCGAGCTAAAAGGAAGGGAACCGAGCACGAAGGTCGTCCTGATCCTCCCACATCGTCAAAGAAGGTGGTTCTCCCTGCCATTCAATGAGCACCTGGCGTACTCCCCGGGCCAGCCGAGCTCGAGTCACCCGGGCAGGTGTAGGCACTACAGCCCCGTGCAGGAGCGGAGGCAGTAGCGGTGGATTGGCCGGCGAGTTACCAACAAACTTCTTGAGGATGCCGATATGGAACACATCATGAAGGCGAGTGCCGGGAGGAAGCTGGAGCTGCACAACCACCTCGTTGATGAGTTCCGCCACCTGATACGGCCCGATGTATCGCAGCTTGAGCTTCCCTGTTGCCGAGCGTGGGAGTGATGCTGCTGTCCGTTGCCGAAGGCAAAGAAGAGCCCAATCGCCGACCTGGAAGGACACCGGCCTGTGGTGCTAGTCATAGATGCGCTTCTGGACCGACTGTGTCTGTTCAAGGCGATAGCGGATGTCATCTCCTGGGCGACTGCCGCGACGTGGGTCTTGGCGAGCTCATAGGAGCGTATGGTGAGGGGTCCCGACCATAGACCACACGAAACGGAGTTTCGCGGAGCGATGACTGATAGGCGGTGTTGTAGGTGTACTCCGCCCATGGCAGCCAACATAGCGACGGTCGCCGGTGAAGCAGCGCAGATACACGACGATGACCCGGTTGGCGACCTCAGTCTGGCCGTCTGTCTGCGGGTGAAAGGCGGACGACATGTAGAGCTTCGTCCCAGTGAGCCGCATGAGCTCCTGCCAGAACGTCGAGGTGAACACTGGATGGCGGTCCGAGACGATGGACTGCGGGACACCATGGAGTCGAACGATGTCGGCGAAGAAGGCGTGAGCGATAGATTCGACAGTGTAGGGGTGCACCAGGGGTATGAAATGGCAGTGCTTGCTGAAGCGATCCACGACGGAGAGGATGACCATCTTGCCATGCACCTTTGGCAACGCCTCGATGAAGTCGATGCCGATGTCAGCCCACACAGCAGACGGAACCGACAGTGTGTGCAGCAGACCGGCTGGCCTGAGGTGGTCAGACTTCTACTGCTGACAGGTGACGCAGGCCTTCACAAAATCCTGCACCATGTGACGCATGTTGGGAAAATGAAAATCCTGGAGCTTGTGGAGGGTGCGGTGGATGCCCTCATGGCCATCGTTGTGGATCGCGGCCACGATTTCCTGCAGCAGCGGCGACGTTGGGGGAATGTACAAGCGGCCGTCGAAGGCGACCATGCCGTCCACCAGTGCCCATGGAGCGGTGCGGGTGCCAGCCTGGACCTCATCGTGGATGGCGACCAGGGCCGAATCAGTGGCTTGGGCGTGGCGGAGCTGCTCGATGAAGTCAAAGCGAGGCGCCGAAATAGCCATCACCTCCCCTTCATCATTGTCACGACGGGAGAGAGCGTCGGCAACGACGCTCGTGGCGCCCGACCGGTACTCCATCGAGAAATCGAAGCCCAGGAGCTTGCTGACCCAGTGATGCTGAGGGATCGTGGCGAGGCACTGATTGAGGAGGTACTTCAGGCTTTAGTGGTCGGTCTTGATGATGAAGCGCCACCCCCAGAGATATGGACACTAGTGCCGTACCGCCTGGACGAGGCCGATGAGCTCGAGCTCGTAGGCGGCCAACGAGCGGTGGCGAGGCCCCACAGGCCTACTGAAGAAGGCGACCGAATGGCCCTCCTTGACCAGGACTGCGCCGAAGCCAAACGTCGATGCGTCGCACTCGACGGTGAATAGCTTGGCGAAGTCGCGCATGGTGAGGACGGGGGTGGATGTGACAACAGCCTTGAGCGCTGTGAATGCCGCGGCTGCCGCGTCGTCCTAGGAGAATCCCTCCTTCTTGAGTAGGTCCGTTAGTGTTGCAGCGATTGCCCCGTAGTTGTCAATGAACTTGCGGTAGTACCCGGCGAGGCCGAGGAAACCGCGCACAGCCCATGGCGAACGTGGAGTCGGCCAATCATGGATCGCCTGCACCTTGGCTGGGTCCATGGCCACACCCGCCGCGGAAATGACATGGCCGAGGTAGGCGACGGAGGAAGCACCAAAAGAGCACCGGTTGACAAAGAGTTGGTGGCAGCATAGTTCGTCGAGGATGGCCCGGAGGTGGCGAAGATGATCAGCCCACGTCTTGCTATAAATCAGAATATCGTCCAAAAATACCAGGACGAAGTGGCGCAAGAACGGGCGGAGCACGTCGTTCATCATAGCCTGGAATGTCGCCGGGGTGTTGCACAACCCGAACGCCATCACCAGGAACTCATACAGGTCGTCGTGGGTTCGGAGCGCCGTCTTGTGCACGTCCTCCGGGCGCATGCGCACCTGGTGGTATCCGGACCAGAGGTCCAGTTTGGTGAAGAACTTGGCGCCATGGAGCTCGTCGACCACCGGGATTGGGAAAGCATCATTGACAGTGAGCGCTTTCAACGCTCGGTAGTCGACGCAGAAACGCCATGAACCATCGGGTTTCTTGACGAGGAGGATGGGCGGCGCGAACGGCTAGTCGCTGCGGCAGACGATCCCTTGAGCAATCATGGCGGCACACATCTGCTCCAACTTGTCCTTGTGCACCGCGGGGTACCGGTAAGGGCGGAGGTCGACAGACTGGGTGTCGGGCTTGAGAATAATGCGGTGGTCATGCACATGCTTGGGGGGCAGACCAACGGGGTCCGCGAAGAGCCCCCAAACGAGAGCAACAACACCTCCAAGAGGGGACCAACCTCTGTTGTTGCGCCCAGTGTCGGCACAGAGGGGCTGGCCATGCCGGTCCTAGAGACGGGGCACCCCTGGTGCTGGAAGGACATGCGCCAACGACCGAGGTCCCAAACAATGGTCCCCAACTCACCTAGCCACCGGGTGCTGAGGACGACGTCGTACGCTGCCAATGGCATGACGTACAGGTTGGCCGGGAACGAATCACCGTCGATGAGCAGGGGCGTGTCGTGGATGATGCCGGCGCAGGTGACTTGCTCGCCATTGGCGACCAAGGCTATGAGGTGGGGGCATTGGCAGAGTGGTAGACTGGAGCACCGCGCCGCCTCCTCCGAGATGAAGTTGTGTATGGTGCTGGAGTCGAGGAGGGCGATGAGTGACGCGGCGCCAAGTGCCACAGTGATCTGCATGGTGCCCGCCATGGGAACCCCAGCCACGACCTGCAAGGAAAAATAGGGCACCTCGGCATCATGCTCCATGTAAGCCATCGGCTTCACGACATCCTTGATCTCCATGCCTTCAAGGAAGAAGATGTGCCGGCAGAACCTGTTATGGCCACAGGTATATTTTTCATTGCAATTAAAACAGAGGCCCAGACGGCGCCATTCCGCCATCTCGTACGGGGTGAGGTGCCTCTGGTTGTCCTTACCACGACCCTGCTGGACCGCCACCGGAGGGGCAGGGAGCGCCAACTACTGTTGGGACACCGAAAGCGCTGGCCGGGGTGCGGAAGCGGGAAGGATGCCGCGTGGGGGCGCTAGAGGTGGAGGCTGCACCGGGCGGTCGATATCCATTAACTCCACTTGGTGCGCCAGGCTCATGGCGTCCGCGAGTGTCTTCGGATTGTGGATGCGTACGACATGGCTGAGCGGCGGCAGGAGTCCGCCGGTGAAGAGCTGGATGCATTGAACCTCAACAAGACGATCCACGCGAGGCAGGAGGGCTTGGAAGCGATTGGAGTACTCCTACATGGTCCCTGTACGCCGGCACTCGGCTAGCTCGAACAGTGGATCCAAGCGGAGGGGAGGCCCAAACCGCAAGTTCAGGAGCTCCTTGAATCGCCCCCACGGTGGCGTGCCGTCGTCCTCCTAGAGTTGGATGTACCAGAGTTGCGCGACGACCTCCAAATTGTACGAGGCCATCCACACGCGCTCCTCCGCCATGGTGCATTGTTGGCGAAAATAGGATGCACACTTGTTGATGAAGAGCATCGGATCGGTCTTGCCATCGTAGCGGGGAAAGTCCAATTTTTGGAATTTTGGGGGGCGATCGAGATCGCGCAGCCCCTCCGGGTGACTGTCGACACCGCTATCCGACGATGAGGCCGACTTCTCCTTTAGAGCCTCCATGTCGGCCTTCATGGTTTTCATCTCCGTGGTGATGGATTTCAACATCTCCATCATATCGGCGATAGTGGGATCGGTTATGGCTGCTCGCTGCAGTGCGAAAGCGGTGGAGGATTGCGGCAATGGTGGAGGGCTAGGGTGATGGGTGGCGACTGTGGACGAATGGGTGAAGCGGGTGTTAGAGGACCAACGTGACCGTGATACCAGGTTGTCAAGGGCGCCGAACCCCCGACTGACCGGACCGCGGCTACGCAGCTCGTAGCCGTCGGCTGTATTCTCCGGCGAGGTTATCCCCCTCAACCGCAGGCTTAACCCAGAGAGAAAGAGATTAAGGATATAATTCTTGCCTGCCCATTGCCAAACGGTTACAAGCATATATGGCCAATGGCCCAACCGAAATAGAGAAGGTTCTCCTTGATTCTACGAATTTCCAAAACAACTTACTAATCTAATTTTCTATCTTTAGCCCTAGAGGCTAACCCCTGTGGCGCCTGCCCAGCGCGCTCAGCCGCGCGACGTACTTCACGGGCGCGTCCGCGCCTGGCATATGTGCGACCGCACATGGCATTTATAATCCCCCGCTCGCCTCCACATAGCTTCATATATGAAGTTATGACTTTGTTCCTGAAAACTAATACGTCTAGTTGGCAGCAATGAAATGAGGAAGGTATAATGATCGGAAGTTGTGGTAATTATGGTATGTACTTGACATTCTTCAAATAAAGAAGAGAATTTAGCATTAGCCACTGCTCGATCCAACCTGACACGAATATTACATTGAGCATCTTGTCTGTTGGACCATGTAAATTTGGGACCAACAAAACCCAAGTCAGTCAATTCACAAGCATCAAGACAGTTGCGAAATAAATCCATTTGAGCATTGGATCTATTCCTGGAACCATAATGTTCATTATTAGAAAGAACTTCATTGAAATCACCACAACATATCTATGCATTATTCCAACTATTATGTAAGCGTTGTAGCATGTCCTAAAAAATATAGCGCCGTCCATGTCGAGGCTCACCGTAGACAAAAGTAGCACGCCTTGGTGTACCACCTTGCATTGAGATCATGACATCAATAAAATGAGAGTTGTAGCCTCTTAGGGATAATGAAAAAGGCTCCTTCCAGAAAAGAACAACTCCACCACTACGTCCTTCACAGCTAACGACAATAGAGCTTGCGAACCCCAAGGACCACATAAAATTTCTTGCTTGTGTATCTCTTAATTTAGTCTCTGATAGGAATATGACACCCGGTCGGTATAACTTCACTAAGTAGCGAAATTCGCCAATTGTCGCATCCAACCCTAAGCTGCGACAGTTCCAAACTAAAAGACTCATTGCGTCTGGCCAAGGAAAAAATCACGAAGTCCCAAACATCAGAGCAGTGATTGTGAAGTCCAATTATAGAAATCACAGATCAAAGGACAGTTGAAGCCACTTGGGAATGGTTCTTGGGGCCCAAAAGAATGTCAATAAATCCCAATTGATGGATCAATGAATCTGTATTGCAGTTTTAATGAATGGCGTCCAAGAGAAACCAAATTGAGATTGAAAACTGCTATGCTAAAAAATTACTGCATCAACCAGAAATGAATCAATGAATGTGAATTCCAATTGGCAGAATTAATAGATCAGGCACCCAGAAATGGAGTTACTGCAGATCAGGTTGGAGAAACAGTAACAGTTACAGTTTGAAGAACAGCAGCAACTGCTGTGCGCCCCAGAAAGAAAAACCAGTAACTACTACGTAAGTGCCATGCGCCAAGATCAATTGAACACCAATTCCAAGTATCAAATATTGAAGAACAGTAGCAATTGAATGGCGACTGAAAATCACAATTGAAGAAACCACCAACTGCTATGCGCCCAAGATGAAATTGAACCAAGGCACCCAGTAATGATGCGCCAGTAGAGTTCCAATCAATGGGTCGTGTTGATCGTCAATCGTGGTGAAAGATGACCACAATAATCTCCAGAAATCCGGATTAGAACAGCCACTCACCACTTTTCAATGAAGAAAAGAGGAGCAGTTATACTGGAGAAAGATTTCTGTGAGAAAATCACAGAAGTGAGATGCGCAGCCGCAACCACACGATCACAGGGAGTCCCGTCGACGATCACCGGAGCGCATCGAATCCTTGGAGTGGACAGGGGAGTGCCAGTCGCCCTCTCTTCCTTGGGAGGGAGGGGGGCGCACACAGAATGAATGAAGCTTACTACTAACCATATTGTAACTGTGCGAAGGCTTTTTTTTTTGTGCTAGTATATACCATACTTGTTACTTATCTTTTGCCTTTTCTTTTGCTTGGTGCTTTGTATATTATTGGGAGAGCTACAGCTACAGTCTGTACCAAGACTGTCTTAGTTGTTTTTAATGCGTGAAGCTATAACCTTTGAGATAACACGTGTTTCTTGTTGCTGCTCTTTGGGAGGGCCTGGAATTATCTAAATTTTAACGTCCAAAAGAGAAACGAAGAGCTTGAAACATGCAATGTAGTGTACTGATGGCTATCAGTTTTTATTTGTTTTGTAATAAGTGGTACTAGTAACAAGCTAGCTAAAGATTAACTTTGTAATCAATTTATTCTGTATCAGTTTTTTTATATTTTTCGAAATTATTTTCCTATATTAATTATGCCCGTGCTGATCATAACATGTTAACTAAAGTTTTATCAATCTTCGTATTTTTAAGCCATTTATTTTGGGATTTGTTTCCTGTTTTTAGTCCTCATTTTCTACTACCTCTGTTACCCAGAACTCAGAAACTGCCGGCAGTTCAACTCACCAAAAAAAAGGTCCCCGGACCGAATCTTTAAGGCCGGCCCGAATTTTCGTAAAGGACCGGGATAGAGTTGGGTTTATTTTTTATAAAGGTTGGGTTGGATTGGGCTTACCAGACCAGAGTCAGACTGGATTGGGGTTTGAATTGGGCTCCGACCAATAGCAGGCCTATGACCATAGCATCTGTTACCTATCCTGATAGCGCTCACTTGTAGTGCCCTTTTTCATATAAAGGATCGAGCACTACTACTGTACGGGGCACGATTAAAATGCAAATAGCTTTTTAGTGTAATCGTGCAAACATCTCTTCCATACCATTTCCATCTTACGGTGTTAATTTTTTTTTAATTTAAGCCTCTCAACCTAATGGAGTTTTTTTACAATTTGTGTAGCTATGTGAAGGGGTTTACCTAAAAAAGTACAGTAACTGTAAGCTAAAAATTGTGGTATAGAAAAGTTGTTTGCATCGCCAAAAAAAATAATGTTTGCATCATTACCTTTACGGTGAGAAAGGGGATAAAGAAGTTGGACTGAAGAAACATGACAAAATGTTTTTTTTTGACCAATAAAAACTGCAAGGGAGAACCCCAGCAGCTATGAAATAATATTAAAAAGCGAAATAGAGTTAAGTTACAAAGGCACAACAACATTTGACTAGGTGTTCCAGAGAGAGGAACATCCCTTACAAGCTCTGTAGCCACGGGAGCACACTGTCCCTATCCTCAGACTTAAAGCGACAAGCTTGAAGCCTGGTAGATGCAATGAAGGATCTTTTCCAGGCATTTACAGTAGGGGGATAGTTTCTAAAAATGAAGTTGTTACGAACAATCCAAATCTCCCAGGCCGCTATAGAGAAGATTTCCATGAAGGCTCGACGACTCCAGTTGTGCTTGGCCTTCTGCAGAGTGTCGAAGAAAGGGATATCTTGATCCCAATGAACCCCAAGAATGTTCCAACATGCCATGCTGAAGGAGCAGCTAAAGAAGAGATGGTAAGTGAGTTCCTCCACATTGTCTACACAGAGCACGCAGGTGTAGTCATTCCCATCAATGGCTATGTTCTTTCTCTTCAGAAGGTTACGTGAGTTGAGCCGGTCCCGAAACATAAGCCACGTGAAGATCTTTATTTTCTTTACCACCATCGAAGCCTAAATCCAACTAAAGGGTGCTGGTGGCTTGGTGTGGTTGTAGTAGTTGTTGTAGATATTCTTGGAGCTGAATATCCTTACTCCCCCTGCCGGACTCCATACGTCTTGCGAGGGGTCCCTGTGAGAAACCTCATCTAGCAGCGCTTCCAGGTTGACCAATTCCAGCAAGGCTTCGTCTGACATCGGTTGGAAGAAATGGTTGAGATGATCTGGCCTGCTGAGATATTGGGCCATTGAGATGTTGGGTTTTTTTGCGAAGGAGTGCAGGCGAGGCATGTCCCTTCTGAGCAAGTGACCTTCCCACTGATCCTGTCAGAGCTGAATTGTGTCCCCTTTTCCAGCTCTGACTTCAAAATTCTTGAGAAATGAGTCAGATAGGCTCACTACGTCCCTCCACCAGAAGGATCCTTTTCCTTTTGTGCCATGCGGTGGCTTACCATTGTTGCAATAACGTTGATGGATAATATGGACCCAGGGGATGTCAGCTTTGTTATAGATTTTCCAGAGGAATTTCATGAGCAGGGATTCATTCATTGTAGTGAGGTTTTTGAGACCTAGGCCCCCATTTTCCTTTGGTGTTGTCACTTGATGCCAGGTCACCAGGGGCCGGCCTTTGCCAGTGATATCCGAGCCTCACCACAAGCATTGCTTTCTGGCTTTGTCAATTGCTTGAATGACTGGATTTCTCAGATTGATAGTGCACATGGCATAAATAGGTATAGCGAATATGATGCTGTTAATGAGTGTGCATCGACCAGCCATTGATAACCATGTTGCTGCTCCGATTAGCGTCTTCTGTACCCGTGAGACAAGCCCTTCAAAGGCGTCTGCTTTTGGTCTGTCAAGGCTCATAGGCAATCCCAAGTATGTAAATGGAAATGAGCCAATGGTGCAGCCCAGTGTGGCTTCAAGGATTGTGGTTTCCTCTTCATCAATGTTGATTGGCATTAAGCTTGATTTTCTCCAATTCACTTTTAGACCTGTCGCTCCTCCGAAAGGTTGCAATAGGTTTTTCAGAAAGAAGAGCTCTCTCTGATTAGCCTTGAGAACTAGAATAGTGTCGTCTGCATATTGGACCACCGAAAATTCCACATTTGTTCCTTGGTGCAGTGGCAATGTCAGAAGCCCCAACTCCACTGCTTTGTTGATTGAGATTTGCAGGAGATCGACTGCCAATACAAATAGAAGGGGGGAGAGGGGGTCCCCCTGCTGAACACCTCTTCTGCAATGGAACGTCTTGCCTGGTACTCCATTGAGAAGCACTGACAAAATATCAGTTGATAGGATGTCTGTTACCCATTTGATCCATTGTTCGGGAAAACCAAAAACTCACAACATGTGTAAGATGAAGTCATGTTCCACCTTGTCAAAGGCTTTTTCAAAGTCCAGTTTGAGTACTATGATACCTGTGTTGCTTTTTTTACATTGGTAGAGGTATTCAAAGACCCATGCCATGCAGTCCTGGATGGTTCTTTTCTTGATGAAGCCATATTGATTTTTGTGGATGATGGTTGTGGTGACTTCCTGCAATCGTACTGAGAGTATTTTAGTGATCAGTTTGATAGTGGTGTTCAGCAGTGATATGGGCCTGTATTCTGCAATCCTGCTCGGATTGTTGATCTTTGGGATGAGAGTGATTAAAGAGCTATTCAGTGGCTGGATACTGATGTTGTTATTGAAGAAATCCGAGCAGAGCAGATATATATCTTCCTTAATGATGTGCCAACATGCTTGAAAGAATTTTGTGTTGAACCCATCTGGACCTGGAGCTTTATCACTTGGCATAGTCCTGATTGTGGCGTCAACTTCCTCTCTGGTGACTGGGTTGCATTGGGTTTGTAAGTGTTGCCTGGGCAGAACCCATTGCTGAATTTGTGGCCATTGATGAGTTGGGTCAGATTGCCCTAACCTTTCATTGAATTCCTTCAAGAGAGCAGAAGCTTTGTGCCCATGGTCCATCAGCTCTACATAGCAGGTTCCCTCTACTAGGATTCAATTTGTCGCAATCAGGATAAAAATGGCGGATGCTGATGGATAAAAGGTCAAACCATTTTCATATTCATAGACCAATTTTGAAAATGGATTAGGTATCAGATATTATTGAAAATAGATACGGTATTGGATATATGAGAAATGGATTAATCGGATCGGAAATCCATAGATATCAAATGGACTCAGAAATTTATTTCGGCAACAACTTCATGCATATCATGTCTTCATGCATATCATGTCATATTAGAATATAAATTGACCATATTAAATAATAGGCAACAACTACAATGCAATCTGTATTACTATGCAATCGTGCAATCAACCATCCTCATTCATTAGATCCGCATCCTACGGTTGTCACATTTTTTTTTGCTTAAGCCCCTCCATGTGAGTGAGTTGGATGTAGGGTGTTAAGTAAAAATACCGTAGGATACAGATCCAATAGATAGGAATGACTGATTGTACGATTGCACTATAAATCAGATTGCATTCTAGTTGCTGTCTAAATAATAGACCCTCATCATATGCAAATCAATACTTAATATTTATAAATCCACATGGTCACAAATAATACATGTAATTATAATTTTAAACATATATACATAGTTCGTACTCCATATATCCTTATTTCAGAGGAACCGAACATGGACGGATGGCGGCGGTAGGGACAGGCAGGGGAGAGCTAGGTATAGTTGGGTGGGTGCGACAACGGTAGCGGCGGGAAGCAGAGACAGGTGAGGCCTGATTGATAAATTTTACCACAATTGCATTTGAATTTTATTCAGGTATATCCAACCAAATATGGATATCGGACTATTCGAGCGATGTCCGAATATTGGTTGAAACCTTTTCTGATCCAATATCTGATCCGTATCTAAATAAGATCTGACAAAGCGGTTTTAGATCAGATATTTTCGAAATGATACCGGATGGATCGGAAAATATCTGATCCGTTTTCACCTCTAGTCGCTATGCCCATCTCTTCACAACTATAAAATCTTATTGTTTTGAGTAAATTTCAGAAACTGACTGTGGCTACTGAAGCAACAAAACTACAAAATTTAGTTTAATTTCATAAAACTACGGTTATTGTAGGGCCCGACCCACTTTCATCTGTCATATATTTTAGCAAAATATAAATGTATCAACCCGACCCACTTTCATCTGTTCAAGACATAGCCTTGTGTTATATTTACGCAAATACTCATAGATTTGTGTTAGTTAGTTTTATAAAATTTACTATATTATTTTTATCTAGAGCCAAGTGCACCACCAGTTATCAGTCATTTACGTCTCTGAATTCTCCAAACACATATTGAGGTCATCAAAATTGTTAAATTATTTCATTTAGATCTTGAGTATCAAAAATACTCCTGTATCTACTCAAATATTTGTTATTTGAGGTTGAATTTTGATATTCTTTCTCTCCTGAAATATGTGTTGTCATCAAACTTAAGTTAAATGTTGCTTGACTACATTATGCTGCGGTCATAGATGAGAATTCAAGCCATACCTAAAGGAGTCATGTCAGCATCATAAGGGGTATTCTTAGAACTTTGAACTCAGATGACATGGTTTAAGAAGTTCAGGGATCTGATTATACATTTTAAGAGTTTGAATACCTAGATGACACCTCAAGAGAAGTTTAGGGACACAGTGTATTTTACTCTTGTGAAGGTAGGTCTAGGGTCACCACATCCTCTGCTGCTGCAGAGTCAAATCCTTCCCATCAACTGATTTCTCCACTGCTTGCTCTGGAGATTGTGAGTGCGTTACTGCTCTCTGTGCTCGCGTGTACCTATATGTGTGTAGGATCGAAGAGCATGTGCAAAGCTAACAGAGAGGGGGTGAATGGTAGATTTAAACCAAATCTTACGCAGCGGAAACAATTAAACTCCAACCCCTTCGGCAGAAAAACGATTTGTTAAAGAAATCGTGTGTGAGACTAATCTAAACATGTTTCACCGTGACGAAAGTAATATATATCAGAGAGAATCAAGTCACGAAGAAAAAACAAGAAGAATCACCCAAATCCGACGAGAGAAACTCAAGTTGTGATCGAAAGATCGAACAAATGTCAATCTGTCCTACCCGAGAAAAACAGTTCTAGAATGCTGTAAAGAAACTCGTGTAGATCAGAAACAACAAATCCAACCACCGTGAAATTTTGACAGATAATAGATAATCAAGTTGTGAAGACAACCCAAAAAGAATCACGTCAATTGGACCTGTAAAACTCGAGTTATGATAAGACCACCAATGAAAGGTAGTGCTGTCCAGAAACTCGACGAGTAAAACTTGTCTGGAACAAGTCGGACGAACAAGGCACAAAAGTTCATTCAAACTATGAATTATATTCAATGGAACACAAGAGGAACAGTCCCAAAGTCGTCTACCATGAGCTCTAGGCTCCCTTGCTTATATAACCAGCCCTTAGGGCAACCCAATCTCAACTAGAACTCTAATCCTACTCCGATCACGAATCGAAACTTTTCATAACTGCTTAAGACTCTTCTATATGTAGATAGAAGCAATCTTAAGACTTCCAAACACCTTAGAAACGTATCCCACATTCCTAAAACAACTCAAATTCGTGACCCATACGAAATCCTATCATAACCAACTCGATACTTTCCATACTGAGCCATAACCGACTCCGCTGCAGCCAAAGTCATCAACCGATACGATCCAATCCTTCCAACCAGATCTTTCCATCCATAACCCATCTTCGGAACCATATTGCCATGTCATGCACCGCATGCATACGTGCAAACACCTTCGTTCGATGTCCAATAACCTTCATATGCACTGTCCTTGATTCAATCATCCTGCGCGACCTCCTGACACGCTCAACCACAATTCCTCCTGAATTTGGTTGTTGGAACCTCATCTCCTCCCTGAGACTAGTCCAAAGGATCCTGTCACCAGCCATGACTTGAACTCAAGCAACATCTGCACATGAATAAACAACCAATCTGTACGAGCCCAAGTCTGCGACTTGACTCAAGTCAGTTCTGAAACTACAACACCTTACGTGAGCACCTCACATAAGCATGTTGCAAAGCATATCAAACGATATTAGCCATCTGCACCAAAACGCACCAAAAACTTAGCAAATGAATACTAAGCAATCTTTCTAAGAATATAAAGCAAGTTTGAAACATTGCATGATAAAAGCAGGATCATTACGATCAAGCTCCGAACCTTGCCAAAGCTAACCGGAGCTTGAGCTGGAGCTTACCAAAGCTAGTACAACCTAGCGCTGGAGCTTACCAAAGCTAGTACGTCCTAGCGCTGGAGCTTACCAAAGCTAGTACAACCTAGCACTGGAGCTTAACAAAGCTAGTCGGACCTAGTCATCCCAAAAGTCAGAGCTAGAAAAATATGTCGTAGCTAACCAACATAAGTCGGACCTAGCAAAACATATCAGAGCTTAACAAAGACATGCCGGAGCTATCAAAGACATGCCGGAGCTAAAGACAAAACTCACCGGAGCTACCCAAAATCATGTCGGACCTAGACAAAGAAGGTCGGACCTTACGTCGGACCTTGCAGAAGCTCGGAGCTAGAGTCGGACCTTGCTAAAAAGATGTTATGGCAGCATTCAAAACTTTTATTGTCAAAGCCAATGTATTCAGAACACATAGGTCTCACAATCTCCCCCTTGATGAATGCATTGACAACACCATTTAAAATCCGAACATTGGCATGAAAAGTTTTGAGAACAATTTCCCCCTTTTTGAAAATTAAATGAGATAGAAATAAATTTCTCCCCCTATACATATTTCTCCCCCTTGCATAATTCACCATATTATCTCTCCCTCTTTGACAATGTATTCAGCAAGGTTCAAAGAGAAATATTAATTGTTATGAGCATATTATAACATATACATATAAAACAAAGCTCATCCAAGTCATACTATCAAGTAACTTACACTATCACAACAATGAGATACATAAAGTAGTGTAAGCCATGCTAGAGATCAAATGTAATTTTCAATTTAAGCAAGTCATGATCTCACAAACTTAACTATTTCAATACCTGAAAGCATGATACTTGTTGCTGCATTTTATTATTTTGTAAAGCACAAATTTGGATCATATGATATTTGCAAGAGATTATATGCGCATCTGCCTTATTCTAACCAACCAAGCTAAGCCTATGTCATTTGACAATCAGAAGCTGAAGTACATGGTTTTAGTCATACACAACTTCTTCCAAGTTCATATCTAAGTGCAATGATAAGCCATCTCAAAAGAAGAAGTGCGATGCATGCATATTCTCTTGATCTTTTCTCAACTTATATTTGTTCACAAAAAAACTCAACAAGTGAGTTTATTACTTGATTAATTCTTTATGATTAAAAGCACTTGTGAGCATGCAACAAGTTCAAAACAGCAAGAAAGTTTGACCATGACCAGATTTAGTGTAAGTAATTATTCCAATTACTAGACATGGCAAAAACTACAAAATGTATAACACGAGTAATGTAGTAAGAACTTTCAGCATGTAAAAGGAATCACAAAGTCATATATGTATGAAATACTACGCTCATATTATTTTAATTTCAGATTCACACGTAGACTTCCCAAGTTTCAAAATTCCCCCTCAATTTAAGCCATGAGGATGCATAACCCCTATTTCACTACGAATGAAACAAAAACAAGTGAAATCCAAAGGTTTTGTAAGAATGTCAGCCAATTGTTGTTCGGTATCTACATGGTGAAGCACAATGTTTCCTTTTTCAACATTATCACGGACAAAATGATACCTAATGTCAATGTGCTTAGTTCTAGAATGTTGCACAGGGTTTTTAGCAATGCAAATGGCACTAGTGTTATCACAAAAAGTGGAACACTATCTAGATCAACCCCATAGTCCTTAAGTGTTTGAACAATCCAAAGAACTTGTGAGCAAGCACTAGCAGCAGCTACATATTCAGATTCGGTTGTGGATTGTGCAACTGGATTTTGTTTCCTAGAGGACCAAGCAACAAGTGAATTACCAAGAAAATGGCAAGCACCAGAAGTACTTTTCCTATCAATCCTATAACCTCCAAAATCAGCATCGGAAAAAGCTTTCAAAGTAACGATTGAGGAAGAAGGAAGAAAAATGCCAAATTCTTGAGTTCCATGTAAGTACCTGAGAATCCTTTTGACGGCTTGACGATGTGAAGCATGTGGGGAAGCTTGAAACCATGCACAAAAACATACGCTGAATTGTATGTCCAGTCTTGATGCCGTAAGGTACAAAAGTGATCCGATCATGCTTCTATATTTTTTTGATCCACGGGTTCACCATCTTCATCAAGTTCAAGTGTTGTTGTTGTTCCCATTGGTGTCCGGAGAGGCTTGCTTTTGTCCATGTTGAAGCACCTTAGGAGGTATTTTGTATACTTCGTTTGATGCACAAAGGTACCCTCCTTGGTTTGCTTGATTTGCAGCCCCAATAAGTATGTGAGTTCTCCCATTATACTCATCTCAAATTCTGAACTCATCATAGCTGAAAACTTGGACACAAGATCATGAGAAGCACAACCAAAAATAATATCATCCACATACACTTGAACGAATAATGAGTCATTGCCATGCTTAACCACAAAAAGAGTTTTATCAACGTTGCCCATGGTAAACCCTGTTTAAGTAAGAATGCTTTTAACCTATCATATGCTCTAGGGGCTTGTTTGAGACCGTACAAGGCTTTGGACAGTTTGTAAACATGATTAGGAAAATCTGGATTTTCAAAACCCGGTGGTTGTTTGACATAAACCTCCTTATCTATGTAGCCATTAA
This sequence comes from Tuctoria greenei, assembly GCA_036927565.1. Taxonomy (NCBI): domain Eukaryota; kingdom Viridiplantae; phylum Streptophyta; class Magnoliopsida; order Poales; family Poaceae; genus Tuctoria; species Tuctoria greenei. The sequence goes on along the minus strand of JAYESD010000009.1, from coordinate 79,721,829 downwards.
GAAAAGCACTTTTAACATCCATTTGATATAGCTTAAAACCTTTAGATGCAGCAAAAGCTAACAAAATTCTTATGGCTTCTAATCTAGCAACAGGAGCAAAAGTTTCATCAAAATCTAGACCTTCAATTTGAGTGAAACCTTGAGCAACCAACCTAGCCTTATTCCTAACCACAACCCCATCCTCACTTTGTTTATTTTTAAACACCCATTTAGTTCCAATTAATGTGTGACCTTGAGGTGGAGATACAAGTTTCCAAACATTATTTCTTTCAAAATTTTCTAACTCTTCTTGCATGGCAATAATCCAAGATTCATTAGTGAGTGCATGTGATATATCTTTGGGTTCAAAAGAAGCAACAAAAGCAGAATGAGCATGAGAGTTTGGATCGCAAAACCTGGACCGTGTGACTCGTTCTTGCAAGCTTCCAATTATCTGTTGCGGGGGATGATCTTTGTAAATCCGTAGAGGAACAAATGTCTCACAAGCTTCTTCTTCATCAGGTTCATTGTAGATTGACGAGCTTGTGGCTTGTGGACAATCAGGACAAGCAGAGGTGGTAGTCGGAGCTTGTTCAAAGTTCGGAGCTGGACTCGTGTTAGCTTCAGAACTATCAGGCAGTATCATGGTCTCTTCTTCATCTTCGAAAATACCCTCCCCCTGAGGATATGGATCTGGTCCTGCAATAACGGAGCTAGTACCTGGGCTAGCTTCATCAAAAGACACCTCACAAGTCTCCACAATTTTGTTAGTGTCAAGGAAGAAGACACGGTAGCCTCTAGTATGTGATGGATAACCAAGAAACATGCCATCAATAGATCTAGGTTCAAATTTATCAAGATTACCATGTTTCTTAACAAAGCATTTGCAACCAAAGACCCAAAAGTGTGTAACACTAGGCCTATGTCCAAACCGGAGCTCATATGGTGTTTTACTTAGCTTAGTGCACAAGAAAACACGATTTGAGACATAACAAGCGGTTGCAATTGCATCAGCCCAAAATTTCCTAGGAGTTTGATATTCATCAAGCATAGTCCTAGCCATCTCAACTAAGGTTCTGTTCTTTCTTTCTACAACACCATTTTGTTGAGGTACATATGGTGAAGATATTCCATTTTCAGAACAAAATTGATCAAAAGATTGATTTTTAAATTCAGTTCCGTTATCACTTCTAATTGCTTTTAAAGATCCTGGGTGATTAATTGATAATCTAAGAAATAAAGTTCTAAAGTGACTAAAAGCTTCATTCTTAGATGCTATAAAGTAAACCGAAGAGTATCTAGAATAATCATCAACAATAACAAGAACATACCATTTACCTCCGAAGGATTGAACACATGAAGGTCCTATGGTGTCAAGGTGCAAAAGTTGACCCGGTTCAGTTGTCATGATCATTGTGAGAGGAGTATGTGAACCTGCAACCATCTTAGCATGTCTACAAGAAGAGCACACAATTTTTTTGTCCCCTTTAAGCTTAGGCAGCCCACGTATGCGATCAAGAGCACTAACACACGTGAGATGATCAAAGCCTACGTGACCAAGTCTACGATGCCAAAAATATAAATCTTTGGAATCATTAGCAACCAAACACCTATGCTTAGAGGAAGACATAGCAAAATCAGCTTTAAAAACTCTTCCAAACCGAGACATGTTAAACAAAAGCTCACTATTTGAATCTACAACTTTGCAGCAATTTTTAGTGAAAGTTATTTCCAAATTCTCATCGAGCAATTGAGAAACAAAAAGCAAGTTGTACTTCAAATTTTTAACAAGTGCCACATCTTTTAAAGTGTAGTGATCATTTACTCTAACCGAACCCTTAGCAATTATAGGAGCTGAAGAATTATCAGCAATAGTAACATTCTCTACACGTGACACAAAAGAGAGGGAGGAGAACCAATCTTTGTTACTGGTCATGTGGCGTGAGCAACCTGAATCCACAATCCAAATGTTCTCCTTCCTCAAATGTGTAACCTACACAGAGGCACAATACGTCGACGACTCAATACTGGGGTTAGTCAAAAGGCATTTAGGTATCCAGTACTGAGTCACACGACGTGCAACAGGAAAAACACGCAAAAGCTGAGATAAAGCAGCAGATTTATGAGTCAAAGTTTGAGGTTTTTTATTCTTAACTACTGACCTATAAGGTGTTACTTGTGTAGCACAAAAACCAGTAGCTCCAGAGGCAAAAACAGAAGGTCCGGAGGTAAACTTTGAATGTTTTTGACTCATAACAGTAGGTTGCATGTTCCTGGCATTTGGTTTAATATGTGCAGCAAATTTTGCATGAAAGTTATGAGATCTAGCAATCATTCTTTCCCTTTTCCTTTGTTTAGCTAGTCTATAACAAAAATATATGACATGACCATCTCTACCACAGTAGGTACAATGAAATTTAACTTTGTGTTCATGTCTAGATGAGCAAGCAATATTTTTATTTGAAACCGAATGAGACAACACTCCTGCAGATTTGAAAATCACTTCTTTTTGTTTAGGAACTGTTTGAATCAAACCACTTCCTAATGACTTTACAATTTTAGGTGGATGTGCCTTAGCATGAGCATGAGAATCAAAACCCAAACCAGTTTTATCATTGCAATACTTGGAAGAATTTAGCAGCAAGTTTAGGTTCTTATTCCCATTACAAAACCGATCTAATGTCCTATGCATGTCATCAAGTTTATTGGACAGATCAAGGCAATTTTCACATGAAGTTTTTCCTTTTAATTTGCAATTGGAACAAAAATTAACTTCATGAGAACGTAAAGCATTGTTCAATATAGAAATTTCATTCATAGCATCTTGTAGTTTCTTATCAAGATCATCACAAGTAGAACAATGTAAATCAACTGTAGAACAGCTAGCATCTTTCAAGTTTTTATCATTAAGTGCAGCAAGCTCTTTGTTATTTTCAATTTCTAAGTCAAGTTTATCAAGTGTGGAGGTGTGCGCACTTCTTAATGAGGACAATTGTTCATATATTAAATCACATGAGGGACATGTATCATCACTAGGAATCAAAGTTTTTAAACGGTTGATTTCAGATTCTAGTGATTCAATTTAGCAGCACTATCCCTAAGCTTTTTGTCCTTTTTCTTAACAATAATAGTGGCACGAGAAATAGCATCACACATTTCTTCGCAAGTAGGACATACCTCTTCATTGTCGCTATTGTGTTCTACCTCCTCCATACTTGATATTGACTTGCCCGCCATAAAGCACAAGTTTGCCAAATCATCTTCATCTTCGTCACTTCCAATGTCCACGTCGCTTGAGCCAAGTTCCTGGAGTGCGGAGATAAAATTGTTCACCAGTTGACAACCGGAAAAGCCCTTCTTCTTATCATTTGTTGAGGAGTGCTTCGCCCTTGATTGTTTTTCTTCTCGGGAAGTAGAACCTGAAAGGTTAGGACAATCTATACGAAAGTGTCCTGTCTTACCACATTCGAAGCATCGTCGAGGTCCGGAGCTTCCTCTCCTTCTAGTTCTCACATTTTGCAATGCTTTTGGGAACCTAGTAGAGAGAAGTGCTAGCTCCTCCTCTGGAAACTCCTCAATCTGTTCAAGTGTTAGAGAGGACAACAAAGCAAGTGTACCACAAGATGAAGATTGACCTAAGCTAGGCATGTCACGTTGTGAAACAAAAGCAATAGACTTGTTTGGATTCTTATGTGATAAGATGTCAATTTCATGAGTCTTTAGTTTAGAGTAAAGCACATCTAATGTAAGAGAACTCATGACAGTTGATTCACGAATAGATGTAACTTTCATCTCCCAGATTGACATGTCTAATGCACTAAGAAGTTGCCTAGCATTTTCAGCATTAGAAAAGTTAACATTGACACTACGCAGATTGCTGAGAATTTTATTGAAGCGAGCGAAAAGGTCATCGATAGACTCACCGGGTTGCATCTCGAAACGCATATATTCCTTTTTGAACATATCTTGTCTCACCTCCTTGATCGTGTTGGATCCTTCGTGGTAGTCACAAAGCGCTCTCCACACATCATATGCCGATCGCAGGTGTGCAATGCGGTCGAAGTCGCTTTGAGTGAGTTCTTGGATGATCAAGTTCCGGGCTTTGTTGTTGTTGTCGACGTCCCGTAGGTTCGTAGACGTACCTTGATTGTTTGACGGAACATCATAAGGCTTGTACACCTTTTCCCATATGGCGAAGCCTTGGTCCTGGATGAAAGCCTCCATGCATGCCTTCCAAACCTGAAAATCAATACCAGCAAACATACAAGGTTTGGCGGAGTATTTCTCCATGATGATTAGTCAAAAACACGTGCAAATCACAATGATTTGAGCACCGTGGCTCTGATACCAATTGTAGGATCGAAGAGCACGTGAAAAGCTACCAGAGGGGGAGTGAATGGTAGATTTAAACCAAATCTTACGCAGCGGAAACAATTAAACCCCAACCCCTTCGGCAGAAAAATGATATGTTAAAGAAATAGTGTGTGAGACTAATCTAAACGTGTTTGACCGTGACAAAAGAAATATATATCATAGAGAATAAAGTCACGAAGAAAACAAAAGAAGAATCACTCAAATCCGACGAGAGAAACTCAAGTTATGATCGAAAGATCGAACAAATGTCAATCTGTCCTACCCGAGAAAAACAGTTCTGGAACGCTGCAAAGAAACTCGTGTAGATCGGAAACCACAAATTTAATGACCGTTAAATTTTTACAGATAATATATAATCAAGTTGTGAATACAACCCAAAAATAATCACGTCAATTGGACCTGTAAAACTCGAGTTATGATAAAACCACCGACGAAAGGTAGTGCTGTCCAGAAACTCGACGAGTAAAACTTGTCTGGAACAAGTCGGATGAACAAGGCACAAAAGTTCCTTCAAACTACGAATTTTATTCAATAGAACACAAGAGGAACAGCCCCAAAGTCGTCTACCATGATCTCTGGGCTCTCTTTCTTATATAACCAGCCCTTAGGCCAACCCAATCTCAACTAGGACTCTAATCCTACTCCGATCACGAATCAAAACTTTCCATAACTGCTTAGGACTTTTCTATACGCAGATAGAAGCAATCTTAAGACTTCCAAACACCTTAGGAACGTATCCCACATTCCTAAAACAACTCAAATTCGTGACCCATACGAAATCTTATCATAACCAACTCGATACTTTCCATACCAAACCATAACCGACTCCGCCACAACCAAAGTCATCAACCGATACAATCCGATCCTTCCAACCAGATCTTTCCATCCATAACCCATCTTCCGAACCATGTTGCCATGTCATGCACCGCATGCATAAGTGCGAACACCTTCCTTCGATGTTCAGTAACCTTCATATGCACTGCCCTTGATTCAATCATCCTGCGCGACCTCCTGACCCGCTCAACCACAATTCCTCCTGAATTTGGTTGTTGGAACCTCATCTCCTCCCTAAGACTAGTCCAAAGGATCCTGTCACCAGCCATGACTTGAACTCAAGCAACCCCTTCACATGAATAAACAACCAATCCGTACGAGCCCAAGTCCGCGACTTGACTCAAGTCAGTTCCGAAACTACAACACCTTACGTGAGCTCCTCACATAAGCATGTTGCAAAGCATATCAACTGATATCAGCCATATGCACCAAAATGCACCAAAAATTTAGCAAATGAATACTAAGCAATCTTTCTAAGAATATAAAGCAAGTTCGAAACATTGCAAGATAAAAGCAGGATCATTGCGATCAAGCTCCGAACCTTGCCAAAGCTAACCAGAGCTTGAGCCGGAGCTTACCAAAGCTAGTACAACCTAGCGCTGGAGCTTACCAAAGCTAGTACATCCTAGTGCCGGAGCTTACCAAAGCTAGTAAAACCTAGCGCTGGAGCTTACCAAAGCTAGTCAGACCTAGTCATCCCAAAAGTCGGAGCTAGAAAAACATGTCGGAGCTAACCAACATAAGTCGGACCTAGCAAAACATATCGGAGCTTAACAAAGACATGCCGGAGCTATCAAAGACATGCCGGAGCTAAAGACAAAACTCACCGGAGCTACCCAAAAACATGTCGGACCTAGATAAAGAAGGTCGGACCTTACGTCGGACCTTGCAGAAGCTCGGAGCTAGATTCGAACCTTGCTAAAAAGATGTTATGGAAGCATTCAAAACTTTTATTGTCAAAGCCAATGTATTCAGCACACATAGGTCTCACAATGTGCATGGCAGAATCAGGTTGGGAGAAGACTGCTCCTGTTGTGGCATATGCAAACTAAGTATTCAAAGATTGATCTAAGTATATGGAAGATCGATGTTGGAATAAATGGGCTTGCCCCAATATTAATTATGAATTAATTAGAAAATCTCAAAGGCCTATTAAATCAAGAGATGGTGGTGCTAAATGATTAGTCCAACATAGGAAGTTGCAAGGGAGCAACCTCTACATATAAGGGAGATTGTTCTTCCACTCCTTGAGTGAGAGAGAAGAGGAGAAGAGAGGAGTGGACCACACGCGCTCTTCCTCCTCCTCGCTCGCCACGCCCCGCCCCGCCCCACCCCACACACGCGCGTGTGCTCGTATGAATTCGAGCCTCGAGCCGAGTTCAGATTTAATTGAACTTTTGGGCTTTCGAGTTGGACCGAGTCCAAGTAGTTGGGGATCTATTTTCTTACGGACGCGTCTACGACTACAGTCGGATCAGATGTGGGTCTTCTGGATCGCAACTGAACCGCCTCCGCCTGATTCTATAAATAACGGGCATGCCCTGCAGGGCAGTTAATTCCACAATCAGATCTATTTTCCCACATTCAATTTTTGCGCTGCCAACATAGTCTACCTCATCCGAAGTGCCGGCGTGCACCGACAATTGGGAGGGCAGGTCTCCGTAATCGGTCGCTTTTGCGATCCTGCACTGGGAGAGGGCGAATAAGGTTTTTGGGAAGCGCTCTGCATGGCTGCTCGCATTCTTCATGACGTGTCACCTACCGAGGAAATCGGATGCTGCTTCCCTACGACCACCAACATCTACAACGACCGCTCATCGTTAGATCTACAGTGGTTCCCCAGCTTTAATCGGTACGCGAATTTTCTCGTTTTGTTTACTTGCCGGTGTTTATCTCTGCCCTTTTAGTGTGTTTTTCCAAAATTGTTAGTAAGTTGCCTCATATTTCTAACAATCCAAAAATCTTATTTAGGCAATTTCCTGAGTTGAACATGATGACTTTATCCGATGCACTAAGGCCGGAGACGTTCTCTAGTGTGCACATCAAGAGGTGGCAAGTTAAGTCCACGCTCTGGCTCTAGTCCCTTAAGATCTTCTGGGTAACTGAGGGCAGACCTCAAGGTCCTTTGTCTGCTGAAGAGCAGATGAAGTTTGAGGAAGTCAATTCTGTTCTAAGAGGATGTATCTTAAGCATTGTAGACAACAAACTCTGTGATGTTTATCTAACAGTCACAGATGGAAAGGAGTTCTGAGATGCACTTAATGCTAAGTATGGTGAAGCCGATGCAAGCGGTGAATTGTATATCATGGAGAATTTTTATGACTACAAGATGGTTAACAACCGTCTCGTAGTCGAACAAGCTTATGAAATACAGTGTCTCGAGCTCCACCTCCTCAACCGTCCTTTACCCGACAAGTTTGTGGCTGGGTGAATTATTGCAAAGTTACCTCTTTCATAGAGGAACTTCGCCACAGCTCTCATACACAAGGGACATAAATATCAGTTGAAAACCTGATAGCATCTCTTGATGTTGAGGAGAAGGCTGGACCTACAGGCACTACTGAGAAAGATGGTGAGGGTCAATCTGGCGCTAATGCTAGTATGGTGCAGAAACCCGATGCCAAGAATAAAGGGAACAACAAGTATCAATTCAAGCCAAATAAAACTAATGTTTTTAAGAGGAAGAAGTCAAACAAAGCCAATGATGGCTACTGCTACACCTGTGGAGAGCAGGGACATTTTTCTATGGACTATCCTGACAGGACAGATCACAGAGAGAAAAAGAACGTCAACATCGTGACGTCTAGCAATGCAGATGGATACGGTAATTTTTTTACCGTTCTTTCTGTTTCTCAAACACCATCTTGATAGTTTGATACGAGTGGTAATGTTCATGTATGTTCTAACATGTCTATGTTTACTTCTTACCAGTTCGTTCAGAATTCCTCTGTCCTAATGGGCAATGGGTCACATACTTCTGTTCGTGGTGTTGGCACGATCGATCTGAAGTTCACTTTGAGAAAGATTGTCTAGCTAAAGAGTGTGCAACATGTCATTACTATGAACAAGAATCTTGTTAGCGGCTACCTTCTATGTAGAGATGGGTTTAAAATAGTTTTAGAGTCTAATAAAATAGTTGTGTTGAAGTATGGACAATTTATTGGTATAGGCTATGAATGCGGAGGCTTGTTCTACTTTTCTCTTTCAAAGTTTAATAATAAGTCATGAACAATATTTGTGACAGTGGTAATGATGATGCGAGTGTTTGGCATTCTCGTTTACGTCATGTTAATTTCTGTTTAATGAATCAACTATCTAGTCTCAAATTAATAATGAAATTTACCATTGCCAAAAGTTCTAAGTGCCATAGTTGTGTGCAATCAAAACAACCTCGAAAGCCTTACAAGGCAGCCGAGGAGATAAACTTAGCACCACTAGAACTCGTACATTTTGATCTATGTGAGATGAATGATGTGTTTACAAAAAAGTGGAAAGAAATACTTTATGACGTTAATAGATGATTCTACTAGATTATGCTATGTTTACTTGTTGCAAACTAAAGATGAAGCTTTATACTATTTTAAAATCTATAGATCTGAAGTAAAAAATCAATTAGAGAGAATGATCAAACGTCTTAGGTCAGATCATGGTATCGAGTATTTTTCCAAAATATTTGATGATTTCTGTGAGGAACACGATATTATACATGAGAGAATGTCTCCCTATTCACCCCAATCAAATGGAGTAATCGAGAGGAAAAACCACACATTTTGTAACTTGGTGAATGTCATGTTAGACACATCCGGTCTATCTAAGACATGGTGGGAGGAGGCTCTATCGACTTCATGTCATGTCCTAAACCGCGTTCCAAACAAGAATAAAGAGAAATTTCCATATGAGGAGTGGGTTGGAAGAAAACCATCACTTTCATACTTGCTTACTTGGGGATGTTTAGCATAAGTCAATGTTCCAATTACCAAGAAACGCAAGCTTGGACCAAAGATAGTGGATTGGTCTTTCTAGGCTATGCTCATCGGAGCATTGCATACAAATTTTTAGTAGTTAAATCTGAGACACCTGATATGCATGTTGATACTATTATGGAATCTCATAATGAAACATTTTTTGAGAATATATTTCCTATGAAAGATATGCATAGCACTGCGATAATCTCTTTTAAAATTTGTTCTGAATTGATCACAACTACTGAGTTTCTCGATACACCGTTTGAGAGTGTCATAGAGGAGGAACACAATGAAATTACTCAGTCGAGTAAGAGATCAAAGATTGCAAAATCTTTTGGTGATGATTTCATTGTGTACCTTGTGGACGATACTCCCAAATCTATAGCAGAGGCATATGCATCACCTGATGCAGATGACTAGAAAGAAATAGTTCATAGTGAGATGAAAGTAATTCTTTCCAATGGAACTTGGAAGTTAGCTGAATGGTCGTACGGGTGCAAACTAGTAGGTTGTAAGTGGGTGTTCAAGAAGAGGCTCAAACCTGATGGTACTATTGAAAAGTACAAGGCGAGACTAATTGCAAAGTGCTATACTCAAAAGGAAGGTGAAGGCTATTTTGACACCTATTCACCTGTCGCTAGAATGATGATAATTTGTGTACTACTTTCTCTGGCTGCCTCTTGTAGTCTAATCCTCTATCATGTGGATGTGAAGACAACTTTCCTTAATGGAATGTTGGAAGAGGAGATCTATATGGATCAACCTGATGGGTGTGTAACAGCAAAAGGTGAAGAGAGAAAGGTGTGCAAAATGTTGAAATCCTTGTATGGCCTGAAACAAGCACCTAAGCAATGACATGAAAAGTTCGATAATACTTTGATGTTTGCGGGCTTTGTCATTAATGAGGCTGATCGGTGCGTGTACTATCGCCACGGTGGGGGCGATAGTGTTATATTATGCTTGTATGTGGATGATATAATCATCTTTTGTACAAACATTAATATAACTTATGAGGTCAAGTCTTTTCTATCAAAGTGTTTTGATATTAAAGATCTAGGAGAAGCTAATGTTATTTGGAACATTAAGCTAAACAAGGATGAGAGTGGAATACTTTAACGCAATCCCACTATGTTGAGAAAATCTTGAGCTGGTTCTGCTTTATGGATACCAAGATTTTTCCAACACCTTATGTTCCCAGTGTGATACTCAGGAAGAACAAGAAAGATCCAAGAGATCAACTTAAATAGTCTTAGATGATCGATTAACTCATGTACTTAGCAAGCACAACCCATCCCGATATCTCGTTTGTTGTGAGCAAACTGAGCAGGTTCATGTCAAACCTGAGTACAGATCATTGGCATGCACTTGAAAGGGTTATACACTACTTAAGACGTACAATGAGTTATGGAATTCACTATAAGGGGCATCCGATCGTGCCTGAGGGTTATAGTGATTCAAATTGGATCTTTGATGTTGATGAGCTCTATGCCATGAGTGGATATGTGTTCACTCCAGCTGGTGGTGCTATATCATAGAGGTCTTGCAAACAGACCATTTTGACGAGGTCAACCATGGAAGCAGAACTAACAGCTTTAGAGACAGCAACTGTAAAGGCAAAATGGCTACAAGAACTCTTGATGGATTTGCCTGTGGTTGAGAAACCATTTCCGACAATCCTTATGAACTGTGACGATCAAACGATGATTGCTAAAGTGAATAGTTCTAAGAATAATGCAAAATCATCAAGACACGTCAATAGACGTTTAAAATCTGTCGGGACAATGAGAAACTCCGAAGTTATTATTGTTTCGTACATACAAACTTATACAAACCTGGCAGATCCCTTTACAAAGGGTCTATCACGTAATGTGATAGAAAATGCTTCGAGGGAGATGGGTTTGAGACCCATGGATGTGACACCATAGTGGAAACTTGTGGGGGCTGAGGTCCCGCCATTCTAGGAATCAAAATTGGGTGGTGTCGAGCGATGCGACACCCAACAACATACATGAAAAGCAATACAAAATAACCAACACAAATATTTATTTCACAAGATAGTCATGTTTAAAATATAGTGTACAACTCATGTACACACGTAGTGAAAAGTATACATACTCATACTCTAAACCTAACTATGCACAAAAGAAGCCGTCCATGCCCGCAGACGCTTCTCACTAGTAACATGAAGCAGATAAGTAGCAACAAGGTTATTCCGTGAGAGTACATCTCTATAAGTTGAAGGTCTCACGGACAGCCCTCAACATAAGAACGAAGAAAACCTTAAAAAACCACAATAAAGCAACCGGTGAGCTCGAAGCTCAGCAAGACTTAACCGTCCGAGCTAAGGCATGAAACTCTACATGCTTGAGACTTTAGAGACAAGAAGCTAAAATTTGCAGAAATGAACTCGCCAAAAGTAAATCCTTAGTTGTCAGTTTTAGAGTAGCATATGAGATTCTCTAGGCATGCATCATAATGAACTCCACAATCAAACAAGAAACACTTCATCCACGATGATACTTGTCCAGAGTTCCATAAGCTTCATTCAAGTTAAAGGTTTGGAAATGATAACTTTAATTGTGCTAATTCTAATTTAGCCAAGATTGAAATACAAGATATTATTCATAGAAGCATATTCATAACTTCCCACTACTCTTTATTACTACTTCAAGACTCAGTGACCAAGTATGCTCGATCCATAATCGCGAGCGATGGTGATTCGAATCAAAACACCCGGATTGCACGACACGCACGCTCATACTTGGAGTTGTGTCGGCACACTCCAATGATGTCACATGTAGCCACCTTTCCCAAGATTCACCCTAACTGAAACGGTTCGATCAAGCGAACATTGAGCTCCCCTCAAGGTGAACCTCTGCTGTGAGATGTTCATGAGTAAGTTTACTCCACTGTACTAACGACCGACAGCTTAAGCCGATTGAAAAGGTTCCAATAGAGGATTCTCAAGGTACATCGGTTTCCTGGGTCCCATATAGCCATAATGCCTCCCAGTACAGTTCAAACTTGTTCAATAGGGCCAATCACGATACGGGCCTTAACACACACAGATGGGGCTACCAGTCCACCATTCCAACATCTGCCTCGCCATTATCGGCACTGGCATGATGTGGTCACAAGCGATGCCTCACCCTTCGGGCCGAGAGCACCCTTATGCAAACCAACCTAACAAATTCCCGTCCACGTCTCATATTAAAGAGTGAACATTATAGTAGAATCTCATGAGTAGGTTTCCCTCACTCGACTTCTCTCGCAAGTAGAATTCAACTACCTGACTTGTGCTCGATAAAATGTGACCAATCTCGTGAGTAGTATCCAACGTGCTCTACTTCTACCGAACTTCCAACTAAACATTAAGAATAGCAATATAATCCGAGGGAGTCTTATACTACCCATCCACTCCAAGAATTATTTGGTCATGCATGTGGAGTATTCAATCAACATAGACCTAATGAGCATATAAAGTCTATTCAACAAAGTGTATAAAGCAAAACTTTATAAAAGCTCTTAAATGCAAACCGGGACTTGCCTTAGGTTGCGACTAGATAAATGTCAATAAGTCAACAGCTTTATCATCTGGATGCAGCTTCACGTCGCTTTCCTCCTTTCTTTGTCTTTACTGCTGCTTGGGAAAATCTTGCCCTTGCTGCTGCTTGGGCAAGTCTTGTCCGCAGCAAGTTCACACTTGTGCCCCCCCTCCAAGTGGTACTTCTAGTCCATCTCCACTCGTCGAATGCCTTCATCGCGATCACTATCAATATGAGAATGCATATAAGAAAATAATGCGATTAAGCAATTACAAATGAAACTGTTACAACTTGAGAAGAACTAACTGGATAGGAGGAAAAAGTCTGCTGTTGGGGCGTATAGAACCAGAGAAAACAATGTGGAAGCATAGAGAGATCAATGTATGAAGTGGATTATGCACCCGAGAACATTTCAACTTAGCAAAATAAGAAATGAAGGTGCACAACTCAAGGATGAGTAAACCAGATGAGCGTGAGAGGTTTATGCAGCTGGGCGGTAAAGCAATAGGGAAGAATGGAAAGGAAACATTGGGAAAATTGGATATGAAGTGAAATGACAATGCTATGGACTTAGTGATATGATCATCCAATTACTTGGGCTAAACAGATCTACTAGGGCTTTGCATTTTACAGAGACTAGGTAATGGAGGACCATCCAGGAAAGTTTCAGCCATAGCACAGGGAAACATAGTCTATAAAAAACCAGTTTTAAGCTTCTCCGAATTATTCTAGAAAAACAGTGGATTTTTCATCAATCAAACTAGGTTTTCTAGATAGTGGAGTTCATATGGAGTCCATAAAATTGGTTTGACATTTTTCTAAGCATTATAGAGTGAGATATAAATTTTACAAGTTCCCACATTTTTCTGAAGTTGTTTCTGGACTTTTATCGATTTTTCAATTAACCTGAGATTAATCTCCAGAATTAGCATGATGAGTAAAAGATTAGAGTAGGTCTTGATCTTCGTATGGATAATGGATAAGTCGATTGATGGATATCTCAATGTTGATGATCCGAGGCTCTCGAGCAAAACCCGAACAACCCTGCTAGACCACTGCTCCGTTGGTTAGCAACCGTGCTTTACACGCTTGACCTCGCCAAGAAGGCTAATCCCTTCAAGTGCAACCGAGAACACAAGCAAGAATGTAGAAGGCACGATCTGAAATCACGAAGTTGAGGTCTTGCAAATCATAGAACGGCAATATTATTAATCTAAGAAAAACCCAATTGTTTATGGTGCTAGTATGGAGTATATATAGGTGGGAGGACTTCTAAGTGGTGTTGGAGTCGTGACCTATCGTAAGACACGAAAATAAAAGATGTAGAGTAATACAAGGTCCAATGGCCCAATCCGGTGGTGCAGCACCTTAACAGACTCTGAACTTGATATTGTTTCAACAATTACCGTTTAGTCCAGAAGTATTTTGACATGGAACCATCGGCATTGGAAAGGTTATCTTCTCCCCTTTCCGTGCATATGTAGAACGTTCAAAACAAAGTTCGTATGCGTCCTAAGCATCTATTTTAGTGCGAAGTGCTCCTGGGCTCCGAGTTGGACTCAACTTTGAGTTGGGCTCGCTTTTCACCTTCTTTTGGCGTATTCTCTGGTCCTCCACGTCCCTAAGACTTCCTCCAAGTACTCCTTGAACCTCTACATTGATCCTAATCACAACTAAGTCCTTAGGTAGCAATCTATTCTACAAAATATATAATGAAACATATAAGAACGAGCTCACCTGTGAGATTAATTGTTGTCTGTGAACTCTAATCAATGCATCTTGTACGTTCAATGGATGTTGTGTGTACCCATAGGAGCGATGTCCTAAAGTGTGTCAAATTCAATATAACTATAGTTTTTAGAGAAGACAACAATTTCAGCTCATCATTTTCAGTAGTAATAAGAACCAAATGTTTAATTTCAGCACAAGTTGTTGTATTGAAAACAACATCATCTACTTTATGCACTTGTTGTGGCATAACAATAATAGAAGCATCAACATATAACTCATTATTATCGTAATAATCAGTAGAAAAATCAACTAGTGATAAATGTGTTTTAAGAAAAGGTTCATCTTGTTGATGCTCATCGATGGCATGATTGGTGGCAAAAATCAACACATCATACCTTGGTTAAATGTAGAGCATTGTTCATTACCATTACTCTCATTTTCAGCAAGAAGTTTAAATAAATTATGGGCTGATTCATCAAAAAATTCAGAAGAGTTGTTCAAAACCTCATTCTCATTTGCATCTAGATTAGTTTGTTCATGTTCCTGCAAAGGGTTAGGCAAAGGAAGAGGTACAAGAAAAATCTTCTCAAGTTCATGTATTTCATCTTTGCAATTAGATACATCAACAAAAGTTTCTTGCATAAGAATTTTCATATCTTTCCATGTTCATGGTTTTTCTAAATCACTTAAGTTCTTCTACCATGTTAATGCAAAATCAATTAATGGACTAGCAACATTCCTAAACTTTCTCTTTTCACACATACGACATTGTTCCAAATTTTTATCAGTCTCTATTTCACAAGTAATATATTCATCGTAACCAAAACCATCATAAGAAGGAAGAGATGGAAGAATAATTACTTCTTGTGGAAGGAATTGTAAAGGTGGTCTGAATGTTATGTGAAATCTTGGTTGATGTTTGATTGCTAGTGAGCAACTCCGTCACTGTCTTCATCATGTCAATCATCTCAACATATAATTCATGATTCTTGCTTTTACCTGACATTGTTAGTAGCAATTAGAAGACAACAAAAAATATGTTATCCCTATCAACTACAAAGGATAATGGAAAATTGAAGTGGAATCACACACTCTCAAGCATCTTACCATGCTATTACAAGTGTTCTTATCGAAATTGCAGGTAGCAAACGATGATCGGTATGAATAAACCAATAAAGCATGGGATGATTACAAAGGTGTACCGATTCTACTCAAGACTAAAGTGTAGCTTGGATGGCAATTAATATGTAGCAAGGATTAGCTACAACAAAATCATATAGTAAAGTTGAATAAGTGTCCAAAGTACTTGTCAAAGTTGCTGGTCTAAATGTGTTCCTAGTAGTTCATCCTATCAAGACATGTAACAAAATCAAAGGACACAAGGGATGCAAGCACTTCTATTTTTTGTTTTTTTATCCTTTTTTGTTCTTCTATGGCTTTTGTAGCTGGTTTTGCACTTGCCTTTTTTTCTCTCTTTTTTAGAATGTGCTGCAAAAGAACATAATGCAAAGCAATCAATGATATCTCGTTGGTCTGTTACAGATTCTCTGCTCAATCTTCCAAGGACAATTAGACACACTTAGAGGCTCCAAATCGAAAAACTTTCAATAGCCAGATTATAGAGCTATGTGTCCACTTTAATGTAAGTACATGAAAGACCTATTTTGGACAAAAAAATGAGGTATTGCCCCCGAAATATAGACTGCTCAGAAATTCTAGATGAAGAACAAATTTAGATCAAATGCAATTTCAACCCTGGTAACTATATTTTATGGAAAACTTATGAATATGAAAGTTGTAGATAACTTCTCAAGCCTTCAAGGAAGTACAAGAACACAAAAATACAAGTTCATATGAGTGAGATATGATTGAAATACCGAACTGGACAGAGATGAATCTAACCTAGACGTGACGACGTGATTCAAAAGGATGAATCAACACAATATAAAACTCAGACTAAGACCAAAAACACTTTGTAAACCAGCAATATGACTCAACCATGGACACAAACTCAACAAACAAAACTGAAAAACATAGTTGCAAAGGCTCTATGGTGGTTTGGAGAAACTGATGAATAGATCTACTAAACTACAAGTTTTTTTGTGGACTCTAGGTATGAAAAACAAAACTAATCTAATGGATAGATGAAGTACCTAATGGAAAACCTGGAAATCTGATACCAATTGATGAGCAAAAGGAGTATCAGTAGGTCTCAATCTTCCAATAGGTAATGGATAAGTCAACTGATGGAGATCTTGACGTTGATGATCCGAGAGTCTCGAGCAAAACCCTAATAGCCCCCGCAATCACTACACAACTGCTGTGTTAGTTATAAACCGTGCTTTACACACTTGACCTCATCAAGAAGGCTAATACTTGCAAGTGCAACCGAAAACACAAGCAAGAACGTAGAAGGTGCAATCTTAAACAACAAAGTTGGGGTCTCGCAAACCGTAAAACGGCAAAATTTTTAATCTAAGCAAAACCCAATTATTCATGGCGGCTACCGTGGAATATATATAGGTGGGAGTACGTCTAAGGGGTGTTGGGGTCGTTACCTAACCCTAATACATGAAAATAAAAGATGTAGAGTTGATACAAGGCCCAATGGCCCAATATGGTGGTGCAACACCGTGACAGATTCTGAACGTGATATTGTTTCGACGATTTCTGTCGACTCCCGAGGTATTTGGACATGAGACTAGCGGCATTATAAGGGCTATTCTCTCCCCTTTCCGTGCATATGTAGAACATCCAAAATGGAGTTCGTATCTATCTTGGGCTTCCATTTTAGTGCGAAGTGCTCCATAGCTCCGAGTTGGACTCGATTTTGAGTTGAGCTCAGTTTCCATCTTCTTTGGGCGTGTTCTCTGGTCCTCCACATCCCTAGGACTTCCTCCAAGTACTCCTTGAAACTCTCATCCATGGGTACTAATCACAATTAAGTCATTAGGTAGCAATCTATTCTCCAAAATATATAAGGAAACATATAAAAACAAGCTCACCTATGAGATTAATTGTTGTGTATGAACTCTAACGATTGCATCTTGTATGTTCAATGGAGTGTTGTGTGTACCCATAGGAGTGATGTTCTCATCATCCTCTCCTTCTTGAATTGGTTTTGTCCTCGACTCAATCTCATATTCTCTCAAGTGAGGATTCAAATATGCAACGCCCTCAAATCCTATAGTGTGCATGAAAGGAGGAGGCCATGGTGGTGGATGACATAGTGCACCATCTCGATCTTGTCCATCAAATAAGAGCGCACATTCACTTGAGCCAGAATTCCAAACAAACAAATATTGTGCCATGCTTGTAGGTGCAATGATAACATGCATGATCTTGTCATTATGATGAGGACATCACTCCTATGGGTACACACAACACTGCATTGAACGTACAAGATGCAATCATTAGAGTTCACACACAATAATTATTCTCAGAGGTGATCTCGTTCTTATATGTTTACTTATATATTTTGGAGAATAGATTGCTACCTAATGACTTAATTGTGGTTAGGATCCATGTAGGAGTACTTGGAGGAAGTCTTAGGGATGTGGAGGACCAGAGAATACGTCCAAAGAAGATGGAAACCGATCCCAACTCAAAATCGACTCCAACTCGGAGTCCATGAGCACTTCACAGTAAAACAGACGCCCAAGATGCATACAAACTCCTTCTTGGATGTTCTATATGTGCACGGAAAGGGGAGAGGATAAACTTTCCAATGCTCCTGGTCCCATGCCAAAATTCTTCCGTAGTCGACGAGAATCATCGAAACAATATCAAGTTCAGAATATATCAGGGTGCTGCGCCACTGTATTGGGCCATTGGGCCTTGTATCAACTCTACGTCTTTTATTTTCGTGTCTTTGTTGTCGGTTGTTATATACCAATTTTATGCATCAATATAACTCAATTATGTGACACATCACCTTTCTATTTATCCTATTTCCACTTTTACTTGTAGAAATTGGTGCATGCAGTTATTTTATAGAGAACTTAGTGAAACAAGGGGATGAATCCTATAAAATATCATCCCAGCCAATCAAGCGCTGATATGTGGCACCACATGGATCAAATGGCCCACAAACAGAAGTATCCGAGGCCATCCAATGGTGTAGCACCCATATCAAGGGATGGGACCCACCTGGCAGTGACATGGAGAAAGCACATGAGAAATGGTGCAGAGACCAGGCCGACCGACCCCCCTAGTCGGCCGACTAGGTCCTAGCACCAAACTCGGTCAATCGACACGTGTTGGCTCCTCCCGGCTTGAAGAAGTCAGTGGTGACTGATTCATGCGCTTTTGGTGGAACCGACCCTTCTCCAAGCTATAAATAGGACCCCTCACCCCTCACTTCAACACACACAACTTGAACATCATTCTATTGTATACACCAGTTCTCTTAGTCTTTAGTGGAGTTAGGATATAGAGAGGAGTACCTCTAGTCCCAAGTCCATGTTGGGAAAGGTATGGCTCATGTATCTTTTCTTATATTTGTGACTTTATGCATAATAAAGATATTATCTTTAGTCTTCTTTTATTCATATACTTGGATGAAGCGTTTCTTGTTCGATTGTAGATTCCACGTATGTGGTAGGAGTAGTCTTTATAATTATGCCATATCACTCTTAATCTATCATAATAAACACTACAAACCCCCACTATAGTCTAATTAGTTATGATATGATCATGTTAATATGAATCACTTGTGCTATGTATCAACACTAGTTGCAATGATGATTTACATCATTGCCTTAGGATGGCTTGTGCCTAGGCTCTTAATGTATTTACTTAATATGCTAGCATGGTGCTCGGATAGTTAAGTAGCGTTGAATGTCTCGTAGACCCACAGATTGAAGAGGTAGATAGTAGGTGGTGACATACCTATCTGTCCTTTATAATCCTCCACGTTCGGCAATGCCACTGTCTCTTGGCAGGAATCGTAATAATATTGCTAGGGGTAAACCCGTGCCCGGTGTGTTGAACAACATAGCATAGGAATTCGACATTAACATGATTCATTATTAATTGACTTTGGCTATGTATATGTACAATAGAAGCATTGTAGGAGTAACCCACTATCCCTTTGTATAATCTCTCTCTAGGATACATTTACCCCCCTTAGAATTGAATGCTCTTGTGTGTGTCACACTACCTGCAATTATCCATTATCCATCCGCACTAGAACCCTACCTAGACCATTCTACCCTTTCTATTTGATGATTGCTGCACTTCCACCTAGCCTTCTCTTGGGTTAAAACAAATGACACCCTTGTAATACCCTTTTGAGGGAAAATCCTACATTGATTGTTTCCGTGCACTTGCAGAATTTATTCTATGATCCTAAGGAACCATCAAAAAGCATTTCTGGTGCACTAGCCAAAGATGAATTGTTAGTAGTGTGTTAGAAATATCAAAAAGCATTTCTGGCGCCGTTGCTGGGGAAGGAAGCTAAAGTATTGCTTGATTGAGCGAATAGGATAGGACCCTGGGTAGGTTTTTAGTAGTATAATCCTTCTTTGTTTTCGCATTAATATTAATGTGAAAACAGGGTAGTGTATGTTTGGTTTCTGCTTGCCAAAAACTTTATTGAAGATCCAAAATCCTTTCTGAGAGATCAACCTAGTGTCGTTATTCCTCAAAAGCTTCGCGCGGTAAAATAAACCAACATTCCTGCACCAACAATCGAAACACCAATGACCCAAAAGACCCCCTTCGTGAGTTTTCGGTCCCTCTACTAACAATGTGCCTATTGGGTCCACTATTAACACGGGAGACACAAACTTTGAAATAAAGACAGGCCTAATCACTATGGTATAAGCCAACCCATTCTGTGGGAAGGCTAACGAGGATGCAAGTGCTCACCTGCAATAGTTTGTTGAGATCTGCAACACTTTAAAGATCAAGGATGTCTCTCCTGATGCCGTCCATATTAGACTGTTTTCATTCTCCCTTCTTGGGAGAGCGAAATAGTGGTTATATGCAAACCTAAATGCTGTAGACACTTGGGAGAAGTGTTCTACGACATTCCTCACCATGTTCTTTCCGTTGGGCAAAACCAATGCCCTACATGGAAGAATTTCCAGCTCCGAGCAAGAACCTAAGGAATCTATTCCCGAGGCATGGGAAAGGCTGTAGGGGTACATCCTAGCTTGTCCCTACCATGGGATGGACGACTGGCTCATTATCTATAATTTCTACAATGGGTTGATTCCTTACGTCCGAGACCATGTGGATGCTGCTGTTGGAGTAGATTTCTTCTCATTGACGCTGCCCAAAGCAAAATAATTGATTGCAAAGATGGTACCCAATATGGGTTGTAGTGACGAGCGTCTCCAAACCCGCTAGCGAGGCATGCACACCTTGAAAGAGGTGGACATGATCGCTGCCAAATTGGACCTCCTTATGAAGAAGATTGATCGACAAGCTAGTGGTGAAATATGTGGCACTGCATTGGCCTTAGACTCTCACATTACATGTGAATTCTGGGGCAACAGGGGTCACATGGGCAATGACTGCCCGGAGACTCGAGAGGATGCCTTACACGTAGCCAACAATGGGAACTTCAACAACAATGGCTGTCGTCCAGGAGGTCAAGGGTGGGGCCAACCACACCCTTTCTTTCAAGGAGGGTACAACAATAATGGAAACAATGGCAATCAAAACAACTTGAGAGAGCTTGCCATTAGCCAGCTAAAGATCAATGATGCCTTATCCAAGACGCTATCAACTAATTACAAGACCCTATAAAATATCAATGCAAAGATTGAAGGACTATCCTTAGCTTTCAAGAATCAACTGAGCTTCAACAAGATGTTGGAAACTCAGTTGGCTCAACTTGCTGCAGTTGTTCCTCCGTTGGAAAATAACAAAATTCCAGGATAGCCAGAAGCCCCAGTGGAAAATGTGAATGTGGTGGCTACTAGAGGTGGCAAGACCACTCGTGAGCCACCGTATCCCACACAAGTGAAGAGGACAACTGAGAAGGAAAAAGAGAAAGAGGATGTCCCAACTGGCAAACCACTTAGTGAAAGAATGGCCAAGCAATTTGCAGACACCAATTTTATGCCATTCCCTCACAAACAAAGGAAGCCAATAGTGGATGAGCAATTCAATCGCTTTGTTGAACTTATTCAGAAGATCCACATCAATGTGCCCTTGATAGATGCGATGCAAGTACCTACTTATGTTCGCTATCTCAAGGAAATATTGAATAACAAGCGGCCATTTCCCACCACTGAGGTTGTCAAGCTTAAGGAGGACTGCAGTGCAACCATTTTCAATAGGCTTCTGGAGAAGAAGAAGGACCCTAGATGTCCTACTATATCTTGCTCAATTGGGGCTCACTACTTTGACAAGGCACTTTGTGACCTTGGAGCAAGTGTGAGTGTTATGCCCAAGGTGGTCTTCGACCAGCTGAATTTCATGAAGCTGATTCCAATAGCAATGCAACTCCAACCGGCTGACTCTTCAATTCGTTATCTAATGAGTATTGCTGAAGATGTTCCGGTGAAAATCCGGAATTGCTTCATACCTGTGAACTTTGTGGTGCTCAACATAGATGTCAAGAAGGATACTCCGCTCATTCTTGGGCGCCCGTTCCTTAGCACCGCATAAGCTTGCATAGATGTGGGAGTTGGAGAAATCCACTTCCATATCAATGGCAAGGAGGAGAAGTTTAACTTTCGCCCAAAGCTGGAGCAATGCTCCACATTTTGGATAAAGTATGGGCGAAATGTTAAACACATTCAAGAGGTCGAAGTCACACCTCCAAAGGTGGATCCACTGATTGCATTCATGAGAAAATTAATCTATGCGCATCCACGCTGACATCCCAAAAAGACGGAGAAGCTCGGGCCTTCCCAAAGGCCCAAGTCCACCAAACCGCCAAAGAAAGAGTGGTGGAAGAAGCAAAACAAGCCGTCCGAGCCCATTCCTCTGGGCCCAGATGCCAAGAAATGAAGAGGGAGGAATAGTCCATCTCATCGGACTTTAGTGAGACCTAGCGAATAGGATAATTGATACTTATCTTTTATTTGATTTTTCCCACTTAGTTTGATTTTTCCCACTGCCTATTTGATTTTTCCTAGGAAGTTGAGAATCTTATATTCTCAACCATCATTTTTATTCTTTATTTTCACAAAAAGAAAATTTTGGATTTGAAAAAGAGTTTTATTCGAAAAACAATTTTTCTGAGATGCAAATGTGGTATTCAACAACGGGCTAATTTTATAGCCGTTGGGAAGCCACTTGCCAAAAGAAGGACTAGGGGGCTCACCTGCAAGGTCGGCCGACCCCCTTGGCCGATCGAAGTGGGGAAAGGGCCAATGAGGCTCTCTCTCCTCCAACGGCTACATTTTGTGCCTCTTACGACTGTTGGGGGGTGTACACTATAAATGGTGGCCATGAGGAGGACCTCTCTTCGCACTTCACCTCATTTTCACCTCCCCAAGTCATTCTCTTGCTCACTTTGTTTTCTTGCTCTTCATTGAAGCACTCTTGCTCAAATCCAATCCAAAAGGATTTGCTTTCATTTGCATTTGCAATTTTCTCTCAAGAATTCAAGGAGAAAATTTGTCGAGGGTTTTGTTTTCAATAACATCACGTCTTTTCGAGTTTTTCCTTGGCATTCTCTCTTTTTGTAGCCATAAAAGGAATGAAAAGGTTGCTCGGGAAGAAGAAGGGGGCTGCAAGGCATGGTGGAGACTCAAGTGCACATCTCTCCCCCGTTGATACAACAAGTCCATGGAGGAGGAGTGTGTATGAAGACACCCCAATAGAGGAGAGAAGCAACATGCATAAACTTCTACACGACAACGACCTCGACATACAAAGTGAATTTGAAGATCAAGCCTGCAAGCTCCTCCAAGATCGTGAGTTTTATCACACTAAAGCTTATGATCTGAATTTGATCTCCAAAATAGGTATGGATTCTGAATTCTCTTCTATTTGGCGTGCATTAGGATGGAAAAGTTTTGCTCACGTAGAGGAGAAAGGTTCACGCCTTCTTATGATACAATTCCTATGCACCCTCAAAATAGGATTTGGTGGTATTACTTTTTGTGGGGACTTGAATCCTGAGCTCCAAGGATCTCATTGGGTGGTGTTGTGCGATGCGACACCCAACAGTATACAAGAAAAGAACAGGAACGAATTAGTAATACCAAGTCTTTATTTATAAACAAAGCAGATGTTTTACAATACTAAACGAATGGAAAGAGAACTATACATCATAGCTACCCTCTCGGCACTAGCTATGCAAAAACAAAGTCATCCATGCCCTGGATACTTCGCACTAGCAACACCCAACTTACGGCAGCATGCAGGGTTCCCACTCGGCTGTAAACCCTGGAGCGGGTGCAACCTCGTCATCAAACCCATCATCAGTAGCATAATCTGCAAAAACTTGTTAACTGCAAACGTGAGCTTAAGGCTCAGCAAGACTAACCCGTCTCACTAGATATATGCAGGGGTGAATACTAAACATAGGTAAGGAATAGCATAAGGGACACACCTACAAGTGGATCCTTATAGTCACGTTTTAAGTAGCACATGACATTCTTCGAGCACAACATATCATAGACTCCACAATCAAACAAGAAACGCTTTGCTGATGATATGACCTTCTCAAAGCACATAATGCTATCATAGATAAAGTATGGGGAAACTGTGAACTTTTAATTGTGCTATCTCTAAGCCATACAAGGTTGCCAAAAATTAATATTTCAATACATCGTATTCTCCTGACTTCTTCAATATTTACTACGTCATGACACAGTGAACAAGTGGTACTCTATTACCGCGAGGGACGGTGATTGCAATCAGGACACATCCAGTCAACACGACACATAAGCACTTTCAGAAGCACCAGCGAGCACTTATAGCAGTACCTACATAGCACTTCAGTACTAGTCGTATATGGACACCTTTCACTAAACACTCGAATGTCGAACCAGTCGATCCGTCACGAGCAGGAGGTCACTGCGTGGGGCGTACACTGACGTGCCCACCAGCTGATTTACACCTTGCTACCCTCAACCTACGCCTATAAAATGGAACGGTATGCCTCGACAAACCAGTATCAAGCTACATCAGTTTGCTGGAGCCCATTTCTCCAGTATGTCACCGGTACAATTCAAGTTTGTCCAGCGGGGCCGCACACAAAACAGTCCTCAATCGACACAAGCAGGGCTACGCACGTGAGACCACGTCTCGCTGCATTCTACCCGCTCCTTCGTCTCAATTTCATATTCATAAGCCATTTCTTCATACAGTCCATCCGTGTGATAAAATCCTATCTCGCGAGTAGATTCCCACTACTCGACTTCTATTGAATTCCTATGAATATAAGCATGGTAGTTACTACACGAGTCTGTGAGCTATTCTAACCACTCCCTGGGTTCTTTGTTCATGCAAGTGGATGTCAAACACCTTAAACATAATGCACAAACATCTGAAGACGTAAGGTGAATGAAAACTGCAAAGACACTGTAATGAACTTAAATGCGGACCGGTGCTTGCCTAAATGCGAGTCTGAGTCTATGTTATTTTCTGGCAGCTGGACTTCCAAAGCTTCCCACTGCTCCTCGACTTCAGTTACTACACATTATGCATATACTATATATGAATGACTTTGAAAATAATCAATATGCTTAAGGTCATCAGCAAATATCTTATGATCAAAATAAGATAATGATCTTAATTGGCCTTGGGACTTTTGTGGTAGATACTAGTGACCATAGTGAAGACTCTTGCAAAGAACAGGAGATGATCAAGGAAGTTTGTTGTTCCTAAAAATTATGGTAAGCAATAACCTTCTCTAATTTTTGGTTGAAATCTAGGAGATCTATCATGGCTACCAGTGGTTGTACCGTGTAGAGGGGATCTCACTGGTTCTAGAAAAATTTGTTTTACAAGTTTCTAAGCTTCCTACAGGGAGAAACTGATTTTACAAGTTTGGGGAAATTTCTGAAATTGATTTTATTTTTCTCAATTGATAACTATATAGAGATTTGGAACACTGAGCAACCCAGTAAATGATGTCCAATGAACTTGAAATTTTTACTGGATATAAAGTAAATTTTGGAGAGTGGCCTTCCCAAATTTGGGAATTTTCTAAGAAGCAGAACTGTAGGAATGAATTCTATAAGAATTTTGGTTACCTGAATTATGGTACAATTTCTATGGACTTCCATACAAATCCAAGTGCACCACTCGAAAGTATTCTTCATGCTGGTTCTAACAGAATTTATTTGGGAATTGTTGGACAATTCTACTAGGAGTTTTGGATTTTCCAATTTGGGGCAAAATCTGGAATAAAATTTCAATTGGAAATTATTTGAATAAAGGGTTGGGCCCATGGATATGAAATGGGGCAATCGGGTTGAAGCCACACGGGGGCCACAGAATCAACCCGCATAGCCGCACTGGATCCGTGTCCACAGCTGATCTGCGCGCTCGCACGTGTCACCGACACGTGGGGCCCGCAGTCTTCGTCTTACTCGCGATGCGCCGCTCGGCCGCGGTGGCGCTGCACCGGCGAGCTCGCCGCAACGGCTGCGTTGACCTCCACTCGCCTCGGTATTGACCGCCAAACCATAAAATCGACCACACAACACGATGGTGAGGTCCAATTGCGGCGGCGATGGCCAGAGATGGCGGTGCGACGACGGCGGTAGAGCTAGTGTTTCGGCTATCGTCGGAATCGCATGGGGATGGCGCAAAAGGCTCAGGAAAAAGCTAAAAACATTCCTGGGAGCATGAGGGTGATGATTTTGATGTTAGGAAGGGGTGACATCGCCGGCAAGTTAAACTTCATTGATGGACCGACGGGTTTCTATTGGCGGTGGGGAAAACTTGAATATCTCAAACTTCATCAGATGGCGTCTACTGATTATTGGCAGGGGGGTGCGCTAGGAGGTACTAAATATAATCCTTAACTGGACTGAAGAATTATTACATGTAGAAACAGAATTAAACCGAGAAGTGAGCTAGTTCAATGGCAAAGGCCGAAAGAAAAACTGGAAGATACTGCTCGATACTGAATGAAAAGAGGCATGGCTTTTAGCGTGAGAAAGAGCTTGGGATGGCGATCCTTTTTGCTGTTGAGGTTGAGTTGTGGTGCCGCTTTTTGAGGACTGGCGATGGTGGAGCAGAGGCGGCGTTCGTCCTCAACTTTGGTGGTCTCCGCGGAACTCCAAATACGGCCAACACAATGAGCAAAACGCTAAGCGAGTTGGCGTAGAAGATGGAGCACAGACTTGGCGCCAACTTTGCTGTTTGCATCAAAGGAAATAGAGGTAAGACCGAGGTGCTTACCGGGAGGAAATGGAATCGGCGGTGTTGGGCGATGGCGGCGCGAAGCTGAGATGATGCTCGACGCCGACGGCCAGGCAACGAGTATTTATAGGATAGAGGTGTGTTTAGGCCACGCAGCTGCCTGCTTGCATGCGGTGTTGCGGTGGCGAGCGCTCCCGGCGTCGATCGGCGGGGACAGCCGTATACAGAGCACGTCCGACGGTTCAGCCGAGTGTGTGAGGCTGACAGTGGGTCCCACCACCCCTTATCCTCTTCCCCTCTCTGCAACTTTAATTCTCTTACCAAACTTGATCCAAAAATTCCAGATTTTTGTGGAGAAGCTCAAATAAATATCTGGAACTTGATTACAAAGCTGGATTTCGAATTGGAACAAGTTTCATTTGAATTCCAAATTTGAATTTGAAATTTAAATGAAATTCAATGGGGTCACTGAATTAAATAGCAAATGAGTTTCAAAAATTGTGAAACTTTAGGAATAAGTCAAGAAAGTTATGTTGACCATGATAGTGTGTTCAAATCTTGATGTTCAAATGAGTTGAACATAATTCAAAATTTGAACTCTAAACATGGCTTGAATTTGCTAAGCGTCTCAAATAAAATAGCAAATGGATTTCAAAAATCTTGAAACTTGGTAGGAAGTCTATTTGGAATATTACGAGGTGTTGGAAAAATTTATAGCCCCATATTTCAATATTTTGGCAGGGTCTAAATGTACAGTGCTATATTCAAATTAATTTGAACATATTAGTAAAGCATAGTAATTTGCCCTAGATATTTTTATTCAATAGCTTCCTAAATTTGTAGAAAGGTCACTTAAACTATTCTAAGGCCATTTGTGAAGTTCATTCCTCCTGTTACTAATATTTCAGTAGGAGTGAAAGAAAGATTATTGATGATATCAAGTTTATGTGTACAACCATAATTGATCTTTACTATGGTTGACAACCAACTGGTATTGAACTTGATGATAAGGAAAACTGGGATTTTACATCCCCCCTTAAAAGAATCTCGTCCCGAGATTACAAAGGAAGGATAAAAGAAAAATACCTAACGAATATATGCCGCTAACAAGTCCGTATAGTTTGTTCTAAGATATTCCTCGCTTTCCCACGTTGCTTCTTCAGCGGTGTGGTTGCCCCACAAGACCATGTAGAAATGCAAGGTGCGGCTTCTTGTGGTGCGAGTATTCTCATTGATTACCTGGGTTGGATGCTCAGAGTAAGTAAGATGTGGTTGGAGAGCTTTCAAATCCTCCATACGGACGTCAGCTGGGGCCTTGAGACATTTCCGCAATTGTGAAATGTGAAACACATTGTGGACCCCAAAAAGCGATGCTGGCAGCTCTAGCTGATAGGCCACAGATCCGCATTGTTCAATTATTGCGAACGACCCAATGAAACGTGGAGCTAGCTTCCCTTTTACTCTGAAGCGATGAATTCCTTTCATTGGGGATACACGAAGATAAATGTGATCCCCGACATCGATGTGAAGGGGTCGATGCCATTTGTCCGCATAGCTTTTCTGACGAGACTGAGCAGCCTTGAGGTTGGCTTGAATAACTCGTACTCATTCTTCGGCTTCATTCACCAAGTCGATACCATATATCACTCGTTCACCGGATTCACACCAGTTCAAGATGTGTGGCACTTCCGGCCATACAGAGCTTCATATAGTGCCATCTGGATGCTATCCTGATAACCGTTGTTATATGAAAACTCTGCCAACGGTAGGTCATCATCCCAATTCTTACCATGGTGGATGGCACAGGCGCTGAGCATATATTCTAGCACTTGGTTTACTCGCTCCATTTGACCATCAGTCTGAGGATGGTAAGCTGAGCTTCAAATCAACTTGGTACCCAACGATGCGTGGAGCTGCTCCCCAAATCGAGCAACGAATACAGCTCCATGATCTGAGATAATGGTGCGAGGTACTCCATGTAAGCACACGATTCTAGCAATATACAACTCTGCGTACATTGGGGCATGGTAGTTGACATTGACGGGTATAAAATGAGCCGACTTGGTCAATCGATCAACTATCACCCAAATGGAATTATGCTTACGAAATGTGAGAGGCAATCCTGAATGTGGCCTAGAGGGGGGGTGAATAGGCCTTTTTGAAATTTGTTGGAACCTGCAACACTTAACAAGCAGATCAAAACCAGAGATATCGGACTAGTCCGGTAAAGTGCGGACTAGTCCGGTGTGTACCGACTAGTTTGATTAAGTTTGATCGATCAATTTGATTCTTTGATGTATGCAACGGAATTATACAGTTAATTGAAGTGTTGCAAGATTATGGACTAGGATATATCACAATTCAATCTTCTACTTAATGATTCAACGTAAAGTAACAATATTGATTCAAAACCTAGATTATTGTGATGAATAAGAATGATGAACACAAAGCAAGAACACAAACGATTTATCCCGTGGTTCGGCTCCCACAGAGGCAACCTACATCCACGTTGAGGAGTCCACAAAAGGACCGAGTCTTCTCCAACCCTACCCTCGTCGGATCGCCACGAAGGCCAATCCTCTTCTCTTCTCACAAAGGGTAAATAACCAAATTCAAGGGGCCTTCTCACACGTTGCGGGCTCCCCTATATTACAATGACAACTCCACCAAGAACACACTCAAAAGATTACAATTAAAATCATAGGAGTGTGTTAGAGAATCAAACCAAGAGCTCAAGTGTGATGAATCGTGTCTCTCCAATGTTCCAAAGTGTATCCTCAAGGGATTGATCTTTTTGGCTTTAGATTTCATGGAGAGATGTGTTTTTGATGCTCTTGGGAGGTGTGATGGCGCAGGGGTTCAGAGAGGTTAAAGTTGGGCTGTGCACCTATATTTATATGGGGTTTCTAAAAGTGACTGTTAGGGTTTAGAAAGATCGGAGTAGTCCAGTGTGCTGTGTGTAGCAAACCCTAAGTGTCCCAAAATATCGGACTAGTCCGGCTAGGGGTAGACTTGTCTGATTTCGCTTCTGGAAATCTTCGGACTAGTCCGATAGACATCGGACTTGTCCGGACAGTGAAACCATATGTGGTTATGAGGACAAGTCCGGACTTGGAGGACTTGTCCGATTTAAGTCATAGAGTTTTTCGGACTAGTCCGTGCTAATATTAGACTTGTCCGATTGACATCAGAAAGATATCGGACTAGTCCGGTGTGTGATTGGACTTGTCCGATCTTGTGTGACTTGTGATGTGTTTGGAGGACTAGTCCGCACTGGGAGGACTAGTCCGATTCTAGTCAGAGAGATATCGGACTAGTCCGATGGATATTGGACTTGTCCGATCTTGTGCAGAGAGGATATCGGACTAGTCCGGTGTCAGTCGGACTAGTCCGCTCCTGTATAAATTTGTGCAATGTGTGTGTTTATTTGTGATTGAGCTCTTGGGGTGTGTTTCCTTAACACACTCCACACACAATGATCTACTACACTTGTTCCTTGAGCTTTTCTCCACATTGTTCCTAATTTTCCCTTCTTTTTGGCACTTTGCTTATTTTCAACTTAAAACCTATGCTCATCTCAACAAAGTTGTTAGGATCTCATTTGCTTGTCATAAATCATCCAAAACCCACAAGGGATTCCTAGATGCACTTTCAATCTCCCCCTTCTTGGTGATTGATGACAACCAATTGAGATTTCACAAAATATGATAAAAATTGAGATTTTCATAAAGTATGCACATATGAGTCTGAAATACATCAAGCAATGAAAACATAATCCATATTTGCATTCTTTATGGTGGGATGCATGACTAAGTACATTGAAACAATGAGAATGACATAATCGACATTAATCAACCAAAGCCAAGCATATATGTCATTCTAGGAGCAACAACACAATTTTCAACAATTACTTCTCAAGTAGATCAAAATAATGCATCACAGGACCATAATCATCATAAGAACATAGTAGATGCTTTACAACCCACAAAATAGTCAAAAGGCATAAAAGAGAGCTCTCTCCTCGCATCGTACATCTAAGACTAAGACTCCCCCTCAATCTATCCCCCTTTGGCATAAAGACACCAAAAAGAAGGAGAGGAGGGACCTAAAGTCTTCACTCCTAGCTGTCAGTCCTCTCATCGTCTTCATCGTCGTCTTCGGGCTGATGAGGAGGAGGAGGAGGTGCGGAGCCACTCAAGCCCCCAATGCCAAAGTAGGCAAGCTCGTAGTGGGTCAAGGGCCTGAGCTCGATGAAGTCGGAGTCTGAATCATCGGAGATTACCAGAGATCCAATGGGCTCAATCTCCAGTTTTTGGCATATCTGCTTCACATTGGCCTTGACATACTTCATGTCTTCTTTTCTCCTTATGTTGAGATTATGGGCCTTTACCTCGGCCTTTCTGCAGGAAGCAAAGATGGCAGCCAAATATTTGAATATGCCACTTGCAGATCCTTTTTGAGGGGCTACCCTAGTGGCAGGGGCAGCCCTTGCATCTTCACTTCTTCTTGCCGGAGCCTCAGGATTGGAGGCCGACAAGGGAGCAGCCTGTACACTTGGCTTTTGAGGCATCTGAGGCCTCAAAGGGAGGTGCTCCACATCTTTGACAAACTCAATCCCAATGACTTTCTCAATCACAAACATCAGATATGGAGCGTAGCCACATGACCTGTTGGGTGTGCAAGATATGTTGACCATGTCATTCCAAATGTAATCAGCCACATCAAACTAACGGTCCTTGCTTAGGACCCTCATCAGGGTCCGGAGATAACCCTGCACACTCCCGGTATCTCCATCCTTGGGAGCAATAGTCTTCCTCAAGACTTTGTTCAGAACCACAAAGAAAGGCTTCATGTTCTTTGTGGAGGGAGGGTTGAACTTTGAGTTTGGCTTATAAAAGAATTTCATCCTGTCCTTCTCAATGACACCTATGTTGTGGATGATCAAGCTGTCATGTCTTGAGGTGTCAAGGTGAAGCAGGCTTGCAAAATCATCTTGAGTTATACTGTACTTGGATCCGTGAGTCATTCAAGTAACACTTTCTTCATCTTCACTTGAGAAATGGCAAGTTGCAAAGAATTGAGCTATGACTTCATCATTCCAGTTGTTCCTAAAGGCAAAGAGATCCTTTAGTCCATGCCTCTCAACAGCATCCACCACTTTAATAAACGGGGAGCAACCCTTCTTCTCAAAATGGGCCCAATCGATCCATTGGCTGCGCACTACCGGTGTCTTCATGGGGAGGTACACAGACTTGTAGAAATATGCATGGAAATTGCACCAAAATCTTCCGTCAGCAGCTTGCTTCGGACGGCCATACCAATCAATGCTTCTGAACTTCACAGTCGATTCGCTGCCCTTCCCATTGAATCTTTCTTTAGTGGGGTCCCTGACCCCTTCCCTTGGAGCATGCAGCTTTAGGGGGCCAACCGGGCCCGTTGCTATTCCCTTGCCCTTGCCCTTGGCTTGGTGAGGGCCACTCGCTGCAGCAGCCTTGGAAGCTGGCTTCTTTGCCAGCACCTTCCGACGAACCTGAGGAGGAGATGGAGCTGGCTCGGAAGGACGCTCTTGGCATTTCTTGCCAAGGCTCGTCGAGGGCCGAGGTGCCACCTCATGGTCCATCTCGGCCTCAAAATCAGAAATCTCATCATTTGTGCTCGACATGTCCTGAGAATGAATTGTGTAAGGCATCAATGAGAATTGATGATTCAAGGCATGGGTGAGAAAGAATAACAAGGCATTGCATTGAGGAATTGACAGGCTAGGTTTTGAGTTCAGAAAATTCGGACTTGCCCGGTGTACAGGCACGGACTAGTCCGAGGTGACTGGACTTGTCCTTGCATGGACCGGACTAGTCCGGTATTCATCCTCAAAAGCCTAAGCAACAAGACAAATGGTGATTCCTAATGCACAACTAGCTTAGCATAAACGTAATACATCAAGGAGGCATGTATATAGTGAGGAATGCTAGGCTATTCGATCAACAATGAAGAAAATCGAGATTTCTAGGGTTTGGGCGAAAATTACCGAAGAAATCGCTTGAATCTCGAAGAGGGAGATGTTGAAGGCCGGACAAGTCTGAGAACTTCAATCTTCGAGCAATGAAGCTTGATTTCCACCCAAATGCGAAGCCTTTTGGTGGAGGGGATGCAAAATCGCCTTGGGAGCTCGAGTTTGAGAGAGAGAGAGAGAGCGCGTGAGGCAAGTTGTGAGGGTGAGGAAATTAGGGTTTGGCGGCGGCTAGGGTTATGGACACGAAAATCAGACATGTTCGGAGGTGACTGGACTAGTCTGAACTTTTCCAGAAGCTATATCAGACTAGTCCATGGTCTACCGGACTAGTCCGGCCTAACCGGCGCTCTGTGGACTAGTCTGCAAGAGTGGACTAGTCCGGGTAACCACAGACTAGTCCGTGGTCACCAGGCAAGAACTTCTTAGCCCATTCATATATATTTGAAGGTACATATTTAGAAAATAGGGAGGGAAAACAAATCAACTAATCTTGATGAATATGATCAGTAAGCATACAACAATCAAGCAATGACCGTAATTCACCAAGATCTATTAATTGACATAGTTTTTCGGAGAAAATTGAGAGAGATGATCACAATCCAATCAACATATTTTGAAGAAATCTATGCAACATTTCAAGCCACACTCCGAGCATCAAGAATATTTAGTTCATTTCGGAGTTCACAAAATCGTTTTTCATCAAATGGCTTGGTGAATATGTCGGCCAATTGTTATTCGGTGTTGACATGGGAAATGACTATATCTCCTTTCATGGAGTGGTCTCTCAAGAAGTGATGCCTTATGTCTATGTGTTTGATTCTAGAGTGCTCAACGGGATTAAGGGCAATTTTAATGGCACTCTCATTATCACAAAGGAGTGGAATACGGTTCATATTATAACCGTAATCCCTTAGAGTTTGCCACATCCAAAGGAGTTGTGCACAACAACTCCCGGCTGCAACATACTCCGCTTCGGCTGTGGATAAGGCAATGGAGTTTTGTTTCTTGGAGGACCAAAAAACTAGGGATCTACCTAGGAATTGGCATGTACTGGAGGTACTTTTTCTATCTACTTTGCATCGGCATAATCTGCATCTGAGTAGCCAATGAGATTGAATTTTGAGCCTTTTGGATACCAAAGACCAAGGTTGGGTGTATGAACTAAATATCTCAAGATCATTTTTACGACTGTCAAGTGACACTCCTTAGGATTGGCTTGAAATCTTGCACACAAACATACACTCAACATAATGTCTGGCCTAGATGCACATAAATAGAGTAGACATCTAATCATGGAGCAATATACCTTTTGGTCGACGCTAGGTCCATCTTCATTGAGGTCCAAGTGTCCATTTGTTGCCATGGGAGTCTTTATGGGCTTCGCCTTGTCGATCCCAAATTTCTTGAGTATATCTTGAGTGTACTTAGTTTGGCTTATGAACGTCCCTTCCCTTTGTTGCCTTACTTGGAATCCCAAAAAGTACTTTAGCTCTCCCATCATAGACATCTCAAACCTGTCTGTCATAATTTTACTAAATTCCTCACAAAAAGATTTATTAGTTGAACCGAAGATTATATCATCAACATAGATTTGGCAAACAAAAATATCATTGTCAAAATTCTTTGTAAATAGTGTATAATCTACTTTGCCAATCTTAAAGCCATTTTCATTTAAGAAATCTCTAAGACACTCATACCAAGCTCTAGGAGCTTGTTTGAGGCCGTAGAGAGCCTTACGCAATTTAAATACGTGGTCGGGGAACTCTTCGTCTTCAAACCGGGGGGTTGCTCCACATACACCTCCTCCTTGATTGGTCCGTTGAGGAAGGCGCTTTTCACATCCATTTGATAGAGCTTGAAATCATGGTGAGTAGCATATGCAAGTAATATTCTAATAGATTCAAGTCTAGCTACGGGAGCAAAGGTCTCATCAAAATCAAAACCTTCGACGTGTGAATACCCTTTGGCCACAAGTCGTGCCTTGTTCCTTGTCACCACCCCGTGTTCATCTTGTTTGTTGCAGAAGACCTATTTGGTGCTGACGATGTTGGATTTGGGTCCTTCGACTAGTTCCCACACCTCGTTTCTCTTGAAATTGTTCAATTCTTCTTGCATTACCACCATCCAGTCCGGATTATTCAATGCATCCTCAACCCTGCGTGGTTCCAAAAAGGATACAAACAAATAGTGCTCACAAAAGTTAGCTATACAAGATCTAGTGGTTACTCCCTTTTGGATGTCACCGATGATATTGTCGATTGGGTGATCCCTTTGGACGCATTGGTGTACTCTTGGGTGTGGTACTTGCTGTCTTGAATCTTCATGATCATCTTCTTCCCCCCCTAAATGATTGCCTTCATTGACTTGTTGATCATCTTCACTTTCTTGAGGTTGATCTTGTATGGAAGCTCCCCCTTGATCATTGGTCTCCTCTTGTAGTTCGTTTTCCTCATGGATATGTAGAGGTGGATCTTGTGGTCGAACTTCGCCTAACGCCATTCTTCTCAATGCTTGTCAAGGAGATTCTTCTTTATCTAGCACAAATGGATCAACTTGCTCTTTTTGGGAGCCATTAGTTTCATCGAACACTACGTCACATGCTACTTCAACAAGTTCGGAGGTCTTGTTGAAAACACGATAGGCGTAAGTGTTCGAATCATGACCAAGCAAGAAACCTTCATCAGACTTCGAAGCAAACTTTGAAGTCCTAAGCTTCTTGTTCAAGATATAACATGGAGAACCGAAAAATCGAAAATATGAAATATTAGGCTTGTTACCGGTAAGTAGCTCATAGGATGTCTTCTTGAGTAGTCGATGAAGATAAAGTCGATTTATGGCGTGGAAGGGGCTGTTAATCGCTTCCGCCCAAAATCGATCCGAGGTCTTGTACTCATCGAGCATTGTTCTCGATATCTCTATGAGAGTTTAGTTCTTTCTTTCGGCAACTCCGTTTTGTTGAGTGGAATACGGAGCTGAGAACTCGTGCTTTATGCCTTATTCATCTAGGTACTCCTCCACTTGTGTGTTCTTGAACTCTGTGCCGTTGTCGCTTTTAATGTTCTTGATTGTCAATGTGAATTCATTTTGAGCTCACTTGAAGAACTTCTTAAGTATTCCTTGTGTTTCTGA
Organism: Tuctoria greenei; assembly: GCA_036927565.1. NCBI lineage: Eukaryota > Viridiplantae > Streptophyta > Magnoliopsida > Poales > Poaceae > Tuctoria > Tuctoria greenei. The sequence continues at coordinate 79,685,977 of JAYESD010000009.1, read as the reverse complement.
CTTGTCATGCAAATAGAAAACCCAAGTGAAGCGAGAAAAATCAACAACAACTACTAAACCATATTTGTTACCGCCGATGCTTATGTAGGCAATTTGACCAAATAAGTCCATGTGAAGTAGCTCGAGCGGTCTTGTTGTAGTCATGACGTTCTTGGCTGGGTTAGGTGCTCCAACTTGCTTCCCGGCTTGGAACGCGCTACAAGGCCTGCCTTTCTCAAAAATAACATCCTTCAAACCTCGGATGTGGTCGCCCTTGAGGAGTTTTTGAAGGTTCCTCATACCAACATGCTCTAGCCGTCTATGCCACAGCCAACCCATGTTGGTCTTTGCAATCAAGCATGTGTCAAGTTCGGCTTTATCCTTGTTGAAGTCAACAAGATAAAACTGTCCCTTTAACATACCCTTGAATGCAATGGAACCATCACTCCTCCTAGAGACGGTCACACCCTCGTTAGTGAACAAGCAATTATAACCTTTGTCACATAATTGAGATATAGACAACAGGTTATAATCTAAGGAATCAACATGTAATACATGAGAGAGTGTGTGTTTAGATGATATGGCAATTTACCAGTACCGAGCACCTTTCCTTGACTATTGTCTCCAAAGTAGATGCCTTCGCTTGGATCCTCATTTGCTTCATATTCAACAAACATCCTCCTTTCTCCGGTCATATGGTTGGTGCAGCCAATGTCTAGCACCCATTTAGATCCACCGGAGGAATAGGCCTGCAAAAACAAATTATGCCTTGGTTTTAGGTACTCAAGCTTGCTTGGGTCCTCGGAGGTTAGTCACAAGAGATTTGGGCACCCACACATGAGACTTGGTGTTCCCATGGTGTGGCCCAACATAATGAGTATAAACTTTGCCAAAATTATTTCTCATTAGGACATACGATGCATCAAAGGTTCTAAATAATAATTGTTGTTGTTTATACACAGAACTAGTCTGGGAGGTCGGACTTGTCCAGAGGACCGGACTTGTCCGGACCTTGACCGGACTAGTCCGGTGTTCATGTGTGTTGTACTTATTAATTTTTGATTTTCCAGTTTGGAAGACTTCTCCCTTTACAAAGACATTGCTATCCCTGTTATTCTTAAGGCTTCTAGCTTGTTGCTTTTCACCATGAGAGTAACCAATGCCATATTTGACATTTGGAGGTCTTGTGACCAAGTATGCACTACGTGCATATTTGATCTTCTCCTTGTCAAATATGCCAGTTTGTGCAGGATGCTTGTCCTTGGTGGAGGGTGACTTGTCTTTCAAACTGTTGTCAGTTTTACCACATGTACAAGTAGAAGCAACTTTAGTTTCAATGGGTTGAGAAGGTGAACTTGAAGAGGATGAAGGGTCACTTTGATTGAGTGACTGAACTTGCACTTCAAGGATCTTGTTAACCTTGATCAGGTTAGCAAGTTCGTCCTTGATTGCAGCATTTGAGTCGTTTAACTCCAAGCAAGTTTCCATGCTTGAAGCTAACTAAACCTCTAGTGACTTGCTTCGATCCTTTTCAAACTCTAGAAGTTTGTCAAGTTCGACATGTTCCTTCTTTTGGGAGATAATCATGTCCCCATGACGATGTATCAACCTCTCCTTCTCAACAAGTTGATCAAGTAAAAATTTCATTTTTGTGACAGTTTTCCTATCTAATCCAATAAGCATATCCTCATTATCACTATTGATTTCATCATCGCTATAATAGGAATGCACGGAAGGGGGTTTGGTGTTTATCTTGCGTTTACCTTCTTTGGCCATGAGGCAAGTGCCATTTCCCTTCCATGCGCCGAGTGTAGGAAAGAGAGTAGACTTTTTGGATGTCTTCTCGATGGCTAAGCTAGCCATCTCTTCTTCTTCGGATGATGAGGAATCATCATTTGAGTCCCACTCTTTCCCTATGTCCGCTTGTTCGGCTTGTTTCTTCTTCTTGAAGAATTTCTTTGGTTGAGGCTTGGCTTCTTTGGTCTTCTTCTTGTTCTCTTCATATGGGCAATCAAATATAAAGTGGCTATACTCACCACAATTATAGCATGCCCGCCTCAACTTTGGCTTTGTTCTTTCCTTGTACTTCCCTTTGCTTGATTTAGTACCTTGTTTCTTCTTCATTATTCTCTTGAATTTCTTCATGAACAGTATCATGTCTTCTTCATCTAATTCACTGCTATCATCATCACTGTCTTCTTCTAGCTGAGCTTCTCGAGCTTCTTTAGATAGGGGCTTGAGGGTGGACTTCAAAGCAACCCCTTTCTTCTTTGCTGAGGTGAGGTTGGCAATTTCCTTGACATGCTTTGCTTGTTTTTCGATCATCTCGAAATTGATGATTTTTCCAAGTAATTCATCCAGAGTCATTCTCTTATATCTGGGGCTTTCTCTAATCATTGAGCATAGGGTAACGTTGCGAGGCATGAAAGCTCTAAGGATGAGCTTCACCACCTCGTGGTCATTCCATTTCTTGCTTCCGGATGATCGAACCTTTTTGATGAGTGTCTTTAATAGGTTGTACATATCTTTAGGTGACTCGTCTTCTTCGATTGCGAATATTCCTAATTCGCCTTCAATCATTTCGATCTTTGCTTCATGCACATGACAGTCACCTTCATATGCAGTTTGCAATGTGTCCCATATCTCCTTCGTAATCTCGAGTCCATCCACCTTTGTGAACTCGTCCCGACTGAGCGAAGAGGTAATGACTGCCGTGGCTTGAGAATTTCGATGAATTTCCTGCTCTTGGCTTGGTGTAAGTTCTTCATCGTTGTTCGGGATATCTATCCCTGTGCACACAATATGCCATAAACTTGGATTGAGGGAAATTAGATGCATCTTCATATTTTGCCTCCACATAGAGTAATCACTTCAATCGAAGTGTGGGGCTTTTCCTAGAGGGATAGATAAATAATGATTATTGCTGGGATTTAGACGATCATAGTTGAAAGGATATCGGGAGTAGTCGTGTGACTACTCCCCTTCTTCTTCTCTTCAATCTTTACTTTCCCTTTGGAAAGTGTCTTCTTTCTTAGGAGCGCCTTTAGTTCCAGCGTCTCCTCATCGTCGTCCTTGAAGTCTTGAATGGCTTCGAGGAGCTTTTCCACCTTTTGGTTCTTGTCATCATCAACCTTTTCTTGGTTGTTGCTCTTGTGGACGTCCTTCATGTCCGACATGATCTATTAGAGCAGTTAGTCTCTTTCTTGAAGAACCTGCTCTGATACCAATTGAATGTGGCCTAGAGGGGGGGGGTGAATACGCCTTACTGAAATTTGTCAGAACCTACAACACTTAACAACCAGATCAAAACCAGAGATATCAGACTAGTCCGGTAAAGTGCAGACTAGTCTGGTGTGTACCGACTAGGTTGATTAAGTTTGATCGATCAATTTGATTCTTTGATGTATGCAGCGGAATTATACAGTTAATTGAAGTGTGGCAAGATTGTGGACTAGGATATATCACAATTCAATCTTCTACTTAATGATTCAATGTAAAGTAACAATATTCATTCAAACCCTAGATTATTGTGATGAATAAGAACGATGAACACAAAGCAAGAACACAAACGATTTATCCCGTGGTTCGGCTCTTACAGAGGCAACCTACATCCTCGTTGAGGAGTCCACAAAAGGACCGAGTCTTCTCCAACCCTACCCTCGTCGGATCGCCACGAAGGCCAATCCTCTTCTCTTCTCACAAAGGGTAAATAACCAAATTCAAGGGGCCTTCTCACACGTTGCGGGATCCCCTAGATTACAATGACAACTCCACCAAGAACACACTCAAAAGATTACAATTAAAATCACAAGAGTGTGTTAGAGTATCAAACCAAGAGCTCAAGTGTGATGAATCGTGTCTCTCCAATGTTCCAAAGTGTATTCTCAAGGGATTGATCTTTTTGGCTTTAGATTTCGTGGAGAGATGTGTTTTTGAGGCTCTTGGGAGGTGTGACGGCGCAGGGGTTCAGAGAGGTTAAATTTGGGCCGTGCACCTATATTTATATGGGGTTTCTAAAAGTGACCGTTAGATTTTAGAAAGATTGGAGTAGTCCAGTGTGCTGTGTGTAGCAAATCCTAAGTGTCCCGAAATATCGGACTAGTCTGGCTAGGGGCAGACTTGTCTGATTTTGCTTCTGGAAATCTTCGGACTAGTCCGATTGTCGGTACCCTGCATACCGGATATCCCTTGGGATCGCAAAGATCATAAGGAAACTCCATCTACCAGATTTGAAGACCTCTGAGGGCCCCACATGTCAGCCGTAACTGGACCTGCATCCCCGACATGGTTAGTCCCAGGGTCGCCACATGTATCAAAGACCGGAGCTATCGCCCACACATGGGAAAGCTCCAGACTAGATACCAGTATGACACCCCCAGACCTAACCCCAGACAGAGGGAAGTTCCAGTACCGACACGTGTCCAACAGCACCAGACCTACCCGTCCACGACGGTAAGCTCCAGAGCTGCCACGTGTCCGAACCGTCGGACCTTCAACCTCAACAATCAGGCTGGTGGATCCCCAACAGCTCGGAGCTTCAAGGGGCAATCAAGGACTTCAAGACCCGATTAAGTGTCATTAATACCATATTAATGACACACGATCAGAAGGCCCTTAATACCAGTAACGGCACTGTCAAGACCCGTTACCACGCTATTAAGGGTAATTAATCTTATTAATTGTGTATCAAACATTAGTAACCACCAGGGCCACTTGTCGGGCCAGGCTAACTGTGTAACGACCGGTCCATGACTATAAAAGGACTGGTCGATGATACACAGAGGGGACCTCTCGGGAGACTCTCTCTCTGAGCTTTGGAGACACTTACGCTCTCACACATACTCACTCGCTCAATGTAACATCAACACACCCCGTGGAGTAGGGTATTACGCTCAGGCGGCCCGAACCACGTAAACCTCCGTGTCAATTTGCCACCATCTCTTGAATCTCTGCGCGCCCATTACCGAACTACAAACTCCACGGACTACCAAATGTAGTGTCGGGAGATCTGCCAGATTCAACCACCGACACCGATAGACATTGGACTTGTCCGGACAGTGAAACCCTAAGTGGTTATGAGGACAAGTCCGCACATGGAGGACTTGTCCGATTTAAGTCAGAGAGTTTTTCGGACTAGTCCATGCTAATATCGGACTTGTCCGATTGACATCAGAAAGATATCAGACTAGTCTGGTGTGTGATCAGACTTGTCCAATTTTGTGTGACTTGTGAAGTGTTTTGAGGACTAGTCCGCACTGGGGAGGACTAGTCTGATTCTAGTCAGAGAGATATTGGACTAGTCCGATGGATATCGTACTTGTACGATCTTGTGCAGAGAGGATATCGGACTAGTCCGGTGTCAGTCAGACTAGTCCGGTCCTGTATAAATTTGTGCAATGTGTGTGTTTATTTATGATTGAGCTCTTGGGGTGTGCTTCCTTAACACACTCCACACACAATGATCTACTACACTTGTTCCTTGAGCTCTTCTCCACATTGTTCCTCATTTTCCCTTCTTTTTGGCACTTTGCTTATTTTCAACTTAAAACCTGTGCTCATCTCAACAAAGTTGTTAGGATCTCATTTGCTTGTCATAAATCATCCAAAACCCACAAGGGATTCCTAGATGCACTTTCAAATCCCACGATGAGATGCATGCTGATGTCCTCCCATTTCCAGGCCGGTATGCTTAAAGGTTGTAGCTGTCCGGCTTTCTTCAGATGGTCGGCTTTCACCCGCCGACACGTATCACATTCAAATACGTACTTTGCTATCTCCCTGTTCATCCGAGTCCACCAAAATTTCTTCTTTAAGTCTTGGTACAATTTGTTACTTCCGGATGAATAGAATACTTGGACAAATGAGCTTCGTCCAAAATGTTCTTCCGAAGTCCCACATTGTGGGGCACCACGATGCGATCTTTGAACCAAATGGTACCGTTATCGTCACATCGGAAACACTTCATTTTCCCCTTCTTCATTCTTCGGCGAATATGCGATATGCCCTAGTCTTTCTTCTGAGCCTCAACAATTTCTTCCCTTATGGTAGGAATGAGAGCTAGATTGTAGATCACCCCATATGGAACCAAGTAGAGACTCAGTTCTTCTTCTTCTATCAAGGTGATAGAAAGATTATTGACATGGGACTTGCGACTCAGCGCATCTACAACTACATTCGCCTTGCCAAGATGGTAGTGGATCTCAATCTCGTAGTCTTTGGTGAATCCCAACCATCTTCGTTGTTGCATATTCAAGTCCTTTTGGGTGAAGATGTACTTCACGCTTTTGTGATCGATGTATAGATGCACTAGGTTTCCCAATAAATAGTGTCTCCACATCTTCAATGCAAGTACCACGACAGCAAGCTCAAGATCATGAGTCGGATAATGCTGCTCGTGGTTCCAAAGTTGCCGTGATCCATAAGCGATCATCCTTCTGTCTTGTATTAATACACAACCCAAGCCAATCCCAGATGCATCACAATAAACATCAAATGACTTGGTTGTGTCTGGTTGGGCTAATACCGACGCTATTGTGAGTTGTTTATCTAATGCTTGAAAACCTTCCTCACATTCCTTTGTCCATACGTACTTCTTCCCTTTCTTCGGAAGTTCCATCATTGGTTTAACTATCTTGGAGAAACTTGGAATGAACCTTCGATAATATCCTTCTAAACCCAGAAAGCTTCGAACTTCATGCACAAACTTTGGAGACTCCCATTTTAGTACTTGCTTAATCTTGCTTGGATCAACTGCAATCCCCTCAGCAGAGATGATGTGCCCTAGAAATGGCACTTGACTAATCCAGAACTCACATTTGCTGAACTTGGTGTACATCTTGTGGTCTCGCAATCGTTGAAGCACGATGCGCAAATGTTGTGCATGTTCTTCTTTGGATTTCAGATACACAAGGATGTCATCGATGAAAACCATGACAAACTTGTCCAATTCCGTCATGAACACCGAATTCATGAGATACATGAAATGGGCTGGTGCATTGGTCAATCTGAAGGACATGACAAGGTACTCATACAATCCATACCTCGTCGAGAATGCCAGCTTAGGTATATGCTCTGGTCAAATCCTGATCTGATGATATCCAGAGCGAAGATCCATCTTTGAAAATACTCTAGCACCCACCAATTGATCAAACAGAATATAGATGTGTGGTAGTGGATACTTGTTCTTGACCGTGACAACATTGAGTGGACAATAGTCCACACATGGTCTCAACATTTTATCCTTCTTTTCCACGAACAATGCAGAACAACCCCATGGTGATGAACTTGGACGAATGAAACCCTTGTCCATAAGTTCCTTCAGCTGCTCTTTCAGTTTTGCAAGTTCCTTAGGTGCCATCTTATACGTCTTCCTCGATATCGGCATTGTTCCCGGTACAAGTTTAATCTTAAACTCGACATCTCTTTTTGGTGGCATACCAGAAAGATCTTCGGGAAATACGTACGGATACTCACATACCACTGGAATGTCCTCAAGTTTACAGGCCTCAGTGTTGTAAGTAGTTGAAGTCACTTGGATAATACTCTCAAGAGTGAGAGCTTGGGGAGGGTGGAGTGGAGAATTCAGATATATTCTCTGAGGAATGATGTATGTAATAGCACCATTGTGTTGCAACAATGCCATCCCTAAGATGACATCTAGCTTCTGATGCTCCAGTAATATAAGAGAGGTAGGGTATATTTTCCCACCCAGATTAAGAGTTACCCTATGAACCATCTCATTTGCTACTACTCTCCCACCCGGAGAACAAATCATATATGGTGTTTTTGTGGAAATGATAGGCAACTTATATTGAATGACATAAGACTTGCTAATAAAGTTGTGGGAAGCACCAGAGTCAAAGAGAATGACTAGGGGATGACCAATGAGAGAGAACGTACCCGTGAGTATGGGTGCCCCTTTTGGAACATCCTCGATGGCGAGGTGGTGGACGTTGCAGGTTCTAGTGGCTGGCTTCTTGGGCTGGTTGCGGGGATGGTTTGCCCCCTGGTACGGTGATTGTCCTTCGCTCTACGGGCAGTCTTTGGCAAAGTGCCCCGTACGACCACACAAGAAACACGTATATGGGGCCTGAGCGGCACGGAAGGGAGGACGGAATCCGGATGCACGCGGTGGAGGTGGAAGTGCACGCGAAATCATCCCCTGTTGCTACTGTGGGCAAAAGCCGACATTATTGAATGGGCGACCACAAAGCATCGGTGGTCGCGATGGCGGCTGCCACCTCTGGCCGGATGGTGATCGATACACTATTCGGTACTTCTGAGGAGCACCCCCTCCACTGCCCTATGAAGCACTCCTTTTCTGCTTGTCGGAGAACGACTCCCTAGTGGCATCCTCCTGCACGATCATGACATTGACCATGTTGTTGAAGCTTCCGCTGTTGAACAAGACAAGCTTGTCCTGAATGTAGAGTATCTACCCGTTCAGTCGCTTGCCTCAAGGCTTCGACTTGCTCCTGAATAATTGCACCTTGAGTAAGAACCACCATATCGGATGCAGCCGCATACATTCCAAGTGTCGTCGAGGTTGTGTCGCCATATGGTGTATAGGCTGCAACCATACGACACTGCCACTCAAAACCAGCCACACCATGGACCGGAATAAGAGCAAATTGGGTCCCAGCCATGGCATCTTGATGAATCTCGCAAAGCTTCATAAGCGCCTCGCCCGCTGCAATTGCCCAAGTGTCCTCCAAATGAGCTCCCTCGATAGTAACCGAAGAAGGAGCCCATCCATAACGGCTTGGACTAGCAGGTATGTCGACCAAGATGGTTCATGACAGAACGCCTCTGTCAATCGTTTCTTGACCCCAATAGCATGGCATCTCGATGAAGCCAAACTGTTGGAGCACCTCCCGCAGCATACTCGGGAAGCCCGGACGGCTAGCGCAAGTGGAAAATATCCACCCGTCCGGTAATAGCATCATCACATACACCATCTAAAAATAAATATTTGAATGGTTCAAATACTCAAATCCAACAAACTATGTTGAAAATCAGATCATGGATGTGATAAATGAATTATGAAAACGAATTCAAATTCAACTGGCAAAGGAAACAACACCCTGGAACCCCATCACAGTTCTGTTCCAGCTGACCTTCCTGTACAAACTCAAAATTTTCATACAGGAACATCAGAACCAGATGTTGGGTTGAATACAAACGTTGTAGTACACTTTACAGCCTTTGCAGATTGTATTCATACAGCTCCAGGTGAGCTATGAAATAGAATATATACAGGTTTAAAATTGACCCACGTTTTCTGGAAATTTTGACAGAACCTCCCCTGTATATGTGGTAATTTCCACAATTTATAGAGGTATATCATGACAATATATTGAGGTAATGACAAAATAAACATTGTGTAACATCAAGTTAACAATCCATAAGTAAAAGGTTTCGGCCATGAAGCATTTGTTATGTAGGTATAGCGCGCTAATTCGAAACTATGTGCAAACTGTTTCAAGTTCTGGTCTGCCAGAACCAAGTTTGCAACCATAGGAATTAAACACAGCTACACCAAGATTCAGGCAATGAGTGCAACATAAAGTTGATAGAGGGCTTCCTAATATTTCCAGAAATGTATATATATGACCATGTCACTATTCTGGATCAAAAGCTAGAGTTATCTAAAACTTAACAGATGAACTAACTGTTGTTCAACAGCAGCCCTGCAGTTCACTGTTTTGAGTTCAAAATTTGAATTGCCTCAAATTCGAATCAGGAAAAAATTTAAATAAAAAACTGTATATCTCCTTCTACTGTTTTCAGATATGTATCAGAATAAGGCAGAAGATTTTCTACAGTGAGTTATTGCAAAAATACAGAGACTGGTACAATGGTAGGGTCATCTGGAGCAGTTTAAGAATACCCCAAATTTCAACAGATAATCAAGCTTTTATGCCTTGATGGTCAACAGGAAAGTTGTAGAGGTCTTTGAGAGCTTTCCATCCATATAGCATACCCCTATGTTTAATCCTAACTAACTAAGATTACAACCTGGCGAAGTTGAGCAAACTTCAGCCAGAAATCAAGAACCTTGGTTCTAACCCATTGTCGAGTTGAAACTCATTTTTGCAGAGTTCAAACCTACCAGCACCTCATAGTCAGACTTTCCAAAATGTAATGCAACCATTCTATCTTTGGGGATGGTCAAGTATCAAAGTCGATGCTGATGGTACTATGTGCCTCACCAAAGAAAATTCTAACCGGTATTTCCGGATATGTTTACAGGTGTCCCTAGTATCGTTCACTCGCAAATGTGTTCTACACGGGTCGCTACCGTAGTCGATGCTGCAGAAGACAAAAAATCCCCTTTCACACCTTCACACCTGAAGGGCGGCACGGGGAAACACGACAGACTGTCACAATAATAATATTTATGAAAGTGAATGCATACGACTCTGGTGTGAGTCGCCCTCGAGCGATGTCATGTCTCGAGGTACATTGCTGTACTATGTCTGTACAGCAAAGACTCGCGCACGAAACAACTTATACACGCTCGAGCATACGTGTTTCGCATGCTCCCATAGAACATGAATAGTTCTAGAGATGCATACTATCGGGTTATAAACCACCGAACGGGGTCTCCCACTAACTTTGAAGCACGCTGGGGTTCCGCGTGTCATAGGTTCTTAGAAACATGGAAAGCTTCAGAGACTCCTATTAACATTTCCGTGCCAAGCCATGGAAAGACTCCCATGCTACCTCTCGCATGGTGAGCTTACCGTAATTGATCCGCTTACGGTGGCGTACCTTACCTCTTACCTAACATCGAAGCGTCATTACAGAATTAATAACACATAAGTTAGTTTACCACCTTTATATCTTATACTAATAATACTCCTTATAAGGGCATATAGCTAATTCCACACTCAACAGTCCTAAATTTTGAAAATATGCTCTTTCAAGTACACTGTTCCCAATGATGCTCTGATACCATGACTGTGGGGACTGGAATCCCGACCTCCAAGGATCTCATTGGGTGGTGTCGTGCGATGCGACACCCAACAGTATACAAGAAAAGAATGGGAACGAATTACAATACCAAGTCTTTGTTTATAAACACAGCGGAAGTTTTACAATACTAAACAAAAGGAAAGATAACTATACATCATAGCTATGCTCTCGGCACTAGCTATGCAAAAACAAAGTCATCCATGTCCTGGATACTTCGCACTAGCAACACCCTACTTACGGCGGTGTGCAGGGTTCCCACTCGGCTGTAAACCCTGGAGGGGGTGCAGCCTCGTCATCGAACTCGTCATCAGTCGTATAATCTGCAAAAACTTGTTAACTGCAAACGTGAGCTTAAGGCTCAGCAAGACTAACCCGTCTCACTAGACATATGCGGGGGTGAATACTAAACATAGGTAAGGAATAGCATCAGGGACACACCTACAAGTGGATCCTTATAGTCACATTTTAAGTAGCACATGACATTCTTCAAGCATGACATATCATAGACTCCACAATCAAACAAGAAACCTTTACTGATGATATGACCTGCTCAAAGCACATAATGCTATTACAGGTAAAGTATGGGGAAACTGTGAACTTTTAATTGTGCTATCTCTAAGCCATACAAGGTTGCCAAAAATTATATTTCAATACATTGTATTCTCCCGACTTCTTCAATATTTACTACGTCATGACACAGTGAACAAGTGGTACTCTATTGCTGCGAGGGACAGTGATTGCAATCAGGACAAACCCGGTCAACACAACACATACGCACTTTCGAAAGCGCCTGTGAGCACTTACAACAGTACCTACATAGCACTTCAATACTAGTCGTATATGGCCACCTTTCACTAAACACTCGAATGTCAAACCGGTCGATCCGTCACGAGCAGGAGGTCACTACGTGGGGCGTACACTAATGTGCCCAGCAGCTGATTTACACCTCGCTACTCTCAACCTACGCCTATAAAATGGAATTGTATGCCTTGACAAACTAGTATCAAGCTACGTCAGCTTGCTGTAGCCCATTTCTCCAGTATGTCACCGGTACAATTCAAGCTTTTCCAGCGGGGCCGCACACAAAACGGTCCTCAATCGACACAAGCAGGGCTACGCACATGAGACCACGTCTCACTGCATCCTACCCGCTGCTCGATCTCAATTTAATATTCATAAGCCATTTTTTCATCCAATCCATCCGTGTGATAAAATCCTATCTCGCGAATAGATTCCCACTACTCGACTTCAACCGGATTCCTATGAATATAAGCATGGCAGTTACTACACGAGTCTGTGAGCTATTCTAACCACTCCCTATGTTCTTTGGTCATGCAAGTGGATGTCAAACACCTTAAATGTAATGCACAAACATCTGAAGATGTAAGTTGAATGAAAACTACAAAGACGCTGTAAGGAACTTAAATGCAAACAGGGGCTTGCCTGAATGCGAGTCTAAGTCTATGTTAGTTTCTGGCAGCTGGAATTCCAAAGCATCCTACTGCTCCTCGACTTCAGTTACTACACGTTATGCATATACTATATACGAATGACTTTGAAAATAATCAATATGCTTAAGGTCATCAGCTAATATCTAATGAGCAAAATAAGATAACGATCTTAATTGGCCTTGGGACTTTTGTGGTAGATACTAGTGACCATAGTGAAGAATCTTGCAAAGAACAGGAGATGATCAAGGAAGTTTGTTGTTCCTAAAAATTATGGTAAGCAATAACCTTCTCTTGGTCGAAATCTTGGAGATCTATCATGGTTACCAGTGGTTGTACCATGTTGGGGGGGGGGGGGTCTCACTGGTTCTAAGAAAATTTGTTTCACAATTTTCTAAGCTTCCTACATGGAGAAACTGATTTTACATGTTTGGGGAAATTTCTGAAATTGATTTTGTATTTTTCTCAATTTATAACTACATAGAGATTTGGAACACTGATCAACCCAGTAAATGATGTCCAATGAACTTGAAATCCTTACTGGAGATCAAGTGAATTTTGGAGAGTGTCCTGCCCAAATTTGGGAAATTTCTAAAAAGCAGAACTGTAGGAATGAATTCTATAATAATTTTTCTTACCTGAATTATGGAGCAATTTCTATGGAATTTCATACAAATCCAAGTGCACCGCTGGAAAGTATTCTTCATGCTGGTTCTAACAGAATTCATTTGGGATTTTTTGGACAATTCTACTAGGAGTTATGGATTTTCCAAGTTGGGGCAAAATCTGGAATAAAATTTCAATTGGAAATTATTTGAATAAAGGGTTGGGCCCACGGATTTGAAATGGGCCAATCGGGTTGAAGCCGCACGGGGGCCACAGAATAAACCCGCGTAGCCGCACTGGATCCGTGTCCACAGCTGATCCGCGCGCTCGCACGTGTCACCGACACGTGGGGCCCGTGGTCTTCGTCTTCCTCGCGACGCGCCGCTCGGCCGCAGTGGCGCTGCGCCGGCGAGCTCACCACGACGGCTGGGTCGACCTACACTCGCCTCGGTACTGACTGCCAAACCATAAAATCGACCGCACAACACGATGGTGAGGTCCAATCGCGGCGGTGATGGGCGGAGATGGCGGTGCGACGACGGCGGCAGAGCTAGGGTTTTGACTATCGTTGGAATCGCATGGGGATGGCGCAAAAGGCTCAGGAAAAAGCTAAAAACATTCCTGGGAGCATGAGGGTGATGATTTTGATGTTAGGAAGGGGTGACATCGCCGGCAAGGTCAACTTCGTCGATGGACCGATGGGTTTCTATTGATGGTGAGGAAAACTTGAATATCTCAAGCTTCATTCGGTGGCGTCTACTGATTTTTGGCAGGGGGTGCACTAGGAGGTACTGAATATAATCCTTAACTAGATCGAAGAATTATTACATGTAGAAACGGAATTAAACCGAGGAGTGAGCTAGTTCAATGGCAAAGGCCGAAAGAAAAACTAAAAGATACTGCTCGATACCGAATGAAAAGAGGCATGACTTTTACCGTGAGAAAGAGCTAGGGATGGCGATCCTTTTTTTTGTTGAGGTTGAGTTGTGTCACGGCTTGTTGAGGACTGGAGACGGTGGAGCAGAGGCGGCGTTCGTCCTTAACTTCGGTGGTGTCTGCGGAACTCCAAACTACGGCCAACACAATGAGAAAAACGCTATGCGAGTTGGCGTAGAAGATAGAGCACAGACTTGGTGCCAACTTTTCTGTTTGTATCGAAGGAAATAGAGGTAAGACCGAGGTGCTAACCGGGAGGAAATGAAATCGGCAGTGTTGGGCAACAGCGGCGCGAAGCTGAGATGGAGCTCGACGCCGACGGCCAGGGGACGGGTATTTATAGGACAGGGGGGTGTTTAGGCCACACAGCTGCCTGCTTGCATGCGGTGTCGCAGTGGCGAGCGCTCCCGGCGTCGATTGGTGGGGACAGCCGTATACAGAGCACGTCCGTTGATTCAGCCGAGTGTGTGACGCTGACAGTGGGTCCCACCGCCCCTTATCCTCTTCCCCTCTTTGCAACTTTAATTCTCTTACCAAACTTGATCCAAAAATTCCAGATTTTTGTGGAGAGGCTCAAATAAATATCTGGAACTTGATTCTGAAATTGGATTTCGAATTGGAACAAGTTTCATTTGAATTTTAAATTTGAATGAAATTCAATGGGGTCACTGAATTAAATAGCAAATGAGTTTATAAAATTGTGAAACTTTGGGAATAAGTCAAGCAAGTTATCCTGACCATGATGGTGTTTTCATATCTTGATGTTCAAATGAGTTGAACAGAATTCAAAATTTGAACTCTAAACATGGCTTGAATTTGCTAAGCGTCTCAAATAAAATAGCAAATGGATTTCAAAAATCTTGAAACTTGGTAGGAAGTCTATTTGGAATATTATGAGGTCATGGAAAAATTTATAGCCTCACATTTGAATATTTTGGAAGGGTCTAAATGTACAGTGATATATTCAAATTAATTTGAATATATTAATACTGCATAGTAATTTTCCCTAGAAATTTTTATTCAATAGCTTCCTAAATTTGTAGAAAGGTCACTTAAATTATTCTAAGGCCATTTGTGAAGTTCATTCCTCCTGTTACTAAAATTTCAGTAGGAGTGAAAGAAAGATTATTGATGACATCAAGTTTATGTGTACAACCATAATTGATCTTTACTATGGTTGACAACCAACTGGTACTGAACTTGATGATAAGGAAAACTGGGATTTTACACTTTTAGATTATTTCAAAAAGAATGAAACATCCTATGGAAGTAATTAAGTGAAACCCTAGGCTTCCATAAACGTTGTTTGCTAGATGTAGACCATTTTTCTAGATATAACAAACATAATTTTTGGCATCTAGTTTGGTCACATGTAGGGCTCCTAGTAATAGCCACTTGCAAAATCCTACTTTATGCTTCATGCATAGATAGGTGGCTATGACTATGTTCCTTAAAGGAGATGTTAGAGTAATTCGTGATGATGAAATGATAATCTTGTTTACCATGACTTAGAAATTCAAAGTTGCTACAGTTAAAGCCATGATGACACAATGGTTAGATTACATTTCAAAGACAATGCCAATTGAATGTACTTCATTTATTACCCATATTGCTACTAGGGTAGGAGCATTGGAATATACTTCATTCAGTACATTGAAACTGAACGAGAATTGATTAATGAAGATTATATAGTGCAAGGGCATGCCCTTAAGCATGATCATACTGACTCTTTGGTATTTTTCTATCCTGGCTTTGTTGATGAAATTCGGTTACCCAACCCAGATTTTCATTTGAACAAATGCCGGAGGCTAACCATTGATCTTATTGCCATCGAGGAAGCTAGAAGAAGCAATGTCTTTGGCAGTGTAACAAGGAACCGTGCAAGGAGTGCGTCCATGGGTATACCCCCGACAACCTCCCCAGTCTATGAGTAACAAGAGGAAGAGAACCCAATGGGTGATGCACCCGGATGGACTCAACCTAAACCGTATGAGACCGGAGGGTCATCTTGGCATGAATGGCCAAGTACGGGATGGGAGTCATCCCTATCCACTTCAAGCTCTAGCAGCTTGCCTCCTAAATAATTGAGAAGACATTGTTCCTTTTCAACTAGAAGTCAGCATGACTATAGCCAAGGAATGATGAATCTTACTAGACGTATGGGAGACCTTGAAGTGATGACGAGAGCCATCTACAACACACTCCAAGACCATGTCAAAGGAACTCAAGACTGGCAACAACACATGGACACTCAATTCACCAACTTCAACTCTATGCTACAACAACAGCAAGACGATCTCGCGGCATACTTCCGTCACCAAGGGTTCAACCCTTATCACGGAGGTAGTTGAAGAACAAGCTTGGGAGAGGACCCCCACTTGAGGTAACTTGTATCACACCCATTGCATATTTATTTTCCATTCACCCACCATTCACCTTGCATACAAAAATTTAAAAATAAGTAATGTAGATCTGCTTTCCATCAAATAAAGATGTGCAGTAAGAATGATTTAGAATTCACATAGATGAAATGATGAATAGTTGCTCCGTTTTATTTTCCTGAGTCCCTAGTTTACAACTTGCTACTCTCCAAATACTGCTTTTATTGGCTTAAATTAACTTTACCTTGATTTAGAAATTGTGGGTCGCAAAAACTTAATCTAATTCTAGGCTATTGTGAGATTTGAATTAGTAATATGGCTGCTATTCCTAGTTTGAAAGTGAAACTTAGGTTTCCTGAGAAAATTCAAAAAAGTTTTAAGTTCTCCTCAATTTATTGGAAATACCTACCAAAGCCGTATGATGTTTTACATTAATAAACCTTATGCGTATGCTATTTGCTTTCACATTGAGCCTAGTCAAACTAGTATAGTCCTATGTGAGAATTATTTCATTTATTCTGAATTGAAGACTTCACTTGCACATGCTATACTTCTACACTAGAAGTTAGCAAAACTCCATCGTATCATCATTCTGCAATAAAAAGGGAAAGTCCATGCTTTTCATGAATAATATTCTTTTCAAGTTTATTGCATAAAAAGGGAGTAGAAGACATGGCTACAAGAAAAATAAAAAGAGAATCATGCTTACATCATAAGCATGAGAAAAGAAGTAGCCATGATTCATCCCTGCAATAAAGAGAGTCCGCATCTCAACTTTACACATCCACTTCATCCCACATGCACAAGTTTTGATTCAAAAGTTTTGAATTGATTTCTCCTAAGGCTTACTCTTTTGACTTAGCAATATCATGTCTTACAAATATGCCTACTTACATTCCCTACCAAGCTCGACATATAAGCCATATTTAGTGGTAGGATTAGTATAGGCAAATGCCTTGGTGGGGATATATTTCCACTACACAAAAAGGAGTGATTGAGAGAATCAAATTAAGGTACTTAGAATATAAATTGAAACTCTCCGGAATTTAAGTGGAACTTGATATCTAGTCTATGCTTGCTCCATTTACTATTCTATCTTTCAACTACCCATGAATATAAAAAGCATAAGCCCCATAATGACTTGAGAAGAGTAGAGTACCATAGCTAATTTTTGCAATACTAGGTAGAGTATTTTGTTGTGCACTTGGTACTTTTAAAAGGTAGAACATTGTAGCAACTCCTGATCATCAATCTAAAGTCTTGACTTTGCTCGGGACGAGCAAAGGATAAGCTTGGGGGAGTTTGTTAACGTCTGTTATACCCCAATTTCACCCGTCAATATAACTCAATTATGTGAAGGATATGTCATTTCTTTCACACATCACCTTTCTACTTAACCTATTTCCACTTGTCCTTGGAAAAATTTGCATGTAGACTTTTTACAGGAATTGAGGTTAAAGAGAGGGAGGAATCCTAAACAGTACCATCCCAACCAATCCGGCGATGACACGTGGCATCACATGGATCCAGTGGCCAACAAACAGACGTATCCCAAAAGATCCAACATCGTATCACCCATATAATCCAATGGGACCAACCTGGAAGTCACCCCTGGAAGCACACACATAGTGGAGCAAAGACCAGGTCAGCTGACCTGGTGGTTCAGCCGACCTCCTCCTGGCGCCAAACGCAGTCAACTTCCCCGTGTCACTCACTAGTGGTGCCCTGATAACAATCACAACTGGTTCGCGTGCTTTTTGTGGCAGGAACTGGCCGTTCTCTAGCTATAAATAGGACCCCTACCCCTCACTTCAACACACACAACATGAGCTTCATTCTATTGTAGCCACTACTTTCCATAGTATTTAGAGGAGTTAGGCTGTAGAGAAGAGATTCTCTAGTCCCAAGTCCAAATTGGGGAAGGAGTAGAGGGAGTCTCTCTTCCCAATTAGAAATTGGGAAAGTTATGGCTCATGTATTCCTTCTTGTATTTGTGACTTTGTTCATAATAAAGATGTTATCTTTAGTCTTCCATTATATGTGCTTGGATGAAGAGTTTCTTGTTTGATTGTGGGATCTATGTATGTGGTAGGTAGTCTTTATGATTGCACTATATTGATCTCATCTTATCATCATAAACACTACAAACCCCCACTATAGTCTAACTAATTATGATATGATTATGTTAATATGAATAACTATACTTTGTATCAACATTGGTTTCAGTGATGATTTGGTTCATTGCCTTAGGATGGCTTGTGCCTAGGCTCTTAAGGTATTTACTTAATATGCTAGCATGGTGCTAGGACAGTTAAGTATTGTTGAATGTCTTGTAGACCCACGGATTGAAGAGGTAGGAAGTAGGTGGTGACAACCCTATCTGTCCTTTGTAATCCTCCATGTTCGGCTATGCCATAAGCTCTTGGAGGAACTCGTCCTAGTATTGCTAGGTGTGAACCCATGCACGATGTGTTGAACAACATAGGATAGGAATTCAACATTAACATGACTCATTAGTAATTGACTTAGGCTATGTATATGTACAATAGAAGCATTGTAGGAGTAACTCACTATCCCTTAGTCTAATCTCCGTCTAGGATCTATTTATCCCCCTTAGAATTAAATGCTCTTGTGTGTGTCACACTACCTCTAACTATCCATTTTCAATCTTCACTAGAACCCCACCTAGACCATTCTACCCTTTCCATTTGATGATTGCTACACTTCCACCTAGCCTTCCCTTGGGATAAAATAAATGACACCCTTGGAATACTCTTTTGGGGGAAAATGCTACATCGATAGTTTCTGTGCGCTTGCAGAATTTGTTCTTTGACCCTAAGGAACCATCAACAAGAATTAATGGTGCACTAGCCGGAGATGAATTGTTAGCGGTGCGTAAGAAATATCAACACACATTTTGCCCTTGCGGTCGTGGTGTCTCACTATGATGGTATTGACCTTCGTGCCATCGGGGAAGGTTTTGCAGTGGGCAATCGGATGCGGAGCTGCTGGCCCGAGGATGCGAGCCTACTACCTCGTCGTTGTGCCAACTTGTTCCCTTTGATTCTATTGTGGAGCTGGCTTGGCAGATGGGGTGGATGTAATGAATTTTCTTTCGATATAATCAACTGTGTCCCTAGGCACTTTTTTAATGGTGGAATGAACTTTTCTTCATTCCTTCTCTAAGGTTACCTTATTACTCTGCCTAACCCTGAGAACATCCTCTTTCTCCTTAGTGCCTACTCTTGTCTCTGCGCCTTGTTCAATTCGTGGCTCTAAGACCTTTGGTCCGTGGTGTGTTACGTGTCTTAGAGTCACATGGGTGCTTGGTAAATATTTTTTTGTAGGGAAAACCTTCGGCACATGAGTTACTGGAGTTGAGAATCGCCAGACTCCCATGTCGATCAGGTACCCCCTGAGTGGTGCGGGTTGATTGATTTGGTCCTTTTGTCTCGCAGCACTCTGAGGGGATTAAGCCTAGCCCGAGGCCCAACATTCAAGGGTTTGGTGATGAGGAGTCCATCTGAGTTCATGCTCGGCGATTATTATACAAAAGAAACTACCAAGAGAGGAAGCTGACTTAGTCCAATGCGTTTTGGAGTAGTCGTTATTTGGTTTCCCTCGTCGTGTGGCACTCGAGTAGCCATCATTTGTCTAGATGCCAATATATGAGTCGGGACGATGAGCCCGTCTAGACTGGCACCATTTTATTTCTGTGGGACAAAACAAGCTATCTAGAAGGAAAATACACTTAGCTTTTATCTCAAGTGCTTGTGGTATCACCGTCACCACTTACATACATCTGACGGTGGGTCTGGTATAGAAGGTTGTTGGCCGCATTGTTTGAGGGGGTGAGTTGTATCCTTCCCTGGTGGTGTGAACATCGCATGGGTCCCAATTGCCGACTCGAATGGTCCGAGCGCGGAGGCTTGAGGAGGTGCCAAGTGTGTCTTCACGCTTGTCGATTGATGCAATGCTGACTTGGGTCGCCTCGATTGAGTTCATGAGGCAGCTCGAGAAACCTTATAGTGCTGTTCCTTGGTTTGGAGATGCCTGAGAATACGACATGGTTGGGGTTGGGTCGGACTTTGACTCTAGCCTCGGGTGCTTCCCTTGGTTTGGTCATTGCTACTGCTAAGGCTTTTCCTCAACTTTGTAGCTCGTATAGCAGAGCTAGCTGGGTGGTGGCATCCATGGTGACGACTTTTCTGGGTCCAAGGATTATCAGTTTAAGGTAAGTGTAATTCGAGATCGCCATGAACTTCGCATAGCAGGGCTGTCCCATGATGGTGTGGTAGGAACTGTATGAAGTCGACAACCTCGATTGCAAGGGTTCTTGTGTGGGAGTTCAACATTCTCCCAGAAGTGACAGGTAGGTCAATTCGGCCGAGAGGCACCGCCTGTATCCGAGCATGATCCCATGGAAAGGGCCTCATGCGGGATGAAATTCGGGAGCGCTTATTGACGTTTGTGATATACCAATTTTGAGCGTCAATATAACTCAATTATATGTAGATATAAATATTTCTTACACACATCACTTTCATATTTGACATATTTCCACTTGTACTTGGAGAATTAGTGCATGCAGGTATTTTATTGTAGGAATAAGGAGAATAGTGGGGAGCAATCCTAAAACGTAACAACCCAGTCAATCAAGCGATGACATGTGGCATCACATGGATTTGTGGACCATTCTTAGGCATATCTGAGGAAATATGATAGCAATTCACGTGTAAAAGGAACCATGGCCCACATGTAAGTAACTTGGAGGAAGCACACCGAGAAGCGAGCCAGAACCAGGTCGGTCGAACCCCTGGCTCGGCCGACTTAGTTTGAGCACAATTTGCGATCAAACGACGTGTGGCGTTCTCCTGTGGCTCACTAATGGCGGTGAAGACTACTTCATGCGCTAATTGTGGTGGGAACCGATTGAACTCCACATATAAATAGGACCCTGCACACTCACTTTTCCACACACACAACTTGAGCATCACTCTCTTGTTTACTCTAGTTCTTTGAGTCCTTAGTTAAGGTTAGGTGTTGACAGCTGTTATATACCAATTTCACCCATCAATATAACTCAATTATGTGAAGGAAATACCAATTCTTACACAAATCAGTTTTCTACTTAACCTATTTCCACTTGTCTTTGGAAGAATAGTGCATGCTGTCATTTTATGCAGGAAACAAGGTAAAAGAGGGGGAGCAATTCTATAAAATATCATCCCAGCCAATCAAGCGCCAACATGTGGCATCACACACTGTGTAAGAAAGGCTCATTCGAGATGAGCCCGAACAAAGAAGGGAGATGAACAAACAGTGCATCTTCGTTGTTGCGTCTCGCATTACATTGTCATAAGAGACGAGTGGCTGCCGCATCGCTGATCAGTCTAAGTGTGAGACAAGGTCGAAGATAGCACATCTCCTGTCTTTGAGTTAGAATAGACAAGATTTATGGTGTCATTGGAGATGAGCATCGCACGTGTCACCCATAAGCATACATACGAGACAAGCTCTAATATAGCGCATCGCAAATTTATTGACTGATCTGAGACGGGCTTTATGGTAGCTCACTGTAGATTTGTTGACTGATCTGAGACGGGCTTTAAAGAAGCTCGTCTCCTCTATTTAGTTAATCCGAGATGATCTCTTTTACATCTCGTTGCATATTGTTTACAGGCCGGGTCACTACAGCACTAACAAGGATACGTTCCCTGCTAGACACACATCTCCTTTTCGGTGCCCCAACCCCTGATTATCCTTGTTGTCGGCTGCATCCTGGAGCATTTCCATTGTCATTAACATACACATATAGAAACATATGTATAGAAAAATGGAGATCACACACTTTGACCAATCAAATATTAATAAAGTGTCAATCATGGTTACCAAGTAATTATTTACACAAAGAATTCCCCTGTTCATCCAGCTTTACAAGTAACTAATTACACAAAGAATAATTGTCATCTAATCCTCTAGGTTGTAATGAATTTCTCCCTTTTAATTAATGATTTCAAAAATGTTGAACCTGCATAGTACGTCTCTAATTTGTTTGAGACTACGACCTTCAGCGTTCTTGAAGGCGGGTCCATAGTCCTGCCACACGATAAAATGATATTTAGCAAAAGATTAGTAATAAAGTAAAATAAATGCACTTACACATACATTGAATTAGGATGATCTCCGAATAAAGCCATGTGTAAGAAGACATGGAAGTCGCACGTGTTGCCCGAAGCTTGTTGTGGGACGTCAAATGCAGTATGATGTTTAAGTTGTCGGCATTTTCCTTTTATTTGTACAAAAGCCCTAAAAAAACATTCAAAGTTAATGTAAAATTATCATGCAAGGACGAAACAGTCAGAAACAAAAGTGAAGAAGGAACTTACTCGTCAATAACGGAAGAGATATCATTCCATTTACGGGTTATTCGCTCATCAGTTTTTTCATCTCTTGGCCTTGAGGAGTCATAGTACCAGACTTGGTCGTACTTTGTCAAAATTTCTATGGTTACCCAATGGTTAACCGAGTTGAACGGTACAACTAGGAGCTCCTTATCACTGTAGTGTTTCATTGCCTTGATAAAATATTGAACAACATCTTTTCGGTCGCTCGACGTTTGAATATAAGTTCTCACTAGTACTTGCGGGTCAAGATTTGCAGGAGTCACATTTCCTATGTTTTTGCTGGTGCCTACATGCAAAATGCAAAATTTGTTACATATAACACTTATATTGAATATATGTATTGAAGAACCTAGTTTTTGAGGACTTACAATGCGAAGCAGGGTAATAGAGAGACATCCAATGCGTCAAGATTGAAAAGGTCGTAGAGATCGGACCACTGGATGACTAAAGCGCCATCACCCAAGAGAAAGTGTTTATCCTTGAATGCCCATATTATGGTTTGAAATTTATTGTAATTTTCCATGTAGCTTTGATGAACTTCAACACAAGATTTACCAACTTGTTTGAGTGCGCCGACAGTTAACATCGACTTTCCCATTTCAAACTTCGGGTTATCATGCGTCATAGCTTTTGGCACCCTCGGGTTAGCTTCCAACTCTTTCACTGGTTTCTTGCAAGCTTCCTTTGACGATCGCCGCTGTGGCTGACTCTTGTTCTTGGCACATACATTCTTCGTCAGCTTTGCCAGCGGCTAATCAGGTATAGGGAGCAGGGAACTCTGAGTGCGAGGTGGAGATCGACACAGCTCCTCTTCAAGTGGAGACCTCTGCGACATCTCTAGAGTTGGAGAACGATGCGGCTTCTGTGTAACTAGAGGCAACTGCTCTCCAATTGGAGACTTCTGCTGCTTCTCTATAACTGGAGGCAACGATAGCTCTGGAATTGAGGACAGATCCATCTACTCTAGATTTGGATGCAGAAGCAGACATGCCTCAGGAGACATCAATGCATTAGAGGTCGATGCAGAAGCTGCTGCTGCTGGGTCAACAACAACAAGGCTCCAGCTCCAGTGAACCCTTCTAGTAACTGCATCCCGCACAGTCATTGTTGTATCGTCCGGTGGCACTTCTAGGTCCAGGTTTTTCCTATTTTCATGCACCATGTCCACCTTGACCACAACATAGGATATTGTGTCCACCTGGATGTCGTCAAGCATGGTATGATTGGGATACAATAGCCCTCTCTTAACCTCCATTCGAGCAATTCCTCAGACCATTAGCAGAAGGCTGCATGTTGCTTGCTGAGCCAAGTTATGTATCATGACCGACTCAATTGAAGGTCCAGACACAGCTTCCTGAAGATCCTCCTGTGGTTGTCCACCCACACCTGTTGTAGAAGCAAAGCTGTTCCTACACTCCTCATCGTTACTTAAGATTAAAAACACATTAGGGATTGGTATACCAGCTCCCTCCAGCATATGCTTCATGTCTCCTAGGAGCTCCTTTCTCAGCAGTATTTTCAGCTCCTCAACATCAACCTGTGATGTTGAGGTCATTTTCTGCCTCCGATACATTTTTTTGTGTTCCGGAAAACCCTCCCTCCAGGTCAACTTACTGGAAACACCATGAACATGACCTCGTTGCTCCGGTCTTTGCAAGGCCTTGCTGAGGGCATCGTTTTCGCTCTCACCATTTGAGTCTTTGCTTCTCAGGCTCTAGGCTCTTTGATCGACATGTAAGGTGCTCGGGCTGTAGAAGCTGATATGGCCTGACTCAGTTAGCTGTGAACGAGCACGCATAAATGGTTTCAACTGTCCACTAAAACTGCCATATGGATTCTAAGGATCAGGCTCAACCAATCTTTCATCCTGTTCTTACCAACTCATTTTTTGGCAGCATAATCGGTGTTGTCGAGGTGGTGGTCAATTTTGTTCTGCGGTTGGAGCTTCTTCATATATTCACTATTCTTGGCAAAACCCTGTGATTCACACTTTTTAACAAATCTCGCCCAGTTTTGACACATGTGGATACGTATGGAAGGGGGTTTCATGGTGCCTCCAAAGATTCACAAACTTAGTTTTGTAGGTCCTCCATGCATGAGAGATCATTGTTGATGGCTCCTAAGATATACTAACAACTCATCCCCCAAAACGGCGCCAGAAATGCTTGTTTGTATTTCTTAACACCACAGATCATCTCCGGTAAAGAGATGAGATCCGCAAGCGCACAGAAGATACCGTTGTAGGATTTCACCCATGAGTATTCCCAAGGGTATCGTATTTATCCTAAAGGAAGGCAATGGAGTAAAGTATATACTACGCTTATGGTGAAGCTATGGGATACTAATCCATTATCCAGACAGGGGTAAGTTGATAATAGGAGTAGTGCGACACACACCTAGGCAATCTATTCTAAAGGGTAAAATGGGTCCTAGAGGGAGATTGGATTGAGAGTTAGAGAGTTGCTCCTACAATGCTCCTAATACATATACATAGCCTAAGGTAGATACTAATGGTCATATCAATGATGAATTCCTATGCAATGCTATTCAACACATCGGGCACAGGCTTACCCCTAGCAATACTAGGGCGACTCCTGCCAAGAGCCTGTGGCATAGCCAAACATGGAGGATTACAAAGGACAGATAGGGTTGTCACCACCTACTGCCTACCTCTTCAATCCGTGGGTCTACGAGACATCCAACGCTACTTAAATACCCTAGCACCATGCTAGCATACTAAGCAAATACCTTAGGAGCCATGGCACAAGCCATCCTAAGGCAATGACTAACCTAAACATCATTGAACTAATGTTGAAGCATAGCATAAGTCATTCATATTAAAATAATCATATCATAACTACATAGACTATAGTGGGGGTCTATAGTGTTTATGACCATAAGATGTGATCATGAGAGTGAAATCATAAAGACTATACCTTCCACATACATGGACTCCACAATCAAACAAGAAACGCTTTGTCCAAGTATACGTATAAAAGAAGACTAAAGATAATATCTTTATTGAGCACAAAGTCACAAATACGAGAAGGAATATGTAAGTCATACCTTTCCCAATGTGCAATTGGGAGAGAGACTCCTTCTACCCCTTTCCCAATTTGGACTTGGGACTAGAGGCTCTCCTCTCTACATCCTAACTCCTCTAAGGACTATGGAAGATAGTGTATACAATAGAATGATGCCCAAGTGGTGTGTGTTGAAGTGAGGTGTATGGGGTCCTATTTATACTAGTGTTGAGGTCGGTTCCCGCCACCAAAAGCGTGCGAATTAGTCGTCATTGACTCCAGGAAGCCGGGAGGAGCCAACACGTGGAAGTTGACCGCGTTTGGCGCCAGGACCAGGTCGGTCGACCGCCTAGTTCGGTCGACCTGGTCATTGCACCATTTCTCATGTGCTTTCTCCAGGTGGCTGCCAGGTGGGTCCCATTGATGTATATGGGTGATACACTGTTGGATCTCCTCGGATACTTCTGTTTGTAGGCCACTTGATCCATGGGACGCCATGCGTCTTCGCCTGATTGGCTGAGATGATATGTTATAGGATTGGTCCCTCTACATTTCCTCATTTCCTGCATAAAATGATGCATACACATATTTCTCCAAGTCCAAGTGGAATTGGGTTAGATAGAGAGGTGATGTGTGCAAGAAATGATCAATCCTTCACATAATTGAGTAAAATTGACGGATGAAATTGGTATATAACAGCCATCAACAAACTCCCCCAAGCTTATCCTTTGCTCGTCCCGAGCAAAGTTAAGACTTTAGGTTGATGATCAGGAGTTGCTACAATATCTTATTTTCAAAAGTATATAATGCACAACAAGATACTCTACCTAGTATTGCAGAAATTGGCTATGATACCCTACCTTTCTTAAGTTATCATGGGGCTTATTCTTTTTCATATTCATGAGTAGTTGAAAGGTAGAATAGCAAATGGAGCAAACATATCCTAGAACTCAAGTTCTACTTAAATCCCAGAGAATTCAATTTAGATATGAAGTACCTCAATTTGATTCTCTCAATCACTCCTTTGTGGATAGTGGGAATATTTCCTCACCAAAGCATTGTGCCTCTACTATTCCTACTCATTGAATATGGCTTGTAGTAGAGCTTGGTAAGGAAAGTAAGTAGGCATATTTGCATCACATATATTGCTAAGTCAAAAGAGTAAGCCTTAGGAGAATTCAAATCAAAACTTTTTGATTCAAGACTAGTGCATGTGTGATGGAGTGGAAGTGGATGTGGATACTTGAGATAACTCCTTTTTGGTATATTCTCTCTTTCTTTTGCAGGGATGAAACATGGCCACTTTTCTTTTCTCTCTCTCTTTTTTCTCATGCTTATGGTGTAAGCATGCTCTTTTTTTTTGTAGCCATGTCTTCTACTCCCTTTCTTTGCAATGAATTTTGAAGAGAGTGCTGAACATGAATAACATGGAGTTTCTCTTTTTCTTGTGGTATGGTGGATATGATAGACGTTTTGCTTACTTCTAGAGTAGAAGTATAGCATGTGCAAGTGAAGTCTTGAATTCAAAAAGAGTTGAATGATTTCTCACATAGGTCTATACTAGTTTGAGTAGGCTCAATGTGAAAGCAAATAGCATATGCATAAGGTTTTGTCTATGTATGGACATCATATGGCTTTGGTAGGTATTTCCAATCAATTGAGGGAAACTTAAATCTTTTTAGAATTTCTCCAGAAATCTAAGTTTTACTTTCAAACTAGGACTAGTAGCCCTATTACCAATTCTAGTCTTGCAACAACCTGGAATTAGATTAAGCTTTTCCTACCCGCAACTTCCAAATTAAGGTAAAAGTATTTCAAACCAATGAAAACAATATTCGGAGAGTAGCAAGTTGTATACTAGAGACTTAGGAAAATAAAACAGATCAACTATTCATCATTTCATCTATGTGAATTCTAAATCATTCTTACCGCACATCTTTATTTGATGAAAGCAAATCTAACCTATATATATATATATATATATATTTTTTAAATGCAAGGTGGATGATGGATGGATGGAAAATAAATATGCAATGGATGATTTGAAATAAAAATGTAGTGGGTGTGATACAAGTTACCTCAAGTGGAGGTCCTCCCCCAAGCTCATTCTTAATCAAGGTCCGTGATAGGGGTTGAAACCCTAACAATGAAGGTAGGCCATGAGTTGGCCTATCCTTGTTGCAGCGTGGCTTTGACAATGGAGGGTTGAGTGTTGATTATTATGTTGCCTCCCATGGACACCATGAGTGCGGTTGAATAGAGTGTTTTCGACGTTGACCATCCTCACATCAGGGTCTCCATGTGTTGGGTGTGATTTGTCATTCCTTGGCTAGGATAATGATAACCTTTAGATCCAAAGGAATAACGTGCACTCAACATACATTGAGTATGTTTCGTCATTCTTTGGCTAAGGTGTATCATATCTTTTTGCCATAAGGGAGTGACATGTGCCCAACATGCATTGGGTATGATCAGTTGTTCCTTGGGTAAGGTACAACATACCTAAAACCACAAAAGAATGACATGCACTCAACATAGGTTGAGTGTGATCTGTTGTTCCTTGGCTAAGGCATGACATACCTTCTAGCCACATAGGAACAACTTGCTCCCAATATAAATTGGGTGTGATCTTGTCGTTCCTTGGTAATGGTACATCATAACTCTTAGCCACATAGGAATAACTTGTACCCAATGATGGTGGCAAATCCCTTGAGCTTGAGTGAGTGGTTAAAATAGTTGAGAGCATAATGCTCTCACCCATTCGTGGCAGCTCATTGGTTTCTCATGGAGGGTTCCCATTTCAAATCTCTAGCCTCGTATAGTTATGATTGACCGTCGGCCATAATTTCCAATAGATAACAACCATCCTAATTTACTCCTTGGCCAAGAGACGTTGAAATGGAATCCCCTAGGGATCCCAACAATCAGCTTCATGATGCCTGCATAGTAATATTACTCCTGCAAACTTCCTCTCTTGAATGGAGAGGGATGGTTAGCTCTTGAGACTTGTACAAATGAACGTTCGAGTTAGGTAACCAAACTTTGATTTGTACATACGGGGAAGAACAAAATCAAATATGCATTGGATCCAATGTCAAGTGTATCTATGATCAATGTGTTATTCATTGATAAGAGTGGAACTTTATGGATAATTCATGTTGCATATTTTCTAAAGCTCCTACTCATAGCAATGCACGTGATAGAAATACACTATATGGATCCCTACACCTTTTAATGTTTCTAACCATCTTAGCTTTCAAGAGCAAATTTTTATCATTTAGACCATGACAAACAAGATTCTCAGTTTTATCCTCCTGAACCTCACTAGGAATTTGAAATTTAGTGACTCCTCCTAAAAATGCAATTCAATTTCAGAACAAGGATATCACTTATTCCTAGGAGTTTGAAATCTAGTGACACCATCTATGCATGAAGCTCAATTAAAAATTATGGCTGTCACTATGCCCAAGTTGCTATATGCCAATTCACCAATTAAGTCATGCCCAAAAGTTTTGTTTTCTAAACCTCAACAAAAAGACTAAGTTTACAAAACAATCCTTAAAGGATTCTAGGTACTTGTTTGAGATTTTTGCAAGTAAGGTGGGATTTCCTTTTGGAGATCCAAAAGTCAATACCCACGCTTACTCTTGTGAGGATGCTTGAGAATTTAATGATGAGGAAGTGTCAACCTTCTTCACAAATGCAAGCAAATACATTCAATTCTATGGGAAACCAAACAATGAAAAATTCTAAACTCATACCTCATTTGAAAAGCAGTTGGTGACGAAGGTCTTTGTGAGAGAAACTCACAACCTTGATTTTTGGTGTACGCTTGGTGGTTGATGTCAAATGCCAAGTTGAGGTTGGATTTGGCGATGAATTTGGTTCTAGCTCCTCCATTGGGTCATCCTCTTGAACATTTCTCTTCCTCAAACTCAAAATGAGTTTGAAGGAGAGAAGTGTTCTCAAATCCTCCCAATGGTGACTTGAGCTTGATGAAACCTTCCACTTTCTTGCCAAACCACCTCTTCACAATTTTTGCATAGTTGCACTTTAATTAGGAACACACAAAACAACTCGAAAATAGGTTACGTTAGCCAAAAGAAAATTGAACCCAATTTTTAAATTGTCTTGCCCAGCCAGAAATAACTTGTAAATGCAATGAGGGTCAAAGCAAATATTTTTTTTGAACTAGGAAGATAAATTCAAGTGTTCATGCACGTAGTTCATATCCAATTAAATTTCTCCCCTAATTCAAATTTTTAGTTTTATGATGGTTGGAAATTTTACTTTCCAACATGCAAGTGTGGAATTTCAAACATGCAAATGCAAGGGTTGATGCAATTTGGAAAACAAATATGAGATAACAACCAATTAATCTATTGGCAATGACTCACTGAATTTTTGAAGTCCGATGAGTAGGACTTACCTCCGTTCTGTTCAGCACGATGATTTGTTGTCCAATCCTGGAGTTGAAGATGTGGACGATTTCTTCTGTTTTGACATGTCAAACTCATTTGGCTGTCATTTGGACATGTGGGCCACATGGTGGCCCTAGCCTCTCCCCGTTGTATTGATATAGACATGTTGTTGTAGGACGGGTTCTCCCTCTTGAATGTATTCCTTCATGAGCATGGTGAGGCTTTGTCCTTCTTAGGGGTGCCACTCTGACCATATTGATATTCCATTGAATCGACCCATACCTTGATCACGGATCAAATGCTTCCTTGGGCATGATGACATGTGGACTCCACAATCAAACAAGAAACGCATCATCCACAATGTCATTTGCCCTAGGTTGAATGGTTTTGGTCAAAGTGTGGGAATCCCAACAAGTGATGTGGGATATCTTGGACTTTGAATGCTCCTTAAGTTCTTGTCCTTGGCCAAGATCTTCATGTGAATGTTGTTTTGATTTCTGCTTGGCCAAGATACTTCAGGGTAGGCTAGTTGAACTTAAATCCCTTGGAAAGCCATAGCCTCCTTGAATACAAGGGTGATGTTAATTCCACCCTTGACCTCCTTGTGAATGGTAGCCGTTGGAGTTGTTGTTTGAAAAAGTTCCTCATGGGTCTTAGGGAAATAATTCCCAGGCGTCCCATGTTGACATGGATTTTCACAAATCATGTGAATATCCACGACTTGGATTATCTAAACAAATCTCCATTGACTTGGTATTCATGATACTTCAATGGGAGGTGTAGTTCCTTAACTAGCATGTCCACCTTGTGAAGTGGTATGCATGACAATCTTTGGGAATTCGAGCATTCTTCAATTCACTCCTTGAGTGGAGACCTTCTTCTAATCCATGATGGATGAGAATAGGGCTCCTTCATCTCCAGCATGAATGTGGTCATGGATTGGTGGAGCCAACCCATGAAATGAGTATTGGATGAAGAGCCAACTATCCACCACATGGTGGAGGCAAACCAAGAAGCACTCTTGGAGCCTCCCCCAAGCTTGGGTATGGATGACTTTGGTTCCTACTAAAAGCTGAAGTTCTTCCGCAATAGGCAATGGTGTTGCCTAGCGGACATTTGTTGAGGTACGCCTTGAATCATCTTGCAGTTGAGCACTTGCGTCCTCGTTGGCCATCCCATACAATGGGTTGGCCAACACTACCCTGTTTTCACACAAAGGAGAAAACAAACAAGGGTAATCCTGCCTAATAACTATTAGTACTTATAGCTTAATCACAAGTGATAGCTATCCTTTACTTCCTTTGTCTTCCCCGGCAATGGTGCCAAAAATGCTTGTTGACGGCTCCTAAGATATACTAACAACTCATCCCCGGCAACGGCGCCAGAAATGCTTGTTGGTATTTCTTAACACCACAGATCATCTCCAGTAAAGAGATGAGACCCGCAAGCGCACAGAAGATACCGTTGTAGCATTTCACCCACGAGTATTCCCATGGGTATCGTATTTATCCCAAAGGAAGGCAATGGAGTAAAGTATATACTACTCTTATGGTCAAGCTATGGGATACTAATCCATTATCCGGACATGGGTAAGTTGATATTATGGGTAGTGCGACACACACCTAGGTAATCTATTCTAAAGGGTAAAATGGGTCCTAGAGGGAGATTGGATTGAGAGTTAGAGAGTTGCTCCTACAATGCTCCTAATACATATACATAGCCTAATGTAGATACTAATGGTCATGCCAATGATGAATTCCTATGCAATGCTATTCAACACATCGGGCACGGGCTTACCCCTAGCAATACTAGGGCGACTCCCGCCAAAAGCCTGTGGCATAGCCGAACGTGGAGGATTACAAAGGACAGATAGGGCTGTCACCACCTACTGCCTACCTCTTCAATCCGTGGGTCTTCGAGACATCCAACGCTACTTAAATACCCTAGCACCATGCTAGCATACTAAGCAAATACCTTAGGAGCCATGGCACAAGCCATCCTAAGGCAATGACTAACCTAAACATCATTGAACCAATGTTGAAGCATAGCATAAGTCATTCATATTAACATAATCATATCATAACTACATAGACTATAGTGGGGGTCTATAGTGTTTATGACCATAAGATGTGATCATGAGAGTGAAATCATAAAGACTATACCTTCCACATACATGGACTCCACAATCAAACAAGAAACGCTTTGTCCATGTATACGTATAAAAGAAGACTAAAGATAATATCTTTATTGAGCACAAAGTCACAAATACAAGAAGGAATATATAAGTCATACCTTTCCCAATGTGGAATTGGGAAGAGAGACTCCTTCTACTCCTTTCCCAATTTGGACTTGGGACTAGAGGCTCTCCTCTCTACATCCTAACTCCTCTAAGGACTATGGAAGATAGTGTATACAATAGAATGATGCCCAAGTGGTGTGTGTTGAAGTGAGGGGTATGGGGTCCTATTTATACTAGTGTTGAGGTCAGTTCCCGCCACCAAAAGCGCGCGAATCAGTCGTCATTAACTCTTGGGATCCGATAGGAGCCAACACGTGGAAGTTGACCGCATTTGGCGCTAGGACCAGGTCGGCCGACCCCCTGGTTTGGCCGACCTGGTCATTGCACCGTTTCTCGTGTGCTTTCTCCAGGTGGCTGCCAGGTGGGTCCCATTGATGTATATGGGTGATACACCGTTGGATCTACTCGGATACTTCTGTTTGTGGGCCATTTGATCCATGGGATGCCACATGTCTTTGCCTGATTGGCTGGTATGATATTTTATAGGATTGGTCCCTCTACATTTCCTCATTTCCTGCATAAAATGCTGCATACACATATTTCTCCAAGTCCAAGTGGAATTGGGTTAGATAGAGAGGTGATGTGTGCAAGAAATGATCAATCCTTCACATAATTGAGTTAAATTGACGAATGAAATTGGTATATAACAGCCGTCAACAATCATCTTTCATAGATAGCTTCTTCCCCTTCTGTTTCATATGTTCCGGATATTGAACGTATGGTTGGATAGAGCTTTCAAAGAGTTCATCCTTTTTATTTTTGGTCTAGTAAATGAATCCCTGTAGGTTTAGTGGCACCCTTTCCCGAGCAGCTAGATCAAAAACTCTGGACAGTCTCGTATTCACATTATGGTCTTGGGGTAAGCCTTTGTCATTGGCCTCATCAACAGTCAAAACGTCTGTCGGACACATCATTCGTGACCTTTTCTTTCTTCTGTTACCAGAGGAATATGCATCCTCTTCATGAGTCTGCTACTAAGTTTGCTGTTGAGTCTGCTATTGAGCCTCCTCTTCCATATGTTGTTGATGCTCTGTTGACATTTCCTACATGAAATATAGAAATCCGCAAGCGCACGGAAACTATCGAAATAGCATTTCCTCTTAAAGAGTATTCCCAAAGGGTTTCATTTATATTTTCCCAAAGGAAGGCTAAGTGGAAGTAAAGCAGTCATCAAATGAAGAGGGTAGATTGGTCTAGGTAGGGTCCTAGTGAGGATGGGTAATAGATATGTGGAGGTAGTGTGACACAAGAGAATCCTATTCTAAGGAGGATAAATGAGTCAAAGAGGGATAAAGCTAAGAGTCAGGGAGTTACTCCTTCAATGCTTCTGGTATACATATACTTATCCTAAGTTAGATACTAATGAACATGTCAATGGTGAATCCTTATACTAAGTTGTTCAATGCATCGGGCACGGGTTTACCCCAAGCAATACAAGGACAACTCCCGCAAAGAGCCTGTGGCATAGCCGAATGTGGAGGATTACAAGGACAGATGGGGTTGTCACCACCTACTGCCTACCTCTTCAATCTGTGGGTTTACGAGACATCCAACGCTACTTAACTATCCTAGCACCATGCTAGCATATTAAGTAAATACCTTAGGAGCCATGGCACAAGACAACCTAAGGCAACGACTAACCTAAACATCGTTGAACCAATGTTGGAACATAGCATAAGTTATTCATATTAACATGTTCATGTCATAACTAATTAGACTATAGTGGGGCTTTATAGTGTTTATGATGATAATATAATGACATTAAGGAATGATCATAGAGACTATTCCTACCACATACATGGAATCCACAATCAAACAAGAAACGATTTATCCAAGTATATGAATAAAAGAAGACTAAAGATAACATCTTCATTAAGAACAAAGTCACAAATACAAATAGGAATATGAGTGTCATACCTTTCACAGTTTGGAATTGGGAAAAGAGAGACTCCTTGTACTCCTTACTAACTTGGACTAAGGACTAGAGACTCTCCTCTCTACAGCCTAACCTCCTCTGAACCTATGTAGAATAGTGAATACAATAGAATGAATACTCACGTGGTGTGTATGTGAAGTGAGGGTAGGGGGTCCTATTTATAGGTGGAGAAGAGTCGGTTCCCACTACCAAATGCGCGCGAAGCATTCATAATCATGTTTAGGAAGCCAGGAGGAGCCATCACGTGTCGATTGATCGAGTTTGGCGCCAAGACCTAGTCGGCCGATTAGAGGGGCCGGCTGACCTGGTCATGGTTCCGTTGGGGCTTTGTTTTCTGCAGGTTACTGACAAGTGGGTCCCCATTACTGATATAGGTGATACATCATTGGATGGCCTCAAATACATCTGTGTCGGCGCTTGATTGGCTGGGATGATATTTTATAGGATAGCTCTCCCTCTTTTACCTCATTTCCTGCATAAAATGCATGCATGCACTATTTCTCCAAGGACAAGTGGAAATAGGTTAAATAGAATGGTGATGTGCGCAAGAAATGATATTTCCTTCACGTAACTGAGTTATATTAACGGGTGAAATTTGTATATAATAGCCGTCAGCAAACTTCCGCAAGCTTAACCTTTGCTCGCCCCGAGCAAAGTCAAGACTTTATGTTGATGATCAGGAGTTGCTACAATGTTCTATTTTTTAAAAGTACCATGTGCACAACAAAATACTCTACCTAGTATTGCAACAATTGGAATGATACTTCATCAATATTGTAGGATCAAAGAGCACGTGAAAAGCTACCAGAGGGAGAGGTGAATGATAGATTTAAACTTTTTCAGCGGAAGCAACGAAAACCCCTCGTCAGAATAACGATATGTTAAAGAAATTGTGTGTGCGGTTAATCTAAATATGTTCAACCTTGAAAAAAGTACTAGATATCATAGATAATCAAGTGACGAAGACACAACAACAATAATCACAGAAATCAGTTGAGAAAAACTCAAGTTACGATCGGAAGATCGAACAAAGGTCAATCTGTTCTACCGAGTAAAAAACAGTTCTGCAATACTGTGAAGAAACTCGTGTAGATCCAAACCCACAAATACAATGACCGTGATATTTTTACAGATGATAGATAATCAAGTTTTGAAGACAACCAAAAAAGAATCACGCCAATTGGATCTGTAAAACTGGAGTTATGATAAAACCACCAAAGAAAGGTAGCGCTGTGCAGAAACTCGACGAGAAAAACTTGTAGACGACAAGTCGGACGAACAAGGTACAAAAGTTCCTTTAAAACTATGATCTTTATTCAATCGAACACAAGAGGAACAGCCCAAAAGTCGTCTGCTACGAGCTCTGGCCTCCTTTTCTTATATAACCAACCTGAGGGCCAACTCAACTCAAACTAGGACTCTAATCTTACTCAATTAACGAATCAAAATTTTCCATAACTGCTCAAGGTCTTCCTATTCGCAGATAGAAACAATCTTGAGACTTCCTGACAAACTCAGGAACACATCCCGTATTCCTAAACATAATCTATTTTCGTGTAACTCACAAAAACTATCATAACCAACTCGATATATCCCACACCGAGCCATAACTGACTTCTCTGCAGCCAAAGTTATTATCCAATACGATATGATCCTTCCAACAAGATCTTTCCTTCCATAAACCATCTTAGAAACCATGTTGCCACATCATGCACCACATGCATACATGGGAACATCTTCTTCTGACGTCTAGTTTCCTTCATATGCGCTGCCCTTGATGCATTCACCCTGCGTGACCTCCTGATAAGCTCAATCACAGTTCCTCCCAAACTTGATTGTTGGAACCTCATCTCCTCTCTGAGACTAGTCCAAATGATCTCGTCACCAGCCATGACTTGAACTCAAGCAACACCTGTACATGAACAAACAACTGATACTTCCGAGCACAAGTCCTCGACTTGAGTCTCGTTAGATCCGAAACCACAACACCTTACATGAGCACCTCACATAAACATGTTGCAAACTTTAGCAAAAAGATAACAACCATAACCACCAACACACCAAAAACTTAGTAAAAGAATACTAAGAAAACTTTTCATAGATGTAAAGAAAGTTCGAATCAATTGAAAGTAAAAGCAGAACCATTGGAGTCTAGCACCGGACCTTGTCAAAGCTAACCGGACCTTGAACAGCTTAGCAAAGGTAGCAGGACCTAGTGCTGGAGCTAACCTAGGCTAGTCAGACCTAGCACTGGAGCTTACCAAAACTAGTCGGAACTAGTGAACCCAAAAGCCATAGCTAGAAAAAGCAAGTCGAAGCTTAACAAAGACATGCCGGAGCTACCAAAGATATGCTGGAGCTAAAGACAAAGCTCACCGGAGCTACCCAAAGCAAGTCGGACCTATCATCGGACCTTACGGGAGCTCGAACCTAGAGTCAGACCTTGTTAAAAAGATGTTTTGGTAGTATTCAAAACTTTTTATCATCAAAGCCAATGTATTCAGCACACATAGGTCTCACAATCCCCGCCTCGATGAATGCATTGGCAACGCCACTTAAAAACTTAACATTGGCTTATTCACGTGAAAAGTTTTGAAAACAATTTCTACCCCTTTTTGAAAACCAAATGAGATAGAAACTTTTTTGAAAACCAAATAGAAATATTTTTGAAAACTAAATGAGATAGAAATAAATTTCTCCCCTTCCTCTTGCATACTTCTCCCCCTGAGAAGAATCATACCAAAAACACTTGTGAATATGTGCACTGTGTGTGATCAATTTCTCCGCCTTTGACAATGTATTCAGCAAGGTTCAAAAGAGAAATTTCAATGGTTATGAGAACATTAGAACATATACATATAAAACAAAGCTCATCCAAGTCATACTATCCAGTAACTTACACTACAATAATGAAATACATAAAGTAGTGTAAGCCATGCTAGAGATCAAATGTTATTTTCAATTTAAGCAAGTCATGATCTCACAAATTTAACTATTTCAAGACCTGAAAGCATGACACTTGTTGTTGCAATTTTAATAATATAACATTTGCAAGAGATTATATGCGCATCTGCCTTATTCTAACCAACCAAGCCAAGCCTATGTCATTCGACAATCAGAAGCATAAGGACATGGTTTTAGTCATACACAACTTCTTCCAAGTTCATATCTGAGTACAATGATAAACCATCTCAAAAGAAGAAGTGCGATGCATGTATATTCTATTGATCTTTTCTCAATATATATTTGACCATAAAAAGTTTAACATGTGAGTTGATTACGTGATTAATTCTTTATGATTAAAAGCACTTGTGGGCATGCAACAAGTTCAAAACAGCAAGAAAGTTCGATCATGACCGGATTTAGTGTAAGTAATTATTCCAATCACTAGTCATGGCAAAAACTACAAAATGTATAACAAGAGTAATATAGTAAGACTTTCAGTATGAAAAAGGAATCACAAAGTCATATATGTATGAAATATTAGGGTCATATTATTTTAATTTTGGATTCACACATATACTTCCCAAGTTTCAAAACTCCCCCTCAATTTAAGCCATGGGGATGCATAACCCCTATTTCACTATGAATGAAACAAAAACGAGTGAAATCCAAAGGTTTTGTAAAAATGTCAGCCAATTGTTGTTCGGTATCTACATGGTGAAGCACAATGTTTCCTTTTTCAACATTGTCACGGAGAAAGTGATACCTAATGTCAACGTGCTATGTTCTCGAATGTTGTACGGGGTTTCTAGCAATGTAAATGGAACTAGAGTTATCACAAATCAGTGGAACACTATCTAGATCAACCCCATAGTGCTTAAGTGTTTGAACAATCAAAAGAATTTGTGAACAAGCGCTAGCAGCAACTACATATTCAGATTCGGCTGTGGATTGTGCAACTGAACATTGTTTCCTAGAGGACCAAGCAACAAGTGAATTACCAAGAAAATAACAAGCACCCGAAGTACTTTTCCCATCAATCCTACAACCCCCAAAATAAGCATCGGAAAAAGCTCTCAATGAAACAGTTGAGGAAGACAGAAGAAAAGTGCCAAATTCTTGAGTTCCATGTAAGTACCTGAGAATGCTTTTGATGGATTGACGATGTGAAGCACGTGGAGAAGCTCGAAACAATGCACAAAGACAAATGCTGAATTGTATGTTCAGTCTTGATGCTGTGAAGTACAAAAGTGATCCGATCATGCTTCTATATTCTTTATGATCCACGGGTTCACCATCTTCATCAAGTTCAAGTGTTGTTGCTGTACCCATTGGTGTCCGAAGAGGCTTGCTTTTGTCCATGTTAAAGCATTTAAGAAGGTCACTTGTATACTTCGTTTGATGCACAAAGGTACCTTCCTTGGTTTGCTTGATTTGCAGCCCCAAGAAGTAAGTGAGTTCACCCGTCATACTCATTTCAAATTCCGAATTCATCATCTCTGAAAACTTGGACACAAGATCATGAGAAGAACAACCAAAGATAATATCATCCACATACACTTGAACGAATAGTGAGTCATTTCCATGCCTAAGTACAAAAAGAGTTTTATCTTCCTTGCCCATGGTAAACCTTTTTCAATTAAGAATGTTTTTAACCTATCGTACCATGCTCTAGCAGCTTGTTTTAGACCATACACGACTTTATTTAGTTTGAAAGCATGATTAGGAAATTCTGGATTTTCAAAATAGGTGGTTGCTTAACATAAACCTCCTAATCTATGTAGCCATTAAGAAAAGCACTTTTTACATCCATTTGATATAACTTGAAACCTTTTGATGCAGCAAAGGCCAATAAAATTCTTATGGCTTCTAATCTATCAACAGGAGCAAAATTTTCTTCAAAATCTAAGCCTTCAATTTGTGTGAAACCTTGAGCAACCAATCTAGCTTTATTCCTAATTACTACACCATCCTAACTTTGTTTGTTTTTAAACACCCATTTAGTTCCGATTAAGGTGTGGTTATGAGGTGGATGTCCAAGTTTCCAAACATTATTTCTTTGAAAGTTTTCTAACTCTTCTTGCATGGCAATAATCCAAGATTCATTAGTGAGTGCGTGTGATATATCCTTGGGTTCAAAAGCAGCAACAAAGCAGAATGAGCGTGAGAATTGGGGTCGGAAAACCTGGATCTTGTAACTCGTTCATGCAAGCTTCCAATTATCTATTGACGGGGATGATTCTTGTAAATCCATAGGGGAACAGATGTCTCACAAGCTTCTTCTTCATCAAGTTCATCTGAGATTGATGAGCTTGTGGCTTCTGGACGATCAGGACCAGCAGAGGTGGTAGTCAGAGCTTGTTCAAAGTTCGGAGTTGGACACGTGTCAGCTTTGGAAATATTAGGCAGTATCACCGACTCTTCATCTTCTTTCAAAATACCCTCCCCCTGAGGATATGTATCTGATCCTACAGTACCGGTGCTAGTACCTGGGCTAGCTTCATCAAAAGAGTCTTCACAGGTCTCTATAATTTTGTTAGTTTCCAATAAAAGCACACGATAACCTCTACTGTGAGATGGATAACCAAGAAACATGCCATTCTTGGATCTAGATCCAAATTTATCAAGATTTCCATGTTTCTGAACAAAGCATTTGCAACCAAAAACCCTAAAGTGCGAAACACAGGGCCTATGTCCAAATCAAAGTTCATAAGGTGTTTTACCTTGTTTAGTACACAAGAAAATAAGGTTTGAAACGTAACAAAGTGTTGCAATTGCATATGTCCAAAATTTTCTAGGAGTTTGATATTCATCAAGCATGGTCCTAGCCATCTCAACTAAGGTTCTATATTTCCTTTCTACAACACCATTTTGTTGAGGAACATATGGTGAAGAAAATTGATGTTCTATTCCATGTTCATTACAAAAATGATCGAATGATTGGTTTTTAAATTCAGTTCCATTATCACTTCTGATTGCTTTTAACGATCCTGGGTGATCAATTAATAATATAAGAAATAAAGTCCTAAAATGAGTAAAAGCTTCATTCTTAGATGCCAGAAAATAAACCCAAGAGTATATGGAATAGTCATTAACAATTACAAGCACGTACCATTTACCTCCAAAGGATTGTACACGTGCCAGACCAATGGTGTCGAGGTGCAAAAGTTCACCAGGTTCAGTTGTCATAGTCATTGTGAGAGGAGCATGTGAGCCTACAACCATTTTAGCATGTCTACACGAAGAGCATACAATATCTTGGTCTTCTTTGAGTTTAGGCAAACCACGTATGCAATCAAGAGCACTAACACGAGTGAGGTGATCAAAGCCTACGTGACCAAGTCTATGATGCCAGAAAAATAACTCTTTTGAAACATCTGCAACTAGACACCTATGCTCAAAAGTTGACATATCAAAATCAGCTTTAAAAACACTTCCAAAATGAGACACGTTAAACAAAATCTCACTATTTGAATCTACAACTTTGCAACAACTTTTAGAGAAAAGTATTTCCTAATTTTCATCAAGCAATTGAGAAACAGAGAGCAAGTTGTATTTCAAATTTTTAACAAGTGCCACATCTTTTAAAGTGTAGTGGTCATTTACTCTAACCAATCTTTTTGCAATAATTGGAGTCAAAGAATTATCGGTGAAAGTAACATTTTCTACACGTGACACAAAAGAGAGAGAGGATAACCATTCTCTGTTACCTGTCATGTGGTGTGAGCATCCTGAATCCACAATCCATATGTTCTCGTTCCTCAAGCGTGAAACCTACACAGAAGGACAATACGTCATTGACTCAATATTGGGGTTAGTCAATAAGAATTTGGGAATCCAGTACTGAGCCATGCGACGTCCAGTAGGACAACACGCGAAGGCTATGACAAAACAACAGATTTATGAGTCAAGGTTTGAGGTTTTCTTTTCTTAACTACTTATTTAAAAGTTACTCGTTTAGCACGAAAACCAGTAGCTCGGGAGTTAAGAGCAGTAGTTCCAAAGGAAAAAGCTGAAGCTTTGGATTCAAAGACTGAAGTTCCTAGGGGAACAACATAAGGTCCGGGAGCTCTCGGAGCTATCGGAAGTACCGGAGCTCCCTTTGCAGATTTCTTACTAGAAGGACTAGAAGCTACCTTTTCTAATTTCCGACTCATTAAAGCAGGTTTCATGTTTCTAATTTTAGGTTTAGCATGCATAGCAGATTTAGCATGAAAGTTATGAGATCTAGCAGACACTTTATCCTTTTTAATTTGTTTAGCTAGTCTATAACAGATATCTATGACATGACCATCTTTACCACAATAAGTACAATGAAATTTCATTTTGTAATCATGTCTAGATGAGCATCCAGTTTTAGAAACAGAATTAGAAAGCATTCCTGCTGATTTAAAAATCACCTCCTTTTGTTTAGGGACAATTTTGATTAAACCTCTTCCAAATGATTTTACAACGTGAGGTAGATGTGTTTTAGAATAAGCATGGGAATCAAAACCTAAACCAATTTTATCATTGCAAGGTTTAGAAGAATTTAACAACAAGTTTAGATTCTTGTTCCCATTATAAAACCGCTCTAGTATATTTTTATTGTCAAGTTCTTTAGATAAAACTAGGCAGCTTTGATACGAAGTTTTTCCCTTTAGTTTGCAATTGGAACAATATTTAACTTCATGAGACCGTAAAGCATTCTTAAGAATGGAAATTTCATTCATTGCATCTTTTAGTTTCATACCAAGATTGTCACATGCAGAACAATGCAGATCATCTGTAGAACAAGAACCATCTTTTATGTTTTTAATATTAAAATCAGCTTTTTGTTCTTTTCAATATTTTCATCAAGTCTATCTAGAGGGGAGGAGTGTGCACTTCTTAATTGTTCATATATTAAGTCACATGAGGGACATGCATCATCGCTAGGAATCAAAATTTTTAAACGGTTGATTTTAGATTCTAGTGATTCAATTTTAGCAGCATTATCCCTAAGCTTTTTGTCCTTTTTCTTGACAATAACAGTTGCATGAGAAATTGCATCACACATTTCTTTACAGGTAGAACATACCTCATCGTCATCATTGTTGTGTTCTGCATCCTCCTGACCTGATCTTGACCTTGTTTTGACCGCCATCAAGCATAAGTTGGCCAGATCGTCATCATCTTCATCACTTCCAATGTCTACATCACTTGAACTGAGCTCTTGAAGTGCAGTGATGATGCTGTTTATCATCTTGCGTCCTATGGAACCCTTCTTTTTCTTGTTGGAGTTTCCAGAGGTGGTCTTGACCTTGTATTGCTTCTCTTCACGGGTAGTAGGACCTGAAAGGTTGGAGCATTCTGTACGAAAGCATCCTGTCTTACCACATTCAAAGCATCATTGAGGTCCGGAGCTTCCTCTTCTAGTTCTCATATTTTGCAATGCTTTTGAGAATCGAGTAGAGATGAGTGCTTGATCCTCTTCTGGAAATTCTTCAATATGTTCTAGGGTTATTGAAGACAGCAAATCAAGAGTATTGCAAGATGATGATTGGCCGAAGCTAGGTATATCACGTTGTGAAATGAATGCAATAGATATATTTGGATTCTTTCGTGATAACATGTCAATTTCATGAGTTTTTAGGTTAGAGTAAAGCACATCTAAATTTAGAGTACTCCTGACAGTTGATTCATGAATTGATGTTACTTTCATCTCCCATATTGTCATGTCTAATGGACTAAGGAGTTGCCTAGCATTCTCGACATCATAAAAGTTTACGTTGACACTACATAGATTACTAAGAATTTTATTGAATTAGGCAAAAAATTGATTGATGGACTCACCAGGTTGCATCTCAAAGCACATGTATTCCTTTTTGAACATATCTTGTTTTACCTCCTTGATTGTGTTGGAGCCTTCGTGATAATCACAAAGAGCTCTCCAAACATCGTATGCTGATAAGACATGCGCGACACGATCAAAGTCACTTTGAGTGAGTCCCTGAGTGATCAAGTTGCAGGCTTTGTTGTTGTTGTCAACGTCCCGTAGATTTGTAGCCGTAACTTGATCGTTGGTGGCACTTAATACGGTTTGTATACCTTTTCCCATTTCGCGAAGCCTTGTGCCTGGATGAAAGACTCCATGTGTGCCTTCCAAATCTGAAAATCAATACCACTAAACACACAAGGTTTGGTGGAGTATTTCTCTATGATGATTAGTCAAAACACGTTCAAATCTAAGATATTAGAGCACCGTGTCTCTGATACCAATTGTAGGATTGAAGAGCACCTGAAAAGCTACCAGAGGGGGGGTAAATGGTAGATTTAAACTTTTTTAGCGGAAGCAACGAAAATTCCTCGGCAGAAAAATGATCCGTTAAAGAAATCATGTGTGCGATTAATACAAACATGTTCAACCGTGAAAAAAGTAGTTGATACTATAGGTAATCAAGTCACAAAGACACGAAAACAAGAATCTCAGAAATACATTGAGAAAAAATCAAGTTACGGTCGAAAGATCGAACAAAGGTCAATCTGTTCTACCGAGTAAAAAACCATTCTGCAATA
This sequence comes from Tuctoria greenei, assembly GCA_036927565.1. NCBI lineage: Eukaryota > Viridiplantae > Streptophyta > Magnoliopsida > Poales > Poaceae > Tuctoria > Tuctoria greenei. The sequence continues at coordinate 79,642,084 of JAYESD010000009.1, read as the reverse complement.
CTGCAAAGAAACTCGTGTATATCCAAAACCACAAATCCAATGACCGTGAAATTTTTACAGATGATATATAATCAAGTTGGGAAGACAAACCAAAAAGAATCACGTCAATTGGATATGTAAAACTCGAGTTATGATAAAACCACCGAAGAAAGGTAGCGCTGTGCAGAAACTCGACGAGAAAAACTTGTAGACAACATGTCGGACGAACAAGGTACAAAAGTTCCTTTAAAACTATGATCTTTATTGAATAGAACACAAGAGGAACAGCCCAAAAGTTGTCTACTACAAGCTCTGGTCTCTCTTGCTTATATAACCGGCCTGAAGGCCAACTCAACTCAAACTAGGACTCTAACCCTACTCAATTCACGAATCAAAACTTTCCATAACTACTCAAGATCTTTCTATTCACAGATAGAAACAATCTCGAGACTTCCTAACAAACTCAGGAACACATCCCGTATTCCTAAACACAATCTATTTTTGTGTAACTTGATAAATCCAATTCATAACAAACTCGATATATCCCACATTGAGCCATAACCGACTTCTTCGCAGCCGAAGTTATTATTCGATACGATCCTTCCAACCAGATCTTTCTTTCCATAACCCGTCTTCAGAACTATGTTGCCATGTCATGCACAATATGCATACGTGCGAACACCTTCCTTCGACATCTAGTTTCCTTCATATGCACTGCCCTTGATGCAATCACCCTGCGTGATCTCCTGATCAGCTTAACCACAGTTCCTCCCAAACTTGATTGTTGGAACCTCATCTCCTCCCTGAGACTAGCCCAAATGATCCCGTCACCAGCCATGACTTGAACTCAAGCAACACCTGCACATGAACAAACAACCGATACTTCTGAGCCCAAGTCCTCGACTTGATTCTCGTTAGATCTGAAACCGCAACACCTTACGTGAGCACCTCACGTAAGAATGTTGCAAACCTTAGCAAAAAGATATCAACCATAACCACCAACACACCAAAAACTTAGTAAAAGAATACTAAGCAAACTTTCCATAGGTGTAAAGCAAGTTTGAATCAATTCAAAGTAAAAGCAGAACCATTGCAATCTAGCACCGAACCTTGCCAAAGCTAACCGGACCTTGAATCGGATCTTACCAAAGCTAGCAGGACCTAACGCCGGAGCTAACCAAAGCTAGTTGGAACTAGCGCTGGAGCTTACCAAAACTAGTCGGAACTAGTCAACCCAAAAGCCGGAGCTAGAAAAAGCAAGTTGGAGCTTAACAAAGACATGTCGGAGCTATCAAAGACATGCCGGAGCCAAAGAAAAAGCTCATCGGAGCTAACCAAAGCAAGTCGGACCTATTGTCGGACCTTGCAGGAGCTCGAACCTAGAGTCAGACCTCGTTAAAAAGATGTTTTGGTAGTATTCAAAAAATTTATCGTCAAAGCCAATGTATTGAGCACACATAGGTCTCACAAATCTCAAGTCATTATGGGGCTTATGCCTTCTCCTATTCATGGGTGGTTGAAAGATTGAACTGCAAATGGAGTAAGCATACTCTAGAGATCAAGTTCCACTCCAAGGCATTTTGCCAAAACTCATCCTACCACTAAATAAGAATTTTATGTAGAGCTTGGTAGGGAATGTAGTAGGCATATTTGCAACACATAATATTGCTAAGTCAAAAAAGCAAGCCTTAGGAGAAATCAATTCAAAACTATTTGATTCAAGACTTGTGCATGTGTGATGGAGTGGAAGTGGATGTGGATGTTTGAGACGACTCCTATTTATGTAGACTCTCTTATTTTGCAGGGATAAAACATAGCTACTTTTCTTTTTCTTTCTCTTTTTTTTTCTCATGCTTATGATGTAATCATGCATTTTCTTTTTCTTTTTTTGTAGCCATGTATTCTACTCCCTTTTATGCAATAAACTCGGAGAGAGTACTAAGCATCAAGGGTATGGAGTTTCTCTTTTTATTGCGGATTGATGGTATGATGGAATTTTGCTTACTTATAGTGTAGATGTATAGAATGTGCAAGTGAAGTCTTGAATTCAAAAAGAAACGAATGAATTCTCACATAGGTTTATACTAGTTTGACTAAGCTCAATGTGAAGACAAATAGCATATGCATAAGGTCTATCAATGTAAAAATATCATATGGCTTTGGTAGGTATTTCCGATCAAATGAGAGTAACTTAAATCTTTTAAATATTTCTCCGGAAATCTAAGTTTCACTTTCAAACTAGAAATAGCAGCCCTATCACTATATCATATCTCACAACAACATAGAATTGGATAAGCTTTTGCTACCCACAATTGCTAAATCAAGGCCAAAGTAATTTTTAGCCAATGATAGCAATATTTTGGAGAGTAGTAAGTTGTAAACTAGGGACTTAAGAAAAATTAAAACAGAGCAACTATTCATCATTTCATCTATGTGGATTCTAAACCATTCTTACTGCACATCCTTTATTTTATTTGAAAGAAAATCTACTCTACATTTTTTTATATATATGCAAGGTGAATGGTGGATTAATAGAAAATAAATATGCAATGGGTGTGATACAATTTACCTCAAGTGGGGGTCCTCCCCCAAGCTGGTTCTTCAATCACCTCCGTGATGAGGGTTGAACCCTTGATGATGGAAGTATGCCGCGAGATCGGCTTGTTGTTGTTGTAACGTGGAGTTGAAGTTGGTGACTTGAGCGTCCATGTAATGTTGCCAATATTGGGTACCTTGGACATGCTCTTGGAAAGTGTTGTAGATGTCACCCGTCCTCACTTCAATGTCTTCCATACATCTAGTGAGATCCATCATTCCTTGGCTATTGTCATGATGACTTCTAGCCGAAAAGGAATGACATTTTCTCATGAACATTGGAGGCAAGCTGCTAGAGCTTGAAGTGGATTGGGATGGCTCCCACACGGCACCTGGCCATCCATGCCAAGACGGACCTTCGATCTCATACGATGGAGGTTGAGTCCATCTGGGTGCATTACCCGTTTGGTTCTCTTCCTCTTCGTACTCATGGACCATGGAGGTTGTCGGAGGCATGGCTGTGACCGCTCTCCTTGCACGGCTTCTATTTAACCTGCCAAAGACATTACTTCTTCGAGCTTCCTTAATGGGAAGAAGATCAATGGTTAGTCTAGGCTTCCATAAACGTTATTTTCTAGATTTAGACATTTTCCTAAGTATAACAAACAAAGTTTTTGGCATGAATTGACTAGCGAGGTCAGATGTAGTGCTCCTAGGAATGGCCACTTGCACAATCCTATTTTATGCTTCATGCATATATGGGTGGATATGACTATGTTCCCTAGAGGAGATGTCAGAATAATCCATGACGATGAACTGAAAATTTTATTTGCCATGGTTAAAAAGATAAAAGTTGCCACAGTTATTGCCATGATGACACAATTGTTAAATTACATTTTGAGGACAGGGCCAATGGAATGCACTTCATTGATTACCCACATTGCTACTAGGGTAGGAGCACTAGAATATACTTCATTCAAATATACTAAAACTGAACAATAATTAATTAACAAAGATTATCTAGTGCAAGGACATACCCTTAAGCATGATCATGATGCCGCTTTAATATTTTTTTATCCCGGCTTTGTCAATGAAATTCGATTACCTAACCCGGATTTTCATTTGTACAAATGTCAGAGGCAAACCATTGATCTTCTTCCCATTGAGGAAGCTCAAAGAAGTAATGTTTGTGGCAGGTTAACTAGAAGCCATGCAAGGAGAGCGATCACGGCCATGCCTCCAACAACCTCCACGGTACATGAGTACGAAGAGGAAGAGGACCCAACTGGTGATGCACCCGGATCAACTCAACCTCCATCTTATGAGACCGAAGGACCATCTTGGTATAGATGGCCGGGTGCCACGTGGGAGCCATCCCTATCCACTTCAAGCTCTAGCAGCTCACCTCCAACATCCATGAGAGGACGTCGTTCCTTTTTGGCTAGAAGTCATTATGATTATAGCCAAGGAATGACTGATCTCACTAGACGTATGGAAGATCTTGAAGTGAGGACGAGAGACATCTACACCACTCTCCAAGAGCATGTCCAAGGTACCCAAGATTGGCAACAACATATGGACGCTCAGTTCACCAACTTCAACTCCATGCTACAACAACAAGCCGATCTCGCAGCATACTTCCATCATCAAGGGTTCAACCCTTATCACGGAGGGGATTGAAGAACAAGCTTGGGGGAGGACCCCCGCTTGAGGTAAATTCTATCACATTGCATATTTTTTTTCCATTCATCTACCACTCACCTTGTATAAAAAAAGCTTAAAATAAGTAGAGTAGATTTGCTTTCAAATAAAATAAAAGATGTGCGGCAAGAATGGTTTAGAATTCCCATAGATGAAATGATGAACAGTTTCTCTATTTTAGTTTTCCTAAGTCCGTAGTTTACAACTTACTACTCTCCGAAATATTGCTTCCATTGGCTAAAATTAACTTTGCCTTGATTTAGAAATCATGGGTAGCAAAGGCTTAATCCAATTCTAAGTTGTTGTGAGATATGATATAGTGATAGGGCTGCTATTCCTAGTTTGAAAGTGAAACTTATATTTCTGGAGAAATTCTAAAAAGACTTAAGTTACACTCATTTGATTGGAAATACCTACAAAAGCCATATGATATGTTACATTGATAGACCTTATGCATGTGCTATTTGCCTTCACATTGAGCTTAGTCAAACTAGTATAGTCCTATGTGAGAATTCATTCATTTCTTTTTTGACTTAGCAATATTATGTGTTGCAAATATGCCTACTACGTTCCCTACCAAGCTCCACATACAAACCTTATTTAGTGGTAGGATGACTATAGGACAAATGCCTTGGTAAGGATATATTTCCACTACGCACAAAGGAGTGAATGAGAGACTCAAATTGAGGTACGTTAAATCTAAATTGGAACTCCCCGGAATTTGAGTGGAACTTGATCTCTAGGCTACGTTTGCTCCATTTGCTGTTCTGTCTTTCAACCACCCATGAATAAGAGAAGGCATAAGCCTCATGATGACTTAAGATGGGGAAGTACCATAAGACAATTTTTGCAATACTAGGTAGAGTATTTTGTTGTGCACATGCTACTTTTGAAAAAAAGAACAATGCATCAACTCCTGATCATTAACCTAAAGTCTTGACTTTGCTCGGGACGAGCAAAGGACATGCTTGGGGGAGTTTGTTGATGGTTGTTATATACACATTTCACCCGTCAATATAATTCAATTATGTGAAGGAAATACCAATTCTTGCACACATCACCTTTCTACTTAACCTATTTCCACTTGTCTTTGGAAGAATAGTCATGCAGGCATTTTATGCAGAAAATGAGGTAAAAGAGGGGGAGCAATCCTATAAAATATCATCCCAACCAATGAAGCACCGTCATGTGGCATCACATGGAGCAAATGGCCCATAAACAGAAGTATCCGAGGCCATCCAACGGTGTATCACCCGTATCAATTGATGGGTCCCACATGTAAGTGACCTAGAGAAAGCACAACCTCAACGACACAATGACCAGGTCGGCCAAACTACCAGTTCGATCGACTTGTTCATGGCACCAAACTCGGTTAGCTTCCACTTGTCAACTCCCTGCGCTGCCCTGATCACAATGAAGACTGATCCGCACGCTTTTGGTTGTGGGAACCGTCCCTTCTCCAGCTATAAATAGACCCCCGACACTCACTTGACACACACACACCACTTGAGTATCTATTCTATTGTATCCACTATTCTCCATAGGTTTAGAGGAGTTTAGGCTGTAGAGAGGAGAGCTTCTAGTCCATAGTACAAATTAGTAAGGAGTAGAAGTAGTCTCTCTCTTTCCAATTCCAAATTGGGAAAGATATGGCCCATATATTCCTCTTTGTATTTGTGATAGGCTCATCTTTAGTCTTCTTTTATTTATATACTTGGATGAAGCGTTTCTTGTTTGATTGTGGATGCTACGTATGTGGTAGGAGTAGTCTTTATGATTATGCCATAACAATCTTATTCTATTATCATAAACACTACAAACCCCCACTATAGTCTAATTAGTTATGACATGACCATGTAAATATGGATAACTTATTCTATGTTTCAACATTAATTCCACGATGTTTAGGTTAGTCATTGCCTTAGGATGGCTTGTGCCTAGGCTCCTAAGGTATTTACTTAATATGCTAGCATGGTGCTAGGATAGTAAAGTAGCGTTGGATGTCTCGTAGAACCACATATTGAAGAGGTAGGCAGTAGGTGGTGACAACCCTATCTGTCCTTGTAATCCTCCACGTTCGGCTATGCCATAGGCTCTTTGCGGGAGTCGTCCTAGTATTGCTAGGGGTAAACCCGTGCTCGATATGTTGAACAACTTAGTGTAAGAATTCATCATTGACATGTTCATTAGTATCTAACCTAGGCTATATATATGTATATTAGAGGCATTGTAGAAGCAACTCCCTAACTCTTAGCCTAATCCCTCTTTGACCCATTTACCCCCCTTTGAATAGAATGCTCTTGTGTATGTCACACTACCTCTACATATTTATTACCCATCCTCACTAGAACCTTACCTAGACCAATTTACCCTTTTTCATTTGATGATTTCTACGCTTCCACTTAGCCTTCCCCTGGGAAAAAATAAATGAAACCCTTGGGAATACTCTTAAGGGGAAATGCTACTTCGATAGTTTCTGTGCGCTTGCGAATTTTTATCTGTGACGTAAGAAATGTCAATGTTAGGCTACAGAGTGGAGCCTCTAGTCCCATGTTCATTTTGTAAGGTATGACTCATGTATCTTTTCCTGTATTTGTGACATTTATGCTTATTTATAATATTATTATTAGTCTTTCTCTATTCGTATGCTTGGACAAAGCATTTCTTGTTTCATTGTGGACTCCATGTATGTGATAGCTGTAGATGTAATTATGATTCCATAGTAATATTGTTATTGTGCGATCATAAACACCATACACCTATAGTCTCATTAGGTAATAACATGAATATGTTGGTATGAATAAGTTAGTGATCGGTCCCAACATTGGTTCAACGATGTTTTCGTTAGTCATGGCCTTAGGAAGGTACTTGTACTGCAACTCTTAAGGCATTTACTTACCATTGCAAGTGTGGTGCTTGGATAGTTATGTAACGTTGGATGTCTCGTAGATCCACGGGTTGTAGGGGTAAGTGGCATGTGGTGATGGCCTATCCATCCTTTGTACTCCTCTACGTTCGGCTACACCACATGCTCTTATCGGGAGTCATTTTGGTTTTGCAAGAGGTACACCTGTGCTCGATGTGTTGGACCACTAAGACCTAGAATTCACCACTAGCACGTTCTTGTGTACATTCTTAGGCCATGCATATGTATACTTACAACACAGTAGGAGTAGCCGTTCTCGTAGTTTGTCTCCTACTAGGACCCCTTTTTACCCTTTGAAGTAGATTGCTTAGGTGTGTGTCACACTACCCCAATCCATCATTTATCCATCCTACTAAAATCCCCACTAGAACATCCTACTGTACATATAATTTTTCCACACTTTACTTGCCTTCCTTTGGAATACATAAATACGATACCCTAAGGAATATTATCAGGTGAAATGCTACAACGATACTTTTCGTGCGCTTGCCGAACTCATCTTGTCTTGGCATTAACTTAGCCTCGTGCCGACAACAGTTCTAAGCATTCATTGCTAGTATGATCTGCACACGTTAAGAAATACCAATACGCATTTTTGGCGTCGTTGCCGGTGAAATCACAGAAGTATTGCATGATTATGTTATAAATATGACTCTAGTAGGATTTTAGTAGGATAACCTTGCTTTTTTCTTATTCTTTTGATATGAAAACAGGCGCTGTATGATCAGTTTCCACTTGTCAGCAAACTAAATTGAAGATCTTGAATCACTGCATAGAAGAGTTCGACCTCATGTCGTTCCTCAGGTGATCCTGTCGGCAAGGAAACCAGTCATCTCCACACCATCACGGTGCAAGCCAATGGCCCAAAAGATCTTTTGTAAGTTTTCGACTCCATCTGCTCACAATGTGTCTATTGGTCCCAATGTCAACATGGAAGATATAAACTTCGAAATCAACACTGGCCTAATCACTATGCTGTAGGCTAATCCCTTTTGTGAAAAAGCTAACAAGGATGCAAGTGCTCATTTCTAACAATCCTAGAGATCTGTAGCACTTTCAAGATCAAAGATATCACTCCAGATGCGATCCGTCCTCGACTATTTTCGTTCTCCCTCATTTGGAGAGGAAGTAGTGGTTCTACGAGAACTGAAGCGCTATGAACACTTGGGAAAAGTGTTCTACAACATTCCTCGCTAAATTCTTCTCATTGGGCAAGATCAATGCCCTACATGGATGGATTTCAAGAGTCCAGCAAGAGCTAAAGGGATCCATTCCCGAGGCATGAGATAGACTTTAGAGTACATCCAAGCTTGTCCCCATCATGGGATGTATGATTGGCTCATAATCCAAAACTTCTACAATGGGTTGACTCTGTTGGCCCGTGATTATGTGGATGCTGCCGTTGGAGGTGCCCTTTTCTCATTGGCGGTGCCTAAAGCAAAAAATTAGTTGAAAATATGGTGTCCAACATGGGTTGGAGCAACAAGCGTCTCTAGCCCCAACAACGAGGCATGCACACCTTGAAAGAGGTGGACATGATTGCTTCCAAGATTGATCTCCTGATGAAGAAGCTGGACTATCAAGCCAAAGGAGAAGTATTTGAAACAGCCCATGCCTTAGATGCTCACATGACATGTGAGGTATGCGGCAACACAGGTCACATGGGAAGTGACCGCCCCGAGACCCGTAAAGATGCCTTATACTTGGCCAATAACGGAAACTTCAACAATGGCTACCGTCCAGGAGGTCAAGGGTGGGGCTAAACATGCCCTTTCATTCAAGGAGGCTATAACAAAAACAATGCCAATGGAAATCTGCCAAACTTGAAGTAACTTGCCATTAGGAAGCTCAAAATTAATGATGCCCTATCCAAGAAGTTGTCGGCTCATGACAGAACATGTGAGAACATCAATGCCAAGATCGAAGGGTTAGCCTCTGCTTTCAATAACCAGTTGAGCTTCAACAAGATGTTGGAAACTCAGTTATCTCAAATAGTAGTTGTCGTTTCTTCATTGGAGAACGGCAAGATTCTAGGGCAAGTTGAACCTCTTGTAGAAAATGTCAACATGATTGCCATACGAGAGGGCAAATGGATGAAGGCCCAGGGTGTCCCACAATATCTTTATAAATTGGGATACAACACTTTGACAAGGCACTTTGTGACCTTGGCGCAAGTTTAAGTGATATGCGAAAGGTGGTCCTCGAATTGTTCAACTTGACAACATTGTCTACAATTCCAATGCAACTTCAGCTGGCCGATACTTCGATCCGCTAATTTACGGGTATTGGTGAAGATGTTCTGGTGAGAATTCGGAACTGCTTCATACCAGTGGACTTCGTGGTTCTCGACATCGAGGTCAAGAACAAAACCCCTCTCATTCTTGGATGACCTTTACTTAGCATCGCTTATGCTCCCATCAATTTGGGAGACGGAGAAATCTGTTTCCATATCAATGGCAAAGAGGAGAAGTTTGACTTTTGGCCAAAGAAGTAGCAATGCTCCATGATCAAAATCAAACATGACCCAAATGTTAAATACATCAAAGAAGTCAAAGTGACACCTCCTTAAGTGGACAACCTCATTGCATTCATGAGGAAGTTAATTTATGAGGAGACTCCGTCATTTCGTCCACGATAACATTTGAAGAAGATGGATAAGCCAGGTCCATCTGAACGACCCTATTCCACTAAGGTGGCAAAGAGAGAATGCTGGAAAAAGCAAGCGACGCCTTCTGAGTCTACTTCTCCAGAGACGGAGGCTAAGAATTGAAGCTACGCATGACATAGGAAAATCTATCTCATCGAATTTTTCGGTGAGACCTCGCCAATAGGATAATTTGGTAGTTATCTCATATTTGCTTTTTCGACCCCCATTTGATTTTTCCCATTTGAGTTTGCTTTTCCAAAACATATTTGTTTTTTCCTTAGGGTGTTGAGGGTTTTATTCTCAACTTAGATTTGCCTTATTTATTTATTTGAAAATTAAAACAAAAATTTATATATTGGATTTGTGAATAGTTTTATTTGTAAATATTTTTCTGAGCAAATTTGTGGCCAATTCACCCAACGGATAGAAATATAGCCGTTGGGGATCTCCTTGCCAAAAGAAGAACCAAGGGGCCCATCTATCAGGGCGATCAAACCCCCTAGTCGGTCGACTTGGGGGATTATCATTTTGGCTCTCCCTCCTCCAACGGCGATATCCTTTCCTCTTGTGACCGTTGGGGGATGCAATACTATTTATACATGCCTGGGTGAATGTGCTTTTTCACACTTCACTCCATTTTCATCTCCCCCACTCATTCACACTCTTGCTCATTATGACACCCGGTTCTGAAAATGAACCAAGTGAACGCATATGTGTGCCCAGGACGTTCAACACAGATACACGAGTGCATTTACGAAAGGATATACAGAAAATTACCATAGAACAATTAATTAAGCATTTTTTATTACAAAATTCATAATATCCTCGGATACAAGCTCTAATGAATATTAATGACAAGTTTGAACTAATGCAGCGGAAGTAATCTAAATAAGCAACTATGTAGTTAAGCAAAAGTGATATGACACAACTCCAATCAAACCACGGGCAAGCTGACGACAGAAACGACCTAGATCTCCACATTATCAACGTTATACTCCCAAGACCTACAGCTGTTGGTGGGGGAATTGTAAGGATAAGTACATGTTGTAGTCAGCAAGTGTGGGGAAGTATGACATGTAGCTAATATGAATGACAAATATAATAAAGGTTAAGTGCTGAAAAGTACATTGAAACATTTAAAAAGCAATATATTGTATGTATGTGAAGTAAACCAATCATAAACCTAGTAGTTATTATAATACCAGCCCATATTTCATTACCATCATCCATATTCCAGAATTCTCATTACCATTAACCATATCCATTGCCATAAACCATAATATCATCAAAAAACCAGTACAAAACCGTACCGATCCAAAACCCCTCTAATCATATAGGTCATCGAGGTCCTCTTAACTGGGAGCACGGCTATCGTGATAGTTTTAATACTCTGCAGAGTTTGTACCGCTTTATCCACGTGTTTGTGATTTCATCAGCCGTCGGTGACTAAAGGAAACCTCCCTTATGCCAATTACACTTCCTTAGGTGTATGACCAAGAGATCACAAAATAGCCTTTACAAAGGGACTACTAGCATGTACAGACCCACTGAGGTTTCACCGGTGGCGATGTCTCCAAATAAGAACATCCTAAACCTAGGGCTCCCTCTTGTGCCATTCGGATCCCAGGGAGTCCGGCCACAAATCCAAACCCAATCTGACTCCTCTTCCCCGGTGCGCCACATGATCCGCGCAGTACTAGCAATATCCTAATTAATCAGCTACGTGGCACCCATACTTGGCCTTGTGGTGGCACTGTTGTCCTGACATATTCTCGCATGAACCGGTCCTTAGATCTAAAGAAAGAAACCACCATGTCTTCCAACCCATCCACATACCAGGCTTGCTTAGATCACCCATTACCATATCATATTAACCATAATCTCATTAATGCATAATTAAATGGTATACTGGTTTTCCCATCCCAATTAATTAAGCAAAGCAAAGGTAAAAAGCCCTTCCCGACTCTCTACCATGTATTCCAGGTGACAAGGGTGGTTAGACAAAGCTAGTAAACTTCCTATCATAGGAATTCCCATCAAATTAACACAAGCATGCAGTTTTGAAAACAAAACATTTATTGTAAAAACAGGATCAATATGTTCAAGGGCACTTGCCTTGCTCTTGGGCTTGGTTTGGGTCAAAGTCTTCAAATTCCTGGTGCTGGAGGTCCCCCGTAACACTCTTTAGCGCAAAACCGTCTAAATTGCGCAATGAACATACAAGACAAGAATTACAATCAATAAGTGCACATATATTACTCAATATGTCATGACATGCATGATTAATGCAAATGCTAAGAAAAACTAGTTAATGAGTTACTATAAGTGTTCACTAATCATTTACAATGGTTATTAACAATTTTTAACAGGTTCAAGTTGATTCAATTAAATTCAGAATTTATTTAACAGTAGTTAAATCCAGAGGTCGGACAAGTCCGCTTTAGGGCCAGACAAGTCCGCCCTTCGCAGAAACATCGAGCTAGGGTTTTCTAGATCGACGTGAATTTGGAGAAACGGGGTTGAATTCATGTGAGAAAGAGGGAGTAGAAGGTATACCAGGTGTTTAAAACTCCAATGAATCAAAGGTTTTGGAGGCAACACTTGGAACTTGGCGATCTAGGGTTGATGGAGGAAACTTGATGGTGAAATGTTGATGAAGAGCGCAAGGTTGGTGGAGATATTGGTCTCTTGATCTTCTTTCATTTTCTCCTCTTCTTCTTCTTGCTCTGGATCTCCTTCTCCGTCCTTGGCAGCGGCTATCCACAAGCTAGGGTTTGGGTGTGATTAAAAAGTGTCAAAGAAATGTAAAATTAAAAGATGGGGTTGTTTATATAGAGATGGAGGATTAGGGTTTCAATGGAGGTCGGTTTTAGAGAGGGTGGAGGATAGTGTGGGGTCCCACATGGGCTCCAAAAGAGTTAGACACGACGTGCTTAGGCCCACTTAAGTTAAAACCCAAAAACACGTTGTGGAATGAAAGATCAACTCGGAATTGCGATCACTGGACAAGTAAGCGCAAGGCCGGACTAGTCCGATATCAGTCAAAGAAAAATCGGATAAGTTCGTACCAAATTGGACAAGTCTGAACTTAGTTAGAAAGGAAAACGGACAAGTCTGGCGGAAAATGGACAAGTCTGGACAAGTCCAAGGACTTAGCGAAAATTTCAAGGATGGGATGACCGGACTAGTCTGCAATGGACCGGACAAGTCCGAAAATGATACAAAGAGGAAAACGGACCCCCTTCAAATGAATCTCGCCCTTGAGATTCGACGCGGAAGAGAAAATATAGGGAAATTCCTTCTTGTGATCATCTTCCAGCTCCCAAGTTGCTTCCAATTCTGTATGATGCTTCCATTGCACTTTACACCATCGAATCACCTTGTTCCTTGTGACTCTCTCCTTGGTTTCCAAGATTTTGACCGGTTGCTCGGCATAAGTCATATTTGCCTCTAATTCCTATTCTTTCATTGGCACTTGTTTTTCCGGTACTCTCAAGCACTTCTTGAGCTGTGAAACATGAAAGACATCATGAACACTGATAAGTGAGCTGGCATCTCCAACTTATATGCTACTTCTCCTCTTCGTCCAAAATCTTGAATAGTCCAATGTATCGAGGTGCTAGCTTGCCTCTTATGTTAAACCTCTTAATACCTCTCATTGGTGACACCTTGAGGTAAACAAAATCTCCTACTTCAAAGGCTAGTTTCCTTCTCCTATTTTCCGCATAGCCTTTTTGCCTTGATTGAGCATCCCTCAAGTTTTCACGAATGATCTGGACTTGTTTCTCAGCTTCTTGCAACATATCTGGTCCAAACACTTGGCTCTCTCCTGGTTCATTCCAAGATAATGGTTTCCTACACTTCCTCATATACTGTGACACACGGTTTCGAAAAAGAACCAAGCGAACGCATATGTGTGCCCAAGACGTTCAACACACACACACGAGTGCACTCACCAAAGGATATACAGAAAATTACCACAGACAAAGATTAATTAAGAACTTTTATTACACAATTCGTAATATCCTCGAATACAAGCTCTAATGAATATTAATGACAAGTTCAACTAATGCAGCGGAACTAAACTAATTAAGCAACTAAGAAAAAGGGATAGCGCAGCTCCAATTAACACCACTGGCAAAGCTGACGGCAGACACGACCTAGAACTCCACATTAACATCGTTAAACTCCCAATACTAACCTGCAACTATTGGTGGGGGAATTGCAAGGGTGAGTATATGTCGTACTCAGCATATGTGAAAAGTATGGTATGTAGCTGATTCAAATGACGAATATAATAATGGATAAGTGCTGAGAAGTAAATTAAAACATTTGAAAAGCAATATATTACATGTATGTGAAGTAAACCCATCAAAAACCATGTAGTTACCATAATACTGTAGGATCAAAGAGCACGTGTAAAGCTACCAAGGGGGTGAATGGTAGATTAAAAGTTTTCAGTGGAAGCAACAAAAACCCCTTGGCAAAAAAACAATCTGTTAAAGAAATCATTTGCTAGACTAATCTAAACGTGTTTCACCATGACAAAAGTGATAGATATCACAGAGAATCAAGTCACGAAAATGACACAACAAGAATCACTCAAATCCGTCGAGAGAAACTCAAGTTATGATCGAAAGATCAAACAAAGGTCAATCTGTTCTACCGAGTAAAAAACAGATCTGCAATACTGCTAAGAAACTCGTGTAGATCAAAAACCGCAAATCCAATGACCCTGAAATTTTGACAGATAATAGATAATCAAGTTGTGAAGACAACCCAAAAAGAATCATGTCAATTGGATTTGTTAAACTCGAGTTATGATAAAACCACCAAAGGAAGGTAGTGTTGTGAAGAAAACTCGACCAAAAAAACTTGTCTGGAACAAGTCGGACGAACAAGGTACAAAAGTTCCTTTAAACTACGATCTTTATTCAATAGAAAAGAAGAGGTTCAGCCCCAAAGTCGTGCACCATGATCTCTTGCCTCCCTTGCTTATATAACCAGCCCTTAGGCCAACTCAACTCAAACTAGAACTCTAATCCTACTCAGTTCACGAATCGAAACTTTCCATAGATGCTCAAGACTCTTCTATACGCAGATAGAAGTAATCTTAAGACTTCCAAACACCTTAGGAACGTATCCCACAGTCCTAAAACAACTCAAATTCGTGACCCACACGAAATCCTAACATAACCAGCCCAAATCTTTCCATATTTGAGTCAAACCTGACTCAACCGCAGCCTGAGTCCATAACCTAGTCGATTGGACCTTTCCGACCAATTCTTTACGTCCACATCTATTCATCATGCCTCAGAACCATGTATCCATGTCCATGCACTCCTTGCACACGTGCAAACATCTTCCAACGACGTCCACAATATCTTCATATGCTTTGTTCTTGATTCATACATGCTGCGTGACCTCCTGATCAACTCAACCACAATTCCTCCCGAACTTGGTTGTTGAACCTCATCTTTTCCCTAAGACTAGTTCAATGGATCCTGTCGCCAGCCATGTTTTGAACTCAAGCAACACCTGCAGATGAATAAACAACCAACACTTTCGAGCACAAGTCCTCGACTTGAATCTCGTTAGTTCTGAAACTTCAACATCTTACGTGAGCACCTCACATAAGCGTGTTGTAAACCATAGCAAAATGATATCAACCATAACCACCAAAACACACCAAAAACTTAGTACAAGAATACTAAGTAAACTTTCCATAAGTGTAAAGCAAGTTTGAAACATTGCAAGATAAAAGCAGAACCACTACGATCAAGCTTCGAACCTTGCCAAAGCTAACCAAAACATGTCGGACCTATCGTCGAATCTTGATAAAAAGATGTTTTGGTAGTATTCAAAACTTTTATCGTCAAAGCCAATATATTAAGCACACATAGGTCTCACAATCTCCCCCTTGATGAATGCATTGGCAACACCACTTAAAATCCAAACATTGGCTTATTTACATGAAAAGTTTTGAAAACAATTTCTTCCCCTTTTTGAAAATCAAATGAGATAGAAATAAATTTCTCCCACCATACATACTAATCCCCTTGAGAAGAATCATGCCAAAAACACTTGTGAATATGTGCAAGGTGTGATCAATTTCTCCCCCTTTGACAATGTATTTAGCAAGGTACAAAACAGAAATTTTAATTGTTATGAGCATATTGTAAATATACATATAAAATAAAGCTCATCCAAGTCATACCGTCAAGTAACTTACACTATCACATCAATGAAATACATAAACTAGAGTAAGCCATGCTAGAGATCAAGTGTAATATTTAATTTTAGCAAGTCATGATCTCACAAACTTAACTATTTCAATACCTGGAAGCATGACACTTGTTGCTGCAATTTTTTCTTTAAAGCACAAATTTTTAACATACCGCATCTGCCTTATTCTAACCAACCAAGCCAAGCCTATGTCATTTGACAATCAGAAGCTTAAGGACATGATTTTAGTCATACACAACTTCTTCCAAGTTCATATCTAAGTGCAATGCTAAGCCATCTCAAAAGAAGAAGTGTGATGCATGCATATTCTCTTGATCTTTCCTCAATTTATATTTGTTCATAAAACTCAACATGTGAGTTGATTGGATTAAATCATTATGATTAAAAGAATTTGTGATCATACAACAAGTTCAAAACAGCAAGAAAGTTTGGTCATGACCATATTTAGTGTAAGTAATTGTTCCAATTACTAGTTATGGCAAAAAAACTACAAAATGTATAACATGAGTAATGTAGTAAGAACTTTCAACATGTAAAAGAAATCACAAAGTCATATATGTATGAAATACTATGCTCATATAATTTTAAGTTAAGATTCACACGTAGACTTTCCAAATTTCAAAACTCCCCTCAATTTAAGCCATGAGGATACATAACGCCTATTTCACTATGAATGTAACAAAAACGAGTGAAATCCAATGGTTTTGTAAAAATGTCAGCCAATTGTTGTTCGATATCTACATGGTGAAGCACAATGTTTCCTATTTCAACATTATCACGAAGAAAGTGATACCTAATATCAATGTGCTTAGTTCTAGAATGTTGCACGGGGTTTTTAGCAATGCAAATGGCACTAGTGTTGTCACAAAATAGTGGAACACTATCTGGAACAACCCCATCGTCCTTAAGTGTTTGAACAATCTAAAGAATTTGTGAACAAGCGCTAGCATCAGCTACATATTCAGATTCGGTTGTGGATTGTGCAACTGAACTTTGTTTTCTAGAGGACCAAGCAACAAGTGAATTACAAATAAAATGACAAGCACTGGAAGTACTTTTCCTATCAATCCTACAACTCCCAAATCTGCATCCGAAAAAGCTTTCAAAGTAATAGTTGAGGAAGAAGGAAGAAAAATGCCAAATTCTTGAGTTCCATGTAAGTACCTGAGAATCCTTTTGAGGGTTTGACGATGTGAAGCACGTGGGGAGGCTTGAAACCATGCACAAAGACATACGCCGAATTGTATGTCCGGTCTTGATGCCGTGAGGTACAAAAGTGATCCGATCATGCTTTTATATTATTTTTGATCCATGGGTTCACCATCTTTATCAAGTTCAAGTGTTGTTGCTGTTCCCATTGGTGTACGAAGAGGCTTGCTTTTGTCCATGTTGAAGCGCCTTAGGAGGTCTTTTGTATACTTCGTTTGATGCACAAAGGTACCCTCCTTGGTTTGCTTGATTTGCAGCCCCAAAAAGTACGTGAGTTCTCCCATCATACTCATCTCAAATTCTGAACTCATCATAGCTGAAAACTTGGACACAAGTTCATGAGAAGCACAACCAAAGATAATATCTTCCACATACACTTGAACGAATAGTGAGTCATTGCCATGCTTAAGCACAAAAAGAGTTTTATCAACCTTGCCCATGGTAAACCCCCTTTCAAGTAAGAATGTTTTTAACCTATCATACCATGCTCTAGGGGCTTGTTTGAGACCGTACAAGGCTTTGGACAATTTGTAAACATGATTAGGAAAATCTGGATTTTCAAAACCTGGTGGTTGTTTGACATAAACCTCCTCATCTATGTAGCCATTAAGAAAAGCACTTTTAACATCTATTTGATATAGCTTAAAACCTTTAGATGCAGCAAAAGCTAACAAAATTCTTATGGCTTCTAATCTAGCAACAGGAGCAAAAGTTTCATCAAAATCTAGACCTTCAACTTGAGTGAAACCTTGAGCAACCAACCTAGCTTTATTCCTAACTACAACCCCATCCTCACGTTGTTTATTTTTAAACACCCATTTAGTTCCAATTAAAGTGTGACCTTGAGGTGGAAGTACAAGTTTCCAAACATTATTTCTTTCAAAATTTTCTAACTCTTCTTGCATGGCAATAATCCAAGTTTCATTAGTGAGTTCGTGTGATATATCTTTGGGTACAAAAGAAGCAACAAAAGCATAATGAGCATGAGAGTTTGGATTGCGAAACCTGGACCGTGTGACTCGTTCGTGCAATATTTCAATAATTTTTTGTGGAGGATGACTTTTGAGAACCCGGAGGGTAGTGGACACTTCACAAGCTTCTTCTTCTTCATGTTCATCACAAATTGATGAGCTTATGACTTGAGAAGAATCTGGACCAGCAATGGTGGTCGTCGGTGATGGCTGTGAATAAAAATCAGGAGCTGGAAAATGTCATTAGCTGCTGAATTTTCGGGCAGCAGCACCACTTCTTCCTCATCTTCAACGAAAATGCTCTCCCCCTGCGGATATGGATCCGGACCTGCAATGTTTGAGCTAGTACCTGTGCTAGCTTCATTAAAAGACACCTCAAAAGTCTCCACAATTTTGTTAGTATCAAGTAAAAGAACACGGTAGCCTCTAGTATTAGATGGTTTACCAAGAAACATGCCATCAATGGATCTAGATTCAAATTTATCAAGATTCCCATGTTTCTTAACAAAGCATTTGCAACCAAAGACCTGAAAGTGTGTAACACTAGGCCTGTGTCCAAACTCGGAGCTCATATGGTGTTTTACCTAGCTTAGCACGCAAGAAAACACGATTTGAGACACAACAAGCAGTTGCAATCGCATCAGCCCAAAATTTACTATGAATTTGATATTCAGCAAGCATAGTCCTAGCCATTTCAACTAAGGTTCTTTTCTTTCTTTCTACAACACCGTTTTTTGAGGTGCATATGGTGAAGAAAATTGATGATCTATTCCATTTTCAGCACAAAAGTGATCAAAAGATTGATTTTTAAATTCGGTTACGTTATCACTTCTAATTGCTTTTAAGATCCTGGGTGATCAATTGATAATCTAAGAAATAATGTTCTAAAGTGATTAAAAGCTTCATTCTTAGATGCCATAAAGTAAACCCAAGAATATCTAGAATAATCATCAACAATCACAAGAACATACCATTTACCTCTGAAGGATTGAACACGTGAAGGTCCTACGGTGTCAAGGTGCAAAAGTTAACCCGGTTCAGTCGTCATGATTATTGTGAGAGGAGTATGTGAACCTGCAACCATCTTAGCATGTCTACAAGAAGAGCACACAATTTCTTTGTCCCCTTTAAGCTTAGGAAGCCCACATGTGCAATCAAGAGAACTAACACGCGTTAGATGATCAAAGCCTACATGACTAGGTCTACGATGCCAAAAATATAAGTCTTTTGAATCATTAGCAACAAGAAACCTATGCTTAGACGAAGACATATCAAAATTAGCTTTAAAAACTCTTCCAAACCGAGACATGTTAAAAATAATCTCACTATTTGAACCTACAACTTTGCAGTAGTTTTTATTGAAAATAATTTCCAGATTTTCATCTAGTAATTGTGAAACAGAAAGCAGGTTGTATTTCAAAATTTTGACAAGTGCCACATTCTTGAAAGTGTAGTGATCATTTACTCTAACAAAACCCTTAGCAATTATAGGAGTTGAAGAATTATCGGCAAAAGTAACATTCTCTACACGTGACACAAAAGAGAAGGAGGAGAACCATTCTTTGTTACCAGTCATGTGGCGTGAGCAACCTGAATCCACAATCCAAATGTTCTCCTTCCTCTAGCGTGTAATCTACATAGAAGCACAATATGTTGATGACTCAATACTAAGGTTAGTCAAAAGGTATTTAGGAATCTAGTACTGAGTCACACGACGTCCAGTAGGAATAACATGTGAAAATGAGATAAAACTGCAGGTTTATGAGCCAAAGCTTGAGGATTTTTGTACTGAACTACTGTCATACAAGATGTTACATTTGTAGCACGAAAAACAGTAGGTTTGGGAGCAAAATTTGCATGTTTTCGACTCATTACAGCAGATTGCATGTTCCTATCATTTGGTTTAGCAAGTGTAGCAAAATTTGCATGAAAGTTACGAGATCTAGCAATCATTCTTTCCCTTTTTTGTTGTTTAGCTAGTCTATAACAAAAATCTATGACATGATTTGAAAACCACTCCTTTTTGTTTAGGAACTGTTTGAATCAAACCACTTCCTAATGAATTTACAATTTTAGGTGGATGTGCCTTAGCTTGATCATGAGAATCAAAACCTAAACCAGTTTTATCATTGCAAAACATGGAAGAATTCAATAGCAAGTTTAGATTTTTGTTCCCTATACAAAACTGCTCTAGTGTTCTATTCATGTCATCAAGTTTCTTAGACAATTCTAGGCAGTTTTCACATGAATTTTTCCTTTTAATTTGCAATTATAACAATATTTAACTTCATGAGAACGTAAAGCATTGTTCAATATTGAAATTTCATTCATAGCATCTTTTAGTTTCTTTTCAAGATCATCACAAGTAGAACAATGCAAATCAATTGTAGAACAGCTAGCATCTTTCAAGTTTTTATGATTAAGTGCAGCAAGCTCTCTATTCTTTTTAATTTCTAACTCAAGTTTATCAAGTGTCGAGGTGTGCGCACTTCTTAATGAGGACAATTGTTCATATATTAAATCACATGAGGAACAAGATTCATCACTAGTGAAAGTCGCCTAGAGGGGGGTGAATAGACAATAATACCTGAAATGACTTATTCAAACGAGATTAAATTCCTGAGGTCGGACTTGTCTGGACAAGGCCGGACTAGTCCGCTCAGCACAGGGTGAAAACCTAAAAACTTGATGTCTACAAGTTATTTGCGGAATTTTAGTTCACCAAAGAGATAAGTAATATGTGGTAAACTAGTACAATTCAGATTGTGAAGTTAAAGCACTTAGATCACAAGTTTTCAACAAAAGTCAAAAGTGAAAGGCAATGTGAATAATAAGAACCCTAATAGCAATGCTAGAGATTACAAGAATAAAAAGACAAGTGAGACAAGATTCATCCCGTGGTTCAGCTCCACGAAGAAGCTTACATCCACGTTGAGAAGTCCACACAAGGACCGAGTCTCACTTGACCCTTCTCTCACCAAGCCACCACAATGGTCGGCTTGGTTTCCACTATATCAATGGGTAATCACCAAGTTTGATGGGGCTACTCACAAGTTGAGGCTCCCTCAAATCAATACAATGAGGAGCACATGAAGCTCAACTCACACAAGACACAAAACACAATCACAATGTGCAAGAGATCAAACCGAGAGCCAAAGCACGATGATCTTCCTTTACCCTCCTCCCCAAACCCTAATCTCTTCATGATTTGCTCTTAAAGGGTTAGTAGGATGAGTAGAAGGCTTTGGAAGGCTCTAGGATGCTTGCGGCGGCGCTAGAGTTCAAGACTTCTTCAAATGAGGCCGGGGGTCCCCTTTTTATAGGGGTCCCGATCCCCTTCTGCTGACCTCAGCACAAGGGCGGACTAGTCCGACCACTGGACCAGGACTAGTCCGGCCTTATGGGACCATTGACCTCTGGTCATTTCCCAACAATTGCCACACTGAGCGATGATCGTCACGCTGCCCGCCAAATTTCCAAATTCAAACGGTCACTAAAAAATAGACTAGTCCGGTCAAAAACGGATTAGTCCGAAGTGGGACAGAAAGGTTTAGTCCGTCCCAAAAAGGACTCAACTGGACTGGCACGAACTAGTCCGGCCACAGGGGGCGGACTTGTCCGGCCCACTAGGCTTTCTTTCGGATGATCTCACTAAGTCTCTAACAGACTGGTCCGTACCCAGATGGACAAGTCCGGACTTTTCCAGAGAGCTTTGGTCCGTCCAAAAACGGACAAGTTCGGACTTCTTGGACTTAGCTCCAAATTCACTCAGATTCACTCCAAAGATGTTTGGTCCGTCTCAAAACGGACTGGTCTGCCTGGTCGGACTAATTCGGCCTTGAGGCCCGGACTAGTCCGGCCTCCTAGGGTTTCTCTCATTTTTAGCTTCTCACTTAGGTGTTTCACTAAACCACCACTTTGAGCCCTATAGAATTATCTCATTGCACATGATACATCCACCCTCTCACATGACATGGCTCATATAACCTCAACACTATAGAGACCCTAATTTCTACGCTTGAGTCTTTGACACCCGTTTTAACCTTTTCCTTTTTGAGGGTTCTCATCTCATATCAATCCTTGTACCTGTGCTTCAGATCACTTTAGCTCATTAGTCTCTTAATTGTCGTCATCAATCATCCAAAACCCAAGGGGATGCCTAGATGCACTTTCAATCTCGCCCTTTTTGGTGATTGATGAAAACACATTAAGACTTCGACAAGAAGGATAATAATTTGTTTTCATAACGTGTATTTGTATGAGTGACTCCTCCTCAATGTATGCATCATGAGTAAGAGAGATTGAGGGAGTTTTCATACATATACATGTTATGGGGGGGTGCCTAAGTGATGCGCTCATGGGTTATGATAAAGCAACAAATATGCAAGACAAGCATGTAACTCAAGCATAACGTCACAATTGATATAAATTAAGTCTTACAACAATTTAATCTTTAAACATACAAACATAAGTCCAATATTGGATCAATTAAACTCTCCCACTAATAACTAGGTAGAAACTCTCAATCTCTCCCACTCAAACTGTCCCCCTATCTAAGTGCCCCGTCGACTAATCTCTCCCCCTTTGGCATGAAGACACCAAAAAGGAAAAGAAGAGAGGAAGATCCTTTAGATCTACTCATCATTGGAGTCGCCGTCATCATCTACGCCTTGGTGCCCGCTATCACACTCCGTGGCCTCTAGATCAACATTTGCATCATCATCATTGGTCGGGGCTGCGGTGGAAGTACCATCTTTACCAAATTGAGCGAGCTCCTTGGCGGTGAATTCCGGGAACGGGGTGACCTCCCCATCACTTTGCTCTGCGGGAGACATGGGAATATCTAACTTGTCGCACACCGCCTTGAGATACTTCTCTTGGCGATGCTCCATACGACGTTGTCCAACTTCCACCTTCCGGCAAGAAGAGAACATGGACTTCAAGCACTTGAGAAAGCCACTCCCGCATTGTGATGAAGGTGGAGCTGGTGGAGGAGATGGCACAAAGCCAGAGGAAGAAGGGGAGGATCCGCATTCTTCCTCCTAGGAGCAGCTGGCTCTGGTGGAGGGAGTTGAGGTCGAAGCCTCCGGTGAATAATGTCTTTCTTGAAGGTGAGTCCGGAGATCTTCTCGATCATGTACATGATGTACGGAGCGTATCCTCATGATCGGTTGGGAGTATGGGAGATGTTGAAGATGCCGTCGAAGATGTAGTCAATCACGTTGAAGCAGACATCTCCATCAATGAGGACCATCAAATGTCTCAAATTTCCTTGAATTATCTCCGCATATCCATCCTTGGGGCCAATGGTCTTCCTAAGCACTCTGTTGAGGACACTGTAGAAGGGCTTGATGTTCCTTATGTGCCCCACCTCAAAGGGTACATGGCTAGGATACATGTACCCTAGGGTATCGTGATCAACTAGCCTCAAGTTGGAGATAATGACTTCATTGTTCAGTTGATCCTCTAGGTCAAGCAGCTGAGCAAACTCCCAGTAGGTGGTGGAGTATTGCTCTCCATGGGTCATCCAGGTAATCCTCCTGTTCCCATCGGTGTGGAAAGTAGATAGTGGAATAGAACTGAGTGATGACTTCCACATTCCAGTCATACTGGAAAGCCATGAACTTCTTCAAACCATGCCGCTCGACGGCCTCAATCACGGCATTGAAGGCCACGTGATCCTATTGAGCCATATAGTCCAAGTCAATCCACTGAGCATCGGTGACTGGAGACTGCTTGGTCATGTAGACCGTCCTGTAATAGCCATAGTGGAAGTCACACTAGAAATGGGGATCCACTGTGCTCCTATCTCACTGATAGACATTGATCTTCCTGAGCTTGTGTGCCTTCTCAGTCCCTTTGTCCTTGAAGATGTTGGAGTCGAAGGCAGCTGCATGGTTTGGGTTCTGTCCAGGAAAAGACATCCTCAAGGGACCTATGGGTTGAGAGGCACCCTTCTTGACCTTGCTAGCAGGCTTCATGCCTACTATCACCCTCTTATTGGGTGCAGCATCGACCGGAGACTTTCCCTTATCCTTGGAGGACCTCGCCTCTTGGGCTCTAGCCTGATCCCCCAATGTCACAAGTCTCTTTTTCCTTGGAGCTGCCTCGGCTGCTATAGAGTTGTGTACTTTTTGCTGCGTCTGCTTTGCTCTCTTTGATGCAAAGTATACAGCAGCCATTTCTTTATCCTCTCGTTGCCTCCGGTGATAAAGAGATTGCTTCTCCGCTTCGGCCTCGGAGTCTTAAGGTAGAACATACTCGTTATCCGACATGGTTGCTGATAAAAGAAGTAAGGGAATGTGTATGAGTTCAAGGAGTCAAGATAAAGTGGTAGAATTCACAGAATCGATCAAGGTTAGGGTTTTTATCGTGTAATCCGAACTTGTCCGCCCAGGGGCCAGACCAGTCCGTACCCAATCGGACTTGTCCGCTCTGAAGCTGGATTTGTCCGGTTCACACAGCAAGAACACTAATTTAGAGAAATTTTGTGAAAACTACGGATCCTAGCACAAAAATGGAGGTACATGATCACAATGATGTGCACAACAACATTTCTGAAGAGGTTTCTATCAATAGACCTAAAAGAATTGAATTTTGGAGATTTTGGGTTAGGTCAAGAATACTTCAAATCTTCGATTCGATGAAATGTGGGTGAGGAATCGACCTCAGATGCTTGGGGAAGAGTTCCCACGCACCTTAGGCCTTCAATCCACCAATTGGATTCAAGATTTTGTGGTTGGAATCAAAAATCGCCGATGAGGAGGCGGTTTTCGAGCATTTTTGGAGAGAGAGAGAGAGAGAGCTCGAGGTGAAGTGAAGAGGCCGGGGGCTCCCTGGGGAGGTTAAGTCCCCAAGGGGCGGACTAGTCCGGTCAGGGACCTGGACTTGTCTGGCTATCGGACTAGGTACGGACTGTTCTAAGCCACCGGACTAGTTTGGTCCTGGGGCGGACTAGTCCGGTCCTAAGGCTAAAAACTCCTATATATGGAGTTTTCAGTGAAACTATGACCATGATTCACAAGGATTCAATAATTTGAAAATAATTTGTAGAAAAATTGAGGAGGATGAGTTTTCACGAGCATGTGTGAATTTTGAATATGACAATCAGATGTGCAAGATTCAAGCCACATTTCGAGAATCCAAGATATTAAGCTCACTCCTAAGTTCACAAAATCTTTTCTCATCTAAGGGTTTGGTAAATATATCGGCCAATTGTTTATCGGTTCTCACATGGGAAATTGCAATGTCTCCTTAAATGGAGTGATCTCTCAAGAAATGGTGGCGAATATCAATGTGCTTGGTCCTTGAGTGTTCAACTGGATTGTGGGCTATTTTGATGGCACTCTCATTGTCACAAAGGAGAGGGATATGATGCAAGTTTATGCCATAGTCCCTAAGAGTTCGTCGCATCCAAAGAAGTTGTACACAACAACTTCCGGCGGCAACATACTCCCCTTCAACTGTGGAAAGTGCAATGGAGTTTTGTTTCTTTGAGGACCAAGACACTAGAGATCTACCAAGAAATTGGCAAGTTCCCGATGTACTCTTCCTATCAACTTTGCACCCCGCATAGTCCGCATCGGAATATCCCATGAGGTTAAACATAGAGCCTTTGGGTTACCAAAGTCCTAGGCTTGGTGTGTGAACCAAATATCTAAGAATTCTCTTAACGGCGGTCAAATGACACACCTTTGGAGCGGCTTGAAATCTAGCACACATACACACACTAAGCATGATATCAGGCCTAGATGCACATAAATAAAGCAATGAGCCTATCATGGAACTATATACCATTTGGTCTACACTCTGACCATCTTCATTGAGATCGAGATGCCCATTGGTTGCCATAGGAGTCTTGATAGGTTTGGCCTTGTCCATGTCAAACTTCTTGAGTATATCTTGTGTGTACTTGGTTTGACTAATGAACGTGCCTCCTTGAGTTGCTTCACTTGAAAACCTAGAAATAACTTCAACTCCCCCATCATGGACATCTCAAATCTTTCCATCATTATCTTAGAAAACTCATCACAAAAAGCTTTGTTAGTAGAACCAAATATAATGTCATCGACATATATTTGGCAAACAAACAAATCATTATTGATGTGCTTAGTGAATAAGGTATAGTCCGCCTTCCCAATTTTGAAACCATTTTGAGTTAGAAAATCTCTAAGGCACTCATACCAAGCTCTAGGAGCTTGTTTGAGTCCATAGAGAGCCTCACACAATTTGTACACATGATTTGGGAATTCTTCATCTTCAAATCTAGGTGGTTGCTCCAGATACACATCTTCCTTGATTGGACCATTGAGGAATGCGCTCTTGGCGTCCATTTGATATAGCTTAAAATCATGGTGAGTAGCAAAGGCAAGTAATATACAAATTAATTCAAGCCTAGCTATGGGAGCAAAGGTTTCTTTGAAATCCAAACCTTCGAATTGTGAATACCCTTTGGCCACAAGTCGTGCCTTGTTCCTTGTAACCACCCCATTCTCATCTTGCTTGTTGCGGAAAACCAATTTGGTGCCTACAACATTCGCATTAGGTTGCTTCACAAGCTCCCATACTTGATTTCTTTCAAAGTTGTTGAGCTCTTCTTGCATGGCCATCACCCAATCCGGATCTCGTAGTGCTTCTTCAACCTTGTGGGGCTCTAAGGAAAAAACAAAAGAGCAATGTTCACAAAAGTTTGCAACACGAGATCGAGTAGTTACCCCCTTGGAGATGTCTCCAAGTATATTGTCAACGGGATGGTCCTGTTGGACGCTTTGGTGCACTCTTGGGTGTGGCGCTTGAGGTCTTGAGTCATAATCTTGGTCTTCCTCATCCTCATTGTCTCCCCCTTGATTGATGCCTCCATTTTCATTTTCTTGGAGCACATCTTGGGGAACTTGATCTTGATCATTTGAGGAAGAGCTTGCTTGATGTGTAGGATGGTCACTTGCGTCTTGAGGTTGTTCTTGTGGTCCTATATCTCCAAGTGCCATCCTTCCTATCACCACTTGTTGAGCTTATTCTTGATCTAGCACATGACGATCAACTTGCTCCACTTGGGAGCCATTAGCCTCATCAAACACTATGTCACGTGCTACTTCAACAATTCTAGAGGATTTGTTAAAGACATGATAGGCATAAGTGTTTGAGTCATTGCCAAGTAAGAAACCTTCATCAGACCTAGAAGCGAACTTCGAAGTCCTAGGCTTCTTGTTAAGAATGTAGCATTTGCTCCCAAAAACATGAAAGTAAGAGATGTTGGGCTTGTTACCGGTTAGGAGCTCATACGACGTCTTCTTAAGTATGTGGTGAAGATACAACCGGTTTATGGCATGGCAATCGGTGTTGACCCCTTCCGCCCAAACCGGTCCGACGTCTTGTACCCATCAAGCATGGTTCTTGACATCTCAATTATAGTCCTATTCTTCCTCTCGGGCACCCCATTTTGTTGAGGTGAGTAGGGGGCCGAGAACTCATGCTTGATGCCTTCTTCATCAAAAAATTCTTCAACTTCAGTATTCTTGAATTCGGTGCCGTTGTCACTCCTTATGGTCTTGATACTCAAGGAGAACTCATTTTGGGCTCTTTTCAAGTATCTCTTGATAACACCTTGAGTCTCGCTCTTGTAATGCAAAATGAATACCCAAGTGAAACGTGAAAAGTCATCAACAATAACAAGACCATATTTGTTACCACCAATACTAATGTAGGCGATTGGACCAAAGAGATCCATGTGTAGAAGCTCCAATGGTCTTGATGTTGTCATAATGTTCTTGGATGGATGTGGTGCTCTAACTTGCTTTCCGGCTTGACATGCGCTACATGGTCTCTCCTTTTCAAACACAACATTCTTTAAACCACAGATGTGCTCGCCCTTAAGGAGTTTTTGCAAATTCCTCATTACAACATGGGCTAGCCTCCTATGCCACAGCCATCCCATGTTAGTTTTTGCAATTAAGCATGTATCAAGTTAGGCTTTATCCGCGGAGAAATCCACAAGATAGAGCTTTCCCTCGAGTACACCCTTAAAGGCAATTGAGTTATTGCTTATCCTTGTCACGGTCACACCCTCATTCATTAATAAACAATTATAACCTTTGTCACATATTTGTGATATGGACAAGAGGTTATAATCAAGTGAATCAACATGTAAAACATTTGAAAGAGTATGATTAGGGGATACATCAATTTTATCGGTGCCAAGGATTTTTCCTTGGCTATTGTCCCCAAAATAGATTCCCTCACTTGTATCTTCATTTAGCTCATGCTCCACAAACATCTTCCTCTCTCCGGTCATATGATTAGTGCACCCGCTATCAAGAACCCATTTGGTTCCACCAGAGGAGTATGCCTACAAGAAAGATTTAAGCCTTGGCTTTAGGTACCCAAGCGGTGTTGGGTCCTTTGATGTTAGTCAAGAGGCACTTGGGCACCCACACACAAGGTTTGGAACTCTTGCGGTGTGGCTCAACATATCTAGCATAAACATTACCAAACTTGTTCCTTAATAACACATATGAAGCATCAAAATCATGGAACAACGGATGAGGTTCCTTTTTAGGCATTTTAGGAGATGTTGCAACATTCTTTCCCTTATTGTTGTATGAGCCTCCTTTAACAAAAACAATCAAGTCTTTGCCATTCTTGGGAGTTTTGGCATTTTGCCTCATCTCCCTTGAATCTACCAAGACCATCCTTGACAAGGGGATGTCTTGTGTTGGTATATGCACTACGTGGATATGCCACATTCTCCTTGTCAAAAATGCTACCCTTTGGTGCTTGATTGGTTTGGGCCAACTTAAGCTCATCTTTAAGCTTTATTATTATGTTTGAGAATTTACAAGGTTGAGATGCTTCGTATTTAATATTTGTGGAAAGTGAGCTTGTAGAGGAAGAAGATTCATTGACCTTGAGAGACTTCACTTGCGTCTCAAGGATCCTGTTAGCTTGTGTCAAACTAACAAGTTCATCCTTGAGCACAATTGTAGTGTTCTCAAGGTTTGAGCAAGTTTCCTTGCTCAAAGCGAGTTCACGCTCAAGTGCCTTGCTTTTTTCTCGTTCAAGCTCCAAGAGCTCCTCAACCTCTTGACATCTCTCCATTTGTTGGATGAGCATGTCCTCTTGACGGTTGATGAGTTCTTCCTTCTCAAATATTTCCTCCGTTTACAATCTCAATCTCTTCAAAGTGCTTTTACTCATGTCTTTAAGCATGTGTTCATTTTTACTACTACTATCAAAATCATCATGAGAAGAAATTGAAGAATATGATTTAGATTTAACCTTCTTTCTTCCCTCCTTGGCCATGAGACATGTTGGCCTTGAAGTCTCCAAGTTGGGGAAGAGCTTGTTTTCAGTAGTTGTCTTCTTCATAGCAATGGTTGTTATCTTCTCTTCTTCATCAGAGGAGGATTCCTCATTTGAATCACACAACTTTCCGAGGTGGGCATGTCTGGATTGCTTCTTCTTCTTGAAATACTTCTTCCCTTTGGACTTGCCCTCCTTCTTCTTCTTGTTTTCATCGTGTGGACAATCCACAATGAAGTGGCCATACTCCCCACAGTTGTAGCAAGCCCTCTTTGATCTTGTCTTGGGCTTGTATTTGCTCTTTATTTCATTTTGGTAGCTCCCCCCCTCTTCTAAACATCCTCTTAAAGTTGTTGATGAAGAGAGCTTCTTCCTCATCGGTGTCGGGACTCTCTTCCTTTTCTTGTGATCGTGAGGACGTTGCCTTGAATGCAACATCCCTTTTCTTGGAGGAGGAAAGCTTTTGTAGATCATTGTAAAACATGGATTCTTTCTCCATCATCTCATGGTTAATGACCCTCCCTAGCACTTCTTCGGGAGTCATCTTGTGGAAGCTCGGACTTTCACGAATTAGTGAGCAAAGAGTGACGTTTCGAGGAATGAATGCTCGAATCATCCTCTTAACCACCTCGTGGTCGGTCCACCGGGTGCTTCCATATGACCGAATATTGTTGATGAGAGTCTTGAGGCGGTCATACATATCTTGGGGAGACTCACCCTCTATGATCGTGAATCTCCCAAGCTCTCCTTCGATCATCTCGATCTTTGCCTCCCTAATGACGCGGTTGCCTTCGTGCGCCATCTTGAGGGTATCCCATATATCCTTCGCAACCTCCAACCCTTCAATGCGGTTGAACTCCTCTCAAGTCAATGAGGAGGTAATACATCCAATGGCTTGAGCATTGCGATGGAGGAGAACGGCTTGCCCCGGAGTGATGTATTGCTCAATATTCGGAAGATGAACACCTGTCATAACAATTTGCCACAATATAGGGTTTAAGGAAATGAGGTGCATCTTCATATTATGCTTCCACATGGAGTAATTATTTCCATCAAACTGAGGAGGTTTGCCAATGGGAATTGATAAATAATGATTGCTCGCGGTTAGTTGCTCTTTATTATAAGGATACCGGGAGTAGTCTTGTGAACTACTCCCATTGTTGACGTTGGTCACGGCAATTGGCTTGATCTCCTTCTTGGGAACATTGAGCTTCTCACGAAGTTGTGCCTTGAGCATTCGAACTTCTTCGTCGTCGTTTGGATCATCTTGAAGAACATCGACGTTCTTCATCTTGGTGTCATCGACGACCACCAGAACCTCGTTGTCATCCCTTTTGGCCATTACTTCTCCGAGTTGTTAGACTCTTATGAAGAAGCCTGCTCTGATACCAATTTAAAGCTGCCTATAGAGGGATGAATAGGCAATAATACCTGAAATGACTTAATCAAACGAGATTAAATTCATGAGGCCATACTAGTTCGCTCAGCACTGTGTGAAAACCTAAAAACTTGACTTCTACAAGTTATTTGCGGAATTTTAGTTCACCAAAGATATAAGCAATATGTGGTAAACTAGTACAATTCAGATTCTAAAGTTAAAGCACTTAGATCACAAGTTTTCAACAAAGATCAAAAGTGAAAGGCAATGTGAATAATAAAAACCCTAATAGAAATGCTAGTGATTATAAGAAGTAAAATACAAGTGAGACAAGATTTATCCTGTGGTTCAGCTCCACGAAGAAGCCTACATCCACGTTGACAATTCCACATAAGGACCTGGTCTCACATGACCCTTCTCTCACCAAGCCACCACAATGGCCAGCTTGGTTTCCACTATATCAATGGGTAATCACCAAGTTTGATGGGGCTACTCACAAGTTGATTCTCCCACAAATCAATACAATGAGGAGGACACGAAGATCAACTCACACAAGCCACAAAACACAATCACAATGTGCAAGAGATCAAATCGAGAGCCGAAGCGCAATGATATTCTTTTACTCTCCTCCCAAACCCTAATCTCTTCAAGATTTTCTCTTAGAGGGTTAGTAGGATAAGTAGAAGGCTTTGGAAGACCCTAGGATGCTTGTGGCGGTGCTAGGGTTCAAGACTTCTTCAAATGAGGTCGGGGGTCCCCTTTTTATAGGGGTCCCAATCCCTTGCTGCTGACCTCAGCAGAAGGGCGGACTACTCCGACCTTATGGGACCACTGACCCCTGGTCAGTTCCCGACAACTGCCACACTGAGCGACGATCGTCATGCTACCCGCCAAATTTCCAAATTCAAATGGTCACTAAACAACAGACTAGTCCGGTCCAAAACGGATTAGTCCGAAGTGGGACAAAAAGGTTTAGTCCGTCCCAAAATGTACTCAACTGGACTGGCACGGAGTAGTCCGGCCATAGGGGGCGGACTTGTCCGGCCCACTAGGGTTTCTTTTGGATGATCTCACAAAGTCTCAAACGGACTGGTCCGTACCCAAACGGACAAGTCCGATCTTTTCCAGAGAGCTTTGGTGCGTCCAAAAATGTACAAGTCCGAACTTCTCGGACTTAGCTCCAAATTCACTCAGATTCACTCCAAAGACGTTTGGTCTGTCTCAAAATGAACTGGTCTGCCTCGCTGGACTAGTCCGGCCTTGAGGCCTGGACTAGTCTGGTCTCCTAGGGTTTCTCTCATTTTTGGCTTCTCACTTAGGTGTTTCACTAAACCACCACTTTGAGCCCTCTAGAATGGTCTCAATGCACATGATACATCCACCCTCTCACATGACACGGCTCATATAACCTCAACACCATAGAAACCCTAATTTCTACACTTGAGTCTTTGTTGCCCGTTTTAACCTTTTCCTTTTTGAGGGTTTTCATCTCATTTCAATGCTTGTACCTGTGCTTAAGATCACTTTAGCTCATTAGTCTCATAATTTTCATCATCAATCATCCAAAACCCACGAGGATGCCTAGATGCACTTTCAACTAGGAATCAAGGATTTCAAATGAATTTCATATTCTAGTGACTCAATTTTAACAACATTGTCCCTAAGCATTTTGTCCTTTTTTCTTAACTATAACAGTGGCACAAGAAATAGCATCACACATTTCTTCGCAGGTAGGATATACCTCTTCATTGTCGATGTTGTGTTCAACCTCCTCCATACTTGATCTTGACTTGCCCGCCATAAAGCACAAGTTTGCCAAATCATCTTCGTCACTTCCAATGTCCACATCGCTTGATCCAAGTTCTTAAAGTGTGGAGATAAAACTGCTCACCAAATGACGTCCTGTAAAACCCTTCTTATTCTTCGTATCTTTTGCAGAGGAGTGCTTCGTCCTTGTTTGCTTTTCATCCCGGGAAGTAGTAGCTGAAAGGTTAGGGCAATCTGAATGAAAATATCCTGTCTTACCACATTCAAAACATCATTGTGGTCCGGAGCTTCCTCTCCTTCTATTTCTCACATTTTGCAATGCTTTTGAGAACCTAGTAGAGAGAAGTAATAGCTCCTCCTCTGGAAACTCCTCAATCTGTTCAAGGGTTAGAGAGGACAACAAAGCAAGTGTACCAAAAGATGAAGATTGTCCAGAGCTAGGCATATCACGTTGAGAAACAAATGCAAGAGACTTGTTGGGGTTCTTACATGAGATTATGTCAATTTCATGAGTTTTCAATTTAGAATATAGTACATCTAAAGTAAGTGTACTCATGGCAGTAGATTCACGAATAGATGTAACCTCCATCTCCCAAATTGTCATGTGTAATGCACTTAGTAATTTCCTAGCATTCTCAGCATCTGAAAAATTAACATTGATGCTATGCAAGTTGTTGAGAATTTTATTAAAGCGAGCAAAGAGATCACCAATGTACTCAATGGGTTGCATCTACAAGCGCATGTATTCTTTCTTAAACATGTCTTGCCTTACCACCTTGATCGTGTTGGATCCTTTGTGGTAGTCACAAAGTGCTTTCCACACATCGTATGCAGAGCGGAGGTGTGCAACACGGTCAAAGTCGCTTTGAGTTAATCCTTGTTGTTGTTGTTGTCATCTATCAGATTTGTAGCTGTAACTTGATCATTTGACGACACTTCAAAAGGATCGTATACCTTCTCCCATATTGTGAAGCCTTGTGCCTGGATGAAAGCTTCCATACGTGCCTTCCAAACCTGAAAATCAATACCACTAAACACACAAGGTTTGACGAAGTATTTCTCCATGATGATTAGTAAAAAATATGTGCAAATCACAAAGATCATAGCACCATGGCTCTCATACCAATTGTAGGATCGAAGAGCACGTGTAAAGCTACTAGAGGGGGCTGAATGGTAGATTAAAACTTTTCAGCGGATGCAACGAAAACCCCTTGGCAGAAAAACTATCTGTTAAAGAAATCGTGTGTGAGACTAATCTAAATGTGTTTAACAATGACAAAAGTGGTTTATTTTAGAGAGAATCAAGTCACAAATACGACACAACAAGAATCACTCAAATCCGTCGAGAGAAACTCAAGTTACGATCGAAAGACCGAACAAAGGTCAATCTGTTCTACCGAGTAAAAAACGCATCTGCAATACTGCAAAGAAACTCGTGTAGATCAAAAACCGCAAATCCAATGACCGTGAAATTTTGACAGATGATAGATAATCAAGTTTTGAAGACAACCCAAATAGAATCACGCCAATTGGATTTGTTAAACTCGAGTTATGATAAAACCACCGAAGAAAGGTAGTGCTGTGCAGAAAACTCGACGAGAAAAACATGTTTGGAACAAGTCGGATGAACAAGGTACAAAAATTCCATTAAACTATGATCTTTATTCAATAGAACACAAGAAGAACAGCCCCAAAGTCGTTCACCATGAGCTCTGGCCTCCCTTGCTTATATAACCAGCCCTTAGGCCAACTCAACTCGAAGTAGGACTCTAATCCTACTCAGTTCACGAATCGAAACTTTCCATAACTGCTCAAGACTCTTCTATACGCAGATAGAAGCAATCTTAAGACTTCCAAACACCTTAGGAATGTATTCCACATTCCTAAAATAACTCAAATTTGTGATCCACACGAAATCCTAACATAACCAGCTCAAATCTTTTCATATTTGAGTCAAACCTGACTCAACCGCAGTCTGGGTCGATAACCTAGTCGGTTGGACCTTTTCAACCAATTCTTTACGTCCACATCTCTTCATCACACCTCAGAACCATGTAACCATGTCCATGCGCTCCTTGCACACGTTCAAACATCTTCCATTGACGTCCACAATACGTTCATATGTATTGTTCTTGATTCATACATGTTGGGACCTCCTGATCAAGTCAACCACAATTCCTCCCGAACTTGGTTGTTGAACCTCATCTTTTTCCTAAGACTAGTTCAATGGATACTGTCACCAGCCATGTCTTGAATACAAGCAACACCTACACATGAATAAACAACCAACACTTCCGAGCACAAGTCCTTGACTTGACTCTCATTAGTTTCGAAACTAAACATCTTACGTGAGAATCTCACATAAGCATGTTGTAAACAATATCAAAATGATATCAACCATAACCACCAAAACACAAAACTTAGTAAAAGAATACTAAGAAAACATTCCATAAGTGTAAAGCAAGTTTGAAACATTGCAAGATAAAAGCAGAACCACTACGATCAAGCTTCGAACCTTGCCAAAGCTAACCAAAACATGTCGGACCTATCGCCGAATCTTGATAAAAAGATTTTTTGGTAGTATTCAAAACTTTTATTGTCAAAGCCAATGTATTCAGCACACATAGGTCTCACAACCTCCCCCTTGATGAATGCATTGTCAACACCACTTAAAATCAGAACATTGGCTTATTTACATGAAAAGTTTGCAAATAAAACATTTATTTTAAAAATAGGATCAATACGCTTCATGGACACTTGCCTTGCTCTTGGGATTGGTTCGGGTCAAAGACTTCAAACTATTGGCACTGTAGATCCTCTGCGGCACTCTCTACCGCAGATCCTTAATCCGCACAATAAACATACAAGACAAGAAACACAATCAAAGAGTGCACAAATAGTACTCAATATGACATGATATGCATGACTAATGCAAATGCAAGGTGTAACTTATTAATGAGTTGCTTTTAATGCTCACTAACAAGTTCTAATAGCTTTTAACAAGTTTATATAGGTTTGGAGTTGATTTGAAACGATTTTATAATTAATTCAACATAATTTAACCTGGAAAATCGGACTAGTCCGCTAGGGACCGGACAAGTCCTCACTTCGCGAAACTGGCGAACTAGGGTTTTCTAGGCTAACGTGAATTTGGATATTTGGGGTTGAATTCATGTAAGGAAAAGGAAGTAGAAGGTGTACCAGGTGTTTAGAACTCCAATGAATCAAGGATATTGGAGTCGACACTTGGATCTTGACAATATAGGATTGATGATGAACTTGATGGTTAATTGTTGATGAAGAACGCGAAGTTGATGGAGATCTTGATCCTCTTTCGCTTCCTCCTCTCCTTCTTTCTCTAGATCTCCTTCTCCCTCCTTGGTGGCGGCTATTCATGAGCTAGGATTTGGGTCAGGTGGAAAGGTGGCAAATAGATGTCAAGCCAAGGGATGGGATTGTTTATATAGAGGTGGAGGCTAGGGTTTGATGGAATTCGAGTTTGAGATGAGTAGGGGTCGGCTTGGAGTCCCACATGGGCTCTAAAAGAGTTAGGCACGATGTCCATAGGCCCACTTAACACAAAACCCAAGGAACAAGTCGTGAAACAAAAGATCAACTCAGTGTCGCGATTTATCGGACAAGATTGAAAAGGGTCGGACTAGTCCGAAGTTGGACATAAAGAAATCAGACAAGTCCGTACTGGACATCGGACAAGTCCAAACTTATTCAGAGGGGAAAAATAGACAAGTGTGGCCAAAATCGGACAAGTCCAACTTTGGTCAGAGGGGAAAATGGACAAGTCCGTTGGAATACCGGACTCGTCTGGACAAGTCCGGGGACTTAACAAATTTTCAAGGAACTGGAACACCGGACTAGTCTGCATAGGACCGAACAAGTCCGAAAGTGTCCAGAGAGAAAAACAGACTAGTGCACAGCAAAATGGACAAGTCTGATGGAAGTCAGAGAGAAATTAGACTAGTACGCACCAAAATCAGACTAGTTCGCACTTCCCAAAATTCTTAAGTGCGGTTTTGTTTCTAATTCATTTTAAATTATTCCCTTTTATGTTGGTTAATGTTAAACATATTTAATGATGGATGCAGGGCATGATGCATGAAAATGAGGGTGTTACAAACCAACCCTCCTTAAAAATGAATCTCGCCCTCGAGATTCGATGCGGAAGAGAAGAGATAGGGAAATTCCTCCTTGAGATCATCCTCCAATTCCCAAGTTGCTTCCGATTCTGTGTGATGCTTCCATTGAACTTTGCACCATCTGATCACCTTGCTTCTTGTGACTCTTTCCTTTGTCTCCAAGATTTTGACCGGTTGCTCGATATAAGTCAAATCTGCCTCTAATTCCAATTCTTCCATTGTAACTTGTTCTTCTGGTACTCTCAAGCACTTCTTGAGCTGGAAAAAATGAAACACATCATGGACATCTAAAAGATGAGTTGGCATCTCAAATTTATATGCTACCTCTCCCCTTTTGTCCAAAATCTTGAATGGTCCAATGTATCGAGGTGCTAGCTTGCCTCTTATGTTAAACCTTTTATGACCTCTCATTGGCGACACCTTGAGGTATACGAAGTCTCCCACTTCAAAGGCTAGTTTTCTCTGCCTATTATCCGCATAGCCTTTTTGCCTTGATTGAGCAGCCCTCAAGTTTTCACGAATAACCTGAACTTTCCTTCCAACTTCTAGCAACACATCCGGACCAAATACTTGAGTTTCTCCTGCCTCATTCCAAAACAAAGGTGTCCTACACTTTTTTTTCGTAAAGTGCTTCATACGGTGACATTTTCAAGCTTGCTTGGTAACTATTGTTGTATGAAAATTCTGCATATGGCAAGCTCTTGTCCCAACCTTTCCCATGCTTCAAGGCACAAACTCTTAACATGTCCTCCAAAATCTGGTTGGTCCTCTCAGTTTGTCCATCCGTCTGAGGGTGATATGCTGAACTGAAATTCAACCTTGTTTCCAATGTTTTATGCAATTTTTGCCAAATCCTGGAGGTAAATTGATAACCTCTATCCGATACTATCTTCTTTGGAACTCCATGTCGACACACAATGTCCTCCATATATAGCTCTGCTAGCTTCGCGGTGGTATAGGTGGTCATGATAGGAACAAAATGAGCTGACTTCGTTAAACGATCCACAATTACCCAAATTGAGTCATAACCGGACTGGGTACGTGGCAATCCAACTATAAAGTCCATACCGATCTCTTCCCACTTCCATTCCGGAATCTTCATTGGTTGCAATAATCCAGTTGGCCATTGATGTTCCGCCTTCACTCGTTGGCACACATCACACAATGCTACATATTCAGCTATGTACTTTTTCATGCTAGCCCACCAATAACATGTCTTCAAGTCCTTGTTCATCTTCGTACCATCGGGGTGAATTGATTATGGCGAGTCATGTGCCTCCTTCAATATTGTCTCCCGAATATGCTTCACATTAGGCACGACAATCCTTTTTCCCAGCCATAAGGTAACATGTTCGTCCTCATCAAGTCTAAATTCTCTCCCCTCTTGGGTCCTTTCCTTGATCTCCTGAATCTCCTCATCCTTTGTTTGACCCTCTCGAATTTCTTGCTCCAAAGTCGGGCTTAACTCCATCATCCCCATCTCGTTGATGAATCCGAGATTCAACCCTTTAAACTCCTTACATAACTCGAATGGCAATTCTTGAACTGTGAGTTGATGACTTACTCTTTCTACTCAAGGCATAGACAACTACATTGGCTTTTCGTGGCTGATAGTTGATTCCCAAATCATAATCCTTGATGAGCTCCAACCATCTTCGTTGCCTCAAATTAAGATCCGTTTGCGTGAAAATATACTTAAGACTCTTGTGATCCGTGTAGATTTCACACATATGTCCAAGGATATAGTGTCTCCAAATCTTCAATGCGTGTACCACGGCTGCAAGTTCCAAATCATGCGCTGGGTAATTCTGCTCATGTTTCTTCAATTGTCTCGATGCGTAGGCAACCACTTGACCTTCTTGCATCAATAAACATCCAAGTCCTTGTCTCGACGCATCGCAATAAATAGTGAATCTCTCGCTCACATCCGGCAATACCAAAACTGGGGCTGTCGTTAACCTTTTCTTCAACTCCTCAAAACTCTTTTGACAAGCTTGAGTCCATTGGAACACTTTCCCTTTCATTAGTAGCTCCATCATTGGCTTGGCTATTTTAGAAAAGTCTTTGATGAATCAATGGTAATACCCAGGCATTCCAAGGAAACTCCTTATTTCCTTTATGTTTTGTGGTGGCTCCCACTTTAGCACATCCCTCACTTTTCCGGGGTCGACCGATAGTCCTCCTCCTGAGATGATATGAACCAAAAACGACACCTCTTTCAACAAAAACTGGCACTTGCTGAATTTAGCGTACAATTGATGCTCTCTCAACTTCTGCAATGTAATCCTCAAGTGTTCCTCGTGTTCCTTCTCATCCTTCGAGTAAATCATAATGTCATTAATGAACACCACAACAAACTTGTCCAAGTACTCCATGAAGATCTTATTCATGAGGTACATAAAGTAGGTAGGCACATTTGTCAATCCAAAGGACATAACGGTGAATTCATAGGATCCATACCATGTCCTGAAAG
The DNA here is from genome assembly GCA_036927565.1 of Tuctoria greenei. Lineage (NCBI taxonomy): Eukaryota > Viridiplantae > Streptophyta > Magnoliopsida > Poales > Poaceae > Tuctoria > Tuctoria greenei. Next base: position 79,602,800 of record JAYESD010000009.1, on the reverse strand, counting down.
CTGTCTTGGGTATGTCCGATGGTCTAATCTTCATTTGAAAATATCCCGACCTCAAATCAATCTTGGTGAAAACACAAGCACCCTTCATCTGATCAAAAAAGTCTTCTATGTGTGGCAAGGTGTACTTGTTCTTGATTGTCACCTCATTAAGAGCTCAGTAATCCACACACATCCTTTGCGATCCATCCTTCTTCTCCACAAACAGCACGAGCGCTCCCCAAGGTGAAGAACTAGGGCGAATAAAACCCTTCTCTAGTTGATCCTGAATCTGCTTCTTGAGCTCCGCTAATTCCTTAGGAGGCATCCTATACAGCCTCTTAGCTATAGGTGCAGTTCCAGGTATTAAATCAATAACAAACTCAATGTCTCGATCAGGCGGCATACCTGGCAACTCGTCCTGGAACACATCCGAAAATTCACACACCGCCGAAATCTCCTCAATTGCGGCACCGTCCATATGATTCAGCTCCAATTGCTTCGGTGCGTGTTGAGATGCTTCAAATTCTATGGTGATCCCTTCCTCATTGGTCAACTTTACCATCTTCATGGCACATTCAATAACTCCATTGTGCTTCCTCAACCAGTCCATACCAAGTATAATGTCCAATCCTTGAGAATCCAAGACAATGAGGTTGGCGAAGAAATCTACCCCCCTAATTCTAAGGCTTACTTTTGGACATACTATATTAGTCCTCATCTCTGCTCCAGGAGACTTAACCAATAGAGTAAACTTCATATGAGAGATAGGCAGACTATACTTGTCAACATATTTCGATGCAATGAATGAATGCGATGCTCCCAAATCAAATAACATAGTCGCCAGGTTGGAGTTTGCGAGAAACATACGAATCACCATGTCATTCGCTTGTTGAGCATCCTTCGTAGAGACATGGTTCACGTTGCCACGAGCAAAATTATGCTGTCAACGGTTCCCTTGCGGCTATCCTCCATTGGGTCTTGGATTCTGTCTTGGTGCATTGCTTCCTTGACCAAGGCCTGACTTAGGACATTGATGCGCAAAGTGTCCAACTTCTCCACAAGTATAGCAGTTCTTTGCTGCAACAGAATTGGGACGGACTTGAAGTTGAACATTAGCACCAGGAAAGTTGGCACGAGGTGCAAAATGCATTGGAGGCCTAGATGCTTGCATAACAGGGCGCTGCTGCACAAACTGAGCTGGGCGCGGAGTAAATTCAGGGCATTGTACAGGAATTCGAGAGATGTAATAAGGCACATTTGGTGGTGCAAAGCGAGGGCACACATTACTTTCTTGTTGTTGTTCTTGATATGACACCTTCCTCTTGTTGTCTTGCACCATCTCACGGACCTTGTTCTCCACAACAATTGCATTGTCCACAAGCTTCTGGAAGTTGGCATAGTCACAATTCAGCAATTGCACTTGAATTTCATTGTTCAAGCCTCTCATGAACAAATATTGCTTCTGGCTGTCCCGACTAACATCTTCAGGGGCATACCTTGAAAGTTGAGTGAATTTATTGAGATATTCACCCACACTCGATCTTCCTTGCCTCAAGTTTTCAAACTTTTGCCTCATCAAAATCATAACTCCTTCGAGCACATAATGAGAATGGAAGATTTCCTTGAACTCAGCCCAAGTAATCCTCTCTTGATTCTCATGAGCATTGCAATAAGCATCCCACGAATCCGCAGCTGCTCCAACAAGTTGATGAGATGCAAATAGCACCTTCTCCCGGTCATAGCATTGGACTATAGCTAGCTTCTTCTCCGCGGACTTGAGCCAATCGTCAACATCCATAGGGTCAGCGTCTTGAGAAAAGATTGGCAGCCTAGTCCTCATGAACTCTGCCAACCGGTTATGAGAAGGTGGGGGTGGCGATGGAGGCATGTGGGGCTTATTGTTGTTGTTACCAGCCCGCGGCTGTCTCATAGTCTGAATCATGGTCTGCATGAGTTGGTTCTGCATGGCCAAAAGCTGCTCATTGTTGATAGCTCCATGAGCAGGTCCTTGTCCATTGTTGTTTTGAGGTGCTCCATTGTTCTCCTCCTAATAATTTCCATCCCTCTGGTTGTGAGTCCTCACCATCTGAAGAAAAGCAGGAGATAAGAATTTTGAAACGTCCCCAACTATATGCATCAAGGGATAAGAAACTAACCAACTACCTATACTACCATATGTGGACATGGTAATGCAAAAGCATCCCAAAATCCTCTATTAAGCACACAAGCAAACAGTATATAGCAAACAGCACACCAAACAAAAACACATTGATTCCTGAGTGCTCCTATGTGCTCTAAAGTGTCCATTCTATCTAGGCTGCATCCTACGGTCAACCTGTGGCTCTGATACCAATTTGTGACACCCGGTTCTGAAAAAGAACCAAGCGAACGCATATGTGTGCCCATAACGTTCAACACACACACACACGAGTGAACTCACAAAAGGATATACAGAAAATTACCACAGAACAAGATTAATTAAATACTTTTATTACACAATTCATAATATCCTCGAATACAATCTCTAATTAATATTAATAAAAAGTTCAACTAATGCAGTGGAATTAAACTAATTAAGCAACTAAGCAAGAGGGATAGCGCAACTCCAATTAAGACCACAAGCAAAGTTGACGGCAGACACGACCTAGAACTCCACATTATCATCGTTAAACTCCCAATCCTGACCTGCAACCATTGATGGGGGAATTGCAAGGGTGAGCGCATATCATACTCAGCAAGTGTGGAAAGTATGACATGTGGTTGATTCAGATGACGAATATAATAATGGATAAGTGCTGATAAGTAAATTAAAACATTTGAAAAGCAATATATTACATGTATGTGAAGTAAAGCCATCAAAAACCATGTAGTTACCATAATACAAGCCCATATTTCATTACCATCATATACCAGATTCCTCATTACCATAAACCATATCCATTGTCATAAACCATAATACCATCCCATAACCAGTACCAAAACATAACCATAACAACCCATAACCAGTACCAAACCATTCCAATCCCAAGTTCCCCCTAATCATGTAGGTCATCCAGGTGCTCATAACCGGGAGCACGGCTATCGTGATAGTTTTATTAGACTCTGCAGAGTTTGTACCACTTTACTCATGTCTTTGTGATTTCATCACCCGTCGGCGACTAAAGGAAACCTCCATTATGCCAAAACATTACCGTAGGTGTATGGCCAAGAGATCACAAAATAGCATTTACAAAGGGATTACTAGCCTATTTATACCCAACTGAGGTTTCACAGGTGGCAATTCCTCCAACTGAGCACATCTTCAACCAAGGGCCCCCTCTTGAGCCATTCGGATCCCAGGGTAGTTCCACCAATCATCAACAAACCCAATCTGACTACCCTTTCTCCGAGCATCCCTAATGGTCCAAACAGCACTAGCAAAGCCTTAATTAATCAGCTACGCCGCACCCATACTTGGCCTCGTGGTGGCACTGTAATCCTGGCTTATTCTCGCATGAACCGGTCCTTAGATCTAAAGCAAGCAAACCACCATAACATCCAACCCATCCACATACCATGCTTGCTCAGATCGCCCATTACCACATCATATTAACCAGTTCATGTTAATCATAATCTCATAAATGCATAATTAAGTTAAGTAGTATAGTTGTGCTCCAATCCCAATTAATTAAGCGAAGCAAAAAGTTAAAAAGCCCATCCCGACTCTCTACCATGAATTCCAGGTGAGAAGGGTGGTTAAAGAAATCTAGTAAACTTCCTATTATAGGATTCCCATCAAATTGACACAAGCATGCAGTTTGCAAACAAAACATTTATTTTAAAAACAGGATCAATATGCTTCAAGGACACTTGCCTTGCTCTTGGGATTGGTTCGGGTCAAAGACTTCAAACTCTTGGCGCTGTAGATCCCCCGCGACACTCTCTAGCGCAAATCCGTCTAATCCGTACAATAAACATACAAGACAAGAAACACAATCAAAGAGTGCATAAATAGTACTCAATATGACATGATATGCATGATTAATGCAAATTCAAGGTGGAACTTGTTAATGAGTTGCTTTTAATGGTCACTAACTAGTTCTAATAGCTTTTAACAAGTTTATATAGGTTTGGAGTTGATTCAAAATGATTTTATAATTATTCAACATAATTTAACCAGGAAAATTGGACTAGTCCGCTAGGGATCGAACAAGTCCGCACTTCGCAGAACTAGCGAACTAGGGTTTTCTAGATCGACGTGAATTTGGATATTTGGAGTTAAATTCACGTAAGGAAGAGTAAGTAGAAGGTGTACCAGGTTTTTAGAACTCCAATGAATCAAGAATCTTGGAGGCAACACTTGGATCTTGACAATCTAGGGTTGATGATGAACTTGATGGTGAATTGTTGACAAAGAACGCGAAGTTGACAGAGATCTTGATCCTCTTTCGCTTCCTCCTCTTCTTCTTGCTCTAGATCTCCTTCTCCCTCCTTGGTGGTGGCTATTCACGAGCTAGGGTTTGGGTGAGGTGTAAAGGTGGCAAATAGATGTCAAGCCAAAGGGTGGGGTTGTTTGTATAGAGGTGGAGGCTAGGGTTTGATGGAATTCGAGTTTGAGATGAGTAGGGGTCGGTTTGGAGTCCCACATGGGCTCTAAAAGATTTAGGCACGACGTCCCTAGGCCCACTTAACGTAAAACCCAAGGAACAAGTCGTGAAACAAAAGATCAACTCAGAGTCTCGATTTATCGCACAAGTCCGAAATGGGTCATACTAGTTCGAAGTTAGACAGAGAGAAATCGGACAAGTCCTTACTGGACATCGGACAAGTCCAAACTTATGCAGAGGGGAAAAGCAGACCAGTCTGCCCACAATTGGACAAGTCCGACTTTAGTCAGAGGGGAAAACGGACAAGTCCACTAGAATATCGGACAAGTCCGGGGACTTAGCAAATTTTCAAGGAATTGGAACATCGGACTAGTCTGCACAGGACCGACAAGTACGAAAGTGTCTAGAGGGAAAAGCAGACTAGTCCGCAGCATAACGGACAAGTCCCATGGAAGTCAGAGAGAAATCGGACTAGTCCGCACCAAAATTGGACTAGTCCGCACTTCCCAGAATTCTTATATGTGGTTTTATTTCTAATTCACTTTAAAATTATTCCTTTTTATGTTGGTTAATGTTAAACATATTTAATGATGGATGCAGGGCATGATGCATGAAAATGAGGGTGTTACACATACAATGCTTCAAAAGGTGACATCTTCAAGCTTGCTTGATATCTATTCTTGTATGAAAATTCTGCATATGGAAAGCTCTTGTCCCAACTTCTTCCATGCTTCAAAGCACAATCTCTTAACATGTCCTCCAAAATCTGATTGGTCCTCTCAGTTTGTCCATCCGTTTGAATGTCATATGCTGAGTTGAAATTCAACCCTGTTCCCAATGCTTAATGTAGTTTCTCCCAGAACCTAGAGGTAAATTGTGAACCTCTATCTGCTACTATCTTCTTTGGTACTCAATGTCGGCGCACAATATGCTCCATATACAACTCGGCCAGCTTCGCGGCGGTATATGTGGTCTTGACAGAAATAAGTGAGCTGACTTGGTCGAACGATCCACAATTAGCCATATGGAGTCATAGCCGAACTGGGTATGCGGTAAACCAACTATAAATTCCATCCCGATTTCTTCCCACTTCCATTCTGGAATCTTCAATGGCTGCAATAATCTAGCTGGTCTTTGATGTTCCGCCTTGACTCATTGACACACATCACACAAAGCTACATATTCGTGTTATGCCCTTTTTCATGTTGGCCCACAAATAACATGTCTTCAAGTCTTTGTACATCTTCGTACAACTGGGATGGATTGAGTATGGCAAGTCATGTGCTTCCTTCAATATCGTTTCCCGAATATGCTTCACATTAGGCACCACAATCCTATTTCCAAGCCATAAAATACCATGTTCATCCTCATCAAACCTAAATTCTCTTCTCTCTCGGGTCCTTTCCTTGATTTCTTGGATTTCCTCATCCTTTATTTGACCCTCTCGAATCCCCTGCTCCAAGGTTGGATTTAACTCCATTATACCCATCTCATTCACAAATCCGAGATTCTACCGTTCAAACTCCTTACATAGCTCGGATGGTAGCTCTCGAACTGTGAGTTGGTGGCTCACTCCTTTCTGACTCAAAGCATCGGCCACTACATTCGCCTTCCCTAGATGATAGTTGATTCCCACATCATAATCCTTGATGAGCTCCAACCATCTTCGTTGCCTCAAATTTAGGTCTGTTTGCGTGAATATATACTTGAGACTCTTATCATTCGTATAAATTTCATACCTATGACAAAAAAATGTAATGTCTCCAAATATTCAAGGCATGTACCACGGCTGCAAGTTCGAGATCGTGTGTTGGATAATTCTGCTCATGTTTCTTCAATTGTCTTGATGCATAGGCTACCACTTGACCTTCTTGCATGAGCACACATCCAAGTCCTTATCTTGATGAGTCACAATATATATCAAAACTTTTCTTACATCCGGCAAAACCAAAACTGGGGTCGTGGTTAACCTTTTCTTCAACTTCTCAAAACTTTCTTGACAAGCTTGTGTCCATTGGAAAGCTTTCCCCTTCATTAGCAACTCTGTCATGGGCTTGGCTATCTTGGAAAAGTCCTTGATGAATAGACGGTAATATCTAACCATTCCAAGAAAACTCCGAATCTTCTTTACATTCTGCGCTTGCTCCCATTGTAGCACATCTCTCACTTTTCCTTGGTCAACCAATACTCCTCCTCCCGAGATGATATGATCCAAAAACGTCACTTCCCTCAACCAAAACTTGCACTTGATGAATTTGGCGTACAATTGATGCTCTCTCAATTTCTGCAATGAGAGCCTCAAGTGTTCCTCATGCTCCTCTTCACTCTTCGAGTAGATCATAATATTATCAATGAACACCACTACAAACTTATCCAAGTACTCCATGAAGACTTTATTCATGAGGTACATAAAATAGGCAGGTGCGTTTATCAATCCAAAGGACATAACTGTATACTCATAAGATCCATATCGTGTCCAAAAAGCTGTCTTGGGTATGTCCGATGGTCTAATATTCATTTGAAAGTATCCCGACCTCAAATAAATCTTGGAGAAGACACAAGCACTCTTCATCTGATCAAACAAGTCTTCTATGCGTGGCAAGGTGTACTTGTTCTTGATTGTTACCTCGTTAAGATCTCGGTAGTCCACACACATCCTTTGGGATCCATCCTTCTTGTCCACAAAGAGTACGGGCACTCCCCAAGGTGAAGAGCTTGGGCGAATAAAACATTTCTCTAGTTGCTCTTGAATTTGCTTCTTGAGCTCCGCTAACTCCTTAGGAGGTATCCAATATGGCTTCTTAGCTATAGGTGCAGTTCCAGGTATTAAATCAACAACAAACTCTATGCCATGATCCAGTGGCATACCTGGCAACTCAACCGGAAACACAACCAAGAATTCACACACCACTAGAATCTCCTCAATTGCGGCACTGTCCATGTGATTCAACTCCAATTACTTCGGTGCATGTTGAGATGCTTCAAATTCTACGGTGATCCCTTCCTCATTAGTCAACTTCACTGTCATTATGGCACATTTAGTGACTTCATTGTGCTTCCTCAACCAGTCCATACCAAGTATAATGTCGAATCCTTGAGAATCCAAATCAATGAGGTTGGGCAAAGAAGTCTACCTCCCTTATTCTAAGGCATACTTTTGTACATACTATATTTGTCCTCATCTCCCCTCCAGCAGATTTACCTAGCAAAGTATACTTCATCTGAGAGATATGCAAACTATACTTGGTAACATATTTCGATGCAATGAATGAATGCAATGCTCCAGAATCAAATAACATAGTCGCCGGGTTGGAGTTTGCGAGAAACATACCAATAACCACGTCATCCGCTTGTTGAGCTTCCTCCGTAGAGACATGGTTTACATTGCCACGAGCAAAATTCTACTATCCACGGTTCCCTTGTGGCGCTCCTCCATTCGGTCTTGGGTTCTGTTTTGGAGCATTGCTTCCTTGACCAAGGCCTGACTTACCACATTGAGATGCAAAATGTCCTGCTTTTCTACATGTATAGCACTTCGTAACTGCACCAGCATTTGGATGGACTTTATTCTGCACATTTGCACTAGGAAAATTAGAACGAGGTGCAAAAGGCATTGGAGGCCTAGGTGCTTGCATGACAGGGCGTTGCTGCACAAACTGAGTTGGGCGCGGTGCATAACCAGGGCATTGAGCAGGCGCATGGGTGCTGTAATATGGCACATTGGGTGGTGCAAAGCGAGGGGGAACATTGCTTCCTTGCAACTGTCCTGGATATGGTGCCTTCCTCTTGTTATCTTGCTCCATCTCACAGACTTTGTTCTCAACCACAATTGCTTTGTCCACAAGCTTCTGAAAGTTGTCATAATCACAATTGAGCAATTGCACTTGGATCTCATTGTTAAGGCCCCTTATGAACAAATATTGCTTTCAGTTGCCCGACTGACATCTTCAGGGGTGTAACTAGAGAGTTGGGTGAACTTATTGAGATATTCACTCACACTTGATCTTCCTTGCCACAAGTTCTCGAATTCTTGTCTCTTTAGGATCATAACACCTTCTAACACAAAATGAGAACGGAAGCTCTCCTTGAATTCAGCCCAAGTAATCCTCTTATGGTTGTCATGGGCGTTGCATAAAAAATCCCACCAATCTGCAGCTGCTCAAACTAGTTTATGGGAAGCAAATAGAACCTTCTCCCGGTCACTGCATTGGACAATAGCTATCTTCTTTTCCACATACTTGAGCTAATCATCAGCGCCCATAGGGTCGGTGGCTTGAGCAAAGGTTGGTGGCCTAGTCCTCATGAACTCCCCCAATCGGTTATGAGGTGGTGGGGGTGGTGGCGGTGGAGGCATGTGAGGTTGATGGTTGTTGTTGCCAGCCTACAGTTGTCGCATAGTCTGTATCATGGTCTGCATGAGATGGTTTTGCATAGCCAATAGCTTCTCAAGATTGATAGCTCCCTGGGCAGGTCCCTAATTGTTCTAAGGTGCTCCATTGTTCTCCTCCTCATCATTGGCATCCCTCTGGTTGTGAGTCCTCACCATCTAAAGAAAAGCAAGAGAGAAGAATTTAGAAAACGTCCCAAACTATATGCGTCAAGGGATATGAAACTAAACAACTAAGTATACTAGCCTATGTGGACCTGGCAATGCTAGATAATCTCACAATCCTCTACTAAGCACACAAGCAAACATTATATAGCAAATAGCACACCAAACAAATCACAATGCTTCCTGAGTGCCCCTATGTGCTCTAAAGTGTCCATTCTATCTAGGTTGTGTCCAACGGTCAACCTGTGGCTCTGATACCGATTTGTGACACCCGGTTCCGAAAATGAACCAGGTGAATGCATATGTGTGCCCAGGACGTTCAAAACACATACACAAGTTCATTCGCAAAACGATATACAGAAAATACCACAAAACAAGATTAATTAAGCACCTTTTATTACAGAATTCATAATATCCTCGGATACAAGCTCTAATGAATATTAATGACATGTTTGAACATAGGCAGCTGAAGCAATCTAATAAAGCAACTATGAAGATAAGCAAAAGGGATATGACACAACTCCAATCAAACCACATGCAAGCTGACGGCAGACAAGGCCTAGATCTCCGCATTACTAATGTTATACTCCCAAATCTGACCTGCAACTGTTGGTGGGTGAATTGCAAGGGTGAGTACATGTCGTACTCAACAAGTGTGAGAAAGTATGACATGTAGCTGATACGAATGACGAATATAAAAAAAGGCTACGTGCTATAAAGTACAATAAAACATTTGAAATGTAATATATTGTATGTATGTGAAGTAAACCCATCATAAACCATGTAGCTATCATAATACCAGTCCATATTTCATTACCATCATCCGTATTCCAAATTTCTCATTACCATTAACCATATCCATTGCCATAAACCATAATACCATCCCATAACCAGTACCAAACCATCCCAATCCAAAACCCCTCTAATCATGTAGGTTATCCAGGTGCTCTTAACCGGGAGCACGACTATCATGATCGTTTTAATACTCTGCAGAGTTTGTACCGCTTTACCCACGTGTTTGTGATTTCATCACCCGTCGGCGACTAAAAGAAACCTCCCTTATGCCAATTACACTTCCATAGGTGTATGGCCAAGAGATCACAAAATATCCTTTACAAAGGGACTACTAGCATGTACAGACCCACTAAGGTTTCACCGGTGGCGATGTCTCCAACTGAGCACCTCCTAAACCAAGGGCCCACTTTTGTGCCATTCGGATCCCAGGGAATCCCACCACAAACCCAAACCCAATACAACCCCCTTCCCCGGTGAGCCACATGATCCGCGTAGTACTAGCAATACCCTAATTAATCAGCTACGCCGCACCCATACTTGGCCTCGTGGTGGCACTGTTGTCGTGGCATATTCTTGAATGAACCGGTCCTTAGATCTAAAGCAAGCAACCGCCATGTCTTCCAACCCATCCACATACCAGGCTTGCTCAGATCACCCATTACCATATCATATTAACCAGTTCATATTAACTATATTATCATTAATGCATAATTAAATTGTATAGTTGTTTTCCCATCCAAACTAATTAAGCAAAGCAAAGGTAAAAAGCCCTTCCCGACTCTCTACCATGTATTCCAGGTGACAAGGGTGGTTAAACAAAGCTAGTAAACTTCCCTATAATAGGAATTCCCATCAAATTGACATAAGCATGCAGTTTTGAAAACAAAACATTTATTGTAAAAACAGGATCAATATGTTCAAGGGCACTTGCCTTGCTCTTGGGCTTGGTTTGGGTCAAAGTCTTCAAATTTCTGGTACTGGAGGTCCTCCGCAACACTCTCTAGTGCAAAACCATCTAAACTGCACAATAAACATACAAGACAAGAATTATAATCAATAATCCTCACCACCCTACCAATTCTGGTAGCTCCGAACCCTGGTGAGCCTTTGTTGCTTTATATTTCAGCTACTGACGAAGTTGTCAGTATGGTTCTGGTTGTGGAGAGACCAGAACTACCCTATACTCAGGAATCCAGACCCCTTCGGGAGGGTCCGGAGGTTCCTGAAAGCGAGTTTGGGTCCCAGCTCCCAGATTCGAATCCACAAGAAGTCACTTCAGGAGACGCAGACCCCTCTGGGAGGGTCCAGGTCACTTCTGAAGAAGCTTCGGGTTCCTCCAGCCAAAACCCGGAGGTCCCTGAAGAAAATCCAGATTCTTCCGAGAGGATCCAGGTCAGTGAAGAGGAAGCTCCGGACCCCTCCGGGAGGGTCCAGACCATTCAGCGCCCAATATACATCATTAGTGAAGTATTACATGATGCCAAGACTCGATACCTAGAGGTGCATAAGCTGCTCTATGCAGTTCTTATTGCCTCTAGAAAGCTTCGCCATTACTTCCAAGCTCACAAAGTCTCAGTGGTGACCTCCTACCCACTTCGAGCAATCTTGCATAATCCCAATTCAACTGGGAATATTGCAAAGTGGGCAGCGGAATTAGCTGAATTTGATCTTTAATTTATTTCAAGACAAGCAGTTAAGAGTCAAGCATTGGCAGATTTTGTGGCATAATGGAGTCCCTCTCCATCAAACCCTGGGGGCCCTAGTGAGCAGAAGACAGAGCATCAAGCTCCAGCCTTCACCGAGCCTCACTGGACCCTCTACTTCGACGGCTCCATGCAGAAGCAGGGGGCCGGAGCTGGAATCCTTCTCCTTGCACCGACTGGGGAGAAGGTGAAATACATGGTACACCTTTACTTCAAGGCGACCAACAACATGGCAGAGTACGAAGCACTCATCTACGGACTAAAGGTGGCACTGTCATATGGTGTCAAGCAATTGCTGGTCACAGCTCATCATTAAGCAGGTGAAGGGTGAATGCTCCTGTAATAATCTCCAGCTAGCTGCTTACCTCCTTGAAGTCCAGAGGCTTCAGAAGGACTTTGAAGTCCTAGATCTCCACCATGTTCAGCGTGCCCATAACGCTGAAGCTGACGAACTCTCGACGAAAGCGTCAACCGGAGCTCCGGCTCCTGACGGAATTTTCGTCCGGAGGTTGTCAAAACCAACAGCTCAGCCTGCTGAACTGAGCGAAGGGGGCGAGATCAGCATCCCGAAGCTAACAGTCCCGATGGCCCTGTTACCATGGCAGCCATCAAGGGTCGTAGGTGCTGCCGGAAGCTCCGAGCAACCCAGCACACAAGACTCAAAAGCTCAAGCTAGTTCCGATGCATGGATCTTGGAGATCCGGAGCTACTTGAAAGACAACATCCTTCCTGACGATGATGCATCCGCTGACCGGGTAGTCAGATTGGCTAAAAGATACACGCTGGTAGAAGGGATCTCTACTGGCGCGGTGCCAACGGCATCCTAATGCGGTGTATCGCAAGGGAAGAAGTGATGAGATCATGCACATTATTATTGCACCTACAAACATGACACAATATTTATTTGTTTGGGATCCTGGCTCAAGTGAATGTGCACTCTTATTTGATGGACAAGATCAAGATGGCGCACTATGTCGTCCACCACCTTGGCCTCCTCCATTCATGCATACAAGAAGATTTGATGGCGTTGCACATTTGGACCAACACATGAGAGGAGACGAAGTTGAGTCGAGGACGACTCCAATTCAAGGAGGGGAGGATGATGAGGACATCACTTATATGGATACAAACAACACTCTACTGAAAATACAAGATGCAATCAATAGAGTTCATACACAACAATTAATTTCAGAGGTGAACTCGTTCTTATATATTTCCTTATATGTTTTTGAGCATAGATTGCTACTTAATGATTTATTTGTGATTAGGATCCATGGATAGGTTCAAGGAGTACTTGGAGGGAGTATTAGGGACGTGGAAGACCAGAGAATTCGTTCAAAGAAGATGGAAACCGAACCAAACTCCAAATCGTATCCAACTCGGAGTCCAGGAGCAGTACGCACTAAAACGGACGCCCAGGACGCATACGAACTCCGTTTTGGACGTTCTACATATGCACGGAAAGGGGAGAGGATATCCTTTCAAATGGAACCGGTCCCATGTCAAAATTCCTTCGGAGTCGTCAGGAATCGTCGAAACAAAATTAAGTACAGAATCTGTCAGGGTGCTGCGCCACCCTATTGGGCCATTGGGCCTTGTATCAAGTCTAAGTCCATTTTTTTCGTGTCTTAGGGTTAGGTCACGACCCTAACACCCCCTTGGACGTCCTCCCACCTATATATACTCCATGGTAGCCGCCATAGACAATTGGGTTTTGCTTAGATTTATAATATTGCCGTTCTATGGTTTGTGAAACCCCAACTTCACGATTTCAGATCGTGTCTTCTACGTTCTTGCTCGTGTTCTCGATTGCACTTGAAGGGATTAGCCTTCTTGGCGAGGTCAAGCGTGTGCAGTACGGTTGATAACCAACGGAGCCGTGGTGTAGTGATTGCAGGGGTACTCGAACCGCTCGAGTGCCGCGGATCATCAACGTCGAGTTCTCCATCCCAATCGACATACGTTTCGGAAGATCGGCCTCAACCTTTTCCTATCAATTGGTATCAGATTTCCAGGTTGCCCGTTAGGTAATTCATCTATCCATTACATTAGTTTTGTTTTTCATACCTAGAGTCCACAAAAAAGCCACAAAAAAACTTGCAGTTTAGTAGATCTGTTCATTACTTTGTCCAAACCATATTGAGCCTTTGCAACTTTGTTATTCAGTTTTTTTTTGTTGAGTTTGTGTCCGTGGTTGAGTCATATTGCTGGTTTAGAAAGTGTTTTTGGTCTTAGTTTGAGTTTTGCATTGTGTGATTCATCCTTTTGAATCACGTCATCACGTCCAGATTAGATTCGCCTCTGTCCAGTTCGGTATTTTCATCATATCTCGCTCATACGAACTCGGATTTTAGAGTTCTTGTACTTTCTGGAAAGCTTACGAAGTTTTCTATAAATTTCTTATTCATAACTCTCCCAGAAAATATAGTTATCGATGTCGAAATTGCATTAGATCTGAATTTGTTATTGATCTAGAAATTCTGAACAGTCTGTATTTCGGGGGCAATATCTCCCATTGTTCTTATCCAAAATAGATCTTCCATATACTGAAATTAAAGAGGAGAGATAGATCTATAATATTTCTGTTCAAACTTTTTAGATTTGGGGACTATAAAGGTGCTTAATTGTCCATAGAACATTGAGCAGAAAATCTATAACAGACATACGAGATATCTTTGAGTGTTTGCATTGTGTTCTTCTTTTGCAGCACATTCTGAAAAAAAAGGAAGAAAAAAGAAAAAGGCAAGTGCAAAAGAAGATACAAAAGCCGCACAAAAAAGGAGAAAAAAACAACAAAAAAAAACAGAAGTGCTTGCATTCTTTGTGTCATCTAGTTTTGTCTCATGTCTTGCTAGCTTGAACTACTAGGAACACATTTAGGCCAGCAACTTTGACAAATACTTTGGACACTTATTCAACTTTACTATCTGATTTCATTGTTGCTAATCCTTGCTACAAATAAAGTGCCATCCAAGCTACACCTTACTCTTGAGCAGAATCGATACACCTTTGCAATCATCCCACGCTTCATTGGTTTCTTCATACCGGCCACCGTTTGCCACCTGCAGTGTCGGTAAGAACACTTGTAAGAGCGTGGTAAGACGCTTGAGAGTGTGTGATTCCACTTCCACTTTTCCATTATCCTTTGTAGTTGATAGAGATAACAAATTTTTTTGGGTTGTCTTCTGTTTGCTACTAACAATGTCAGGTAAAAGCAAGAATCATGCATTATATGCTGAGATGATGGACATGATGAAGATGGCGATAGAGTTGCTCACTAAAAATCAAACATCAACCAAGGATTCACATGACATTCAGACCACCTTTACAACACCTTCCACAAGAAGTAATTACATTCTCCCATCTCTTCCTTCTTATGATGGTTTTGGTTACGATGAATATATTGCTTGGGAAATAGAGTTGGATAAAATTTTTGGACAATGTCATATGTGTGAGAAAAGAAAGATTAGAAATGTTGCAAGTGCATTAGTAGGTTGTGCATTGACTTGGTGGAACAACTTAAGTGATTTAGAAAGACCTCGAACATGGAAAGATATGAAAATTCTTATGCGAGAAACTTTTGCTAATGTATCTAATTGTAAAGATGAAATACATGAACTTGAGAAGAATTTTCTTGTTGTACCTCCTCCTTTGCCTAACCTTTTGCAGGAACATGAACAAATAAATGGAGATGCAAATGAGAGTGAGGTGTTGAACAACTCTTCTGAATTTTTTGATGAATCAACTCATAATGCATTTGAATTTCTTGCTGAAAATAAGAGTAGTGTTAGTGGACAATGCTCTACAGTTAACCACGGTATGACATTTTCAGATGTGCTGAATTTTGGTACCAATCATACTATCGATGAGCAGCAACAAGATGAACCTTTTCATAATACAACTTTACCATTAGTTGATTTTCCCACTGATTCTTATAACAAAAATGAGTTGTGTGCTGATAATTATATTATACCTATGCTAGAACAACCAAATGAATTTGATACTTTATCACTCACTTGTGCTGAAATTAAGCATTTGGTCCCAACTACATGTGAAAGGGATGAGCTGAAATTGTTATCTTCTCTAAATACTTTGGGCTATATTGAATTTGACACTCTTTGTGATCTAGATATCGTAGAGATGATAATATTTTCTCAATCTGAATTGCCTTTGTTAAGTAGAAATATTTTTCATGCTATAGGCAAATATGAACATAGTGGTATGTTTATGGTGCATAAAGTTTACATATGTTCAAATGAGGAAGCTCCTTTTGTGCTGCAACAACATGGTCAAGTAAATGAATGTACTAACGCTAAAAATGTCTTCTCAAGTTTTTCTAGTATGTTTTCCTTGCAGCAGGGACAACAAAAGCATTATTCACTATGGTTGTTCATTATGGACAGCACTTACTCTACCTCCAATGCAAGCCTCTTTGCTGGACATACGAGCAAGCCGAGGACGGCTTGTCATAAAGAAGGGGAGAATGATGAGATCATGCACATTATTATTGCACCTACAAACATGACACAATATTTATTTGTTTGGGATCCTGGCTCAAGTGAATGTGCACTCTTATTTGATGGACAAGATCAAGATGGCGCACTAGGTCGTCCACCACCTTGGCCTCCTCCATTCATGCATACAAGAAGATTTGATGGCGTTGCACATTTGGACCAACACATGAGAGGAGACGAAGTTGAGTCGAGGACGACTCCAATTCAAGGAGGGGAGGATGATGAGGACATCACTTATATGGATACAAACAACACTCTACTGAAAATACAAGATGCAATCAATAGAGTTCATACACAACAATTAATTTCAGAGGTGAACTCGTTCTTATATATTTCCTTATATGTTTTTGAGCATAGATTGCTACTTAATGATTTATTTGTGATTAGGATCCATGGAGAGGTTCAAGGAGTACTTGGAGGGAGTATTAGGGACGTGGAAGACCAGAGAATTCGTTCAAAGAAGATGGAAACCGAACCAAACTCCAAATCGTATCCAACTCGGAGTCCAGGAGCAGTACGCATTAAAACGGACGCCCAGGACGCATACGAACTCCGTTTTGGACGTTCTACATATGCACGGAAAGGGGAGAGGATAACCTTTCAAATGGCACCGGTCCCATGTCAAAATTCCTTCGGAGTCGTCGGGAATCGTCGAAACAAAATTAAGTACAGAATCTGTCAGGGTGCTGCGCCACGGTATTGGGCCATTGGGCCTTGTATCAAGTCTAAGTCCATTTTTTTCGTGTCTTAGGGTTAGGTCACGACCCTAACACCCCCTTGGACGTCCTCCCACCTATATATACTCCATGGTAGCCGCCATAGACAATTGGGTTTTGCTTAGATTTATAATATTGCCGTTCTATGGTTTGTGAAACCCCAACTTCACGATTTCAGATCGCGTCTTCTACGTTCTTGCTCGTGTTCTCGATTGCACTTGCAGGGATTAGCCTTCTTGGCGAGGTCAAGCGTGTGCAGCACGGTTGATAACCAACGGAGCCGTGGTGTAGTGATTGCAGGGGTACTCGAACCGCTCGAGTGCCGCGGATCATCAACGTCGAGTTCTCCATCCCAATCGACATACCTTTCGGAAGATCGGGCCTAAACCTACTCATCAAGAAGGTTGTGAACTCCTCGCAGAAATCCATGGAGGCGATTGTGGGAACCACACGTCTTCCCGCACGCTGGTTGGTAAAGCCTTTCGGCATGGCTTCTACTGGCCTACAGCGCTCCAGGATGCAACTGAGCTGGTGAAGAAATGTGAAGCATGCCAATTTCATGCAAAGCAAATTCACACACCAGCTCCGCCCTTACAAATGATACCTCCTACATGGCCCTTCGCTGTGTGGGCGATGGACATCTTGGGACCTTTCCCAAGAGCCGTCGGAGGTTACAAGTTCCTGTACGTCGCCATTGACAAGTTCACCAAGTGGCCAGAAGCAACTCCAGTCGTGACAATCAACAAGCAATCTGCTATCAACTTTTTGCAGTCCATTGTATGCAGATTTGGAGTCCCAAACAAAATCATCACTAATAATGAGACCCAATTCACAAGCTCCGCATTCCAAGGATATTGCGAAGACCTCGGCATACAAGTTTGCTACGCCTCCGTAGCTCACCAAGCCAGCAATGGCCAAGCCGAGAGAGCAAATGCTGAAATCCTTAAAGGACTTAAAACGCGTACCTTTGAGCGCTTGAAAAAACATGGAGCCAACTGGATCGAAGAGCTTCTGCCCACTTTATGGGCCAACAGGACATCTCAAAACCGGTCAACTGGAGAGACACCCTTCTTTCTGGTGTACGGAGCTGAAGCAATCCTTCCTCCGGAAATCACCTTGGGTTCACTCCGGGTCCGGACCTTCGACGAAGCCGCGCAGGACCAGCTCCGGCATGAAGACCTAGACTCCTTGAGGAGGGAAGGTGCCAAGCAGCTGTTCGGAATGCCCGATATCGCCAAGCCCTACGGCGTTATCACCAGCGGCATGTACACAACCGACAGCTCGAGGAAGGCGATCTGGTGCTATGGAGAATACAATCCAGAGAAGGGTTAAACAAACTCTCCCCCGGCTGGGAGGGGCCCTTTCGAGTGATTAAAGTATCCCGGCCCAGAAGCGTTCGCTTGGCTACTGAGGATGGGACACCTCTCCCAAATCCTTGGAACATCGAGCACCTCCGTAAGTTCTACACTTAATACCACGGAGGTGAGTCTTGAGTAACTTGAGGTGTATGTTATAGAGTCATTGTACAGAGTCGGGTAGTTCCTCCGGGAGAGCAGACGGACCTTTCCCGAAAGGTCCGCAAAGCTCATGCAACGCTTGTCATAGTCTCAGGACTAAAAGTGTGGCTAACTACCCTGGGTCAAACGAGAAATGAAACACGCTTAGCCTGGTTCCGTACCCTAAGAGTGTACTTGTTTCCCCTATACCCCGGACCTATAATGAAAGACATCTTCATGTGAATAGACTCCACGTGCATTTATTTTGTACAGGCTCAACATTTTTATTTTTCTCTTTCTTGTCTATAACAAAGACGTGCAATTCTTAAGAAATTTTAGTTTGACCGGTTTATATACTATTCGAGTTGTATTGTCAATTCTTTTGGATTCAAATATTGTTCATGGCCAACTCACCTGAAAGCCGCCAAGCCAACCTAGGGCTGGAGTGTGCTATCGGCTTAGCCTGGTCAAGCACCCTAAGTACGCCACTCTACCTACACCCCGGCAGGCCGAAGTAAGGCGGGTCCGTGTACAGTTGGATCTGGAAGAAAAGACAACACATTCGGTTGTATTTAGAATCGCGCTTGACTTAAAATCTTCTAGAGAGTCGTAAGCCGCGACGAAGTTATAGACAAGAAACAAATTTTATTATTTTTCCTGGCTTGAGTGTGTAGGAAAAATAAAATCTACGTTGATGGAGAAAAGATGGAGCTAACTAAGCTCCGACTCCCCTAGGTGGCTTACGATGTTACACATCACTAGAGTAATCAAGCTTCGGTAAAGCTAGGGGGGCCAGCCATCAACGATGAATAAAGGATGGTGAGAAGACCCCGCAAATGGAGTCTGCTGCCAACAAACTAAGTGTTGGCAAAGGTCACTGCCGGAGCAACTAAGCTCCGACACCCCGGAGGAGTAACTATCGATGCTCTACGCGTTGATAGAGACTATTGCCGGAGCTACTAAAGCTCCAGCGATAGACAATGCCGGAGCTTCTAAGCTCCGACAACCTCAGGGGGCCTTCACTATCAAAGACTTCGAACCTAAATTCTACAAGTTCGGAGCAAAAGAGTCTTCAACAAAACGCAATATCCTCTTGGTACATGTTCACAATCAAATTGTTTACATCTACCAGGGGGCCAAGTGAAGACAAAAGCGTTGAAGACAAAAAGTGAAATTCACAAAAATTTGGGGATTTCATTTATCTGGAGACAAGGAATTACATCTGGGGACAAGGGATTACAAAATTGAGGAAGAAGAAGAGAAAGTACAAGTGAGAATTACAGAGAAGGTCCTAGACCCTATGAAAGAATTGGGCGACTTTTTGGGCAACCTCCGACACGTTGGCTCGGGCAGCTTCCCCTTCTCCTTCGATGGGACCTTCAAGCACCGGGTCCAGAGGAAATTGGGAGTTCCGGCTGGTGTAGCACATCAGCACATATTCTGCGACGTTCTTCGCCAGGGATTTCCCCTCAACCTCCAATTGGTCCGCAATGACATCACCCACCTTGGAGAGCTTGCTACCTGCTGAGCTCAACGCCTGCAGCGCTAGGTCCGGCTCCGGCTCCGGATCATCCGGGCGCACGGGGCTGAAACCCATCGGTGTCAGTGCATCGTTGGCCTTGCCCAGGAACTCCCAAATCTGTAGGGAGTCCTCAGTCCTCAAGCCCTTCATTTCTTCCAAGGATCTTCTGGCCGCCATCAGTTCGGAGTTCTTACGGGCAAGGCGCTCAACTTCTTTGGCGTTTTGCTGAATCTTCTCAGCAACCCGCTTTTCGAGTTTCCCGAGGTCCTCCTCCCGGAGGTGGATCTTGTTCCGGCGGTCGACCAGGTCCTTCTCTCTACCCCTCACTTTCTTCTCCCTGGCAGTAAGGGCACACTCTTGTTCATAGAGTTCCTGCCCTCGCAACCAGGCCTTCTCCTCTTCCTCATGGCAACGCTCTTCCAATTTTTTGGCGCGCTCCTCGAGGCCCTTGTCAGCCAGAGCCACCTTCTCGGCGAGCTCCTCCTCCCTCCTCAGGACGTCATCCTGCAGCTCTAGGAGTTTCAGCTCTTCATCTTCGAGCCGTTTCTCCCTCTCTTCAAGTGCCTCTCGGCGCTTGATGAGTGCAGTGTTAATGGCCTCAAGCTGTTCGTGGCGTGCATCGGCCGCACTATTGGCTGCTTTGGCCTGATCATAGATCTCCTGGGATTGAGCATCGAGGCACGAGTCATACTCTCCCTGTCATCCAGTAACTTGCCCCAGTATTCCAGGCGGATCTTCTCCCGCTTGATCCACTCTTTGTCATCCGCTAGCCTCGACTGTGCCAGCTTGGTCTCGAAGTAGAGCCGGTTGCGCCACCGCCTAAGGGTTTGGCGCTCCTCTTCAAGAGCCTTGCTGTCGTGGAAGAAGGCCAGTTGGACTTGATGCGGACTGGAACATGCGTTGTCAATAGACATCGACAACGGGATGGGTTCCGGACCTGCTGGGGTCTCCTCCGCTGGTTCCAGCGGGTCTTCAAATACAAAAATTGGGTCCACTCCACGAGAGTGGTCCCCTGAGTCTCCATGGCACTAGGGCCGTCCTCCGGGATGGCCTCAGTCGCCATTGAGGAAGGCCCCACCGCCAGGTCTTCATTCACCCCCTCATGCAGGGGGCCAGCGACATCGCCTGGGCACTCCGGCTCGGCCGCAGGTACCTCCGAGGTCGTCGCTTCCAGAGCAGGAGCCGCTACTGGCTCCGGTCTGGGCACCTCTTCCGATGGGGGCTCAAGCTCCGTCACCTCTTCAACAACCGGCTCAGGAGCCGGAAGATCTTCAACATCGACCGGCCCTGTGGCCGGAGCTCCAACAATGACCGGCTCAGCGGCCGGTGCTTCGGAGGTAGCCGACCCAACTGCCAGAACTACCTCAGCTTCCGGCGCGCACGTCGGGGCTTCAGTCACCTCCGGCTCAACCGTTGGGGCTTCAACAATTTCCGGCTCAGAGGCCAGGATTACTACTTCCTCCGGCTCAAGAGTCGGAGCTTCCATCATCTCAGCACCAAGACCTGGAGCTTCAACCTCTGGGACAGGTGCCGCTGGCGCATCTTCACTCCCGTGGTCCAGCGCTACCACAGGAACTTCTGGGGATGAGTCGAGGTCCATGACCACGACAGCTGGCGCCGGAGCTGTCGCAGCTTCAGCCACCACTTGGGGCGGCACCAGGACAGGAGCAGAAGCTCCCACCCTCACGGCTTCAGCCACTGAGGCTAAGGGTGGAGCCTCACTCCTCTTCTTGGGGACGCTGCAGATGATGAACGAAGAAAATTAAAAAATAGTTGCTACAATTAAAAAAATTATCCAAGGTAGAGATTAAAAGTTACCTTGGGAGGCTTCCGCACCAACTTGCGCGGAACCTTTTTCCTGGGCGTTCTCGGCTGGTCATAGCCGGCGTGGAAGCTCCGGAAGGCCCCCCGGAACTCGTCACGGCCACGGGTGTTTCTCGAGTCGAGGCCCCCCCTCGATCGGGAAGAACCCCCGGACCTGGAGGCCTCCATCGGCCCAGGTGCTGGAGCCGCATGCCCGGAACTAACACCCCGGGAGGACCCCACTGCGGGAATAGCCGCGCTCCGAGAGGACCCCACTGCGGGAACAGTCACATTCCGGGAGGACCCCACTATCGGAACAGTCGCCGCAGTTGTAGAGGACCTTCCCCTCCGAGGAGAAGGAGCCAACGCAGAAGTAGCAGGCCCGACGAACCTTCCGTCGGCGTACTGCAGCTTCCTCTTCCGGCTCACGGGTTCATCCGCCAGCTCCTTGCCCTTGCCGACGACTTCTCCCCTCGGCTTCGGAGCAGGGTCGAAGCCATCCTTGGGTATTCCGGGGATCGCTACCCCGGAGGTTGGTCTTCTCTCGACGACACAAATGTCGTCAAGCATGGGCATCTTCCGCCGGAGCTCCCTGCTGAACTCCACTTCCACGTTCAGAGGAAGAAAAGCTGATGGCGGAGTCAAGTCGTCGCCTTAGACATCGATGCCGTGCTGGAACTTCTTGAGGTGGAACTCCAAGGTTTTCCCCACCATGTTGGACTTCAGCCCGGTCTCGACCCGGTCGTCGTCCATCACGCTGTTGAGGGCCCAAGCGAGTTTCTCCCTCTTCTTCAGCGGTGCCCACCTATTGACCAGGAAGTTACAAAACACCGCTTGAGGGGTTAATCCCCCCTCCACGCACTGGCGAATCCTGGTCAGAACAGGGTCGAAGGCATCCGCCAGCACCGGAGCTTCACTACAGATCGTTGTGTCAATGTTGGGGAGGCCTTCGGGCAGCTCTAGCCTCTCGTGCTCCTCCACCCGGATGACTATCCAGTCCTTCTTCCAGTCATCCCACTTCCCAGATGGGAACGACCGGAGGTACTTGAATGGGCACTTCTTACGCTTCACGAAGTAGTAGAAGCCAAGGTACTCATTGCTCCTACCGGTGGTGTGGACGGTGAAGAAGGTCCGGAAGAGTTCGATGCAGGGGGGGATGCCCACCCACATCTCACAGAAGTGGACGAAGATAGACACGAGGAGAATGGAGTGAGGGCCAAGGTGGTATAACTGCGGACCATAAAAGTCCAGCAGCATCAAGAAAAAGTAAGAAAAAGGTGGGATCAACCCCACCATGGCGTACGAGGAGAAGTACACCATTTCACCGGAGTGCTCCTTCTCGAACGGGAGCTCTCCACCGGCGCGGACCGAGCGGTTGAAGAAGTCCGAGGACCACCCCATGAGGGCCCGAACCTTCTTCAGGTCGCCGTCGGTCCTCAATCGACTCTCGCGGAGACCCAACTCCATCGCAGCACGGCTAGGCAAGAGAAGAAAAGCGAAGCATAAGTTGGGAGTTTGAGCGCAAGAACATATGGGAGGCGTGAAGAACTCCCGACGGTGTGCACTTTCCTTCTTAAGTAAGCCCTCGCAACGCTTGGATGGAAACCGCAAGGAAGTCGAAGATACCACCCAAAAATTCCACCCAGCCGATGACAAGCGGGCCCGGGACCACCCCGACGATCAAGTCGAGGTTCTTACCCAGGCGAACGGTTGCCATCATGGGGCGGGAAACCCGAAGGCGGCGGCCTGACAAGGCGCGCGGAACCAATACGGTTTTCGTATCGGGAACCGGCGACCTTCAATTGCGTGAGATCCGCACGCCAAAGATCTCATCTGCCACACACGGGATACGCCACGCGGCAAGGATTTAACTCCAAGCCCTCGCCAATGGTACCTTCCAAGACCCTTGAAGACTCAGTTCAAAAGTCGCGAGGATGGACCCACCTCCGGCGGAATGACTTCACCCCAGTGGTCTTCCCCGAAGGTAGGTCTAGGGGGCCACTGTCGGTACCCTAGAAACCGTACACCCCTTGAGGTTACAAAGATCTCAAAGGAAAGTCATCTACTTGAGTTGAAGACCTTCGGAGGCCCACATGTCAGATATAACCGGACCCGCTTCTCCAACATGGTTAATCCCAGGGTCGCCACGTGTACTATCAAACCGGAGCTACCGCCCACAAGGGGGAAGCTCCGGGCCATGTATCGAAATGGCACCTCCGGACTTAACCCCAGACCGAGAGAAGCTCCGGACCTGACACGTGTCAGGTAGCTCCGGAGCTCCCTATTTCCCACAGTATGCTCCGGAGCTGCCACGTGTCCAATCGTCGGATCTTCAGCCCCTAATCTCCGGAAGACCACGCAACGGCTCCGGATCTTCAAAGGGGAATCAAGGACTTCAAGACCCGATTAAGTGTCATTAATGCCATATTAATGACACTTAAACGGACGATCTTAACACCAGTAACGGTGCTATCAAAGCCCGTTACAGGGTCATTAAGAGCAATTAAACGTGTATCAATACTAGTAACCGTCGGGGCCACATGTCGGGCCAGGCTAACTTGTAACGGCCTGCCCTTGTACTATAAAAGGATAGGCCGGCGACACGTTCAGAGAGACAGAAAGACATACACGCCATTGACGCTCATACAACTAATACAACACCAACACACCCGTGGAGTAGGGTATTACGCTCAGGCGGCCCGAACCACGTAACTCTTGTGTCTCCTGCATCATTTCCTACTCACCTTCTTGAATCTCCGCGCGCCCATACCGAACATCAAACTCCCCTGTCACTTTAGTAGTGTAGGGAGATCTGCCGGTTCCAAACCACCGACAGGTATGGTCCCACATTCATATACAATGAGGTCGGAGCGCCTCAAATTTTGTGCCCAAATGGCATTATGGCAATGGACGCACATTAATTCATAAGAAAAGAGACGCGCTTTTCCAAAGTGAGACACGCTTAGCGGTGGCTCTTCTGAGGCGTGTCTACAATAGTTGCCTAAGATACTTTTAGCTCTCTCGCACGCTCTCTTCGCAACACTTAGCACAACTTTTAACTTTTCGCGCGCGCTGATCACTTCTCGCCCTAGAAACCGCTGCCGCATCGTCCACTTCCACAGAGCACGCTGTGGTGTCGGCCCACTTCCCCAGAGCTCGTCGCCGCCTTTACACTGCCCTAAGGTACTTTTAGCTCTCACAAGCTCTCTTCACAACGCTTAGCACAACTTTTCACTTTTGCGCACGCTGATCACTTCTCGCCCTAGAAACCACCACCGTGTCGTCCCCTTCCTTGGAGCACGCCGCCGTGTCGGTCCACTTCCCCGGATCTCGTCATCACCTTGACACTGCCTCTTGATCATTGTTGGGTTGCCACCGTCGACCCTCAACTTCCCGTCGACCAGCTCAGCACTACCCTAATAAGGTTTGTTCGAGCTTTGGTTCGATTCGAAATGGTCGTGCTTTGGTGGTTCACTGGTCAATGTTTTGTATATTTTTGGAGTACTACGCTTAGAGTATTACGCTTTGGTGGTTCACCGGTAACTGTTTAGTATATTTCCGGAGTCCTACGCTTATAGTATTACTTTTGCTAAGTACACATCAATGTTGTGATTTATTTAATGATTGCTTGGTTTGGATTGTCCTTACACTTGGCACATAGATCTTTTTCTTATTAAGGTACAAATGCCATGAGCGAATTTGCTCCCTTATGTGCCTATTTGTGCGAATGTGACTTAAATTTGATAATGTTTTACAAGATTTCAGTGTTTTTTTGTGAATTTGAAGATGTCTTAGTCAGAGCATTAGTAGCATATTAAAGAGGAGGCTTAGCAGCAGACTCACCAGCAAAGGATGCATCTGCTTCTGGTAACACAAGAAAGAAAAGGTCGCAGACGACGTGGCCGACAGACGTTGTCACTGTTGATGAGTCCAACAATTAAGGTGTACCTGTGGACCATAATGTGAATACAAGACTATCCAAATTTGTTGTATAGCTGCTCGAGAAAGGGCGCCGCTAAACCTGCAGTGATTCGATCACTTGACCGAAAATGAAAAGGATGGATTCTTCGAAAGCTCTATCCAACCATATGTTCAATATCTGGAACATAAGAAACAGAAGGGGAAGAAGCTAGCTATGAAAACAATATCTCATGCTTGGAGGACCTACAAAACTAATCTTCGCAAGTTTGCGGAGAATCGTGAAATCCCCTTCCATAGGTATCCACATGTGTCAGAAGAGGATTGGACGAGATTTGTTGAAAAGTGTGAATCACAGGAATTTTCCAAGAGCAGTGAACATATGATGTGGCTCCGATCGCATAACGAGCTTGACCACCACCTCGACAACACCGGCTATGTCTGTAAAAAAAGGATTTGGGAAGAACAGGATTCAGCATCGATCGCGCTAGGTGTTCAGAATCCATATGACTGTTTCAGTGGACGGCTGAAACCATTTATGTGCTCGTTCACACCTGTCTGAGTCTGGTGGTATCACTTTCTACAGACCGAGCACCTTAAATGTCGCTCGAAGAGCCTAGAACCTGAGCAGCAAAGAGTCAAATGGTGAGAGGGAAAACGATGCCCTCACCAAGGTTCTGCAAAGACCGAATCAACAAGGTCGTGTTTGTGGTGTTTCCAGTAAGTTGACCTGGAGGGAGGGTTTTCTGGAACACAAAACTACTTACCGGAAGCGGAAATCAGCCTCGACATCACAAGTTTACGTCGAGGAGCTGAAAACACAACTGAGAAGGGAGCTCCTAGGAGACGTGAACCAAATGCTGGAGGGAGCAAGTATACCAATCCATAATGCATTTTTCAACGATGGCGAGCGTTGGAGCAACTTTTCTTCTACAGCAGCTGGGGTGGACAACCATAGGAGGATCTGCAGGCACCAGCGTCTAGACCTTCAATTGAGACAGACATGATAGATAACTTAGCTCAGCAAACAACATGCAACCTTCTCCTAATGCTCGGAAGACTCGCTCAAATGGAGGTCGGGAGAGGGCTAGTGTATCCCGATCAGACCATGCTTGACAACATTCAAATGGACACAACATCTTATGCTGTGGTCAAGGTGGACATGGTGCATGAAAATACAAAAAACCTGGAGCTCAAAGTACCACCGGAAGATACAACGCTGACTATGTGGGATGCAGTTACTAGAAGGGTTTAGTGGAGACGAAGCCTTATTGTTGTTGACCCAGCAGCAGCAGCAACATCGTCCACGTCGACCGCTTCAATGTCTCCTGAGGCACGTCTGCTTCTGCGTCCAAATCCAGAACAGATGGATCTGTCTCCAATTCTAGAGCTATTGTTGCCTACAGTTATAGAGAAGCAGTCGAAGTCTCTAATTGGAGACCAGTTACCTCTAGTTACAGAGAAGCCACATCTGTCTCCAACTGTAGAGCTACCGCAAAACTCTCCACTTGAAGATCAGCCGTGTTGGTCTCCACCTCACACTAGAAGTGCCCTGCACCCTACACCTGATCAGCCACCGACAAAGCCGACGAAGAGTGTACGTGCCAATAAAAAGGGTCTACCGCAACAACGATTATCGACGAAGGAAGGTTGGGAGAAACCAATGAATGAGTCGAAACCTAACCCAAGGGCGCCAAAAGCTATGACACATGCAAACCCGAAGTATGACAATGGAAAGCTGATGTTAACTACGGCCGCACTCAAACAAGTTGCTAAACATTGTGTTTACCTTCATCAATACTACATGGAAAATTGCAACAAGTGTGATACCATACTAGTGGAGTTGAAGGATAAACACTTTCTCTCAGATGATGGCACTTTTGTCATCTCATGGTCCGATCTCTACGACTTTTTCAACCTCGATGCGTTGTATGTCTCCCTAATACGCTTCTTCGCATTGTAAGTCCCCTAAAAAACTAGGTTCTTCAATACATACTCAAAAACATGCTTGTCATAACATGCGAAACACGTATGTTGCATATCTTGACCCGCAAGTACCAACAAGACCTCTTCTGCAAACGTCAAGCGACAAAAAAGATGTTGTTCAAAACTTTGTGAGGGCAATGAAACAATACAGTGATAAGGACATCCTAGTCATACTGTTCAACCCGGGTAACCATTGGGTAACAATTGCAATATTTACACGGTACTACCAGGCCTGGTACTGTGACTCCTCAAGGCCAATAGATGAAAAAACTGGCGAGCGAAAGACCAGGTCATGCAATGATATCTCTTCTATTATTGATGAGTTTCCTTCTTCACTTTAGTTTCCTTGCACGATAATGTTTTATTAACTGTGAATGTTTTTGTTTAGGGCTTTTGGACAAGTAAAAGGAAAACACCGACAACTTACACATCATACTGCATTCGACGTCCCACAACAAGCTCCGGGCAACACGTGCGACTTCCACGTCTGCTTACACATGGCTTTATTTGGAGAGCAACCTAGTTGCAATGTATGTGTAAGTGTATTTATTTTACTTTACTACTAATATTTTGCTAAATCTCATTTTATCACGTGGCAGGACTACGGACCCGCCTTCAAGAACACTGAAGGTCGTAGCCTTGAGCAAGTTAGACACGTCTTATGCAAGTTTATCATTTGTGAAATCATAAATTCAAACATAGAATTTCATTACCCAATAGAGGATTAGGTGTCACTTTGTGTAAATTAGTTACATGTTAAGCTTGATGAACAGGGGAATTCTGTGTAAATAGTTACTTGGTAACCATGATTTACACTTGTTAATATTTGATTGATCAATGTGTGTACACTTTTTTAATATTTGTTAATATTTTATTAGATTACATGTTAAGCTGGATGAACAGGAGACATTTGGCTACATATGTTTCTATATGTGTATGTTGCTGACACAGGCAATGCGGCTGCTAAATCCTGGCTAACTTTAGGATGCAGGCGGGAACGAGGATAATCAGGGGTGGGGGCACTTAATAGGAGACGTGCGTCTAGCAGGGAGCGTCTCCTGTTAGCACTGCACTGAACTTGCCTATAAACAATCCGCGACGCGCTTTAACAGAGGATGGCTTGGATGACCTAAATAAAGGAGACACACTTTCTCATAGCACGTTTCAGATCAGTCAACAAATGTGCGACAGGCTATCATAAAGAACGTATCGGATCATTCAAAATATCTACAGAGCACTGCATTAGAGCATGTCTCTTGTTCACAATGATTGCCGCGTCTTGCGCATCTCCAATGACCTCGTAAAGCCCGTCTATTATGACTCAGAGAAAGGAGACGCGCATCCTTTGAGTGTGTCTCGCACCTATTCTGATTGGCGACGCGCCTTGCCACCCGTCTCAAATGACAATGTGATGTGAGACACGACGACGGAGACAGACAGTTTGTTCGTCTCCCTTCTTCGATCGGGCACGTCTCGTATGAGCCTTTCTTACGTAGTGGCGATTCTCGGAATGTCGAGATCCCGGTCCTCACGACATTCCGTTTTTGAAGAATAAAAAAGAGCAATGCCAACACTTACTCTCATGAGGATGCCTAATAATTAAATGATGAGAAGGTCTGAACGTTCCTTACAAATGTAAGCAAAAATCATTGAATCCTAATGGAATTCAAAGGACAAAAAATTGTAAACTTGTACCTAACCTGAAGAGTAGTTCGGGTTAAAGGTTGTTTTGTGAGAAACTGACGACCATGAATTTCGGTGTAGCCTTCATTTTGAATGTCTCCTGCCAAGTTGAAGTTGGAGTTGAATGAGTTTCATCTTTCTCCTTCATTGGGCCACCATCTTGAGCATTACTTCACCTTGAACTCAAAATAAGATCGTTGGAGGGATATGCCCTTGAATTCTCTGATGGTGAATTGGGTTTGATGAGGTCTTCCAACCTCTTTACAAATTTTGTCCTTGCTGCACTAAAATCAAGAAGAAACAACACAACTCAAAAACGGGTTACGTTAGCTCAAAAGCATGTTATACCCTTTGTCAAATTGTTTTGCCCAACTTGAAACAACTTGCAAATGCAATGAATATTAAGGGAAATATTTTTTTGGTCTGAATTAGGAAGATGAATTCAAGTGGTTACGCCCAAGGTTCATATCCAAAAAAATTTATTTCCTATTTAAAATTTTTAGTTTTATGACGGTTGGAAATTTTACTTTCCAACATGCAAGTGTGGAAATTCAAACATGCTAAATGCAAATGCAAATATTGATGGGAAACTCAAATATGAATTTGAGAAAACAAATATGAGATAACAACCAATTAACCTATGTGCAAGGACTCACCAAAATTTTGAAGTCCGATGAGTGGGACTTACCTTCGTCCTGTTTAGTGCGATGATTTGTTGTCCAATCCCGGAGTTCAAGATGTGGACAACTTCTCCTTATTGACATGCCAAAATTACTTTGGCTGTCATTTGGACATGTGGGCGCATGGTGGCCCTAGCCTATTCGTCATCTTGATGAAGACTTGTTGATGTAGTGACGACATTTCTCTCTTGAAGATATTCTTTTAAGAGCATGGTGAGGCTTGTCCTTCCTTATGGGTGCCACTTCGACCTTTTCGATGTTCCTGTGAGTTAACCCATACTTTGATCATGGATCAAAGGTTTCCTTGGGCATGACGACATGTGTCGAACAAGAAACACTTCATCCACAATGTCACTTGCCCTTGTTTGCACGGGCTTGGTCGAAGTGTAGGAATCCCAACAAGTGATTGTGGGATATCTTGGATCTTGAATGCTCTTTATGTTTCTTGTCCATGGCCAGGGGCTTCATGTGGGTGTTGTCTTGATTTCTTTCTTGGCCATGGACAAGATACTTCAAGGTAGGCTAGTTGAAATTGAGACCTTTGGAATTCCATAGCCTCCTTGATCATAAGGGTGGTGTTGATTCCACCCCTTGACCTCCTTGTAGGTGATGGCCATTTGGAGTTGTTGTTTGAAAGGAAGAATTCTCATGGGTCTTAGGGAAATGATTCCCCAAGTGGCCCATGTTGGCATGGATTTTCAAAAATCATGTGAATATTCATGACTTGGATAATTCCAAACACTTCTCCATTGGCTTGATCTTCATGGTACTTCAATGGGAGGTGTAGTTCCTTAACTAGCATGTCCACCTTGTTAAGTGGTGTGCATGCCATGCTAAGGAAACTAGAGAATTCTTGAATCCACTCCTTGAGTTAAAGACCATTTTCTCATCCATGATGATTGAGAATAGGACTCCTTCAGCTCCAGCATGAATTTTGTCATGGATTGGTGGAGCTAACTCAAGACACGAGTGTTGGATGAAGATCCAACAATCCATCCCATGGTGGAGGCAAACCAAGAAGAACTCTTGGAGCCTCCCCCAAGCATGGGAGTGGATGTCTATGGCTCCTAGTGGAAGCTGAAATTCTTCCGCAAAAGGTAATGGTTTTGCCTAGCAGATATTTGTTGAGGTACGCCATGAATCATCTTGCAGTTGAGCACTTGCATCCTTGTTGGCCATCCCATGTAATGGGTTAGCCAACACTACCTTGTTTTAACAACAAAGGAGAAAACAAACAAGGTTAATCCTGTCTAATAACTATTAGTACCTATAGCTTAATCACAAGTGACAGCTATCCTTCACTTCGTTTGCCTTCCCCAGCAATGAGGACAGTTCTTAACACCACAGATCATCTCGCGAAAGTGATGAGGTCCGCAAGCGCACAAATGATACTGTTGTAGCATTTCACCCATGAGTATACCCAAGGGTATCAAATTTATCCCAAAACATGCAATGGAGTTAAGTAAACACTACTCTTAGGATCAAGCTAGGGGATACTAATCAATTATCATGATAGGGGTAAGTTCATAATATGTGTAGTGTGACACACGCCTAAGCAATCTATTCTAAAGGGTAAATGGGTTCTAATGGAGACTAGACTTAGAGTTGATGAGTTGCTCCTACAATGCTTCTAATATACATATACATAGCCTAGATTAGATACTAATGAGCATGTCAATGGTGAATCCTTATGCTAAGTTGTTCAACACATCGGGCATGAGCTTACCCCTAGCAATACTAGGGCACTCCCGCCAAGAGCCTGTGCCACTGTTGAACGTGGAGGATTACAAAGGATAGATCGGTCTGTCACCACCTACTGCCTACCTCTTCAATCCGTGGGTCTACAAGACATCCAACGCTACTAAAGTATCCTAGCACCATGCTAGCATCATATGTAAATGCCTTAGGAGCTATGGCACAAGCCATACTAAAGCAATGACTAACCTAAACGTTGTTGAAACGATGTTGAGACATAGCATAAGTTATCCAAATTAACATGATCATATCATAACTACTTAGACTATAGTGGGGGTTTATATTGTTTATGATGATAGTATAATGACATTAAGGCACGATCATAAAGACTATTTGTGACACCCGGTCCCGAAAAAGAACCAAGTGAACACATATGTGTGCCCAGGAAGTTCAACACACTTACACGAGTGCATTCACAAAGGATATACAGAAAATTACCACAGAACAAGATTAATTAAGCACTTTTATTACAGAATCCAAAATATCCTCGAATTACAGCTCTAATGAACATTATTGACAAGTTTGAACTAATGCAATGGAAATAATCTAATTAAGCAAACTAAGCATAAGGGTA
This sequence comes from Tuctoria greenei, assembly GCA_036927565.1. NCBI lineage: Eukaryota > Viridiplantae > Streptophyta > Magnoliopsida > Poales > Poaceae > Tuctoria > Tuctoria greenei. The sequence goes on along the minus strand of JAYESD010000009.1, from coordinate 79,570,538 downwards.
GCACGACTCCAAGCATAACCACAAGCAAAGCTGACGACAGCACAAAGCCTAGGACTCCTCATTATCGTCGTGATACTCCCAATCCTGACCTACAACTGTTGGTGGGGGAATTGCAAGGGTGAGTACATGTCGTACTAAGCAGGAGTGGAAAGTATGACATGTAGATGATACAAATGATGAATATAATAACGGCTAAGTGCTGAAAAGTACATTAAAACATTTGAAAAGCAGTGTATTATATGTATGTGAAGTAAACTCATCGTATACCATAATGATTACCATAGTATAAGTCCATATTCCATATCCATCACCATTACCATTATCCATATTCAATACCATAACTCAATCTATAACCAACCATAACCATATTATCAACCATAACCAGTACTAAACCACCCCAATACCTAAACATAACCAAACCATCCCATATCCTTGCTCATGATTGGGAACATGGCTATCACGATAGTTTTTAAGACTTTATAAAGTTTGTACCACTTTACCCACGTGTTCGTAATTTCATCACCTTTCGGTGACTAAGAACCTCTATTATGTCGTCTCACACTTCCGTTGGTGTGTGGCCAAGAGATCACAAAATAGCCTTTACAAAGGGACTACTAGCATGTACGAACCTATTGAGCTTTCACCGGTGGTGATGCCTCCAACTGAGCACATCTTCAACCAAGGGCCCCATCTTGTGCCATTCGGTTCCCAGGGAATCCCGCCACAAATCCAAACCCAATCTGACTCCCCTTCCCGGTGCACCAAATGATCCGCGCAATACTAGCAATACCCTAATTAATCAGCTATGCCGCACCAATACTCGGCCTCGTGGTGGCACTGTAAATCCTGGTGGGTCGCTCCATGAACCGGTCCTTAGATCTAAAGCAAGCGAAACCACCATAGCATCCAACCCAATCCACATACCATGCTTGCTTAGATCACCCATTACCATGTCATATTAAACAGTTTATATTAACCATAATCTCATTAATGCATAATTAAATGGTATAGTTGTTTTCCCATCCCAATTAATTAAGCGACGCAAAGGTAAAAGCCCTTCCCGACTCTCTACCATGTATCCCAAGCGACAAGGGTGGTCAAACAAGACTACTAAACTCCTATCTTGGATTTCACATCAATTTGACACAAACAATGCAGTTTCGCAAACAAACCATATAAAAACAGCATCAATATGTTCATGTACACTTACCTTGCTCTTGGGCTTGGTTAGGGTCAAAGACTTCGAATTCCTGGTTCTGGAGGTCCTTCGCAGCACCCTCTAGCGCAAATCCGTCTAAACTGCACAATAAACATACAAGATAAGAATTACAATAAATAAGTGCACATATTGTAAAATCTCACTTTTTCCTTTCATGTGAAGTTCAGCTACAAGTTGTTTATCAAACATAATGGAGGTCAATATATTTGTGCACATGAACTTGACCTCACTAAAAAGTTTTCTTTCTACTCATGTTTAATTTTATTAAGATGGGGATTGGACTTCACCACTAATCCTAGAACATTTTAATTAAACCTATCTGCAAAGTTGGGAATTTAATTGAATGAAATGGCTAGGGCAAATTATATTGCAGCAATATAAAATCAAAACAAATGTATTTTGATTATGTTGCTATGTATAACTAAGCCCTGATCAAAAGATTCAAATCCAAGCCTCCAAATTTTTCCTTGGCCTCTTAAATATTTTAAATAGCTCCTTGGAAAATTTTCAAAATTTTTGAAGCACGTCAGCCACTTGGTTGGACATGTACAGAGGATTTATTTCGCGTCGATCTCAAATTTAGCTTTGCACTGAACCTTGCCCATATCAACCCACAATTTTTCCTAAGACCTTTTATGGTTCAGTGAGCTTTGTTTCAAAGTTTGGGTATTTATGGACCTCAGTTACTATTTATTTCAATAAGGTTTATAAACAAGTTTGGTTTCAAATTTGAATTTAAATTTTAAACAAACTATCTCCAAATTGAAATATTATTGCAGACTTGGGTTCCTCATATTTTTCTTAACTTGCCTGTAAATTTTGGGAATTTTTGGACAATGTTTGAGGTGGAATTTAGAGGAACAGAGAAGAGGGGGTAGTGGGGCCCGCATGTCAGCCACGGAGACCGTTTAACCGCCCTGTTTTCTTTCTCCGCGCGACACCGCTACGGCTGCATGCTGCCAGCATGCCGATCGGTCGTCGGTCACCTCCAGCTGCCACCGACCTCCTTATCTACTACGGTAAAGGCTATATATTCACCCCCTGTCAACAAAAGTCCCTCCTCGGTTCACTTTCGCTCGCACCGCGCCATTTCTCGCTGCCGCGACCGCCTCGGTTCCGCCAGACGGTGCTCAGCCTCGCAGCCGATACAAGCCTCCCCGTCCTCTGCAGTCTATAGGAAAAAGGTGCGCCATGATCTCGTGTAGCTTCTGGTTAAATTGAACTCATATCGTGCATCCTAGCGTTCGTATTCCGGGAATTACCGAAGCGCTTTTATAGCTTCGAAGCGAGTTCGTCGGTTTAATTCCGATTGTATGCACAATAATTCTTTGATCTAGTTAGACGACATGATCTACGTATCCTAGCGCACCTTCCCTCCAAAAATCAGAAAGAACCATCGACTAATTAGCGAGTTATTCAATTTTCCCCCTTCTGCCATTGATGGGGCTCGGTTCACCGTCGACCTTGGTGTTGTCGGCTATGCCACGAGCTCTAGACCCTCCTAAACTCTTTCCCATGCTTTCAAGATGCTTCTCGAGCTTTCAAATGAGAGTTTTAGCGAGGGAATTGAGGGTCTCGACATAACAGAAACCCTAGCACCCGCCGCCGCCGTCGGGAGTGGTTTTCCGGTCACCCATCACCGTCGGGAGTTACTCCAGCGTGTTCCCCGCGCAAAACTAGGGTGGGGTGGCGAGTAACGAGACCTCCCATGGGCCGGGAACCATTGCCGGCGAAAGCGCCACCGCGCGCCGGCGAGAGCGCCGCCGCCCGAGCCGTGTCCAGAGGTTGAAGAAGGCAAGGACGCGGGTCCCACTTGCCAGTGACGCAGCGCGGCCGGGATCAGCCTGTGGCCGTAGGATCCAGTGTGGCTGCATCGAAATATTTATGGCCTCCGGTGTGGCTCACTCCTGGTTGGCTGATTTTAAATCCGGTGGGCCCAGGTGCCAAATTTAAAAGCTAAAAATCCCAAATTGATGCAGAACCATTTCCAAACTTGAAAAATCGATATCTCTCTGTAGACTACTCCAAAAATCTTCAAACAAATTTTGTTTGAAAGCCCTTGAGCTCTAGTTTCTGTTAGAACTAATTAGGTTCTGTGAAACTTACTTTTTAAGTCTGTAGAAAACAATCTTTCAAGATACAAATACAATTTTTCCCGGTGAACATTCCACTGGAAAAATCCCCAAAATGCACATAAAATACAATGTCTTATTCTTGATGACCAGAAAAAGTTTGGGAGCCATTGCACATGTATAACCATCTGTATAGTTCAATTACATTTTTCAGTCATTGAATTTTTACAGTTGTTCAGTTGCTTTATTATGTCTTAAATTTGGACTGAACCTTCCTTTAGTCATAGAATAGTACCTGTAAAAATATGGTATTTAATTGACTTAGTCTCCTAGTCCTAATTCAGTTGCAAACTAAATATTAATTGAAAAGCTAAAAATTCAATTATAAAATAATTCCAGAAATTCTTGCCAACTTTGAAATTCAATAATTTCTTCACCAAGGCTTAGACATTTATGAAACCAATTTTGCTAAAACCAGGACAACCTCCTCTATCATGATTATCAACTGTCAGCTATGTTCAAGCTACAATTTCTTCTCTAAAATTCTAGGGATATTATTGCTTACCATAATTTTAGAGACAACGAACTAATTTATTCATCTCCTGTTCTTTGCCAGAGCTTCTATCATATTCCTTAGTATATACCATCGAAGTCCCAAATCCAATTAAGATCATTATCATATAATGATCACCATAGATTAAATTGTGGTCTTGGTAGTAATTATTTTTCAAAGTCATTCATATACATATTATATGCATATCGTGTAGTGACCAAAGTCAAGGAGGAACCCGAGGCCTTGGAGGTACACCTGCTGGAAACTAACACAGACTCGGACCTCCATCCAGGCAAGCCCCGATTTGCATTTAAGTCGTTTAAAAATTTTACTTTATCACTATGATGAATAGCATATGAATTGTGCATTACGTTTAGGATGATTGAATACTCCAGATGCATGACCCACAATCCCATTGGTTAATTGGGTAGGTTGATAGCTCGACGTGTAGTACTGCTATGCTAATGTTGTAGGTGAACCGGTAGAAGTCGAGTAGTTGGAATCTACTCGCGAGATAGGAATTTACACTCATCTACACTGGGATAACATTTATAGAAAATAACTGTTAAATCTAAACATGAGAACGGTCAGAGATGGATAGGAAGCGACAAGACATGGTCTTGGTCGCATAGCTCTGATTGGTCAGTTAAGGCCCATCCGTATGCGGGCCCTATGAACAAGATTGACTTGTACCGGCGACATACTGTACATATGGACTCCAGTAAACTGATGTAACTCGATAACTGGGATGTCGAAGCCCATTAACTCACCATCAATAGAGGTGGGTTGAGGACAGTAAGGTGTAAATCAGTCGGCGGATACAAGAGGTGTTCCGTGCGGAGACCTTCTGTTCGCAGAGGTGAGACGGGTTCGGCGTTCGGGTTTCTTGTGAATGGTGGCCATAAACGACTAGTAATGAAGTGTCACGTAGGTACTGGTGTGCTCGCTAACACTTCCGAACGTGCGTATGTGTCGTGTTGTCCGAGTGTGTCCTGATTGCAATCACCGTCCCTCGCGGTAATAGAGTACCACTTGTTCACTGAGTTGTGACGTAGTAAATACTAATGAAGCCAGAAAAATATGTTGTATTGAATTATAATTGCTTTGCAACCTTGTGTGACTCAGAGATAGCATAATTAAAGTTCACAGTTTCCCCATACTTTAGCTGTAATAGCATTATGTGCTCTGGGCATGTCATATCATCGGCAAAGTGTTTCATCTGTGATGTGCCGTGCTTAGAGAATGTCATTTGCTACTTAAAACATGATAATAAGGATCCACTTGTAGGCGAGTCATTTATGCTTCACCTTACCTATGATTAGTATCCCCCTTGCTTATGTCTAGTGAGACGGGTTAGTCTTGCTGAGCCTTATGCTCATGTCTGCAGTTAACGAGTTTTTGCAGATTATACGATTGATGAAGGGTTTGATGATGAGGCTGCACCCCCTCCAGGGTGTACAGCCGAGTGGGAACCCTGCATGCCGCCGTGAATTGGGTGTTGCTAGTGCGAAGTATCCAGGACATGTATGACTTTGCTTTTGCATAGCTAGTGCTGAGAGCATAGCTATGATATATATGTTTCTTTCCTTCCACTTGTATTATAAAACTTCCGCTGTATGATAACTAAAAGACTTCATCTTGTATTTTATTCTAGTTTTGTTCTTGTATACTGTTGGCTGTCGCATCGTACGACACCACCCAATGAGATCCTCGGATGTCGGGACGTCGGTCCCAAAGTCACGTATCAAAGCATCATTGGGAACAGTGTACTTGAAAAGAACATATTTTCAAAAAATTAGGATTTGAGTGAGGAATTAGCTATATGCCCTTATAAGGATTATTATTAGTATAAGATATAAATGTGGTAAACTAACTTATATGTTATTAATTCTGTAACGACGCCCCGACGTCAGGTAAGAGGTAAGGTACGCCGCTGTAAGCGGATCAATTGCGGTAAGCTCACCATGCGAGAGGTAGCATGGAAGTTTTCTGTGGCTTAGCACGGAGATGTTAATAGGAGTCTCTGAAGCTTTCTATGTTTCTAAGAACCTATGACACGCGGTACCCCAGCGTGCTTCAAAGTTAGTGGGAGCCCCCGACGGGTGGTGTATAACTCGATAGTATGCATCTCTAGAACCATTCATGTTCTATGGGAGCATGCGAAACACGTATGCCCGAGCGTGTATAAGCCGGATCGTACGGGAGTCTTTGCTGTACAGACGTATTTACAGCAATGTACCTCGAGACATGACCTCGCTCGAGGGCGACTCACACCAGAGTCGTATGCATTTATTTCCATATGTATTATTGTGACTGCCTGTCGTGTTTCCCCGTACCGCCCTTGAGGTTTGAAAGTTTCAAAGGGGATTGTTTTTCTTTTGCAGCATTGACTACGGTAGAAGACCGTGTAGAAACCGTTTGCGAGTGAACGATATAGGAACCACCTATAGACGTAACCGGATATACCGGATAGAATTTTCTTTGGTGTGGTACGTAGTACCGTCAGTATCAAACATGATACTTGACCATCCCCAATGACAGAATGGATGCATAATGTTTTGGAAAGTCCGAATATCAGATGCTGGTAGGTTTGGACTCCCACTCGATAGGGTAAGTAGAATCAAGATTCTTGATTTCTGGCAGAAGTTGGCTCGACTTCGCCGGGTTGTAATCTTGGTTATCTGATAGATAACATAAGGGTATAATATATGGATGGAAATCTTGTGATGACCTCTACAACTTTTGTGCTGAACATCAGGGCATAAAAGTTTGATAATCTGTTAAAATATGGAGGATACTAAAACTGCTCCAGATGACCCTCCCATTGTACCAGTTCCAGAAATATTGCCATAACTCAATGTAGGAACATCTTCTGCCTTATTGTGATACATGTCTGGACAGGGAAGAGGCAGATCTACAGGTTTGATGTTTAGAGTTTTTCCTAATTCGAATTTGAGTCAAATCAAATTTGGAAATCAAAACAGTGAACTGCAGGACTGCTGGTAGAAACCAGTCAGTTCAACTGTTTAGTTTGGATAGTTATAACTTCTAATCCAAAATAGTGACATAATGACATATATATACATTTTTGGAAATCTTAGGAAGTCCTCTATCAACTTTAATTTGCATTCATGATCTGAATCTGCGTATAGCTGTGTCTAATTCCATTTGTCGCAAACTTGGTTCTGGCAGACCAGAACTTGAAGCAGTTTGCACATGTTTGTGAATTCGCGTGCGATACCTGTACAACAAACTTTTCGGGGGGTAAATCTTTTAATTCTGGTTTGTTAACTTGATGTTATACAAAGTTTATTTTGTCATTACCTCAAAATATTATCAGGATATACCTGTATAAATTGTGGACATCACTACATATACAGGGGAAGTTCTGTCAAAATTTCCAGAAAATATGGGCCAATTTAAAACCTGTATAGATTCCATTTCCTAGCTCACTTGTAGCTGTATGGGTACAATCAGGAAATGTTGTGAAGTGCACTACAACTTTGGTATTCAACTCCACCTTTGATTCTGACAATTCCTGTATGAAACTATGGTGTTTCTACAGGAAGATGGCAGCGGAGATGATCCAATTACCTAACGGTTGGGTGCACACGACATGCACTGGCCAAGGCGGGTTTCCGGATTTGTTTGTCTTGCTGATAAGCCAGTGCGGATATAAGGAGGTGTCTAGCTATTGGGGAAAGGAATTCCATGACAACAGGGTGAAGAGGTGTGTCATCTATGTCGATGTGCCTGCTGGTCCACCAAGCAATGGATGGGCCCCCTTTTCTATCAAAACAAGGGGTGTCCTGTTGGAAGAAACTTGGTGCTTCGCCGTGAGTGTTGCTATGGGGAGGTTTTGCAAACTTCACCATCGTCAGCTAGTGGGTACTCCGTATGAGTTCTTTCCGATCAGCGGTAGAGCTGCTGAAGAGTGGGCTACCCGATTGATCGCCGATTATGACCTCCGCGGTGGAACATCGGTGACAGCCTTAGTGGTGTATGCATCGGCATCACGTCGTGAAAATGGCACCCAGAATGTGTGCATTAAGGAGTTGGTGGATAATCTGAGGGAAACCATGATTCGAGGGGATCATTTTGATCGTGAAAATAAATCGCTTAGAACCTCGATCGCTCCTCTCAACTGACGTCTCCGCTTCAAAGAAGATCAGTATGAGCTAATTGCTCAAGACCTATCGGAGGCTCGTGGACCAACTCAAGAGATGGAACCTGAGATAGAAGCAAGCTTACTTAATGTGCACCAGCTGGGTACTTAGTTGAGCACGATCACCGAAGATCGGGATCGGTCCAGGGCGGAGGCTCAGGACTGGAAAGCCAGTTGTGAACAGGCCCAGCAGGAACTCGATGGCTTTAGGATGTTTATGGTGCAGGCCGATGTACAAGCATTGGCCGTCACAAAAGCATCAATAATGGGTGAGGCAGCAGCTTCTACTTCAGCACTCATACCAGTGGTGCCCAATCTTGAGGATGATGAGGAAGAGGAAGATCCCGAGGAACTCGAGTACGTCGAGTAGGTCGTATTGGAGTGGGATGTGGCAACACTTCTGCCGACACGGGGCAACATATAGTTTAATAGTTGCTCGTGTGTTTCTTTTGTGACCATGTTTGTGTCATATTAAGAGTAGTGGTGGTTATGTCTAAGATGACAAGATGTGTACGACATCTCATGGGGACCAAGTATGGTAGAGATGTATTTCCATAGTGGGAGTCCATCATTTTGGAGTTTACTACTGTAAACTTGGTCACGAGATAATATATCTTGTATAAATCTGTACTTAATCAATATATGTTGATGTTGTATATTATCTATCGTTGTCTACCACATTACTATTTATATGGAAGGATGAACTTGAGGCAATGAGACTTATGGTGTAAATCGTTGTATTGTACTATGGTGCGTACATGTACGGCCCCGGAAGTGGGAGGCTCAAGTGGGGGACAGGGGGATGACACACCACCCCCGGGGCAGAACACGCCCCAGACGCAGCCACCTCCACCACCTCCACCTACACTTCCCAGAAGTCTCACGGAGGTTCTCGCAGCAGTGCTCGGCTCGTGCGACGAGCAAACCAAGTTGTTGCGGACCCTTGTACAACACCCGTTCCATCAAGGGGGACGACAAGCTGATGGGCCACATCAGCCACATCCGAGCTCTTACTCGGATTTCACATCGATGCATCCGCCGATCTTGAGGGAGGCCGACGAACCTTTGGAGGCGGACAACAGGCTCCGCTCCATTGAAGGGAAGTTGGGTTTACTCGAGGTAACCAAACAACAGAAGACTCTGTTTGCAGCTCAACAACTGCAGGGTTCTGCTGGTGCGTGGTGGGCAAACTACCTCGCCGCACGCCCCACAGGCTATGTCGTGAGCTGGGCAGAATTCCGGGAGGCATTACGCGCCTACCATATCCCTCCCGGGATTATGAGAAGGAATCTTCAAGATTTCTTGGAGCTGAAGTAGGGAGGAAGGAGTGCTTATGAGTACTCCAAGACCTTCAACCACTTGGCCCAGTATGCACAAGACCAAGTGAACACGGAAGACTGGAAGCGAGAATGCTTCTACCGGGGTTTGAACCCCAAGATGATGGACAAGCTTCTCTTGTTCAACCGCGACAGCTTCAACGACATTGTCAACACCGCGATCATACAAGAGGACGCTACTCGAGAGCTGTCCTCAGACAAGAAGAAGAGGAGTGCTCCGCAGGGCAGCGGAGGTGGTGCTCCTCAGAATTACTGAATGGTGTATCGATCACCATCCGGCCAGAGGTGGCAACCGCCATCACGAACACCGATGTTCAGTGGTCGCCAACGCTAGTTTCCGACCGTAGCAGCAGCAGGGTATGATCCCACATGCACTTCCACCTCCACCGCGTGCACCGGGATTCTGTCCTCCCATTCGTACCAGCCAAACCCCGTACACGTGTTTCGCGTGTGGACGCACGGGGCACTTCGCCAAGGACTGCCTGCAGACTAGGCAGGGCTGAGGACAGTCATCGTACTAGGGTGCCAACCAACCCTGCAACCAGTCCCCACACTGGGCAACGCCCACCACCTCACCATCGAGGACGTTCCAGAAGGCGCACCCGTACTCACGGGTAGGTTCTCTATCTTTGATCATCCCGTAGTCATACTCTTTGACTCCGGAGCTTCCCATAATGTCATTAGCAAGTCTTTTGTCATTAAAAGTTAGTTGCCTATCATCTCCACCAAAACTCCATATGTAAATTGCACTCCGGCTGGGAAGACAGTAACAAATGAGATGGTTCCTGGGATACCACTTAACCTAGGGGGGACTATATATCTTACTTCGCTTCTACTAGAGGATCAGAGGCTAGATGTCATCTTGGGAATGGCGTGGTTACAATACCATGGCGCTATTCTAGATCTCGTTCCTCGAAAAATATATCTAAATTCTCCACTTCATCCTTCCCAAGTCCTCAATCTTGAGAGAACCATTCTAGTGAATCCATTTACTCACAATACCGAGGTTATTGAACTTAAGGATATTTTGGTAGTATGTGAGTATACGGACGTGTTTATCGAAGATCTTCTTGGTATGCCCCCAGAAAGAGATATAGAGTTCAAAATTGAGCTTGTACCGGGAACAGTGCCGATCTCAAGGCAACCCTACAAGATGGCACCCAAGGAACTTGCAGAACTGAAGGAGCAGTTAACGGAACTTGAGAACAAGGGTTTCATTTGTCCAAGTTCATCACCATGGGGCTGTTCTGCATTGTTCGTGGAGAAGAAAGATAAGACCTTGAGACTCTGTGTGGACTATCGTCCACTCAATGCTGTAACTATCATAAACAAGTATCCACTACCACGCATTGATATTCTTTTCGATCAACTAGTGGGTGCTAAAGTATTTTCAAAGATGGATCTTCGTTCTGGTTATCATCAGATTAGAATCCGGCCAGAAGATATATCTAAGACAGCATTCTCGACGAGGTATGGACTGTATGAATACCTTGTTATGTCCTTCGGATTGACCAACACATCGGCTCATTTCATGTATCTTATGAACTCGGAGTTCATGTCGGAATTGGACAAGTTTGTCGTGGTCTTCATTGACGACATCCTTGTGTATTCAAAATCCAAAGAAGAACATGCTCAATACTTGCATATCATGCTTCAACGATTACGAGACCACCAACTATATGCTAAGTTCAGCAAGTTTGAATTCTGGATCAGCCAAGTGCCATTTTTAGGGCACATCATATCCGCAGAAGGGATTGCAGTTGATCCAAGCAAGATAAAGCAAGTACTCAAATGGGAGTCTCCAAAGTCTGTGCATGAAGTTTGAAGTTTCCTGGGTTTAGCTGGGTATTACCGGAGGTTCATTCCAAGTTTCTCCAAAATAGCTAAACCAATGACAGAACATCTGAAAAAGGGGAAGAAGTATGTATGGACAGAGGCATGTGAGGGAGGTTTCCAGGCATTGGTAAAACACCTCACAACGGCACCAGTATTAGCTCAACCAGACACAGCCAAATCATTTCATGTGTATTGTGATGCATCAGGAATTGGTTTGGGTTGTGTGTTGATGCAGGACAGACGAGTGATCGCTTATGGATCACGGCAGCTTCGGAACCATGAGCAGCACTATCCGACACATGATCTAGAGCTCGTTGCTGTGGTGCTAGTATTGAAGATGTGGAGACATTATCTACTGGGTAATCTAGTACATCTCTACACCGATCACAATAGCCTAAAGTACATCTTCACCCAAAAGGACTTAAATATGCGACAACGTAGATGGTTGGAATTAATCAAGGATTATGAGATTGAGATCCACTACCATCCAGGCAAGGCAGATGCTCTGAGCCGCAAGTCCCATATCAACAGTCTTTCCATCACCTCGATGGGGGGAGAAGAACCGAGTCTCTACTTGGTTCCTTATGGGGCACTCTACAACCTGGCTCTCATTCCTACTATCAAGGAAGATTTTATCGCGGCTCAGAAGGAGGACAAAGGGATGTCGCACATTCGGCAAAGAATGGAAAAGGGGGAGATGAAATGTTTCCGATGTGACGATGCAGGTACCCTCTGGTTTGAAAACCGCATAGTGGTACCCCGGAACATGGAACTTCGGAAGAAGATACTGGATGAAGCTCATCTGTCCAAATATTCCATTCATCCTGGAAGTAACAAAATGTACCAAGACTTAAGGAAGAAGTTCCGGTGGACTCGGATGAAGAGAGAAGTAGCAAAATACGTATCTGAATGTGATACCTGTCGATGAGTTAAGGCCGACAATATGAATGCAGCTGGACAACTTCAACCTTTAAGCATACCGGCTTGGAAATGGGAGGATATCAGCATGGATTTCATTGTTGGGTTGCCTTCCACTTTCCATAAGCACGACTCAATTTGGGTGATCGTTGACCGGTTGACCAAATCCGCTCATTTCATACCGGCCAGTGTCGAGTATGTTGCAAAGCGGTATGCAAAACTTTATATCTCCAGAATCTTGTGTCTACATGGAGTACCCCGCACTATCATTTCAGATCGAGGATCTATTTTCGTTGCTCGCTTTTGGGAGCATCTCCATGATGCGTTGGGTACCAAACTGATTCGAAGCTCGGCTTATCATACTCAGACTGATGGACAAACCGAACTAGTGAACCCAGTGCTAGAGGATATGCTTCGTGCCTGTTCCATCCACCATGGTAGGAATTGGGATGATCATCTACCATTGGCGGAATTTTCGTACAACAACGGTTATTAAGCTAACATCCAGATGGCGCCATATGAAGCTCTTTATGACCGGAAGTGTCTCACACCTTTGAACTGGTGCGAATCTGGTGAACGAGTGGTATATGGCATCGACTTGATAAATGAAGCCGAAGAGCAAGTACGTATTATTCAAGCAAATCTCAAAGCCGCTCAGTCTCGTCAGAAGAGCTATGCGGACAAACGACGTCGACCTCTTCACTTTGAGGTTGGAGATCAAGTTTATCTCCGAGTATCCCCAATGAAGGGAATTCATAGATTCGGAGTGAAAGGGAAGCTAGCACCACGTTTCATTGGGCTGTTCGCAATAATCACAAGATGCGGACCTGTGGCCGCCGTCGCTGGCATGGGTCCACAATGTGTTTCACATTTCTCAGTTGCAGAAATGTCTCAAAGCCCCAACGAATATGCGTATTGAGGATTTAGATGCTCTCCAACCAGATCTTACTTATTCTGAGCATCCAACCCAGATCGTTGATGAGTAAACTCGCACCACAAGGAGCCGCACCTGGCGTTTCTACAAGGTCTTGTGGAGCAACCACAGTGCTGAAGAAGCCACGTGGGAAAGCGAGGAGTATCTTAAAACGAACTATCCGGACTTGTTAGCGGCACATGTTCAGTAGATCTTTACCTTTTGTCTTTCCTTTGTAATCTCGGGACGAGATTCTTTTAAGGGGGGAGGAATGTAAATCCCACTTTTTCCTTTCATGTGAAATTCAGATACAAGTTGTTTATCAAACATAATGGAGGTCAATATAGTTGTGCACATGAACTTGACCTCACTAAAAAGTTTTCCTTCTACTCATGTTTAATTTTATTAAGATGAGGATTGGACTTCACCACTAATCCTAGAACATTTTAATTAAACCTTTCTGCAAAGTTGGGAATTTAATTGAATGAAATGGCTAGGGCAAATTATATTGCAGCAATATAAAATCAAAACAAATGTATTTTGATTATGTTGCTATGTATAACTAAGCCCTGACCAAAAGATTCAAATCCAAGGCTCCAAATTTTTCTTTGGCCTCTTAAATATTTTAAATAGCTCCTCGGAAAATTTTCAAGATTTTTGAAGCACGTCTGCCACTTGGTTGGACACGTACAGAGGATTTATTTCTCGTCGATCTCAAATTTAGCTTTGCACTGAACCTTGCCCAAATCAACCCACAATTTTTCCTAATACCTTTTATGGTTCAGTGAGCTTTGTTTCAAAGTTTGGGGATTTATGGACCTCAGTTATTATTTATTTCAATGAGGTTTATAAAAAGTTTGGTTTCAAATTTGAATTTAAATTTCAAACAAACAATCTCCAAATTGAAATCTGATTGCAGATTTGGGTTCCTCATATTTTTCTTAGCTTGCTTGTAAGTTTTGGGAATTTTTGGACAATGTTTGAGGTGGAATTTAGAAGAACAGAGAAGAGGGAGTAGTGGGGCCCGCATGTAAGCCAGGGAGACCGTTTAACCGCCCTGTTTTCTTTCTCCGCGACGGCTGCATGCCGCCAGCGCGCCGATCGGCCATCGGTCGCCTCCAGCTGCCCCCGGCCTCCTTATCTACTGCGGTAAAGGCTATATATTCACACCCCCCCCCCCCCGTCAACCAAAGTCCCTCCTCGGTTCACTTTTACTCGCGCCGCGCCATTTCTCGCTGCCGCGACCGCCTCGGTTCCGCCCGACACCGCTCAGCCTCACCGCCGATACAAGCCTCCTCGTCCTCTACAGTCTATAGGAAAAAGGTGCGCCATGATCTCGTGTAGCTTCTGGTTAAATTTGAACTCATATCGTCCATCCTAGCGTTCGTATTCCGGGAATTACCGAAGTACTTTTATAGCTTTGAAGCTAGTTCATCGGTTTAATTCCGATTGTATGCACAATAATTCTTTCATCCAGTTAGACGACATGATCTACGTATCCTAGCGCACCTTCCCTCCAAAAATCAGAAAGAACAATCGACTAATTAGCGAGTTATTCAAATTTCCCCTTCCGCCATTGATGGGGCTCGGTTCACCGTCGACCTTGGTGTTGCCGGCTATGGCACGAGGTCTAGACCCTCCTAAACTCTTTCACATGCTTCCAAGATGCTTCTCGAGCTTTCAAATGAGAGTTTTAGCTAGGGAATCGAGGGTCTCGACATAACTGAAACCCTAGCACCCGCCGCCGCCGTGGGAGTGGTTTTCCGGTCACCCGTCGCCGTTGGGAGTTACTCCAGCGTGTTCCCCGCGCGAAACTAGGGTGGGGCGATGAGTAACGAGACCTCCCGTGGGTCGGGAACCATCGCCGGCGAAAGTGCCACCGCGCGCCGGCGAGAGCGCCGCCGCCCGAGCCGTGGCCAGAGGTTGAAGAAGGTAGGGACGTGGGTCCCACCTGCCAGTGATGCAGCGCGGCCGGGATCAGCCTGTGGCCATAGGATCAAGTGTGGCCATGTGGAAATATTTATGGCCTTCAGTGTGGCTGACTCCTGGTTGGCTGATTTTAAATACAGTGGGCCCAGGCACCAAATTTAAAAGCTAAAAATCCCAAATTGATGCAGAACCATTTCCAAACTTGAAAAATCCATATCTCTCTGTACACTACTCCAAAAATCTTCAAACAAATTTTTTTTGAAAGCCCTTGAGCTCTAGTTTCTGTTAGTACAAATTAGGTTCCATAGGAAATAATCTTTCCAAATGAAAATACAATTTTTCCAGGTGAACTTTCCACTGGAAAAATCCCCAAAATTCACATAAAATACATTGTCCTATTCTTGATTAGCAGAAATAGTTTGGGAGCCATTGCACCTGTATAACCCTCTGTATAGTTCAATTACCTTTTGCAGTCATTGAATTTTTACAGTTGTTCAGTTGCTATATTATGTCCCAAATTTGGACTGAACCTTCCTTTAGTCATATACTAGTACCTGTAAAAAATTGGGATTTAATTGACTTAGTCTCCTAGTCCTAATTCAGTTGCAAACTTAATATTAATTGAAAAGCTAAAAATTCAATTATAAAATAATTCCAGAAATTCTTGCCAACTTTGAAATTCAATAATTCCTTCATCAAGGCTTAAACATTTATAAAACAAATTTTGCTAAAACCAGGACAACCTCCTCTATCATGATTATCAACTGGCAGCTATGTTCAAGCTACAATTTCTTCTCTAAAATTCTTGGGAGATTATTGCTTACCATAATTTTAGAGACAACAAACTACTTTATTCATCTCTTGTTCTTTGCCAGAGCTTCTATCATATTCCTTAGTATCTACCATCAAAGTCCCAAATCCAATTAAGATCATTATCATATAATGATCACCATAGATTAAATTATGGTCTTGGTAGTAATTATTTTTCAAAGTCATTCATATACATATTATATGCATATCGTGTAGTGACCGAAGTCGAGGAGGAACCCGAGGCCTTGGAGGTACACCTGCTGGATACTAACACAGACTCGGACCTGCATCCAAGCAAGCCCCAGTTTGCATTTAAGTCGTTTAAAAAGTTTTACTTTATCACTATGATGAATAGCATATGAATTGTGCATTAGGATGTTTGAATACTCCAGATGCATGACCCACAATCCCATTGGTTAATTGGGTAGGTTGATAGCTCGACGTGTGGTACTGCTATGCTAATGTTGTAGGTGAACCGATAGAAGTCGAGTAGCTGGAATCTACTCGTGAGATAGGAATTTACACTCATCTACACTGGGATAACATTTATAGAAAATAACTATTAAATCTAAACATGAGAACGGTCAGAGATGGATAGGAGGCGGCAAGACGTGGTCTTGGTCGCATAGCTCTGACTGGTCAGTTAAGGCCCGTCCATATGCGGCCCCTTCGAACAAGCTTGACTTGTACCGGTGACATACTGGACATATGGACTCCAGTAAACTGACGTAACTCGATAACTGGGATGTCGAAGCCCATTAACTCACCATCGATAGGGGTGGGTTGAGGACAGTAAGGTGTAAATCAGTCGGCGGACTCATGAGGTGTTCCGTGCAGAGACCTTCTGTTCGCGGAAGTGAGACAGGTTCGGCGTTCGGGTTTCTTGTGAAAGGTGGCCATATACGACTAGTACTGAAGTGTTACGTAGGTACGGTTGTGCTCGCTGACACTTCCGAACATGCGCATGTGTCGTGTTGTTCGGGTGTGTCCTGATTGCAATCACCGTCCCTCGCGGTAATAGAGTACCACTTGTTTACTGAGTCGTGACGTAGTAAATACTAAAGAAGCCATAAAAATATGTTGTATTGAATTATAATTTCTTTGCATTCTTGTGTGACTTAGAGATAGCAAAATTAAAGTTTATAGTTTCCCCATACTTTAGCTGTAATAGCATTATGTGCTCTGGGCATGTCATATCATCGGCAAAGCATTTCTAGTTTGATTGTGGAGTCTATGATGTGTCATGCTTAGAGAATGTCATTTGCTACTTAAAACATGATTATAAGGATCCACTTGTAGGCGAGTCATTTATGCTTCACCTTACCTATGCTTAGTATCCCCCTTGCATATGTCTAGTGAGACGGGTTAGTCTTGCTGAGCTTTATGCTCATGTTTGCAGTTAACAAGTTTGCAGGTTATACGATTGATGAAGGGTTTGATGATGAGGTTGCACCCCCTCCAAGGTGTACAGCCGAGTGGGAACCCTGCACGCCACCGTGAATTGGGTGTTGCTAGTGCGAAGTATCCAGGGCATGGATGACTTTGCTTTTGCATAGCTAGTGCTGAGAGCATAGCTATGATATATATGTTTCTTTCCTTCCGCTAGTATTGTAAAACTTTCGCTGTATGGTAACTAAAAGACTTCGTCTTGTATTTTATTCTAGTTCAGTTCTTGTATACTGCTGGGTGTCGCATCGTACGACACCACCCAATGAGATCCTCGGATGTCGGGACGTCGGTCCCCACACATATATTACTCAATATGTTATCCCGTGCATGATTAATGCAAATGCGAAGCAAAACTAGTTAATGAGTTGATTTTAATGTTTGCTAAACAATTACAATGGTTATTAAAAAGTTTACACAGGTTCATGTTGATATTACATCAACTTGGAATTAGTTCACTATTAAACAAATCTGGGGACCGGACAAGTCCGCTGCTGGCGGGACTAGTCCATCCTAAGTAGAACCAGGGAGTTAGGGTTTTCTAGATCAACATGAATTTGGAGAAATGGGGTTGAATTCACAGGAGAAAGAGGAAGTAGAAGGTATACCAGGTGTTTAGAACTCCAATGAATCAAGGGTTTTGGAGGAAACACTTGGATCTTGGCGATCTAGGGTTGATGAAGAGAACTTGATGGTGAATTGTTGATGAAGGACGCAAGGTTGATGGAGATCTTGGCCTCTTGATCCTCTTTCGGTTCCTCCTCTTCTTCTTCTTGCTCGGGATCTCCTTATCCCTCCTTGGTGGTGGCTATCCACGGGCTAGGGTTTGGGTGTGATTCAGAAGTGGCAAGAGAGGTGAAAATAGGGTGTTGGGTTACTTATATATGGGTGGAGGGATAAGGTTTCAATGGAGGTCGGTTTTAGAGAGGGTGGAGGCTGGTGTGGGGTCCCACATGGGCTCCAAAAGAGTTAGACATGACGTCCTTAGGCCCACTTAAATTAAAACCCAAAAACAAATCATGGAACAAAAGATCAACTCGGAATCACGATCATCGGACAAGTCCGCGCAAGGCCAGACTAGTCCGATATTAGTCAGAGAAAAATCGGATAAGTCCATACAAAATTCAACAAGACCGAACTTAGTCAGAGAGGAAAACGGACATGTCCGACGGAAAACGGACAAGTCCAAGGACTTCATGAAATTTTTCAAGGATGGGATGACCGGACTAGTCCGCAATGGACAGGACAAGTACGAAAATTGTATAGAGACGAAACCGGACTAGTCCACAGCAAAAACGAACATGTCCGAGGGAGGTCAGAGAGAAATCGAACTAGTCCGCACCAAAAATAGACTTGTCCGCACTTCTCAGAACTTTTGAGTGCAGTTTTGCTTTAAATTAATGATAAACATGTATATGAACTTAAGCAATGCATGATGCATGAAAATGAGAGTGTTAAAAATCTAATACCCTTAAAATGAATCTCGCCCTCGTGATTCGACGTAGAAGGAAAGAGATAGGGAAGTTCTTTCATGATATCATCTTGTAGCTCCCAAGTTGCCTCTGATTTTGTGTGATGCTTCCATTGAACTTTACACCATCTAATAACCCTGTTCCTTGTGACTCTCTCCTTTGTCTCAAAGATCATTACTGGTTGCTCAGCATACGTCAAATTTGCCTCTGGTTCCAATTCTTCCATTGACACTTAAACACCTGGTACCCTTAAATACTTCTTGAGTTGGGAAACATGAAACACATGATGTACATCTGAAAGATGTGCTGGCATCTCCAACTTATATTCTACTTCTCCTCTTTTGTCCAAAATATTGAATGACTCAATGTATTGAGGTGCTAGCTTGCCTCTGATATTAAACCTCTTATGACCTCTCATGGGTGATACTTTGAGATATACGAAGTCTCCCACTTCAAAGGCTAAGCTTCTCCACCTATTATCCGCATATCCTTTTTGTCTCGATTGAGCAGCCCTCAAATTTTTGCGGATGGTCTGATCTTGTTTTTCAGCTTCTTGCAACATATCAGGTCCAAATATCTGGTTCTCTCTGGTCTCATTCCAAAAAAAAGGTGTGCTACACTTCCTTCCATAAAATTCTTCATAGGGTGACATTTTAAACCTTGCTTAGTAACTATTGTTATAAGAGAATTCCGCATATGGCAAGCTTTTGTCTGAACTCCTTCCATGATTCAAAGCACAAGCTCTTAACATATCCTCTAAAATCTGATTGGTCCACTTAGTTTGTCTATCCGTTTGAGGGTGATATGCTGAGTTAAAATTCAACTTTGTTCCCAATGCTTCATGCAGTTTCTACCAAAACCTGGAGGTAAATTGAGAACCTCTATCCAACACTATCTTCTTTGGAACTCCATGCAAACATACTATTCTTCCCATATACAGCTCAGACAACTTCTCCCAATCAAAAGTTGGTCTTGACGGGAATAAAGTGAGCTAAATTAGTTAACCGATCCACGATTACACATATGGAGTCATAATCGGACTGAGTACGTGGTAAACCAACTATAAAGTCCATCCCGATTTCTTCCCACTTCCATTCTGGAATCTTCAATGGCTGCAATAATCCAGCTGGCCTTTGATGTTCCGCCTTCACTCGTTGGCACACATCACACAACGCTACATATTCAGCTATATCCTTTTTCATGTTGGCCCACCAATAACATGTCTTCAGGTCCTTGTACATCTTTGTACAACTAGGATGACTTGAGTATGACGAGTCATGTGCCTCTTTTAATATCGTCTCCTGAATATGCTTCACATTAGGCACGACAATCGTTCTTCCAAGCCATAAGGTACCATGGGCATCCTCATCAAACCTGAATTCTGTTCCCTCTTGGGTTCTTTCGTTGATCTATTGGATTTCCTCATCCTTTGTTTGACCCTCTTGAATCTCCTGCTCCAAGGTCGGATTTAACTCCATTGTCCCCATCTCATTCACAAATCCGAGATTCAACCGTTCAAACTCCTTACATAACTAGGATGGCAATTCTCGAGCCGTGAGCTGATGACTTACTCCCTTTCTACTCAAAGCATTGGCCACTACATTAGCCTTTCTTGGATGATAGTTGATCCCCACATCATAGTCCTTGATGAGCTCCAACCATCTTTGTTGCCTCAAATTCAGGTCCATTTTTACGAATATGTACTTGAGACTCTTGTGATCCGTGTAAATCTCACACATATGACCAAGAATGTAGTGTCTCTAAATCTTCAAGGCATGTACTGTGGCTGTATGTTTGAGATCATACATTGGATAATTATGCTCATGCTTCTTCAATTGTCTCGATGCATATGCAACCACTTGACCTTCTTGCATGAGCACACATTCATGTCCTTGTCTTGATGCGTCACAATATATATCAAAACTTTTGCTTACATCCAACAATATCAAGACTGGGGTTGTAGTTAACCTCTTCTTCAACTCCTCAAAGCTGTCTTGGCAAGCTTGAGTGCATCGAAAAGCTTTCCCCTTCATTAGCAATTCTGTCATTGGCTTGGCTATTTTGGAAAAGTCCTTGATGAACCTACGGTAATATCCAGCCATCCCAAGGGAACTCCTTATTTCCTTTACTTTTTGTGATGGCTCCCATTTTAGCACATATCTCACTTTTCCTGGGTCAACCGATACTCCTCCCCCGGAGATGATATGCCCCAAAAATGACACCTCTTTCAACCAAAATTGGCACTTGCTGAACTTGGCATACAATTGATACTCCCTTAATTTCTGCAGGGTGATCCTCAAGTGTTCCTCATGTTCCTCCTCGTTCCTCGAGTAGATCATAATATCGTCAATGAACACCACAACAAACTTGTCCAGGTACTCCATGAAGACCTTATTCATGAGGTACACAAAATAGGCAGGTGCGTTTGTCAATCCAAAGGAAATCACAGTGTACTCATAATATCCATATTGTGTCCAAAATGTTGTTTTGGGTCTATATGATGGTCTTATCTTCATTTGGAAGTAACCCGACCTCAAATCAATCTTGCAGAAAACACAAGCACCCTTCATCTAATCGAACAAATCCTCTATGCGGGGCAAAGTATAATTGTTCTTGATGGTCACCTCATTGAGGAGCTCGGTAATCCACACACATCCTTTGTGATCCATCCTTCTTATCCATGAAAAGAACGGGCACTCCCCAAGGTGAAGAGCTTTGGCGAATGAAACCCTTCTCTAGTTGCTCTTGAATCTGCTTCTTGAGCTCCGCTAACTCCTTATGAGTCATCATCCTATATGGCCTCTTAGCTATAGGTGCAATTCCAGGTATTAGATCAATAACAAATTCGATATCACGATCAGGTGGCATGCCTGGCAACTCATCCGGAAACACATCCAAGAATTCACACACCACTAGAATCTCCTCAATTGCGGCGCCGTCCATGTGATTCAGCTCCACTTGCTTTGGTGCATGTTGAGATGCTTCAAACTCGATTCCGACCCCTTCCTCATTCTTAAACTTTCCCGTCTTTGTGGCACATTCAATGACTCCATTGTGCTTCCTCAACCAGTCCATACCAAGTATAATGTCCAATCCGTGAGAATCCAAAACAATGAGGTTGGCAAAGAAGTCTACCCCCCTTATTCTAAGGCTTATTTTTGAACATACTATATTTGTCCTCATCTCTCCTCCAGGAGACTTAACCAATAGAGTATACTTCATATGAGAGATAGGAAAATTATACTTGGCAACATACTTTGATGCAATGAATGAATGTGATGCTCCAAAATCAAATAACATAGTCGACGGGTTGGAGATTGCAAGAAACATATCAATCACCACGTCATTTGCTTGTTGTGCTTCCTCCGTGGAGACATGGTTCACATTGCCATGAGCAAAATTCTGCTTTCCACAATTCCCTTGTGGCGATCCTCCATTCGGTCTTGGGTTTTGTCATGGAGCATTGATTCCTTGACCAAGGCCCGACTTAGGACATTGAATTGCAAAGTGTCCTGCTTCTCCACATGTATAGCACTTCATAACTGCACCAGAAGTATTGGGACGAACTTCATTCTGAATATCTGCACCAGGAAAGTTGGCACGAGGTGCAAAAGGCATTGGAGGCCTAGGTGCTTGCATGACAGAGCGTTGCTGCACAAACTGAGCTGGGCGCGGTGCATAACTAGGGTGCTGTATAGGAGCAGAAGAGCTGTAATAAGGCACATTGGATGGTGCAAAGCGAGGGCGCACATTACTTCCTTGTTGTTGTCCCTGGTATGGTGCCTTCCTCTTGTTATCTAGCTCCATCTCATGGACTTTATTCTCCATAACAATTGCTTTGTCCACTAGCTTCTGGAAGATAGCATAATCACAATTCAGCATTTGTACTTGGATCTCATTGTTCAAGCCCCTCATGAACAAGTATTGTTTCCGGCTGTCCCGGCTCACATCCTTAGACGCATATCTTGAGAGTTGAGTGAATTTATTGAGATATTCACCCACACTCGGTCTTTCTTGCCTCGAGTTTTTGAACTCTTGACTCTTCAAGATCATAACACTCTTGGGCACATAATGAGAATGGAAGCTCTCCTTGAATTCAGCCCAAGTGATCCTCTATTGATTCTCATGATAGTTGCACAAAGAGTCCCACCAATCAACGGCTGCTCCAACAAGTTGATGAGATGTGAATAGCACCTTCTCCCGGACACTGCATTGGACTATTGCAAGTTTCTTCTCCATGGACATGAGCCAATCATCAGCATCCATAGGGTCAGCAACTTGAGCAAAAGTCGGCGGCCTGGTTCTCATGAACTCTCCCAATCGGTTATGAGGAGGTGGGGGTGGTGGTGGAAGCATGTGAGGCTGATTGTTTTTGTTGCCAGCCTGCAACTGTCCCATAGTCTGTATCATGGTCTGCATGAGCTGGTTTTGCATAGCCAATAGCTGCTCAAGGTTGATAGCTCCATGAGCAGGTCCTTGTCCATTGTTGTTTTGAGGTGCTCCATTGTTCTCCTCCTCATCATTACCATCCCTCAGGTTGCGAGTCCTCACCATTTGAAGAAAAGCACGAGATAAGAATTTAGAAAACGTTCCCAACTATATGCATCAAGGGATACGAAACTAAGCAACTACCTATACTATCCTATGTGGATATGGCAATGCAAAAGCATCCCAAAATCCTCTACTAAGCACACAAGCAACAATATACAGCAATGGCACACCAAACAAACCACAACGCTTCCTGAGTGACCCTATGTGCTCTAAAGTGTCCATTCTATCTAGGCTGCGTCTTACAGTCAACATGTGGCTCTGATACCAATTTGTGACACTCGGTCCCGAAAAGAACCAAGTGAACGCATATGTGTGCCAGGACGTTCAAGACACATACACGAGTGCATTCAATAAAGGATATACAAGAAAATTACCACAGAACAAGATTAGTTAAGCACTTTTATTACATAATCCAGAATATCTTCAAGTTACAGCTCTAATGAACATTATTGACAAGTTTGAACTAATGCAGCGAAAATAATCCAATTAAGCAAACTAAGCAAAATAAGCAAAATGGTAGCGCGCCTCTAAGCAGAACCACAGGCAAAGCTGACGGCAACACATAGCCTAGGACTCCTCATTATCGTCGTGATACTCTCATTCCTAACCTGCAACTGTTGGTGGGGGAATTGTAAGGGTGAGTACATGTCGTACTCAGCAAGAGTGGAAAGTATGACATGTAGATGATACAAATGACGAATATAATAACGACTAAGTGCTGAAAAGTACATTAAAACAATTAAAAAGCAGTGTATTATATGTCTGTAAGTAAACCCATCGTATACCACAATGATTACCATAGTATATAAGTCCATATTCCATATCCATCACCACTACCATTAACTATATCCAATACCATAACTCAATACATAACCAGCCATAATCATATTATCAACCATAACCCGTACCAAACCATCCCAATACACAAACAAAACCAAACCATCCCAAATCCTAAGTTTCCCTCTAATCATGTGAGGGTCCAGGTTGCTCATGACCAGAAACACGGCTATCATGATAGTTTTTAAGACTCTGTAGAGTTTGTACCACTTTACCAATGTGTTCATAATTTCATCACCTTTCGGTGACTAAGAACCTCTATTATGCCCCCTCACACTTCCGTTGGCGTGTGGCCAAGAGATCACAAAATAGCATTTACAAAGGGACTACTAGCATGTACGGACCCACTGAGGTTTCACCGGTGGCGATGCCTCCAACTCAGCACATCTTCAACAAAGGGCCCCCTCTTGTGCCATTCGGATCCTAGGGAGTCCCGCCACAAATCCAAACCCAATCCAACTCCTCTTTCTCGGTGCACCAAATGATCCGCGTAATACTAGCAATACCCTAATTAATCAGCTATGTTGCACCCATACTTGACCTCGTGGTGGCACAGTAAATCCTAGATGGTCACTCCACGAACCGGTCCTTAGATCTAAAGCAAGCGAAACCACCATAGCATCCAACCCAATCCACATACCATGCTTGCTTAGATCACCCATTACCATGTCATATTAACCATAATCTCATTAATGCATAATTAAATGTTATAGCGGTTTTCCCATCCCAATTAATTAAGCAAAGAAAAGGTAAAAGTCGTTCCCGTCTCTCTACCATGTATCCCAAGCGACAAGGGTGGTCAAAGAAGACTAGTAAACTCCTATCTTGGGTTTCCCATCAATTTGACACAAACAATGCAGTTTTGCGAACAAACCATTTAAAAACATGATCAATATGTTCAAGGACACTTGCCTTGCTCTTGGGCTTGGTTAGGGTCAAAGACTTCAAATTCCTGGTGCTGGAGGTCCTCCGTAGCACCCTCTAGCACAAAATACGTCTAAACCACGCAATAAACATACAAGACAAGAATTACAATCAATAAGTGCACATATATTACTCAATATGTTATGACATGCATGTTTATTGCAAATGTGAAGCAAAACTAGTTAATGAGTTGCTTTTAATGTTTACTAAACAATTACAATGGTTATTAACAAGTTTACATAGGTTCATGTTGATATTACATCAAATTGGAATTAATTCATTATTAAACAAATCCGGGGATCGGACAAGTCCGATGCTGGCCGGATTAGTCTGCCCTACGCAGAACCAGGGAGTCTGGCTTTTCTAGATCAACATGAATTTGGAGAAATGGGGTTGAATTCACATGATAAAGAGAAAGTAGAAGGTATAACAGGTGTTTATAACTCCAATGAATCAAGGGTTTTGGAGGCAACACTTGGATTCTTGACGATCTAGTGTTGATGAAGAGAACTTGATGGTGAATTGTTGATGAAGAACGAAAGGTTGATGGAGATCTTGGCCTCTTGATCCTCTTTTGTTTCCTCTTCTTCTTCTTGCTCGGGATCTCCTTCTCCCTCCTTGGCGATGGCTATTCACGAGCTAGGGTTTGGGTGTGAATCAAAAGTGGAAAAGAGAGGTGAAAATAGGGTGTTGGTTTACTTATATAGGGGTGGAGGGCTAGGGTTTCAATGGAGATCAGTTTTAGAGAGGGTGGAGGCTGGTGTGGGGTCCCACATGGGCTCCAAAATAGTTAGACACAACGTCCTTAGGCCCACTTAAGGTAAAACCAAAAAACATGTCCTGGAACAAAAGATCAACTCGGAATCGCGATCACCGGACAAGTGCGCGCAAGGCTAGACTAGTCCGATATTGGTCACAGAAAAATCGGATAAGTCCTTACCAAATCGGACAAGTCCGAACTTAGTCAGAGAGGAAAACGGACAAGTCCAGCGGAAAACGGACAAATCCGGACAAGTCCAAGGACTTCACGAAATTTTTCATGGATGGGATGACCGGACTAGTCCGCAATGGAACGGACAAGTCCGAAAATTGTACAGAGACGAAACCGGACTAGTCCACAACAAAAACGAACATATTGGAGGCATGTCAGAGAGAAATCTGACTAGTCCGCACCAAAAATTGACTAGTCCGCACTTCTGAGTGTGGTTCTGCTTTAAATTCATTTTAAACTCATTTCTTTTTATCTAGATTAATGTTAAACATGTAAATGAACTTATGCAATGTATGATGCATGAAAATGAGGGTGTTACACTATTCCTATGACATACATGAAATCCACAATCGAACAAGAAAAGCTTCATCCAAGTATATGAATAAAAGAAGACTAAAGATAATATATTTATTATGCATAAAATCACAAATACAAGAAAAGATACATGAGCCATACCTTCCCCAATTTGAACTTGGGATTAGATACTCCTCTCTACAGCCTAACCTCCACTAAGGAACTAGGAGAACTAGTGTATACAATAGAATGATGCTCAAGTGGTGTGTGTCAAGTGAGGTGAGGCACCCCCCCTGTTTATACACTCACTCAGGCAGTTTCACGAGCAAATCTCTCGGGCTTTCGCTTACTCCCATGTCCAGGAAGCCACAAGGGTTGACACATGCAACTGGATCGAGTTTGGTGGGTTTACCAGTTTGACCGAATAGGTGGCCCGGCGAACTGGGGTTGGCCCCACTCGGCCGCTGCTTGCTCCTAGACGCTGATATGTGGGCCCTTGTCGACCTTCATGATGAATCGGGGTGAAAATCTGTGGGTACCTGCCTATAAGTTGGCCATTGGCTCCATGGGTAGCCACATGTCATCATCTGATTGGTTGGAAGTGTGTTTCTTTACCTTGTGGTCATGCATTCACCTCATATCTGTATATAATACCTGCATACACCAATTTCTCCAAGTACAAGTGAAACTAGGTTATTTTTAACTATGATGTGTGTAAGAAATATTTAATCCTTCACATAGTTGAGTTATATTGACAGTCAAAATTGGTATATAACGACCTTCAATAGTGTGCATGATGATGTCCTGATGGAAGAAGGAGATGCTTCATCCTGCCTGATCAACGACTACGACCTCGACCAGGAGCAAGATGTTGAACACAAAGCCCACAACCTTTTTCGAGATCGTGAGTTTTCTCACACGAAGGCCTACGATCCGGCACTGCTCTCAAAAATTGGTATGGATTCCAAATTTTTTACCGTTTGGCGATGCAATATGATGAGATAATTACTCCGAAATGGATAAGTATGGTTCATGCCTTCTCACCATTTAATTCCTATGCACCCTCAAAATAGGACATGAAGGTATTACTTTAGTATTTCTCGAAAAGAATACTCGATCCTATGGAAAAAATTACGCGAAATCCTAGGATTCCATAGACGTTGTTTAAAAGATTTAGACACTTGCCTAAATTTAATAAACAAGGTTTTTAGCAAGAATTGACTAGTAAGGTAGCTTGTAGAGCTTCTAGGAATAGCCACTTGCAAAATACCACTTTACGCTTCATGCATAGATGGGTGGCTATGTCTATGTTCTCTAGAGGAGATATTAGGGTTGCATGATGATGAACATAAGATCCTTTTTGCCATGGTTAAAAAGATTAAAATTGCTCCTGTTATGGATATAATGTCTCAACGGTTAGAAAACACTAAAGTGATGGGACCAATAGAATGTACTTCATTAATTACTTGCATTGCTACAGAATTAGGGGCTATAGAAAATGCTTCTGACGAATATATTTCA
This sequence comes from Tuctoria greenei, assembly GCA_036927565.1. Taxonomy (NCBI): domain Eukaryota; kingdom Viridiplantae; phylum Streptophyta; class Magnoliopsida; order Poales; family Poaceae; genus Tuctoria; species Tuctoria greenei. The sequence continues at coordinate 79,542,750 of JAYESD010000009.1, read as the reverse complement.
GCAAGCCGCCACTTAGTAGATGAGGATTATCTAGTACAAGGACATACTCTTAAACATCATATAGATGGATCATTGGTGTTTTTCTACACTGGCTTTGTAAATGAAATTTGCTTACCTAACCCGGATTTTCATTTATACAAGTTCCAACAAGAAACCATTTCCTCTTCAACCTATTGAAGAGGCCCATAGGAGTAATATTTCTGGTAGGGTCACAAGGAACCGTTCAAGAAGAGGTGCCGTGGAGATGCCTCCATGATCCACTCCCGCTTATGAGTATCAACACTACTGGAATATCGATCACTTACGTCAGCCAGGGCAACTTACGTCGGCCAGCCGACGTAAGTTAAATAAATTACGTTGGCCGACCGACGTAAGTAAAGGGACCGACAGTAATAAAAATTACCCACGTCGGCCTCGGCCCAGAGCCGACGTAATTAAGGAGACCGACGTAATTTAGACCTAACTTACATCGGCCGCGAAGTAGGCCGACGTAAGTTAAATAAGCCGACATAAGTTATTGTTTAACCTAAACGCGCGAGCGGTGCGCGCCTTCATTTCACGCGCCTTCCCCCCGAGCCGCCTGCCCCGCCGCCGCCGCCTGCCCCCCGAGCCACCGCCCCGCCGCCGCTCCCCGTCGCCGCCCCGCCGCCGGCATGTCGCCCCGCCGTCGCCGCCCCCCGCCTCCCGCTCGCGGCCCCGCCCCCGCGGCGCCACCCCAACCCGCGCGGCCCCGACCTCGCGCCGGCGCCTCGCCACCTGCTCCCCCTCGCCGCCCCGCCGTCGCCGCCCGGCCGCCCCCCGCCTCCCGCCCGCGGCCCCGCCCCCACGGCGCTGCCCCGACCCGCGCAGCCCCGACCCTGCGGCGGCGCCCTGCCTCCTGCTCCCCCTCGCCGCCCTGCCGTCGCCGCCCGGCCGCCACCCGCCTCCCGGCCGCGGCCCCCGCCCCTCCGGCGCCGCCCCAACCCGCGCGACCTCGACCCCGAGCCGCCGCCCCACCACTTGCTCCCCCTCGCCGCCCCGCCGTCGCCGCCCCGCCACCACCCGCCTCCCGCCCGCTGCCCCGCTTCCGCGGCGCCGCCCCGACCCGCGCGGCCCCGACCCCGAGCCCGAGCCGCCGCCGCCCCCACCCCGAGCCGTCCCTACCCCGAGCCACCGCTGCCCCGACTGCCCCCGCGCCGTCGCCCCAACCCCGAGCCGCTCCGACCGCCCTGCTGCCGGCTCGCCGTCGCCACCCCTGTGCCCCCGACTCCGCCGCCGATCTTCGTTGCAAGTATTTCCTCGCCTCATGCATTTACTTTAATTAAATTGCTGTCATTTGAATTAAATTTCTCTCATTTGAATTATGGTTATGTTTAGGTTTATTGAATTTCTCTTATGGTTATGTTTAGGTTTATTGAATTGCTCTCATTTGAATTATGGTTATGTTTAGGTTTTGAATTGCTCTCATTTGAATTATGGTTATGTTTAGGTTTATTGAATTGCTCTCATTTGAATTATGGTTATGTTTAGGTTTATTGAATTGCTCTCATTTGAATTGAATTGCTTATGTTAGAATTGAGTTGATAAATTGATGAATTACAATGGATATTTGTTATGTTTAGGTTTATTTGAATTGCTTAGTTTTTTGAATTATGGTTACAATTTTAATTTTGACTGCTTGAGTGTTCAAGTACTATATATACATAAATGGGCTTTGGACAGGCTTGACAAAGCCCGACAAGGCCCATTTAGTGGTAAGGTAAAGTATGCATGTAGACGGGCACGAAGGCGAATGACAACGGTGAGGATGGCAAGCACCTGCGCCAGCGTTGTCCAGGCGTCACCTAGGCGACGCCTAGTCGTCGCCTAGGCGTCAAGTCGCTCTGGACCGGACGCCATGGCCGGTCGACTCACCTGGACCAGGCTGCCGCCGCCTGGTTGCCGCCGACACTCTCCATTGCCTCTGTTCGCCCCTCGAGGCCTCGTCGCTGCTAGGTTGCCACCATCGTAGCCGAATCTCCACCGCCATCGTTGGATAGCCGCGGCCGCCGTCGCTGGAGTAGGGGTATCGAGGAGAGGAGAAGGGGATCGTCGCAGCCGCCGTATCTGGACTCTGGAGCGATGGAATCGTGGAGAAGAGAAAGGAAAATGAGTAGGGTTAGGTCAGGGAGGACTTTTATGTGGCCGATCTGAAGTGTGGACCGTCGGATATGATTCGACGGCTCACAATAACTGGGCCGATTTTACTCCTCAGGCCCACTCGCCTCAGTCCTCCGCCTCCCCGATGGCTTAGTCCTCCGCCTCCTTCTCTAAGACCAACTTTCCTCTCAGTCTTTCTCTAGTTCTTTCCTCTCTCTTAAATGACCTCAAAATGAAAATGAGCAACGTAACCTATAGCAATGTATTACCCGTTTCGGATCGGCACGTCTCACATGCCATTGGCATGTGAGACGTGCAGGTTCAGAATTGTCCCTTTTTGGACAGCCTCGGAGGGACCGAGGGGGCGTGGCTTGTGACGAGACGCGGGTCCGGATTTGGACGAGATTTCGGTGGCGTAACCCTGTTGTTCTCTACTGCACCATTTTTGGGCGTGCAGTGGAGAACAGCGGGGTTATGCTGCCGAAATTTTGTTCGAATCCGGATCACGTGTCTCGTCATGAGCACGCTCCGCTCGGTCACTCTTGGGTGGGTTTAGGATCTATCTGCCTAGGTTGTAGGGCCGTGACACATAACATAACAATACATTAACGACAATTTCTTTTGCGTTAAACTGCAGAGTCAAACATGGGCGAAGACCGTAGTTGGATGTACACTGGTTGGAAGAGCAGAACTGGTGGTCACTCAGATGAGTGGTACGCCAAGACAGAAGCTTTTGTGGAACGAGATTTTTCGTTGTCAAATAGCGATAAGGCGCGGTGCCATGTACAAAATGCCGAAACAGAACGTTTTTGGACAAAGTGGAACTTACGTTGCACTTGTGTCGAAACAGTTACGTGTCACATTATGAGTTGTGGAACTTCCACGGCGAGACAACTTCTCAAGCTGTACAAGAAGTGGAAGCAGACAATGATGATGCTCAAGAGTTTGATATGATGGATGAGATGCTGGAAGATATACGACGAGAGCTTACAGAAGATACTCAAATAGCAGAGGTTAAAGAGTTCTTCAAACGTCTCAAAGATTCAGAAGAGGCTCTGCATGAACACACTAAAATGTCAATCCTCAATTTTGTGACTAGACTTATGGCAATTAAGTCTAAGTTCTTCTTTTCTAACAATTGTTACAACATGCTCATCGATTTGTTCAAAGATGCCCTTCCACAACCCAGCAAAGTGCCTAAGGATATGTACAACTCGAAGAAAATTCTTTCTGGTCTTGGGATGAAGCACGAAAAGATTGATGTGTGTCCGAACAACTGCATGCTTTTCTGGAGAGAGCATGCCAATGAGAACAAATGTTTGAAATGTGGTCAACCGAGGTTTGTCGAAGTTGTTAATAATGATGGTAATACAGTGACGACGGAAGTCGCACGTAAGCATCTTTGTTACTTACCTGTGACACCGAGGTTGAAGCGGCTGTTCCTTTCAAAAAAAATGGCCAGACACATGAGATGGCACAAAGAAGGTGAGCATGAGAACAATGGAGTCATGACGCACCCGTCCGATGGTGAGGCATGGAAGGCTCTGGACCGGTTCGACCCAGAATTTGCTCGTGAAGCGAGAAATGTTCGCATCGGGTTGGCGACAGATGGCTTCACGCCGTTCAGCACAAACGCCGCACCATACTCCTGTTGGCCCGTCTTTGTCATTCCGTACAATCTTCCGCCGACCTTTTGCATGAAGAATGAGTTTATGTTTCTTAGCCTCATTGTACCTGGGCCAGATCATCCTGGGTCACGTCTCAACGTGATGTTGAAACCGTTGATCGAAGAGTTGAAAATGTTGTGGACGGGAGTCGAAGCGTACGACTGTTACAAGAAACAGAAATTCAACCTCCGAGTTGCTTATTTGTGGTCCGTTCATGATTTTCCGGCATACGACATGTTTTCTGGATGGAGCACTTATGGTCGGTTGACGTGTCGGATATGTGCCTCGGACACCGATTGCTTTTGACTTACCCATGGAGGCAAGATATCTTACTTCGATTGTCATAGACGTTGGCTACCTCCGAATCACTTGTTTAGACAACAGAGGAATGTCTTCAGAAAGAATACCGTTGTCACTAAAGGACCACCGAAACATCTTGACAGGTCAGAAATATCCGATATGTTGCACAAATTGGTGCCAGATGAAGGTCATCCTGGATATTTCGAAGGTTACGGAGACAAACACAATTGGACTCACATATGTGGACTTTGGGAGTTACCGTATGTGAAGTCGTTGATTCTAAGGCACAACATTGATGTTATGCATCAAGAGCGTAACATGGCCGAATGTATCATAAGCGCATGCATGGACATGACGGGCAAAACAAAAGACAATTTAAAGGCTCGAAAGGATCTTGCCGAGCTTTGTAAGCGTCAAACTCTTGAGCTCTCCGAAAATGGTGGTAAACCACGCGCTCCTTTCTGTCTTCGACCTAAAGAGAAAAAAGAAGTTCTCGAATGGTTGCAAAGGTTGAAATTCCCAGATGGTTACGCAGCTAGTCTGAGACGAGCCTTGAATGTGAAAACGGGAAAGCTCATTGGGTTGAAGAGTCATGATTATCACATAATCATGGAAAGACTTCTGCCTGTTATGTTTCGAGGCTATTTTCACGATGCAGTGTGGAAGGTGTTAGCAGAGGCTATTTTTCTCTCCTGGTTTCGAGATCATGTAACGTTTTCTCGATAATTAATCAATGTTAACAATGTTTTCTTATAACTTAAGAATGCTTACGTTTTCTAATAACTCCATATCTTGGATAGTGCCAAAAAGATGCCAACGTCCACGATGATTTGCGACAACTATCCCGTGGAGTGGTTAATGTTAGAAGCTATGGTTGATATGACGTCAACGGCTTTCGATTCCGTACAACTCAATTTGAATCTCATCGTCCTCTCGCGGCAACATGTAATACCGGAGTTGTGATGAGGGCAATCGATTCGCAAGATCATGAAACGCAGTACTACGGGATTATTAAAAAAATCCTTGAATTCACCTTTGTCGCAAACAAGCCAATTCGAGCGGTATTCTTTGACTGCGAATGGTTTGATTCCATTCGTGGAATTCGAGTAAACGAATTTGGCATGGTCGAAGTAAAACACAAGGAACGGTTGAAAGGATTCGATTCATTAGTTCTTGCACACCAAGTAGAGCAAGTGTACTATCTACCTTATCCATGCAATAAATTCAAAGCTTGGTGGGTGGTACATAAGGTGAATCCTCGTGAGCGGTTATACGCTCTAGGAGATGATGATTATCACGACGAAGCTGAGGTTGATTGTGTCTACCAAGAGGAAGAGTTGCCAGACTCCTTCTCAGTCGAGCCCGGTGTAGGACTCGATAACTTAGTTGGAGACGCTCAAGATATCGAGGCTGGCACGGAAGCGGAAACTGAATCAGAATCAGAAACTGAAGATATCGATGACATAGTCGAACCTGCTGATTTGCCCAAACGAAAACGATATGCGCAAGAAGAAGATCGATGGGCTGGTTTAAGGAGTAGGGTGCATGATCGTGATGTTGATGAATTTTGAAGTAATGTTTTATTCACTAATTTAACATTAATTTTGTATATTATCTTTACATATTAATCATTTATTCCTTGCAATAGGATGTCGTCAAAGGGGAAGGGGAAGGGGAAGCCAGTGAGAGGGTTTGAGCCGCCAGCAGACCCTTGCTCAGGGAGCTCGTTCCTTTCTAGCCGACGTGAGATCTTTCTGGCACACGCTCCACCCTCAGCTGTCGTGTGCTTTCAGCGGCCAGAGGTAAACTTTAGTTACAATAAAGTTATTTTGGAAATTGCAATTGTTATTAATTATTAATAAAGTCATTCCTTTTGTGCAGTCTGACTCAGAGACTTCTGAGTCAGAGTCAGAGTCAGAGGCTAGGGGGCCGCTACAGGATCCCGACTCAGAGGCTAGGGGGCCCTCTAGCGCTAGCCTCCCTTCGGAGCCGGCTAGCGCAAGCCTCCCTGGGCAGCCCTCTACCACTAGCCTTCCTGGAGGCTCCGGGGGGTCCGCAGAGCCTTCAGGGTCACAGGACGCGGCAGCTTCGCAGCAGAGGCGACGGACGAGGAGGACCCACTTTGCGGCTCCTCCTCCGGTTACTACTCAGCGGACCACGATCTGTCCCGTTGGAGACAGTTATAAATACTTTATATAGTATATTAAATATTAGATGTTGTTTTCATTTACTTAATGATTTAATATATTTTGTAGATGTTGGTATGACTTCTCGTTCACGGGGGCCGAGAAGCACCACAGGCAGGTTAACAGTGTCCTCGGTGCTATCGTCAAGTTGCACTACCCCGGTGTAATTGACGGTTTTCCTGCCCTGTTGTGGGATGACTACGCTCGGGTCTCTCACCCGGTGCACAGCACGGTTCAGGGAGCCGTGTGGCACGATTTTATGGTAAGTTTAACTGTTTCGTTTTTTCAACTCATTTGAATTCTTAATTGCATATCACTTAAATATTTGTTTGCTTAAAGCTGAGGTACCAAGTAGAGGAACCGGGCATGGAGGACCACGCGAGACGCGTGTTCCATTACAACGCTCGGAAGCTCACGACGGCGGCGTTGTCGTACGCCCGAATTCAGGCCGTCAACGCGTACTACAAGCGGCACCCCCGGGAGCAGGAGCAGGAGCAGCAAAGGGGTGTCTTTAGGAAGGACTCGGACTCCTACTTGACAGATGAGCAGTATGCGGAGGTAAGTTTTTAATATTGTTAAATATTTACAATATCTACGTATGTTAACCGCGTTGATGAAAATGAAATATGTGTAGGTTAGTATTTCCTGGTTACAGGGTAACATCGAGGCGTACTTAGCTCTCTGTCGGTACTGGGCTAGCGACGCTTTTATCAACAATTCCACGAAGGCTAGACAGTGCCGCATGGGGTCCGAGGGCAAGCACAACTATGGCGGCAACGGCTACTTGCGTTTGGCTAAACGCATGGTAAGTACTTTTTTATTTTATTTATGTGTTCCTAATATATTATTTATCTCACTAACACGGATGTACAGGAGCGAGAGATGAGTCATGACCCGACCCCGACCTAGGTTTGGAAGAGAGGTCACAAGGGAAGTGACCCTTCTTAGCCAGGGCAGTGTAGTCAGGTCGTAGCCGACCGACTGGTAAGTTTTCGAAATTCATCAATTTCATTGTAAATAATACTATTATTGACATGCTTACAAGATTTATTTGTTTTGTAGACAAAGTACGTGCAGGAGGTCGCGAAGATACACAGTGCGGATTACGATTGGGAAAACACGCTGATCGACCCCCAAGCCGCGTACGCAAGCGGAGGCGGGAAGGCCCACGGACGGTGAGTTCTTCATGTGTTTCATTTCTTTTTCAATTAATCTTCTACTTAGTGTTTTCATTCTTTTGCAGGTTTGCCATTTTCGATGGAGTTGTCGACTCGAGGTCGACGCGACCTTTGAGAGACGCTTCATCGTTGCAGGCTTCGACCGTTGGGACCAGTGGTCGTCTCTCGTAGACCCAACTGGAGCTCCAGGCCATGAGGGAGTCGCTGACGCAAACTCAGGCAGAGCTGGAGAGGACGAGGGAGGAGCAGCAGAGGACGGCCTTAATGATGGCTCAGATGCAAGCAACGATGGCGGTAAGTAATTTAAAGTACCGTAGTTAAATTTCTCAGCACTTAATAACATATATTTGCTCATATCTTGCAATGGCAGGCTCTTGCTCGACAAAGCGGTCAGGACATCGAGATTCCTACGCTTCTGCCGCAGCAGACACCGGAGCAGGTAATATTGTCTATACCTAGGAGTTTCATTCCCTTTTCATTATGTTAAAGAAGTTACTTGCATCACATTTAATTTAGCAAATGTGTTACTCACACTATTGACTAGTTGTTTTATGGACTTCTAATTTATCCTAATTATGATTCTTTTGCAGGGTTCCGGAACGCGTCGAGATCCCGGAGGCAGTGGAGGGGCTAGCATGTAGACACCGGAGCAGGTGACAAACTCTCTTTAATATTGTTGTATCCATTTTAGTATTTTACATAGAGAGATAAGGAGGTACAACATAGAGGTAGATCTTGATGACTTGTCAGATATTGATTCCTATAGTGGTGAGGAAGTTAAGTGTATCTAATCAAGCTTTAGTAGTTTTTGACCATGGTAGAAATGATTAGTATATAGTGAATAAGTTGTCAGTGCTTCCATTTAACAAAAGGGCTGGTGATTATCACTGATGTTTCCTTCTTATGTCGAAACTGATGTTCACTGAGTTAACAAAGGGCTAGTGCTTCCATTTAACTAGTGATATAGTACATTACTTCATTTGAAACTACATCATGCTTCCTTCTTTTGTCACTGATGTTCTTGGCCTCTTATGTTATCACTGAGTTGACATTGATGCTTACTAGTGATTATGTTTCTTTTGCAGGGATCCGGAACGCGCCGAGAAGATCCCGGAGGTAATGGAGGGGCTAGCGTGTAGCCCGGTGGTTGTTGATATTGATTGTTGCAAATTGTGTTGTTGTTGATGTTTTGAACTATATATTGAAACTGTTATGCTGTGTATGATATTATTTGTTTGTTCTGTGTTCTCGCCATCGAGCGAGGTAGTCAGTTTCTGTTTTTTAAAAAAATTCAAAAACTTAACTTACGTTGGCTATGGGCAGGCCGACGTAAGTTAGCCCAGGTTAACTTACGTCGGTCAGGCTATACCGATGTAAGATAAACCACTAAACTTACGTCGGTTTGCCCTAGCCGACGTAAGTTACAGCACTTTACTTACGTCGGCCTGCCCAAGCCGACGTAAGTCCTCAGGCCCAGCCCAAGGCCCATCTCGACACTTAACTTACGTCGGCTTCCGCAGACCGACGTAATTAAGATAACTTACGTCGGTGGCCGACGTAAGTCACCTTAATTACGTCCAAAAGCCTATGTCGGCTGAAAGCCAACGTAATTAAGGGAAAACCGACGTAATTAAGTTACTTACGTTGGTTTAAGCCTTACTTACGTCGGCTTCGGCCGACGTAAGTGACCGTTATTCCTGTAGTGCAAGAGGAAGTGGATCTGACGGGTGATGCATCCTGTGGACCCAACCTCAAACGTATGAGGCCGGAAGATCATCCTGGCATGAGTGGGCTACCACAGAAGGAAGATGGAACCCATACGATTTCAACTCAAGCTCAAGTAGCTTGCCTCCTCCACCGATAAGTATCCTTCATTCCTTCTCATCTGGAGGTTCTTAGGACCTTGACCAAGTAATAGCGGATCTTACTCAATGGATGGGATACATTGAAGTGAGAAAAGGTGACGTCCTCAATACTCTTCAAGATCACATTTGGGATACCCACGACGGATAGCAACAAGTCGACATGCAATTCAACAACGTCGATGCCACGCTGCAACAACAACAGGCCGACCTCATGGCCTACTTCCGTCATCAAGTGTTACCTTATCACCGAGATAGATGATAACAAGCTTGGGAAAGGACCCTCACTTGAGGTAACTTGTATCACACTCCATTTGCATCTTTCTTTCATTCCACACCATCGGCATATAAAAAAACATGGGTTGTTTAATAAAAGACTTGCACTAAGAATATTTTTACTATGCATTAGTTGAAATGACGAATAGTTGCTCCGTTTCATTTTCCTCTAGTCCTAATATACAACTCAGTATTCTCCAAACTGTTGCAATTATTGGCTTTAAGTATTTTACCCTAAAAATTGGAACTTGTGGGTAGCATAAGCATAACCAATTTCTAGGTTGTTGTGAGATATGATATAGTAAGAGCTGCTAAATTTCTAGTTAAAAGTGAAACTTGTCTTTCTGAAGTATTTTTAAAATTGGGTTAAACTAAAGTTCCTTATTTGATTAAATTTCCTACCAAATCCTTATGATATTGAAATTTGATAAACCCCATACATATGCTATTTGCTTTCACATTGAGCCTAGTAAAACTAGTATAGACCTATATGAGAATCTTCTCATACTTTTAAGATCAACATTTCAGGTGCACGTGATATACTTCTACACCAGAAGTTAGCACATTTCCATAATACCATTCCACCACCACAAAAAGATACTCAAAATTCTTTATGCCTAGAACTCTCTTTAAGTTATTGGAAAAAGGAGTATAAAACGTGGCTAAAGAAAAAGAAAATGCATGTTCATGTACAATGGCATGAGAAAAAAAGTAAGTGGCCATGTTTAATCCCTACAAAAAAAGAGAATCCACAAAAAGGAGTCATCTTCAAATTCCACTTCCCTTCCATCACACATGCACAATCTTGATCAATAGTATGATTTGTTTTCTCCTAAAGCTTACTCTTTTGACTTAGCGATATATGTGTTACAAATATGCCTACTCTTGATCCCTATCAAGATTCCCGAAAAACCTTATTTAAATGTAGGACAAGAAAGATATTGTCTTGGTGAGGAAAATTCCACTTACCATTATCACATAGGAGTGATTGAGAGCATCATTTGATGAACTTGTCACTAAACACCATCTGAAATTTCCAGGAATTCAGGTGTAACTTAAACATTAGGTGATGTATGCTCAATTTGTTGTTCTATGTTTCAACCACAAAAGAAAAAGAGGAGGCATAAGCACCATAATGACTAAGGAAAAGGGTGAGGTATCATAGCCAATCTATTCAATACAAGGTAAAATATTTTTGTTGTGCATGTAGGTATTCGTCTTTGCTTCGGGGAGAGCAATGGGTAAGCTTAGGAGAGTTTCTTGACGGTCGTTATATACCAATTTTGATCGTCAATGTAACTCAGTTATATGAAGAATAATTATTTCTTCCACGCGTTACTTTCATATTAGATATAATTCCGCTTATACTTGGAGAAATAGTGCATGTAGGTATTTCAAAGTAGGAATAAGGAACATTGCGAGAAGCAATCTAAAAAAGTAACATCCCAGCAAATCAGGCGCTGACATGTGGCATAACGTGGATGCATAGACCCATTCTCATGAGTATCCAAAGGGATCAGACGATAATTCACGCAGAAAGAGAACAAGGGCCCACATGTTAGTCACTTGGAGAAAGCACACTATGGAAAAAGTCAATACCATGTCAGCTGAACCCTTGTTGCTCGATCGACTTGGTCTGACTGCCATTCATGCACTACAGGAAAAGCGATCATTTGCGACGGCCATATTTATTTGCGACGGCCAGCCATCGCAAATAGAATAAATTGCGACGGCCCGCCTCTGGCCGTCGCAAATAACACGGCCGTCACAAATAACAGGTTATTTTCGATGGCCAGCCCCGGAGCCATCGCAAATGACAACTTATTTGCGACGGCCAACCCTAGTACCGTCGCAACTAAGGCAGCCGTCACAAATAAGTTGTTATTTGCGACGGCTCCGGGGTTGGCCGTCGCAAGTAACATTAATTGCGACGGCTGTATGGTCGGGCCGTCGCAATTTAGTTAGCCGTCGCAAATAGGGACCTTTATCCCGACCCGACACTTCATTCTCGTCTTTATTGTCAACCACTCGACACCGCCGCCTGCCCGCCGTCCTGCCGCGCGCCGTCACTGCCCGCCGTCGTCGCGCTGCCGTCGGACCGCCGCCCCCCCGTCGCCGCCCCGGCTCGCCGCCCCTGGTCCTTCGCGCCCCCCAGCGTCGCCGCCCCCGGCCTCGGGTCGCTGCACCCCCGCCGCCCCGACCCGCCACGCCGCCGCCGCCCCGGCCCGCCGTGCCCTCCGCGTCGCTGCCCCGCCCGCAGCGCCGCCCCACCGCCGGCCTGCCGTCGCCGCCCCACTGCCAGCCCACCGTAAGTGCAGTACTGCTTCTTTGTTTTGTACCCATATGCAGGTTATCATTATTCACTTTCACTATATTATCTAGCTTAGTCTCTAAGTTTCTGTTATGTATTACTGTCAAATAACCTTTCTTGAGGGACTAGCTAGGATGGGCGATTTTAAAATTGAAGAACCAAGGCATCCTTTTCGCATGAAAGTTTGACGACTAAATTGGGCATCTACTGTAGCGTATGTGCTACTGATTTTATAAAAGTATAAAGTGCATATCTACGTACGTATGCCTGACGAAAAGCGAGATGCGTTGTTTGCTATATGTACCATTTGTGTATGGAAGTGGATCCCACGCGTCACAATCCATGGGCCGCGGTAACGTTGCGCGTCATGATTGGCAAACCGGGCGCCGGGTGGTAGAACCTGCCCGTCGCCCGGGCAGCATGTGGTGGATCACCGCGCGCTTCTCCAGCATCAGGCTCAGGAACTCGTGCACCACCCCAACGCGGTACTTCTCTGCTTCTGGCGTCCACGGCTTGAGCAGCGCGCCGTTGGTGTATGGTGAGACAAGAGGGAACGTGGTCACCGAGTCGAGGCGGTCTGCGTCCTCCGCATTGAGCGGCATGGACCGGCGGTTCACGACGGCTAAGTGGAACGCGCACCGAACGCGGCGCTCGTCCACGACAAAGTCGCGCTCCAGCGCGCTGACGGCGAGCGCAGCGTCCCAGCGCACGAGCTCGAGGACGTGGCGGCCATAGGGGTCGACGGCGACGCGAAAGTCGTCGGGGAAGTCGCAGACGCGATCCCGGAAGTCGTCGGGGAGGCCGAGCAGCACGCGACAGTGGTGGAGCTTCGCGAGCGGCACGCGGCAGTGGGCGGTGAGCATAAGGAGCTTGCGAACGGTGCACACCCGCAATGGGAGAAGCTCCTCGTGGATGCGGCGCTCTTCCTCTAGGAGTTTGCACATGAACGGCGTGAGTGCGAGGTGTGGGACGGAGCCCACGACGGGGAGGTGGAACAGTAGTGGGTGGCGAGCGGCGGCACGCGACACGCTGCGGCCACGCGGGAAGCCGAGCTCGCGGTACAGCTTGCTAGCTTCGGAAAGGGGGATCCGGTGCGGGGGCGGGAGGGAGGCCTGGAACGAGCGCGCACGGGTGAGGAAGCGGAACGCCGCATCTCGGTCGAGGATGGCGTCGAGGGCCGGCAAGTGGCGTGCAACTTGGACCGTTCCAGGCGAGGCGAGGAGGCATGGCGTCTGGTCTGAAGCGACTGGACGCCTAGGCGCCGCCTAGGCATCGCCTAGGCGACGCCTGGACAACACTGAATGCAATTACTAGCAATTTTTTCTGTTTAGCACTAGAGTAACCTCTTAAAGCTGAAAAATAGGTTATTATCCATTGTGTTTTGGCGAGTGAGAGACTTGCTTATGGATTAACCAAAAGCATCATAATATGGTGATCTAGCTGGTCCAATTATATTCAATTCTTTGAGTGTTCTAGCTGTTTTTATCAAATCGGTCTTGACATAATGCATTTTTTATATTGCCCAAGTCCCCTCCCCACCGTGCACACTCAGATCCACTTCACTGCTCAGGTATGGCACCATCATTCTTCTCATATTGTATATGACAGAGTACAGTGCTTTTAGCTTTATATGATGACTTGTTGCTCTTATAGTAGCTGCCCTGATATGTATAATGTTTCAACTGTTTTTTTCAATCTTTTAGTGATGTAACACATTTTCTTTAGATTTGCATCACCATGTTACTAGTTCAGCCTATGTCAAGTGTGTGATCTAGATGTTGCTAGATGATTCTGTTTTTTTAGGTTTGGATAACTTTTTGTCATGTTTGGTAAATATGTTTATTATGCTTTGGTAAATACTTTTTGTCAAGTGTGTGATCTTTTGATTGTGTGAGTGTTTAGAATTAATAGTTTTTTTCTATTCTGTTTAGTGAATGTTTGGACTTTAGTGCATTCAGATAATATTTTTGAGTGACTACTTAATATATATAAATAAAGGGGTTTTGGGCCGGCTCGGACCAACCCGGAAGGGCACGACACGCAATAAGTGTGATCGTGTCGTGTAGACCATAGTAGTCAAGGCGACATGGAAGCAAACGGGTTGGTCCGAGCACATGACATTGATGTTGATGAATTTTGAATGTGACTACAAGTAATGTCTTCTTGAAGATAGTAACATGAATTTTGTATATTTTATTTGCATATTTACTAATTATCTAATTACAATAGGATGGCGTCAAAGAAGGGTAAGAAGGTGCCGCCGACGAGGGGGTTCTACCCCTCTAGACCTGAGGACACTTTCGTTGGTGCCTCGTCGACTGGCAGCAGACGCTCTCAACTACTGGGGCACGTTCAGACCAGCTCTAGAGCTTCATCACAGGTAAATGTCACTCGTTTTTGACAAATTCTTTAAATTCAAATTCACATTAAACTTACTTATGAATCATTTGAATGTTGTAGTCCTCACCGGCTGACTTAGAGGCTGCGGCACCTTCGGTGAGCCAGCCCTCAGCGAGGCAGCCCTCGGCCAGCCAGCCATCGGCGAGGCAGCCCTCGGCCAGCCAGCCCTCGGCGAGTCAGCCCTCGGCGAGCCAGCCCTCGGCCAGCCAGCCCCCGGCTGGCGATGAGTTTGTTCCTGAGGCCTTTGACTCGGCTGGTGAGGAGCCGTCTGGGTCACTTGACGTGGCGCCCCAACAGACGCGGAGGACGAGGAGGACTCACTTTGTCAGTCCTCCCGCGGTCCCTTCACAGAGTTCACAGAGGATCGTGATTCGTCCAGTTGGAGACAGGTAATAAAAATTATCGTGTTCAATTTTAGTTTCTTTTGTTTACTTAAGTAATAAATGAATAAATATCTTACAGGGCTTGGGACAACACGTCTTTCACCGGTGAGAGACACCACAGACCGGTGAACGGTGTCCTCGGGTCCATAGTGCGTTTGCACTATCCCGGGGTCATCTACGGGGTTCCCGCTCTTTCGTGATGGGACTACGCACGCGTCCATCAACAGGAGCACGACAACCTTCAGGAGGTCGTATGGGCCGATTTATGGTAAGTATGTTAAAAAAGTTTCTAAGTTACAACTCTTAAACTCTTTTAGTGAACATCTCTTCAATATATTCTTTATCGCAGACAAGATATACTTTAGAGGACCCGCACGACCGTCGCCTGTTTGAGGATGTGAGGCGAGTGTTTCACTTCAATGCTGCCAAGGCGCTTCGACAAGCTTTGTCGAACGCCCGTGTTCAAATTATTAATGAGCACTTGAAGGCGAACCAGCAACACGTGTTACACTTCCGTCAAGAGAGCGAGAGGCACCTGACGGAGGAGGAGTACGCGCAGGTACGTGGAGTGTAGTAAGTATTTTTTTCTGATAATTGCCTCGATGGTATTTTTAACGACTTCCAACTATGTGCAGGGCCACGTGAGCTGGTTGCAGGGTCGGACCGATGCATTTCGGGCTCTTTGTCGCTACTAGGCTAGCGATGAAAGGTAAGTCTGAGAAGGCTCGAGACTACAGAGGGGTCGAGGGGAAGAGCAGGCATGGGCAAGATAACCACTTGCGTTTAGCTAAACGCATGGTAAGTGTGTGTAACTTATGTTTATATATTAATAATATATTGTTCGTACTAACACGTATTGACAGGAGCACGAGACGGGGGTGCCGCCCACCCCTACTGAGGTCTGGAAGAGAGGTCACAGGGACCCTTCTCTGCCGACGGGGTGCAGTCAGGCTGCAGCCAAGCGGTTGGTAAGTTTAGAAATCATTCATATTAAATATAACTATATAGATTGTTGAACTTACACGGTTTTCTTGTTTTGTAGGCTAAGTACGGGGAGGAGGCTAGGAAGATACACGGCAAGGATTTCGATTGGGAACGTCAACCGATCGATCCTCAAGCCGCGTATGCAACCGGTGGTGGAAAAGCACACGGAAGGTGAGTTTACAGGTCATTTTATCGTTTTCAATTCAAAGTATTCAAGATATTTCAATTTCATATTACTGACTCTCGTTTTTATAGGCTCGCCATATTCGACGGAGTTGTCGACTCGAGGGCGGGGAGACCTGCGAGAGGAAGCTCCTCGCCGGCTTCGTCGGTGGGCACGTGAGGTCGCCGCGTATCGCAGAGGGACATTGAGATGCAGTCCCTCTGAGAAACTGTAGAAGAAAACAAAAGGCGACATGAGGAGGAAAGGAGGGAGCCGGAACGCCAAAGGATCGCGATGGAGGCCACGATCCAAACCCAGGCAGCAGCGTTGGCGCAGATGCGGGAAGCAATGGAGGTAACAAAATAAAAACTAAAATTCTTATTAATTCAGCGTAAATGACTTACTAATAGGTAGCATTTAATGTTTGCAGTGACGGGCTATGGCTCGGGTGCAAGGTCTGGGAATCCAGCTACCGGTACTATCACCGGTCCTTCTAGGCGATCCTTCTTCAGCGGGTCAGGCAAGTTTCTATGTAATCCTTCTTCTCCAGCGTAATAAGATTAAGATAGATGAAAGAGATAGATAGTTATATAGATAGAAGAAAAGGATTGAGATAGAAGAAAGATAGAGATAGAAGAAAGAGAGACAGAAGAAAGAGTGAAAGATAGATAGAGTAGGATGGGAATGAAGAGAGAGAGAGTAAGATGTAGATGAAGATAGAGAGAGGGGAAGATAGAGGGAGGGAGATGTAGATGGAGATAGAGGGAGGAAGATAGAGGGAAAAGAATAGCAATAGAGAGATAGAGTAAGAAAGAAAGATAGAGTGAGAGACAAAGAGAGAAATGAAAAGAGAGAGGAAGAGAGGGGGATTTAGATGAAGATAGAGAGAGAGGAAGGGAGGGAGAGAGATGTTGATGCATTTATATTATAACTCTAAGTTTCATTAATTGCAGGGATCCGCGACGGCTGCACAAACGCCGTCGCCGTCGCTACCGCCGCCTGGAATGAGGCGCGACGACGACTTCGACTTCGGAGGTGGCTCCGGAGGTGGATACGGAGGTCAGACCGGCGAGTGAGCCCATGTTTAGTTTGTTGATGTTGATGCGATGTTTGTACGATGTGTGTGATGTTTTGAAACTGTTGTGATGTGATGTGAGCCCATCGAGCCCATCGAGCCGGTTAGTATTTTCTGTTTTTTAAAAAAAATAAAAGACCTTATTTGCGACGGCTTTTTATACAGTACCGTCGCAAATAAGGTTCCAGGCCGTCGTAATTAAGCCACTGCTATTGCGACGATCAGGCCATCGCAAATAAGGTTTAATTGCGACAGCCAGACCGTCACAAATAGCGGCGTGGGTCCCGGAGGAGGACACGTGGGCCCTGCCCACTGAACTTATTTGCGATGGTCAGGCCGTCGCAAATAGATACACTTAATTGCGACAGCCAGGCCGTCGCAAATAAGCTTTAATTGCGATGGCCCGGCCATCGCAAATAAAGTTGCGGGGCCCACAGACCCGCGGCAATAACTTGCGACGGCCTCTCCCAGCCGTCGCAATTAAGCTTATTTGCGACGGTGACCGTCGCAAATAAGCTTAATTGCGACGGCCAAAAACTGTCGCAAATAAGGAAAGCCATCGCAAATAGCTTATTTGCAACGGCATATGGCTTATTTGCGATGGCCATGACCGTCGCAAATCGTCGGGATTCCTGTAGTGATGGTCAAACAACGAATGATGCTCTCCTGTGAAATTAACTATATTAAATATTAGCCAATCAAATATATGCAAATCAACACTTAATATTTATTCATCCACCTCATCACAAATAACACATGGAACCTAAATTTTAAAAATTAACATATAGTTTGTAGTCCATACATCCGCATCAAACCCACACATAACACATAGTTCATAAATCAAACTTACGTGTGCCTTTCACCGCCCTGCAGCAACCTTCTCTATATAAATCCGCACGAGTTGCAAAAATAAGAACCAAACATGAATTATCTACGGAACAGAGGCGGCCAGTGTAACTACCACGGAGAGGAAAAAAACAATAGAGGCAACAATAGCTAGGCAACAATAACCTGCAGAACAGAGGGCTTTTCGATTTGGAACATGTTCTAGACAATGAAGTTACATGCAGCATCGTTAAACGCGAATGCTAGCATACCTGGTTCAGTGAATTTTTTGAGTTCTGGTACTCAGCCGTCAGAAAAAGAAAGACCTGTATAAAAAAAATTAATTTATAGTGTCGTGACAGTACTACATGAAATGAACTGATATTAAATAAGCCAAGTTTCTGAAACAAATTGTACAGCAACATATTTGTTAGACTGCCACATACGACATACATCTACAGATCTTTTCGTTTATAAAAAATACAAGTGCCTATGCTTATTAGCAGCAATTCCGAGCATATGTTCTTACAATCCTTCTATGTTGCCAAATCTAACCGGAGAAAACAAATGGCTCGTTTGTCACTGCTACAATAAGCCTCATCTCAGGCGGCTCCAAACGTATTATAACACGCGATTTCTAAAATCGTTTGAAACGAAATGCCTGTGATAATCTGCAATTTCATAGGCGGAGAAGTGAAACCGCCTACGATAATGGTATTATCACATGCGGTTCTTTATTTACGACTAGCCGCCTGTTAAGACACATTATCACAGACGGGTCGTGCAGCATATATAACCGCCTGAAATAATGTTGTTATCACATGCGGATCTTAACCTATGAAAAGCCGCCTGTGGAGACAATTTATTGCAGCCAGTTTGTACCATAACAATAACCGCCTGTGATAATTGGGTTATCACAGATGGTTCTTTAGCTGTATCTAGCCGCCTGTGATAATGATATTTCACAGGCAGGTCTAGCTGTAGATAAATAACCGCCTGTGATAATGTATACCCTATACAGTACTGCCTGCTGTTATTTTTAATTTCCAGGTCAATTCAATATAATCACGTAAGTCAATAATATAATCACAGAAGTCATCTCACAGAAGTCAATTTCACTAAAACAATATACATATGTACAAGTCACACATACAAGTCATCTCATTGTTTACAAGTTTCACTAAAAACTGTTTTTATTGTCATATCGCAAAGTTCTGGCACATCAGCTATTGCACCATTCTCATCAAAGAACTTCCCTCTTTTGTCAAAATTTCACGACGCACGAAAAGACACAGTTCACCAGCAATCTTGTCGGCTCCTCCACCAGGAATACTTCTACAAACCGGCCATTCTTCGTTCACATTCTTCGTGTGCTGCAGTGAAACACATAACAATGTTTAGAATGTGTTGGTTTGAACAATATCAAAGTATAGATCAAAGTCAGAGTATACAAGAATTTATTAGGTATTTTTGGAGGAGGTGTACTATGAGCAATTGAATTTTGAAGTTGGAATCAAAATATGAAAATAATGTTTCTAGTAATGTTGAACAGCAGAGAATATAAGTATTAAAATACGCTACTTATAATTAAAATGAAACTCAAAAGTAAGAATATAAGATATCAACATTAAGGATAACTTACATGCACTACAGGAATATCGATCACTTACGTCGGCCAGAGCAACTTACGTCGGCATGCTGACGTAAGTTAGTAACTTACGTCGGTGCCTGGTAGCCGACGTAAGTTAATTAAATTACGTCGGCTGGCCGACGTAAGTAAAGGGACCAACAGTAATAAATTTTACTGACGTCGGCCCCGGCCCGCAGCCGACGTAAGTTAATCGACTGATGTAAATTAACACTAACTTACGTCGGCTCTGATGTCGACCGACGTAAGTAATCCTAGCCGATGTAAGTTGTGGTTAAACCTAACCGCGCGAGTAATGCTCATGATTCACTCTATATTCGCTGGCGGTCCGAATATGCTCGCATACATAATATCCGCATAAGACACTCCCAGCAGGTTGCTTCAGACAATGATAATATGTGTTAATGTCCAATGCATTCTTATTCGAAGGTCTATAACCGCTAAGCTGTTCCGCGTAAAACTGTCAAGCGCCGTAATACAAGAAATGTCATATAAAACTTGTCAACACATTCTAAATGTGTGTAAATTAAAATTATTGAATAAACATACAGTTTCAAAATAGAAAGGAAATCTTTGTAATGATCTGCTGGGTAATCGGCTGAGTCCAGGACTGTTGCCAAACCCTGTGTTGACTTGATGAAGATCATTATGTAGTGTTTACTGCACACGTACAAACACACGTGTTAACAATTAGCAATAATTGCTATTTTAATATCTTGTGTCGAACTTACTCGATGTTGTACAGAGCCTTTACGAGGTCCTTGCCGTCTCTGACAAAGTTAAACATTGCATGTCCTATGTAAGCTGCAACTTCTGTCCTTCTATCCTTCTTAAGTTTTGCGATTGATTTTTCAAATTCTTTTTTTTTCATGTGCTTGTATTGTACCGAGTCTCGATCCGCCTTAACGTCGAATAGCGTCTTTGCAATAGCGTCTTAATTTCATCTTTTCATTATCCATGTATTGCATCCTATTGAAGAAGTCCAGAATTGTTATCATATCATAAAATGTGTAGGCGTGTAGTAAGAAAAGCAAATGCAAAATATTAGAGGCACTTACAATCACTAGACGAGTAGCAGGTTGATTTCGATCATGCCCAATGGAAAAGGTTATGCAACTCTTCAAATAAAATGACTCGTTTATCTACTCCAGTGCTCCAGTATGCATCTTTTGGAAAACGAAATGTGACACAAGAAAGTTCATATTTTGTGCTGGTAGTGATGTACCACTCGTGCATTCTTTTGAGCGAGATGGGTTGTTTTCTAAGTTGTACGGATGTCGTGAACGGCTTCCCATTCTCAAATTCAGGAAGAACATCAAATTCAGGAAGAACATTATCAAACTTGTATATTGGAACTCCTGGTTTAACTAAAGTCATTCGCCGATTATACATGACACCGTCTTATTTCCACTCCTCGATATCTTCTAATGTTGGCTCATGAGAAGAATGAGATGCACTCAATTTTCTAATATTTTCCTTTATATTTTCCAAATACTTTGACACTTCTAATAAAGGTTTCTTAAATTCGTATGAGCTAACTTTGATAGACACTGATGATCGAGGAGTAGTCGTCGAAAGTTGGACACTGGCTTGTTGTTGAACTTGTTGTTCATATGATTGCTCTTTACTCCCAGCAGTTGGCTCTAGTATAACTTCAAGTTGTTGCTCAACTGGTTGCTCTTTACTAGCAACAACATACTCTGGTACTGTTTGAAGCTATTGTCCAACTTGTTGCTCTTGGTTATCTTTACTAGCAAGGTTACTATCATCCTTGCTGAGACATAGGGGGAGTGCATCTTCCTGGACTGGGAGTGGATCTTCCTGGACTTTCACCTTAGAAGACGGGGTTGCAGTATTTTGAGATCCGACGGGGATAGAAGTTGGCTCATCGTCCAACACAATATCGCGCCGGTGCCAAAGTATTAACTGGTTGACAGCCTGCCCCAGAGTCGCGATCCTCTCATGTGTGATGTGGTCTATTTCATAATCTTGATAATCATTATCAATGATCTGAAGAACTTGCACCACAACATAATACAATGGAAGGGGATTTCTGTTGAAGTCACGATCAGGCTTTGCCATAGCAGTGGCAACCTGTTTCATTTTGTTCCCTGCTCTGCCGACCGGGACAAGAAGATGACAAGATATGTCCTTAGCAATATCATCGACAGCGAACTTATGGGTTGACCCTGAGGCTGGCACAAAACATACACTGCTAGGGTAGGCAGTTGGAGATACCAAATGCTCCTTTGGCATGGGAATCATCGTTGTACTCGATGCTACTAATTGTCCTTATTGTCTAAGTTGTTCTATTATTTCTTGCACAATTTCCTTGACCTTTTGAGCAATCATTTCATCAAGTGTTTTCTCTAATTTCTCACGTCTTCTATATGTCTCTTTATCTTTCGCGAAACCATCTAGCCAATACATTTGAGAAGAGATTGCTCTAACCTGTCCACTGTGTTCAGGGTTTCCTAGGATAGCAGTAAGTTCGTCATTGCCCCTCTTCGGCTTGAAGAGACCCTTCTGTTTCTTTTCGATTACTTCTTTCATTTTGTGCTCTACCTCATTCACAAAGTCGGGCTTTTCAAGTATGCCTTCGCTGGTCAAACCTGACCGAGCAAAGACCCACTGCTGAGTTCTCTCATCGCAGCCTTCTAACGGGTGAGGATTGCTCTTACTAGTAATTTTTCTAATATATTATTCCATTTCTAGACTTTGGGGGGCATATCTGACAGACCCCAAGCGATGATGATACTTGTTCTTTTTGGCAAGCTCTGAGCTTGTTACACTTAGGGCTTTAGCATCAGGTGTGGTCTTTTGACGAACAAATTATTGCCACTGAGCTTGTGTGATTTTTCTCATCTTCCTCGGGCTAGGGACCATATTAGCCTTAACATAAGCATTCATTTCACTCTTCCATCCACGAAACTTCTTGCCGCAAGAGACCAATGTTGCTTTCTTTACAGCTTCTTCTGTGTCATTGAGGAACTTGAATTGTTTCTTTATACTTTCCCGCAACTCATTCTTGGTCTCCTATTATAATTTTCTCCGATTCTCAGTTGTGATCGGCACGAGCTCTCTAACAAGAAAACTGCATTCATTTAGATACTTGGTAACTAAATCTAGTGGTTCATGGGGAAGCCCACCTGGACCAACCCTTGTTATGTACATGATGCGGTCCAATGGAGCCGTATTGGGATCTCGTTGCCCTCGTTTCCGCTTGAGTGAACCTGAGGATTCATCTATTGCAGAACCTTTTGCGGTTTTAGGAACCGAAGTCACTTCGTTGTCTTCACGATTAATCTAGGTAGAAAAGAATTGTAAGACTTTGTATACGTGACAACCAACATTAACTTGAACTGCTAAATTTAAGATTCGTGATCCATACCTCGTCTGCAGGATCATATTCCGGGTCGAGATCCTCTGATGTCTTTTTAATTTTTATATTCGAAAAATAATTTGATGGACTGTGAAAGGAGCCTGAACTGCTGGAGTCACTAAACTCCATATTGCCTTCTTTATTGTTACTACCATCAACAGTCTTCTTAGGGCTTTCCAAGCTAGAACTAATAAGACAAAAAAATATAATGAATGGCATATTGACTCTACATGAAGTGTTGCATGAAGAAAAAGATGGAATCATTCTAGGGTTTGATAAGGACCTCTAGGGTTTAAGGCGACTGACCAAGGCAATTGCCCAAGTTCCAAGTTCCATTCTAGGGTTTAAGGGGACTGACCAAGCTGACTAACCAAGTTCCATACCTTTATATTCAACCCACATTTACTCTTATTTTTAAAAATATTTTCCCATTTTACTAGATGGTATTTCTTTTTCACCTGACCTCCTTGCCATAAAAACCTTCTTCTATGTACATCCAAATTTTCCACAGTAGTTTTTTGCAAAAGAAACATTGACATATGTGAAAGTGCATCTAGGACTCCCTTGTGGGTTTTGGATGATTTATGACAAGCAATTGGGATCCTAATCCTTTTGTTGAGATGAATGCAGGAAAATGATGAAAAATGAGCAAAGTATCAAAAAGAGGGAAATTGAGAAGGAAAATGAATTTGAGCTCAAGGTGAAGAAATTAGTAGTTTAGTATGCATGGAGTGTGTTAAGGAAACACACCCAAGAGCTCAATCTCATTTAATCACACACACACAATGCACAAAGCTATACAGGACCGGACTAGTCCGATATCAGCCGGACTAGTCCGATATCCCATTCTGCACCAGATCGGACAAGTCCGATCAACACCGGACTAGTCCGATATCTTTCTGTTCCACTTCGGACTAGTCCTCCCCAGTGCGGACTAGTCCTTAAAACAATGCACAAGTCTCACAAAATCGGACAAGTCCGTTGTGACCCGGACTAGTCCGATATACTTTCTGATCCACTCCGGACAAGTCCGGTGTTTACACGGACTAGTCCGATATACACCCTGATCTAAATCGGACAAGTCCTCCAAGTGCGGACTTGTCATCCTAAACACTTAGGGTTTCATGTGTCCGGACAAGTCCGATGACAATCGGACTAGTCCGAAGCTTTCCAGTAGCGAAATCGGACAAGTCCGTTTTGAACCGGACTAGTCCGAGATTCCTGGACACTTAGGGTTTGCTTCACACAGCACACCAGACTAGTCCGGTCACTACCACGGACTAGTCCGATCTTTCTGAACCCTAACGGTAACTTCTAGAAACCCCATATAAATAGAGGTGCACGGCCCACTTTCACCCTCTCTCGAACCCTAGCGCCGTCACACCTCCCAAGAGACTCAAAAACCATCTCTCTCCACGAAATTAAGTGCAAAATCAATCAATCCATTGAAGATCACTTGTAGATCATTGGAGAGGCACTTGGCACGCGATCGAGCTCTTGGTTTGAATCTCTAACACACTCTTGCATCTCAATTTGTATATTTCGAAGTGTGTTATTGGTGGTCTTGAAACTTGTAATCAAGGGAGCTCTCAACTTGTGAGATCGCCCCTTCAACTTGGTGATTTACCCCTGTGTGTTTAGTGGAAGAGGATTGGCCTTCGTGGCGATCCGACGAGGGAAGGGTTGGTGAAGACCCGGTCCTTTTGTGGGCTCTTCAACGTGGACGTAGGTTGCCTTCGTGGTAACCGAACCACGGGATAAATCTTGTGTCTTGTTCGTTTGTGTTCATCATTCTAGTTGATCAACATTATCTAGGGTTTGATTCATCTTGTTGAATTTAAGTTAAATAGTTGAACAAGAATCATACTTGCAATAGAACTTGACATACAATCATTGAACTGTTATTGAAGTTTATATTTCCGCTGCAAACGTCAACGAAGCAATCAAATTGACCTAACTTGATCAACCTAGTCCGTGAAATCCGGACTAGTCCGCACTTTACCGGACTAGTCCGATATATCTGGTTTTGACCTTGTTGTTGAAGTGCTACAGGAACCGAGAAAATTCAAGAAGGCCTATTCACCCCCCCTCTAGGCCTACATTCAATTGGTATCAGAGCAGGTTCTTCAGGAAAGAGTGCAACCACTCGAAGAGATCATGTCGGACATGAAGGAAGTCCAGAAAATCAACAACCAGGAAGGAATGAACAATGACAAGCACCAAAAGCTTGTAAAGTATCTCGAAGCCATTCAAGACTTCGATGATGATGATGAGGAGACATTGGAGCTGAAAGCACTGCTCCGAAAGAAAGCACTTTCCAAAGGGAAAGCTAAAGTTGAAGAAAAGAAGAAGGGGAGTAGTCACACCCACTACTCCCGATATCCTTTTAATTATGACCATTTAAATTCTAATAGCAGTCATTATCTATCTTTTCCTCTCGGAAAAGCCCCACACTTCGATGGGAGTGATTACTCCATGTGGAGGCAAAATATGAAGATGCACTTGATTTCCCTTAACCCAAGTTTATGGCATATTGTGTGCACAGGAATAAACATCCCTGATGACGATGAAGAACTCACACCAAGTCAAGAGCAAGCCATCCACAGGAATGCCCAAGCCGCAGCCGTTATCACCTCATCTCTAAGTAGAGATGAATTCACAAAGGTGGACGGATTGGAGATTGCCAAAGAAATCTGGGACACACTACAGACAGCACATGAAGGTGACAGACATGTGCGGGAGGCTAAGATTGAGATGATTGAAGGCGAACTGGGAAGGTTCGCGATTGAGGAAGATGAGTCTCCCCAGGACATGTACAACAGACTGAAGACTCTTGTGAACAAGGTTCGATCATATGGTAGCAAAAAGTGGAATGACCACGAGGTTGTAAAGCTCATCCTTAGAGCCTTTATGCCTCGCAACGTCACACTTTGCTCTATGATCCGAGAAAGTCCCGGGTACAAGAAAATGACTCCGGATGAACTGCTTGGCAAAATCATCAACTTTGATATGATGGAGAAGCAAGCCAAGCACGTCAAAGAAATAGCCGACCTCACATCGGCCAAGAAGAAGGGAGTTGCCTTAAAGTCCTCACTCAAGCCTCTATCCAAAGAAGCAAAAGAAGCACAGCTTGAGGAGGACAGCGATGATGAAAGCAGCGAGCTGGACGAAGAAGATATGATTTTGTTCATGAAGAAGTTCAAAAGAATTATGAAGAAAAGACAAGGAACAAAATCGAGTGAAGGAAAATACAAGGAGAAGACAAAGTCGAAGATGAGGCAGGCATGCTATAATTGTGGTGAGTACAATCACTTTATAGTTGATTGCCCATATGAGGACAACAAGAAGAAGAGTAAAGAGTCCAAGCCTCAACCGAAGAAATTCTTCAAGAAGAAGAAACAAGCTGAACAAGCACACATCGGAAAGGAGTGGGACTCAAACGATGAGTCCTCATCGTCCGATGAAGAAGAAATGGCTAGCATAGCCATTGAAAGCATGTCCAAGAAACCCACACTCTTCCCCACGCTCGTTGCAAAGAAAGCAAGTGGAACTTGCCTCATGGCTAAGGAAGGTAAACGCAAGGTAAACATCAAAACTCCTTCCTTGCATTCTTACTCGAGTGATGATGATCTAGATAGTGATAATGAAGATATGCTAATTGGTTTAGATAGAAAAACTGCTGCTAAAATGAAATTCTTACTTAACCAACTTGTTGAGAAGGAAGAGCTAATTGATCATCAAGAATACATGATTATCTCCCAAAAGGAGAAGCATGTCGAACTTGACAATCTACTAGCTCTTGAAAAGGAGAGAAACCACTCACTAGAGCTTAAGCTAGCTTCAAGCAAGAAAACTTGCTTGGAGTTAACCAACTCAAACGTTGCAATCAAGGATCAACTTGATGACTTAATCAAGGTCAACAAGATCCTTGAAGTGCAGGTTGAGTCACTCAAGCTTAGTGAACCTTCCTCCTCTTCAACCCTACCTTCTCAACCCACTTCAACTAATATCGCTCATATTTGTAAATGTGATAAAATTAACACCAGGTTGAAGGAAAATTCTACCTCCACAAAGGACAAAAATCCTACCCAATGTGTAATATTTGACAAGGAGAGGATCAACTATGCACGTAGTGCATATTTGGTCCAAAGACCTCCAAATGTCAAGTACGGCATTGGTTAATCTCATGATGGAAAGCAAAGAGCTGGAAATCATAAAAATAACAAGGGAAGGATTACCTTTGTGAAGGGAGGACCCTCACAACCTGGTAACTCGAAAACTAAAAATCTGAACTCCCATGAAAACCGGACTAGTCCGGTCGTGGTCGGGACAAGTCCGGTCATCCGGACAAGTCCGGTCACACAGACTAGTCCGACCCATAATCAACAGCAACTCTTGTTTAAAACCTTTGATGCTTTTATGTATTAATGAAAAATAATGTTGGTAAAGTGTATGCTTATTATGCTGGGCCACGCCATGGGAACACAAAATCCCATGTGTGGGTGCCCAAATGTATTGTTACTAACCTCCAAGGACCCAAGCAAGCTTGGGTACCTAAAACCAAGGCGTAATTTGTTTTTGCAGGCCTACTCCTCTGGTGGATCCAAATGGGTGCTAGACAGTGGATGCACCAACCACATGACCGGAGAAAGGAGGATGTTTGTGGAGTATGAAGTGAACCAGGACCCAAACGAAGGCATCTACTTTGGGGATAACAGTCAAGGAAGGGTCCTCGGTACCGGTAAAATAGCAATATCCTCTGAACATACTCTTTCGCATGTTTTACACGTTGAATCTTTAGATTATAACCTGCTGTCCATATCTCAGTTATGTGACAAAGGTTATAATTGCCTGTTTACTAACGAGGGTGTGACCGTCTCAAGGAGAAGTGATGGTTCCGTTGCATTCAAGGGTATGTTAAAGGGAAAGCTTTACCTTGTTGACTTCAACAAGGATAAAGCCGAACTCGACACATGCTTGATTGCAAAAACCAACATGGGTTGGCTGTGGCATAGACGGCTAGCACATGTTGGTATGAGGAACATTCAAAAACTCCTCAAGGGCGATCACATCCGAGGTTTGAAAGATGTTGTGTTTGAGAAAGACAGGCCTTGTAGCGCGTGCCAAGCAGGAAAGCAAGTTGGAGCACAACATCCTGCGAAGAACATCATGACCACGACAAGACCGCTCGAACTACTTCATATGGACTTGTTTGGTCCAATTGCTTACATAAGCATCGGCGGTAACAAATACGGTTTAGTTATTATTGATTATTTTTCCCGGTTCACTTGTGTGTTCTTTTTGCATGACAAGTCAGAAACACAAGGAACACTCAAGAAATTCTTCAAGCGAGCGCAAAACGAGTTCTCACTATCAATCAAGAGTATTCGGAGCGACAACGGCACAGAGTTCAAGAACATACAAGTGGAGGAATACCTTGATGAGGAAGGAATCAAGCATGAATTCTCAGCACCATACTCTCCACAACAAAACGGAGTTGCCGAAAGGAAGAACCGAACGCTCATAGAGATGGCAAGAACAATGCTCGATGAATACAAGACTTCGGATCGATTTTGGGCAGAAGCAATCAACACTGCTTGCCATGCCACAAATCGACTCTACCTTCATCGACTACTAAAGAAGACTCCCTATGAGCTACTCACCGGTAACAAACCGAACATTTCATATTTTCGAGTTTTCGGTTCTCCTTGCTATATTTTGAACAAGAAGCCCAGGACTTCAAAGTTCGCTTCGAAGTCCGATGAAGGTTTCTTGCTTGGTTATGATTCGAACACTTACGCCTATCGTGTTTTCAACAAGGCCTCCGGACTTGTTGAAGTGGCACGTGACGTAGTGTTTGATGAAACTAATGGCTCCCAAAAGGAGCAAGTTGATCAATGTGAATTAGGAAAAGAGGAAGCTCCCTATCAAGCATTGAAGAGGATGGCTCTAGGCGAAGTACGACCACAAGAGTCATCGTCACAAATACAAGAGGAAAGTGAACCACAAGAGGAGATCAACAATTCAGGGGGAGCCTCGATACAAGACAAATCACAGGAATATGAACATGATCAACAAATCAACGAGGACAACAACTCAGGGGGAGAAGAAGATGATCACCAACATACGACCCCCCAAGTGCCACACCCAAGAGTACACCAATGCATTCAAAGGGATCATCCAATCGACAACATCATCGGAGACATCCAAAAGGGAGTAACCACTAGATCTCGTATAGCAAATTTTTGTGAACATTACTCGTTTGTCTCCTTTTTGGAACCCCGCAGGACTGAGGATGCATTGAAGGATCCGGACTGGGTGGTGGCAATGCAAGAAGAGTTGAACAATTTCAAGAGAAACGAGGTTTGGGAACTTGTAGAAAGACCCAATGCAAATATTGTGGGCACCAAGTGGGTCTTCCGCAACAAGCAAGACGAACACGGAGTGGTGACAAGAAACAAGGCACGACTTGTGGCCAAAGGTTACTCACAAGTCGAAGCTGTATCAAATGGACGTGAAAAGCGCCTTCCTCAACGGACCGATCAAGGAAGAGGTGTACGTGGAGCAACCACCCGGATTTGAAGACGAAGAGTTCCCCGACCACGTGTATAAACTGCGTAAGGCTCTCTATGGCCTCAAACAAGCTCCTAGAGCTTGGTATGAGTGTCTTAGAGATTTTTTAATTGATAATGGCTTTCAAATTGGCAAAGTAGATTATACACTATTCACGAAAAATCTGGATAATGATCTTTTTATTTGCCAAATCTATGTTGATGATAAAATTTTTGGATCAACTAACCAATCTTTCTGTGAAGAGTTTAGTAAAATTATGACAGACAGATTTGAAATGTCAATGATGGGAGAATTGAAGTACTTCTTGGGATTCCAAGTGCGGCAACAAAGGGAAGGAACATTCATAAGCCAAACCAAGTACACACAGGACATCCTCAAGAAGTTTGGCATGGACAAGGCAAAGCCCATAAAGACTCCCATGGCAACGAATGGTCACTTGGATCTCAATGAAGATGGACCGAGCGTCGACCAAAAGGTATATCGCTCCATGATTGGATCTTTACTTTACTTATGTGCATCTAGGCCAGATATTATGTTGAGTGTATGTTTGTGTGCAAGATTTCAAGCCAACCCTAAGGAATGTCATTTGATAGCCGTAAAGAGAATCCTAAGATATTTAGTTCATACACCCAATCTTGGTCTTTGGTACCCAAAAGGCTCAAAATTCAATCTCATTGGGTATTCCGATGCAGATTATGCCGGGTGCAAAGTTGATAGAAAAAGCACTTCCGGCACTTGCCAATTCCTAGGAAGATCCTTAGTTTCTTGGTCATCCAAGAAACAGAATTCCATTGCATTATCCACAACCGAAGCAGAGTATGTTGCAGCCGGGAGTTGTTGTGCACAACTCCTTTGGATGCGACAAACTCTAAGGGATTATGGTTACAATATGAACCGTATTCCTCTTCTTTGTGATAATGAGAGTGCCATTAAAATAGCCCACAATCCAGTTGAGCACTCTAGAACTAAACACATTGACATAAGACACCATTTCTTGAGAGACCATTCCATGAAAGGAGACATATCCATCTCTCATCTCAACACCCAAAAACAATTGGCCGACATATTCACCAAGCCACTTGATGAAAAACGTTTTTGCGAACTCCAAAATGAGCTAAACATTCTTGATTCTCGGAGTGTGGCTTGAAAAGTTGCATACCTGTATGATTGCTTCAAAATAGTGATTGAATTGTGAAAATTAACCCTCCCCATTTTTCTCTAGAAAAACTATGTCAATTATTAGATCTTGATGAATTTTGATCATAGTATGATTGTTGTTTGCTTCCTGGTCAAATTCATCAAGATTATTTGAATTGTTTTGCCTCTCTACTCTCAATTATTGGACCTTCAAATATATGAATGGGCTATGCAATTCTCTCCTGGTGACCACGGACAAGTCCGTGGTTACCCGGACTAGTCCGCCATTGCAGACTAGTCCGCAGTGTGCCGGTTAGGCCGGACTAGTCCGACAGACCACGGACTAGTCCGACTTAGGTCTCTGGAGGACTTCGGACTAGTCCGGTCATGTCCGGACTTTTCCGATTTTTCGTGTCCATAACCCTAGCCGCCACTAAACCCTAATCCCTTCACCCCACACTCGCCCCCAAGCTTTCTCTCTCTTGCGCTCGAGCTCCCAAGGCGAATCCTTGATTCCTCCGTCGAAAAGCCTCAATCTTGGGCGGAGATCAAGCTTGAAGACTCGGGGATTGAAGTTAGCGGACAAGTCCGGCCTCCAACCCCCAAAATCTCAAGCTTCCTTTGATTTCTTGGTAAATACTCTTCAAAACCCTAAGAAATCACAAATTTCTCTATTGCTTATCGTTTGGCCTAGCATTCTTCACTAGTTACATGTCTAGTTGATGTACTATGTGTATGCTAGACTAGTTTTACCTTAGGGATCAATTTTTGTCCAGTCTGTTAGGTTTTTGCGGATGAACACCGGACTAGTCCGGTCCAGGTACGGACAAGTCCGGTCCCCCGGACTAGTCCGTGCCTGTGCACCGGACAAGTCCGTTGTTTCTGAACCAAAACCTAATTCTTTAATTCCCTAATGCATTCCATTGCCATCTTACCTCACCAATACCTTGTATAACTTGTCCTTTCTCTTGATCACTCATTCTCAGATCATGTCGAGCTCCGACAACGAAATCTCCGATTTCGAGGCCGAGTTGGACCACGAGGTAGCACCTCGGTCCTCGGCGGGTCTTGGCAAGAAACGCCAAGAGAGACCCTCCGAGCCTGCTCCCTCACCTCCCCAGGTTCGGAGGAAGGTGTGTGCCAAGAAGCCTGCCTCGAAGGCTGCTACTCCTTCAAGTGGCCTTCGCCAAGCTAAAGGGAAGGGCAAGGGGGTTGCCACAGGGCCTGTTGGGCCCCTAAAGCTGCATACTCCCAGAGAAGGGGTCCGGGACCCCAATGATGAAAGATTCAATGGCAAGGGCAGCGATGTGGCTATGAAGTTGAGAAGTGTTGATTGCCATGCAAGGCCCAAGCAAGCAGCTGATGGCAGGTTTTGGTCAAATTTCCATGCTGATTTCTACAAGCTGGTCTATTTGCCGATGAAGACCCCGGTGGTACGCAGTCAATGGATTGACTGGGCTCACCTTGAGAAGAGGAAATGTGCAGCTTTTGATGAAGTGATAGCAGCTGCAGAGAGACATGGCCTGAAGGATCTGTTTGCCTTCAGATATAATTGGAATGATGAAGTGATTGCACAATTCTATGCAACGTGCCACTTCTCAAGTGAAGACGAAGAAAGTGTGACTTGGATGACTCATGGATCCAAGTATTCTATTACTCAGGAAGAGTTTGCCCGCCTGCTGCACCTTGACTCTGAAGGACATGACCAACTCATTATCCACAACATTGGGGTCATTGAGAGGGATGGAATGAAGTTCATGTATGAGCCCACCTCCAAGTATGTCCCTCCCTCCACAAAGAATATGAAGCCTTTCTTTGTGGTCCTCAACAGAGTCCTCAGGAAGACGATTGCCCCCAAGGATGGGGATGCAGGGAGTGTGCAAGGCTACCTCCGGACCCTGATGAGGGTCATTAGCAAGAAAAGGCAATTCGATGTTGCAGACTATATTTGGAATGATATGGTCAATATCTCAAGTACCCCCAACCGATCCTCTGGCTATGCCCCTTACTTGATGTTCATGATTGAGAAAGTCACAGGAATCGAGTTTGTGAAGGATGTGGAGCACACTCCACTGAGGCCTCAGAAGCCTCAGTCAGTGAGTGTCCAGGCTGCTCCATCGCCGGCCTCAAGCCCCGAGGCACCGGCAAGGCAAGAAGAAGCTGCTAGGACTACTCCCCCCTCCAGGGAAGCCCCTCAGAAAGGATCCGCCAGTGGGATCCTCAAGTACTTGGCTGCAATTTTCTCCTCATGCAAGAAAACTGAAGTGAAGCTTCACAAGCTAAATCAGAAGAGGAAGGAGAACATGAGATACATAAAAGCCAATGTGAAGCAGCTGAGTGAGAAGCTGGAGATCAACCCAATTGGATCTCCAGTACTTTCTGAAGATTCTGATCCGGACATCACCGAGCTCAGACCCTTGACTCCCTCCGAGCTTGCCTATTTTGGCATTGGGGGCTCGAGCAGCTCCGCTCCTCCTCCTACCTCTCAACCTCGTCAAGCGGAAAGCGAGGAAGACGATGAAGACGACGAGAGGACTGACAGCGAAGAGTGAAGCCCTAGGACCTTCCTCTCTCTCTTTTTGGTGTCTTGATGCCAAAGGGGGAGAGATTGAGGGGGAGTCTCTAGTCATAGCTTTAGCTGCATAGGATGCGAGGAGAGAGCTCTCTTTTTTTTAATTGTGATTGCATTTGCTTAACTCTATTTTCATATCATGTTTGGTCCTGTTATGAATTGCTCAAATAATTTGCAAGTGTGTGATGAAATCTGAATTTTTGTCCCTAAAATGCCATATTCACTTGATATTAGTTGATCAATGTAAATTCTGTCATTCTTAATGCATTCATGCTGTTAGTATGCATCCCACCATAAATAATGCACATATGAATAATTATCTTGTTGCTTGATAAATTTTTGAGTCATATGTGCATACTTTATGAGAATCTCATTTTATACTTCATTTTGTGAAATCTCAATTGGTTGTCATCAATCACCAAAAAGGGGGGGATTGAAAGTGCATCTAGGACTCCCTTGTGGGTTTTGGATGATTTATGAAAAGCAATTGGGATCCTAATCCTTTTGTTGAGATGAATGCAGGAAAATGATGAAAAATGAGCAAAGTACCAAAAAGAGGGAAATTGAGAAGGAAAATGAATTTGAGCTCAAGGAGAAGAAATTAGTAGTTTAGTATGCATGGAGTGTGTTAAGGAAACACACCCAAGAGCTCAATCTCATTTAATCACACACACACAATGCACAAAGCTATACAGGACCGGACTAGTCCGATATCAGCCGGACTAGTCCGATATCCCATTCTGCACCAGATCGGACAAGTCCGATCAACACCGGACTAGTCCGATATCTTTCTGTTCCACTTCGGACTAGTCCTCCCCAGTGCGGACTAGTCCTCAAAACAATGCACAAGTCTCACAAAATCGGACAAGTCCGTTGTGACCCGGACTAGTCCGATATACTTTCTGATCCACTTCGGACAAGTCCGGTGTTTACACGGACTAGTCCGATATACACCCTGATCTAAATCGGACAAGTCCTCCAAGTGCGGACTTGTCATCCTAAACACTTAGGGTTTCATGTGTCCGGACAAGTCCGATGACAATCGGACTAGTCCGAAGCTTTCCAGTAGCGAAATCGGACAAGTCCGTTTTGAACCGGACTAGTCCAAGATTCCTGGACACTTAGGGTTTGCTTCACACAGCACACCGGACTAGTCCGGTCACTACCACGGACTAGTCCGATCTTTCTGAACCCTAACGGTAACTTCTAGAAACCCCATATCAATAGAGGTGCATGGCCCACTTTCACCCTCTCTCGAACCCTAGCGCCGTCACACCTCCCAAGAGACTCAAAAACCATCTCTCTCCACGAAATTAAGTGCAAAATCAATCAATCCATTGAAGATCACTTGTAGATCATTGGAGAGGCACTTGGCACGCGATTGAGCTCTTGGTTTGAATCTCTAACACACTCTTGCATCTCAATTTGTATATTTCGAAGTGTGTTATTGGTGGTCTTGAAACTTGTAATCAAGGGAGCTCTCAACTTGTGAGATCGCCCCTTCAACTTGGTGATTTACCCCTGTGTGTTTAGTGGAAGAGGATTGGCCTTCGTGGCGATCCGACGAGGGAAGGGTTGGTGAAGACCCGGTCCTTTTGTGGGCTCCTCAACGTGGACGTAGGTTGCCTTCGTGGTAACTGAACCACGGGATAAATCTTGTGTCTTGTTCGTTTGTGTTCATCATTCTAGTTGATCAACATTATCTAGGGTTTGATTCATCTTGTTGAATTTAAGTTAAATAGTTGAACAAGAATCATACTTGCAATAGAACTTGACATACAATCATTGAACTGTTATTGAAGTTTATATTTCCGCTGCAAACGTCAACTAAACAATCAAATTGACCTAACTTGATCAACCTAGTCCATGAAATCCGGACTAGTCCGCACTTTACCGGACTAGTCCGATATATCTGGTTTTGACCTTGTTGTTGAAGTGCTACAGGAACCGAGAAAATTCAAGAAGGCCTATTCACCCCCCCTC
Organism: Tuctoria greenei; assembly: GCA_036927565.1. NCBI lineage: Eukaryota > Viridiplantae > Streptophyta > Magnoliopsida > Poales > Poaceae > Tuctoria > Tuctoria greenei. Next base: position 79,507,727 of record JAYESD010000009.1, on the reverse strand, counting down.
TAGGCCTACATTCAATATGATAAATTGGAATACTAGAGAGATCGGCATTAATGAAGACAACCCTCCCTGCCATAGACAAGTTTGACTGTTTCCAACCAGCTAATCTCTTAGTCACCTTTTCATCTAATTTATTCCAGTCTTTTACATGGAGCCTAACGGCAGACACTGGAACGCCTAAGTAACTAATAGGAAAACTACCCACTTTACAATTAAGAATGTCAACAATATTTCTGGCTAAATTCTGGTCACCCCCAATGTTGTAAACTTCACCTTTTCAAAGTTTATTTTAAGACCTAATAGCTTTTCATACAAAGCCAGAAGTAGTTTTGGATTTCTAGCCCCCATTAAATCATTTGTGATACATACAATTGTATCATCTGCATACTGTAAAATTGCCACACCATTATGTACTAGATCATCAGCTAAACCTTAAAACAATTTATTTTCTTGGGCCTTATATATCATCCTACCAAGACAATCAACAACAATGTTAAACAAAAGAGGTGACAAAGGATCACCTTGTCTAACCCCCTTGAAGCTTTTAAAGTAAGGACCAATCTCATTATTGATTCTAACACTCAAGGCCTTACATATATAATTATATATTAGGAGCATAAAGCATTGATAATGCTTCTATAAGGAACTCATCCACTGATAATGTTTGGAACAATAAGCAGATAGAGCATAAACCACTGATAATGCTTCTATAAGGAAATCAACCACTCATAATGTTTGGAACAATAAGCAAAAAGAGCTATGGTTTGAGGCCACTGACCAAGGCACTGAACAACCACTGATAATTCTTTGATTAATGAAAATTAGATAAGAACCTAGTGTTTGAGGCGACTGACCAAGGCACCTGGGTTCAAAAACTTTGATTAAGGAAATCTAGGGTGTGGCGACGACGAGGACATCACTTGGCCGGCGGCGAGGGTGAGGAATGGAGGAGGAAAGGAAGAGGTAGCGTACCTAACGGCAAGGTCAAAGCTCGGCGGCGACGGCGAGGGTAAAGCTCGGCGTGCCTGGAAGGAAGGAAGTGGCGACAGCGAAGAACGGCGACAACGGAGAAGCTCGGCGGCAAGAGCGGCAAAGACTTGGCGGCAAAGAAAAATTGGGCAGCCTGACGGCATCTAAGTGATTTTGCTCGGGTTAGGTTTCTTGAACACAGCCGAGGGCTATATATAGACGCCTCTCTTCGCAGGCGGTTATTAAGTCCGACCGCCTGAGAAGATGATTATCCCAGGAGGGTGGTAGTTACCACCCCCCTAAGAAGATTTATTTATCTCTGGCGGTTGATAAGTAATAACTGTACGTGATAAGCTTCTTCTCAGGCGGTTATTCAGTACAACCGCCTCAAAATATCTTTATGTAAGCTTAATTAATATTCTTGATTAAATTTGGGGTCTTTCAAAAGCTCAAATTCCACTTTCTTGTAATATGATTGAGTATTAAAGGTTACCATTAAATTTCACTTCATAAAGCCTTTGAAATTGGTCAAAACATAAAAAACAAATAACAATTACAGGTTGAAGAGTAGCAGGTCCTCTGGTTCCGCCGCTGACACCTCTTCCTCTGTCTCCGTGCATCCTCCCCTCCTGATCCGTTTCGCAGACGCCGAGAGCACCTCCTCTGCCGAGAGCTCCGAGCTCCATCTGGACGAATGTGGTGTACCATCGATCTGGCGAGGGAGCGACGGCTGGTATGTACCAAATGCGAGCATCAAGGAGATGGAAGCTGCAGCGCTTGTTTCCCACAATGTGCCAGCAACGCTCGCAGAGAACACGTGAGCTGCCTCATGCAAGGAGAGAGTACCAAGGGCTGTGCACCGGCGAAGAAGGTTGCGCAAGGAGAGGGAGAGGACGTCGGTGGAAGTGTGAAGAGAGGGTGGAGGCGTAGGGAGATAAGAATCAGCGCTGTTCGCTAGGTTTCGATGGGGCGGGGAATAAAAATTGCGGCACGGCGCGGGGTCTCTGGCGTTGTTCACTAGAGTTTGGCGGGGCATGGAATAAAAATAGCAGTGCGGCGCATGGAATAAAAAATCACGGCGCGGAGAATAAAAATGTGCGGGCTCGATTCAAGCACGGGGCCCGCGGTTGTAGGCGTCGGTAAGAGGAGCAACCGAGAGTTTTATGGTTCGGGCGGGAGAATTTTTTCGTGGCACGCCGAGTGATTTTTCAGCGGTGCACTGGGGCCTACGTTATGCCATCAGCCTGATTTTTGGCCGACAGCTTTATCTTGTAGCCGTCAGGCACGAGCAGCAAACCGACGAACATTTGTATAGTTGTCGGCTGAAACAAAGAGACTGATGTTTATAATGTTTTTGCCGTGGGGTTTATAAAACCGACGTTCTTAGACTACATAAAATCGACGGCTCCGACGATTATAACTTCTCCGACATTTCTTTGCCCGATTCCTGTAGTGTGTGTTTCCCACCATCCTTTTTTTGATATGCAAGTACACCTAATCATATATCTTGTTGATCAGATAAAAGCATTGGGGTCACTATATTTACATCATATATGTTTTCGTTGGAGAGATATTTAGGAGTATTAAAAGATTATGTGTGGAATCGTGCTCACCCAGAGAGTTCAATTATGGAAGGATACGCCACTGAAGAATTGATTGAGGGTTGCGCTGATTACATCAAAGATGGAAAACTGATAGGTGTGCCTATACCAGTATATGAGGGTAGACTACGTGGGCGAGGCAAAGTGGGTAAGAAAACTTTTATCGTTCAAGATTACAAGAATGTACACCATGCACATTTTGGTGTACTACAACAACTTGCAATAGCCAAGTCGTACATCGAGGAACACCAAGTTGAGCTTCGTCAAAAAAAACCAAGACCGCACAAAGGACTGGATCATGAAATAACACAGAAGATGTTTCACTGAATGGTTAATGGACAAAAATATACCATACGAAAACTCTATAGAAGAGACAACAATGAAGAAGTTAGCTTTTGGCCCATCTTCTTTGGTGACATCATGGCAAGCATATGACATCAATGATTACACATTTTACACTAAAGATAAAGACAGTAAGAGTGTGACAAAAAATAGTGGTGTTCATATTGAGCCTTATGATTCACAAGGGCAGAAGACCACATACTTTGGGTTCATAGAGGAAATATGGGAACTCGATTATAGAGAAAGAATAATAATGCCCGTATTTAAGTGCCAATGGGTCAAACATCCTAATGGTGTGAAAGTGGACAATTACGGACTGACACTGGTAGACTTGAACAAAGTAGGTTATAAAGATGACCTGTGGGTTCTCGCCCATCGTGTTGCACAAGTTTTTTATGCATAAGATTCGGAAACTGAGAAGATGCATGTTGTTGTTTCTGGAAAGCAAAATATTGTTGGGGTTGAGAATGTGGGAGATAATGAAGAGGAATATAATCAGTATGAAGAGAATTACCTTTTCATCGAATAACAAAACATCAAGCATGTAGAAAGAAGCATTAAAAAGGATTTGAAACCCTATATGCGAGAAGATGTCAATGCTGGAAAAAATGTATGATATATATATTATATATTTGTATCCTCTGAAATCAACTTACAACAATGCTCCATTTCAGCTTTAGATAGCATGTTTCGAACATTATTAATTCAGCTTCTGTAGAGAAGACTAATTTGGACAAGTGATCCTTTTTGCCTTGTTGACTATCATATTTATCACCTTCACCTGTTCGATAAGTTATAAAATTGTATGTGTATATAAATTTCTTCTGACCTATGATGATCAGGCCTGTCTTCCAACAGCTTGGTTCCAAACAACATCTAGAAGCACAACTCTTAAAGCTCTTGTCAAGCTAATCCCTTCACAGCAAGCTCTTGTAGATGCATGTAACACCCGAGACTCATAATTTTGATTGTTAAAAGCTTCAATTGAAGTCTGACGATACTTCCCATCCATTTGAGGGCTTGTTTGTATAGGAGTGGATCCACTTCAATATTAGTGGATTGAGGTGGATTGAGGAGAAAATTAATTCATTCTTCACTCCAATCCACTTTAATCCAATTAGATTGAGTACACCCAAACAAGCCATAAAAGATTTATTTCTCTTCTATCCATTTTAAAAACTTATGGAGATGCTACTTTATCAGTTCTAATTGCTGAATATATTGACTACAAATCAGTACCATCTCTCTTAGTGCTTCACACAAGCGATGAAGCGAATAACTTCAATTACAAATCTTGTTTTTACCCTTTTAATAGGAATTGGACCTTAATATTTCAAGAATAGATTTATCAATAAGTGAAGCTTCCTCATCAGACATGTTAATGGCAGTTACAAGTGAAGGGTGTGTTGAAGCTAATGAAATCTCAATGGGATTGAAGACAAAGAGCTGCTGCATATGAGTGACAATGTCTAGGTTAGACAACATGAATCTATGATGGCAGCCTTCAACAACATGAAAAGGGATGACAAGGTTATGCTTGCATCAACCAAGGCATGTTGTGAGGGCATAACACTTGTTCGAGCATCATGGTTATGCTTGCCCTAACAAGTGTTATATCCTCACAACATGCCTTGGTTGATGCAAGCATAACCTTAACATCACTTTTCATGTTGTTGAAGGTTGCCATCATAGCTTCACGTTGTCTAAACTTGGACATTGCCACTCATATGCATGATCTCTTTATCTTCAGTCCAATTCAGATTTTGTTAGCTTCGGCATGTCCTTCACTTATAACTGTCATTAACATGTGTGATAAAGAAGCTTTACTTATTGATAAATCTATGCTTGAAAGATCAAGGTCAAATCCATATGAAAGGGTAAAAACAAGATTTGTGATTAAAGTTGTTCGCTTCCTCTCTTGTGTGAAGCACTAAGAGAGTAGGTACTGATTTTTAGTCAGTATATTTAGTTATTAAAACTGAGAAAGGAGCATCTTCCTAAGTTTCCAAATGGACAGGAGGGAAAGAAATCCTTCAAATGGACGGGAAAATCCTTCCAAGGATCGCCATGCTTTAATTGAGGCTTTCAACAATCCAAATGATGAGCCACGGGTGTTACTTACATCTACAAGAGCTTGCTATTCAAGGATTACCTTGACAGGAGCTTATCAGCATCACAGGCAGTTCTTAACTAACAAGCAACCTGTGAAAACAATGACTTTTCCCAGGCGGTTCTTCAACAAGAATCGCTTGTGATGATTGAACCAATACATACGGTTCTTAAACAATGACCGCCCATGAAAATCATATATTTAACCAGGCGGTGGTTAATTAAGAACAGTCTATGAAGTTTGCTATAGTACCAGCGGTTCTTAATTAATGGCCGCCTGAGAAAATCATGTATTTACACAGACAGTTGTTTTTTAAAATCCGCATGTGATGTTCTGTCATCGCAGTCTATTATTGTATCATTCGTCATCACAATCATATTTTTTTACGAACCGCCTGTGTTTGAAAAATCGAGGTGCTTGAGAAAATGCTTTTCGTAGTAGTGTGTCATGACTGTGTAGAATGGAGGACGGGGAAAGCAGGGGCGGACCCAAAGGGTCCGACATACCCTGGGCAAGCCAAGGTTGTGGCAGTTATAGCGCTTCCCTAGTGGTGGTGAGAGGAGTGAAATGAAATCGGAAATGTTGTTGTCGCATCCTTGGTTTGGTTTTGTAACATCCGCTTTCGAGAATGAACCAAGTGAAGCGCATATGTATGCTCAGAACGTTTATTACACATACACGAGTATAAACGATATTCAGAATTTAACCATGTCATTAATAGTAATTAAGTATCTTATTACAATAATCCAAATGGTCTCGAATGATTGTTTCTAATTTATTATTGCTGTAGCAGAAGATAAACTAAGCAGCAAACTTCAACTCCACATACAATCGACAGTAACATTCACGCCTAGTACTATACGTGATCCTCAGGGTACCCTCAAGTGTCTCCTGTAGCTGAATTAATGTGGGAATAGCAAAGGTGAGTACATGTCGTACTCAACAAGTGTGGAAAAGTATGATATGTAGCTTAAACAAGGATGTAAACAAACAGTTCATTGCAGCAAGCAAGTTTTATTTCACAATCGCATAAAAGCAACTTAAATGTCTAAGTGTGTTCAATTCCCAGCATATCCAATTAGCCATCATGTCTCATATTCAGTATTGCCTTTACCATCATAAATCAATAATAACCAACCAACAATTGTTATCCAAGTCAAATACCAATTCATAACTTCCCATAACAAAACCATACTCATATGACACAACCAAACCTTTTAACATAACCGAAACCAACCAAAACTTAGGTTCCTTCTAATATTACAGGTCACTTAGGTGCTCATAACCGGGAGCACGGCTATCATGATAGTTTACACACTGCAGAGACTGTGCCACTTTATCCATAATTTTGTGATTTCATCACCCGTCGACGACAAAAGAAAACCTCCGTGACAATACACTACCGTGGTGTATGGCTAAGAGATCACAAAATAACCTTTACAAATGGACTACCAGCATGTACAAACCTACTAAGGTTTCACCGGAGGTGATGTCTCACAAGTGAGCACATCCATCAAAGAGCCCCCTCTTCTGCCGTCCAGATCCCAGGGCAGTCCCGTCACTATTGCCAACCCAACCGACTCTCATTCCCTGATCCTCCAAATAATCTGAATGATGCTTGCAATGCACCTAATTAATCGGCTAAGCCGCGCCCATACTTGGCCTTGTGGTGGCACCGTTGTCCTGACATATTCTCGCATGAACCGGTCCTTAGATATAAGGCAAGCAAAACCACCATAACATCCAACCCGACCATCAAAACATGCTTGCTTAGATCATCCCAATTCCATGTTGATAAAAGAACCATCATTATTCCATCATAATTAATTCACATGAATAGAGTTGTTAAGCAAGTGTAATTAATTTCCCATGATCCCGCGAAGCGATGCAACTCAAAGAAAATACCCATACCCGACACATTGTATTCCCGACGACAATGGGTAGTAAGCAATACTAGTAAATTCCTACCAATGAGTTTCGTGTCAATTTGACACAAGTATGATTTTTTTGCAGACAAAACATTTGAAAGATAGGATCAATATATGCAAGGGCACTTTCCTTGCTCTAATGATTGATTTTGATCAAGTACTTCGAATTTTTGGTGTTGGAGATCCTCGTATGTACTCTTTTGAGCGTGTCCCTCTATTCGGGATCACGCACATACAAAGCTAACAATGCAATCAATACAATGCTCAAATATTATTCAATATTCCATGATGTGTATGCATGAGGTAATTATGGTGTAACACATGCTATTAATTCACTACTATTGTTTACTAATTATGTGTAACTAGGTTTTAAGTGCTCATGTGGGTTTTGGGCCATTCCCAGTGATTTTTGTAAAATTTAGGGGTTGCTGGAATTTAAATACCGGACTAGTACGCTATAGGACTGGACTAGACCGCACTGGTCCGGACAAGTCCACATAGGACCGGACTAGTCCATGGCGATCCAGAGAAGCGCTATATTTTAGGCTTATGCAGGGTGTGTTTCGAGTAGTGGAGTAGATTTGTCTAAAAATATGAGCCTAGGGTAATTACCACAACTGTAGGGCTTCAACGATCATGGACAGAATATGTCTTGTATCTCCAACATCTAGTGTTGTTGATGACGAAGATGGAGGCGTGACATAGACGAAGAAGATGATGGTGAGGTGTTGACGAAGAAGAACACAACAGCGACAACAATCTTGCTAGCTTCTCTTTCACCTTTCTTCCTCCCCTCCTTCCTCCTTCTTCCCTTCTTCTACTCCCTCCTGGCAACTAGGGCTTTTCCTTCCAAACAGTGGCTTACGGTGCAATGCAAGGGCGGTGGGGATTTTCCCAATGTAGGCAGGGTTAAGGGAGGTATTTGGTTCCATTTATAGGGGCAGGGGTTGTGGGGTTTGGGGTGGAATCCCGTTGGGACTCCGTGGGGACATTTGGGGTGGCCTTGGTGGGGTCCCACTCAGACTCAGCTAGGATGTGGCATGGCATTTTTATGTTTATTTCCTTTAATCCCTAACAAAACTATCATGGTGAAAGTTTGAATCTGAATCAAAACCCTAGGTACCGGATTAGTCTGTACAAGACCGGACAAGTCCGTTCTCGTACAGAGAGGTATATCGAACTAGTCTGGGGTTGAGGCTGGACAAGTCCGCTGACTTCTAGTGAGTTGGCTCAGACTTGGTTGGGTGTTTTTTGAAACATACGAAGTGTTACAGTAATATATATCAAACTAGTCTATGGTGGAGAAAAATATGTTTTAAGTCTGTGCAAGCTGCGCATACCGGACTAGTCCGTTATTGGACCGGAGAGGTTTGTTGCCTGGCTCAAGTTTACTTGTATTTTTACTTCTAATTCTTTTGTTCTTGTTCCTTTTTTTGTATTGCCTAATGTTTTCAACGCATGGGGATGAATGCAATGCATGATGATGAAAATGAGGGTGTTACAAACCTAACCCCTTAAAATGAATCTCGCCCTAGAGATTTGACGAAGTAGAGAAAAGGTGAGGGACTTCTGTCATTAGGTCATCTTCATGCTCCCATGAGCCTCAGCTTCAGTATGATGGCCCCATTGTACCTTGCACCAGCGAACTACCTTATTCCTTGTGATCCTTTCCTTCGTATCTATGATTTTGATAGGTTGCTCGGCATAGGTCAAATCCTCCTGATGTTCTAACTCGTCTATTTGTACTTGCTTTTCTGGCACTGTTAGGCACTTCTTGAGTTGAGACATGTGAAACACGTCATGTACATCAGAGAGGTGTGCCGGCATCTCTAGTTGATAAGCTACTTTTCCTCGCTTATCCAAAATCTTGAATGATCCGATATAGCAAGGCACCAACTTGCCTTTAACTTTGAATTGTCGTTGACCTCGAATGTGTGACACTTCGAGATACATGAAATTTCCAACTTCTAAAGCTAGTTTTCTTCGCCTATTATCCGCATTGACTTTTTGTCGTGACTGAGCAACCTTCATGTTTTCCTGTATAATCTAAACTTGTTGCTCGACTTATTTTTTTTGAACCAGAATACTACACCTCCATGCCAGAATTGAAACAGAGAACCAAAATACAAAGGTTTTTTGTGCTTTCTGGTAACTATTCCCTATTGAACTAGCTACCCAGACAGCAAACGCAATCCCCATTGGGGTTTAAGTATCAGTTACATTCCATAGTTCTAAATGCTCGGACCCTTTGTCCAGCTGTTACATAAATTTTCCTAGAATGCATCACACCATCAGATTATTCAAAAGTAAGCACAACCTGATTCCTTTTTTTAGCATCAGGCTTCATTGCTAATTCTCCTCACTTGCAGGACTTGCGAGCATGAGTGCCCCCCCCCCTTGTGCTCTCATACAGATATAGAAACATATGTATAGCCAAATAGACATCACACACATTGACCAATCAAATATTAACAATGTGTCAATCGTGGTTACCAAATAACTATTTACACAAAGAATTCCCCTGTTCATGCAGCTTAACAAGTAACTAATTACACAAAGAATAACTATCATCTAATCCTCTAGTTTGTAATGAAATTCTCCCTTTGAATTAATGATTTCAGAAATGATGAACCTGCATAGTACATCTCTAATTGTTTGAGGCTACGACCTTCAGCTTTCCAGAAGGCGCGTCCATAGTCCTGCCACATGATAAAATGAGATTTAGCAAAAGATAAGTAATAAAGTAAAATAAATGTACTTACACATACATTGCAACTAGGTTGCTCTCCAAATAAAGCCATGTGTAAGCAAATATGGAAGCCGCATGTGTTGCCCAAATCTTGTTGTGGGACGTCAAATGCAGGATGATGTTTAAGTTGTCAGCGTTTTCCTTTTACTTGTACAAAAGCCCTAAACAAAAACATTCACAATTAATGTAAAATTTTTGTGCAAGCACGAAACAGTCAGAAACTAAAGTCAAGAAGAACTTACTCGTTAATAACAAAAGAGATATCATTCCATTTAAGGGTTATTCGCTCGCCAATTTTTTCATCTCTCGGCCTTGAGGAGTCACAGTACAGGACTTGGTCTTACTTTGTAGAAATTGATATGGTTGCCCAATAGTAACCTAGGTTGAACAGTACGACTAGGAGCTCCTTATCAATGTAGTGTTTCATTGCCTTGACAAAATATTGAACATCTTTTTGTCTGCTCGACATTTGACTATAAGTTCTCGCTGGTACTTGCGGGTCAAGATATGCAGGAGACGCATTTCCCATGTTATGACGAGTATGTTGTTGCTGGTGCCTACAAGCAAAATGCAAAATTTGTTACATATAACATTTATATTGATTATATGTATTGAAGAACCTAGTTTTTGAGGACGTACAATGTGAAGTAGAATAATAGAGAGACATCCAACGCGCCAAGGTTGAAAAGGTCATAGAGATCAGACCATTCGTTGACTAAAGCGACATCACCTGAGAGAGTGTTCATCCTTGAATGCCCCTATTATGGTTTTGAAATTTATTGTAATTTTTGATGTAGTATTGATGGAGTTGAACACAAGGTTTACCAACTTGTTTGAGTGCGCCCGCAGTTAACATCGGCTTTCCCATTTCAAACTTTGGGTTAGCATGCGTTATAGCTTTTGGTGCCCTTGGGTTAGCTTTCAACTCTTTCATTGGTTTCTTGCAAGCTTCCTTCGACAATAATCGCCGCTGCGGTTGACTCTTGTTCTTGCCACGTACATTCTTCGTCGGCTTTACCGAGGGCTGATAAGGTGTAAGTAGCAGGGCAGTCCGAGTGCTAGGTGGAGACCGACACGGCTCCTCTTCGAGTGGAGACTTCTGTGATAGCTCTAGAGTTGGAGACAGATGCAGCATCTCTATAACTAGAGGCAACTACTCTCAAATTGGAGACTTCTACTTCTTCTCTATAACTGGGGGCAACGATAGCTGTGGAATTGGAGATAGATCCATCTTCTCTGGATTTGGACGTAGAAGCAGACGTGCATCAAGAGACATCGAAGCATTAGACGTCGACGCGGAAGTTGCTGCTGTTGGTCAATAACAATAAGGCCCTGTCTTGATGAACCCTTCTACTAATTGCATCACGTAGAGTCAGTGTTGTATCGTTCGGTGGCACTTTGAGCTCCAGGTTTTTTGCATTTTCATTGCACCATGTCCACCTTGACCACAACATAGGATGTTGTGTCCACCTAGATGTCATCAAGCATGGTCTTATTAGGGTACACTAGTCCTTCTCGACCTCCATTCGAGCGATTCCTCCGACCATTAGCAAAAGGTTGCATGTTGTTGGATGAGCCAAGTTATCTATCGTGTCCGGCTCAATTGAGGGTCTAGACGCTGGTGCCTGAAGATCCTGTTGTGCTTGTCCACCCCCAGCTGCTTTAGAAGCAAAGCTGCTCCTATGCTCCTTGTCATTACATAAGATGAAAAATGCGTTAGGGATTGGTATACCTGGGCCCTCCAACATATGATTTACGTCTCCTAGGAGCTCTCTTCTCAGCTGTATTTTCACCTCGTCGACATCAACCTATCATGGCAAGGTCATTTTTCGCCCCCGATACGTATTTTTGTGTTCCAGAAAACCCTCCCTCTAAGTCAACTTACTGGAAACGCCATGAACATGGCCTCGTTGATCCAGTCTTTGCAGGTCCTTGTTGAGGGCATCGTTTTCCCTCTCACCATTTGAGTCTTTGCTACTCAGGCTCCAGGCTCTTTGTGCGACATGTAAGGTGCCCAGGGTGTAGAAGCTGATATGGCTTGAGTCAGCCTGCTGCGAATGAACACGCATAAATGGTTTCAGCGGTCTACTGAAACTGTCGTATTGATTCTCAAGACCTAGCTCGGCCAATCTTTCATCTCGTTTTTCCCAACTTTGTTTTTTTCCGTCATAAATGGTGTTGCCGAGCTGGTGGTCAAGCTCGTTCTGCGATCGAAGACACTTCCTATGTTCACTGTTCTTGGCAAAACCCTGTGTTTCATTCTTTTCAACAAATCTCGACCAGTCATCTTCTGAAACATGTGGATACGTATGGAAGGGGGTTCCATGGTGCCTCCAAAGATTCACAATCTTAGATTTGTAGGTCCTCCATTCATGAGAGATCATCTTCATAGCTAGCTTCTTCCCCTTCTATTTCATATGTTCCGAATATTGAACGTATGGTATGATAGAGCTTTTGAAGAGTTCATCCTTTCCATTATCAGTCAAGTGATTGAATCCCTGCAAATTTAGCGTCACCCTTTCCCGAGAAGCTAGACCACAAACTCTGGAGAGTCTGGTATTCACATTATGGTCCCAGGGTAAGCCTTAATCATTGGCCTCATCAACAGTCAAATGTTGGCCACGTCGTCCGCGACCATCTTTCTTCTATTACGAGAGGCAGATGCATCCCCTTCATGAGTCTACTGCTGAGTCCGCTATTCAGTCTGCTGTTGAGGCCCCTCTTCAATATGCTGCTGATGCTCCGACGAAGACATCTTCAAATTAGAAAAAAATCACTAAAATGTTGAAAAACATTATCAAATTTCAGTCACATTCGCACAAACAGTCACATAAGGGAGGAAATTCTCTCATGGCATTTGTACCTTAATAAGGAAAAGATCTATGTGCCAAGTGTAAGGACAATCCAAACAAAGCAATAATTAAATAATAGATTGTCACAAGTCTATCACACAAGTTACAGATGTACGAGACCTTTGTAAATATACTAAACATTGACCGATACTAGCCAAAGTGTAATACTCTAAGCGTAGGACTCTGAAAATATAATAAACATTTTCTAGTGAACACCTAAAGCACGAACCATTTTGACTCCAACCAAAGTGTAATACTCTAAGCGTAGTACTCCAAAAATATACTAGACATTGACCGTTGAACCACCAAAGCACAGACCATTTCGACTCCAACCAAAGCGCGAACAAACTTTATAAGGTCAGTGTAGAGCTGGTCGGGGAGGAGTCGAGGGTCGGTTGCTGCAGTGCGACAACGATCAAGAGGGCAGTGTCGAGGCGGCGATGCACTCCGAGGAAGGGGACCGACGCGGTGACGTTCTCCGGGGAAGGGGTTGATGCGACAGCGGTTTCTAGGACAAAAAGTGATCAGGGTGTGAGAGCTGAAGTGTCCAAAAGTTTTGTTAAGTGTTGGGAAGAGAGCACGCGAGAGAGCTAAACGTACCTTAGGGCAACAATCGGAGACGCGCTTAAGAAGAGCCACCACTGGGAGCATCTCCCTTTTGCTCCAACAAAAAGCCCATATCAGAGACGCGCTTTGTAAGAGCAGGTCTCCTTTCTCTTGAGTTAATGCGAGCCATTGCCAATAATGCCATTCGCGCATAATTAGAAGCGTCAAAATCGGATACGACCTCTTGAAAAACGCGTCTACCATTACCTTGTGGATATGTGAAACCTGCTGTTCGTGATTCAGCGCACAACACGTGCAGAGGAGAGAACATCAACTTTCGTTGTGTGTTGTGCAATGCCACACCTTATATGCTCGTTGCAACACGCTTAGATTTCCAAGGTGGCACAAAAGATCTTCATATTCGAATAATGAGCGCGTCGAATTCGGAGATGATCTCTTGAAAAACGAGTCTCTCATTACCTTGTGGAGGAGACGATCTCTTGAAAGGCTCGTCTCCCATTACCTTGTGGATACGCCAAAGTTGCTTTTGCCACATCGGCGCACAACATGCGCCGATGCGGGAATAGGAGCTTCCGCTGTGTGTTTGTAAAATCCCAACTTTTCCTCAATATAATGTTCAGTTACCAGTTTGTTTTCAACCATATTAAAGACCAATTATGGTTGTACCATGAACTTGATATCATCAAGAATATTTCTTTCCCTCATACTTAAAAATTTTATTAACATAAGGGGTGGACTTCACCAATTACCCTCGGATAATTCAAGTGACCTTCCTACAAATTTTGGATTTTATTGAATGGATTTTGCTAGGGCAAACCACTATGCAGTACTACATAAATTAATTTAAATATAGCACTATACATTTAGGCCCTGTCAAAATATTCAAATATGAGGAGATACATTTTTCCATGGCCTCATATTATTCCAAATAGCCTTCCTGCCAAGTCTCAAGATTTGTGAATTCCATTTGCTATTTTACTTGAGACGCTTAGCAAATTCGAGCCATATTTAAGTTCAAATTTTGAATTCTGTACAAACTTATTTGAACGTAAAATTTGAACACACCATCATGATCAACATGACTTGCTTGAATTATCCACGAAGTTTCATAATTTTTTAAGCTCATTTGCTATTTAATTCAGTGACTCCATTGAATTTCATTCAAATTCAAATTTGAATTTGAATTCCAATTGAAACTTATCCAAATCTGAAATCGATTTTCAGAATCTTTATCTTCATATTTAACTTAGTCTCTACAAAAAAATCTAGGATTTTTGGATCAAGTTTGGTAAGGAAATTGAAGTTCCAGAGAGATAGACTTGGAGAGGGATGTGGGACCCACTGTCCAGTGACACATTCCCGAGCAGTTCCTCTGTTCTCACCGTCGCAACAACGCACGGCATGAAAGCCACCAAACTGCCTGCTTGCTTGCATCGTGGCCGCCCCTCCTCGTCCCCCTTTGCCTATTTAAACCACCCCGGTCACCGGCGTCGAGATCCCGTTCGGTTTTGCCTTCCTACACCGCAGTTCTGCCCCGCTCGCGCGCCGCCGACCTTCCCTCGGGACTCCGACGATAACTTGCCATCTTGCCAAGGATCAATCGTGAGTTCTTTAGCAAACTTGTTCACAACTTGCTTGCGCACCTTCTCCATCATTTGGTTTGGCGTTTCCTCACCCAGTTGTGCGGTATTCCACAGTTTTCCGACGATTGCGGGTGAAGCCACCAAGAACCGCCCCTGCTCCACAGTCGACAAGACGGAGGAGGCCTCTACAGGCCCCGACTTCTATAAGAAAAAGGTGTGTTATCGCTCCTTACGCATGCTCACCAAGTTTCAAGCCATGACATGCCTTGTAGAATTCTTATTTCCATTATTCCCCATGTTAGTTCATACCTATGTCTCTAGGTTAGGGATTTAATTCGTTTTCTATGTCTAATAATTCTTGGAAATAGTTAAGGGATAGTTTACCTATCTCCCTGCGAACACTCTGGATCAAAAAGATTTGAGAACCATCAAGTATTGTCCGAGATAGACGAGTTTTGGTCGCCGCCGGTGAAAAAGCCGCGGTTGACCGTCAAACTCATCCTTGCCAGTGATGCCACCCCTTTCCAACATCCCAGTCATCATCCTCGTGCTTCCATGAATGTTTTTAGCCTCTTCCCAAGCCTCTTGCTCCATTTTCGTGCGATTCCGACGCTAGCCAAAACCCTAGCTCCGCCGCCGCCGTCGCGCCGCCACCTCCGGCCGTCGCCGCCACGATTGGACCCTACCATCGTGTTGCACGGTCGATTTTAGGGCTAGGCGGCCACGAATGAGCCGAATGGAGGTTGTCGCAACCTAGTCCGGCGAGGAACGCCGCTGCATCGCGAGGTAGACGACGACCGACAGGTCCCGCCTGTCAGCAACTCTTCTTCTCGTGAGGGATCGGCTGCGACTCTGGATCAGGTGCGGCTACGCGGGTTAACACCGTGGCCCTCGGTGTGGCCCAGCTGCGATTGGTTGATTTTAAACCAGTGGTCCCGACTGCTTTATTCAAATGTTTTCCATTGGAAAATAATTCCAGGATTCAACTAAACTTCTAAAAATCATTACTCCTAGTAGAATTGCTCAAAAATTTCCAAATAAATTCTGGTAGACTCATTTTAATCTCTAATTTGCAGTTATGCAATTTATTGGACATGAAACTCCTAGAATGTATATAAATAATTCCTTTTGAGCTAACTACTTGGGAAATTAATTACTCATGTTCTGTCAATTGAAAAATTCCCGATTTTGGTCAGAACACTCTTATTAGTACACTTGATCTCCAGTAAAAGTTTCAACTTCATTAGACTTCAATTACTGGGTTGATCAGTGTTCCAAATCTCTATCTAGTTAAAAATTGAGAAAAATACAGAAAACATTTCAGAATTTCTCCCAAACTTATAAAATCAATTTCTCTCTGTAGGAAGCTCAGAAAATTATGAAACAAATTTTCCTAGAACCATTGAGACCCCCTCTACATGGTACAACCACTAGTAGCCATAATAAACATCCATAATTACAACCAAAAGTCAGAGAATGTTTATACTTGTAGGAATTTAGGGACAACAAACTTCCTTGATCATCTCCTGTTCTTTGCAAGAGTCTCCATTATAGTCCCTACTATCTACCATAAAAGTTACAAAGCCAATTAAGATCATAATCTTATTTGATTCACAAGATATTAGATTGTGACCTTAAATATATTTTTATTTTCAAAGTCATTCATATATATTATATGCATAACGTGTAGTGACTGAAGTCGAGGAGCAGCTGGAAGCTTTGGAAGTCCAGCTGCCAGAGACTAACATAGACTCGGACTCGCATTCAGGCAAGCCCCAGTTTGCATTTAAGATCCTTACAATGTCTTTATAGTTTTCATTCAGCTTACATCTTCAGATGTTTGTGCATTACGTTTAAGGTGTTTGACATCCACTTGCATGACCCACAAATCCCATAGAGTCTTGGGTAGGTCTACAGCCCGATGAGTAGAAACTGCCGTGCTTATATTCATAGTGATCCGGTAGAAATCGAGTAGTTGGAATCTACTCGCGAGATAGGATTTTATCACATGGGATGAATTGGATCAAAAATTAGTTTATGAATATGAAATTAAGACCGAGCAGCGGGTAGGATGCAGTGAGACGTGGTCTCACGTGCGTAGCTCTGCCTGTGTCGATTGAAGACCGATTCGTGTGCGGCCCTGCTGGACATGCTTGAATTTTACCGATGATATACTGGAGAAATGAGCTCCAGCAAACTGCCGTAGCTTGATACTGGTTTGTCGAGGCATACCATTCTGTTTTATAGGCGTAGGTTGAGGGCAGCAACGTGTAAATCAGCTAGTGGGCACGTCAGAGTACGCCCCACGCAGGGGCCTCCTACTCATGACGGATCGACCGGTTTGACATTCTAGTGTTGGGTGAAAGGTGGCCATATATGACTAGTACTGAAGTGCTATGTAGGTACTGCTGTAAGTACTCGTTGGCGCTTCTGAAAAAGTCCGTATGTGTTGTGTTGTCCGGGTGTGTCCTGATTGCAATCACCGTCCCTTGTGGTAATAGAGTACCACTTGTTCACCGTGTCGTGACGTAGTAAGTACTGAAGAAGTCAGGAGAATACAATGTATTGAGTTATAATTATTTTGGAACTTTGATTGCTGTCTAATATGATCACTAAAGTTACTTTCATTTAATTGGTAAGCTGCTGATAATAAATTGAAAGCTAAGGATCCACATGTAGGCGAGTCCTTTACTGCTTTACCTTACCTATGCTTAGTATTCACCCCTGCATATGTCTAGTGAGACGGGTTAGTCTTGCTGAGCCTTAAGCTCACATTTGCAGTTAACACATTTTTGCAGATTATACGACTGATGACGGATTTGATGACGAGGCTGCACCCCCTACAGTGTTTACAGCCGAATGGGAACCCTACACGCCGCCGTAAGATGGGTGTTGCTAGTGCGAAGCATCCAGGGCATGGATGACTTTGCTTTTGCATAGCTAGTGTCGAGAGCGTAGCTATGATGTATAGTTCTCTTCCTTTTCTCTTAGTATTGTAAAACTTCCGCTGTGTTCATAAATAAAGACTTGGTATTATATTTTATTGTCGTTCTTTCTTGTATACTGTTGGGTGTCGCATCGCACGGCACCACACAATGAGATCGTTGGATGTCGAGATTCCGGTCCCCACAACATGGTATCAGAGCATCATTGGGAACAGTGTGCTTGAAAAGAGCATATTTTTAAAAACATAGGATTATATGAGTGACAAATTAGCTATATGCCCCAATAAGGAGTATTATTAGTATAAGATATAAAGGTGGTAAACTAACTTATATGTTATTATTTCTGTAACGACGCTCTGATGTCAGATAAGAGGTAAGGTACACCACCGCAAGCGGTTCAATTGCGGTAAGCTCACCATGCGAGAGGTAGCATGGAAATCTTTCTGTGGCTTTGCACGGAAGAGTCAATATGAGTCTCTGAAGCTGTTCATGTTTCTGATAACAAATGACACGCGATACCCCAGCGTGACACAAAATTAGTGGGAGCCCACGTCAGGTGGTGGATAACCCGATAGTATGCATCTCTAGAACTATTCATGTTTTATGGGAGCATGCGAAACATGTATGCTCGAGCGTGTATAAGTCGATTCATGCGGGAGTCTTTGCTGTACAGACGTACTACAGCCATGTACCTCGATACATGACATCACTCGAGGGCGACTCACGCTAGAGTCATATGCATTTACTTTCATATATATTATTATTGTGACTGCCTGTTATGTTTCCCCATGCCGCCCTTGAGGTGTGAAGGTGTGAAAGGGGATTGTTTGTCTTCTGCAGCAATAACTACGGTAGCGACCCTTGTAGAACACGTTTGCGAGTGAACGATACTAGGGCCACCTATAAACGTATCTGGATATACCGGTTAGAATTTTCTTTGGTAAGGCACGTAGTACCGTCAGTATCTACTTGACCATCTCCAATGATAGAATGGATGCATTACATTTTGGAAAGTCCGACTATCTGATGCAGGTAGGCTTGGACTCCGAACAATGAGTTCCGACTCAACAAAGGGGTAGAACCAGAATTCTAAATTTCTGGCTGAAGTTTGCTCAAATTCGCTCGATTATGATCCTGGTTAGTTATTATTTAACATAGGGGTATGCTATATGGATGGAAACTCTTCAAGCCCTATACAACTTTTATGTTGACCATCAAGGCAGAAAAGTTTTATAATCTGTTGAAATTTGGAGTATATTAAAACTGCTCCAGATGACCCTACCATTGTACCAGTCTCTGTATTTTTGCCATAACTCACTGTAGAAAGGTCTTCTGCCTTATTGTGATACATATCTGGAAAGGGTAGAAGGAGATATACAGTTTTTCTATTCAAAGTTTTCCTGATTCAAATTTGAGTCAAATCAAATTTTGAGTTCAAAACTGTGAACTGCAGGACTGCTGGTGAAAACCAGTCAGTTCATCTGTTAAGTTTGGATAGTAATATCTCTCAGTCCAGAATAGTGACATGGTCACATTTATACATTTCTGGAAATCTTAGGAAGTCCTATATCAATTTTATTTTGTACTTATGACCTGAATCTTGGTGTAACGGTGTTTAAATCCCTATTGTCCCAAACTTGGTTCTGGCAGACAAGAACTTGAAACAGTTTGCATATAGTTTCAAATTTGCACGTTATACCTGTATAACAAATGTTTCATGGCTGAAATAATTTACTTATGGATTTTTCACTTGATTTTATACAATGTCTATTTTGTCATTACCTCAATATATTGTTTCGATATACCTGTATAAACTGTGGAAATAACCACATATACAGGGGAGGTTCTGTCAAAATTTCCAGAAAATTTAGGTCAATTTTAAACCTGTATAGATTTTACATTCTAGCTCACCTGGAGCTGTATGGGTAAAATATGGAAAGGTTGTAAAGTGTACTACAACTTTTGTACTCAACCCAACTTCTGGTTCTGACATTTCCTGTATGAAAATTTTGAATTTATACAGGAAGGTCAGCTGGAACAGACTGTGATTACTACTCCAGTTTTGAATTTCCTTGAACTATTAGAAGTTCGAAACCTTTTCATTGTTCAAGTATCTTTTCCACAGATGGCGGACTTGATGGTACACTTATCAAACGGATGGGTGTTCGTGATGTGTGCTCATCGAAAAGGTTTTCCGGAGTTGTTGATAGCACTGCTTCAACGGTTCGGATATAGCGACATACCGAGCTAATGGGGCAGGGATTTCGATGACGGATGTGTGACAAGATGCACCATCTATGTCGATGTGCCTGCTGGTCCTTCATATATTGGATGGGCTCCCTTCTCCATCCAGGTGAAAGGGGCTCAGTTGGAAGACACGTGGTGTTTTGGCACGAGTGTTGCAATTGCAAGGTTTTGCAAGCTTCATTTTTGTCATTTGGTTGGCACTCCGTGTGAGGACCGGAATCCACACATCCGAGGATCTCATTGGGTGGTGTCATGCGATGCGACACCCAACAGTATACAAGAATAGAATCAGAATAAAGTACAAGACCAAGTCTTTTATTTAATACACAGCGGAAGTTTTTACAATACTATAGGAAAAAGAAATATATATATATATATATATATATATATATATATATATATATATATATATATATATATATATATATATATATATATATATATATATATATCATAGCTACGCTCTCGGCACTAGCTATGCAAAAGCAAAGTTATCCATGCCTGGGATACTTTGCACTAGCAACACGCAAACTATGGCGGCGTGCAGGGTTCCCACTCGGCTGTACACCCTGGAGGGGGTGTTGCCTCATCGTCAAACCCATCTTCAACAGAGTAACCTGCAAAAACTCGTTAACTGCAAACGTGAGCATAAGGCTCAGCAAGACCTAACCGTCTCACTAGACAGATGCAAGGGGACACTAAACATAGGTAAGGAATAGCATAAATGACTCGCCTACAAGTGGATCCTTATAATCAAGTTTTAAGTAGCAAATGACATTCTCTGAGCACGGCACATCATGGGCTCCACAATCAAACAAGAAACGCTTTACCGATGATATGACATGCCCAAAGCACATAGTGCTATTACAGCTAAAGTATGGGGAAATTGAAAATCTTTAGTTATACTATCTCTAAACCATACAAGGTTGCAAAGTAATTATAATTCAATACCATATGACTTTTCTGACTTCTTTAGTATTTACTACGTCACCGCTCAGTGAACAAGTGGTACTCTATTACTGCGAGGGACAGTGATTGCAATCAGGACACACCCGGACAACACGACACATACGTCGTTCGGAAGTGTCAGCGAGCACACCTGTACCTACATAACACTTCAGTACTAGGCGTATATGGCCACCTTTCACAAGAAACTCGAATGCTGAGCCCGTCTCACCTCCGCAAACAGAAGGTCTCCGCACGGAACACCTCATGTGTCCGCCAACCGATTTACACCTTACTCTCCTCAACCCACCCCTATCGATGCTGAGTTAATGGGTCTCAACATCCCAGTTATCAAGTTACATCAGTTTATTGGATTCCATATGTCCATTATATTGCCGGTACAATTCAAGCTTGTCCGAAGGGGCTGCATACGGACGGGCCTTAATCGACACAGGCAGGGCTATGCGACCGAGACTCAATTCTCGCCGCTTCCTATCCATTCCCTGACCGGTCTCAATTTCATTATATTAAGCCATTTTCTATTCAACCAATCCTGTGAGATACATCTCTCGCGAGTAGATTCCAACTACTCTACTTCTACCGGATTTCCTATGCATTAGCAAAGCAGTTACTACAGGTCAAACTGTAACTCGTGCCAAATAAACCCTGGGATTTTTGGTCATGCATGTGGAGTATCATTCACCCTAAACGTAATGCACAATTCATATACTACTCATCATAGTGATAAAGCAAAAGTTTATAAACGACTTAAATGCAAACCGGGGCTTGCCTTGTTGCAGGTCAGGTTCTGAGTTAGAAATTGGAAGGTTCTCTTCCAAGGCTTCTGGCTCCTCCTCGACTTCGGTCACTATACGATATGCAGATAACATGGATATATAAATGACTTTGAAATTTAATTATTTTTAAGACCATAAATTAATTCATGGTGATCACTATATGACAGGGACCTTAATTGGCTTTGGAACTTCGATGGTAGATACTAGGGAATATGATCAAGGCTCTTGCAAAGAACAGGAGATGATCATAGCAGATTGTGGTCTCCGAAAGTATGGCAAGCAATCAACTTCCAAAAATTTCCGAGAGGAAACTGTAGCTTGAACCTAGCTAACAGTTGATAATCAAGATAGAGGGAGTGGTTCTGGTCTTAGCAAAATTTGTTTTCATAATTTTCTAAGCTGTGGGGAAGGAGTTATTGTATTTCTAATTCGGCAAGAATTTCTGGATTTACTTTATAATTGAGTTTCTAGACATTAAATCAATATTTAGTTTGTAACTGATTTAGGACTAGTATAGTAGGTTAATTAAATCCAAGATTTTAACAGGAGCTAGGGTATGACTAAAGGAAGACTCAGTCAAATTTTGGGACCTAATAAAGCAACCTAATAGCTGTGAAATTCAATAACTGAAAAAGTAAATTGAACTATACAGGGAGTTTAACAGGTGCTATGGCTCCCAAACTTTTCCTGATAATCAAGAATAGGACATTAAATTTTATGTGAATTTTGGGGATTTTTCCCGTGGATATCTTGTCTGGAAAAATTGCATTTGCATTAGGAAAGATTATTTTCTACAGAATTTAACTTTGAGTTTCACAGAACCTAATTGATATTGACAGAAACTAGAGCTCAAGTGCTTTCGAACAAAATTTGTTTGAAGATTTTTAGAATATCCTACAGAAAGTTATGGATTTTCTAAGTTGGAGCCTAATCTGGAATAAATTCCTAATTTGATTTAATTCGTGGGCCCCACTGTTTTGAAATGGACCAATAGTATTTAAACCACACGGGGGCCACAGATATCCACCGCGTAGCCACAGCAGATCCCGTGGCCACAACCGATCCGACGGGATTTACAGCCGCTGACACGCGGGACCCGCCGCGTCGTCTTCTACCTTCCGACGCGGGCGGCGCGGGGGTTCCCGCGGCGGTGCTCTCCGGCGAGCCTCGCCGGATTGGAGTTACTGGCCACCGCAGCCCCCATCCTTGGGCACCCGACCGTAAAATAATGCGCTGAGCACGATGGTGGGGTCGGGGATGTCTGCCGACGGTCGGAAACCACGGCGCACCGGCGGCGGCGGATGCTAGGGCCCCGGCCATGTCGGAACGGCCGCCCTGTGGCTAAAATCCGTTTAAAAAGGCTGGGAGGTTTCCTGGAATCATGAGGAATGCACGAGACATGCGCTATCGTCGTGTAACGGTCGGCAAAGTAGTCGTCGACGGCGACAGAGGCAACTTTTCACCGGCGGAGGGGAGAACTCGCGATTCTTGAGCTACACTCGATCATTTCCGGTGATTCCAGTTCGTGAGGATGCGCAAGAGAGCGTAGAAACCATTTGCTAGCAATCGGGAAGAGTGATTAAGCATGGAACTCTAATTGCATAAAATACCGAGCGTGTTCATAAGCTTCGGCCAAGAAAAAAACCTAGATAACTTGCTCGATATATGCGCAAACCAGGAATGGCTTCTACCGTTACGTAGAGCGTGTCCCGGCGCACCAGTTTGCTATGGGAGGCGAAGCACGGGACGGCATGCAGTGGCCTAGCAACGTGGAGCAGGGACAGCGCGGGGTGAATACGACGGCGACCCTCGGTATAGCCTCAAAATCATCGGCCAAACCGTCAACTATGCAACGAAAAGATCGACCCGGAAGATAGAGGAGGAATAGAGGAATCACCTAGCTGTTGGAAGCTTGGCGCGAGAGTGCTGCGGTTGGCCAGCAACGGGGCGCGCGGTGCCGGCGGTGGGAAGCTCGCGCGCGGGATGGAAATGGCGAAATTCGTCGACTCAGCGAGGTGGGAGGTGATAAGGGCGACTGGGAGTTGATAAGGGGGAGTCCAGGGCGCTATTTATAGGGTTCAACGGCGGTGGCGGGCTGGTGTCGCGCCGTGCATGCACGCCGTCGCGGTGGCGGGCGCAGCGTGCGCTGAAATGCGGCTGCACGTGGGCTGCTGACTGGTGGGTCCCGCCAGTCAGCCCCACAGCCACTGCACCTTTAGTAAATCACTTAAAAATAGTAAATGATCTCCAAAAATCATGAAACTTCAGGGATAAGTCAGGAAAATTGTGATGAACACAATGGTGGGTTTAGATCTTTATGTTCAAGTCTATATTTACCAGACTTTGAATTCGAATTTAAACTTGATTCAAATTCGTTGAGCGTCTCAAATAAAATAGCAAAGGAGTTCCTAAAATCTTGAAACTTTGCAAGCATGCTATTGAGGAATTTAGGAGCTCATGGAAAAATTTAGAGCCCTTAATTTGAATATTTGGTTTAGAGCTTATTAGGGCTTCATTGTGCATTGCTTACTAAATCTTATCCAAAAATTCTTATTCTTAAAAAGGTGAATAGAATATAATTTGGATTCATGGTGAAGTCTAATACCCATGTTAAAAGAATCTAACAAAGAGTGCAAGAAAAGTTTTGGATGGCATAGTTCATGTGCACCATTATATTGGATATCTAAAATAGTTGATCACAAAACCCATATGAACTTAACATGCCATAAAAGTGGGGTTTTACATTCCTCCCCCCTTAAAAGAATCTCGTCCCGAGATTACAAAAGAAGGTAAAGGAAAAAGGATCTATCGAACATATGCCGCTAACAAGTTCGGATAGTTCGTTCTAAGATACTCCTCGCTTTCCCACGTGGCTTCTTCCGCACTGTGGTTGCTCCACAAAACCTTATAGAAATGCAAGGTGCGACTTCTTGTGGTGCGAGTCTTTTCATCGATGATCTGAGTTGGATGCTCGGAATAAGTGAGATCTGGTTGGAGAGCTTCCAAATCCTCTATGCGGATATCAGCTGGAGCCTTAAGACATTTCCGCAATTGGGAAATGTGGAATACATTGTGGACGCCTGAAAGTGACGTTGGTAACTCCAATTGATATGCCACAGGTCCGCATCTTTCGATTATTGCGAATGGCCCAATAAAGCGGGGAGCTAGCTTCCCTTTTACCCCGAAGCGATTAATACCCTTCATAGGGGATACCCGGAGATAAACTTGATTTCCAACTTCGAAGTGAAGAGGTCGACGTCGTTTGTCCGCGTAGCTCTTCTGACGAGACTGAGCAACTTTGAGATTCGCCTGAATAGTGCGAACTCGATCCTCGGCTTCATTTACTAAGTCGATGCCGTACACTGCCCGTTCACCTGATTCGCACCAGTTCAAGGGTGTGCGACACTTTCGGCCATAGAGAGCTTCATATGGCGCCATCTGGATGCTAGCCTGGTAACCGTTGTTGTATGAAAACTCCGCCAAAGGTAGATGATCATCCCAGTTCTTGCCCTGGTGGATGGCACAGGCACGAAGCATGTCTTCTAGCACTTGATTCACCCGTTCGGTCTGACCATCGGTCTGAGGATGATAAGCCGAGCTCCGAATCAATTTTGTCCCCAGTGCATCGTGAAGATGCTCCCAGAATCGCGAAACAAATACAGCTCCACGATCTGAGATGATGGTACAGGGTACACCATGTAGACATATTATTCTGGAGATATAAATTTCCGCATATCGCCTCGCATCGTATGCCATGCTGACCGGTATGAAATGAGCCGATTTGGTCAATCGGTCAACGATCACCCAAATGGAGTCGTGTTTATGGAGAGTGGGAGGCAACCCAACAATGAAATCCATACTGATATCCTCCCATTTCCAAGCCGGTATGCTTAAAGGTTGAAGCTGTCCAGCTGCCTTCATATGGTCGGCCTTTACTCGCCGACACGTATCACACTCGGTCACGTATTTAGCTACTTCTCTCTTCATCCGAGTCCACCAGAATTTCTTCTTCAAATCTTGGTACATCTTGTTGCTTCCCGGATGAATGGAATACTTGGACAAATGAGCTTCGTCCAGTATCTTCTTTCTAAGTCCCATGTTTCGGGGTACTACTATACGGTCGTTAAACCAGATGGTACCCTCTTTGTCACAATGGAAACATTTCATTTCCCCCTTTATCATTCTTTGTCGAATATGCGACATTCCTATGTCTTCCTGCTGAGCTGCTACAATATCCTCCCTGATGGTAGGGATGAGAGCTAGGTTGTAGAGTGCTGCATATGGAACCAAGTAAAGACTCTGTCCTTCTTCACCTTCCATTGAGGTGAGGGAAAGATTGTTGACATGGGACTTGCGGCTCAGTGCATCGGCGACTACATTCGCCTTGCCTGGATGGTAGTGGATCTCAATCTCATAATCCTTGATCAATTCTAACCATCGCATTTGTCGCATATTCAAATCCTTTTGGGTGAAGATGTATTTTAAGCTTTTGTGATCAGTGTAGAGGTGTACTAAATTACCCAGTAGATAATGCCTCCACATCTTCAATGCTAGCACCACAGCAGCAAGTTCAAGATCATGAGTTGGGTAATGCTGCTCATGATTCCGAAGCTGCCGTGATCCATACGCGATCACTCTTCGCTCCTGCATCAACACACAACCCAAACCAATCCCAGATGCGTCGCAAAAGACATCAAATGCTTTGGTCGTGTCAGGTTGGGCTAAAACTGGTGCCGTGGTGATGTGTTTCACTAATGCTTTGAAACCTGTCTCACATGCCTCGGTCCATACATACTTCTGCCCTTTCTTCAGAAGTTCTGTCATTGGTTTAGCTATCCTGGAGAAATTTGGGATGAACCTCCGGTAATATCCAGCTAAACCCAGGAAACTTCGGATTTCATGTACAGACTTTGGAGACTCCCATTTAAGGACTTGGTGGATCTTACTTGGATCAACTGCAATCCCTTCTGCTGATATGACGTGCCCTAAAAATGGCACCTGGTTGATCCAGAATTCACACTTGCTGAACTTAGCATACAGCTGATGGTCCCGTAATCGCTGAAGCACAATATGCATGTGTTGAGCATGTTCTTCTTCGGATTTTGAATACACAAGTATGTCATCAATGAAGACCACGACAAACTTGTCCAATTCCGGCATGAATACTGAGTTCATGAGATACATGAAATGAGCCGGGGCGTTGGTTAATCCGAAGGACATAACCAGATACTCATACAGTCCATACCTTGTTGAGAATGCTGTCTTGGATATATCTTCTGGTCGGATTCTAATTTGATGATAACCAGAACGAAGATCCATCTTCGAAAACACTTTAGCACCCACCAATTGATCGAAAAGAATATCAATGCGCGGTAGTGGATACTTGTTCTTGATGGTGACAGCATTAAGTGGACGATAGTCTACACACAGCCTCAAGGTCTTATCTTTCTTTTCTACAAATAGTGCAGAACAACCCCATGGTGATGAACTTGGACGAATAAAACCTTTGCTCTCAAGTTCAGTTAATTGTTCCTTCAGTTCTGCAAGTTCCTTGGGTGCCATCTTGTAGGGTGGTCTTGAAATTGGCACTGTTCTTGGTGCAAGTTCAATCTTGAACTCTATATCTCTCTCTGGGGGCATACCAGGAAGATCTTCAGGAAACACATCGGGGTATTCACATACTACCGGAATATCCTCTAGTTCCATAACCTCGGTATTGAGAATAGATGGTTCCAATGGAATGATGTTCTTAAGATTGAGAACTTGGGGTCGATGGAGTGGAGAGTTTAGATAAATCTTTCTAGGAATGATATCAAGAATAGCACCATGGTACTGCAACCATGCCATACCTAAGATGATATCTAGCTTTTGATGTTCTAATATCAGAAATGAAGTAAGATATATGGTCCCATCTAGGCTAAGTGGGATTCCAGGAACCAATTTATTTGTTACCGTTTTCCCGGCTGGAGTGCTAATCACATATGGAGTTTTTGTGGGGATTATTGGTAATTGGCTGTTGAGGACAAAAGATTTACTAATAACATTATGCGAAGCTCCGGAGTCAAAGAGTATGACTACGGGTTGATCGAAGATAGAGAACGTACCCGTGAGCACGGGTGCGCCTTCCGGAACGTCCTCGATGGCGAGGTGGTGGACGTTGCCGAGTCTGGTGGCTAGCTTCTTGGGCTGGTTGCGGGGTTGGTTGGCCCCCTGGTAAGATGATTGCCCTCTGCCTTGTCGATCCTGAGGGCAGTCCTTGGCGAAATGTCCCGTACGCCCACACGTGAAACACGTGTACGGGGTTTGGCCAGTACGAATGGGAGGACGAAATCCCGGTGCACGTGGTGTAGGTGGGAGTGCACGTGGGATCATTCCCTGCTGCTGTTGTGGCCGAAATCCGCCGTTGTTGAACTGACGACCACGGAACATTGGTGGTCGCGGTGGCGGCTGCCACCTCTGGCCGGATGGTGATCGATACACCATACGGTACTTCTGAGGAGTACCACCTCCGCTGCTCTGCGGAGCACCCCTCTTCTTTTTATCGGAGGACAGCTCGCGCGTGGCGTCCTCCTGCATTATGGCAGCATTGACGATGTCGTTGAAGTTGCCGCGGTTGAATAGGACCAGCTTGTCCTTCAACTTGGAGTTCAAACCCTTGTAGAAGCATTCACGCTTCCGATCCTCGGTATTCACTTGGTCCTGAGCATATTGGGCCAAGTGATTGAATGCTTTGGAGTACTCGTATGCACTCCTTCCTCCCTGTCTTAGCTCCAAGAACTTTTGAAGCTTCCTCCTCATAATTCCGGGAGGAACATGGTAGGCGCGGAACGCCTCCCGGAACTCGGCCCAGCTTATGACATGGCCGGCGGGGCGTGCTGCAAGGTAATTGGCCCACCATGCGCCGGCAGACCCCTGGAGTTGTTGTGCTGCAAACAGCGCTTTTTGCGGCTCGGTTATGTTGAGTAAACCGAACTTCCCTTCAATGGAGCGGAGCCAATTGTCCACCTCCAAAGGTTCCTCGGCCTCCCTGAAGATCGGTGGATGCGTCGATGCGAAATCAGAGTAGGAACTCTGATATTGATGATGCGGTCCATCATCCTGTCGTCCCCCTCGACGGGACGAGTGCTGCACCAACGTCCGCAGTAACTCGGTTTGCTCGTCGCGCGAGCCGAGCACTGCAGCGAGAACCTCCGCGAGACTCCTGGGGAGTGTGGTTGGAGGTGGTGGAGGTGGTTGCGTCTGAGGCGTATTCTGCCCCGGGGGTGGTGTGTCATCCCCCTGTCCTCCACTAGATCCTCCCACCTCTGAGGCTGCACGAGTACGCACCATACTGCAATACAATGATTAACACGGTAAGTCCCATTGCCTCAAGTTCATCCTCCCTTAGAAATGCGGTAGATAACAATAGACGATGCATAACATTTACATATATTGATAAAGCACAAACTTTATACAAAATATATCATCTCATGACCAAGTTTACAGTAGTAAACCCAAAATGATGGACTCCCTTTATGGAAATACATCTCTACCATACTTGGTCTTCCTGATATGTCATACTCATCTAATTATCTAGACATCACTACCATTATTCTTAATATGACACAAACATGGTCACAAAAGAGAACTAGCAACCATTTAACCATATGTTGCCCTGTGTTGGCGGAAGTGCTACCACATCTCACTTCAATACGCCCTACTCGACGTATTCAAGTTCCTCTGGGTCTTCTTCTTCCTCTTCATTTACAGGGCTAGGCACCACTGATACGGGTGCTGGAGTAGAAGTTGATACATCATTCAACATCAACGTCTTCTTGGCAGCCATAGCTTGCCAATCTGCCTGTATCATAAACATCCCCCAGGCCTCATTCTCCTGCTGAGCCTGTTCACAGCTGGTCTTCCAGCTCTGAGCCTGCATCCTGGACTTATCCCGGTCCACAGTCACTGCGTTCAACTGAGTGTCCCGATGGTGTCCATAATGTAGGCTTGCCCCTAACTCAGTCTCCATTTCTAGAGTGTCCTGGCGAGACGCGGCTAAATCCCTTACAGCGTCATGCCATTGATTCTCCCTGATATTCAAACGATGGTTGAGAGGAGCTATCATATCCCTAAGTCCGACATTTGCCCACTCAAAATGATCTGCTCTAGCCATGGCTTGCTTCAGATTGTCCGTCAATTCTTTTATGCATCCCCTTTGATTTCCCTTCTCGCGATGGGATGCTGCTGCATACATCGCTAAAGCAGTCGTGGAAGTTTCACCATGATTTTCTACCTCCATAAGCAAACGGGTTGCCCACGCTTCGGAAGCCCTGCCGGTAACTGGAAAGAATTCATATGGAGTACCCACCAGACTATTGCCATGGAGTTTGCAGAATCTCCCGATGGCAACACTTGCGGCGTAGCTCCACGTTTCTTCCAATATTAACCCTTTAACCTTGATGGAGAATGGAGCCCATCCGAGACGCGGTGGACCCGCAGGCACATCAACATAGATGGTGCAACTCCACATACCGCTTTCCTGGAATTTCTTGCCCCAATATTTAGGCCACTCCCGGTAGCCAAATTGGCGAAGCAATTTCACAAACACGTCCGGAAAACCGGCGTGCCCGATACACGTTGAGAACACCCATCCATTTGGTAACTGAATTCTGGGTGCTGCCATCTGTGGACAAGCATACCAGGATATCAATACACGGTATAAGTATTCAACTTAATCACTGATAAGTTTGGATCAAAGAAACTATCCATTATCAAATGATCCAAGAAAGCTGCAAACTGGAAGTGATCACAGTTCGGTTCCAGCCGACCTGTCTGCATTAACCCGTAAGTTTCATACAGAAGAAGTCAGAACTAAACTTTATGTTGAATACAAAAATTGTAGTACACTTCAAAACCTTTCCAGATTGTACTCATACAGCCACTGTTGAACTAGTATGAACAATCTATACCGGTTTTGAGTTGACTCAAGGGTTCTGGAAATTTCGACAGAACCTCACCTGTCTATGGGCTTATCTCCACATTCTATACAGGTTTATCATGATAAGATATTGAGGTAATGTCAAAATAAACATTGAGTAACATCGTGTTAACAATCCAGAACTAAAGAAGTCCCACCACGAAAAACCTTGTCCTGTAGTTATTATGCATCAATTCACAATTATGTGCAAACTGTTCCAAGTTCTGGACTGCAGGAACCAAATTTGCGACAAATGGAATTAGGCATAGCTATACCTAGATTCAGGTCAGGAGCGATAAATAAAGTTGATAGATGACTTCCTAAGCTTTCCAGAAATGTATATGTGTAACCATATAACTGTTCTGGATTAGGAGTTATAACTATCCAAACTTAACAGTAAAACTGACTGGTTTGCATCAGCAGTCATGCAGTTCACTGTGCTGACTTCCCAATTTGGTTAAACTCCAATTAAAATCAGGAAAGACTCCCCATAACAAACTCGTAAATATCCACCTACCCTTCTCAAACATATATCCCAATAAGGTAGTGGATTTTTCTACAGTGAGTTATGGCAAGAATACAGAAACGGGTACAAAGGTGGGTTCATATGGAGTAATTACAGTAAAACCCAGTTTTCAACAGATTAACAAGCTTTTCTGTCTTTATGGTCAACAGAAAAGTTGGAGAGGCCTTCACGGGCTTTCCATCTATGTAGGATACTCTTATGTTATCTAATTGCTAACCAAGATTACAACCTGGCGAAGTTGAGCCACTTCAACCAGAAAGCAAGAATCTTGGTTCTATCTACCTTATCAAGTCGAGCCCGAAATTACCAGTATCTGATAGTCGGACTTTCTCAAAACACAATGCAACCATTCTGTCAGTGGGGAGGGTCTAGTATCATGTTTGATACTGACGGTACTACGTGCCTCACGAAAGGAAATTCTATCCGGTACATCCGGTTACGTCTATAGGTGGTTCCTATATCGTTCTCTCGCAAACGGTTTCTACACGGTCCTCTACCGAAACTAGTATCCCTGCAGAAAGCAAACAATCCCCTGGCACAGGCACGCCGTACGGCGGCAGGGAAACAGAACAGGTAACCACAATATACAATTATATTTGAAAGTAAAAGCATACGACTCTGGAGTGAGTCGCCCTCGAGCGAGGTCATGCCTCGAGGTACATGGCTGTAAATACGTCTGTTCAGCAAAGACTCCCGTACGATCCGGCTTATACACGCTCGGGCATACGTGTTCGCATGTTCTCATAGATATGAGAACACACTATCGGGTTACATACCACCCGACGGGGTTTCCCTCTAACTTTGTGTCACGCTGGGGTACCGCGTGTCATATGTTCTCAGAAACATGGAAAGTTTCAAAGACTCATATTGACTTTCCGTGCCAAGCCACGGAAATTTCACATACCACCTCTCGTATGCTGAGCTTACCGAGATTGATCCGCTCTCGGTAGCGTACCTTACCTCTTACCTGATGTCGGAGCGTCGTTACAGAATATAATAACACATAGTTAGTTTACCACCTTTATAACTTATACTAGTAATACTCCTTATAAAGGCATATATAACTAATTCCTCACTCAAGTTCCTAATTTTTGAAAATATGTTCTTTTCCGGTACACTGTTCCCAATGAAGCTCTGATACCATGTCTGTGAGGACCGGAATCCACACATCCGAGGATCTCATTGGGTGGTGTCGTGCGATGCGACACCCAACAGTATACAAGAATAGAATCAGAATAAAGTACAAGACCAAGTCTTTTATTTAATACACAGCGGAAGTTTTTACAATACTATAGGAAAAAGAAATATATATATATATATATATATATATATATATATATATATATATATATCATAGCTACGCTCTCGGCACTAGCTATGCAAAAGCAAAGTTATCCATGCCTGGGATACTTTGCACTAGCAACACGCAAACTATGGCGGCGTGCAGGGTTCCCACTCGGCTGTACACCCTGGAGGGGGTGTTGCCTCATCGTCAAACCCATCTTCAACAGAGTAACCTGCAAAAACTCGTTAACTGCAAACGTGAGCATAAGGCTCAGCAAGACTTAACCGTCTCACTAGACAGATGCAAGGGGACACTAAACATAGGTAAGGAATAGCATAAATGACTCGCCTACAAGTGGATCCTTATAATCAAGTTTTAAGTAGCAAATGACATTCTCTGAGCACGGCACATCATGGGCTCCACAATCAAACAAGAAACGCTTTACCGATGATATGACATGCCCAAAGCACATAGTGCTATTACAGCTAAAGTATGGGGAAATTGAAAATCTTTAGTTATACTATCTCTAAACCATACAAGGTTGCAAAGTAATTATAATTCAATACCATATGACTTTTCTGACTTCTTTAGTATTTACTACGTCACCGCTCAGTGAACAAGTGGTACTCTATTACTGCGAGGGACAGTGATTGCAATCAGGACACACCCGGACAACACGACACATACGTCGTTCGGAAGTGTCAGCGAGCACACCTGTACCTACATAACACTTCAGTACTAGGCGTATATGGCCACCTTTCACAAGAAACTCGAATGCTGAGCCCGTCTCACCTCCGCAAACAGAAGGTCTCCGCACGGAACACCTCATGTGTCCGCCGTCCGATTTACACCTTACTGTCCTCAACCCACCCCTATCGATGGTGAGATAATGGGTCTTAACATCCCAGTTATCAAGTTACATCAGTTTATTGGATTCCATATGTCCATTATATTGCCGGTACAATTCAAGCTTGTCCGAAGGGGCTGCATACGGACGGGCCTTAATCGACACAGGCAGGGCTATGCGACCGAGACTCAATTCTCGCCGCTTCCTATCCATTCCCTGCCCGGTCTCAATTTCATTATATTAAGCCATTTTCTATTCAACCAATCCTGTGAGATACATCTCTCGCGAGTAGATTCCAACTACTCGACTTCTACCGGATTTCCTATGCATTAGCAAAGCAGTTACTACAGGTCAAACTGTAACTCGTGCCAAATAAATCCTGGGATTTTTGGTCATGCATGTGGAGTATCATTCACCCTAAACGTAATGCACAATTCATATACTACTCATCATAGTGATAAAGCAAAAGTTTATAAACGACTTAAATGCAAACCGGGGCTTGCCTTGTTGCAGGTCAGGTTCTGAGTTAGAAATTGGAAGGTTCTCTTCCAAGGCTTCTGGCTCCTCCTCGACTTCGGTCACTATACGATATGCAGATAACATGGATATATAAATGACTTTGAAATTTAATTATTTTTAAGACCATAAATTAATTCATGGTGATCACTATATGACAGGGACCTTAATTGGCTTTGGAACTTCGATGGTAGATACTAGGGAATATGATCAAGGCTCTTGCAAAGAACAGGAGATGATCATAGCAGATTGTGGTCTCCGAAAGTATGGCAAGCAATCAACTTCCAAAATTTTCCGAGAGGAAACTGTAGCTTGAACCTAGCTAACAGTTGATAATCAAGATAGAGGGAGTGGTTCTGGTCTTAGCAAAATTTGTTTTCATAATTTTCTAAGCTGTGGGGAAGGAGTTATTGTATTTCTAATTCGGCAAGAATTTCTGGATTTACTTTATAATTGAGTTTCTAGACATTAAATCAATATTTAGTTTGTAACTGATTTAGGACTAGTATAGTAGGTTAATTAAATCCAAGATTTTAACAGGAGCTAGGGTATGACTAAAGGAAGACTCAGTCAAATTTTGGGACCTAATAAAGCAACCTAATAGCTGTGAAAATTCAATAACTGAAAACGTAAATTGAAATATACAGGAAGTTTAACAGGTGCTATGGCTCCCAAACTTTTCCTGGTAATCAAGAATAGGTCAATAAATGTTATGTGAATTTTGGGGATTTTTCCCGTGGATATCTTGTCTGGAAAAATTGCATTTGCATTAGGAAAGATTATTTTCTACAGAATTTAACTTTGAGTTTCACAGAACCTAATTGGTATTTACAGAAACTAGAGCTCAAGTGCTTTCGAACAAAATTTGTTTGAAGATTTTCGGAATATCCTACAGAAAGTTATGGATTTTCTAAGTTGGAGCCTAATCTGGAATAAATTCCTAATTTGATTTAATTCGTGGGCCCCACTGTTTTGAAATGGACCAATAGTATTTAAACCACACGGGGGCCACAGATATCCACCGCGTAGCCACAGAAGATCCCGTGGCCACAACCGATCCGACGGGATTTACAGCCGCTGACACGCGGGACCCGCCGCGTCGTCTTCTACCTTCCGACGCGGGCGGCGCGGGGGTTCCCGCGGCGGTGCTCTCCGGCGAGCCTCGCCGGATTGGAGTTACTGGCCACCGCAGCCCCATCCTTGGGCACCCGACCGTAAAATAATGCGCTGAGCACGATGGTGGGGTCGGGGATGTCTGCCGACGGTCGGAAACCACGGCGCACCGGCGGCGGCGGATGCTAGGGCCCTGGCCATGTCGGAACGGCCGCCCTGTGGCTAAAATCCGTTTAAAAAGGCTGGGAAGTTTCCTGGAATCATGAGGAACGCGCGAGACATGCGCTATCGTCGTGTAACGGTCGGCAAAGTAGTCGTCGACGGCGACAGAGGCAACTTTTCACCGGCGGAGGGGAGAACTCGCGATTCTTGAGCTACACTCGATCATTTCTGGTGATTCCAGTTCGTGAGGATGCGCAAGAGAGCGTAGAAACCATTTGCTAGCAATCGGGAAGAGTGATTAAGCATGGAACTCTAATTGCATAAAATACCGAGCGTGTTCATAAGCTTCGGCCAAGAATAAAACCTAGCTAACTTGCTCGATATATGCGCAAACCAGGAATGGCTTCTACCGTTACGTAGAGCGTGTCCCGGCGCACCAGTTTGCTATTGGAGGCGAAGCACGGGACGGCATGCAGTGGCCTAGCAACGTGGAGCAGGGACAGCGCGGGGTGAATACGACGGCGACCCTCGGTATAGCCTCAAAATCATCGGCCAAACCGTCAACTATGCAACGAAAAGATCGACCCGGAAGATAGAGGAGGAAGAGAGGAATCACCTAGCTGTTGGAAGCTTGGCGCGAGAGTGCTGCGGTTGGCCAGCAACGGGCGCGCGGTGCCGGCGGTGGGAAGCTCGCGCACGGGATGGAAATGGCGAAATTCGTCGACTCAGCGAGGTGGGAGGTGATAAGGGCGACTGGGAGTTGATAAGGGGGAGTCCAGGGCGCTATTTATAGGGTTCAACGGCGGTGGCGGGCTGGTGTCGCGCCGTGCATGCACGCCGTCGCGGTGGCGGGCGCAGCGTGCGCTGAAATGTAGCTGCACGTGGGCTGCTGACTGGTGGGTCCCGCCAGTCAGCCCCACAGCCACTGCACCTTTAGTAAATCACTTAAAAATAGTAAATGATCTCCAAAAATCATGAAACTTCAGGGATAAGTCAGGAAAATTGTGATGAACACAATGGTGGGTTTAGATCTTTATGTTCAAGTCTATATTTACCAGACTTTGAATTCGAATTTAAACTTGATTCAAATTCGTTGAGCGTCTCAAATAAAATAGCAAAGGAGTTCCTAAAATCTTGAAACTTTGCAAGCATGCTATTGAGGAATTTAGGAGCTCATGGAAAAATTTAGAGCCCTTAATTTGAATATTTGGTTTAGAGCTTATTAGGGCTTCATTGTGCATTGCTTACTAAATCTTATCCAAAAATTCTTATTCTTAAAAAGGTGAATAGAATATAATTTGGATTCATGGTGAAGTCTAATACCCATGTTAAAAGAATCTAACAAAGAGTGCAAGAAAAGTTTTGGATGGCATAGTTCATGTGCACCATTATATTGGATATCTAAAATAGTTGATCACAAAACCCATATGAACTTAACATGCCATAAAAGTGGGGTTTTACACTCCGTTCGCGCTCTTTCCAGTCGATGGTAGAGCTAGTGAGGAGTGGGCGATTCGAATGAGTGCAGATTATGGCCTTCATGGAGAGGTACCCAAGATAATCTTGGCATTATATGCAGCAGCACCGTGTCAAGTGAGCGTTACACAACATCTTAGCGTTGAAGGGTTGCTGGGTGATCTGAAACAAGCTTTGATTCGAGGAGATCATTTTGGGTGGGCCAATGACTCACTTAGAGCCATGATTGCTCTTCTCAATTGACGTTTAAACGTTAGGGAGAATCAGTGGCACCGAGCTGTTCACGACCTATCGGAAGCTCGCCAGGAAGTGCGCGGCGCAGAAAACGCATTGGAGGCTAGTCAACTTGAGGTACAACTGCTGGATGATCAGTTGAGTACGGTGACTAAAGAACGGGATCAATCCAGGGAGGAGACTAAGGATTGGAAAGCCAGTTGCGAGCATGCACAAAAGGAACTGGAAGACTATAAGAGGTTTCTTCTATAGGCTGATGTGCAATCATTAGTTGCCGTGACATCATCGGTGGCGGGTGAGGCAGCAACTCCTGCTCAAGCCCCCGCACCTGTGGCACCAATTTCTGAGGAAGTGGATGAAGAAGATCCTGAGATACTCGTGTACGTCGAATAGGACGTATCGGAGTAGGATGGGGCAACACTCCTGCCATCACGGGGCAACATATAGTTTAGATGTTGCTCGTGTTTATTTTATGGCCATGTTTGTGTCATATTATAAAAAGTAGTGCGTATGTATAAGATGAAAAGGTGTGTATGACGTCTCATGGGGAACAAGTATGGTAGAGATGCACTTCCGTAGTGGGAGTCCGTCATTTTGGAGTTCACTACTGTAAACTTGGTCATGAGATAATATATCTTGTATAAAGTTTGTACTTTATCAATATATGTGAATGTTAGGCACTTATTCCCTTATCAATATTCGCACTACTGTAATATGAAATGGATGAAGGAAAAGCAAACATGTTGCTGATTTTAAATCATTGGGATGCAGAATGGTGCGTACGCATTCGACGACTGAGATGGGAGGTTCAAGTCATGGTCGTGAGGACGAATCTTTGACCCAGAAGCAAGCTGCGACACCGCAACAACAAGTTCCACCACCACCACCTCCTGAACTTTCGAGGAGTCTAGCAGAGGTTTTCGTCGCAGTGCTCGATTCGCGCGACAAGCAAACCGAGTTGTTGTGGACCTTGGTTCAACATTCGTCCCGTCATGGGGGGCGACCAGATGCGTGTCCACGACAACCCTCTCCGAGTTCATACTCGGACTTCATGTCAACGCACCCACCGGTCTTCATGGAGGCCAATGAATCGTCGGAGGCAGACAACTGGCTCCGCTCTATCGAAGGAAAGTTCGGTTTGCTGCGAACGTCCGAACAGTAGAAGACCCTGTTCGCGGCACAATAGTTGCAGGGATCTGCTAGAGCGTGGTGGGCGAATTACCTTGCCACGTGACCAACAGACTATGTTGTGAGCTGGGAGGAATTCCGGGAGGCGTTCCGCACCTATCATATACCTCACGGGATCATGAG
The DNA here is from genome assembly GCA_036927565.1 of Tuctoria greenei. Classification (NCBI taxonomy): domain Eukaryota; kingdom Viridiplantae; phylum Streptophyta; class Magnoliopsida; order Poales; family Poaceae; genus Tuctoria; species Tuctoria greenei. The sequence continues at coordinate 79,469,669 of JAYESD010000009.1, read as the reverse complement.
GAAGAAGCTTCAAGAGTTCTTGGAGCAAAAGCAAGGAGGAAGGAGTGCTTATGAGTACTCCAAGGTATTCAACCAATTGGCCAATTATGCTCAGTACCAAGTGAGTACTAAAGATAGGAAGCGTGAGTGCTTCTACCGGGGTCTGAACCCCAAGATGAAGGACAAGCTTGCCTTGTTCAACAACGGCAGCTTCAACAACATTGTCAACACTGCGATCGTTCAGGAGGACGCTACTTGGGAGCTATTCTCTGGCAAGAAGAAAAGGAGTGCTCCGCAGAGCAGCAGAAGTGGTGCTCCTCAGAAGTACCAAATGGTGTATAGATCACCATCTGGCCAGAGGTGGCAGCTGCCATCGCGACCACCAATGTTACGTGGTGGCCAGTTCAACAACGTCGACTTCTGTCCATAGCAGCAGCAGGGGATGTTTCCGCGTGCACTTCCACCTCCACAGCGTGCACCAAGGTTGTCCTCCTTTCTGTGTCGGTCAGACACCGTACACGTGTTTCACGTGTGGTTGTACGGGGCACTTCACCAAGGACTGCCTGCAGTACAGGCAAGGCGGGGGACAGTCTTCGTACCAGGGGACAAACCAGCCCCGCAACCAGCCCAAGAAGCCAGCTACCAGAACTGGCAACGTCCACCACCTCGCCATCGAGGACGTTCCAGAAGGCGCACCCGTACTCACGGGTACGTTCTCTCTCCTTGGTCATCACGTAGTCATTCTCTTTGACTCCGGTGCTTCCCACAACTTTATTAGCAAGTCTTACGTCATTAAATATCAGTTGCCTATCATTCCCACAAAAACCCCATATATGATTTGTTCTCCGGGTGGGAAAGTAGTAGCAGATGAGATGATCCATAGGGTACCTCTTAATCTGGGTGGGAGCATATACCCTACCTCTCTTATATTACTGGAGCATCAGAAGTTAGATGTCATCTTAGGGATGGCATTGTTGCAATACAATGGTGCTATTATTGACATCGTTCCTCGAAGAGTATATCTGAATTCTCCACTCCATCCTCCCCAAACTCTCATTCTTGAGGGTATCATCTGAGTGACTCCAACTACTTACAACACCGAGGCCTTTAAACTTGAGGATATTCCATTGGTATGTGAGTATCCAGATGTATTTCCCGAGGATCTTCCTGGTATGCCACCAGAAAGAGATGTCGAGTCTAAGATTAAACTTGTACTGGGAACAGTGCCGATCTTGAGGAATCCATATAAGATGGCACATAAGGAATTTGTAGAACTGAAGGAGCAGCTAAAGGAACTTATGGACAAGGGTTTCATTCGTCCAAGTTCATCACCTTGGGGTTGTTCTGCATTGTTCATGGAGAAGAATGATAAGACATTGAGACTATGTGTGGACTATCGTCTACTCAATGCTGCCACAATCATGAATAAGTATCCACTACCAGGTATCGATATTTTGTTCGATCAATTGGTGGGTGCTAAGGTATTCTCAAAGATGGATCTTCGTTCTGAGTATCATCAGATCCGGATTTGACCAGAGGATATACCTAAAACGGCATTCTCGACGAGGTATGGATTGTATGAGTACCTTGTCATGTCCTGTGGATTGACCAATGTACCGACTCATTTCATGTATCTCATGAATTCGGTGTTCATGCTGGAGTTGGACAAGTTTGTCATGGTCTTCATCGATGACATCCTTGTGTACTCAAAATCTGAAGAAGAACATGCTCAACATTTGCGCGTCGTGCTTCAACGATTGCGAGACCACAAGTTGTATACTAAGTTCAGCAAATGTGAGTTCTAGATCAGTCAAGTGCAATTTCTAGGGCACATCATCTCTGCCAGGGGCATTGCAGATGATCCAAGCAAGATTAAACAAGTACTCAAATGGGAGTCTCCGAATTCTATACATGAAGTTCGGAGCTTCCTGGGTTTAGTAGGATATTACCGGAGGTTCATTCAAAGTTTCTCCAAGATAGCTAAACCTATGACAGAACTTCTGAGACAGGGAAGAAGTATGTATGGACGAAGGAACGTGAGGAAGGTTTTCAAGCATTAGTGAAACACCTCACGATGGCACCGGTATTGGCCCAACCGAACACAACCAAGTCATTTGATGTTTATTGTGATGCATCTGGGATTGGTTTGGGCTGTGTATTAATGCAAGACATAAGGGTGATCGCTTATCAATCATGGCAGCTTCGGACCCATGAGCAGCATTATCCGACTCATGATCTTGAGCTCGCTGCTGTGGTACTTGCATTGAAGATGTGGAGACACTATCTATTGGGCCACCTAGTGCATCTCTACACCGATCACAAAATCTTGAAGTACATCTTCACCCAGGACTTGAATATGCGACAGCGAAGATGGTTGGAATTGATATAAGACTATGAGATTGAGATCCACTACCATCCTGGCAAGGCGAATGTAGTTGCAGATGCGCTGAGTCGCAAGTCCCATGTCAATAATCTTTCCATCACCTAGATAGAAGAAGAAGAGTCGAGTCTCTACTCTTGGTTCCATATGGGGCGCTCTACAATCTAGCACTCATTCCTACCATAAGAGAAGATATTGTAGAGGCTCAGAGGGAAGACAAGGGCATGTTGCACATTCGCCGAAGAATGAATAAGGGGGAGATGAAGTTTTTTCGATGTGACGATAATGGTACAATCTGGTTCAAGGAACACATCGTGGTGCCCCATGATATGGAACTTTGGAAGAAGATATTGGACGAAGCTCATTTGTCCAAGTATTCTATTCATCCGGGAAGTAACAAAATGTACCAGGACTTGAAGAAGAAATTTTGGTGGTCCCGGATGAAGCGTGAAATAACAAAGTATATATCAGAATGTGATACATGTCGGCGTGTGAAAGCCGATCATTTGAGGATAGCCGGACAGCTACAACCTTTAAGCATACCGGCCTTGAAATGGGAGGACATCAGCATGGACTTCATCGTTGGTTTGCCTCTCACATTCCGTAAGCATGATTCCATTTGGGTGATAGTTGATCGATTGACCAAGTCAGCTCATTTTATACCTGTCAATATCAACTACCATGCACCGATGTACGCAGAGTTGTATATTTCTAGAATCATGTGCTTACAAGGAGTACCCCGCACCATCATATCAGATCGTGGAGCCGTTTTTGTTGCTCGATTTTGGGAGCAGCTCCACGCATCATTGGGTACTATGTTGATTCGAACCTCAGCTTACCATTCTCAGACTGATGGTCAAACGGAGCAAGTAAACCAAGTGCTAGAAAATATGCCCCGTGCCTGTGCCATCCACCATGGTGAGAATTGGGATGATCATCTACCATTGGTGGAGTTTTCATACAACAATGGTTATCAGGCTAGCATCCAAATGGCACCATATGAAGCTCTTTATGGCTAGAAGTGTCGCAGACCTTTGAACTGGTGTGAGTCTAGTGAACGAGTGATATATGTTATCGACTTGGTGAATGAAGCCGAAGAACGAGTTATTCAAGCCAATCTCAAGGCTGCCCAGTCTCGTAAGAAAAGATATGTGGACAAACGGCGTTGACCCCTTCACTTCGATGTCGAGGATCACATTTATCTTCATTTATCTTCAATGAAAGGGATTCATCGCTTCAGAGTAAAGGGGAATCTAGCTCCATGCTTCATTGGGCTGTTGACAATAATTGAACAATGCGGACCTGTGGCCTATCGTCTAGAGCTACCAGCTTCACTTTAAGGGGCCACAATGTGTTTCACATTTCACAGTTGCGGAAATGTCTCAAGGCCCCAGATGACGTCCGTATGGAGGATTTGGAAGCTCTCCAACCAGATCTTACTTACTCTGAGCATCCAACCCTTCGATGAGAAGACTCGCACCACAAGAAGCCGCACCTTGCATTTCTACAAGGTCTTGTGGGGCAACCACACCGCTGAAGAAGCAACGTGGGAAAGCGAGGAATACCTCAGAACAAACTATCCAGACTTGTTAGCGGCATATTTTCATTAGATATTTTCTTTTATCCTTCCTATTGTAATCTCGGGACGAGATTCTTTTAAGGGGGAGGAATGTAAAATCCCAACTTTTCCTTAATATGAAGTTCAGTTACCAGTTTGTTTTCAACCATAGTAAAGATTAATTATGGTTGTACACATGAACTTGATATCATCAAGAATATTTCTTTCCCTCATACTTAAATTTTTTTTTAACATAAGGGATAGACTTCACCAATGACCCTAGGATAATTCAAGTGATGTTCCTGCAAATTTTGGATTTTATTGAATGGATTTTGCTAGGGCAAAACACTATGCAGTACTAAATATATTCAAATTAATTTGAATATAGCACTGTACATTTAGGCCCTATCAAAATATTCAAATCCGAGGCTATACATTTTTCCATGGCCTCATATTATTCAAAATAGACTTCCTGCCAAGTTTCAAGATTTGTGAATTCCATTTGCTATTTTATTTGAGACACTTAGCAAATTCAAGCCATATTTAATTTCAAATTTTGAATTCTATTCAAATTTAATTGAACGTAAAATTTGAAAACACCATCATGATCAGCATGACTTGATTGACTTATCCATGAAGTTTCATAATTTTTGAAGCTCATTTGCTATTTAATTCAGTGAATCCATTGAATTTCATTCAAATTCAAATTTGAATTTGAATTCCAATTGAAACTTGTCCATATTTGAAATCCAATTTCAGAATATTTATCTCCATATTTAACTTAGTCTCTCCACAAAAATCTAGGATTTTTGGATCAATTTTGGTAAGGAATTGAAGTTTCAGAGAGATAGACTTGGAGAGGGATGTGGGACCCACTGTCGAGTGACCCATTCCCGAGCGGTTCCTCTGTTCTCACCGTCGTGACACTGCACGCCATGCAAGCCATCGAGCTACCTGCTTGCTTGCATTGTGGCCGCCCCTCCTCGTCCCACTCTGCCTATTTAAACCCCCCCCCCCCCCCCCCCCCCCGGTCACCGGCGTTGAGATCCCATTCGGATTTGCCTTCCTACGCCGCAGTTCTGCCCCGCTCGCGCGCCACCGACCTTCCCTTGGGACTCCGACGATAACATGCCATCTTTCCAAGGATGGATTGTGAGTTCTTTAGCAAACTTGTTCACAACTTGCTTGCGCACCTTCTCCATCCTTTGGTTCGGCGTTTCCTCACCTGGTTGCGCGGTATTCCATAGTTTTCCGACGACCGCGGGTGAAGCCGCCAAGAACCGCCCCTGCTCCACCGTCGACAAGCCGGAGGAGGCCTCTACAGGCCCCGACTTCTATAATAAAAAGGTGTGTTATGACGCCTTACGCATGCTCACCATGTTTCAAGCCATGCCATGCCTTGTAGCGTTCTTATTTCCATTTTTCCCCATGTTAGTTCATACCTATGTCTCTATGTTAGGGATTTAATTCGTTTTCTACATCAAATAATTCTTGTCAGTAGTTAAGGGATAGTTTACCTATCTCCCTACAAACACTCTGGATCAAAAAGATTTGAAAACCATTAAGTATTGACTGAGATAGACGAGTTTTGGTCACTGCTGGTGAAAAAGTCGCGGTTCACCGTCGAACTTATCCTTGTCGGCGATGTCACCCATTTCCAACCTCCCAATCATCATCCTCGTGCTTTCAGGAATGTTTCTAGCATCTTCCCAAGCCTCTTGCGCCATTTCTGTGCAATTCTGATGCTAGCCAAAAACCTAGCTCCTCCGACGCCGTCGCGCCGCTACCTCCGGCCGTCGCCGCCACGATTGGACCCAACCATCATGTTGCGCGGTCGATTTTAGGGCTAGGTGTCCACAGACGAGCCGAATGGAGGTCGAAGCAACCAAGTCCGGTGAAGCGCCACCCCGGATCCGATGAGGAACGCCACCGCGTCGCGAGGTAGACGACGACCGACAGGTCCCGCCGGTCAGCGACTCTTCTTCTCGCGCGGGATCGGTTGCGGCTATGGATCCGGTGCGGCTACGCTGGTTAACCCCGTGGCCCTAGGTAGAAATGCTAAAAAAATTCTAAATAAAGTTTGGTAGACTCATTTTAATCTCTACTTTGCAGTGATGCAATTTATTGGACATGAAAAACCCCTAGAATTTATATAATTAATTGTTTTGAGCTAACTGCTTGGGAAATTAATGACTCCTGTTTTGTTAATTGGAGAATTCCCAATTTTGGTCATAACTCTCTTATTAATACACTTGATCTCCAGTAAAAGTTTCAACTTCATTGGACTTCAATTACTGGGTTGATCAGTGTTCCAAATCTCTATGTAGTTAAAAATTGAGAAAAAATACAGAAAACATTTCAGAATTTCTCCCAAACTTATAAAATCAATTTATCCCTGTAGGAAGCTTAGAAAATTATGAAACAAAATTTCCTAGAACTAGTGAGACCCCCTCAACATGGTACAACCACTGGTAGCCATGATAGACCTCCATAATTACAACCAAAATTCAGACAATGTTTATACTTGTAGGAATTTTAGGAACAACAAACTTCCTTGATCATCTCCTATTCTTTGCAAGAGTCTCCATTATAGTCCCTAGCATCTAACATAAAAGTTCCAAAGCCAGTTAAGATCATAATCTTATTTGATTCACAAGATATTTGCTTGTGACCTTAAACATATTTTTATTTTCAAAGTCATTCATATATAGTATATGCATAACGTGTAGTGACTGAAGTCGAGGAGCAGCCAGAAGCTTTTGAAGTCCAGCTGCCGGGGACTAACATAAACTCGAACTCGCATTCAGGCAAGCCCCAGTTTGCATTTAAAATCCTTACAGTGTCTTTACTGTTTTCATTCACCTTACGTCTTCAGATGTTTGTGCATTACATTTAAGGTGTTTGACATCCACTTGCATGACCCAAAAATCCCATGGAGTCTTGGGTAGGTCTACAGCCCAATGAGTAGGAACTGCGATGCTTATATTCATAGCGATCCAGTAGAAGTCGAGTAGTTGGAATCTACTCGCGAGATAGGATTTTATCACACGGGATGAATTGGATCAAGATTTAGTTTATGAATATGAAATTAAGACCGAGCAGTGGGTAGGATGCAGTGAGACGTGGTCTCACATCCGTAGCTTTGCTTTTGTCAATTGAGGACCGATTCGTGTGCGGCCCTGCTGTACAAGCTTGAATTGTACTGGCGACATACTGGATAAATGGGCTCCAGCAAACTGACGTATCTTGATACTGGTTTGTCGAGGCATACCGTTCCATTTTATAGGCGTAGGTTGAGGGCAGCAAGGTGTAAATCAGCTGGTGGGCACGTCAGAGTACGCCCCACGTAGGGACCTCCTGCTCGTGTCGGATCGACCGGTTCGACATTCTAGTGTTGTGTGAAAGGTGGCCATATACGACTAGTGCTGAAGTGCTATGTCGGTACTGCTGTAAGTACTCGTTAGCGCTTCTGAAAGTGCGTATGTGTCGTGTTGACCAGCTGTGTCCTGATTGCAATCACCGTCCCTCGCGGTAATGGAGTACCACTTGTTCACCGTGTCGCGACGTAGTAAATACTGAAAAAGTCAGGAGAATATGATGTATTGAGTTATAATTATTTTGGAACTTTGATTGCTGTCCAATATGATCACTAAAGTTACTTTCATTTAACTTGTAAGCTGCTGATAATAAATTGAAAGCTAAGGATCCACATGTAGGCGAGTCCTTTACTGCTTTACGTTACCTATGCTTAGTATTCACCCCTTCATATGTCTAGTGAGACAGGTTAGTCTTGCTGAGCCTTAAGCTCACGTTTGCAGTTAACAAGTTTTTGCAGATTATAAGACTGATGACAGGTTCAATGACGAGGTTGCACCCCCTCCAAGGTTTACAACCGAGTGGGAACCCAGCACGCCGCGTAAGTTGGGTGTTGCTAGTGCAAAGCATCCATGACATGGATGACTTTGCTTTTGCATAGCTATTGCCGAGAGCGTAGCTATGATTTATAGTTCTCTTCCTTTTAGATTAGCATTGTAAAACTTCCGCTGTGTTCATAAATAAAGACTTGGTATTGTATTTTATTCTCTTTCTTTCTTGTATACTGTTGGGTGTCGCATCACACGACACCACCCAATGAGATCCTTGGATTTCGAAATTCCGGTCCCCACAGTGTTGTGCAATGCCACGTCTTATATGCTTATTGCAACGTGCTCAGACTTCTGAGATGGGACAAAATATCTTCATGGTCGCATAACGAGCGCGTCGAAATCGGAGACATGCTCTTGGAAGGCGCGTCTCTCATTACCTTGTGGAGGAGATGATCTCTTGAAAGGTGCATCTCCCATTACCTTGTAGATATGCGAAAGTTGTTCTTCCTGATTGAGCGCACAGCACGTGCCGAGGCGGGAACAACAACTTTCGTTGTGTGTTGTGCAATTCCATGCCTTATATGCTTGTTGCAGCGCGCTCAGATTTCCAAGGTAAGACAAAATATCTTCACTACAACATAATTCATAGACGCATGCAAGACGCGCCATTGTGAGGCTCGTCTCGCATCACGTATGTCTCCCATTTTCTTGGGCAGAGCAAGTGACACATTTATTAGTGCTTCCTTAAGAAACAGAACAAATTACACAAGGCATCAGTACTTCTCCATAAGAAACAGAGCACATATGACCAATGAAAGGCAAATTTTCACTCAAATGGCAATATTTTCACACATTTGAGCATATATCACAGAAATATCCAAATGGAAGTCAATTTTTCACTCAATTGACCATATTTTCACATATTCAGAATCTTTACACACAATCAATTTGGTACTTTACATTGCGGTCTTGGTTTTTTGAAATTCTTGACTTTTTTCGTGGTTGTTCTACAAGTAAGGGAGTTCGTTGGCAGATGGTATTCTTGGCTTGACCATCGAGGTGACAAAAGGAGGAATCTCATCAAATTGGTCAAACTCTTTCTCATCGACGGCATTCGACTCTGACAATTCATCGTTTTCCAGGTATAACCACCTTAAGTCTTTTATTTGTTGTGTCTGGAACATAGAACACTTGAGCAACGTGTTCTGCTAACACGAAAGGCTCCGACTTATATCCTTGATGGTTAAGATCAACGCTAGTGAACCCGTACTTACCTTGTACAACACCTTTGATTCCATCAACCCAACTGCAACAGAAAAGAGGAATCTTGAATCCTTGAAAGTCAAGCTCCTAGATCTCTTGTATTTGACCATAGTATATGTTTTTGTCTTGGCCCGCAACATTATAAGCATCAAATTTTTTAGGTATTCACTTGTTTGAGTATCTGACGAGTGAGAATTTTGATCTCAGAGCCAGCCAATAAATTTTCTCTTGTGTTCATTTGCTAATCATGATTCATTGCGGCTAGGATTGTCTCTAAGCACCACCTCCTTGTGCTTATCGAAGTACTCCGACACAATGACACATGTTGCAATACGTGGAAATGAGCGCAGAAGAATAAATGTGGATCTGGAGTTATAACCTTCTTTCCAAGGGTCTCTTTTCCTATGAGACTCCCCTCAGGACGAGACTTGGGAACACCAATCGGGTTTCTAGGGTCAATGTAGTTTAGAGCCCACTCCACAGCCTCCTCTATGGAGTATCCTTGTACCATACTGCACTTAGGGTAAGCTCGATTTCTAACGAAGGACTTTAGTATGCCGTTGAATCTCTCGTACGCATACATCTGGTGAAGGAACACAGGTCCAAGTAGCTTTATCTCCTTAATAAGACCAGTTGTGAAATGGACGGTGATGTCAAAAAAGGCAGGTGGAAAATACATCTCAAGGAAGCATAAAGTTTCATAGTGCCTTTTCTCCAATGACTCGAGATCTTCTTCACATAGTACTTTTTGACCAATTGCATTGAAGGAAATGCAAAAGTTTAGTATAGCCTCCCGAACATTGACCGATACAATATTCTGAATTCCAACATTAATCATCTGCATAAGTAATATATGGTAATCATGAGACTTCATACCAGGAGCTACTTTTTGATCTGGAAATGGAATAAGTCTTGAGGCGTTCGTCGAGTAGCCGGATGGTACTTTCACATTTTTCAAGAACCCACAAAACTCTTTCTTCTCATCTTTTGAAAGGTTGATGCATGATGTGGGTAGTTCCATTCCTTTTACCGAGTCATTGACCCACAACTCAGGCCTAATTCCCATTTTCTTTAGATCTGCTTGTGCATGTCCATGGTCCCTAGTTTTCCCATCCGTGTTAAGCAATGTCAAGAGTAGGCTCTTGCACACATTCTTCTCAACGTGCATCAACTCAATCGAATAACGAACGTCTAAGTCTTTCCAATATGGTAGCTCCCAAAAAATCAATTGCTTCTTCCACATGTCATCTTCACCAATATTTTTGCCAGTACTTCTCCGCTTACCAAGGACAAGATGGATATCCTTGAACATTTCATAGACTTCATGACCCGCGAGATGAGGTGGAGGACGCCTCTTCCCAGTGTTACCATTGAAATTATCCTTCATACTCCAAAACAGATGCTTCATTGGAATATAGCGTCGATGTGCACATGAACATTATTTTTTGTGATTCGCTCAAATATTGTGAGTCTGTTTCTCTCAAACAATGTGGACATCTGCAACCTACATTCTTACTCTGTCTAGAAAAGTTATGTGCCGCTGGAGAATCACTAATAGTCAAAAATAAAATGGTTTTGAGGTCAAAGTACTCACGCTTGTAGTCATCCCAGACCCGCACTCCGTCGTTGTACCACAACTGCTTCAGATCTTCAACTAGATGCCTGAACTAAGTGTCAATGTCATTCCCAGGTTGTTGTGGCCCTGGTATCAGTCCTGCCATCATAATATATTTCCGTTTTTTGGACAACCAATAAGGAAGGTTCAAAATTGTTAGCACAATTGGCCATGTGCTATGTGTGCTAATGCTCAAAAAAGGATTCATGCATCAGTGCTCATTGCGATCCTAATATTCCTAGCATCAATGTCAAATTCAGGATTTCATGAATCAATGTTTTGGCACTGTGTGGCATCAGCAGAATGTCTTATCATTCTAGCATTCTGCTTATGCTTCTATTTGTGCCATCGCAACAATTCTGACTCCTTCTTTTTTGCAAACCAATGCTTCAAACGAGAAATGATAGGAAAGTACCAAAACATCTATTAGGCCCTCTTTTACTTCTATTGCAGTTCTCATCATCACCGTCGTCATTCCTACGATTGAATCGGTCCACTCCACAAATAGGGCATTTCTTGAAGTTTTTGTAATCAGGTCCACGATATAGAATGCAATCATTCTTGCATGCGTGGATTTTCTCCAACTCCAAACCTAGTGGACAAATTATCTCTCATCTCTGCTTCATTAAGCCCATCCCCCCATGTTTGTTCCAACATCAATAATCCACCATGAATCCATGCTTGATCAAATGTGACCTCAACACTCCATTTGTTTGATATCTCTTCTCATTCTTGCAATGTTTGCAAGGACAACAAGTAGTCCCACTAATGTTGTCCAACATGTCTTTCTTTGCGAGATTGATAAATGCATCTACCCCTTGGATATAATCAATGCAAAGGAACGACCCATACATCCAACTTCGATCCGACAACATCTACATACAGAAAAGAAGAGCTAAATCAATGAAATTTGAAGCCACTGATAGTCAAGATCTAAAGGGGTAAAGAATAGTATGGAATGGGAGAGGAGGCGGGGACTAACCCTTTGTTTCAAGATCCACATATAATCACCACAACACTTTTAGAAGGGCACATCCAAAGAGGGAAAGAACAGAGCAAGAACATGGTAGATCTGGCAGCCACTTGTTCTGCCATAGTTGGGAGGTCGTAGAAGGGCAATAGAAAATCGAGACGAACAGATTTAGCGCACGTCTCTCTATACAGGGAATGGGATACAAGCCCGCTTCCATGACAAAAGAAGACACTCCTGATCGATGGGTATGGGAGATGTGCCGGCTTCGATTATAAAAGGAGATGGGCGCCAAGAAAAGATCGTCTTAGTTATGACAAAAATATGAGTCGCGCTCAAGTAAAACCCGTCTTTCATTTGTCAGAGAAGAGGGCACGCCTCGAATACTTACTTAACTGAAACAAGTTGTATTATAACGCGTCTCCTTGTACGTTCAATAAAGCCATACCAGATCCTCGTTGAAGCGGGCTTGTCTCACTTAACCGTATCAGAGACGATTGCCTTTGAGCTCGTCGCCCATCTGTCTCCTATTTGGGTTTCTTACGTAGTATTTTTTATGGCAGCTTGCATCTCCTTGGAGTACAGTCCTACCCAGTAAATCATGAATGAACATTCATAGAAAATAATATCACAAGGATGAGAAATCACTTTTTTATCAAAACATACTCTATTCTTGAGTTTTCATATTGCCCAACAAATCAGGGCAACACCTAGAGAATACACAGATTTACCTTCAGGGAGAACAGATTGGATCCATCTCCAATACTGGTCCAGGTTATTTGGCCTTACCTTGCTGCCAAAACAGCTCGCCACAATTCCCAAACAACCTTGATGCAATCACAGGTGAACAACATATGATCCAAGGATTCAAAATTACTACAGAAACTGCAATTAGTATTTCCTTTCCAATATTTTTGGCCATCACTTCTTTAGTTGGGATAGCCTTATTTTCCACAAGCCAAAGGAAAGTTTTTATGTTAGGTGGTATTTTTGCCTTCCAAATAGTTTTGTGATGACTAGGGCCTATTTCATTTGAGGTCAACTTATCATAAAGAGATTTCACTGAAAATTTTCCTGATTTAATCCACATCCATTTCACTTTGTCTTCCTGATCAGAGATGGTTTGTCTGTTTAGATTTTCAGAAAGAGAGTACCACTGTTCATGTAGAGCATTAGGTAAATATGGATGAAAATGAATGGTCCAATTGTTCTCTACACACTGAGCCACAGTCAAATCCTTATTATTGAAGAATTCAAATAGCAAATTATAAGTGGGTTTAAGAGGCTTGTCCCCTAACCAAATATCATGCCAAAACATAATCTTCTTACCATTTCCTAAAATGAACTTTCTTCCAGCCATATATATATCCCTGACCTTGAAAAGATCGGACCAGATTGGTGAATCAGACTGTCTGTGTCTAATCCCACGAATAGTTGTATTTATAATATACTTTTTCTAGACTAATTGTTGCCAAAGTCCTTCTTCTGCTTCTATCCTCCACCAACATTTAGCTAAGAGACTTATATTCAGTTTTCTTAGGTTTTTAATCCCATGTCCTCCTTTTCATTTTGTTTTTTCAAACCTTATGGCTAAATGATATTTCCTCTTAGAACCTTATTCATTTTGTTGCTCGGCTTCTTGTAACACATCATATCCAAATACTTGATTCTCTCCTGTCTCATTCCAAAATAGAGGCATTCTACATCTTCTACCATACAATGCCTCGAAAGGTGACATTTTCAAGCTGGCTTGGCAACTATTGTTGTACGAGAATACAACATATGGCAAGATCTTGTCCCAAGTATGTCCATAATGCAAGGCGCAAGCTCGGAACATGTCCTCGACTATCTGATTTGCCCTCTCGGTTTGCCCTGTCAGTTTGGGAGTGGTAAGCTGAGATGAAATTTAACTTGATTCCCATACATTTATGTAGTTTCTCCCAGAACCTTGAAGTGAACTGAGAACCTCGGTCGGAGACTATTTTTTTGGAACTCCATGTCGGCATACAATATGTTCCATATACAACTATGCTAACTTTGATGTGGTGTATGTGGTCCTGACAGGAATGAAGTGAGCTGATTTCATCAACCAATCTACAATAACCCATATAGAGTCGTATCCCGACTAAGCGCATGTTAGTCTGACTATGAAATTCATACCTATCTCTTCCCACTTCCACTCGGGTATTTTCAGTGGCTGTAATAGTCCAGTTGGTCTTTGATGCTTAGCCTTCACTTGCTGGCATGTATCACATAGTGCAATATACTTGGCTATGTTCCTATTCATTACATCCCACCGATAGCAAGTTTTCAAGTCTTTGTACATCTTCGTACTACCAGGATGAACGGAATAAGGTGAGTCATGTGCCACCTTTAGTATCGTGTCACGAATGTGTTTCACATTAGGCACACAAATCCTTTTTCCTAACCATAACGTTTCATTCTCGTCTTCCGTGAAATTCCATTCAATCCCTTCTGGGATTCTTTCCTTAATCTCTTGGATTTCCTTATCTATTGCCTAACTTTCCCTTGTCTCCTATTCCAACTTCGGTTTTAATTCCATCATTCTCATCTCATTCACGAATTCAAGATGCAATCGTTCAAACTCCTTGCATAGCTCGAGTGGTAATTCTCGAATTGTGAGTTGGTGACATGCTCCCTTTTGGCTCAAGGCGTCTGCTACTACAATGGTTTTTCCTGGGTGATAGTTGATTCCCGCATCGTAGTCCTTGATAAGCTCCAACCATCGGTGTTGCCTAAAATTCAGATCGTTTGAGTGAATATGTAATTGAGACTCTTGTGATCCGTGTAAATGTCACATGTATGACCCAGAATGTAGTGCCTCCAAATATTCATGGCGTGTACCACGACTACTAGTTCAAGATCATGCGTAGGATAATTTGACTCATATTCTTCAGTTGTCTCAATGCATAAGCTACTACTTAGCCTTCTTGCATTAATACGCACTCAAGTCCTTGCCTTGAAGCATCACTGTATACATTGAAGCTTTTGCTCACATCTGGCAACACCAACACCGGCGCAGTCCAAACAAGCTTGAGTCCATTTGAACGCCTTTCCATTTGTTAGCAACTCTGTCATGGGCTTTGCTATCTTGGAGAAATCCTTGATGAATCGGTGATAATATCCGGCCATTCCCAGGAAACTCCGAATATCCTTCACATTCTAAGGTAGATCCCACTTCAAGACGTCCTTTACCTTTCCTGGATCAATGGATACTTCTCCTTCGGAGATGATGTGACCTAAGAATGATATTTCTCTTAACCATAATTGACACTTGCTGAATTTGGCATACAACTGGTGTTCTTGTAATTTCTGTAATGTCAGCCTCAAATGCTCCTCATGCTTTTCCTCACTTCTTGAATACACCATGATATCACTAATGATCACTACAACGAAAGTCCAAGTACTCCATGAAGACCTTATTCATGAGGTAAATAAAGTATGCTGGTGCGCTTGTCAATCCGAATGACATAACGGTTTACTCGTGCGATGCATACCGTGTCCAAACAGCTGTTTTGGGTATGACTAATGGTCAAATCTCGAGTTGAAAGTATCCCGATCAAAGGTCAATCTTGGAGAAAATTCGAGCACCCTTCATTTGATCGAACAAATCCTCTATATGGGGCAACGAGTACTTAATATTGATTAACACCTCATTGAGAGACTTGTAGTCCACACACGCCCTTTGGGATCCATCCTTTTTATCTATGAAGAGCACTGGGGCTCCCCACAGTGATGAGCTTGAGTGTATAAAACCTTTTTCTAGCTGCTCTTGAATATGCTTCTTGAGCTCCATTAGTTCATTAGCATGCATTCTATTGGCCTCTTAGCTATGGGTGTAGTTCTAGGTAATAAGTCAATGACGATCTCTGTGTCACGATCAGGTGGCATACCTGGCAATTCTTCTGGAAACACATATGAAATTCTACGGTCCACGATTGCCCTGTGTTGCTCCACCAATCGTCCCGGGTTTCTGCTTTGGGGCATTGTTCATTTGTCCCCTGACTTCAGAGACTGATTTGAAAAGTGTCCTACCTCTCCACATATATAACTTGTCTTGTTACCACTAGCACCAGAGAAGTTAAGGCGAGGCTTGTATTGAGCATAGGTGCCCATTTTGGGATGGGGTTTTGGTAGCATTGGCAATCGGGGTGCTTGCATGGTAGGGTATTGCTGTGGTGGCTGATTGGGGTGAGGTGGATTGGAGGGTCAAAAAGAAGGAGTGGACGAGTTGTAATATGGTGTGTTTGGTGGCGCATAGCGGGGTCACACATTGCTTCCTTGTGCCTATCCCTGATATGACATCTTCCTCTTTCTGTCTTGTTCTATCTCAAAGACCTTGCTGTCCACCACAATAGCCTTGTCAACAAGCTTCTGGAAGTTTGCATAATCACGGTTGAGTAGTTGAAATTTAATCGTGAATGTGGCCTAGGGGGTGAATAGGCGATGGAATTTTCTTGCAACAATTAGCAAAGCGATCAAATACCAGGAAGTCTGGACTAGTCCGGTGTTGGATGCGGACTAGTCCGGTGTTGTCGCAACACCTACCAAAATCTAACTCTTTTTGGTATTTTTTTTCAAATAGTTAGGCAGCGGAATATGTAGAATGATTTAATTTCACGAGAATCATTAATTTAATGCCAAGTTGGAGATTTATCAATTTGATCCCCAGTGAATTGAAGTATGAACAAAATAAACAAAAGGCACAAGACACGTCGATTTTTAACGAGGTCAATTCCCACAAAAGGGATCTACGTACTTGTTGAGGAGCTCACATAGAGTCGGGTCTCAACCAAACCTTTACCTCATCATGTCACCACGAAGGCCAACTTGATATTCACTATCGACTGGGTAATCACCAAGTCTATGGGGCAACCTCACAAGCTAAGGGCTCCCACAATAATATAATGAACGAATAGATGAAACACACTCGAAAGATGTACAAGAACAACAAGAGTGTGAGAGAGATTAAACTCCAAGAGATCAAGATCACGTAGACGTCGCTCTCGCTTTCCCAAATCTCAAATCCAAAAAGATTGAACTTTTTAGAGCCTTAGATGTGTGGAGTGGAGTGTTTTCATGCTCTTGGGAGGTGTGATGTCGCTAGGGTTATTAGTTGTCTATTATTAGTCTGTGGATCACATATTCATAGGTGTTTAGAAAAGTTACCAATGAGGATCTCGAGGCCCGGACTAGTCTGCTATGGGGACCAGACTAGTCTGGTGTGCTGTGTGAATTTATCGTGAAGTGATGCGGCACACTAGAAAACCCTAACTTGAGTTAGTGTACCGGACTAGTCCACATAGGACCGGACTAGTCCGTTTTGTGTCCACAAAAGAATTCGGACTAGTCCGTATAGAATCAGACTAGTCCGGTGCATTGTGAATTGTGAAGAGTGACAGACTAGTTTGCATTTGAGGACTTTTCCGTTTGAGCACTAGTGAGATATCGGACTTGTCCGTTTGAGCACTAGTGAGATATCGGACTAGTCCGAACATGATCGGACTAGTCCATTCTCTATACACAGAGGAATCGGACTAGTCTGGTGCTTCACCATGTTTCTAAATAAGTGTTTAGCCCATACACTTTACGCAAAGGTTTGAGCTCTTGGGTTTTGTCTCTCACACACACCCTATACAATTTGAATTACTTTGCGCTTCTATTCTCGACTTGTGCTCTTCCCTTGTTGTTTCTCATTTTTCACCTTTTTGTGCACCGTTACTTCCATTCTCCAAAAAACTGCTCTCAACTTAAAAATCTAATTAGCATCTCGCATGTTTGTCATTAATTGTCCAAAACTCACAACGGTGTGCCTAGATGCACTTACAATCTCTCCCTTTTTGGTGATTGATGACAACCATTGAGATTTCACCATTAAGAGCAAAAACTTGATTTTCATAAAGTGTGCGTATATGAGAACAACAATTATGAGCAAAGATTACTTCTCACATATACACACTCTTTATGGTGGGGTGCCTATTGAGTGTGTGTCAGCAGTAATCATGGTGAACATAAATAGCAATATGATAAGCATAATCGACAATCATCATAGAGACATCATAATAAGCATCACACAATAACATTAAAATTAACTAAAGATATGCATCATCCAAATGAAATATCAAAAATCATCACCAAATTAAAAAGATACATGTACAAGAGCAAATAGTCCTTAAGGAAATCTACCCTCAATCTCTCCCCATTTGGCATCAAGACACCAAAAAGGGAAAAATGAGGCAACTACTCGTTGCCCTAACTCTCTCCCGCACTCTCTGTCCTATCTCCATCTTCACCTTCATCATCAAGATCATGGGCTGGAGGAGGAGGATTTGAGGAACCACCAACTCCAAAGAAAGTGAGCTCGTCGTCCGTGAATGGTGGGAGCTCGGATATGTTTCCAGATGAGTCCTCTGAGATTTGTGGAGAGCCAACGGGTTCAATTTCTAGCTTCTGAGAAATAGCTTTGATATTGTCCTTCACATAACATTGGTGCTTCTTTCTGCATAGGCTCTCCTTTGGTTGCCTCACTTCCACTTTGCGGCAGGATGCAAAGATGGAAGAAAGCATCTTCAATATGCAACTACAGGACCCCTTGGATGATGGAGGAGCAGAAGTAGCAGCAAGAATTCTTGAACTTTCCTAAGCATGCTTTGAGCGTTGTTCCCTTGCAGGTGAGAGGGGTGCAAAAGGAACTATAGAGCCAGGAGGCATCTGGTGCCTAAGACTAGTGTGCTCGACATCCTTCAAAAACTCGAGCCCGGTGACCCTCTCAATCATGAACATGATGTATGACGCATAGCCACAAGATCTATTTGAAGTGCAGGAGATGTTCATAATGTCGTTGTAGATGTATTCAAACACATTGAACGTCCTTTTCCTGCTTATCACTTTCATCAAGGAACATAGAAATCCCTGAATACATCCAACATCTCCATCTTTGGAAGTAATAGTCTTCTTCAGAATCCGATTGAGGACCACAAAGAATGGCTTCATGTACTTTGTTGTAGGTGGTCTATATGGTCTCCGTGTGTCATAGAGGAATGTGAGCTCATTCTTGTCCAAGGCCTTTGTGTTGTGGATGACAATCTCATTGTCCAGGGTATCTTCAAGGTGTCATGTGCCATCCATGTAATGCCTTCTTCATCATTGCCCGTGAAGTGGTAGGGGGAGTAAAACAGGGCAATGAACTTATCATTCTAGTTGTATCTACAGGAAAAGATATCATTCATTCCATGTTTCTCCAAAGCTTCTAGAACTTCTTGGAAAGCTTCATAGCTCTTGAACTCAATATATTGCAAATCAACCCATTGACTTTTCACCACTGGAGTCTTCATCTTCATGTAGACAGTGTTGTAGTGGTCTGCATGGAAGTCACTCCAGAATCTTAGGTTGACTGCTTGCTTGGCTTGTTCATTGACATTGATCTTTTGGTGCTTCCAGGTAGTATCACACCCCTTGCCAGTGAATATGTCATCAAAGGGTTGTCGATTCCTCTGAACGGGAGACTTCATCTTTAGAGGACCGATGGATCCACTAGCAAGACCCTTGCCTTTGCTTTTGCTTCTTCTTGGCGGCGCTGTGCTGGCGCTAGCCACATCCTTGCTTGAGGGCATATTTGCAACAACCTTCCTTCGCTGCACGGGAGAGGAGGCAGGCGGAGGAGTAGGCGCATCGCGATCATGACGTTTCTTGCTCCTCATTTCCATTGCCCGAGCCAACCTCTCACGGTCGCGCTCGGCCTCATAGTCAGACATGCTCTCATTCAATGAGCTCAACATGGTTCCTGACATGAGATACAATGAAGAGTAGTAAGAAGGATACAACATGAATGATAGTAAAGGATTCAAGGGCTTGTCGAGATTAAAAGAAAGTTGGTACAAACTGTCCATGGCCAGACTTGTCCGGTTTCAGAGTGCGGACTTGTCCGCAGCACTGGACCTGTCTGCACCCAGGGCCGGACTAGTCCGGCATGCGCAGTTGGAACCCTAGATTCTAAATCAATAATAATATCAATTAGAATTGATGGAAATAGTAGGGATATGCTGATGGAAATAGTAGGGATACCCCTAAGATTCACAATGTTGCACCAGGAACTTTGAAAAAGGAAGAACTAGGGTTAGAGATAAAGTTTTAGAAATTTCGCCAATTTGAAGGAGGAAGCGGAGTCTTGGTCCATATTATACCGAAAAGGAGGTCTCCCTTCGATGAAGATCGATCCCCTTGGAGAGAATTGATGATTTTGTGGAGAGACGAGGGATTCACCTAGGGAGCTCACGGACTAAGAGAGACAAAGTGATGAACATTGTGAGGAGGAAGAAGAAGGGGATTGATGGTTGGCTAGGGGTAAGAACGATAATAACAGACTTGTCCGCAATGGACCAGACTAGTCCGGTATACCGATCCAGGGTCGGACTAGTGTGCAGGAGCGGACTAGGCCGTTGTTGACCATGAACAAGTGCGGGGTCAACAGGAGAAATTTAAATGGGAATCAAAGGATTATGGAGATTTAACCTAATATTCATCTTTAAAACACAATTTCAAAAATAATCTTGATGAGTATGACCAGTAAGCAATCAACAACCAAGCAATGGCCATAACTCACCAAGATTCAATAATTAAAATAGTTTTCAAGAGAAAATCGAGAGAGGAGACAATTTTTTGCAAAACAAGTAAACTTTGAAGAAACAATAAGGTATGGAACTTTTTAAGCCACATTTCAAGAATTAGAGCTACTTGAAACCTTGCACACAAAACATATACTTAACATGATATTAAGCCTAGATGCACAATAGTACAATAAAGAACCAATCAAAGAACAATATATCAGTTAATTTGGCCTAGATGCACCAAGATATAATAGAGAGCCAATAATAGAATGGTATACCTCTTTGGTTCACCTTTGGATCATCTTCCTCAAGGTTGGGATGCCCTTTTGTTCTCATTGGAGTTTTGATTGGCATGCCTTTGTCCATGTTGTACTTTTGAGGAAGTCTTGCGTGTATTGTTCATCATGATCTCAACATGGTTTTGAAATTCTTCTTGCATCATAAACGCTCAATCCGGATCTCGCAATACCCCATTAACCCAACAAGGTTCCATAGAAGAAACAAAAGAGTAGTGCTAACAAAACTTAGCTATATGAGATCTAGTGATTACTCCCTATACACTATCTCCTATGATGTTGTCGATAGGGTGATCTCTTTGTGCACTTTGATGTACTCTTGGGTGAAGTACTTGTGGTCTGGTATCCTTTTCTTCTTCTGCATTTTCGTCATCTCCCCCTAGATCATTGCCTCCATCATAATATTGATTATCTTGATCTTGTTGATATTGATTTTGCACAGATTTGAGGTTTATCTTGTGTAGAAGCTCCCCCTTGGTCATTGCTAGATCTTCGGTTGTGGTACATTTTGTGCACTTGAGTCTTGTGATGGTGGCTCGACTGGGGATCAATTTGGTTCACTCAGATTTTCATTATACTTCATGAATAATTTTCTCTCCTCCGGTCATGTGGTTAGTGCCCATCAAGCACCTCTTTGGATCCACCGGAGGGGGTACACCTACAAAGCAGGATTATGCCTTGGTTCTAGGTACCCAAACTTGCTTGGGTCCTTTGAGGTTAGTGATAACACAATTGGGCACTCACACACAAGATTTTGGGCTCTTATGGAGTGGCCCAACATAGTTGGCATAAACATGATTAAATTTATTCTTCGTAAGAACATATGAGGCACTAAAGTCATGAAACATGATGCTTTCTCCATTTTTAGCTTTTTCATGTATATAAGGAACATGTTTGTTGTTTTCAATGTGATTTGAGCCTTCTTTGACAAAAGCAATCGATTCCTTGTTATTCTTGGGGTTTCTATCGTTTTGCTTGTCAGCTCGAGAATATCCAAGGCCATCCTTGATATAAGGAGATCTAGCTTGATTTTCTCCTTCTCAAAAATGCCACCGTTATGTGAATGTTTATTTTGTGCCACCTTAAGCTCATTTTCCAAGTTGAAAACTAAATTAGCACAAGTACATTTCATAAATAGAATGTGCTCAACATTTGAGGAGGATGAGCTCTTAGAGGAAGAGGGAGCACTTTGCTTGAGCGATTCAACTTGTACTTGAAGGTTCCTGATAATTTTGTCAAGTTAACGATCTCATCCTTAAGTACAACATTCAAATCATTTCAATTTTAGAAAGTTTTCTTACTCAAGGCTAGTTCACGCTCAAGTGCTTCTCTCTTTTACTTTTGAAGCTCAAGAGCCTTCTCAACCTCAAAATATCTCTCCTTTTGAAGGATGAGCATATCTTCTTGTCGGTTGATATGATCTTCCTTTTCAAATATCTCATCCGACAACATTTTATTTTAGCTAATGCACTTTTACTTAATCCCTTAAGAATGTGTTCATTTTCATAACTGTTGTCAAAATTATCATCATTCAAGGAATGTAAAGATGAAGTTCAAGGTTGAACCTTATTATTGCCTTCCTTAGCCATAAGGCAAGTGTGGTTTGAGTCCTTCCATTCTCCCACATTTGGAAAGAGAGTGGTCTTCATGGAAGGCTTCTTGATAGCAATGGTTGCCACCCTATCTCCATCTTTGGAGGAGGAATCGTCGTTTGAGTCCCACTCCTTGACAATGTGTGATTGGATTACGTGTTTCTTCTTCTTGAATATCTTCTTGTCATGTTATTTAGCTTCCTTCTTTCTATTGTCATCTTCTTCATATGGGCAATTAACTATGAAGTGCCCATATTCGCCATAATTGTAGCATGACCGCCTAGATCTGGACTTGTCTTTGTCCTTGCTCTTGTCTTCACTAGAGTTGTTGCCTTTTCTCCTCCTCATCATTCTCTTAAACCTTTTGATGAAGAGGACCATTTATTTGTCATCCATGTCGGTGCTCACATTGTCGCTATCTTCGTCATCTTGCACCTTGTGGACTTTCTTGCCTCTTGTCTTGCAAGTCGCCTTGAGGGCCACCTCCTTATTCTTTGATGGGTGAGCTCAGTGAATGTGGCCTAGAGGGGGGTGAATAGGCCTTTTTGATAATTGTCGGAACCTGCAACCTTTAACAACCAGTTCAAAACCAGAGATATCGGACTAGTTCGATAAAGTGCGGACTAGTCCAGTGTATACGGACTAGATTGATTAAGTTTGATCGATTAATTTTATTCTTCAATATATGCAGCGGCAATATACGATTAAATAAAGTGTTACAAGGTTATGAACCAGGTTATGTCATAATTCAATCTTATACTTGATATTTCAACGTAAAGTAATCAATATCAATTGTAACCCTAGATTGATATAATGTAAAGGACAATGAACACAAAAGAAGAACACAAGAGATTTATCCCGTGGTTCGGTTCTCACAAAGGCAACCTACATCCACGTTGAGGAGTCAACAAAAGAACCCGGTCTTCTCCGACCCTACCCTCGTTGGATCGCCACGAAGGCCAATCCTCTTCCACTTATCTCAAAGGGGTGAATAACCGAATTCAAGGGGCCTTCTCACACGTTGAGAGCTCCCTTGGATTACAACACGAAATACCACCAAGAACACCCTCAAAAGATTACAATTAAATCGCAAGAGTGTGTTAGCGAATCAAACCAAGAGCTCAATGTGGTGTTGAACGTGTCTCTCCAATGAACTAGAGTGAATCCTCAAAGGATTGATCTTTGTTGCACTTAATTTTGTGGAGAGATGTGGTTTTTGAGGCTCTTGGGAGGTGTGACGGCGCTAGGGTTCTAGAGAGTATGAAATATGGCCGTGCAACTCTATTTTTATGGGTTTCTAAAAGTGACCGTTAGGGTTCAGAAAGATTGGACTAGTCCGTGGTGGTTACCGGACTAGTCCGGTGTGCTGTGTGTAGCAAATCCTAAGTGTCCCAAAATATCGGACTAGTCCCGCTAGGAACGGACTTTTTCGATTTCTCTACTGGAAATCTTCGGACTAGTTCGATAGTCATCGGACTTGTCCGGACATGTGAAACCCTAAGTGTATTGGATGACAAGTCTGCACTTAGAGGACTTGTCCGATTTAGTTCAGAGGGTTTTTCGGACTAGTCCGTGCAAATATCGGACTTGTCCGATATGGACCAGAGAGAATATCGGACTAGTCCGGTTGTGATCGGACTTGTCCGATTTTGTGTGACTTGTGAAGCATTTTGAGGACTAGTACGCACTGTGGAGGACTAGTTTGATTCTAGTCAGAGAGAGATATCGGACTAGTCCGATTTTGTGCAGAGAGGATATCGGACTAGTCCAGTGTCAGTCGGACTAGTCCGGTCCTGTGTAACTTTATGCAATGTGTGTGTTTAATTGTGATTAAGCTCTTGGGATGTGTTTTCTTAACACACTCCATACACAATGATCTACTATTCTTCTTCGTTGAGCTCATTTCCACTTTACTCCTCATTCTTCCTTCTTTTTGGCACTTTGCTCATTTTTCTATTAAAAAACCTGCGCTCATCTCAACAAAGAGGTTACGATCCCAATTGCTTGTCATAAATCATCCAAAAACCACAAGGGAGTCATAGATGCACTTTCAATCTCCCCCTTTTTGGTGATTGATGACAACCAATTGAGATTTCACAAAATATGATAAAAATTGAGATTTTCATAAAGTATGCACATATGAGTCCAAAATCCATCAAGTAGTGAAAGCATAACCCATATGTGCATTCTTTATGGTGGGATGCATAACTAAGTGCACTGAAACATTGAGAATGACATAATTGACATTAATCACCCAATAGCAAGCATATATGTCATTCTAGAGCAAAATCACAGTTTTCATAAATACTACTCAAAGGATAGAATCATTGCATCATAGAACCATAATTAACTTAAGATCATTGTTAAAACTTTACAAGCCACAAAGGAGTTAAAAAACATAGCATAGGGCTCTCTCCTCGCAAACTACAGCTAAGACTAAGACTCCCCTTAAATCTCTGCCCCTTTGGCATCAAGACACCAAAAAGAAGGAGAGGAGGGTCCTAAGGTCTTCACTCTTTGCTGTCGGTCCTCTCATCGTCGTCTTCATAATCTTCGTCTTCAGCTTGATGAGAAGGAGGAGGAGGAGGAGGTGCGGAGCTACTCGAGCCCCCAACGCCAAAGTAGGCAAGCTCGGAGGGGGTCAAGGGCCCGAGCTCAGTGAAATCAAAATCTGAGTCTTCAGAGATTATTGGAGACCCAATTGGCTCAATCTGCAGTTTCTGGCAAATTTGCTTCACATTTGCCTTGATATACTTCATGTCCTCCTTTCTTTTCTTGTTGAGCTTATGGGCCTTCACTTCTGCCTTTTTACAGGAGGCAAAGATTGCAGTCAGATACTTGAGGATTCCACTGGCTGAACCTTTTTGAGGGGCTGCACTAGTGGCAGGGGCAGCCCTGACATCTTCTCTTGTTCTTGTCGGTGCCTCGGGACTGGAGGCCGGTGAGGGAGCAGCCTGCACACTCGGCTTTTGAGGCATCTGAGGCCTCAAGGGGAGATGCTCCACATCTTTCACAAACTCAATCCCAGTGACTTTCTCAATCACAAACATTAGGTAAGGAGCATATCCACAAGACCCGTTGGGAGTGCAAGATATGTTCACCATGTCATTCCAAATGTATTCTGCCACATCAAACGAGCGGTCCTTTCTTATGACCCTCATCAGAGTCCTGAGGTATCCTTGCACACTCACAGCATCTCCATCCTTGGGAGCAATCGTCTTCCTCAAAACTCTGTTCAGCACCACAAAAAATGGCTTCATATTTTTGGTGGAGGGAGGGTTGAACTTTGAATTTGGCTCATATAGGAACTTCATCCTATCCTTCTCAATGACACCTATGTTGTGTATGATCAAGCAGTCGGATCTAGTAGTGTCAAGGTGAAGCAGGCTAGCAAAATCTTCTTGAGTAATACTGTACTTGGATCCATGAGTCATCCATGTGACACTCTCCTCATCTTCACTAGAGAAGTGACAGGTTGCAAAGAACTGTGCAATCACTTCATCATTCCAGTTATTCTTGAAGGCGAAAAGATCCCTCAGGCCATGCATCTCAATGGCTCTCACTACCTCAGTGATTGGTGAGCAACCCTTCTTCTCAAAATGTGCCCAGTCAATCCACTGACTGCGCACAACTGGTGTCTTCATTGGAAGATACACCGATTTGTAGAAATCAGCATGGAAGTTGCACCAGAATCTTCCATCAACAGCTTGCTTCGGTCGGCCATACCAATCGATGCTTCTGAATTTTGCTGCCGAGTCACTGCCCTTCCCGTTGAATTTCTCTTCATTGGGGTCCCGGACCCCATCCCTTGGAGCATGGAGTTTCAACGGGCCAACCGGACCCGTAGAAATCCCTTTGCCCTTGCCCTTTGCTTGGCGAGGGCCACTTGATGATGCAGCTGCCTTGGAGACTGGCTTCTTTGCCAACATCTTCCTCCAAACCTGAGGAGGGGTTGGAGCTGGCTCGGAGGGTCTTTCTTGGCACTTCTTGCCAAGACCCGTCGAGGTCCGAGGTGCCACCTCGTGGTCCATCTCGGCCTCAAAGTCGGAGACATCATTGCTCGAGCTCGACATGACTTGAGAATGAGTGGCATGAATGATAATGAGTGATACAAGGCATAGGTATGGAAGGATAGCAAGGAATTTCATTGAGGAATTGAGAAGCTAGGTTTTGAGTTCAGATAAATTGGACTTGTCCGGTGTACAGGCACAGACTCGTCCGGGGATATCGGACTTGTCCGTGCATGGACCGGACTAGTCCGGTGTTCAAACTAAAAAACCTAGGAAACTAGACACATGGTGATTCCTAATGCACAACGACCTTAGCATACACGTAATACATCAAGAGAGCATGTATATAGCGAGGAATTCTAGGCTATTTGATCAACAATGAAGAAATTTGGAAGTTCTAGGGTTTGAGTGAAAATTATCGAATAATTCGATTGATGCTCGAAGAGAAGGGTGTTGAAGTCCGGACTTGTCCATGAACTTCAATCTTCGAGCAAGGATGCTTGATCTCCACCCAAATGCGGAGCTTTTTGGTGGAGGGGACTCAAAATCTCCTTGGGAGCTCGAGTGGAAGAGAGAGGACGCGTGAGGCAAGAGTGGAGGTGAATGAATTAGGGTTTGGCGGCGGCTAGTGTTATGGACATGAAAAATCGGACAGGTCCGGAGACGACTGACTAGTCCGAACTTTTCCAGAGGACAATATCGGACTAGTCCGTTATTGACATGTGAAATGGCTATGTCTCCTTTCATGGCATGATCTCTCAAAAAGTGATGTCTTATGTCTATGTGTTTAGTTCTGGAGTGCTCAACTGGGTTGTGGGCAATTTTGATGGCACTTTCACTGTCACAAAGGAGTGAAATATGGTTCATATTGTAACCATAATCCCTTAGAGTTTGTCGCATCCAAATAAGTTGTGCACAACAACTCCCGGCTGCAACATACTCTGCTTCGGCTGTGGATAAGGCAATGGAATTTTGTTTCTTGGAGGACCAAGAAACTAAGGATCTCCCTAGGAATTGGCATGTACCAGAGGTGCTTTTTCTATCTACTTTGCACCCGGCATAATCTGCATTAGAGTAACCAATGAGATTGAATTTTGAGCCTTTTGGGTACCAAAGAACAAGGTTGGGTGTATGAACCAAATATCTCAAGATCCTTTTTACGGCTGTCAAGTGCCATTCCTTAGGATTGGCTTCAAATCTTGCACACAAACATACACTCAACATAATATCTGGCCTAGATGCACATAAATAGAGTAGAGATCCAATCATGGAGCGATATACCTTTTGGTCAACGCTAGGTCCATCATCATTGAGATCTAAGTGGCCATTCGTTGCCATGGGGGTTTTTATGGGCTTTGCCTTGTCCATGCCAAACTTCTTAAGTATGTCCTGCGTGTACTTGGTTTGGCTTAGGAACGTCCCTTCCTTTTGTTGCCGCACTTGGAATCCCAAGAAGTACTTTAATTCTCCCATCATTGACATTTCAAACCTGTCTGTCATGATTTTACTAAATTCCTCACAAAAGGATTGGTTAGTTGACCCAAAGATTATATCGTCAACATAATTTGACAAATAAAAAGATCATTATCAAAATTCTTTGTAAATAGTGTATAATATACTTTGCCAATCTTAAAACCATTTTCAATTAAGAAATCTCTAAGACACTCATACCAAGCTCTAGGAGCTTGTTTGAGGCCGTAGAGAGCCTTACACAATTTAAATACGTGGTCGGGGAACTCTTTGTCTTGAAACCCAGGTGGTTGCTCCACGTACACCTCTTCCTTGATTGGTCCGTTAAGGAAGGCGCTTGTCACATCCATTTGATACAACTTGAAATCATGGTGAGTAGCATATGCAAGTAAAATTCTATTAGACTCAAGCCTATCTACTAGAGCAAAGGTCTCATCGAAATCCAAACCTTCGACTTGTGAATACCCTTTGGCCACAAGTCGTGCCTTGTTCCTTGTCACCACCCCGTGTTCATCTTGTTTGTTGCGGAAGACCCACTTGGTGCCGACGATGTTTGCATTGGGTCTTGCCACAAGTTCCCACACCTTGTTCCGCTCGAAGTTGTTCAATTCTTCTTGCATTGCCACCACCCAGTCTGGATCTTTCAATGCATCTTCAACCCTGCGTGGTTCCAAAAAGTATAGAAACGAATAGTGCTCATAAAAGTTAGCTATGCGAGATCTAGTGGTTACTCCCTTTTGGATGTCACCGATGATATTGTCGATTGGGTGATCCTTTTGGACGCATTGGTGTACTCTTGGGTGTGGCACTTGAGGAGTTGTATCTTCATGATCATCTGCTTCTCCCCCTAAGTGATTGCCTTCGTTGACTTGTTGATTCCTTCGTATTCTTGTGGTTGATCTTGTGTTGAAGCTCCCCCTTGATTGTTGGTCTCCTCTTGTGGTTCATCTTGCTCATGTACGTGTGGAAGGGGCTCTTGTGGTCGAACCTCACCTAGAGCCATTCTTTTCAATGCTTGACAAGGAGCTTCTTCTTTACCTAGTTCACATGGATCAAATTGCTCCTTTTGGGAGCCATTAGTCTCATTGAACACTACGTCACGTGCTACTTCAACAAGTCCGGAGGTCTTGTTGAAAACACTATAGACGTAAGTGTTCGAATCATAACCAAGCAAGAAACCTTCATCGAACTTCGAAGCGAACTTTGAAGTCCTAGGCTTCTTGTTCAAGATATTACATGGAGAATCGAACACTCGAAAATATGAAATATTTGGTTGGTTACTGGTGAGTAGCTCATAGGATGTCTTCTTGAGTAGTCGATGAAGATAAAGTCGATTTACGGCGTGGCAAACGGTGTTAATCGCTTCCGCCCAAAATCGATCTGATGTCTTGTACTCAGCGAGCGTTGTTCTTGCCATCTCTATGAGTGTTCGATTCTTTCTTTTGGCAACACCGTTTTGTTGTGGGGAGTACGGCGCTGAAAATTCGTTCTTTATGCCTTCTTCATCAAGGTACTCCTCCACTTGCGTGTTCTTGAACTCTGTGCCGTTGTCGCTTCGAATACTCTTGATTGTCAATGAGAATTCGTTTTGAGCTCGCTTGAAGAACTTCTTGAGTATTCCTTGTGTCTCTGACTTATCATGCAAAAAGAAAACCCAAGTGAAACGAGAAAAATCATCAACGACAACTAAACCATATTTGTTACTGCCGATGCTTATGTAGGATATTGGAACAAATAAGTCCATGTGTAGTAGCTCGAGTGGTCTTGTTGTAGTCATGACATTTTTGGCTGGGTGAGGTGCTCCAACTTGCTTCCTAGCTTGGCACGCGCTACATGGCCTGTCTTTCTCAAATACAACATCCTTTGAACCTCGGATGTGATCGCCTTTGAGGAGTTTTTGAAGATTCCTCATACCAAAATGCGCTAGCCGTCTATGCCACAGCCAACCCATGTTGGTCTTTGCAATCAAGCATGTGTCAAGTTCAGCTTTATCCTTTTTGAAGTCAACAAGATAGAGATTTCCCTTTAACATACCCTTGAATGTAACGAAACCATCACTCCTCTTAGAAACAGTCACACCCTCGTTAGGGAATAAGCAATTATAACCTTTGTCGCATAATTGAGATATGGATAGCAGGTTATAATCTAGGGATTCAACATGTAAAACATGAGAAAGTGTGTGTTTAGAGGATATTTTAATTTTACCGGTACCGAGCACCCTTCCTTGACTATTATCTCCAAAGTAGATGCCCTCATTTGAGTCCTTATTCTCTTCATATTCCACGAACATTCTTCTTCCCCGGTCATATGGTTGGTGCAGCCACTGTCTAGCACCCATTTAGATCCACCGGAGGAATAGGCCTGCAAAAACAAATCATGCTTTGGTTTTAGGTACCCAAGCTTGCTTGGGTCCTTGGAGGTTAGTTACAATACATTTGGGCACCCACACATGAGACTTGGTGTTCCCATGGCGTGGCCCAACATAATGAGCATAAACCTTGCCAAAATTATTTCTCATTAACACATAGGAGGCATCAAAAGTTTTAAACAATAGCTGTTGTTGTTTATGTACAGGACTAGTCTGGGGGGCCGGACTTGTCCGGAGGACCAGACTTGTCCGGACACCGACCGGACTAGTCCGGTGTTCATGTGTAGTTACTGTCTTAATCTGTGACTATCCAATTTGAGAAGGCCTTCCTTTTACAAAGCTAATCCTCTCCTTGTTATTCTTATGGCTTCTAGCATGTTGCTTTTCACCATAAGAATAACCAATGCCATATTTGACATTTGGAGGTCTTTTGACCAAGTATGCACTACGTGCATATTTGATCTTCTCCTTGTCAAATATGCCACTTTGGGAAGGATGTTTATCCTTTGTAGAGGTTGGCTTATCCTTCAAACTGGTGTCACCTTTCTTACATGTGCAAGCATGAGCAAAATCAGTTTTTGTGAGTTGAGAAGGTGAACTTGAAGAGGAGGAAGGTTCACTCAGCTTAAGTGACTCAACCTGCACTTCAAGGATCTTGTTAACCTTGATCAGGTCAACAAGTTGGTCCTTGATTGTGTCATTTGAGTCAGTTAACTCCAGGCAAGTTTCCTTGCTCGAAGCTAACTCAAGCTCTAGTGATTTGGTTCGTTCCTTTTTAAGTTCTAGAAGTTTGTCAAGTTCGACATATTCCTCGTTTTGGGAGATGATCATGTCCTCTTGACGATGTATTAACCTCTCCTTCTCAATAAGTTGATCAAGCAAAAATTTCATGTTAGTAGCTGTTTTCCTATCTAGGCCAATAAGCATGTCCTCATTATCACTATTGAGTTCGTCATCGCTAGAATAGGAATGCACGGAGGGGGGTTTAATGGTTACCTTACATTTACCTTCCTTTTCCATAAGGAAAGTGCCATCTCCCTTCCATGCGCCAAGTGTAGGGAAAATGGTAGACTTCTTGGATGTCTTCTCGATGGCTATGCTAGCCATCTCTTCTTCTTCGGACGATGACGACTCATCATTTGAGTCCCACTCTCTCCCAATGTGCACTTGTTCGGCTTGTTTCTTCTTCTTGAAGAATTTCTTAGGTTGAGGCTTGGCTTCTTTGGTCTTCTTCTTGTTCTCCTCATATGGGCAGTCAACTATAAAGTGGTTATACTCACCACAATTATAGCATGCCCGCCTCAACTTTGGATTAGTTCTTTCCTTGTACTTTCATTCGCTTGACTTTGTACCTTGTCTCTTTTTCATTATTCTCTTGAATTTCTTCATGAACAATATCATGTCTTCTTCGTCCAATTCACTGCTCTCGCCGTCACTATCATCCTCTAGTTGTGCTTCTCTAGCTTCTTTGGATAGGGGCTTGAGAGTGGACTTCAAAGCAACCCCTTTCTTCTTTGCGGAGGTGAGGTTGGCAATCTCCTTGACATGTTTTGCTTGTTTTTCCATCATCTCGAAGTTGATGATCTTTCCAAGCAGTTCATCCGGAGTCAACCTTTTGTATCCGGGGCTTTCTCTGGTCATGGAGCATAGTGTGATGTTGCGAGGCATAAAAGGTCTAAGGATGAGCTTTACCACCTCGTGGTCATTCCACTTCTTACTTCCGTATGATCTGACCTTGTTGACGAGTGTCTTTAATCGATTGTACATGTCTTGGGGTGAGTTGTCTTCTTCAATTGTAAATCTTCCTAACTCGCCTTCAATCATTTCGATTTTTGGTTCACGCACATGTCAGTCACCTTCATGTGCAGTTTGTAGTGTGTCCCATATCTCCTTTGCAATTTCGAGTCCATCCACCTTGGTGAACTCGTCCCGACTGAGTGAAGAGGTAATTACGGCCGCGGCTTGAGCATTTTGGTGAATTGCCTGCTCTTGGCTGGGGGTGAGCTCTTCTTCGTCGTCCGGGATATCTATCCCTGTGCACACAATATGCCACAAATTTGGATTGAGGGAAATTAGATGCATTTTCATATTTTGCCTCCACATTGAGTAATCACTTCCATCGAAGTGTGGTGCTTTTCCAAGTGAGATAGATAAATAATGATTGTTATTGGAATTGAGACGATCATAGTTAAAAGGATATCGGGAGTAGTCGGTGTGACTACTCCCCTTCTTCATGTCTTCAACTTTTACTTTCCCTTTGGAAAGTGTCTTCTTTCTTAGGAGCGTCTTTAGCTCCAGCATTTCCTCATCGTCGTCCTCGAAGTCTTGAATGGCTTCGAGGAGCTTCTCCACCTTGAGGTTCTTTTCATCATCAACCTTCTCTTGGTTGTTGCTCTTGTGGGTGTCCTTCATGTCCGACATGAACTCCTTCGAGCAATTAGTCTCTTTCTTGAAGAACCTGCTCTGACACCAATTGAATGTGGCCTAGAGGGGGGGGGTGAATAGGCCTTTTTGATAATTGTCGGAACCTGCAACACTTAACAACCAGTTTAAAACCAGAGATATCAGACTAGTCCGATAAAGTGCAGACTAGTCCAGTGTATACAGACTAGATTGATTAAGTTTGATCGATTAATTTTATTCTTCAATATATGCAGCGGAAATATATGATTACATAAAGTGTTACAAGGTTATGAACCAGGTTATATCACAATTCAATCTTATACTTGATATTTCAACGTAAAGTAATCAAGATCAATTGTAACCCTAGATTGATATAATGTAAAGGACAATGAACACAAAAGAAGAACACAAGAGATTTATCCCCTGGTTCAGTTCCCACAAAGGCAACCTACATCCACGTTGAGGAGTCCACAAAAGGACCAAGTCTTCTCCAACCCTACCCTTGTCGGATCACCACGAAGGCCAATCCTCTTCCACTTATCTCAAAGGGGTGAATAACCGAATTCAAGGGGCCTTCTCACACGTTGAGAGCTCCCTTGGATTACAACACAAAATACCACCAAGAACACACTCAAAAGATTACAATTAAATTGCAGGAGTGTGTTAGAGAATCAAACCAAGAGCTCAATGTGGTGTTGAACGTGTCTCTCCAATGAACTAGAGTGAATCCTCAAAGGATTGATCTTTGTTGCACTTAATTTCGTGGAGAGATGTGGTTTTTGAGGCTCTTGGGAGGTGTGATGGCGCTAGGGTTCGAGAGAGTATGAAATATGGCCGTGCATATCTATTTATATGGGTTTCTAAAAGTGACCGTTAGGGTTCAGAAAGATCAGACTAGTCCGTGGTGGTCACCGGACTAGTCCGGTGTGCTGTGTGTAGCAAACCCTAAGTGTCCCGAAATATCGGACTAGTCCGGCTAGCAATGGACTTGTCCGATTTCGCTACTGGAAATCTTCGGACTAGTGCGATAGTCATCGGACTTGTCCGGACATTTGAAACCCTAAGTGTATTGGATGACAAGTCCGCACTTGGAGGACTTGTCCGATTTAGTTCAGAGGGTTTTTCGGACTAGTCCGTGCAAATATCGGACTTGCCCGATATGGACCAGAGAGAATATCGGACTAGTCCAGTTGTGATCGGACTTGTCCGATTTTGTGTGACTTGTGAAGTGTTTTGAGGACTAGTCCGCACTGGGGAGGACTAGTCCAATTCTAGTCAGAGAGATATCGGACTAGTCCGATGGATATTGGATTTCTCCGATTTTGTGCAGAGAGGATATAGGACTAGTCCGGTGTCAGTCGAACTAGTCCGGTCCTTTGTAACTTTGTGCAATGTGTGTTTTTAATTGTGATTGAGCTCTTGGGATGTGTTTTCTTAACACACTCCATACACAATGATCTGCTATTCTTCTTCCTTGAGCTCATTTCCACTTTACTCCTCATTCTCCCTTCTTTTTGGCACTTTGCTCATTTTTCTATTAAAAAACCTGCGCTCATCTCAACAAATAGGTTAGGATCCCAATTGCTTGTCATAAATCATCTAAACCCTACAAGGGAGTCCTAGATGCACTTTCACTCAGCAAGATTCTTCACATATTGAGCTTATTTTTCCATCATCTCGTGATTGATCATTTTGCCCAATAGTTCATCCGGAGTCATTTTATGGAACCTCAGACTTTCTCGAATCATGGAGCCTAAGGTGACATTTCGAGGCATGAACGACGTTATCATTCTTTTGACTACTTCATGGTCAGTACATTTCTTTCTTCCATAGGCTTTGACTTTGTTGATGAGAATCTTCATGCGATTGTACATCTCTTGGGGAGTTTCACCATCCTCTATGGCAAACCTCCCTTGCTCCCCATCAATCATTTCAATCTTTGCTTCTTGAACAGAGCGATTTCCTTCATGCGCCCTCTTGAGGGTGTCTCATATGTCTTTGGCTACCTCGAGTCCATCAACCTTGTTGAAATCCCCTGGCTTAGTGATGAGGTGATCATGGTGACAGCTTATGCATTGCGGTGGACAGCTTGACCTTGCTCCGGGGTAAGTTCATCGCTAGTGTCTGGGATATCTATAACACCCTCATTTTCTATGCATTGCATTCATTCTTATATATGTCTAACATGATACAACACAAAAAGAAACAGGATTAAAATGAATTAGAACCAAAACAACAATAAAAAATCTGGCTTAGTACAGACTTTTCCAGATTGGACCCCGAAATAGTTCGATTAAACTACTGTTGTCCAGTGGACTTTTCCGTTAATTGCTACGGATTAGTCCAAAATCGTTTTTGATGTTCTCCAGACTTGTCCGTCAAATTTATGGACTAATCTAGTTTTGTTTCTGTTCCCGTCCATACTTGTTTGTTACATATACGGACTAGTCCGATGATCGCTGCTAGAAACTACCAAAACTTGGCCCTGATTTGAAACTGGACACACCACAGACTTGTCCAACCACGCACCGGACTTGTCCGACACCGGACTTATCAGTTGAACTTTATGTTCCCAACTGAACTAGTCCGATACGTAGGGTTCCGACTCGGATTCTATTTTTCCTCCACGATGAGTTATTGGGTAATTGCCTTATTTGGGCCTAAGAACGTCGTGCCCACCCCTAAGGGCACCAAGGCCTCTACTTGATCCCACCGCCTTATACTTGGATTCCACCCTAACCCTACCACCTCTCCTCCTATATAAACACCCCAACACCCACCTTTCATCCTTTTGCCCCACGATAGAAAACCCTTAGCCCCGTCACACCATGTGCTGCCGTTCTTGGAGAAGGAAGGAGCCCTCACCGCCAGCAGGGACATGGATAAGAAGAAAGAGGAAGTAGAGGAGGATCAATCAAGATCGTCGCCGCTGTTTCGATCTTCTTCATCAATTCTTTGACGTCGATGTTCTTCTTCGCCAATTCTTCATCTTCATCAGTCTAGCTCGAGTTCTCACGTTTCACCTATTCTTTGACTAGTGAACCCTTGAATTTACGACAAATACCTAAAATCCATCTTTCCTACGTCAATATTGGTACTTAACTCAAACTATGTTCTAGTTGTAAATTCTCAAAAACCCTAGTCATAGCGGACTTGTCTAGTCTAGTGCGGACTAGTCCAATGAACTTTCTGGTCCGGAGCGGACATGTCCGGCCCATGGTGCATACTAGTCTGGTCCTTCAATTCTGGAAATCCTGGAACTTTCCCAACTTTCTCTGTAATGACTCAAAACTTACTCTAACATGTAAAACTTAATTTAACTAGATAGTAAGCAACAATAGCAACCTAATAACAAGTGTTACAAAAAAATTGCGTCATTCATGCATATCATGGCATATTGAGTAGTATATGAGCATTTATTGATTGTAATGTTGTTTCACATGTTTGTCGCGCGGAATAGAAGGTAACGCTCTAGAGGGTGATTACGAGGACCTTCAGCACCAGAACTTCGAAACTATTGATCCAAATAGGCCACGAGAGCAAGGCAAGTGTCCTTTACCATATTGAACCTATGTTTTTGAATGTTTTGTTTGCCAAATTGCATGCTTGTATAAAATTGATGGGAAATCCATGATAGGTGTTTACTAGACTTGTATGACCAATCTTGTCACTTGGGATATATTGTAGAGAGTCGGGAAGGGTATTTTCCAGTTTTGCTTCGCTTTATTTAATTGGGATTGGGAATAACCAAAAGACATAATTATGAAGTAATGAACATATGAACTATGTGGATTGATGATAGTGATTATTTAGCAACTAGGAACTTGGGTGATCTAAGCAAGCATGGATTGTGGAATAAGTTGAATAAGATGGTTGTTTTGCTTGCCTTAGATCTAAGGACCGATTCATGCGAGAATAAGCCAGGAGAACAGTTCCACCATAAGGCAAAATATGGGTGCGGCTTAGCTGATTAATTAGTGTATTGACAATATCGTTCAGATCATATGGAAGGGCGGGGAATGGGAGTCGTTTGGGTTTGCATTAGTGGAGGGTCTGACCTGGGATACAAATGGCACAAGAGGGGGCCCTTGGATGGATGTGCTCAATTGGAGACATCACCTCCGATGAAACCTCATTGGGTCCGCACATGCTGGTAATCACTTTGTAATGGCTACTTTGTGATCTCTTGGCGATAACCAATGGTAGTGTAATTGGCATAATGGATGTTTATTTAGTCGCCAACGCGTGACGAAATCCTAAACATGTGTGTAAAGTGGTACAACCTCTGCAGATTGTTAAAAACTATCATGTTATCCGTGCTTCCGGTTATGAGCACCTAGACAACTTCCATGATTAGAGTTGGAATTGGGATTTTGGATGGGTTCGGACATGGTTATGGTTTGGGTTATGATAGTTAGACATGGTTGGTTATGAAGATGAGAAATTGGCATATGGATGGTTATTAAAATTATGGATGAGGTATGGTGGTAATTGAGAATGTTGAATACATGTTATAATAATTACTTGGGATATGATGGGATTAATTTCACGTAGACATTGCAGGATGCTCTATATACGTGTTTTGAATGTACTTTTCAGCAATAAGCCATTTATTATCATTCCTTGTTTTTGGCCACATGTCATACTTTCTCACACTTGCTAAGTACGACATGTGCTCACCCTTGCAATTCCTCCACCAACAGTTTCAGGTGATGTTTGGGAGTATCATGAGGATCATGTGGAGCTCTAGGTTGTGTGCTATCGTCAAATGCCTATGGATGGGAGTCGCGCTGCTTAGTTTATCTTTCCGCTGCATTAGTAATAATTAGAGATTTGTAATTCTAGAAAAATTAGAATATTGTAATAAGGTACTTATTTACTATTTGCGACGTGGTGTATTTTCTTTTTATCATTTGTAATTTTGTCGTGTATGTGTGATGAACATCCTGGCCAAACATATGCATTCACTTGGTACATATTGGAACCTAGTGTCACAAATTGGTATCAGAGCCATGTTGACTGTAGGATGCAGCCTAGGTAGAATGGACACCTTATAGCACATAGGAACATTTAGTAAGGGTCGTGGTTAGTTGGTGTGTTGAATTTGATGTGATTGCTTGCTTGTGTGATTGAGTGCTTAGTAGCATTTGTATGGTGCTTCAGCACTTGTCCACCTGTCCATATAGGCTTATATATATAGTTGCTTAGTTTCATATCCTTTGATGCATATAGTTGGGGACATTTTCTCTCAATTCTAGATCCTTCCTTCTTGTACTCTTTTCCTCGGATGCTGAGGGTGACCCACAACCAAAGGAATGCCAATGGTGCTGAGGAGAACAATGGAGTGTCTCAGAATATCGCCCTTGGACCTGAAGCTAGCAACCTTGAACGCTTGATGACTATGCAAAATTAGCTCATGCAAACTATGATACAAACCATGGGACAGCTTAGAGCAACAACAATAACCATCCCCACATGCATCCACCACCACCACTGCCACCCCCAACACCTCATGACCGCCTGGGAGATTTTATGAGGACTAGGCCACCTACTTTTGCTCAAGCCAATGATCTTATGAAAGATGATGATTGACTGAAATCTATTGAGAATAAGCTTGCTATTGTCGAGTCCAGTGACCGGGAGAAGGTCCTTTTTGCCTAACATCAACTAGTTGTAGAAGTTTCGAATTGGTGGGAAGCTCTTCGCAATGCACATGCTAATCAGGAGAGAATCACTTGGGCTAAGATCAAGGAGAGCTTCCGTTCTCACTATGTTCCTGAAGGTGTTATGATATATAAAAGGCAAGAATTTGGAAACCTCAGGCAAGGAAGGACGAGTGTGAGTGAGTACCTTAATAAGTTCACTCAACTCTCAAGGTATGCTCCAGAAAATGTTAACACGGACAGCTGGAAGCAATACTTGTTCATGAGGGGCCTAAACAATGAGATTCAATTTTAATTGCTCAATAGTGACTATGCAAATTTCGAGAAGCTTGTGGACAAGGCTATTGTGGTTAAGAACATAGTTCGTGAGATGGAGCAAGATAATAAGAGAAAGATGCCATATCAAGGACAGCCTCAAGGAAGCAATGTACGCCCCCGCTATGCACTACCAAATGCATCATACAACACCTCAACTGCTCCTGCATATCACACTGCTATTCCACCGCAGCCAGCTTAGCCAATGCAGCAACGACCTACCATGCAAGTACCTCACCCTCCAATGCCTCATGCGGCCAGCGCCAATTCCCCAGCTAATGCTTAGAATCAAGCTTGTCCGAACTATATTGGTGTAGCAAGGACATGCTATACTTGTGGTGAGGTGGGACACCTTGTATCTCAATGTCTGAAGTCAGGCTATAGTCAAGTGAATGATGCTCCAAGGCAGAACCCAAGGTTGACTGAGGGAGCACCACAAGGCAAACGTGGACCACAAAATTTTGCTCGTGGCAAGGTGAACCATGTCTCTACAGACTAAGCCAAACAAGCTAAGGACGTTGTGATTGGTATGTTCCTCACAAACTCCAACCTGACAACTATATTATTTGATTTTGGAGCATCGCATTCATTCATATCATCAAAGTATGTTGTCAAGTATAGTCTACCTATATCTCACATGAAGTATACTTTTTTGGTTAAGTCTCCTGGAGGGGGATGAGGAAAAATATATGTCCAAAAGTAAGCCTTAAAATAAGGGGGTAGACTTCCTCGCAAACCTCATATTGTTTTGGATTCACAAGGACTGGACATAATACTTGGAATGGATTGGTTATGGAAGCACCACGACGTAATTCAGTGTGCCACTAAGATGGTGCAATTGACAAATGATGAGGGGATCAACATAGAGTTTGAAGCATCTCAACCCACAACAGAAAAGGTAGTGTTGAATCAAACAGACGGTGCAACAATAGAGGAGATTCCAGTGGTGTGTGAGTTCTCGGATGTGTTTCCGGACAAGTTGCCAGGAACGCCACCTAATTGTGACATCGAGTTTGTCATTGATTTGATACCTGGAATTGCACCTATAGCTAAGAGGCCGTACAAGATGCCTCCTAAGGAGTTAGCGGAGCTCAAGAAGCAAATTCAAGAGCAGCTAGAGGAGGGTTTCATATGCCCGAGCTCGTCACCATGGTGAGCACCAGTGCTCTTTGTAGATAAGAAGGATGGAACCTAGAGGATGTGTGTGCACTATAGGTCGCTCCACAAAGTAACAATCAAGAACAAATACACGTTACCCTGTATAGAGGATTTGTTCGACCAGATGAAGGGCGCCTCTGTCTTCTCCAAGATCGACTTGAGGTCAGATTACTTCCAGATGAAGATCAGACAGTCGGATATACCCAAAACGGCTTTCTGGACACAGTATGGATCCTATGAGCACAACATTTTTTCATTTGGATTCATAAATGCACCTGCATACTTCATTTACCTCATGGATAAGGTTTTCATGGAGTACTTGTATAAGTTCATCGATGAAATTATGATATACTCGAGAAGTGAAGAAGAGCACGAAGAGCATTTAAGGCTCACATTGCAGAAATTGCAAGAACACCAGTTGTATGCTAAATTCATCAAGCGCCAGTTTTGGTTATGGGAAGTATCGTTTTTGGGACATATCATCTTTGGAGGAGGAGTATCGGTTGACCACGGAAAAGTGAGAGATGTGTTGAAGTGGGAGCCACCACATAATGTGAAGGAATTCTGAGTTTTCTAGGAATGGTTGCATATGACCGTTGATTCATCGAGGACTTCTCCAAAATAGTGAGGCCCATGACTGAATTCTTAATGAAGGGGAAGACATTCCAATGGACTTAAGCTTGTCAAGATATCTTTGAAGAGCTAAAGAAGAGGTTAACCACCACACCAATTTTTTTATTGCCAGGCATGAGCAAGAGCTTTATATCTATTGATATGCTTCAAGACAAGGGCTTGGATGCGTGCTCATGCAAGGAGGCCAAGTAGTAGCCTATGCATTGAGTCAATCGAGGAAATATGAGCAGAATTATCCTACGCATGACCTCGAACTTGCAGCCGTAGTGTATGCCTTGAAGATATGCAGACATTACATTCTTTGTCATAAGTGTGAGAATTACACAAATCAAAGAGTCTCAAGTACATATTCACGCAAACGGATTTGAATTTGAAGCAACAAAGATTGTTGGAGCCCATCAAGGATTATGATGTGGGAATCAACTATCACCCGGGGAAGGCTAATGTAGTGGCAGATGCCTTGAGTAGGGAAGGAGCAAGCCACCAACTCATGGTTCGGGGGTTGCCATCCGAGTTATGTAAGGATTTTTAACAGTTGCATCTTGGATTCGTGAATGTGGGACAATGGAAGTAAACCCAACATTGGAACATGAAATACGAGAAGGTTAGACAAAGAATGAGGAGATCCAAAAGATGAAGGAAAGGATCCAAGAAGGGTGAGAATGGAGGTTTGATGAAGATGATCGTGGTACACTATGTCTTGGGAAATGAATCGTTGTGCCTAATGTGAAGCATATCCACGAGGCGTTATAGAATGAGGCACATGACTCACTCTACTCTGTTCATCCCGGTTGTTCAAAGATGTACAAGGATTTTAAAAGTTGCTATTGTTGGGATGGGATGAAGAAGTACATAGCTGAATATATTGCATTATGTGACACATTCCAATGAGTGAAGGTTGAACATCAAAGGCCAACTAGATTATTACAGCCATTGAAGATTTCGGAGTGGAAGTGTGAAGAAATTGGTATGGACTTCATAGTTGGATTACCATGTACTCAGTTTGGTTATGACTCTATATGGGTTATTGTGGATCGGTTGACCAAAT
This sequence comes from Tuctoria greenei, assembly GCA_036927565.1. Taxonomy (NCBI): domain Eukaryota; kingdom Viridiplantae; phylum Streptophyta; class Magnoliopsida; order Poales; family Poaceae; genus Tuctoria; species Tuctoria greenei. Next base: position 79,428,455 of record JAYESD010000009.1, on the reverse strand, counting down.
ATGCTCATTTGGTTCCTGTCAAGACCATGTACACCGCGGCATAGTTAGCTTAGTTGTATATGGAGAATATTCTATGTCGACATCGAGTTCCAAAAAGGATAGTCTCCGACCGAGGTTCGTTCTGGGGAAAACTACCCAAAGTTATGGGTACCACGTTAAATTTCAGTTCCACATATCACCCTCAAACCGATGGAAAAACCGAAAGGACACACCTGGTATTAGAGGATATGTGGAGAGCTTGTGCCTTGAAGCATGGACGCAGCTGGGACAAGAGCTTGTTGTATGCTGAATTCTCGTACAACAGTAGTTACCAAGCCAGCTTGAATATGTCACCCTATGAAGCACTATACGGGGGGAAGTAGGACACCTTTTTGTGTAATAAAGCAGGAGAGAACCAGGTATTTGGACCTGATGTGTTACAAGATGCTGAAAGGCAAGTTCAAATACTACGTGAGAACCTAAGGGCTGCCAGTCACGGCAAAAAAGCTATGCGGATAATCGGTGAAGGAATCTGACTTTTGAAGTTGGAGACTTCTTGTATCTCAAAGTGTCACCATTGCGAGGTCATAAGTATTTTTACGTCAAAGGCAAGTTGGCACCTCGCTACATCGGGTCATTCAAGATTTTGGATAAATGTGGAGAAGTGGCCTATGAGTTGGAGATGCCAGCACATTTTTCCTATGTTCATGATGTATTCCACGTTTCTCATCTCAAGAAGTGCTTAAGGGCACCAGAAGAACAAGTACCCATGGATGAGTTGGAGCTAGAGACAGATTTGACTTATGTCGAGCAACCGGTCAAAATCATGGAAACAAAGGAGGAGTCACAAGGAACAAGTTGATTCTGTGGTGCCCAATAAAATGGAAACACCATACTGAGTCTGAAGCAACTTGGGAGCGAGAAGATGATATCAAGAGAGAATTTCCCTATCTCTTTCTTTCCAAGACGAATCTCGAGGGTGAGATTCATTTTAAGGGGGGTAGGTTTGTAAAACCCTCATTTTCATCCATCATGCATTGAATTAATTCTTATATATGTATAACATGATACAACACAAAAAGATACAGGATTAAAATGAATTAGAACCACAACAGCAATTAAAAATCTGGCTTAGTACGGACTTTTCCGGATTGGACACCAGACTAGTCCAATTTAACTATTATTGACCCATGACTTTTTCGTTAATTGAAATAGATTAGGCCGAAATCTTTCTGATGTTCTCCGGACTTGTCCGTTAAATTTACAGACTAATCCGGTTTTGTTTTGTTCCCGTCCGTACTTGTCCATTGCATATACACACTAGTCCGATGATCGCTGCTGGAAACTCCCAAAACTTGGTCCGGATTTGAAATTCAACACACCACAGACTTGTGTGGCTGCGCACTGGACTTGTCCGATCAACTTTCTGCCGAGAACAGAATTCTTCGGCTTGAAATAAGACTTCTCTATTGAACTTTTTGTTCCTAACCAGACTTGTTAGGCATCACTAAGGACTTGTCCAATATGTAGGGTTCTGACTAAAATTCTATTTTTCCTCCACGACGAGTTATTGGGTAATTGCCTTAATTGGACCCAAGAACGTCGTGCCCCACCCCCGAGGAGCCGAAGTGGGACCTCACCAAGGCCTTTACTTGATCCCACCGCCTTATACTTAGATTCCACCAGAACCCTATCACCTCTCCTCCTACATAAACACCCCACCGCCCACCTTTCATCCTTTTGCGCCATGATAGAAAACCCTTAGCCCTATGACACCGTGTCCCGCCGTTCTTGAAGAAGGAAGGATCCCTCACCGCCAAGAGGGACAGGGATAAGAAGGAAGAGGAAGGAGAGGGTGATCAATCAAAATCGTCGCCGCTGTTGCGATCTTCTTCATCATTTCTGCAACATCAACATTCTTCTTTGCCAATTCTTCATCTTCATCGATCTAGCCGTCGAGTTCTCGCATTTCACCTTTTCTTTGACTAGTGCACCCTTGAATTTATGATAAATACCTCAGATCCTCTTTCCTACATCAATTGTGGTTCCATACATAACTCAAACTATGCTCTAGGTTGAAATTAAAAAAAAAACTCTAGTCGTAGCGGACTTGTACGGTCCAGTGTGGACTAGTCCGTTTAACTTTTTGGTCTAGAGCGGACATGTCCAGCCCATGGTGCAGACTAGTCTGGTCCTTCAATTACGGAAATCCTGGAACTTTCCCAACTTTCTCTATAATATACTTGCTCTAACATGTAAAACTTAATTATATCTAGATAGTAAGCAACAATAGCAACCTAATAACTTGTGTTACTACAAAATTGCGTCATTCATTCATGTCATGGCATATTGAGTACTATATGAGCATTTATTGATTTTAATGTTGTTTTGCATGTTTGTCACGCGAAATAGAATGTAACACTCTAGAGGGTGCTTACGAGGACCTTCAGCACTAGAACTTCGAAGCTATTGATCCAAACCAGCCACAGGAGCAAGGCAAGTGCCCTTGACCATATTGAACCTATGTTTTTAAATGTTTTGTTTGCAAATTGCATGCTTGTATCAAATTGATGGAAAACCCATGATAGGTGTTTACTAGACTTGTATAACCACTCTTGTCGCTTGGGATATATTGTAGAGAGTCGGAAAGGGTATTTTCCAGTTTTGCTTGGGTTTACTTAATTGGGATTGGGATAACCAAAAGAGTTAATTATGAACTAATGGATGTATGAACTATGTGAATTGATGATAATGACTATTTAGCAACAAGGAACTTGGGTGATCTATGCAAGCATGGGTTGTGGAATGGGTTGGATGAGATGGTGGTTTCGCTTGCCTTAGATCTAAGGACCGGTTCATGTGAGAATAAGCTAGGACAACAATGCCACCACAAGGCAAAGTATGGGTGCGACATAGTTGATAAATTAGTGTATTGCCAGTATCGTTCGTATCATATGGAAGGCACCGAGAATGGGAGTCAGTTGGGTTTGCATTAGTGGCGGGGCTGCCCTAGGATCCGAACGGCACAAGAGGGGGCCCATGGATGGATGTGCTCAGTTGGAGACATCACCTTTGGTGAAACCTCAGTGGGTCCGCACATGCTGGTAATCACTTTGTATATGCTATTTTGTGATCTCTTGGCCATACACCTTTGGTAGTGTAATTGGCATAATGGAGGTTTTCTTTAGCCGTCGACGGGTGATGAAATCACGAACTTGTGGGTAAAGTGGTACAACCTCTGCAAAGTGTTAAAAACTATCATGATAGTTATGCTTCCGATTATAAGCACCCGGACAAGTTCCATGATTAAAGTTGGAACTGGGATTTGCGATGGGTTCAGACATGATTATGGTTTGGGTTACGATAATTGGACATGGATGGTTATGAAGGTGAGAAATTAGCATATCGATGGTTTTTAAGTTGATGGATGAGGTATGGTGGTAATTGAGAATGTTGGATACATGTTATAATAATACTTGGGAATGACGGGATTAAATTCACATCGACATTCACTACAAGAATCCTGATGATTTGCGACAGCTAAATTATTTGAGCAAAGATGCCATCGCAAATAAAATAAATTGTGATGGCCAACATTCTGGCTGTTGCAAAGACATAAACCGTCGCAATTAAATGTTATTTGCGATAGCCAGATCCCAGGCCGTCACGATTAAAGCTAATTTGCGATGGCCACACGTCAATCCATTGCAAATTACAGAAATGCCGGCCCAGCCGGCCCATATCCACTTAATTTGCGACGGCTAGTCCCTAGGCCATCACAAACAAGAGTAGTTTGCTACAGCCCAATCGTAGGGCCGTCATAATTTGGCCGGCCATCGAAAATAGTCCATATAACCAGGGTCACTCGGCCCGACACCATTTTCTTACGCTACCACTCCTGCTTGCACCGCCGCCTAATGTAAAATCCCATTTTTCCTTAATATAAAGTTCAGTTGCCAGTTTTTTATCAACCATAGTGGAGATCAATTATGGTTGTGCACATGAACTTGATCTCATCAAAACAATCTTGCCTTCACTCATACTTAAATTTTATTAACATGGGGAAATGGACTTCACCAATGACCTTAGGATAATTCAGGTGACCTTTCTGCAAATTTTGGAATTTATTGAATGGGAATTCTAGGGCAAAACAATATGCAGTACTAAATATATTCAAATTATTTCAAAACTTGAATATAGCTACTTTACATTCAGGCCTTGTCAAAAATATTAAAATCTGAGGCTATACATTTTTCCATGGCCTCATAATATTCCAAATAGCCTTCCTGCATAGTTTCAAGATTCTTGAATTCCATTTGCTATTTTATTTGAGACACTTAGCAAATTCAAGTCAAATTCAAATCTGAATTTTTAAATTTGTTCAAACTTGTTTGAACATAATATCTGAGCACATCATTGTGTTCATCATATTTCATTTGCCATACCCACAAAATTTCATGATTTTTAGAGCTGATCTTCCATTTTAAATTGAATTTACAAATGCGCGATGGGTGTGACTATGACCGGTGGGGCCCACCTGTCACTGGATGAGTACTGCCGAACAGAGGCGTTACCGACCTCTGCTGCGGTGCTTCTCCGCTCGACACCGCGATGTTGAATGGCGCCACGGCGATGGCTTGGCCAGAGCGCTCAAGTACCGCTTCCCAACTGGGTTTTCATCTTTAAGAGCCCCCCCCCCCCCCCCCCCCCCCACATCTCGTCCTTACCCTCTCCCACGGTGAAAAGCCATCGGTTTTCCCCATCGTTCGCGTGCCGCCGACCTCACCTTGGAACTACGATGATAGCTTGCCATCTAGCCAAGGATCGATCGTGAGTTCTTTAGCAAAGTTGTTCACAACTTGCTTGCGCACCTTCTCAACCTTTTGGTTCGGTGTTTCGTCACCCGGTTGTGCGGTATTCTGCAGTTTTCCGACAACCATGAGAGAAGCCGCCAAGAACCGCCCCTGCTCCACCGTCGACAAGCCGGACGAATCCTCTACAGGCCCCTACTTCTATAAGAGAAATGTGTGTTATCGCGCCTTAAGCATGCTCACCAAGTTCAAGCCATGCCATGCCTTGTAGCGTTCTTATTTCCATTTTTCCCGATGATAGTTCATACCTATGTCTCTAGGTTGGGGATTTAATTCATTTTCTACATCTAATAATTCTTGACCATAGTTAAGGGATAATTTACCTATCTCTTTGTGAACACTCCGGATCAAAAAGATTTGAAAACTATCAAGTGTTGATTGAGATAGCCGAGTTTTGGATGTCGTCGGCAAAAATGCCGCGGTTCACCATCGAGCTCATAGTTCCCGGCCAATTCTCTCCTTTCCTAGTCCTGGTTCATGATCCTCAAGGCACAAGAAAGCTTTTGGACAAGAATCCAAGGCAACTGAGCTAGAGATGAGAGTTCTACCCAGCCTGAGCTGCCGCTGCCGCCACCGTCGCGCCACCGGTTCTAGCCGTCGGCAAGCCCCGAGAACACCACCGACGTGTTCAGCGTGGTGGAAAACCCCCAGGCAGCAAGTTTGGCTAAGCTCGGCGCACGGGAGAGGCCAGCGGCGAGGTTGCCGGTGAGCCCCAGCCACGGGCGTCGCCATCGCGCGCTAGCTGCTGTGAGGAAGACATAGGCCATCGGGGCCCACTCATCAGCGTCTATTAATGGGTCGGGGATCACTTTGCGTTGTGGATCCAGTGTGGATGTGCGGAAAAAGGGTGTGGACTACCGTGTTGCTTCAACCAGAAGGAGCCACGTCACCTAGTGGGACGAGTTGCTTCAACCTACTGATGACGGGTTCGACGACGAGGTTGCACCCCCTCCAGAGTTTACAACCGAGTGGGAGCCCTGCATGCCGCCGTAAGTTTGGTGAGTGAGGGTTGCTAGTGCGAAGCATCCAGGGCATGGATGACTTTGTTTTTGCATAGCTAGTGCCAAGAGTGTAGCTATGATGTATAGGTCACTTTCCTTTTTACTTAGTATTGTAAAACTTCTGCTGTGTTTATAAATAAAGACTTGGTATTTTATTTTATTCTCGTTCTTTTCTTGTATACTGTTGGTTGTCGCATCGCACGAAATCACAAAATGAGATCCTTGGATGTCGGGACTCCGATCCCCACAGCATGGTATCAGAGCATCATTGGGAACAGTGTGCTTAAAAAGAGCATATTTTCAAAAACTTAGGATTATATGAGTGAGGAATTAGCTATATGCCCATAAAAGGAGTATTATTTGTATAAGATATGAAGATGGTAAACTAACTTATGTGTTATTATTTCTGTAACGACGCTCCGACGCCAGGTAAGAGGTAAGGTACGCCACCGAGAGCGGATCAATCTTGGTAAGCTCAGCATACGAGATGTGGTATGTGATTGTTTCTGTGGCTTAGCATGGAAAGTCAATATGAGTCTCTGAAACTTTCCATGTTTCTGAGAACATATGACGCGCAATACCCCAGCGTGACACAAAATTAGTGGGAGCCCCGGTCGGGTGGTGGATAACCCGATAGTATACGTCTCTAGAACTATTTATGTTCTATGGGAGCATGAGAAAAACGTATTCCCAAGCGTGTATAAGCCAGTTCATGCGAGAGTCTTTGTTGTACAGACGTACTACAACCATGTACCTAGAGACATGACATCGCTCGAGGGCGACTCACACCAGAGTCGTATGCATTGACTTCCAAATATATATCTGTGTATTGTGACTGCCTGTCGTGTTTCCCCGAACCGCCTTTGTGGTGTGCAGGTGTGACAGGAGATTGTTTGTCTTCTGCAGGTACACTAACTACGGTAGCGGACCATGTAGAAACCGTTTGCGAGTGAACGATAATAGGACCACCTTTAGGCGTATCTAGTTATACCAGTTAGAATTTTCTTTGGTGAGGCACGTAGTACCATCAGTATCAAATTTGATACTTGACCATCCCCAATGACATAATCGCTGCATTACATTTTGGAAAGTCCGACTATCTGATGCTGGTAGGCTTGGACTCCGCAAAATGGGTTTGGACTCGACAAAGGGTTAGAACCAAGATTCTTAATTTCTGGCAGAAGTTTGCTCAACTTCGCTGGATTATGATCTTGGTTAGTTGTTATTTAACATAGAGGTATGCTATATGGATAGAAAGCTCTTGAAGACCTCTACACCTTTTCTGTTGTCCATCAAGGCAGAAAAGATTGATAATCTGTTGAAATTTGGAGTATATTTAAACTGCTCCAGATGACCATACCATTGCACCAGTCTCTGTATATTTTTTTAGATAACCCACTGTAGAAAAATCTTCTGCCTTATTGCGATACATATCTGGAAAGGGTAGAATGATATCTAAAGATTTGTTATTCAAAGTTTTTCCTGATTCAAATTTGAGTCAAATCAAATTTTGAGATCAAAACAGTGAACTGCAGGACTGCTGGTGAAAACCAGTCAGTTCAACTGTTAAGTTCGGATAGTTATAGCTCTTAATCCATAATACTGACATGGTCACATATATACATTTATGGAAATCTTAGGAAGTCTTCTATCAACTTTATATTGCACTCTTGACCTGAATCTTGTTGTAACTGTGTTTAATTCCTATTTTCGCAAACTTGGTTCTGGCAGACCAGAACTTGAAACAGTTTGCGCATAGTTTTGAATTTGCGTGCTATACCTGTATAAAAAAAATTTCAAGGCTGAACTCTTTTAACTTCTGGATTTTTAACTTGATGTTATACAATGTTTATTTTGTCATTACCTCAATATATTGTTATGATATACCTGTATAAATTGTGGAAATAACCACATATACAGTGAAGGTTCTGTCAAAATTTCTAGAAAACTTGGGTCAACTTTAAACCTGTATAGATTCTACTTCCTAGCTCACCTGGAGCTGTATGAGTACAATCTGTAAAGGTTGTAAAGTGTACTACAACGTTTGTATTCAACCGAACTTCAGGTTCTGATATTTCCTGTATGAAAATTTTGAAGGAAGGTCAGCTGGAACAGACTGTGATTACTACTCCAGCTTTAAATTTTTCTTGAACTATAGGAAGTTGAAAACCATTTCATTGTTCAAGTTCATCATCTGTGTATTACTTACATACATTTTATATGGAAGTTGTATATTTGGCATTCAAGTATCCTTTCCACAGATGGCGGGTTTGACGGTACACTTACGGAATGGATGGGTGTTCGCGACGTGTGCTCTTCGAATAGGTTTTCCGGAGTTGTTGATAGCGCTGCTTCAACGGTTTGGGTATCGCAAAATACCGAGCTATTGGGGCAGGGAATTCGATGACGGAGGTGTGACAAGATGCACCATCTATGTCGATGTGCCTGCTGGTCCGCCATATATTGGATGGGCTCCTTTCTCCATCCAGGTGAAAGGGACTCTGTTGGAAGACACGTGGTGTTTTTCCGCAAGTGTTGCTATTGCGAGGTTTTGCAAGCTTCATTATCGTGATATGGTGGGCACCCTGTTCGCGCTCTTTCCAGTCGACGGTAGAGCTGGCGATGAGTGGGCGAGTCGAATGTGTGGAGCTTATGGCATTCATGAAGAGACACCATCGATAACCTTGGCATTATATGCAACATCATCGTGTCAAGTGAGCTTTACACAGCATGCTAGCATTGAAGGGTTGATGGGTGATCTGAAGCAAGCTATGATCCAAGGAGATAACTTTGAGTGGGCCAATGACTCACTTGGAGTCATGATTGCTCCACTCAATCGACGTCTAAACTTTAAGGAGAATCAGTGGCACCTAGCTGTTCAAGATCTATCGAAAGCTCGCTAGGAAATGCACTGTGCAGAAAGCGCGTTGGAGGCGAGTCAACTTGAGGTGCGCAATAAGGTGACTCAAGAACGGGATCAATCCAGGGAGGAGGCTCAGGATTGGAAAGTCAGTTGCAGGAATGCACAGATGGAACTGGAAGACTTTAGGATGTTTCTTCTACAGGTTGATATGCAATCGTTAGTTGCCGCGACATCATCGATGGTGGGTGAGGCAGCAGCTCCTGCTGCAGCACCCGCACCTGTGGCACCAAATCCTGAGGACGAGGACAAAGAAGATTTTGAGATACTTGACTATGCCGAAGAGGACGTATCGGAGTAGGATGGGGCAGCACTCCTGCCATCACGGGGCCACGTATAGTTAGTAGTGGCTCGTGTTTATTTTGTGGCCATGTTTATGTCATATTAAAAATAGTAGTGGGTGTGTATAAGATGACAGGGTGTGTACGACGTCTCATGGAGACCAAGTATAGTAGTGATGCACTTCCGTAGTGGGAGTTCGTCATTTTGGAGTTCACTACTGTAAACTTGGTCATAAGATAATATATCTTGTATAAAGTTTGTACTTTATCAATATATGTGAATGTTATGCACTTATTTCCTTGCCAATATTCGCACTACTGTAGCATGAGATGGATGAAGGAAAACATACATTGTTGCTAATTTTTAAATCATGTGGATGCAGAATGGTGCGTACGCGTTCGACGCCCGAGATGGGAGTCTCGAGCCGTGGTCGTGAGGACAAATCTCGGAATCAGGAGCAAGCTGCGGCACCACAGCAACAAGTTCCACCACCACCACCTCCTGCACTTTCGAGGAGTCTCGCGGAGGTTAATTCCAAGTTTCTCCAAGATAGCTAAACCAATGACAAAACTTCTGAGAAAAGGGAAAAAATATGTATGGACGAAGGAATGTGAGGAAGGTTTTCAAGCATTAGTGAAACACCTCACAACAGCACCGGTGTTAGCCCAACCGAACACAACAAAGTCATTTGATGTATATTGTGATGCATCTGGGATTGTATTGGGTTGTGTATTGATGCAAGACAGAAGGGTGATCGCTTATGAATCACGGCAGCTTCGGAACCATGAGCAGCATTATCCGACTCGTGATCTTGAGCTTGCTACCGTGGTACTTGCATTGTAGATGTTGGGACACTATCTGTTGGGCAACCTAGTGCATCTCTACACCGATCACAAAAGCTTGAAATACATCTTCATCCATAAGGACTTGAATATGCGACAGCGAAGATGGTTGGAATTGATCAAAGACTATGAGATTGAGATCCACTACCATCGTGGCAAAGCGAATATAGTTGCAGATGCACCGAGTCGCAAGTTCCATGTCAATAATCTTTCCATTACCTCGATGGAAGAAGAAGAGCCGAGTCTCTACTTGGTTCCATATGGAGCGCTCTACAATCTAGCTCTCATTCCTACCATAAGGGAATATATGGTAGAGGCTCAGAGGGAAGACAAGGGCATGTCGCACATTCGCCGAAGAATGAAAAAGGGGGAGATGAAGTGTTTCCGATGTGACCATGACGGTACCATCTGGTTCAAAGACCGCATTGTGGTGCCCCGCAATGTGGAACTTCAGAAGAAGATATTGGACGAAGCTCATTTGCTCAAGTATTCTGTTCATCTGGGAAGTAACAAAATGTACCAAAACATAAAGAAACAATTCTGGTGGACTCGGATGAAGAGGGGGATAGTGAAGTATGTATCCGAGTGTGATACTTGTCGGCAAGTGAAAGCCGACAATTTGGAGACAGCCGTTCAACTTCAACCTTTAAGCATACCGGCCTAGAAATGGGAGGACATCAACATGGATTTCATTGTTGGATTACCTCTCACATTTCACAAGCATAACTCGATTTGGGTGATAGTTCACCGACTCACCAAGTTGGCTCACTTTATTCCAGTCAATGTCAATTATGTGGCACGACAATATGCAGAGTTGTATATTGCCAGGATCCTGTGCCTACACGGAGTACCCCGCACTATCATATCAGATCGTGGAACCTTATTCGTTGCTCAATTTTGAGAGCAGCTCCACGCATCTCTGGGTACCAAGTTGATTCGTAGCTCAACTTACCATCCTTAGACTGATGGTCAAACGGAGTGAGTAAATCAAGTGCTAGAGTATATGCTCCGCGCCTGTGCCATCCACCATGGTAAGAATTGGGATGATCATCTACCATTGGCGGAGTTTTCATACAACAATGGTTATCAGGCTAGCATCCAGATGGCACCATATGAAGCTCTCTATGGCCGAAAGTGCCGCACACCTTTGAACTGGTGTGAATTCGATGAACGAGTGATATATGGTATCGACTTGGTGAATGAAGCCAAAAAATGAGTACGAGTTATTCAAGCCAACAGCAAGGCTGCTCAGTCTCGTTAGAAAAGCTATGCGGACAAATGGCGTCGACCTCTTCACTTCGTTGTCGGGGATCACTTTTATCTTCGTGTATCCCCAATGAAAGGGATCCATCACTTCAGAGTAAAAGGGAAGCTAGCTCCACACTTCATTCGGCCGTTCGTAGTCATTGGACGATGCGGACCTGTGGCCTATCGGCTAGAGCTACCAGCATCGCTTTTAGGGGACCACAATGTGTTTCACATTAAGTAGTTGCAGAAATGTCTCAAGGCCCCAGCTGAGGTCCGTATGGAGGATTTGGAAGCTCTCCAACTACATCTTACTTACTTTGAGCATCCAACCCAGATAATCGATGAGAAGACTTGCACCATAAGAAGTCGCACCTTGCATTTCTACAAGGTATTGTGGGGCTACCACACCGCTGAAAAAGCAACGTGGGAAAGCAAGAAATACCTTACAACGAACTATCCGGACTTGTTGGCAGCATATGTTCATTAGATCTTTTTCTTTTATCCTTCCTATTGTAATCTCGGGACGAGATTCTTTTATGGGGGGAGGAATGTAAAATCCCATTTTTCCTTAATATAAAGTGCAGTTCCCAGTTTGTTATCAACCATAGTGGAGATCAATTATGGTTGTGCACATGAACTTGATCTCATCAAAACAATCTTGCTTTCACTCATACTTAAATTTTATCAACATGGGGAAATGGACTTCACCAATGACCTCAGGATAATTCAAGTGAACTTTCTGCAAATTTTGGAATATATTGAATGAGAATTGCTAGGGCAAAACAATATGCAGTACAAAATATATTCAAATTATTTCAAAACTTGAATATAGCTACTGTACATTTAGGCCCTGTCAAAAATATTCAAATCTGAGGCTATAGATTTTTCCATGGCCTCATAATATTCCAAATAGCCTTACTGCAAAGTTTCAAGATTTTGAATTCCATTTGCTATTTTATTTGAGACGCTTAGCAAATTCAAGTCAAATTCAAATATGATTTTTTAAAATTGTTCAAACTTGTTTGAACATAAGATCTGAGCACATCATTGTGTTCAGCATATTTCATTTTCCATACCCACAAAATTTCGTGATTTTTAGAGCTGATCTTCTATTTTAAATTGAATTTACAAATGTGCTATGGGTGTGAGTATGACCGGTGGGGCCCACCTGTCACTGGATGAGTACCGCCGAACAGAGGCGTTGCCGACCTTTGCTGCGGCTCCTCTCCGCTCGACACTGCGATGTTGAATGGCGCCACGGCGACGGCTTGGCCAGAGCGCCCAAGTATCGCTTCCCAGCTGGGTTTTCATCTTTAAGCCCCCCCCCCCCCCCCCCCCTCGTCCTTACCCTCTCCCACGGTGAAAAGCCATCGGTTTTCCCCTTCGCTCGCGTGCCGCTGACCTCACCTCGGAACTCCGACGATAGCTTGCTATCTAGCCAAGGATCGATCGTGAGTCTTTAGCAAAGTTTTTCACAACTTGCTTGCACACCTTCTCAACCTTTTGGTTCAGTGTTTCCTCACTCGGTTGTGCGGTATTCCGCAGTTTTTCGACGACCGCGAGTGAAGCCGCCAAGAACCGCCCCTGATCCACCATTGACAAGCCGGAGGAAGCCTCTACAGGCCCTGACTTATCTAAGAGAAAGGTGTGTTATCGTGCCTTAAGCATGCTCACAAGGTTTTCCATGCCATGCCTTGTAGCGTTCTTATTTCAATTTTTCCCGATGATAGTTCATACCTATGTCTGTAGGATGGAGATTAAATTCATTTTCTACGTCTAATAATTCTTGACCGTAGTCAAGGGATAGTTTACCTATCTTCTCGCGAACACTTCGGATCGAAAAGATTTGAAAACTATCGAGTGTTGACCGAGATACCCAAGTTTTGGTCGCTGCCGGTGAAAAAGTCGCGGTTCACCGTCGAGCTCATAGTTCCCGGCCGTTTCTCTCCTTCCCTGGTCCTGGTTCATGATCCTCAAGGCACAAGAAAGCTTTTGGACAAGAAATCAAGGCATCTGAGCTAGAGATGAGAGAGTTCTACCCTGCCCGAGCTGCCGCCGTTGCCGCTGTCGCACCGCCGGTTCTAGCCGTTGGCAAGACCGGGAACACCACCAACGTGTTAAGCGTGATGGAAAACCCCCAGGCGGCAAGTTTGGATAAGCTCGGCGCACGGGAGGGGCCAGAGGCGAGGTTGTCGGCGAGCCACAGCCGCGGGCGCCGCCGTTGCGCGCTAGCTGCTGAGAGGAAGACGAAGGTCATGGGGGCCCACTCGTCAGTGTCTGTTAAAGGGCCGAAAATCACTTTGCGTTGCGGATCCAGTGTGGCTGCACGGAAAAGGGTGGAACACCGTGTTTCTTCAACCAGAAGGAGCCACGTCACCTAGTGGGACCCGGGCGTAAAAAATTTGAATTCAAAATAAAATCAAATAATTCCAGAAATTATTCAAACTTCTAAAATGCCTATCTCTGTGTATACTGCTCCAAAAATATTGAATCAAATTTTTTTTTGAAAGCTCGTGAGCTCTAGTTTCAGATAGTATCAATTAGGTTCGGTGAAAATCTTTTTTGAATTCTGGATAATGCAATGTTTCCAAAAACAAATATAATTTTTCCAACTAAACTCTCCGCTGTAAAAATCGCCAAAATTCCCATAAAATACTTTGTCCTGTTATTAGTTACCAGAAAAAGTTTGGGAGCCATTGAGTCTGTATAACATAACAAAATTTCAAATTCCTATCTGCTGTTCATTTATGTAACAGAACTGTAACCATAAATGGATTCAAACTTCTAAATTCAATTTCTCCTAGTAGCCTTGCTCTAAAAATCTCAAGTAAAATTCTGTATAACCCATATTCTCTGAAATTTCAAGTTGTACAAGTGTTTTGGTATAAAAACCTGTATTACTTTTTGTATAATTCAATTGCCTTTTTCGATCATTTAATTATTACAGATGTTCAGTTTCCTTGTTATGTCCCAAATTTGACCTAACCATTCTTTTTTACATTTACCAACTCCAGCAAATGTTTCAGATTTAATTGACATAATCTTCTAATCCAAATTCAGTTCCAAACCTAGATAATATCTGAAAGTCTAATTTCAATTATAAAATAATTCCAGGAATTATTGGCAACTTTGAAATTCAATATCTCACTCATATATGCTTAGGAAATTCTGAAACTAATTTTACTAGAACCAGGACAACCTCCTCTATCTTGATAGTAAACTGGTGGCTATGTTAAAGCTACAGTTTCTCCTCAAAAATTCTGGGAATGTTATTGCTTGCCATAATTTTAGAGACAACAAACTACCTTGATCATCTCCTATTCTTTGCAAGAGTCTCCATTATAGTCCCTTGTATCTACCATAAAAGTCCCAAAGCCAATTAAGATCATTATATTATATTGATCAAAGAATATTAGCTTGTGACCTTAAACATATTATTTATTTTCAAAGTCATTCATTTATAGTATATGCATATCGTGTAGTAACTGAAGTCGAGGAGGAGCCGGAGGCCTTGGAAGTCCATCTGCTGGAGACTGACGTACACCCGGACTCGCATTCAGGCAAGCCTTGGTTTGCATTTAAGTTCCTTACAGTGTCTTTGCAGTCTTCATTCACCTTACGTCTTCATATGTTTGTGCATTACGTTTAAGGTGTTTGACATCCACTTGCATGACCAAATAACCCAGGGAGTGGTTAGAATAGCTCACAGACTCGTGTAGCAACTGCCATGCCAATGTTGTCAGGAAACTGGTAGAATCGAGTAGTTGGAATCTACTCGAGAGATAGAAAGATGACACTAATCTACATTATGTCGGGTAAATATAAAGAATGGCTGTTAATATGAACTGGAGACTGGTCAGAGATGAGTAGGAAGTGACAAGACGTGGTCTTGGTTGCATAGCTCTAACCGTGTTGATTAAGGCCCGCGCCGTATGCGGCCCTTTTAGACAAGCTTGAGTTGTACCAGCGACACAATGGAGAAATGGGATCCAGCAAACTAACGTAGCTTGATACTAGTTTGTCGAGGCATACCGTTCTGTTTTATAGACGTGGGTTGAGGGCAGCAAGGTGTAAATCAGCTGGTGGGCACGTCAGAGTACGCCCCACCCAGGGACCTCCTGCCCGTGACGGATCAACCGGTTCGACATTCGAGCGTTGGGTGAAAGGTGGCCATATAGGACTAGTACTGAAGTGTTATGTAGGTACTGCTGTAAGTAGTCGTTGGTGCTTCCGAAAGTGCGTATGTGTCATGTTGTCCGGGTGTGTCCTGATTGCAATCACCGTCCCTCGCGGTAATAGAGTACCACTTGTTCATTGTGTCGTGGCGTAGTAAATACTGAAGAAGTTAGGAGAATACAATGTATTGAATTATAATTGTTTTGGAACTTTGATTAATGTCCAATATGATCTCGAAAGTTAATTTCATTAAACGTGTAAGCTGATGATAATAACTTGAAAGCTAAGGATCCACTCTTAGGCGAGTCTTTTACTGCTTTACCTTACCTATGCTTAGTATTCAACCTGCATATGTCTAGTGAGACGGGTTAGACTTGCTGAGCCTTAAGATCACGTTTGCAGTTAACAAGTTTCTGCAGATTACACGACTGATGACGGGTTCGACGACGAGGCTTCACCCCCTCCAGGGTTTACAGCCGAGTGGGAGCCCTGCACACCACCGTAAGTTTGGTGAGTGAGGGTTGCTAGTGCGAAGCATCCAGGGCATGGATGACTTTGCTTTTGCATAGCTAGTGCCATGAGTGTAGCTATGATGTATAGCTCACTTTCCTTTTTGCTTAGTATTGTAAAACTTCCGCTGTGTTTATAAATAAAGACTTGGTATTTGATTTTATTCTCGTTCTTTTCTTGTATACTGTTGGGTGTCGCATCGCACGACATCACCCAATGAGATCCTTCGTTGTCAAGACTCCGGTCCCCACACCTAACCCACGTGCCGCAGCCGCCCGACGCTCCCGCCGCCTGCCGCTCCCACCGCCCATTGCCTACCGCCCGCCTTTTGCTCGTGTCGCCACCGCCCACCGCTCTGGGCGCTGACTCATTAGTAGGCCACTGTCCCCGTCACCGTCTCCCTGCGGTCAACTGCCCCCGCCACCGCCTTCCGGCGCAGCCGTCGAAGTCGCTCCATCGCCGCCAGCCACCCGTGCTCCTCCAGGCACTGTGCATCGGCTTTCCCGGCGCCGACCATCTCCGTCTGCGGGATCGGTGCCTCCCCTGGCCCGAACACCTCCGTACGCTGCCTCCCATTGCCTGCCCGATGCCTCCTCTATCACCGACGCAAGCAACCCGTTAAGGTCATCCCTCCCATATTAATTTAGATTGTGATTTAGACTTTGTGCAATGCTAATGATGATGCTCCATCTTCTATGTTAATTTTTGCTTTGTGATGCACATTTGGGATGCTATGTTGTGATGATATGTTTGTCAAATGACAGAGGATTAAGTGCCCAGTGAACCAATGTATGATATGTATAGTTTGATAGCATCTTGAACCAATGTCTCATATCATCCCTTGAGTGTTCTGCCTATAGCCTTATAGTTAGAAGAAATGATGGATTTGGAGATGTTTGTTGTAAGTGCTCCATATATATACATGAATTTTCGGTAAATGCTTCTGAAATCTGAATACCGATAACCCAACACAATTTGTTGTGTGTTGGTACCAAGAACATGAGTTCTTGTGGCAAAGAATAGTATTCATTTTTTACACAAAATCGTGAGCATAGTAAAATGTCTAACCACTAAGACTTTTACCAATCAACTGTCATAGCGGCTGGCACTGAAGCATGAATTCCAATAACTAGGTTAAAACATTATTCCATTAAAACATAAAATACAATTTGTCCACAGTTCTAGGGACAGTACTCCACATTCTGCAAAGTTTGACATTTAGAGCTTCTAGTGTTATCATCTGAAAAACAACAGAAATAGGTAAGCATGCAGAGGCTTGTGATAGGGGTACAGGGAAAATGCACGGAAACATAATGATTGGTCAGAAAACAAAAAAAGAATGAACACTGATAGTGCGGGTGGAGGACGAGTACTGCAGAAGGCGAGGAGGAAGAGAGGCGTAAGGACGGAGGTTACCCGGATCTGGATCGACCGGCAGCCACAGAGGAAGCCCAGGAACGGCGGTGGACTTGGAGTTTCGGCCTTGCCACGGGGAAGGTGATGAAGGTTGAGCGAATCGTGTTGCCCCCACCTACCTCGGAAGTTGTAGCTACTTAGAATGTGCGCGGTGGCATCATGTAAAGTATACATACTTAGAATGTGCGTGTTGGCATGGATGCATCTACGTTCTTTCCATATTTACCAATTATCGCTAACAACAAGATGGCGTCGAAGAAAGAAAAGAATACGAAGCCAGCGAAGAGCTTCCTCCCAGAGAGAGTAAACCCCTTCTACGATACCTCGTCAGTCGAGAGCAGACACTCTCAACTGGTGGGTTACTGCCCAGACATCGAGGATGATGACTTATACGTCAGTGCAGTACTTCACTCCTAAGCTAGCCCTTGAGCAGCCAGCCCTCGAGTTGCCACCCTCCGGCAGCCAGCCCTCGAGCGTCCATCCCTCAGGCAGCCACCACTTGGTCAGGCAGCCTTCGAGCAGTAACCCTTCGGGCTCGAGAGGTGACCAGCCTTCTAGGTCACCTGATGTGGCGCCACATTTGACGCGATAGACGAGGCGGACAAAATTTGTTGGTCCTCCTCTGGTTCCATCACAGAGGATCATTATTTGGTCGGTTAGAGACAGGTAATAATATGGTACTCAGTTAAATTATGATTTCTTTTGTTTTACATAAGTAATTATTCAAATAAAAAATCTTGTAGCAAATGGGAGGACTTGTCCTTCATGGTAGCGGGCACCATAGGCCGGTGAGCGGTGTCATCGGGTCCATAGTGCGTTTGCCCTATCCCGGTGTCATCGACAAGTTTCCTGCTACTTCATGGGATGACTACGCTCGCATCCTACACCAGGAGCACGGCAACATTTAGGAGGTCATCTGGGCCAACTTTATGGTAAGTACGTTAAATAAAATTTCTATGTTTGAATGTACAACTCTTAATTGCTTGTCTCCTTTAATATAGGCAAGGTACTGGTTGGAGGACCCGGACGATCCTCACATGTATGAGCACGCAAGGTGAGTGTTCCACTTCAACGTTGCGAAGTGTGTTCGACAAGTTTTGTCAAATGCTCGCACTCAAGTTGTCAATGAGTTCCTGAAGCGGAACCAGTACGATGTGCCACACTTTCGGCGGGAGAGTGATGGGCACCTGACAGAGGAGGAGTACGCGCAGGTACATTGTGTGTAGTAAAAGTGCTTATGATAATTGTGTTACTTATATTTTAACAACCTACAAATATGTGCAGGGACACATGCGCTGGTTGCTGGGTGGATCCAATGCGTACCGGGCCCTTTTGTAGACACTGGGCTAGCGAGGAATTCATCGCTAGGTCCAACCTGGCTCGAGAAACAGAGGAGTCGACGGGGTACACAACCACATCCAAGATAACTACTTTCACAATATAATGTTCGTACTAATTAACACGTATTAATAAGAGCACGAGATCAGTTTGAGACGGTTCACTGCAGAAGTTTGGAAGAGGGGTCATAAGGACCCAACTCGACCTGGGCTGTGTAGTTAGGTCGCAGCCGTGCGACTGATAAGTTTACAAGTCAATAAAATTATTTCTAACTATATCTAATGTACAACTTACACGTTTTCTTATTTTTTTAGGCTAAGTACGGAGAGGTGGCTAGGAATATACATTGGCCAGGTTTTGATTTTGAAAGATAGGATATCGTTCCTGAAGCCGCACATGCATCCGCAAGCGGGAAAGCTCACGAAAGGTAAATAGAATGTTTGTTTTATTGTTTTCAATCCAACATTGATTCAATTAACTATTACTCATTCATTTTTGTTGTGTAGGCTTGTCATCTTTGATGGGGTTGTTGACTCTAGGGCAGTGTGACCCTCGAGAGGCTGCACCACACAGTCTTTATCGGTGGGCACGTCAGGTCACCGCGTCTTGCAGAGGGACATCGAGATGCAATCCCTTCGACAAACCGTAGAAGAGAACATCAGGCGACAAGAGGAGAAAAGGAGGGAGGCGAAACGACAATGGATCGCGATGGAGGCCACCATCTCTTCCCAGATAGCGTGGATGGCGCAGATGCAGGACACAATGAAGGAAACAAAATGAAAACTGAAGTTCTCACTAATTCAGCATAAATGACTTACTAATAGGTAACATCTAATGTTTGCAATGGCAGGCCATGGCTCGAGCACAAGATCTGGGGATCCAGCTACCGCCTCTACCGGTCTTTCCAGGCGACCTTTCTTTCGCGGGTCAGGTAATTTTCTATGTGAACTGAACAATTCTTGTTTTACCTCAACTTAGCTAGAAATAGAGTGAGGAAAGAGAGTGGGAGTGAGAGATAGTCGGATATAGTGATAGATAGAGTTAGAAGAGGGAGGAAGATGGAGGGAAAGGGATAGCAATAGGGAGATAGAGTGGGAGAGATAGATATATTGAGATGGAGAGGGAGCAATGGAGAGGGGGAGAGAGAGATAGATTGAGATAGAGAGAGAGGAATGAAGAGGGAGAGAGGGAGATGTAGATGGGGATAGAGGAAGAGGAAGCAAGGGAGAGAGAAGTTGATGCATTTCTATTCTAACTCAAAGTTTCATGAATTGCAAGGATCAACGACGGCTGCTCAAACTCCGTCGCCATCGTTACCGCCACCTGTAGTTAGGCACGACGACAACTTTTGTGGCTTCGGGGGCAGCTTTGGAGGTGGCTTCGGAGGTCAGACGAGCGAGTGAGCCCTTGTTCGGCTTGTTAACGATGATATGATGTATTGATGCTGTAATGATGACGTGTTCTGTTGAATGATGTAATGTTCTATGATACTGTTGATGCTGTATAATGTCATGTTATGTTGTTGTCTGTTCTGTGTTCTGGCCATCGAGCCGGGTAACATTTTTAATTTTTTTTTTAAAAAAAATAAAACCTAATTTGCGACCCCTTTTTCCTTATTTTCAATGGCTTTTATATAGGTCCTGTTGCAAATAAGTCCCTAATTTGCAACGGCATTGGCTCTGGCCGTCACAAATAAGGTCCTAATGTGTGCCAGTTAAGCCTGTGGCCATCGAAAATAAGGTTCTAAATTGCGACGGCCCGACTGTCGCAAATACCGGCCCGGCACATATTCCTGACTGAGGTCTTATTTGCAACAGCTAACGTTAGCGTCGCAAATAAGCCTATTTGTGATGGTGGCCGTCCTAAATTAGCTTATTTGTGACAAAAAACTTACAACGGCCGAAAACCATTGCAAGTAAGGAAACCATCACAATTAGCTTATTTGCAACGACTTTTAGCTTATTTGCGATGGCTTTGGCTGTCGCAAATGGTCGGCTTTCCTCTAGTGATTGCAGGATGCTTTACATAAATGTTTTGAATGTATTTTTTAGCAATTAGCCATTTATTATCATTCCTTGTTTTTGGCTATATGTCATACTTTCCCACACTTGCTGTGTACGACATGTGCTCATCCTTGCAATTCCCTCACCAACAGTTTCAGGTCATGTTTGGGAGTATCATGATGATCATGCGGAGTTTTAGGTTGTGTGCTATCGTCAAATGCCTATGGATGGGAGTCGCGCTGCTTTGTTTATGTTTCCGTTGCATTAGTAATAATTAGAGATTTGTAATTATAGAACCATTCAAATATTGTAATAAGGTACTTATTTAAATTTTGTGACATGGTGTATTTTTTGTATATCATTTGTGGTTTTGTCGTGTATGTGTGATGAACATCCTGGGCACACATATGCGTTCACTTGGTTCATTTTTAGAACCGAGTGTCACAATATTTATACCTGCACACACAATATGCCAACTGAGATTTAAGGAAATGAGATGCATTTAATATTGTACTTCCACATTGTATGATCAATGCCGTCGAAGTGTGGAGGTCTTCCCATGGGAATAGAAAGATAGTGATCATCAGAATTTTGCATCGTAATTAAAAGGATCCCAGGAGTAGTCTTGATGACCACTCCCTGTCGGCTTCTCATCTTCTTTTTTGCACTTTTGGCTCAGGAGCTTCATTCTGAGAGGTGCCATGAGCTGGCTCACTTCTTCATCATCGTATTTGTACTCCTTAAGCACATCGAACACCTTAGCTTCGTGAGCATCTCCGTTGATGGGTATTTCCGGAATCTTGCTTTGCTTGTCGTTGGCCATTTGTTTCTCTGAGCGGTTAGTCTCTTCATAGAGAAACCTGCTCTAATACCAATTGAATGTGGCCTAGAGGTCGTGAATAGGCATTTTCTTGCAACACTTGGAAAAACGATCAACTACCAGGAAGTTTGGACTATTCTGGTGTCGGATGCAGACTAGTCCGTTGTTGTCGCAACATCTACAAGAATCTAACTATTTTTTGGTATTTTATTCAAATAGTTAGGCAACAGAATATGTAAATTAACTTAAGAGTGATAAGCTAAAGTGTAGAATGATTTAGTTTCAAGAGAATCACTAATTTAATTCCAAGTTGGAGATTTATCAATTTGTGCCCTAGCTAATTGCGAGTATGAACGAAATAAATGAAAGGCACAAGTCACAATAATTTTTACCGAGCTTCAATCCCACAAAAAGGATCTACATTCTCATGAGTAGCTCACACAGAGCTGAGTCTCATCCAACCCTTTACCTCGTCAAGTCACCACTAAGGCCGACTTGATCTCCACTATCAACAATGTAATCACCAAGTCAATGGGACAACCTCACAAGTTGAGGGCTCCCACAAGATTACAACAAAAGAACCGATCAAACATACTCGAAAGATGTACAAGTTCAGCAAGAGTGTGAGAGAGATCAAACCCAAAGAGCTCAAGATCATGTAGACGTCGCTCTCCCTTTCCCAAATCTAAAATCCCAAAAGGTTGAACTTTATATGGCCTTAGATATGTGGCGAGGAGTGTTTTCAAGATCTTGGGAGGTGTGACGGCGCTAGGGTTCTTAGTTGTCTGTTATAGGGCCGTGGATTACATATTTATAGGTGTTTTTATAAGTTACCATTAAGGATCCCGAGGCCCGGACTAGTCTGGTGTGCCGTGTGAATTTATCGTGAAGTGATGCAGCACACTAGAAAACCCTAAATTGAGTTAGTGTACTGGAGTAGTCCATTTTGTGTCCAGAGAAGAATTCGTACTAGTCCATATAGAATTGGACTAGTCCGATGCATTGTGAATTGTGAAGAGTGACGAACTAGTCCGCATTTAAGGACATTTCTGTTTGAGCACCAGTGATATATCAGACTAGTCCGGACATGATCGGACTAGTCCGATCTTTATACAGAGAGGAATCGGACAAGTTCACACATTATCGAACTAGTTCGGTGCTTCACCATGTTTCTAAATAAGTGTTTAGCTGTTAGTCTCTATGCAAAGGTTTTGAGCTCTTGGGGTGTGTCTCCCACACTACACCCTATAAATTTTGAACTATTTTGCGCTTCTATTCTCTACTTGTGCTCTTCCCTTCTTATTTCTCATTTTTCACATTCTTGTGCATCATTACTTCCATTATTTGAAAACCTGCTCTCAACTTAAAAAATCTCATTAGGATCTCGCTTGTTTGTCATCAATCATCCAAAACCCACGAGGATGTACCTAGATGCACTTACAAAATCTCATTGTTTAGACCCCTCATAAACATGTCTTGCTTCCTGCAGTCTGTGTTAATATCCTCTGGAGCATACCTCGACAACTATGTGAACTTGTTAAGGTACTCACTCACACTCATTCTTACTTGCCTGAGACTCTCAAATTCTTGCCTCGTAAGTATCATGACAACTTCAACCACATAGTGGAAGCGGAAACTTTCCTTGAATTCAGCTCAAATGATTGCTTCGTGATTAGCATGAGCATTGCAAAGAGCTTCCAACCAATCCATGGCTTCTCCAACTAGCTGATATAATGCAAAAAGAACCTTCTCTAGGTCACTGCATTGAACAATAGAGACATTCTTCTCAACAGATTTCAGCCAATTATCAGCTTCCATAGGGTCATTGGCTTGTGCAAAAGTAGGTGGTCTAGTCCTCATGAACTCTTCGAATCTGTTGTGAGGCAGTGGTGGAGGCGGTGGTGGCGGTGGAGGTACAGGAATGTGGTTGAGGTTGTTGTTGTTGTTGGCTTGCAGCTGTCCCCAATGTCTGCATCATATTTTGCATGAGATGGTTTTGCGTAGCTATGAGGCACTCAATGTTACTTGCATCAGCACCCAGGTTGAAATTCTCAGGAGCCTCCACATTGTCATAACCATTAGCATGCATTTGCTTCACTAGTCTAAGCAGCACGAGTGTTCCTTTGGTTGCATTTAGGAACTCCCCTCAGCATCTGCGAGAGAGGAGGGTATGAGATAGAAGAATTCAGATTTAGAAGAAATGATTCCCCAACTATATGCATCAAGGTATCTGAGCCTAAACAATTATTTATTAATATACTCCAATATGAGGACATGGACAAGTGTCGAAGCATCCCACATCTCCCTACTATGTGCGGATGTGGACATTCGCCGAAGCATCCCACAACTCACACCAAGCACACAAGCATAAGCACACACCATAGAAAATCTCAGCACACCACACTAATTAGAACTACCACATTCTAAGCATCTTATTACACTTTGTCAACAGGAATCCTAAACTTAATTGTGAGAGCCGTGGCTGTCCTGGTCGTGGGGCGGTGAAGGTGGCAGGTCGAGCGAACCATACACGGGTGCAAACCAAGATGAGTTTGCAGTCCATGTAGGCGCGGGTGAACTTGCTACTTCGTTGTTCTCCGCGTTGACACAAATCTCCTCTTGTCTTTCTAGCAACTACAACTTCTTGCAGAGTTAGCGTGTCGGAGTCTGGTTCCGGCAATTGTCCCGGTACTACCGTTGGCAGCCCGCGGAGTTTGTAGTTCGATAGTGGGCGCGCAGAGATTCAGAACACGATGGCATGTTGACACGAGGATTTACGTGGTTCAGGCCGCCTAAGCGTAATACCCTACTCCACAGGGTGTGTAGTTGTTGTATTGAGCTTCTGAGCACTTGTGAGCGTGTGTTGGAGCCGAGTCTAGAAGAGTCTGAGTGATTCAAGGATCCGAGAGAGTCCAGAGGAGAGTCTAGAGGAAGCCTCCCTATGTATCGGTCGACCAGTCCTTTTATAATACAAGGACTGGTCGTTACATCGCTAGCCTGGCCCAACATGTGGCCCTGGCGGTTACTGATGCTTAATACACAATTAATGAGCTTAATTATCCTTAATAGCATGGTAACAAGCCTTGACAGTGCCGTTACTGGTATTAAGGGCCCTCTGATCATGTGTCATTAAGAAGGTATTAATGACACTTAATCGGGTCATGAAGTCCTTGATTGTCCCTTGAAGGTCAAAACCGTTGGGGGTCCTCCAGTCTGCTTGTTGAAGTTTAAGGTCCGGTGATTGGACACGTGGCAGCTCAAGAGCTTACCGTCTGGGACGTGTAGGTCCGGTGTTGTTGTACACGTGTCAGGACCGGAGCTTCCCTCTGTTGTACACGTGTCAGGACCTGGAGCTTTCCCATGTGTGGGATGTAGCTCCGGTTGTAGGATACACGTGGCAGCACAGGGACTAACCATAGAAGGGAGGCAGGTCCAGTCCCGTATGACATGTGGGGCCTTCGGAGGTCTTCAACTTAGACAGGTGAAGTTCCTTTAGTCTTTTTGCAGTCCCAAGGGGTATTCGGTACGCAGGGTACCGATAGTGGCCCCCTGGGCCCACCTCTGGGAAAGACTTTTTGGATGAAGTCCTTCTGCCAGAGGTGGGTCCATCCTTTGGTTTTTGAGCCGTGTCTTCAAGGGTATTTTGATGTGCCATTGGCAGTAGCTCGCAGTTAAACCATCGCCGCGTGGCATATCCAGGATGCGGCTGGTGAGATCTAATCGTGCGGATCTCACACAATTAAAGGTCGCTGGTTCCCGATATGAAAACCATATCAGTTCCGCGCGCCCTGTCAGGCTGCTGCCCTTGCGCTTCTCGCCTCTCATGATGACAACCGTTCGCCTGGAGTAAGGACCTCGACTTGATCATCGGGGTGGCCCCGGGCCTCCTTGTCATTGGCAGGGTGAAGTTTTTGAACTGCATCGTCGGCTCCTCTGCGGTTTCCATCCAAGCGTTGCGTGGGCTTACTTAAGAATGAAAGCGCGCACCGTTTGGGGATTCTTTATGCCTTCATTCGAACTTGCGCTCAAATCCTCCAAACTTTCGCGCGCTTTTCCTCTCTCGCCACGATGTGCTGCGATAAGTTGGGACTCCCCAAGAGTCGTCTTAAGACCGACGATGATTTGAAGAAGGTCCGAGCCCTCATGGGGTGGTCCAGTGACTCCTTCAACCACCTGGTCCATGCCGGAAAGCTTCCGTTCGAGAAGGAGCACGCCGACGACATGGTGTACTTCTCTGCGTACGCCATGGTGGGACTGATCCCACCCTTCTCCACTTTTCTCTTGATGTTGCTAGACATCTATGGTCTGCAGCTGTACCACCTCTGCCCCCACTCCATTCTTCTGGTGTCGACCTTTGTCCACTTCTACGAGATGTGGGTGGGTATTCCCCCCTGCGCCGAGGTCTTCCGCACCTTCTTCACCATCCACACAACCGGCAAGAGTGACGAGTACCTTGGCTTCTATTATTTTGTGAAGCGCAAGAAGTGCTCGTACAAGTACTTTAGGTCGTTCCCTTCTGGCAAGTGGGACAAATGGAAGAAGGATTGGATTGTCATCAGGGCAGAGGAGCATGAGAAGTTGGAGCTGCCCGAAGGCCTCCCCAACATCGACACTGAAGCTTGGAGCAAAGTTCCGGTGCTATCGGAAGCCTTCAACCCTTCTCTGACCAGGATCCGCCAATGTGTGGAGGGAGGGGTGACTCCTCAGGCGGTATTCTGCAACTTCCTGGTCAACAGGTGGGCTCCGCTGAAGAAGATGGAGAAGGTCGCCTGAGCCCTGAACAGCGTGATGGACGATGAGCGGATCGAGACTGATTTGAAGTCCAACCTGGAAGGCGCAGCTTTGGAGCTTCACCTCAAGAAGTTCCAGCACGGCATCGACGTCAAGGGTGACGACTTGACTCCACCGGTGGCTTTCCTCCCTCTGAACATGGAGGCAGAGTTCAGTAGGGAGCTCCGGCGGAAGATGCCAGTGCTTGATGACCTTAGTGAAGTCGAGAGGCGTTCGATCACCGGGTTGGCGATCCCCGGAGCTTCCGAGGGTGGTCCCCCTTCCGCCCTGAGATAGAGAGTTGAAGTCGTGGGCAAGGGCAAAGAATTGGTTGAGCCCTCGAGCCGTAAGAGGAAGTTGAAGCACTCTGATGGGAGGCCTGTCAGACCTGCTCGTTCCGCAGTAGCTCCTTCTTCCCGGAGGGGAAGGTCTTCAATGGCGGTAACCACTCCAGCATCGGCATCTCCCCGGGACGCTAGCTCCGGCCGTGTGGCTCCGGTACCAGGGCCTGCTGAGGGCTCTAGGTCTGGGGGACCTTCTCAGTCGAGGGGGGCCTCAACCAAGATGACACCAACAGCGGTAGCAAGCTCCGGGGAACCTTCCGGAGCTACTACACCGGTGGCGACAGGGTCCGGTCCTGAGCGTCCGGTGAAGAGGTTCCGCGCTAGCTGGAGCAGAACCCTTCCAAGGTAAGTTTGATTTTTTACAACAGTTGATTGTTTTTTGTTGTAATCATATTTTGAATTTCTTCGTCCTTCATCCACAGGGTACCCAAGAAAGGGGTTGAAGCTCCGGTTCCTGCAGCAGCTGCTGAAGCTGTTCAGTCGGAGGTTCCGACTCTAATCCCAAAGCCGCCCCAACAGGTGCCTGAGGTCACAGCAGCTCCGGTGCCAGCCGTCGTGGTCCTTTACCTCGAGTCATCCCCTGAAGCTCCCGTGGTAGCGCCGAACCATGGGAATGAAGATGTATCAGCAGCACCAGCCCCAGAGGTTGAAGCTCCGGGTTTGGATGCTGAGATGATGGACACTCCAGCCTCAGAGCCGGAGGTAGCTATGGTTCCGGCCCTAGATCCGGATGTTGTTGAAGCTCCGGCAACGGAGTCGGTGGTTGATGATGTTCTGGCAGTGGAGCCAGTTCTTGATGAAGTTCCGGACCTGCCGAGGTCTTCTCCGCTGGCTCCAGCGGGTTCTCCATAACAAAAATCGGGTCCCACTCTACAAGAGTGGTTCCCGGAGTTGCAGGTCCGAAACATCATCAAAACACGGCTCCACCACTGGGGCTTCATCAACCACCTGCTCTGCTGTTGGGGCTTCAACAACATCCGGCTCTAGGGTCGGGACGGCAGCTACCTCCGACTCTAAGGCCGGAGCATCAATCATCTCAGCATCCAAACCCGGAGCTTCGACCTCCGGGGCTGGTGCCACTGATACATCTTCATTCCCGTGGTCCAGCGCTACCACGGGAGCTTCAGGGCATGACTCGAGGTCAAGGACCACGACGGCTAGCGCCGGAGCTGCCGCGGCCTCAGCCACCTCTTGCGGCGGCGCTGGAATTCAAGTCAGAACCTCCGCCTGCACAGCTTCAGCTGCTGCTGCAGGAACCAGAGCTTCAACCCCTTTCTTGGGTACCCTGTGGATGAAGGGCAAAGAAACTCAATACATGATTACAACAAAAAACAATGAAATGAGGTAAAAAAATCAAACTTACCTTGGAAGGCTTCCGCTCCAGCTAGCGCGGAACCTCTTCACTGGACGCTCAGAATTGGACCCTGTCGCCACTGGTGTGGTAGCTCCGGAAGGTTCCCCAGAGCTTGCTCCTGCTATCAGCGACGTCTTGGTTGAGGCCCCTCTCGACCGCGAAAGACCTTCGAACCTAGAGCCTTCAGCTGGCCGTGGTACCGGAGCCACATGGCCAAAGCTAGCGTCTCAAGGAGATGCCGATGCTGGAGTGGACGCCGTCGTCGAAGACCTCCTCCGTCGGGGAGAAGGTGCCATCTTGTAAGGAGCAGGCCTGACGGACCTCCCGTCAGCATGCTTCAACTTCCTCTTGCGGCTCGAGGGCTCGGCCAACTCCTTGCTCTTGCCTATGACTTCGATTCTTGGCTTCAGGGCTGGAACGGAGCCATCCTCTAAAGCTCCGGGGATCACCACCCTGGAGGTTGACCGCATCTCCATCAGGCCCAAGTCATCCAACAGCGGCATCTTCCTCCGGAGCTCTCTGCACTCCTTTGGTATCATATTCAGAGGCAGGAAAGCCGCCGGTGGAGACACATCGCCAGAGCCGATGTTCCTAGGCTGGAACTTCTTGAGATGGGTCTTCAAGGCTTCACCGGCCAAGTTGGTGTCCAAGCCGACTTCAATGCGGTTGGTATCCATCTCACTGTTGAAGGCCCAGGCAGGCCAGCTCCTAGCCCTCAGCGGGGCTCACTTGTTCGTCAAGAAGTTGCCGAAGACCATTTGTGGGGTCACCCCACCTTCGACACATTCCTGGTTTCTGTCCAGGATGGGCCTATACTCCCTCGACAGCACGGGCACGTCACTCCAAATGTCAGTGTCGACGCGAGGAAGGCCTTCAGACAGCTCCAGCCTCTCATGTCCCTCGACGGTGATAACCACCCAGTCTTTCTTCCAGTCGTCCCACTTGCCGGAAGGGAAGGACCTCAAGTAATTGAGGGGAGTGTTTTTTCGCTTCACAAAGTAGTAGAAGCCGATGAACTCATCACTCTTCCCGGTCGGGTGGATAGTGAAGAAAGTCCAGAACAACTCCACGCAAGGGGGCAAGCCCACCCACATCTCGCATAAGTGGACGAAAGTCGCCACCAGCAAGATTGAGTAGGGGCCTAGATGGTGGAGCTGTAGACCATAGAAATCTAGCAGCATCAGAAAAAAAGTGGAGAAAGGCGGGATCAAACCCGCATGGCGTACCCAAGAAAGTACACCATATCTCCGGCTCGCTCCTTCTCGCAGGGAAGCTTGACGCAGTGAATGTCGTTGTCGAAGGAGTCACTAGACCATCCCATGTAGGTCCGGACCCTAGACAACTCCTTGCTCCCGATGTAGCTCTTGGGGAGTCCCAACTTCATCGCGGCACAGCGTGGAGAGAGAGGAAAAGCGAGCGAAAGTTTGGGGGATTTGAGCGCAAGTTCGAATGAAGGCGTAAAGAAGCCCCAAACGGTGCGCGCTTTCCTTCTTAAGTAAGCTCCCGCAACGCTTGGATGGAAACCGCAGAGGAGCCAACGAAACAGTTCAAAAACTTCACCCTGCCAATGACAAGGGGGCCCGGGGCCACCCCGATGATCAAGTCGAGGTCCTTACCCCAGGCGAATGGTTGTCATCATGAGAGGCGAGAAGCCCGAGGGCGGCGGCCTGACAGAGCACGCAGAACCGATACGGTTTTTATATCGGGAACCAGCGACCTTAATTGCGTGAGATCCGCATGCTCAGATCTCACCTGCCGCATCCTGGGTATGCCACGTGGTGATGGTTTAACTGCGAACTACCGTCAACAGCACATCCAAAGACCCTTGAAGACACGGCTCAAAAACCGAAGGATGGACCCACCTGTGGCAGAACGACTTCATCAAAAATGTCTCTCCCAGAGGTGGGACCGGGGGGCCACTGTCGGTACCCTGTGTAGCGTATACTCGTCGGGACTGCAAAAAGACTAAAGGAACTTCACCTGTCTGAGTTGAAGAATTCCGAAGGCCCCACGTGTCATACGGGACCGAACCTGCCTCCCTTCTATGGTTAGTCCCTGTGTTGCCACGTGTATACTACAACCGGAGCTACATCCCACACATGGGAAAGCTCCGGGCTAAATACATGTGTGGCACCTCTAGACCTAACCCCCGACAGAGGGATGCTCTAGTCCTGACACGTGTACAACAGCACCGGAACTACCCGTCCCAGACGGTAAGCTCCAGAGCTGCCATGTGTCCAATCACTGGACCTTCAACTTCAACAAGTAGACTGGAGGACCCCCAATGGCTCGGACCTTCAAGGGACAATCAAGGACTTCAAGACCCGATTAAGTGTCATTAATACCATCTTAATGACACACGATTAGAGGGCCCTCAATACCAGTAATGGCACTGTCAAGGCTCGTTACCATGCTATTAAGGGTAATTAAGCTCATTAATTATGTATTAAGCATCAGTAACTGCCAGGGCCACATGTCGGGCCAGGCTAGCAATGTAATGACCAGTCCTTGTACTATAAAAGGACTGGTCGACTGATACACAGGGAGGCTTCCTCTAGACTCTCCTGGAGACACTCTTCCATACTCGGTTCTGACACACACTCACAAGTGCTCAGAAGCTCAATACAACAACTACAAACCCCGTGGAGTAGGGTATTACACTTACGCAGCCCGAACCATGTAAATCCTCATGTCAACTTGTCATCGTGTTCTGAATCTCTGGGCGCCCACTACCGAACTACAAACTCCCGGGCTGCCTATGGTAGTACCGGGAGAATTGCCGGAACCAGACTCCGACACTTATTTTCAGCTTCAACATGCGATGGTTCGTCTTCCTGGTCATCTCCCTGCAGCTCAGCCTTATGGAGCTCCTCCTCTTGATCATCCTCCTGAGGTTCATTCTGCTCGTAAGGTTCTACCTCATCCGGATCCTCCTCTGTTGAGTTGGAGTGTTAAACTTCTTCTACATGGGAGTTTTCTTCCTCCTCTTTCTGGATTGGGTCATTTGGATCCTCGTTGGGCCTAAGCTTGCTCCTGAGAGGAGGCACACGAGTCCTCTCATGTGATGTCATTCTAGTGGTAGGCATCTATAAATAAATCATGAGAACATTAGAGAAAAGAGTAATACAATTCTGAATTTGCAGCTGCCATAAAACAAGAAAAGAGGTTGTGCGGCAGCTCAAAAGAAAGAAAAAGAGGCAAAATTGCAGCAGCAGCAAAACCACTTATTTTCAAAAAAAATATGATTAGTAGGAACATAATAAGTGCAGCAGCAAGAGAATTTGAAAATAACCTTTTAGAGAATAAATCCTGAAGGGTTTGTGGTCTCTGTTGGTATTTCTTAACACCATTGATCATCTCCGATGAGAGATGAGATCTGCAAGTGCACACAAGATACTATTGTAGAATTTCATTCAAGAGTATCCCCAAGGTATAATATTTATCCCAAAAAGAGGTGGTGCAGTAAAGTAAACACTATTCTCATAATCAAGGTACAGGGTACTAAGTAACTATCAGAACAGGGGTAAAATAATAATAATAGGGGTAGTGTGACACACAACTAAGCAATCTACTCTAAGGGTAAAGATGTCTTTGTGAAGGTCAAGCTAGAGATGAAGCTACTCCTACTCTGCTTTAATTACTCATATACATAGCTTAAAAAAATCATCATCTTTGCTGCCCCCCCCCCCCAATATTGGAGGTACAATACCATCATTGATATATGTATCATCGTCGTCGTCGTTGTCATCATCTTCATTTTCTGATGGAACTCTACGTGTCTCAAACTGATCACATGTTCTCATTTGAAGAGCGGAAGCATCACCGGTTGCTCCCTCAATGTCATTCCTATCCCATGCGGTCCTATCCTCATTTATATCAGTAAGTCATCGATCATCAAATGTCTAAGCCTCCATCGTCTCAGTAACATTATTTTCACTATCTCTGGGGGGGCATGGCAAAAAGGTTTCGTGGCTTAGTTTTAACAATTGTAGCCCATTTAGGTTGCTTCACACTTCGAACGTAAAAAAACTTGTTCTGCTTGGGTGGCTAGAATGTAAGGCTCATACTTGAATCGAGAAAGAGTAGTGTCAACATCTATCATTCCGTATCGATACATTTTGTAGCCTTTGCTTTGGCTCTTACCGGAACGAGGCTGATCAAACCAGTCACATTCAAATAACAGAACCTCTTGTATTTTTTCAAAATCAACATAAATCATTTTCTTGATTACTCCATACCACTCATGATCACCATCTCGAACAACAACAACACTGTTTTGCGTCCGTAAATCTTTTTCCACCTCTTTAGTTCGAAAGAAGAAGCCATTTATGAATGATTGACTAAAAAAACGTGCCTGACGATCAGGTCCTCTAGATAATGCATAAAATAATCGGTTACTTAGCCTTCATTGTGTTATGTCGTAATTTGTACACATTAGTATAAAAGGGGTCATTGATAAACAACCTTCAGGACACATATTTGTTCAATATTTCATCAAAGTAAAAACTTGCATGTACTTACTCGTTTCTGAAACTAATAAAGAAACTCATCTCTATGGCATTTTTCAACATCACGAGAATGAATCTTTTTCAGCTCTTCAAAATGCTCACTAAAAAGGGTACAAAATTAAATTAGCCATCTACAATAAGCATGACCTATTATAGTATAGAACATCTGAGTTATACGTACTTGATCCATGGAGCGGCCTCTTCAACATTAGAAATAATATAATGCCTGATGTTATGTAGTTCCATCATAGTAAGTTGGCCCCATTTTAGAATTATCAACTTCTGTAAATATATTAGACTCGAGAGAAGGTTCATTCCTAGCTGTAGCTTCATGACGTTCTGGCCTATTAAGCATGGTGCTGATGTTATCCAAAACTGACTACAAAAAGTCATTCACTCTTCCATAATATATCCCTTAGCTATAGAGCCCTTCGGGTGAGCTCTGTTATGTACATACCCCTTCAATGTTCCAAGGTACCTAACAATTGGATACATCCATCTGTAAGAAACAGGTCCACCGAAGCGAGCTTCTTCGGCAAGATGGATTGGAAGATGTACCATGATATCAAAGAAAACGGGAGGAAGCAACATCTCAAACTTAAAAATTGTTTTAGGAAGTTGTTTGATCATCTTATCCAAATCTCGTTCTGCCAATTCTTTAGAACAAATTCCAGAAAAGAATCTGCTAAACTCAGTTAAAGGTGTAACAACCTTTTCAGGCAATATGTCACATATTGCAATAGAAAGGAGCTTCTAAAATATAATATGGCAGTCATGAGTTTTTAGACCTGATACCTTACATGCTGTTAAGTCCACACATCTCATGATGTTTGAGGCATAACCATTGGGCATCTTCACATCCTCCAAAAACATGCACAAGGTGGTCTTCTGATCTTTATGCAAAGTATATGATGCTGATGGACAATCATACTTCCCTTTCATATCCACCTGATGTTGCTTTGGTCGTATACCCATTTCCTCCATATCAAGATGAGCTTGTAGACTATCTTTTGTCTTACCATCCATATTAAACAATGTCCCCAATATGCTATCACAAATGTTTTTCTCAATGTGCATGACATCCAAGTTATGCCTTATTATGTGAGACCTATGTGTGCTGAATACAATTACTTCTATTGAATACATTGGCTTTGATGATGTAAGTTCTAAAATTCTGCCAAAACACCCTTTTTAGCAAGGTCCGACTCTAACTCCAAGCTTCTGCAAGGTCCAACAATAGGTTCGACTTGTTTTGTCAAGGTCCAACATGTTTTTTGGGTAGCTCCGGTGAGCTTAGTCTTTAGCTCCAGCATGTCTTTGATAGCTCCGACATGTCTTTGTTAAGCTCCAATATGTTTTGCTAGGTCCAATTTATGTTGGTTAGCTCCGACATGTTTTTCTAGCTCCGGCGCTAGGTTGTACTAGCTTTGGTAAGCTCCAGCTCAAGCTCTGGTTAGCTTTGGCAGGATTCGGAGCTTGATTGCAATGTTCCCACTTTTATTGAGAAAAGTTTGAACTTGCTTTACATTGCTGGAAAGATTGCTTAGCATTCATTTGCTAAGTTTTTGTTGCATTTTGGTTGATATCGTTTTACTGTAGTTTTGTAACATGCTTATGTGAGGTGCTCACGTAAGCTGTTGTGTTCAGAACTGATTTGAGTCAAGTTGCGGACTTGGGCTCGTACGAATTGGCTATTTTTTCATGTGCAGGTGTTGCTTGAGTTCAAGTCATTGCTGGTGACAGGATCTTTTGGACTAGCCTCAGAGGGGAGATGAGGTTCCAACAACCAAGTTCAGGAGGAATTGTTGTTGAACGGGTTAGGAGGTCGTGCACGATGATTGAATCAAGGGCAGTGCATATGAAGGTTACAGGACATCGAAGGAAGGTGTTCGCACGTATGCATGTGGTGTATAATGTGGCAATGTGGTTCTGAAGACGGTTTATAAAAGGAAGATCTGAAGGATTGGATCGTATCAGATGTTGACTTCGGCTGCTTGCTGAGTCGGTTATGGCTCAATATGGAAAGTTTTGAGTTGGTTATGGTAGTTTTCGTGTGCCGCACGAAAGTCAAGCTGTTTAGGAATGCGAATGTGTTCCTGGTTTGTTAGGAAGTCGCGTCATTGTTTCTATCTGTGAATAGGAAGATTTTGAGCGGTTATGGAAAGTTTTGATTCGTGATTTGAGTAGGATTAGAGTCCCGTTTGAGTTATGTTGGCCTTCGGGCTGGTTATATAAGCAAGGGAGGCTAGAGCTCATGGAGACGACTTTTGGCTGTTCCTCTTGTGTTCTATTGAATAAAATTCTTAGTTCAAAGGAACTTTTGTGCCTTGTTCGTCCGACTTGTTCCAGACAAGTTTTACTCGTTGAGTTTCTGCACAGCACTACCTTTCGTTGGTGGTTTTATCATAACTAGAGTTTCACAGATCCGATTGACATGAATCTTTTTTGGTTGTCTTCACAACTTGATTTTCTATCCCCTGTTAAAATTTCATTGTCATTGTATTTGTGGTTTTTAATCTACACGAGTTTCTTTGAAGAAAACCATAACTGTTTTTACTCGGTAGAACAGATTGTTATTAGTTCAATCTTTTGATCGTAACTTGAGTTTTTCTAAATGAATTTGAGTGATTCTTATTGTATTGACATTGTAACTTGGTTTTCTCTGATATCTAATGTTTTTTTCATGATTGAACATGTTTAATATCATTTGCACACATGGTTTATCAATCATTTGATTTTCTACCTATGGGGTTGGGATTTAATTGTTTCCCCTGCGTAAGATTTTTAAATCTACCTTTCGCTCCTCCTCTAGTAGCTTTTCACGTGCTCTTCGATCTTACAATTGGTATCAGAGCCAGGTTGCTCTAATCTTTGTGATTTGCACGTGTTTTGTACTAATCCTCATGGAGAAGCACTCCGCAAAACCTTGTGTATTTGTTGGCATTGATTTTCAGCTTTGGAAAGGACACATGGAAGCTTTTATCCAGGCACAAGGCTTCGGCATACGGGAAAAGGTATACAAACCTTATGAAGTGCCACCAAACGATCAAGTTACAGCTACGAACCTATGGGACATCGACAACAACAACAAAGCCCGAAAGTTGATCATCCAAGGACTCACTCAGAGCGACTTCGACCGCATTGCACACCTCCGATCGTCATACGATGTGTTGAGAGCACTTTGTGACTATCACGAAGGATCCAAAATGATCAAGGAGGTGAGACAAGATATGTTCAAAAAGGAATACATACGTTTCGAGAATAAACCTGGTGAGTCTATCGATGATCTTTCTACTCGCTTTAACAAAATTCTCAATAATCTACGTAGTGTCAACGTAAACTTTTCTGATGCTAAGAATGCTAGGCAACTCCTTAGTGCATTAGACATGACAATATGGGAGATAAAAGTAACATCCATTTGTGAATCAACTGTCATGAGTACTCTTACTTTAGATGTGCTTTACTCTAAACAAAAAACTCACGAAATTGACATCTTATCACGTAAGAATTCAAATAAGTCTATTGCCTTTGTCTCATAACGTGATATGCCTAGCTCCGGTCAATCATCATCTTGCAATACTCTTGCTTTTTTGTCCTCACTAACCCTGGAGCAGATTGAGGAATTTCCAGAAGAAGAATTAGCACTCATCTCTACTAGATTCTCAAAAGCATTGCAAAATGTGAGAACTAGAAGGAGAGGAAGCTCCGGACCTGTGATTTTGAGGTAGGAAACTACGATGACCCATGTAGCAATACTTTCGTCCAAGTTTCAACAACAAGGCATCAGTGTTTACATAGCAGTATGGACATGCTAGCTTACCTTTTGTGCTCCATCCACATAGCATTGCATATGCTGGAAAATCATTTATTGTCCACAATATAGAAGCCCGCATGAGAAATGTCTCTTTCTTTGAACTGTTGTATGTTTCAACACCATCAGACCATAATTTTAGTAGCTCATCAATCAAAGGTTGCAGATACATATCAATGTTGTTTCCAGGTGAGTTTGGCCCATGAATTATCATTGACATCAACCAATTAGATTGCTTCATACACAACCAATGTGGTAGATTATAAGGGATTAGAATCACAGGCCATGTACTGTAAGAAACATTCATTACTCCAAAAGGATTGAAACTATCAGATGCTAGACCAAGTCTTACGTTGCGGGGATGAGATGTGAAATTTGGGTGAATGCTATCAAAATGCTTCCATGCTTTCGAATCTGTAGGATGGCATAATATTCCATCATCAATTCATTCTTCTTTGTGCCAGCGAATGTCACATGCCGTTGATTCTGCCATATAGAACCTTTGAGGACAGGGAATAAAAGGGAAGTATTGTAGAATCTTGCGTGCTAAAAGCATCTTGGCTTTTCCACAAGGTAAAGCCTCTCTTTCATCCGCACCAGTACTATTTTCCATCTTAATACACCACATTTTAGGCATCGATCCAGTAGAGAATAGTCCTTCCGGAATAACACACAGTCATTGACACATGCATTGATCTTTTCGTAGCTCAATCTGAGGTCACGAACGATCTTCTGAACTTTATCAAGTGTATTAGGAATGCAATGGCACTCTAGAAGCACATATGAGAATAGTTCAAGGATAAACTCACATGCTTTTTTGCGCAAACCAGTTAAACACTTTATCTGGTACAACCTGACAATGAAGGATAATTGGGTCACCTTCTCACAACCTGGATACAACTCCTTTTTGGCATCATTTAATACATCATAGAATGCCTTTGCACACCTAGTTGGCTCCTGCTGGTTTATGGCATTTTCTGGATCATTAACATCTGCTGAAGTATCACCATGATCAGTTCCTCTATGTAGACTGGACAGCATATTTTCCATAGTAGCATCATCAGGAATTATCTCCTCATTATTTGTTGATTGCTCATAATATTTTTCTTAACTCATTTTTCTCCATGGTGTACCCAACAAGTATAATCAAATGACATTCCATTACGAAGCAAGTGAAGATAAACTTCCTTCCGTGTCTCATGGTAAATATTACGACATCTCGTGCAAGGAGCAGGCTTAGTTTCTTCTTCACGAGTGCCCTAGAATTCTAAATTGAAAAATGACTTCATTCCATCCTGCCACTCCATCGTACGCTTGTCTTTTCTCATCCATGTCTTAACTTCTTACATCGCTTCCTACAATTCAATCAGCATATCCGTAAGAGGATAGAACTACAACAACATTATGTGAGCAATTGTACCTAGCATTGTTGCTCCTCCACGTGCGGTGACCTGCGGATGCAACTCCACGCCGGTGGCTGGCAGATGCTCTTCTAGGAGTGTGGCGACTGGCAGATGCTCCTCCAAGAGCATGGCGGCCGGCGGATGCTCCTCTAAGAGTGTGGTGGCCGGCGGATGCTCCTCCAAG
The DNA here is from genome assembly GCA_036927565.1 of Tuctoria greenei. NCBI lineage: Eukaryota > Viridiplantae > Streptophyta > Magnoliopsida > Poales > Poaceae > Tuctoria > Tuctoria greenei. The sequence continues at coordinate 79,390,675 of JAYESD010000009.1, read as the reverse complement.
CGTGTTTCGTACAATCAGGAGAGGAGCCATTGTGGATCGAAGGGTCCCGCAGGCAGGCAGCCAGGACAAAGCGTACGTGAAGCTATCAGAGTAGGCCCAACACTGTGCTAGGCCGCTTGTTATTTGTTGGCTGAAACTACGCTGAGTCAATTTGTAATCGTGGGCAGAAACTGTGTTGGGACGCTTGGTGTTCGTCCCAATGACACGTGAGCCCATCTACGGGCGCGCATTTGGCTCTGGCAATTTTTTATCTAAATAAGTTAATGTAGCAATGGGGGTGGTATTCCAATCCAAATAAAGCTTACGCATAAAATCTCTTGAACCGCAACAACACAGTTATATAAAAAAGGATTAAATACTACAGTAGATATAAACATCGACAGAACCAAACAGTAGTGTGTTCAACGTACCATTCCAGGCAACAAACTAATCAACAGAACTAGTTGTTACATAACCCCCAATAAACACAAAATAATCTAATCCGCACATCTAGTCCGCAGCACTTCCCTTCAAGCAGTGGTAATAACTTCTGGTCGCGTATAGGAGTAGTGGTAATGATTACACTGCGTATAGGGGCATTGGGCCAGTGGTACGCTGGAGTTCTACCTATCTTTTTCTACTAACATTTTTCTCGTCCTTTCTTTTCTTTTCTCTATGTTCATTGTTTCCATTTTTCTTTCCAGTCGTCGATACCTGTTAGTACTCTATACTACTTCACAGACCGCTTTGCAGGCCCCGCTACGGGCGATCTCCTCTGGCAGCTCCAGCAGCTAAAGTACCGTACCGACCACTTTAGTGGCAGCTCCAGCAGCTAAAGTACCGTACCGACCACTTTAGAGGCTACCGGCGGTGTTGAGGGTCGTTCATTAATAGAGAATACAAATAGAATAGATAGTTTACTAAACAAACACATAGAAAAGAAAATAACAGTCAGAACAGACAAACAACATTGAGTTCATCAAAATAAAATATTACTACAAAACAAGAAAAACGACATCATGAAACAAGAAAAACAACATCACACAACATTATAAGTCTTTTATATATAGCCCATACCGGATAACATCTCATGGCAGAATGTGAAATGTTCGTATCTAATCCTACAATCTTCACTATAGAAGACCCTGCAACCGCTTCACCCTTGCTTCCCGCAGCCAGCAGCTGTACATGGGTCAACCTCCTTGTTGGCCAGCTACACAAGCGGTGGTCTTAGAGGGAGGCGCGGATGCGCCCACGTCAAATTATAGATTTTATCCAAGGATTGAATCCGACACCGCCTGTACTCATTGTTGGTCCTCATGATGGCGACGGTCCCGACCACTTTTTCACTGACGTCGACCTTGCCTTCGACCTGCCGGATATACTCGACAGTGTTGCTGGCCCCGCGGTCGGCGTCGTAGCAGAGGAGTCCAAGGATGTAGGTTGCCTCCATGTGACCGGCCCTGGCTGCCCGGGTGAGAAACTGGGCGCCCTGCTACGCGCGATCGACCACAAAGACGAGCTTGAGCCAGGTGACGTAGCACGCATGAGGGTGGCCGACGATGGCCAGGTTGTCCACGAGGGCTTTGTACCGCCCTGGGTCGTGCCACATCCTCCGGGTCACCCGCTCCAGCGCCACGCGCCTGCCCACAACGCCATCCTAGCACGCCGCATGCATGGCCTTGCAGGTGGCACGCATACTGGAGAGGTTGTCCAAGGGTTGCAGGGAGCTTTCGGTGACGCACCCCGCGATCTTGACTGCAATATCGTGCGTGAACGGCAACTCCATAGGCTTCGACGTCACCGTGCTGCGAAGGGAACCAATGAGGGTGCATGTGGCGGAGAGAAAGAGGAAGCTAGAGTACGTGGGGAGAAGACGGTAATGTGTCTATAGAGTACGCGCAGAGAAGACAATGGAGAAATTATATAAAGACACATGCCATCGTCTTCTCCGCGCGTACTGATGGGGGTCGTGCACAGTGATGGTTTGCCTTTCTGGGGTGGCGGATTCCACATCCTCTGTTGTACTGCATGTGCATTAAGGGTAGCTGACAAGTGAACCAACAACCTATGGGACCAATGCCTCTCGCATGCATAGATGGGATGCGCAAAGTAATGGAATCACTCTGTTTTCAACATCAGCACAAGAATAATATCATGTCATCTATGTTTGACAGTACTGCGCCAAACATTTCCCGTTTTACAGTTTGGTTCTCCACGGTCTTTCACCTTAATTCGTACGTACGTACTACCTATATTTTTCTAATATTTTTCTCGTCCTTTCTTTTCTTTTCTCTCTGTTCATTGTCTCCACTTTTAATTCCAGTCGTTGCTAATCAACAGAACTAGTTGTTACATAACCCCCAATAAACACAAAATAAACTATTTGACACATCTAGTCCGCATCACTTCCCTTCAAGCAGTGGTAATAACTTCTGGCATACATGTGGTAATAGGAGTAGTGGTAATGATTACAACGCGTACATGGGCATAGGGCCAGTGGTAGGTTGGAGTTCTACCTATCTTTTTCTAACATTTTTCTCGTCCTTTCTTTTATTTTCTCTCTGTTCATTATCTCCACTTTTCTTTCTAGTCGTTGCTACCTATTAGTATTGTATACTACTTTACAGACCGCTTTGCAGTCCCTGCTGCGGATGATCTCCTGGCACCTCCAGCGGCTAAATTATCGAGCATGCCACTTTAGAGGCCACCAGCGGTTTGGAGGGTCGTTCATTAATAGAGAATACAGATAGAATAAATAGTTCACTATACAATAGATAGAAAACAAAATAACAAATGGAATAGATGAACAACATTGAGTTCATTAACATAAAACATTACTCCCTCCTTCCTATATTACTTGTCATTATTAGAATAGGTTTTTTAGTTCATATTTGAACTAGAAAACTTGTCCTAATTATTAACAACAAGTAATATGGGAAGGAGGAAGTACAAAACATGAAAAACAACATCACGAAACAAGAAAAAATAAAACATCACAAAAACAAGAAGAGAAAAACATCAAAACTCTGGATGTGTCAAAGGATTTCCTGTTTTAAAGTTGGGTTCAACTAGAATGTAATCAGATGTTTGGTGCCATCGCACAATCAACCATTTTCAACCATTAGATCGATGTACATTACAATCGTTGAAATTTTTTATTTAACCCCCTCCACCAGGTGGAGGGGTGGTGGTGGTGGAAGGGGTTAAATGAAAAAATGTAATAACCGCAATATGTAGATCCAACAGATGAAAATCTTTGATTACATGATTGCACCAAAAAATTAATTGCATATAGGGCTGTCAACGAGTCGAACTCGAGCGAGCTTGCCTTTCTAAGCTTGAGTTTGATAAACGAGTCGAGCCAGGAATTCATGTATATACAATAGAATCTACTAAATAATTTGGGTTCACAACTAATTAATGTAGTAGGCGAAGGAGTACGATGTTGCACATTATTTGTTTCTATCATATATAAAAATTGTGTCCCATAAAACATTTTTGACAGAATTATATAGTTTAGTTAATCATACATACATATCATAGATGACAACAATAAATGAGCTTACTCAAATATTTCGAGCTTGAGCTCATCAAGCTGGCAAGCTCAAGCTTGGCTCTTTTAGAATTGGCACAATACTCAACTTCATCCTCAAACTTTCAATTAAAACTGAGTTTGGTCCTTGAGCTTTTAAATGGGTCAATTATTTAGTCCATCAACTTCAAACAACCGTTTCACTTTCATCCTTAGTTTTGAGTTGGACATCCACATTGGCATGCCACATAAGCTATATCATCTACCCCGATATATCATAGATGAGGTATGCATGTTAGTTAATCATACGTACGTACATATCATAGATGAGGTATGCATGTTAGTTCTGTACAACATGACCGAGGGCTTTTCTATGTCTAACATGCATGCACCCCAAACATGATCAACCAATATGTACGTGTTTTGTCTTTTTGATGATGGATATCGTCAGAGTTTGAGGCCTTGTCCATGCATGCTACGCCCCAACGATGCATGATCAACGAGCCTACAACTCTAGACAATATCCAACATCAAAAAGAGAAATTACACGTAGTATATAATTCACATCGACATGAAACATACATGACCGAGGTCTTTCATACTCTGCTAGTTGTCCATGCACACGCTATACGCCCCAAAACATGATCAACCAATACGTACGTGTTTTGTCTTTTTGATGATGGATATCATCAGAGTTTGAGGCCTTGTCCATGCATGCTACGCCCCAACGATGCATGATCAACAAGCATACAACTCTAGACGATATCCAACATCAAAAAGAGAAATTACACGTAGTATATAATTCACATCGACATGAAACATACATGACCGAGGTCTTTCATACTCTGCTAGTTGTCCATGCACAAGCTATACGCCCCAAAACATGATCATCGAGCCTCAAACAATAATATATAAGAGAAAATTAAGACGTGTACGACACATCCGAGCATAATTGCATTATTTGTCATGATGATCATGTAGGCTTTGTTTGGGTAACTTCAATCCACTTGTATTGGAGAGATTGAAGTGGAAAATGAACTAATTTTTATCTCAATACTCTCCAATCCACTTTGATTGAAGTGGATCCACTCCTATCCAAACGACGTTGTATGATGGCCGGACATGAGTGGGATAACTCCAGGATTAATTCCAGGAATCGTATCCTCGTCACTTTAATGCTGGTACCTCGGCCTAGGTTGTGCGCACGTCACCTGGCATATTCCCTAGGTGATGAGTAGGTTTAGGCCCGATCTTCCAAAAGGTATGTCGATTGGGGTGGAGAACTCGACGTTGATGATCCACGGTACACAAGCGGTTCGAGTACCCCTGCAATCACTACACCACGGCTCCGTTGGTTATCAACCGTGCTGCACACGCTTGACCTCGCCAAGAAGGCTAATCTCTGCAAGTGCAACCGAGAACACGAGCAAGAACGTCGAAGACATGATCTGAAATCACGAAGTTGGGGTCTCACAAACCATCGCGATATTATTGATATAAGAAAAACCCACCGAATATGACCGGCAGCTGCAGTATTTATAGGATAGGGTTCGACCAAAACACGATTAGACGCGTCCCTAATGGACTCTTACGGGATACAAGGCCGAAAGGCCTGATTCGGTGGCGCAACACCGGACAAAAATCTGGACTTGACTTGTTTCGACGATTCCCAATGACTCCGGATGAATTTTGAGGTGGTACCAGAACCATTGGAATTTTTATCTTCTCCACTTTCCGTGCATATGTAGAACGTCGAAAACGGAGTCCTTATGCCTCTTGGGCGTCCGTTTTAAGGTGGACTGCTCCTGGACTCTGAGTTGAACTCGAGTCCGAGTTGTAAATTGTTTCCATCAACTTGTCAACGTCCCAGCTGGTTCTCCGTGCTCCCAAGGTCTCTTTCCTTCACTTTTTTATCTTCTCCATTATTCCTAATAACAATTAAATCATCACATAGCAATCTATTCTCAAACTCACATGCAAAAGAAGTTAGGAACGAATTCACCTGCTGATTTAATAACCGTGCTCGTGCTCTTGTGATTGGTCCTTGTAGTTCAATGTGCGTCTCCGCTGTTGTGATGTCCTCATCATCCTCCCCCTCTTGAATTGGAGTCATCCTCGACTCAAGTTCATCTTCTTCTCCCAGGTACGGTCGCAAATCTGAAATGCTAAATGTAGGACTAACCCCGAAATCGGGAGGCAATTCAAGCTTATATGCATTATCATTAATCTTTTCAATGATCTTAAAAGGACCAGCAGCTCGTGGCATAAGAGTAGATTTTCTCAAGTCGGGAAATCGCTGTTTTCTCAAATGTAACCACACCAAATCACACGGTTCAAGTTTTACTTCTTTTCTACCTTTACTACCTGCAATCCTATACTTCTCATTCATCATTTCAATATTTTTCTTTGTAGTTTCATGCATCTTAAGAATGAATTCAGATCGTTGTGTAGCATCCAAATTTATAGTTTCAGAAGGAGGCAGAGGTAGTAAATCAATAGGAGCACGTGGATTGAAAACCATACACTACTTAGAATGGACTTACCTTTGTCGTGTAGTGAACGGATCTGTTTTAAGCAAATTCTATATGTGGTAAACACTCCTCCCACATCTTCAAATTTGTTTTCAAGACAGCCTGCAACATAGTGGATAAAGTACGATTAACTACCAAGGTCTGCCATCCGTTTGTGGGTGACATGTAGTTGAAAACAGCAACTTGGTTCCCAATTTATACCACAAAGTTCTCCAAAAATGACTTAATATTTTTGCATCATGATCAGAAACAATGGTATTTGGCACACCATGTAAACGAACAATTTCCGCCATAAATAAATCAGCTATGTGTGAGGCATTATTATTCTTATGACAAGGTATAAAGTGTGCCATTTTGGAAAAACGATCAACAACTACAAAAATACTATCCCTCCCCCTCTTAGTCCTAGGCAATCCCAAAACAAAGTCCATAGAAATATCCTCCCAAGGTACACTAGGAACAGGAGGAGGCATATAAAGACCATATGGGTTAAGGCGAGACTTAGCTTTGTTGCAAGTAGTGCATCATGACACGTAGCGCTCGACATCACGCCTCATCTTTGGCCAAAAGAAGTGTGTGGACAACACGTCTTCAGTTTTCTTCACTCCAAAATGTCCCATCAAACCTCCTCCATGTGCTTCCTGCAAAAGTAATAGACGAACGGAGCTAGCTGGAACGCATAGCTTGTTAGCACGATAGAGGAGACCCTCTCGTTGCACATATTTATTCCAAATTATTTCTTCTCTACAATTTTTGAAAGCATCTTTGAAGTCCAAATGAGTAGGATATAATGCTTTAATTTTTCCAAATCAAAGAGTTTATGATCAAGTTGGGACAGCATGGTATAACGCCTAGATAATGCATCAGCAATGATATTTTCCATCCCTTTCTTATGCTTAATGATGTATGGAAACGACTCTATGAACTCATTCCATTTAGCATGTCTTTTATTCATATTGGTTTGACACTTAAGATACTTCAATGATTCATGATTAGAATGTATGACAAACTCCTTAGACCAAAGATAATGTTCACTCTAGGTAACGCGATCATTTGCGACAGCTGGCCGTCGCAAACAACTTAAATTGCGACGGCCCGCCTCTGGCCGTCGCAAATAACATGGCCGTCGCGAATAAGGCCTTATTTGCAACGGCTGTCGGTCTGGCCGTCGCAAATAAGTGTTTATTTGCGACGGCCAACCCTAGGGCCGTCGCAATTTACGAAACCGTCATAAATAATGTCTTATTTGCGATGGCCAGTACAAGGCCATCGCAAATAGGCTTTAATTGCGATGGCCCTAAGGTAAGGCCGTCGCAATTAAGACTGCCGTCGCAAATTAGGTCTAATATTGGGACCCTCCGGCCCCAACTCTTCATTCACCATTACCTCCACCGCCACCGCCTGCCGTGCCCCGGTCGCCTTGTCGCGCCCCCCGCCGCGCCCCCCGGCTCTGCCGCCGGCCCGCCGCACCCCCGCCGCCCCCGACCCCGCCGCCCCTGTGGCCCCGCCGCCAGCCCGCCGCCCCTACGCCGCCGCTGCCGGCCCGCCCCCGGCCCCTGCGCCCCCGCCGCCGGCTCGCCCCCGCCGCCAGCAGGTAAGCCCCGGCCCCGCCCCTGCATTTTTGTAGAAATTCAGTCAAGTGTGGTGTCATTTTTGAACATGGTGACCTCATGGAAGAAATAATAGTGGAGTTTCTCTCAGGGTTGTAGTTTCATGTGGGCCTAACCAAGTTAAAGCTGTGATTTCCTCACACTTTGTTGCAAGTATTTCCTCGCCTCATGCATTTACTTGAAGTAAATTGCTCTCATTTGAATTAAATTGCTCTCATTTGAATTATGGTTATGTTTAGGTTTATTGAATTGCTCTCACTTGAATTATGGTTATGTTTAGGTTTATTGAATTGCTCTCATTTGAATTGAATTTCTCTCATTTGAATTATGGTTATGTTTAGGTTTATTGAATTGCTCTCATTTGAATTATGGTTATGTTTAGGTTTATTAAATTGCTCTCATTTGAATGGAATTGCTCTCATTTGAATTGCTCTCATTTGAATTGAATTGTTTATGTTAGAATTGATTTGATAAATTAATGAATTGCAATGGATAATTGTTATGTTTAGGTTTATTTGAATTGCTTAGTTTTTTGAATTATGCTTAGGTTTATTTGAAGGGTCGTTGAATTGCTTAATTTTGATTGCTTGAGTGTTCAAGTACTATATATACATAAATGGGCTTCGGACCAGCTTGACAAGGCCCGACAAGGCCCATTTAGTGGTAAGGTAGAGTATGCGTGTAGACGGGCACGAAGGCGAACGACGACGGTGAGGATGGCAAGCACCTGCGCGTGGATGGCGTACTCCGACGAAGTGGTTTCATCTCTGATCTATTTACAGCAGCTAACCCTAAAGTCGTCGTGGAATTGTCATCTAAGACCAACTTTCCTCTCACTCTTTCTCTAGTTCTTTCCTCTCTCTTAAATGACCTGAAAATGAAAATGAGCAACGTAACCTATAGCAATGTATTACCCATTTTGGATCGGCACGTCTCACATGCCATTGGCATGTGAGACGTGCAGGTTCAGAATTGTCCCTTTTTGGACAGCCTCGAAGTGACCGAGGGGGCCTGGCTTGTGATGAGACGCGGGTCCGGATTTGGACGAGATTTCGGTGGCGTAACCCTGTTGTTCTCTGCTGCACCATTTTTGGGCGTGCAGTGGAGAACAGCAGGGTTATAATGCCGAAATTTCGTTCGAATCCAGATCACGCATCTCGTCATGAGCAAGCTCCGCTCGGTCACTCTTGGGTGGGTTTAGGATCTATCTGCCTAGGTTGTAGGGCCGTGACATAATACAACAATACATTAACGACAATTTCTTTCGCGTTAAACTGCAGAGTCAAACATGGGTGAAGACCGCAGTTGGATGTATACTGGCTGGAAGAGCAGAACTGGTGGTCACTCCGATGAGTGGTTTATCAAGTTAGATCAATTTTTGGATCGAGCATTTTCGTTGTCAACGGAAGATATGGTGCGGTGCCCATGTACAAAATGCCGGAACACCAAGTTTTTGAGAAGATTGGAGCTTTCGTTTAACTTATGTCGAAACGGTTTCACTCCACATTATGAAGTGTGGACCTTTCACGGCGAGACTAATTCTCGAGTCATAGCCGAAGTGGATGAGGATGATGATATAACAGAGGTTGATAGGATGGTTGAGATGCTAGAAGCTCTTGAAGCGGAGGATCCTCTTACAAATGAGGCAGAGAAGTTCTTCGAGGAGCTAAAGAAATCATAAGAGTCGTTGCATGAACACACTGTTGTGACCGTACTTGCTTTCTTGACCAGATTTATGGCAATTAAGTCTAAGTACTTTTTTTCCATCAACTGCTACAATGATCTCATGAAATTGATCTGCGATATCCTTCCACAACCTCACAAAGCGCCACCAAATATGTATCAGTCAAAGATCAAGATATCTGGTCTCGGTATGAAGTATGAGAAAATCGATGTGTGCCCAGACAACTGCATGCTATTCTGGAAAGAGCACGCCAATGAGAAGATGTGCTTGAAATGTGGTAAATCGAGGTATGTCGAAGTTGTTAATGACGATGGCGATAATGTGATGACAGATGTCGCACATAAGCAGCTTTGCTACTTTCCTGTGACACCTCGGTTGAAGCGGATGTTTCTTTCAAAAAGAACCACAAGACACATGAGATGGCACAAAGAAGGTAAACATGAGAACAAAGAATTCTTGACGCATCCGTCTGACGGTGATGCATGGAAGGCACTAGACCATTTCGATCCAGAATTTTCTCGTGATGCGAGGAATGTTCGCATCGGATTAGCGACAGACGGATTCTCACCGTTCAGTACAAACACCATGCCATACTCATGTTGGCCTGTCCTTGTCATTCCGTACAATCTGCCACCTGCTTTATGTACGAAGAACGAGTTCATGTTTCTCAGCCTCATTGTACCTAGACCTGATCATCACGGGTCACATCTCAATGTGATGTTAAAACCGCTGATCGAAGAATTGAAAGTCTTGTGGACAGGAGTCGAAGCGTATGACAGTTACAAGAAGCAGAAATTCAACCTTTGAGCTGCTTATTTGTGGTCCGTCCATGATTTGCCGGCATATGGCATGTTTTCCGGATGGAGCACTCACGGTCGTCTGACGTGTCCGATATGTGCTTCAGACACGGATTGCTTTCGACTAACTCATGGAGGCAAAATATCTTACTTCGATTGTCACAGACGTTGGCTGCCCTCGAATCATATATTTAGGCAGCAGAGGCATGTCTTTCGAAAGAACACTGTTGTCACTAAAGGACCACCGAAGCGTCTCAATGGGTCAAAAATTTCTCATATGTTGGACAAACTGGTGCCTGATGAAGGTCGTCCTGGATATTTCGTAGGTTATGGAGAGGAACACAATTGGACTCACATATGTGGACTTTGGGAGCTACCATATGTGAAGTCATTGATTCTAATGCACAACATTGATTTCATGCATCAGGAGCGTAATATGAGCGAAAGTATCATAAGCACTTGCATGGATATGCCTGGCAAAACGAAAGACAATTATAAAGCTAGACTAGATTTGGCAGACATTTGTCACCATCCAACTCTTGAAATCTCTGAAAGTGGTGGAAAGTCATGTGCTTCTTTCTGTCTTCGATCGAAAGAAAAGAAAGAAGTTATGAAATGGATGAAAACTTTGAAATTCCCAGATGGTTACGCAGCTAGCCTGAAACGAGCCGTAAATGTTAACACAGGAAACCTCACTGGGTTGAAGACTCATGATTATCACATTATAATGGAAAGACTCCTACCTGTTATGTTCCGAGGCTATCTAGATGATGCAGTGTGGAAGGTTTTAGCCGAGCTCAGCTATTTCTGTAGACAGCTTTGTGCTAAAGAAATCAAGATCGGGGTGATGGATAAGTTAGAGAAGGAGATACCCATACTTTTGTGTAAGATGGAAATTTTTTTCCATCGGGTTTCTTCAATCCAATGCAACATCTGCTTATCCATCTTCCATTCGAAGCTGAAGTTGGCGGTCCTGTGCAATATAGGTGGATGTATCACATTGAAAGAGCGCTACGATATCTGAAACCAATGGTTGGCAACAGGGCAAGGGTGGAAGGGTGCATCGTTGAAGCATATGCTCTTAAGGAAGTAGGATACTTTTCAAGTGTCTACTTTGTGGAAGAAAACAATATCAATACTTCGGCGATGCAGTACAATGTGGACAAAACACCCCCCTCTAAGCGACCTTTCCATTTTTCAAACGAGAGGCACCACCGTTGGTAGCTACACGACCTACATGCTATCCGAACAGGAAAGGACTATTGCTTTACTCTACATGTACGCAAATATAGAAGGCATGCAGGAATACTTCGAGTAAGTGTTTCTCCTACGTTTATGCTAATCGACATATTTTGCTACACATGTACTCTAAAAGATGTTTTTTCATTTTCAGCGAGTTCCACAGACAATATTGGCCACATAGGCATCAACCTACGGCCAAACAAGTAGAAGCGATGTGAAAGGAAGGAATAAATGGGGGGCAGAGTTTTCTATCTTGGTTTCGAGAATATGTAATATTCTCTCGTCTTCTATGTATTATAAATTACTATTATTAAAGAAGTATTATGTAATATTCTCTCGTCTTTTATAACAGTGTCGGACTCACAATGTCCATGAAGATTTGCGGCAGCTATCTTATGGATTGGTGAATGTTAGAAGCTATGGTCGATATGACGTAAATGGCTTACGATTCCGTACACCTCATTTTGAAGCTCATCGTCCTCTCGCTGCAACATCAAATTCCGGTGTTGTGACGAGAGCAATGGACACTCAAGGGAATTTAACCGATTATTATGGTATCATTACAAAATCCTTGAATTTACTTTTACCGGAAATAAGACCCTTCGAGTTGTCTTCTTTGATTGTGACTGGTTTGATCGTACTCATGGAACTCGAGAAAACCAATTTGGAATGGTGGAAGTGAAACATCAAGTTGAACAAGTGTATTATCTACCTTATCCATGCACAAAGCTCAGTGCTTGGTGGGTGGTATATAAGGTGAATCCTCGTGAGCGGCTATATACTCCTGGGGATGATGGTTACCATGATAACGAAGATGTTGAAGAAGTGTACCAAGAAGAAGAGTTGCTAGACACTTTTATCGTCGAGCTTGGTGCAGGACTCGATCAATTAGTTGGAGATGTTGAAGACATTGAAGATGTAGAGGCAGATGATACGCGAAAACGAAAATTAGAACAAGCCACGATGGAAGATCGTTGGGCTGGTTTAAGGAGTAGGGCACAGGCACATGACAATGATGTTGATGAATTTTGAAAGTGACTACAAGTAATGTTTTCTTGAAGATAGTAACATGAATTTTGTATATTTTATTTGCATATTTACTAATTATCTAATTACAACAGGATGGCGTCAAAGAAGGGTAAGAAGGTGCCGCCGACGAGGGGGTTCTACCCCTCTAGACCTGAGGACGCTTTCGTTGGTGCCTCGCCGACTGGCAGCATATGCTCTTAGCTGCTGGGGCATGTTCAAACCACCTCTAGAGCTTCGTCACAGGTAAATGTCACTTGTTTTTGACAAATTCTTTAAATTCAAATTCACATTAAACTTACTTATGAATCATTTGAATGTTGTAGTCCTCACTGGCTGACTCAGAGGATGCGGCGCCTTCGGTGAGCCAGCCCTCGGCGAGGCAGCCCTCGGCGAGTCAGCCCTCGGCGAGCCAGCCCTCGGCCAGCCAGCCCCCGACTGGCGATGAGTTTGTTCCTGAGGCCTTTGACTCGGCTGGTGAGGAGTCGTCTGGATCACCTGACGTGGCACCCCAGCAGACGCGGAGGACGAGGAGGACTCACTTTGTCAGTCCTCCCGCGGTCCCTTCACAGAGTTCACAGAGGATCGTGATTCGTCCAGCCGGAGACAAGTAATAAAAATTATCGTGTTCAATTTTAGTTTCTTTTGATTACTTAAGTAATGAATGAATAAATATCTTACAGGGCTTGGGACGACACGTCTTTCACCGGTGAGAGACACCACAGACCGGTGAACGGTGTCCTCGGGTCCATAGTGCGTTTGCACTATCCTGGGGTCATCGACGGGGTGCCTGCTCTTTCGTGAGAGGACTACGCACGCGTCTATCACCAGGAGCATGGCAACCTTCAGGATGCCGTATGGGCCGATTTTATGGTAAGTATGTTAAAAAAGTTTCTAAGTTTCAACTCTTAAACTCTTTTAGTGAACATCTCTTCAATATATTCTTTATCGCAGGCAAGATATACTTTAGAGGACCCGAACGACCGTCGCCAGTTTGAGGATGTGAGGCGAGTGTTTCACTACAACGCTGCCAAGGCGCTTCGACAAGCTTTGTCGAACGCCCGTGTTCAAATTATTAATGAGCACTTGAAGGCGAACCAGCAGCACGTGCTACACTTCCGGCAAGAGAGCGAGAGGCACCTGACGGAGGAGGAGTATGTGCAGGTACGTGGAGTGTAGTAAGTATTTTTTTTTGATAATTTCCTCGATGGTACTTTTAACGACTTCCAACTATGTGCGGGCCACGTGAGCTGGTTGCAGGGTCGGACCGATGCATTTTGGGCCCTTTGTTGCTACTGGGCTAGCGACGAGTTTCAAGCTAAGTCTGAGAAGGCTCGAGACAGCAGAGGGGTGGAGGGGAAGAGCAGGCACGGGCTAGATAACCACTTGCATTTAGCTAAACGCATGGTAAGTGTGTGTAACTTATGTTTATATATTAATAATATATTGTTCGTACTAACACATATTGACAGGAGCGCGAGACGGGGGTGCCGCCCACCCCTGCTGAGGTCTGGAAGAGAGGTCACAGGGACCCTTCTCAGCCGACGGGGTGCAGTCAGGCTACAGCCGAGCGGTTGGTAAGTTTAGAAATCATTCATATTAAATATAACTATATATATTGTTGAACTTACACAGTTTTCTTGTTTTGCAGGCTAAGTACGGGGAGGAGGCTAGGAAGATACACGGCGAGGATTTCAATTGGGAACGTCAACCGATCGATCCTCAAGCCGCGTATGCAACCGGTGGTGGAAAAGCACACGGAAGGTGAGTTTACAAGTCATTTTATCGTTTTCAATTCAAAGTATTCAAGATATTTCAATTTCATATTACTGACTCTCTTTTTTATAGGCTCGCCATATTCAACGGAGTTGTCGACTCGAGGGCGGGGAGACCTGCGAGAGGCAGCTCCACGCAGGCTTCGGGCACGGGAGGTCGCCGCGTATCGCAGAGGGACATTGAGATGCAGTCCCTCCGAGAAACTGTAGAAGAAAACGAAAGGCGACATGAGGAGGAAAGGAGGGAGGCGGAACGCCAAAGGATCGCGATGGAGGCCACGATCCAAACCCAGGCAACAGCGTTGGCGCAGATGCGGGAATCAATGGAGGTAACAAAATAAAAACTAAAATTCTCATTAATTCAGCGTAAATGACTTACTAATAGGTAGCATTTAATGTTTGCAATGACAGGCCATCGCTCGGGCGCAAGGTCTCGGAATCCAGCTACGGGTACTACCACCGGTCCTTCTAGGCGATCCTTCTTCAGCGGGTCAGGTAAGTTTCTATGTAATCCTTCTTCTCCAGCGTAATAAGATTGAGATAGATGAAAGAGAGAGATAGTTAGATAGAAGAAATTGATTGAGATAGAAGAAAGATAGAGATAGAAGAAAGGGAGATAGAAGAAAGAGTGAAAGATAGATAGAGTAGGATGGGAATGAAGAGAGAGAGTAAGATGTAGATGGAGATAGAGAGAGGGGAAGATAGAGGGAGGGAGATGTAGATGGAGATAGAGGGAGGAAGACAGAGGGAAAAGGATAGCAATAGAGAGATAGAGTGAGAAAGAAAGATAGAGTGAGATACCAAGAGAGAAATGAAAAGAGAGGAAGAGAGACAAAGAGAGAAATGAAAAGAGAGGAAGAGAGACAAAGAGAGAAATGAAAAGAGAGGAAGAGAGGGGGATTTAGATGAAGATAGAGGGAGAGGAAGGGAGGGAGAGAGATGCTGATGCATTTATATTCTAACTCTAAGTTTCATTAATTGCAGGGATCTGCGACGGCTGCACAAACGCCGTCGCTGTCGCTACCGCCGCCTGGATTGAGGCGCGATGACGACTTCGACTTCGGAGGTGGCTACGGAGGTGGATACGGAGGTCAGACCGGCGAGTGAGCCCATGTTTAGTTCGTTGATATTGATGCGATGTTTGTACGATGTGTTTTGAAACTGTTGTGATGTGATGTGTTCTGTGAATCTGTTCTGTGAATATTGTCTGTTCTGTGAATCTGGCCATCGAGCCGGTTAGTGTTTTCTGTTTTTAAAAAAATAAAAAACCTTATTTGCGACGGCTTTTTATACAGTACCGTCGCAAATAAGGTACCAAGCCGTCGCAATTAAGCCACTGCTATTTGCGACAGCCATGCCGTCGCAAATAAGGTTTAATTGCAACTGCCCGGCCGTCGCAAATAGCGGCGTGGGTCCCGGAGGACACGTGGGCCCTGCCCACTGAACTTATTTGCGACGGCCCGGCCGTCGCAAATAGGAGCACTTAATTGCGACAGTCCGACCATCGCAAATAAGCTTTAATTGCGACGGCCGGGCCGTCGCAAATAATGTTGCGGGGCCCACCGGCCCACAGCAATAACTTGCGACGGCCGCTCCTAGCCATCGCAATTAAGCTTATTTGCGACAGTGGCCGTTGCAAATAAGCTTAATTGCGATGATTTATTTGCGACGGCCAAAAACCATCGCAAATAAGGAAAGCCATCGCAAATAGCTTATTTGCGACGGCATAAGGCTTATTTGCGACGGTCGTGGCCGTCGCAAATCGTCGGGATTCCTGTAGTGGTTGCCAAGTTTATAATACAAGCACTAAGGCGTACAATTCCTTATCATAAGTAGAATAATTCAAAGAAGGACCATGAAGTTTTTCACGAAAGAAACCAACGGGTTTACCTCCTTGTATGAGAATGTCTCCAATACCAATGCCGCTTGCATCGCATTCTAGCTCAAAGGTCTTGTCAAAATCAGGAAGTTGTAGCAATGGTGCTTGTGTAAGCTTCAATTTGAGAGTATCAAAAGCTTGTTGCTGCTGTTCGCCCCATCGAAATGGAACTCCCTTCTTTGTTAGCTCATGTAGAGGTACTGCAATGGTGCTGAAATCCCGCGCAAAGCACCGATAAAAACCCGTGTGACGGTTGTTGGGGCTGGCCAGCTGGTGATTACTTCAATTTTTGCCTCATGCATCTCAATTCCATGGGAGGAAATGACATAGCCAAGAAAGGAGACTCGATTGGTGCAAAAGATGCACTTTTTGAGGTTACCAAACAAACGTGCATCTCTCAAAACAGTAAAAACAGCACGTAAATGATCAAGATGTTCATCATATGACTTGCTGTAAATGAGGATATCATCAAAGTAAACCACCACAAATTGTCCATTGAAAGCACGTAAAACCTCGTTCATTAATCGCATAAAGGTGCTGGGTGCATTAGTTAAACCAAAAGGCATGACTAACCACTCATAAAGTCCAAACTTGGTTTTAAAAGCAGTTTTCCATTCATCTCCTAGTGCCATTCTAATTTGGTGGTAACCACTACGCATGTCAATTTTTGTGAAGATGATATCACCACTCAATTCATCAAGCATGCCATCTACTCGAGGAATAGGATAATGCTATCGAATGGTGATGTTATTAATCGCTCAACAATCAACACACATGCTCGAACTACCATATTTCTTAGGAACTAAAAGAACAGGAACGGAACAAGGGCTAAGGCTTTCACAAATGTACCCACAGTCCAAAAGATCTTGGACTTGTCGCTGAATTTCCTTAGTTTCTTGTGGATTCGCCCTGTATGCTGCATGATTTGGCAAACTTGCTCCTGGAATCAGATCGATCTTGTGTTCAATGCCTCTCATCGGTGGTAAACCAATGGGTATCTCGGAGGGAAACACATCCTCAAACTCCTGCAAAAGGTTAGTAACAGCAGGGGGCAATGCAATAGACAATTCATGAAGTGATAACATGGCTTCTTTGCAAACTAAAGCATAGCACATCCCCTTAGTATCGAATAAATCAGCAAGTTCAGATTTAGTTGCAAGCAACAATGGTGATTCTAACTTAATAACTTGCTGTTTTTCAGATTCTAATTTTGTTGCTTTGCCATCACGAATTTTACACTTCTCAAAATGCACAATTTCAGCAGGAGTCATGGGGAGCAAAGTGATTTTCTTTCCCTTATGCATGAGAGTATATTTATTGGTTCTACCATGATGAATAGCATCTGTATCAAATTCCCAAGGACGACCCAATAAAAGAGAACAAGCATCCATAGGAACAACATCAAAATCAGCAAAATCATGGTATGAACCAATTGAGAAATGTATTCTCGCTGTTTGTGCTACCCGAACCTTACCGCTGTTGTTGAACCATTGAATGTGGTACGGATGAGGGTGTGCTCTTGTTGTCAAACCGAGTTTCTTGACGACGTCCGTGTTCACCAAGTTATTGCAGCTACCTCCATCAATTATAGTGTGTACACGGCAGTCCTTGACGACAAGAAACATGTGGAAGAGGTTGTGTCGTTGTAGCTTGTCGTCGGTCTCCACTTTGGAGCTCAAGGCACGCTGCACAATGATGCTCCAATAGTTCTCCGTCGCCATTGTACCAAGTACCTCTTCTTCAGTGTGTTCGTCATTTGGATCTGTAAAGTTGGTAGCAAGAGAATATTCATCTTCAACATCCGAAGTACTATCATACCCGCTATCGTCGCGTGCTATGTATGCTCGTTTGCTCGAGCAATCTCTCATCATATGACCAAGTCCCTGGCAGCGGTGACACTTAATGTCGGAAGTACGACCCGTTGAAGGAGTGGACGACGAAGGCTTTAATGATGTCGCCTTACTGCCTTCCGGCACGTGAGAAGGTGGAGCAGCAGGTATAGTTCGTTGGCCGCCACTGAGTGGTGTAGTCGCTGCACAGGGGGTCGAAGATGGTGCTGTTTTGGATGGTGTAGTCACTGCACGCGGCGTGAAGTTGCTCCTCGTGCGATGTTGCTGTTGTTGTCGGCCCTGCAATTCTTTTTCTGCCAACATAGCAAGCTGAAACAATCTGTTAACAGTATCATATTCCTTGTAATCAACAATGTCCTGAATTTCACGCCTCAACCCCCCATAAAAACGAGCTATTTTATCATCCATGTCCTCTACTACCCCACAACGCAGCATACCCTTTTGTAACTCTTGATAATACTCCTCTACGGACATGTTACCTTGGTCTAAGTGCTGCAAATTTTTTCGAAGGTCCCGCTGAAAAGATGGAGGAACAAATCGAACACGCATAGCTTCCTTTAATCTATCCCATGTTGGAGGATCAGTTCTAGTTTTAACAAGTTCATTCCACCATATGATGGCAAAGTCCTTAAACTCACTAGTGGCTTGACGAACTCTATGTTGTTCAGAAACAAGATGGGAATTAAATTTTTGCTCTACTGTCATCTCTCAACCAAGATAAGCCTCAACATCATAAGCACCAGAAAAAGAGGGTATAGTAAATTTCACTTTAGCAAAAGGATCATCAGGAGGACGATTATAACTGTTATGATTATTACCTTCCATACCTCGACGATAAAGTGGCAGTCTTGGCTGATTATTGTGATCTTCTACTTCATCATAATCATTGTCTTCTTGTCTTCCAGCGAGAGGCAACTGAGCCTCAAAGTATTCATCCGAAGAGCAAGGTCATCCAGTTGGCGAGTCAAGTTCGCCTATGACTCCTCCGTTGCTGCGTTGTATTTGGTGAACATATCCATCATGGTCTTCATCATATCACGTAACTCAACATGTTGAACACATTCGTCATCATTGTCTTCTCCTGCCATTGTTAGTAGGAAACAAAAGAAACAAAAAAATATGTTATCCCTATCAACTACAGTGACAATGTGGAAGGTGGAAGAAAACAGTCTCTCTCGCTCAAGCGTCTTACCACGCTCTTCCAAGTGTTCTTACCGACACAGCAGGTGGTGTGGATGGTGAGATGAACCAATGAAGTGTGAGATGATTGCAAAGGTACCTGTTATGCTCAAGAGAAAGGTGGAGCTTGGATGGCACAATATGGTGGCTAATAAGCAGAAAATCGTTAACAGCTAAACAAAGTTGAATAAGTATTCAATGTAGGAAATTGTTGTTGGTCAACCGAGTTCCCTAGAGCCTAGAACAACACAAGGAAGTATCAAGGCAAAAGAAAGACAGAATGATATAGCCAACAAAACAACACCAAGTGGTACACGCCAATTGCTTTAATATGTGTGCTGTTCACTATTTTTGTTCTTTTTCGTAATATTTTTTGATATTTTTTCTTTACTTAGGAGCACAAATATAGGAAGGACACAAATTTGCAGCTCAATTGGATGTAATATGCGGCCTATAGAAAATCAAGAAGATTCATTAAAATTCATGTTGAAACTTCGGAGGTCGGATAGCCTATCTTCGAGGGGAATTTGTGCAATCTAATTTCACCGAACGCGACTACGCACGGAAAATAAGATGTGAAATTTCGCGTAGATGAATTTGAAAAAAAAATCGCCCAATTTTGAGTTCGTATGCGAAAGTTATGGCCGTTTTATGGTAGGCTGTCCGAGTTACGTTTTTTTTTTTGGATGTTGATTCCAACTCGGTTTTAGAACAGAACTCGCAATCGGATAGGAAAACGATCGGGAATTTGCACAGCAACTAATGGGGTGGTGTGTGATGATTCAAGGATGAATGGCAGAAAGGTTTGTCACCTAATCCAGGGCTCACGATGCGGGAGTTCACGCAAGGCGGCTAGCTAGGGAAAACCGATGAACGTAGTGGATCGGTTTGTTATTTAGGGATTGTGGAATAGGTGACAAATAGCAAGAAAACACGGACGAAATACGATATCTAGGAACAAAAACACAAAGCTAAACCAGCAACAAGACTCGACCACACGAATGCAAACTCAACAAATGCAAACTGAAAAATGAAACTGCAGGCACTATAGTCTGGGAAGCGGTAAAAATGATCTAATTTTTTTTGTGGCTTTTCTGTGGACTCTAGGTATGAAACAAAATTGATCTAATGGAAGGAAAACAAAGATACCTCACGGGCAACCTGGAAATCTGATACCAATTGATGAGTAGGTTTAGGCCCGATCTTCCGAAACGTATGTCGATTGGGGTGGAGAACTCGACGTTGATGATGTGCGGCACTCGAGCGGTTCGAGTACCCCTGCAATCACTACACCATGGCTCCGTTGGTTATCAACCGTGCTGAACACGCTTGACCTCGCCAAGAAGGCTAATCCCTGCAAGTGCAACCGAGAACACGAGCAAGAACGTCGAAGACACGATCTGAAATCACGAAGTTGGGGTCTCACAAACCCTAGAACATCGATATTATTGATCTAAGCAAAACCCACCGAATATGACCAGCGGCTGCAGTATTAATAGGCTAGGGTTCGATCAAAACACGATTAGACGTGTCCCTAATGGACTCTTACGGGATACAAGGCCCAGAGGCCCGATTCGGTGGCGCAGCACCGGTCAGAAATCTTGACTCGACTTGTTTCGACGGTTCCCAGTGACTCCGGAGGAATTTTTGAGGTTTGTCACCTAATCTAGGGCTTGCGATGCGGGAGTTCACGCAAGGTGGCTAGCTAGGGAAAACCGATGAACGTAGTGGATCGGTTTGTTATTTAGGGATTGTGGAATAGGTGTCAAATAGCAAGAAAACACGGACGAAATACGATATCTAGGAACAAAAACACAAAGCTAAACCAGCAACAAGACTCGACCACACGAATGCAAACTCAACAATGCAAACTGAAAAATGAAACTGCAGGCACTATAGTCTCGGAAGCGGTAAAAACGATCTAATTTTTTTTGCGGCTTTTCTGTGGACTCTAGGTACGAAACAAAATTAATCTAATGGAAGGAAAACAAAGATACCTCACGGGAAACCTGGAAATCTGATACCAATTGATGAGTAGGATTAGGCCCGATCTTCCGAAAGGTATGTCGATTGGGGTGGAGAACTCGACGTTGATGATCTGCGGCACTCGAGCGGTTCGAGTACCCCTGCAATCACTACACCATGGCTCCGTTGGTTATCAACCGTGCTGAACACGCTTGACCTTGCCAAGAAGGCTAATCCCTGCAAGTGCAACCGAGAACACGAGCAAGAACGTCAAAGACACGATCTGAAATCACAAAGTTGGGGTCTCACAAACCCTAGAACATCGATATTATTGATCTAAGCAAAACCCACCGAATATGACCAGCGGCTGCAGTATTAATAGGCTAGGGTTCAATCAAAACACGATTAGACGTGTCCCTAATGGACTCTTACGGGATACAAGGCCCAGAGGCCCGATTTTCGGTGGCGCAGCACCGGTCAGAAATCTTGACTCAACTTGTTTCGACGGTTCCCAATGACTCCGGAGGAATTTTTGAGGTGGTACTAGAAGCATTCAAAATTTTATCTTCTCCTCTTTCCGTGAATATGTAGAACGTCGAAAACGGGGTCCGTATGCCTCCTGGGCGTCCGTTTTAAGGTGGACTGCTCCTGGACTCCGAGTTGAACTCGAGTCCGAGTTGTAAACTATTTCCATCAACTTGTGGACGTCACAGCTGGTTCTCCACGCTCCCAAGGCCTCTTTCCTTCACTTGTTTATCTTCTCCATTATTCCTAATAACAATTAAATCATCATATAGCAATCTATTCTCAAACTCACATGAAAAAGAAGTTAGGAACGAATTCACCTGCTGATTTAATAACCGTGCTCGTGCTCTTGTGATTGGTCCTTGCAATTCAATGTGCGTCTCCACTGTTGTGATGTCCTCATCACTAGGTCTGCCCCCGTGCGCATAGTCCGTAACAAATTCGTGCGAGTGATTTTGACAAGACGTGAATGATCTGTCCCATCTTGAAAAGGCTAGCTTGTTGCAACAAGAATATAAGGCAACACACGCTATTGTAGTTCCACATCCGATTGAAAATAGCTGTCGTACAAGACTCGGTCCCACTCCGTTCAACAGCGAGCAGACGCTGTCGAACGGAATGTGGAGGAGGCGTGTACGGGGCAGATGTTTTTTATATAAGCCCTGGGCCCTTTTCGTGTCAAATCAAAAAACTGCCAGTGAAGCCGATGGGATGCGTCAAGCCGTTGCGATAACCGAGAGGGATGCAAACCACGGTTTTTATAAGAATAAATTGTTTTTCACCGCATACACTGGGCCCTTTCCGTGTGAAATTAAAAATGACTTCTTTTATCAAAAAAAACTCCTTTAATGATGCCAAATTTTCCCCCTTAACCCACTTCGTGTGTCAATCGAATTTGTGACCCTCCACACCGGGGGAATCTAGAGCGGAGACAATGAACTCCAGAAAAGAAAAGAAAAGTGGAGACAATGAACTCCGAAAAAGAAAAGAAAGGAAGAGAAAAAATGTTATAAAAAATATGTACGCATATCATAGATGACAACAATAAATGAGCTTACTCGAACTCTTCGTGCTTGAGCTCATCAAGCTGGCAAGCTCAAGCTTGGATCGTTTAGAGTAGGCACAATACTCAACTTCATCCATAAACTTTCAATCAAAACTCAGTTTTGTCCTTGAACTTTCAAATGGGTCAATTATTTAGTCCATCAACTTCAAACAACCATTTCACTTTCATCCTTAGTATGAGTTGGACATCCACATTGGCATGCCACATAAGCTATATCATCTAACCAGGTATATCATAGATGAAGTATGCATGTTAGTTATGTCAAACATGACCAAGAGCTTTTCTATGTCTAACATGCAGGCACCCCAAACATGATTAACCAATATGTACGTGTTTTGTCTTTTTGATGATGGATATTGTCAGAGTTTGAGGCCTTGTCCATGCATGCTATGCCCCAACGATGCATAATCAACGACCCTATAACTCTAGACAATATCTAACATCAAAAAGAAAAATTACATGTAGTATATAATTTACCGCGACATGAAACATACATTGATCGAGGTCTTTGATACTCTGGTAGTTGTCCATGCACATGCTATACGCCCCAAAACATGATAATCGAGCCTCGAACAATAATATATAAGAGAAAATTAAGACGTGTACAACACATCTGAGCATAATTGCATTATTTGTCGTGATGATCACGTAGGCTTTGTTTGGGTAACTTCAATCCACTTGTATTGGAGTGGATTGAAGTGGAAAATAAACTAATTTTTATCTGAACACTCTCCAATGCACTTTGATTGAAGTGGATCCACTCCTATCCAAAAGAGGTCGTATGATGGTCGGACATGGCTTGGATAACGCCAGGATTAATTCCAGGAATCTTATACTCGTCACTTTCAGGCTGGTACCTGGGCCCAAGTTGTGCACTGGTCACTTGGCATATTCCCTACATCTATCCTCACGCGCGGTGTCCGAAACAATTTCGTGCGAGTGATTTTGACAAGGTGTGAATGATTTGTCCCGCCTCGGAAAGTTGAGCTCGTTGCAAAGAGAATATAAGGCAACAAACGCTATTGTAGTTACACATCCGATTGAAAGAAGATGTCGTACAAGACTCGGCCCCACTCCTTTCGACAATGAGTAGACGCTATCGAATGGAATGTGGAGGAGGCGTGTACGGGGTGGATGTTTTTATATAAGCCATGGGCCCTTTCCGTGTAAAATTAAAAAACTGCTAGTGAAGCCGATGGGATGCGTTGAGCCGTTGCGATAACCGAGAGGGGTGCAGACTGTGGTTTTTTATAAGCATGAATCCCCCCCTACGCTGGGCCCTTTGCGTGTGAAATTAAAAATTTCTCCTTTTATCAAAAAACAGAAGATGATCCCAGAAGATGGTGGTCTGCTGTGCCACATATCTGGCGAAATCACGAAGAAAAATAAGGAATATGCTGAATGTATTTCCTCCAAAAGGGAACACTAATTTCCTTTGTTCCAAACAATGATTGAATGTATTTCACTTCTGGAGGAATCCATTTCTTTAAACTATCCCGTGAGTTTCCTTTGATGCAAACGGGGCTAAACAAAAGACGAGCGCGCATAGGGGAAGCACAACAAATGCAACATTCATCAGAGACGAGCGCGCATATATAGGGGAAACACATCAACATGCCTTATAGAAGTCTATTTTATATACTCCCTTTGTTCTCTTTTAATTGGCGTTGGGAGAACTAGGGGTGCATCATATCCAAAAGGGAATGGAGGGAATATAACCGAATGAGTACAACGCCTGACGGCAGAACCAGTCATGCTCATGCTCAATCCTACAGTTCTCAGTACAGAAGACTCTGCACTCTTCCCACCCTTGCATGCCGCAGCGGGCAGTTCTTTGGTTCCCCCCTGTTGGGGAGCGCCAAGCGTCATCGTCAATGTTGGGCACTACCACCAGTGGTAGTCCTAGAGGAGTCCTGCCCAGGAACATCCAGACAACACCATAGACACTCTCCATGGCTTCATGACGACTTTGGTAGCACTTCATATTGGTCCACTTCATTGAGATGGACCCGAACGCGTTGTAGCCGACGTGGGCCTCACCTTCGACCTGCCAGATATACTCGAGGGCATCGCGGGCGCCGCGGTCGGTGTCATAGCAGAGCATGACGACGATGTAGGCTGCCACCATGTGGCCGTTCGCGGACACTCGGGCAAGGAACTGGGTGCCCAGCTGCGCGCGACCGTCTTTGAAGGCGATGTCAAACCCGCTGACGTAGCATGCATGAGGGTTGCTGACGATTGCCAGGCGCTCCACAAGGGCATCATAGCTCCCCTTGCAAATGCTCTCCCACTCCAGTGCCACGCAACTGCCCACGGCACGATCCTGACATGTCGCGTGCATGGCCCTGCAGGTGGCGCACAGACTTGAGAGGTCGTCCATGGGCTGCAGGGAGGTTGCGGGGACTCACCCCGCGATCAGTACTGCAATATCGTGCGGCAAGGGGAACTCCATCGGCTTCGAAGGAAACCAATGAGGGTGCGCACGATGGAGACAAAGAGGAAGAGTACGTGTGGAGAAGACGATGTCCGGTGTGTGTTGTGGAGAAGAAGATGGTGTGTCTTTAGTACACGGGGAGAAGACGAAGACGCGCACAAACGCTAGTGATGGTTATGGCTTCTAAAACGTGTGAATGTCTTTCTCTTCCAGTGGATTCCATTCCTTTAAACTGTCCCGTGAGTTTCCTTTGATACAAACTGGGCTAAAAAAAGACGAGCGCTGGAGTTATGGCTTCTAAAGTACAGTTGTACACTACTTTATCCGCTGGAGTTGCCAGGAGGCAGGAGATCGCCCACAGCGGTGCCCGCAAAGCGGTCTGTAAAGTACTCCCTCCCTTCAAACTCAACTCTATTTTTAGCTTTGGTCAAACTTACCTTTGACCAATGATTTCTTCCATGGTCCTTATCTTGATGATCAAGGTCCTCTGCCTGCTGCCCCAGATGACTTGGGGTAGAATGATCTTGGCGTCTAGAATGATCTTCGGATATGTTGTCAATGGTGCAGGTTTATTCAACACAAGCAAAAGGTAGCATATCCTAATCTTTCTCCTCATATATAGCGTGTTAACTAATTTTTCGGCCTAAATGATCTAGAAAAATTACTCCAGATTTGATGGTGTCATAAACTAATCGCTGGTCAAAACAATGACGGTGCTCATGAAGCTCGCACGCTCTTGGCTCGTTTAGAATTGGCACAATACCCAAGTTCATCCTCAAACTTTCAATCAAAACTCAGTTTTTTAGTCCTTGAACTTTCAAATGGATCAATTATTTAGTCCCTCGACTTCACACAGCCGTTTCACTTTCATCCTTAGTCTGAGTTGGACATCCACATTGGAATGCCACATAAGCTATTATGACACATCATCTACCCCTGCCACCTCACTTAGAAAAATATAATAATTTTTATCATCATAAAAAATAACTAGCTAATTATCTCGGGTGGATTTACGTAGTTGCTTGGGATATACACATTTCTCCTCCATGTTTTTTTGCAAAGCTATCAAATGATATATCCTTTGTGCATATTACATATGTAAAAATATTATAAAATATAAAACCATTAAGCCTAGCGAAGAGCAAACAGAGCAAACAGGGAGGATGAGGAAACTTTTAAGCCCAGGGAATAAAATATAAAATGAAGCTACACAGCTAGCCGGGTACACGTATGGTCCCGGTGTGCCGGTGCACCATAACCTCCGTCGTGCGTCCCATGTCAACTCTATTTTAGGTTTGGTCAAATCTCTCTTTGACAAATTATTTACGTAATTTTGATCTGTTTTAACAATACAAGAATTGTACTTTTAGATTCACCATGAAAATATTTCCATAATATACAATCTAGTATATGTTATTGAAGTTAATAAATTCCATATAAATCATTTGTCAAAGGTAAGTTTGACCAAAAATAAATAGAGTTGAGTTGGGGCAGAGGAACTATTATATGTTGTTGTTTGCCGCATAAGGTTTGGTCCTTGAAGCCGTAGCCATTTGTACAAGCGGCTGATGCGACCGGGCGCACCGAGCTTACGTGCACGCCAGTTACCGAGGCGCCTTTAACGCGCGCAGCGCATGCACATCTTTGAATTCAATTGGAACCCCTCCGCATCCATCACCACTACTGCACTCATTGAGAGACGAATAGCCAGGCTGCTACTACGCTATAAGATCACCCAGGCATGCCATCGTCTCCTCTGGATAGCCACTCTTCCTCTCTTCCCAAAACGCTCCAAGAACACCATGGCTAACAAGAAAACACCGCCGCCAAGCCCGCCAAAGGATGTTAAGTGAAAGCGTCATCGACCGGACTCCCCCACGGACAAGGAGTGGGCTCTTCGGAAGATAGCGTGCGATGTATTTGACAATACATCGTGCTCCATGCGTCGCCTTGGGCTTGGTCCCCTTCCAAAGCATATCGCAATGGGGACCACGACCACTACATCTTCAGCATGACACACTTGACTAGTCGCCTCGGCGTCATTTGGGACACGCTGGCGATTGAGCTCGGCGTCACGAGCCGCGACAACCTGGTGGCGGCGATGTCCAGGAAAATGGGCTTCCCGTCTCCGCCGCGGGAGGTGCCCCCGCCCTGCCAGGAGCCCGAGAACAAGGAGGAGGAGGAGGAGGAGGAGGAGGAGGAGGAGGAGGAGGAGGAGAAGTTGGTCGAGGTGGAAGAGAAGTAGTTTTTTTTTCTTTTTCTTAGTTGTGTTGTTTTTCTTTCCTTGTTTATAGTTTGTGTTTTTCTTTTTTCTTGTTTATAATATATCGTCTTAAGGTGATGAACTTTATTTTGCTGTTCATTGGTGCGCAAAAATAATTCTAATGTCGCTGTTCTAACGATAAACTAGTGGACTATTTATCTCTTTTATTTTTTAGAATGGAATATATTTCCACTTCCAACTCTACTGAGCTGGAGATCCAGAAAGTGACTACCATCTAGTTCATCTGACAGCACCAGGGAGAACCTCCCCCTCACCCTGTGCCAACTCTCTATGTTGAAACCCAACACAGATCCAACATAATAAGCAATCAAACACCAAAGTATGTAGTAAATCACAAAACACGCTAGAACACTTTTTGGAGAATCAACTTTAGCCCAGATCAAATGCTCGTGGGCGTCACTGCAAAAGGTTGAAGACAAAAAAGACTTGATTAGGATGGCTTGCAAAGACATACTAGAAGTCATGGTCATCAATGTTTTTGCCCAATTTGGATTGAGTCTTAGTTATAGACTTCTATATTAAGAAAATGTATCGGGTGTTTTACTTTCACTAGTGTGTCGGGTTGAGTCTTTTGTTTTTTATCTTCACAACTTGATGTATCAGTGTGGGTGTACTCTGTACTAAGGAAAGGATCGGTTTATTTATTTCCATTATCTAAAAAAACTTTGGCCAAGATTAACAAAGCGCCATCCACTGAGCACCGTCCTCACTCTCGTCGTGCATGTTTGACATGAAGAATGTTCCCTCGAGGATTTGAGGATAGAATACCATTTAGGAACAGCACACTACATACACGGTTCATCAAATTAATCGCATGCCCTGCACGGTACTACATAATTTCCAACCATGTTGTAGTTGTCCTTTTGAAGAAACGGCAGCCGTAGGCACTAGCCACTATTGTTCAACTTTTAGGTACAAATGAGCACACTTGTGAAAACACGTACGCCACATCCGATCCTCAATGTCAAGAAACTCAACAAGGGGAGCAACGTCTCTCCACGACGTTCCGCCTGGAGTTCCACACACGGCTCTTGCCTCACGCCGGCCACGTATCCTGATCCAACCGTACAATTTCAAATAAAGGAGGGCTAGAAGATTGGTGGAAAAACAATACGTATAAGAAAAAAGGGAAGAAAGAGGATGGCGCGCGTTTCGATACATGAACTGTGAGACTGCTTACTTCCATCTTCATTGGCCAGTTCCTGATTCCGTTGATCTCTCCAGCATGCATTCACACTAGCTACTCTCTGGTGGCTGGACCCAGGGTATCACGTGGCCCACCCGACATACCCAGTGGGTGGGCCTCTAAGAAATGTTGTTGTTGTACGTGGTGTTCGGTTGAGACAATGCAACTTGTGGTCATAACGATAAGAATTAAAAAATAGAAAGAGTATATCAGATTCAAAAATCTTCATTACTTTCTGTACTCGGGGCTCAGGCCCGTCAAACACGAAAACTCCTCTGCTCATATCATAACTGCATCAGTTATATATCCATGCACGTTTCAAATTAAAATCCAAACTAAAGGTGTAAACGAAGGTTTGAACAAAGAGAAGTTGTGTCGCGCTGCCATAGACGTCAACCGTAGGAACGACAAGGAGAGAGGACCCAATGGTGGGGTCTCAGGTGTACAACATGACGTTCGAGGAAGACGTGATCACTACCACCGTGATGTCCTTCGACGAGGCCGTGGAGGACTGGCTCGACGAGGTCCTCTCCCTCCACTGTCGGCGCCTTCACAAGCTCGTCGTCGGGCTCGACGTCGAGTGGCACCCCAGCTACCCTGCCAACCAGAACCTCATCGCTATTCTGTAGCTCTGCGTCAGCCTCCACTACCTAATCTTCCAGGTCATCCATGCTGACTACTTCCTCGACGAGCTGGAAGATTTCCTTGGCAGTTCTGACTACCGCTTCATCGGCGTGACGCTGACAGACTTTTGAAGGACTGGCAGTTGAAGGTGCCAAAAATAGTGGACCTGGCCAAGCTCACGACGGAGGAGATGGATCGCACGAGGCTCTGCCACGCGGGGCTGAAGGACATCGCTAGTGCCGTGATGGGCGCCCACATGGAGAAGCCTTACCGGGTGAGGACGAGCAACTGGGATGCGTACAATCTCTCCAGCGAGCAGATTAGCTATGCGTTCATCGACGCCTTCGTCTCCTTCGAGGTCGGCCACAAGCTGCTCTCCGGCGACTACTGATCTAACCACCGAGTTTGAGGATCGGCTACCGTCAATCATCCAGGAATGAAATTCGCAGGTGCAGCACTCAAGTTCTAGCTTTTCTACTTGTGCACCCAATCTATCATAAAATTATTTTTTCTTGAGGAAACACTATATCTTGCTTTTAAAAACATGCATGTTATTTCACATGTATCGAGGTCTTTCACATGCATGTTATTTGTCCATGCATGCTATGCCCCAAACATGATCAACGAGCCTCAAACATGATGATCTCTCAACAAAAAGAGAAAACACATAACGTCATCAAACATGATCGAGGTCTTTCACATGGATGTTAGACGTACATATGCTTGCTACGCCCCAAACATGTATTCCAAGAATAGAATATTTCCTACCATGTATATATATTTCTATATTTATCATATTCTCTACCATGCATGTGTATGCTCTCAACCTATATGGCAGTTTCTCTACCACACTAATGAAGAATATTATCCTGTCATCAATAGAGATAACAAATTTGACACAAGGATGTTCCCTTGACGGTATGGGGATAGAATGTGGACTACCATAATCTAATAAGCACACACCTGTCACTATGTGCGTGGTTAATCAAATTAATCGATCGCATGCTGCCATTATGTATTGCTATACTCGTCCTTTGAAGAAACGACGGGCTTAGGCGCTAGCCGCTACGTGTTCTGATTTTAGGAACAAATGAACACACTTGTGAAAACACGTACGCCACATTCGATCCTCAAAGTCATCACATTAACATGTTCCTAAACAAGGGGGCACAAAAATCCTCAACACGTGATCAAACATGCTTGATCGCGAGTCTCTTTCACATGCATTATATTCATGTGCACCATCGTATATGATCACGACAATTATCATCAGTTTGATATGGACTCTCGATCAGCAATGGTCAGAACCTTCAAAAAAAAAGATATGGACTCTCGGTTGATTGCCGCGCGGTTCACACGTCAACCTTCTGCACCTCGTTGAAATCGTTTGCACAAAACGTTACGAACACCGCGGGATGGACCTCCAAAGTATGATAGGTGGGCCATTGCATATCCTGGGCCCTTTGCGTGTCAAATTAAAAAACGGCCGATGGGACGTGTCAAGACGTTTCGAGAGGAGGCAAACCGTGGTTTGGAGTAACTCCATCGATTCAAAAGAACAGTAATCGAGGCATATGATCATCTCCACTTGCGCGCTTAACGATGACCCGCTATAAAGGCACATCGTCCTCTTCTTCTCTGCCGCACATCTCGATCGATTTTAGCCTCCAAAATTCTCGTCTTGCTTCTTCGCCGCACCACCGTTGACCACCTCCCTCTTTTTGTTCGCACCTCCATCGCCGCACAAATGGGTATCCCTGCACCGAAGGGCTCCAGGTCATCGATGTCCTTCGAACCTCCTTCTCTATTTCTATTGTCGCTAATGCCGGTGGAACAGGAGGCGGCACCCGCACCTCGCCCACCCCCGTCTATGCCCGCGGCACCCGCACCTCCTCCACCCCCATCCCTACCCGCGGCGCCCGCACCTCTTCCGTCCGACTATTGTGAAACTGTCCGCCTCATTGAGAAACGCATCGACAAACTCGATGACAAGCTTAAGGAGGTCACCAGCAACCTGTTCACCGCCGACGTGCAAGCAAACTCGCTCGACAAAATGGCACAAGATTTATTAGACAATACATCTCACTCCTATCGCCGACTCGGACTTGTGATCGTTCCCCACCACACCAGCATGGACTCTGTTGGCTACTACATCTTCGGGTTAGGTTTTGTAGCTGCTCGTCTCGACTGCCTCTACGAGACGATCGGTTAGGAGGCTGGGGTGTAGTTTCGCGAGCAACTAGTGAATGTTGTCGGCCGGAAGTTCTATCTGGTGTTCGAGGATGCTCCACTGGTGGTTCTGGCGGAGGCAGAGGTGCCGCCGGCGGATGCGGAGACGACGGCGGAGGAGGTGGAAAAGTCCTCCTCCGAGTACAGTAGGATTAGTAGTAGTTTTTTTTTCTTTTGTTTTCTATGTGTTTTTTTCTTGTTTGTAATATATTTGTTGTTTTTATGTTAATGAAAAATATCTTTTTGTTCATGAACAATGTGTCCTACAGTACATGCATTAACAAAAAAACTCCTCCTTTTATCGAAAAGCATCGCAGATGGAAAATTAAAACATTAGTAATATTATATCTAATAATATTAAACGCATTAGGACGTATGTAATAGTATTATATTTAAAAAATTTACAAAAATAAAAAGCTAGACCGTGTAATTGTACATCGCATCCGGATGATGCAAATACTAATTAATTTTATTTCTTTTCTCTTTACCAACTGTCATCATGCCCTCCCCCCCCCCCCCCCACACGCCTGGCCCTAGGCAGTAGCCCCTTCCGCCTATGCCCAGAGCCGGGCCTGCCTTTAAGACCATCTGCAGTGGTTGACGGTAAAGCTTACTGGACTGCGGCCCGCAGCCTGCGGATCAGATGGTCTTATCTCATAACCCCTTGGTGCGGAAATCGAATTCTCTGTGGCCCTGTCGCTCAGCCATCTCTGTGCGACCCTGCCCAGATGGTTGCCATGTACATTCACGTTGCGAATATTACAGTCATACAACCAAGGGCGCACTGCACGGTCCCCACGACTGTGCCACCCTGCCGTGATGATTGCCACGTACATGAACGCACCGAATCTTGCAGCACGCACGGGCACACGAACTCCACGTCCAAAATTTGCTCAGCGATCTGAATAACTAGGCGCTCGGCATGCACGATCCATCATCATGCGCACGAGCACGACACAGCCAAAAAAGATCTGTGTTTGGTTACTTGTCTTGGATTGAATTGACTTGGATTAATTGGATGGTCCAGTCATGTGTTATTTGTTTCGCGGTCAGACTGACAGGGTGATCCAGGTTCGAGGAATAGAAAAAATATTCCTCACAGATGGTGGATGAGATGGTCCAGGATATTTGGTTGGATGTGAGTCCATCCACCTTATCTAATTATGCTTCTTAGTAATGTAATTAGTGATAATTAACTTCTTTATTGTTGATTAATAGTTACAATTATGATATTAACATTAATATTTGCTAGTAATATGATAATTAGTATATAAATTATTAATATTATGAAATTATCAACTTAGATTATTCAATAATCCACCCAAGTTTCTTCCAATATACCAAACAAAAAATTGGATCATCCAGTCCATCCAACCAAACGTTACTTTGGATGATCCAATACATAGATAAATGGATGATCCTATATCTCCAATCCAACTTCAACGTCAAACCAAACACAATTGATGACTGAGCACTTTGTCACATGTCACTAGAGTGTATGCACAAATACACGGCCTCAACATCGGGTTTAGGGTGCATCGTGGACTAACCACATGACCCGGCCAAACACTCACGTAATTAGCATACACCTGCAATAGCAACTACCTGACTGCATCCTTCGCGTACGAATGACAACGCCGACCAACTTATACTTCTTGTACTACGTACAAAGAATTTTCCTTATCCATGAGACAATAGACAAGCTCTTCTGATGCGGCAACTAATAATCAGCACATGTTCAACGAGCCTCAAACTATATATATATATATATATATATATATATATATATATATATATATATATATATATATATATATATGACGATATTTTAACAAAAGGAGAAACACACGTAATGTTGTCATCAAACATGATGACGAGGTTTTCAAGTGCATGCTGTTACTTGTCCATTGTTGCTACGCCCCAAACATGATCAACGAGCCTCAAACATGACGATATTTCAACAAAAAGAGAGAAAACACGTGTAACATCATATCTTAAATGATTGTTGACGTCTCTCTCAGATTTCCATGCATACATATATGCTACGCCCCAAACATATGATCAACGAGCCACAAACTTGTCGCTTTGTAGTTAAAAAATGAACTACAAAGCGCCAAGTCCATGGAGACAGGGGGAGTATATATATATATATATATATATATATATATATATATATATATATATATATATATATATATATATATATATATATGTATATGTATGTATGTATGTATATATATATGTGTGTGTGTGTGTGTTAATGAATGAATGTGTGGTGTGTTCATCGTGTTCCATAGGAATGACAATTCATAAGTTCATAAGGAAGGATTTGATTATTTTTTGGACAATTCATAAGGAGGAGGAGGAGGATTTCTGTTTTCTTTTGATGTTTCACTTTTCTTGTGTCTTGTACTTTTTTCTTGTGTTTTGTAACGATCGTTCAACTATATATGACGATGTTTCAACAAAAAAGAGAAAATATGTAACGTCATGAAACATGATCGACGTCTTTTGCATGACAAACTGAAAACAACAAGAACATTGCATATACCTTGGGCCGGTAGGCTCTTTGCGTGTAAAACTTAAAAACTAGAACTGAAAAACTAAAACACCGCTAGATGGACCTACAAAGTATGCCAAGTGGTCCATTGCATACCCTGGACCCTTTGCGTGTCAAATTAAAAAATTTCTTGTGTAGCCGAGATGGGATGCGTCGAGTCATTGTGATAACCTAGAGGAGGCAAACCACAATTTGGATTAACTCCGACCCACCCACTGGTTCGAAAGCACAGTTTTCAAAGCGTCTGATCAGCTCCACTCGCGCGCTTAGACGTCGACCCTCTATAAAGACACACCCGTCCTCTTGCGTTTCCGCTGCACCACTGCATCAATCGTAGCCACCAAACTTCTCTTTCTTCTTCGCCACATCATTGCCGACCACCTCTCACTCTTTCTCCGCACCTCCGTCACCGCACAAATGGGTAGCCCCACACTGAAGTGCTCTAGGCCGTCGACGTCCTCCGAACCTTGTTCTTCTCCGTTTCCATCGCAGCCAATGTCGGTGGAAATGGAGGCGGCGCCCGCACCTCCTCATCCTGTTTGGGTTCAGGAGACTGTTTGCCTCGTCGAACACCGCTTTGATGAACTCGATCGGCGCCTGAAAGAGGCCACCGAGCACTTTTCTGCCACCGCCGGGCGTGCAAAAAAAAACTCGACAAATTGGCGCAGGATGTATTTTCCGATTCATCTCGCTTGTGTGACCGTCTGGTTCTTGGGGAACTTCCCGTCTACACCAACATGGACACCGACGGCCACAACTGCTTCCGGTTAGGGTTTGTGGCCGGTCGTCTCAACGTCCTTAACGAGACGATCTAGGAGGTGGCTGGGGTGGAGGGCCGCAAGCATCATCTATAGACCGTCACCCTGAAGCTTCGAACTCAATTGCCAGAGGAGGCGGCAGCGTAGGAGGCGGCGGCAGCAGCGACGAAAAGGAGGAGGCGGCGGCAGTAGAGCAGAAGGTGGAGGAGATCTCCTCCGACTCTGAGTAGAGTACTATTTGTAGTTTTTCTTTTTCTTATTTTCTATGTGCTTTCGTAGTTCTTGTTTTTAATATATGTGTTGTTTTTATGTTATTGAAAAATGTCTTTTCTGTTCATTAACAATGTGTCCTATGCAGTATCAAAAAACAACTCCTTTATGAAAAAGGAGCGACATAACTGTTGTTCCATGTCTAGCCAAGAATTCATTTTGTTGCGACAATCCACGACTCTTGGTTTAAACTCCATTGAGATCGTGGTTGAGGCTGCGTTTCTCCTATTTTGTGCTCTTTCATTCAAGTTTTTCATTTGTAGTCGGCGCATGTGAAAATGTATTTTTAGTAGTAGTATATACTACATGTTATCATTTCATTGTCATTAATGTTACAGAATGATGACTGTTTGCCATCGTCCTTTCATGGACTTGGGTGTTCTGTATTTGCATATCATTTGCATTAGCACATATACATTTCGTGATTCATATTTTTCTTCTTATTTTTTTGGAATGTCCCACTAGCTAGCAAATGGCTTCTTTTAGATTTTGAGCTCCATGCGTGGCAACAAAGATGAATTAAGAAGCGAGCAAGTTGTCCGAAGAAGTCTACCCCTCTAGCTACACGCACCATGTGCAGGAATTGATGCGACATGACATGTAATTAATCACGATTGCATGCGTGCACAAGGGCACCGCTAGCATCAAATTCTCCACGCCCATTAAATTTTTTTCGTTCTTCTTGGCACGCAACAATTGAGATTTTGAGAATTCAGTTTTCACTCCCTGCACCTCGAATTTCAGTCCCGCCTATTGTAACCTTATTTCAGCCACGACGAGTATAAATGGAAACACTGGCCTCCATTCCTAACACACCGCTGCCCCGCCCTTCCCGTGATCTCACAGTACTCCAAATGTGTTGTCTCTCTGTCCTGTGTTCCATACTTGTATTCCTAAGAAATTCTCGTGTTTTCATTTCCCACGGTTCTTACAACTTTTTCCCGATGGATCTCGCAGTGACACATTGAAGCTCTTGGTGGTGTTGACTCCTAGGTACAACGCCGGACGACCAAGTTTGACGGGTTGTACCGAACCTCTTCGTCGCCGACACCTCCCTGCGACATTCATCCCGAACTCCAGTTTTGTGCTAGTTAAGTTCTACACGATCCATGCCGTCTTTTTATAGAGCAATATTGGCTTGGTTCTACATGATCCATGCAGTTTTGGGCTAGTTAAGTTCTACATGGTCCATCCTGATATACGAAGATTAAATAAATTAACAAAGAAGAAATGTGGTCATCTGTTTCATGAATTTTTTTAATCTGACGTTATCACTTTTATTTGGAATGAATACTTACAATGCTCTTTACATTAGCAACAAGACATCAAACCGTGATGTCGTCTACAAGCATTCATGGTGGCCAACAAGCACCTGGTATAACTATAAAGTGTTTACTATCAAAATTAAAAAAAATAGAAAACATTAAATCCCTTGCATGCTATGCAGAGAATATTGCAGCACATGATGTTCACGAACCCCGAGGTTTTTCACTCCCTGGTACTACGATGCATGAACCAACAACAGGTATAGATATACAAACCAGAAACACTCATTCCGCCCAAGCGTAACTTTACTTTTGGAGCTTAAAAAATCTCCCCCTCCAACTCTGTCGGTAGCTTCCAACTACCCATATCACATCACATTACTTCCTGCCTCTCTACTGTGCCATTTGTTTTGGCAAAGCGTGTTAGTTTTTTACTCATTTGGCATTGAATTTGGAGCATTTTGAGAGACTATGTTCTGTCCTTTAGATGTATTGATGATGAGTGTTTCATGGTCATTTGCATTCTTTCCTAGGCTCTACTAATTGTTTTAGCATGCCATGCGATTCTGCTTTCTTAGTCTTTATAGTTAACAGTTTACCAGCCTATGTGATGGCGTGATTTTTTGATGCCTCCACACTGTTCTCTCTTGCCGCCGGCCACTCCGGCCAGCACCGGCGTCCATGCCCTGCTGCTTGTCACTTAAGTGTCCTCCCCGACGCGTCTCCCTCAACCATCGCCACGTCCCATCCTTCGCGTGCCATGATGACCCCGCCGCTCACAAATTCCTGGCCATTACTCGCCCTGCCACCAATCCTCCTTGAGAGTTGCTCCTGGTGATCTCGGCCAGACTGAACCCTCGCTTTGTTAAGCGTCGCAAGTTCGGGCTATGTAGTATTGCACCTGCAGTAGCCCCCACTGACAAGTGGACCTGATGTCTCATGGGCCCACATGTCAGTGGCAGCTACTACAGGTGCAGTACTGCAGAGGATTTCAATCCTGCAAGCTGCCTACCTTATCTGTCTTGCATTCACCACCTTATACCACTGGAGTTGATTACCTGCCCTGCAACTAATAATTCTCTTCGAGACGCGCTCCGGCTGATGTGAGTCAAACTGAACTGGCAAACCCTATCTTTGTTTAGTCTAGCGTTGCCACCTGCATGCCAGCCCCCTCTCAGTCTTGCCTGCTTCGCTGCTGGACTGGAAATCCTCTGCAGTACTATGAGTGCAGTACCGCCACTAACATGCGTACCTAATGGCTCATTTTAGGGTATGAACAGCAACAAAGAAGTCAACAATATACTCCCCCCGATAAAAATAGTTGTCGTTCAGGCAGTCCTAACTACTTCATTTTTAATTCATTTGTCGGTCTGATACGACAATTAATATAAACCAGGAGGGAGTAATACAGAACAAAATTCTGCAGGGACGCAATCCTCCCAAGCTCGTATTTGCCGCACTCGTCCTGAAGATGGTACGAACATCAAACTTTTCTTCTTTTCACACTATTTGTACATGATACTAAACTTGGTCAGGCGGTAATTTGCTTTAATCGTTTACCGTTTGAATCAATGTAAAAGAAGGCAAGAAGTTTGGAAGAAGTGTGGCTAAAGTACTTAACGTTGCCAGAATACGCTATGCATCCCAAGTTAGTAGAACGGAGCATGTGAAGCTACCAATTCAGTTCTCCCCTAGGTTGGGTGTTGTGGTTGGTATTAACCAGCGACACTTTGTCGATGATGTGGTGATGTTTACAAAAAGACATGCATCCCTCATTGGTGCAAGGAAGTGGGAAGAGGTTGGCCATAGTAACAAGAGAGATATAGTACAAGACATTCTGGTTAGTGTTGTCACACCCCCACACAAGTATTTTATTTCTTGCAATCTCCATCTTGTACGTTTACAACAACTTGTTATACAATGTACAGGATTCCCGGGACATGGAGGATGCACCGGAGAGCACAAGAAAAATTTTGAAAATTGTTGGTGAGCACTACAAGGGGTGGCGCTCGACTTCGCATGCCACATATAAGAGTTATTCTACTGATGAAGAACATATACAAAACAAGCCTGCTAACGTAACGGCGCCCGAGTGGTTGCACCTAATAGAATATTTTGGGTCTAAGCGATTAAAGGTCAACTAACTTTTTAATAGCTTCGCATCATACAAAAACTATTTGATTTACATTCATTTGTGGAATTAATTCTTAAACTTATTAGAGTCAATAAGAAGGACCAATTCTCAAAATCGAAGAAGACAAAAGGCGAGTCACTTGCTTGGCTCCAAATCCTACGCCCAACTTATTTATTTAGAAGGTATAAAAAATAAATCACGCTTTTACTTTGCGCTGCAAACAATATGTATACTAACATGTTAAATTTTACTTGTATTTTATGTAGCAAGACCCAGAGACTGGAGAAGAAGCTGATGGCATACAACTGTTTGAGGCAAGCCATTTGTTGAAGAATGGTGACTGGGCAAACAAGCAGGCAGAAGCTATACATGTGAGTAACACATCAAACAATCCCTAATTAAATAAGTTTTTGCAATTTACCTGTGACTTTTCTTTTCGTATATAGATCCATGCACGTGCCCAAGTGGACGACATGGAAGCTGAGCAGGGATGCCCAATTCGAAATGAGGAGAGAAACCACATCTTCCAGCGTCGTTATAGATCCTCAATCGGTTGTGCAGGATCACAGGTTCGGGAGCATGGTTGTGTGGCTAACCCAACTAGTCCTGAACTTGAACGTATGCATATCCAGATGTCTGAACACCTCAACGACCAAGTTCGAAACTTAGAAGAAATAAATGCAAACCTCAATCACATAGTGCAGTAGTTGGATGGAAGAAATGATAGCTTAACCACCCCGATGGATTCATAAACCAGAAGAATGAAGAGTTAAACCTACAAGTCCAGAACTTAGAAGGTCAGCTAGCAGCTGATCGTGAACTGAGAACTTGGGAAATGGAGGACATGCGCCTCTCAATGAGGGCTAAAATGTGCAAAATGATGGAGACCACTGCACAAAAGGTCCCACAAAAGAACCGCGGAAAGCCACCTGCTCAAAGAATTAGTCCCGGTCAGTTTAGGCAAACTTACATCCAAACACGTCACGGGCGTAATGCTTGAGTGTTGTTATGCGTTTGCAATATCAATTGTTGGATGTTTATTGTTAAACTCGTGATTCTGTTGCTACTAATTTTCAATCCTGGTGCATTAGGACTCTAGTGCCACTAATTATAAATCGTGGCATTACGAATTTCTTGTCACGAATGATAAATTGTTGCAATAGGAAGCTATTGCCACAAATTAAAAAATGTTGCAGTATAAACATTTGGCCACAACTCAAAAAATTTTGCACTAGACTGCTACTGCCATCATGTAGAAAATGTTGCATTACAACACTATTGCGACATATGAGAAAATTTTGCATTACACAAATCATTAAATGTTGCATTACAACCTGAAAGTGCATCTAGGCATCCCTTGTGGCTTTTGGTGGATTTATGACAACCAAATGAGATCCTAACCAAATTCTTGAGATGAGCGCAGGTCTTCGATGAAATTATGAAGTAAGCACAAAAAGAAAGGAGAGTGATGAATCTAGTTGAAAAGGGCTCAAGAGATGAATTGATTAATCTTTGTGTATGGAGTGTGTTAGAGAAACACACCCCAAGAGCTCAAGCAAAAGAAAACACTCTCACGGCAAAAATTCTCACAAGACCGGACTAGTCCGATATGCTCACTGTCCAGGATCGGACAAGTCCCCCCAGTGCGGACTTGTCCGCAACGGACTAGTCCGATAAAGTCCGGACTAGTCCGATATTCCTTCTGATTAAATTCGGACAAGTACAATATTCCACGAACTAGTCTGAAATCCCCACTAACCAACATCGGACAAGTCCCTCCAGATTTCAAACTTGTCCTTAGCACCTAAAATTTTCACGAGACTGGACTAGTCTGATAATATTCGGACTAGTTCGATAACCTCTCTGACTAAAATCAGACATGTCCTCAAAGTGCGGACTTGTCCTCAATTTAGCAAGGGTTTCACCACACCAGACTAGTCCGAAATGTGCCGGACTTGTCCGAAAATCTCCAGAGACAAAAAAGGACTAGTTCGCCTAAGGGCAGACAAGTACGATAATTTAGGACACTTAGAGTTTCCCAAACGCCGCACACCAGACATCACGAACCCTAACGGTAACCTTTGGAAACCCTAATATAAATAAAGGTGCACGACCCAATTATGATCTCTCTTGACCCCATGCGCTGTCACACCCTCCAAGAGCCAAGAAAATATGTCTCTCCTCACAATCCAATGCAAAAAAGATCAAATCCTTGAGGATTAACGTTAGATCAAAGGAGAGACACGGTTCTTCATGTTTTGAGCTCTTGGGTTTGATTTTCTCGCACACTCATGTTCTTTATTGCATATAATTCGAGTGTGTTGGTGGTGTATTCAGTTGTAAATCTTGGGGAGCCCTCAACTTGTGTGAAGGCCCCTTGAACTTGGTGATTTGCCCTTTGTGATTAGTGGAAGAGAATCGGCCTCCATGGCGATTGGACGAGGGTAGGGTTGGTGAAGACCCGGTCCTTTTGTGGGCTCCTCAACGTGGATGTAGGTTGCCTTCATGGGAACCGAACCACGAGATAAAAATCTTGTGTCTTCACTTTGTGCTTATTGTTCATTGCATCTAGGGTTTAATTGATCTTAATCAAATTACGTCAAAACTTGAAACTAAGGTTACCTTGTGCTATCTTCAGTATAATTGAAGCAACATACTCTAGTTACATCTTAATTTCCGCTGTGTAGAGTACTTGGATCGTGATCATCGATCAAACTTGATCGATCTAGTCCGCAAGCACCGGACTAGTCTGATTTTTCGGTATTTGATCAAGTTGCTGAGTGTTGCAGGTTCCGACTAAAATGCAAAAAAGACCCATTCAACCCCCTCTAGGCCACATTCAATTGGTATCACAGCTAGACTCTTCAAAAGGATACTAATCGCTCTAAGAGAAAATGTTGGACACGAAGGATGTGCACAAGAGCCTCAACCAAGAGAAGGTTGAAGATGTAAAGGCTCTGAAATTGGAGAAGCTCCTCGACGCCATTCAGGATTTCGAGGATGATGATGATGAGGAGATGCTTGATATCAAGGCGCTGCTAAGGAAGAAAGCTCTCTCCAAAGGAAAGATGAAGATCGAAGATGAAAAGAAGAAGAAGGGGAGTAGTCACACCGACTACTCCCGATATCCTTTTAATTATGATCACTTGAATTCTAACAACAACCACTACTTGTCAATCCCTCTAGGAAAAGCCCCACACTTTGATGGCAATGATTATTCAATGTGGAGGCAAAATATGAAAATGTATTTAATCTCACTTAACCCCAGCTTGTGGCATATAGTGTGTACAGGAATAGATAACCCAGACGACGATGAAGAGCTCACACCAAGTCAAGAGCAAGCAATTCGTCGAAATGCCCAAGCTGCAGCGGTCATCACATCTTCATTGAGCAGAGATGAGTTCACCAAAGTGGATGGACTCGAGATTGCAAAAGAGATATGGGACACACTTCAAACTGCACATGAAGGCGATCGTCTGGTGCGAGAATCTAAAATCGAAATGACCGAAGCCGAATTAGGAAGATTCGCCATGGAAGAAGATGAGTCACCACAAGAAATGTATAACAGGTTGAATACTCTCAACAACAAGGTTCGGGCATATGGAAGCAAGAAGTGGAACGATCACGAGGTGGTGAAGCTCATTCTTAGAGCTTTCATTCCTCGCAATGTTACCTTGTGCTCGATGATTAGAGAAAGCCCCGAGTACAAGAAAATGACCCCAGATGAATTGCTTAGGAAGATCATCAATTTCAAGATGATGGAGAAGCAAGCAAAACAGTCAACAAAATTGCCGACCTCACCTCGGCAAAGAAGAAGGGGGTCGCTTTGAAGTCCACTTGCAAGCCCTTGTCAAAAGAAGCTCGAGAGACTCAAGAAGAAGACAATAGTAATGAGAGCAGCGACATACATGAAGAAGACATGATCCTCTTCATGAAGAAATTCAAAAGGATGATGAAAAGAAGACAAGGGGGTGAACAAAATGAAGTAAAATACAAAGATAAATCAAGACCACAGTTGAGGCGGGCATGCTATAATTGTGGTGAATATGAACACTTTATAGTTGATTACCCCTATGAAGAAAACAAGAAGAAGACTAATGAAGCAAAGCCCCAACCCAAGAAAACCTTCAAGAAGAAAAAGCTAATTGGACAAGCGCATCTAGGAAAGGAGTGGGACTCAAATGATGAGTCCTCATCCGAAGAGGAAGAGGAGATGGCTAGCAAAGCCATCAAGAAGACAACGAAGAAATCCACCCTCTTCCCAACTATTGGCGCCAGGAAGAACAACGACACATGTCTCATGGCGAAGGAAGGTAAAAGAAAGGTAACATCTAAATCTTCCTCCTCGCATTCTTACTCTAGAGATAGTGATGCCAATAGTGATAATGAAGATATGCTTGTTGGCCTACATAACAAAACTGCCGCAACAAATGAAATTATTAATGGATAAACTTATTGATAAGGAGGAGCTTGTTGATCGCCAAGAAGATATGAGCATCCTTCAAAAGGAGGAGTATCTTAAGATCAAAAAGCTCCTTCAACTTGAAAAGGAGCGAAGCAAGTCACTAGAACTTGAGTTAACTTCAAGGAAGGAAGCTTGCTTGAAGTTAATTGACTCAAATGTAATCATCAAGGATGACCTTGCTAACTTGACAAAAGTTAACAAGATCTTTGAAGTACAAGTTGAGTCACTCAAGCAAAGTGACCCTTCATCCTCTTCAAGTTCACCTTCTCAACACTTAAAATCTGAAACTACTACTACTTTTACATGTGCTAAAATTGAAACTAACTTCAAGGATAAGTCGAACTTGGCAAAGGACAAGCATCCTTCCCGTAGTGGCATATTTGACAAGTAGAAGATCAAGTATACACGCAGTGCATACTTGACCACAAGACCTCCTAATGTCAAACATGGCAATAGGTATTCTTATGGTGAAAAGCAAAATGCTAGAAACCATAACAATAACAAGGAGCACATTGCCTTTATCAAGGGAAACTTCCCTCAAGCTAAAAAGGCTAATAATGTTGACAAGTCCAAACATGCTAATTCATATGAGCAACAACTTTTGTTTAGAACCTTTGATGCATCTTATGTTCTTATGAAAAGCAAATTTGGTAAAGTGTATGCAAATATGTTGGGCCACGCCATGGGAACACCAAGTCCCATGTGTGGGTGCCCAAATCACTTGTAACTAACCTCAAAGGACCAAAGCAAGCTTGGGTACCTAAAACAAAGGCATAATTTGTTTCTGCAGGCCTACTCCTCTGGTGGAGCAAAATGGGTGCTAGACAGTGGATGCACCAACCACATGACCGCAGAAAGAAGGATGTTTGTTGAGTATGAAGAAAATGAAGATCCAAGCGAGGGCATCTATTTTTAATACAATAGTCAAGGAAGGGTGCTCGGTACCGGTAAAATTGCGGTATCATCTCAACACACGTTTTCTCATGTTTTGCATGTCGACTCCTTAGATTATAACCTTCTGTCCATATCTCAATTATG
This sequence comes from Tuctoria greenei, assembly GCA_036927565.1. NCBI lineage: Eukaryota > Viridiplantae > Streptophyta > Magnoliopsida > Poales > Poaceae > Tuctoria > Tuctoria greenei. The sequence continues at coordinate 79,346,785 of JAYESD010000009.1, read as the reverse complement.
TAACAAGGGTTATAATTGCTTGTTTGAGGGTGTGAACTTCTCTAGAAGGAGTGATGACTCGGTTGCATACAAGGGTGTGTTGAAGGGAAATCTTTATCTTGTTGACTTCAATAATGATAAAGCCAAACCTGACACATTTTTTATTGCAAAGACCAACATGGGTTGGCTGTGGCATAGAGGCTAGCACATGTTGGTATGAAAAATCTTCAAAAACTCCTTAAGGGCGATCACATCCGAGGCTTGAAGGGTGTTGTTTTTGAGAAAGACAGGCCTTGTAGCGCGTGCCAAGCCGGGAAGCAAGTAGGAGCACCCCATCCCACGAAGAACGTCATGACAATGACAAGACCGGTCGAGCTATTTCAGATGGACCTATTTGGGCCAATTTCTTACATAAGCATCGGCGGTAATAAATAAGGTTTAGTAATTGTTGATGACTTTTCGCACTTCACGTGGGTTTTCTTTTTACATGATAAGACATAAAATCAAGGAACCCTCAAGAAGTTCTTCAAGCGTGTCCAAAATGAGTTCTCATTGAAGATCAAGAACATACAAAGCGATAATGGCACGGAGTTCAAGAACACCCAAGTTGAGGAGTACCTAGACGAAAAAGGGATAAAGCAAGAATTTTCAGCACCGTATTCCCCACAACAAAACAGAGTAGCGGAAAGGAAGAATCGAACCCTCATAGAGATGGCGAGGACAATGCTTGATGAGTACAAGACTTCAGATCAGGTTTGGGCGGAAGCGGTTAACACCGCGTGTCACACCATAAACCGACTTTATCTTCATCGACTTCTCAAGAAAACATCATATGAGCTTGAAAGTGCATCTAGGATCCCCGTGGGTTTTGGATGATTGATTATGACATTTAAGTTACTAATGAGCTTAGTGATCTTAAGCACAGGTGTGGACTCAAGTGGAAGCACAATCCCTCAAAAAAGGAAAAGGATGAAAACGGTGATGTCAACTCGAAAAGGAGAAACTATGGTTTTAGTTTGTCGAGTCTAGACTAGCCAAATATGTGTGAGGGTGTGTGTGTAAAGTGCATTGAGATATAGTTGGGAGCTCAAAACAGTTTAGAGATCAAACCTAATTGAGAGAAGAGAGTTGGAAGCAATCTGGTAGGGGTGGACGGACTAATCCGCTCCTGGCCGGCCAAGTCTATTTTTAGCCGGACCAGAAGGGTATGACTTAGTTTGGACTAGTCCGTAGTGGGATGGACTAGTCCGGGTAGTCGTGGAGTGGTTTCTGCGGACTAAGTCCCAAAACCACGGACTTGTCCATTTTTGGTCCGGACCAAGAGGTCCTGACTGAGATCAGACTAGTCCGCCCTGGGGGCCGGACTAGTCCGGGTTTGAGAGAAGTCGGTGCTTCAGCGACTAAGTCTGGGTAGACCAGACTAGTCCACCCTGGGGGCCGGACTAGTCTGTGGTCTTCATACTAGTCCGTTTTCCCACGGAACAAAAGGTTATGTGTGAGATCGGACTAGTCCGGTTGTCACCGGACTAGTCCGTTTTGAAGTGAAAGTTTAAATTTGAAGTTTGGCGGGTAGTGTGACGATTGCCGTGCAGTGCGACAGTTGTCAGGGACATCAGTGGTCCCCTAGGTCGGACTAGTCTAGGCTCTAGGCCAGACTAGTCCACCCATCTCCTGAAGTCAGCAGTATGGGCTGGGAACCATTATAAATAGAGGACCCCTGGGTTCATTTGAACAGAACTCTTGAGCAAGTTGAAACCCTAGCGCCGCCATAGCAACCTTGAGTCTCCAAAAAGCCTCCTTCTTGCCTACATTCCTTATAAAACTAATTCTTGTGTGGATTAGGGTTTGGTGAGGTGAAAAAGAGGAAGACCACCGCTCTTTGTCTCTCGGTTTGATCTCTTGCACTTTGTGAATCTTTATGATTTGTGGCTTGAGTTAATCTTTGTGATTTGTAATTGTATTTGTGGTGGGAGCCTCAGATTGTGAGAAGCCCCAACGAATCTTGTATTCACCCTTTGTGATAGTGGAGAACCAAGTTAGGCCCGTGTGGTAAACTTGGTGAGGGAAGGGTTGTTGAACACGGTCCTTCGTGGACTCCTCAACGGGGACGTAGATTCCTTCGTGGGATCGAATCTTGGGATAAAACCCTTGTATCCCTTGTGTACTTCGCTTTCATTTATTGCACATTTCTTCTAGGGTTAGCTCTACTGTTTTGCTTATCACTCTTGTCTCATTGTGATCATAAGCTTCATACTTGCCATATAACTTGTTAAGGTTCACTAAGTCATTCTAACATACTTTGCATAACAAGAATCGAACTAAAACTTGTTAGAAACACCTTTTTAGGCTTTCCCTATAGGAGGATCAGACTAGTCCGCCCTTGGACCAGACTAGTCCGCCCCTTGAGTACTAATCTCGTTTTATTAAGTCATTTCAGGTCAATTAGCCTATTCACCCCCCCCCCTCTAGGCAACTTTCAATTGGTATCAGAGCAGGTCTCTCCCAAAAGAGTCTAACAACTTAGAGAGAAGAGGGCCGGAGTGGGGTACGAAGAAGTCTCAACCAGTGAGGTCTAAGCAACCCTAGAAGAGCTTCTCTTCTATCAAGACAAATCAACGGATGACAAAGAAATTCGCCAGCTCAAGGCGAAACTTTGAGAGAAGTTGAAGATTCCCAAGGTTGACACCTCAACCTCCACATCGGGTGGCACAATCAACTATAACCAACAAGGCTACAGCTATGAACGCCTTGTCTCCAACAACCACTACCTTCCCATCCCATTGGGGAAGCCTCCCCAATTCAATGGAACCGACTATGGGATGTGGAAGCACAACATGAAGATCCATCTTGTGTCACTCAACCCCTCACTATGGCAAATCGTGTTGACCGGGGTGCACATCCCGAAGAATGAAGAAGATATCACTCCGGAGCAAGCCGTGCTCCTACACCGCAATGCCCAAGCGGCCGGAGTGATCATCTCATCTCTTTCAAGAGATGAGTTCAACCGAGTGGATGGACTTGAGGTGGCCAAGGATATTTGAGACACCCTCAAGATGGCTCATGAAGGCAACCGAGTCGTGAAAGAAGCAAAGATTGAGCTCATTGAAGGAGAGCTCGGGAGGTTTGCCATTATGGATGGTGAATCTCCTCAAGAGATGTACATCCGCCTAAAGCTAATCATCAACAAGAGTATATCTTATGGCTGTACCAAGTGGACGGACCACGAGGTGGTGAAGAGGACGATTCGGGCATTCATGCCTAGAAACGTCTCTCTTTGCTCCATGATCCGAGAAAGCCCGGGGTTTGCCAAAATGACACGGAGGAGGTCCTTGGAAGGATCATCAACCATGATATCATGGAGAAGGAGGCGCTCTTCTACAATGACCTCCAAAGGTTCACCGCCTCGAAGATGAAGGATGTTGCACTCCAAGTGACATCCTCCTCAAAGGAGCAAAACGAAGATGATGAGGGGAGCCTTGACACCAATTTGGAAGAGGCCCTCTTCATAAACAACTTCAAGAGGATGATGAGGAGAAGAAAAGGAGGATCCAAGCATGAAAGCAAGGGAAAAGAGAAAGCAAGGTCTAAAACCAAGAGAGCTTGCTACAATTGTGGCGAATACAGGAACTTCATTGTAGATTGCCACATGAAGAGAGCAAGAAGAAGAAGGAGGGCAAGCCGCAAGAGAAGAAGTTCTATAAGAAGAAGAGGCCCTCCGGTCATGCTCATTTGGGCAAGGAATGGGACTCTAACGATGAGTCCTCCTCTTCCGAAGACGAGGAGAATATGGCAACCGTTGCCATCGGGAGGAGTTCCAAGGGAAGCAAGCTCTTCCCCAATCTCTACGACCACAGCCAACTTGCCTCATGGCAAAACAAGGAAGAAGAAAGGTTACCTCTAACTCATCCTCTTCCATATCCTCTCATGATAATTTTGATAGTGCTAGTGAAAACGAGTACATGCTTAATGATATAAGTAACAGCACATTGCGAAGAATGAAATTGCTCTCGGATGAGATTTTTGAGAAGGAGGAGCTCATAGATAGGCAAGAGGACATGCTTATCCAAGAAAAGGAAAGATGTAAAGAGCTCATTGAGCTCCTTGAGCTTGAGAGAGAGAAGAGCAAGGCATTGGAGCATGAACTTGCTCTAATCAAGAAAACATGCTCAAGTCTTGAGGACACAACCATTGAGCTCAAGGACGAACTTGGCAACTTGGCAAAAGTTAACAAGATCCTTGAGACTCAAGTTTAGTCCCTCAAGACCAATGTAGCATCTTCCTCCATAAGCTCATCCTCCTCAAAGGTTGCATCCGAAGCAATCTCTACTTGCAAATGCTCTAGCTTGATCCTTAAATTAAAGGATGAGCTTAAGTTGACTCAAGGCAAACAAGCACCTAAGGGTGGCATCTTTGACAAAGAGAAGGTGGCGTATGCACGAAGTGCATACACCAACACAAGACCTCCCAATGTCAAGGATGGTCTTGGTTATACTAGAGGTGGAAAGCAAAATGCTAAAACCTCCAAGTATGGCAAAGACTTGATTGTCTTTGTCAAAGGAAGCTCATCCCCAACTAAAATTGGGAAGAATACCTCAACTAGCACTAACATGCCTAAATCTGAACCACATCCTCTATTTCATGATTTTGATGCATCATATGTTTTGATGAGGAACAAGTATGGCAACCTATATGCTAGGTATGTTGGGCCACTCCGCAAGAGCCCCAATCCTTGCGTGTGGGTGCCCAAATGCCTCACCACTAACGTCAAAGGACCCAACTTCGCTTGGGTACCTAAAAGGAAGGCATAATACAGTTTTGTAGGCGTACTCCTCTAGTGGATCCAAATGGGTGCTCGATAGTGGGTGCACAAACCACATGACCGGAGAGAGGAAGATGTTCGAGGAGCTTTTTAAGGGCGAGCACATCTATGGTTTGAAGAATGTTTTCTTTGAAAAGGACAGGCCATGTAGTGCTTGCCTAGCGGGGAAGTAAGTGGGAGCTCAACACCCCTCCAAGAACATCATGATGACAGCAAGACTGTTGGAGCTGCTACATATGGACCTTTTCGGGCCAATAACCTACATTAGCATTGGCGGTAACAAATATGGTCTTGTTACTGTTGACGATTTTTCTCGTTTCACTTGGGTGTTCTTCTTGCATGATAAGGGTGAAACTCACGGTGTCCCCAAGAGGTTCTGTAGGAGAGCTCAAAATGAGTTCGCCTCAAGAATCAAAGCTATAAGAAGAGACAACGGCACAAAGTTCAAGAACACTCAAGTGGAAGAATTCATGGATGAGGAGGGCATCAAGCATGAATTTTCAGCTCCATACTCCCCTCAACAAAATGGAGTGGCGGAACAGAAGAATAGGACACTCATCGAGATGTCAAGGACAATGTTTGATGAGTACAAGACATCGGATCGGTTTTGGGCGGAGGCGGTTAACACCGCTTGCCACGCCGTCAACCGATTATACTTCCACCGCCTCCTCAAGAAGACTTCCTATGAGCTTGTAGTTTGTAAGAAACCCAATGTCTCTTACTTTCGTGTTTTTGGGAGCAAGTGCTATATTCTCAACAAGAAGCCTAGGACCTCGATGTTTGCTTCAAAGACCGATGAAGGTTTCTTGCTTGGTTATGACTCAAACACCCACGCCTGCCGTGTCTTCAACAAATCCTCCGGAATTGTTGAAATAGCACGCGATGTGGTGTTTGATGAAACTAATGGCTCCCAAGTGGAGCAAGTTGATCAAAGTGTGCTAGATCAAGAAGACTCTCCACAAGAAGCTCTTAAGAGGATGGCACTTGGAGATGTTCAACCACAAGAATAACCTCAAAGCTCAAGTGACCAACCACATGATGATGCAAGTCATCCCCCACATGAACAAGTTGAAGATGGACAAGTTGCACCTCCACACAATCAAGAAGACGGAGTCAAGGGGGAGGCATTCATCAAGGGGGAGATCAAGAAGAAGAAGAAGATGATGATGACTCGAGAGCTCAACCTCCACATCCTCATGTGCATCAAAGTGTTCAACGGGATCACCCTGTTGACAACATCCTAGGAGACATTACAAAAGTGGTAATCACTCATTCTCGTGTTGCAATTTTTTGTGAACATTACTCCTTTGTCTCTTCTTTGGAGCCCCATAAGGTTGAAGATGCATTGAGAGACCCAGATTGGGTGGTGGCCATGCAAGAGGAGCTTAACAACTTTGAAAGAAACAAAGTTTGGGAGCTTGTCAAGCGTCCACAAGCAAATGTTGTAGGAACAAAGTGGGTGTTCCACAACAAGCAAGATGAGCATGGCGTGGGGACAAGGAACAAGGCACGACTTGTGGCCAAGGGGTACTCACAAGTCGATGGTTTGGATTTTGAAGAAACCTTTGCTCCCGTAGCTAGGCTAGAGTCAATTCGTATATTACTTGCCTTTGCTACTCACCATGATTTTAAGCTTTACCAAATGGACGTCAAGAGTGCATTCCTAAATGGTCCAATCAAGGAGGAAGTCTACGTGGAGTAACCACCGGGCTTTGAAGATCAAGACTTCCCAAACCATGTCTTCAAATTACGTAAGGCTCTCTATGGCCTCAAACAAGCTCCTAGAGCTTGGTATGAGTGTCTTAGAGACTTTCTAATTCAAAATGGTTTTAAGATAGGAAAAGCTGATTACACTCGCTTTACAAAGCACTTTAATGATGATCTATTTGTGTGCCAAATATATGTTGATGACACTATATTTGGTTCTACTAACAAAGTGTTTTGTGATGAGTTTTCTAAGATAATGACGGAGAGATTTGAGATGTCCATGATGGGGGAGTTGAAGTTCTTTTTAGGTTTTCAAGTCAAGCAACTCAAAGAAGGCACGTTCATAAGTCAAACGAAATACACTCAAGACATACTAAAGAAGTTTGACATGGACAAGGCCAAACCCATCAAGACGCCTATGGCAACTAATGGACACATAGACCTCAACGAAGATGGTCCAAGTGTGGACCAAAAGGTATATCGTTGCATTATTGGTTTATTATTATATCTTTGTGCATCTAGACCGGATATTATGCTTAGTGTGTTTATGTGTGCACGTTTTCAAGCTGCACCTAAGGTGTGTCATATGACTGCCATGAAGAGAATTCTTAGATATTTAGTTCACACACCTAGCCTAGGACTTTGGTACCCCAAAGGATCCAAGTTTAACCTTATTGGCTATTCCGATGCGGATTATGCGGGGTGCAAAGTTGATAGAAAGAGCACATCTGGGACATGCAGATTCTTGGGTAGATCCTTAGTGTCATGGTCCTCTAGGAAACAAAACTCCATTGCTCTTTCCACAGCCGAAGCGGAGTATGTCGCAGCCGGAAGTTGTTGTGCACAACTTCTTTGGATGCGACAAACTCTAAGGGATTATGGTATAAACTTGCGCCATATTCATCTCCTATGTGACAATGAGAGCACCATCAAAATAGCCCATAATCGAGTTGAGCATTCAAGGACAAAACACATAGATATTAGACACCACTTCTTGAGAGATCATTCCTTGAAAGGGGATATAGCGATTTCCCATGTGAGAACCGAAAACCAACTAGCCGATATATTCACCAAGCCTCTAGATGAGAAGCGCTTTTGTGAGCTTAGGAGTGAGCTCAATATCTTAGATTCTCGAAATGTGTCTTGAAACATGCACATCTGAATGTTCACTTTACACCTTATTCAAAAGAATGCATGTGTTTGAGAAATTCACCTCCATCTCGATTTTCTCCAAAATATTTGAAAAACTAGTGACTTTGTGAGTTATGGTCATAGTTTGAATGTTGATTGCTTACTGACCATATTCATAAAGTTTTGTTGTGGCAATATGTCCAAAAGGATCAACTATAGTGGCTAAAACTCGAATATATATGTTTTCAGCCTCCTAGGACCGGACTAGTCCGCCCTATGGCCGGACAAGTCCAGATCCGGATTGGTCCGGTTCTGGTCTACAGAGCGGACTAGTCTGGCCCCTGGGGACTTAAACCCCCAGGAGGTGGCTGACCCCTCCACTTCTCCATTTGGCTCTCTCTCTCTCTCCCACGCGCGCGAAACCACCCTCCTTAGGCGATTTTCCATTCCAACCACCAAAAACTGATTCCAATCCACGCATTGGAAGCCTCGGAAGTGTGGGAGACTTTTCCCGATCACTCGCGACGCGATCCATCCCCGATTCAGTCGATTTCTCAAGATTTGAAGAGGTATCCCTCTCTTTTCAAAAACTTGCCTCATTCTTGATTCATTGAGTTTTTGATAGATGTCTCTTCATTAAAGTTGCTTCTAGTATCCTTGTGATAATAGCCTAGGAATATTGTGACTTGATTCCAAGATTTCTCGAAAGAACTGTTAGAGTTAGGGTTTAACCTGTGTAAACCGGAATAGTCCGGTGCCAGGCGGACTAGTCCGCCCAATGGACTAGTCCGCCCCTGGGGCGGACAAGTCCGGTGTACACAGGACCAAACCCTAACTTTGGCTGTTTCTCGTAATTTCTTTCGCATTATTCCACTTCCTTGTCCCTCTATCTCTTGTTTTCCTCCTGTTTCAGCATCGATGGCAGCTCCTCGCTGATCTACTTCTCCCCCCACTGACCCCGAGTGGGAGGCGGAGCAGCTTCACCTTGGCAAGGAACGGGCAAGAGCTGAGGTTGAGGCTGCCGAGAAGTTTCTCGAGCAGCAAGAAAGGGCAAAGGCAGCCACGAAGCAACAAGCCAGGGCCGCAGCTATGGCCTATAACGAAGATGAAGCAATGGCTCGGGCCATTGAGGAGTCCCGCAAGGAACTCCGGAAGAAGAAGCAAGAGGAGTGCGAGGCTCATAACTCTCAAGCTGCTGTTGCACAAGTCTCCAAGAAGAAGAGACTTGTGACAATTGGAGAGAAAGACAAGGGCAAGGAGCCAGCCCAAGAAGAAATCATGGAATGCCGGATCGAGCAAGATCCGAAGAAGGGCAAGGCCCTGGCTCCTGCTGAGCCAAAGAATAGGAAGCCCACCGTGAACATACTGGCGAAGAGGGCCGCAGGCCCTGTGATCAAGGAGAGGGGGCAAGCCAAACCAATTTGCCCCTTGGAAGTGCACACTCCTGAGAGGAACCCAAACAGGCAGCGTGAAATAGCTTCCAATGTCTTCGTTGGGAAGGGAGCCGAGAAAGCAAGAAGGCTCCGGACGGACAAGGTCTACAAGTATGAGAGGAGCACCGTCGACCCTCGGTTTTGGTGTGAATTTCATTGTGATTATTACCGTCTTGACTATCAAAGAATGAAGAAGCCTTTGATTGAAGCACAATGGGTAGACTGGGAGTACATGGCCTAGAAGCAACATTCTGCTTTTGATGCGGTCATTGAAGCAGCTGAGCGCCATGTGCTCAAGAAGATCATGGGATTCAAATATGACTCGAACGTTGAAGTTATCTTGCAATTTTACTCCACCATCTACTTCACCACCTCAGGTGATAGACGGATCATATGGATGACGCATGGCGAGCAGCTTTCAGTCACATTTCAGGAGTTTGCCAAGATTCTAGGTCTTGAGGCTCACTTGGATCATGAGATCATCATCTCTAACCTCAAGGCTGTAGACCGAGATGAGCTGGCCTACATGTACCCGAGTCATGTGCAGTATGATGCCGAGCATGCTCGCAATATCAAGCCATTCTATAGCATTCTGAACAGAATCCTGAGGCGGACAATAGCACCAAAGGATGGTGATGTAGGGGTGATCCAAGGCAATCTGAGACACCTGCTACTTCTTATTGATGGGGAGGAGAAGTTCAATCTCGCTGATTACATCTTGGACGACATTTTCAACATCTCGTATACCCCCAACCGTGCTTGCGGGTATGCCCCCTACATCATGTATCTCATTGAGAAGGTGACGAGCGTGACCTTCGTCAAGGATGTGACTCATCGCCAACTCCATCCTCAGACACCTCCTGCGGTGCCGCCTCCTCCGCGCTGGAAAAACGCGAAGCCTCCTTCTCACTCGGCGATGCCAGCTCCTCGCCCCGTGGCGCCTCCTTCTCCGCCTCCGCCTCAATCGATGAGCGCTTTCTTCAAGTGCTTCAAGGCGATCTTCTCTTCCTACTGGAAGCAAGAGATCCAGAATCAGAGGGCACACAAGCGCCAAGAGAAGTACCTTAAGGCGGTGTGTGACAAGCTGGAGGTTCCCATGACCTCTCCAGAGGCGAGTGATGGGGATATCACTCCATTCCCCGACTTCTCCGCCGACGAGCTTGCCCAGCTCCAAGAGGACGAGAGCTCTTCACGAGCAGCTCCTTCGGCTCGTGCCTCCGACGACGACGACCACGAGGACCCGGAGGCCATGGAGAGCGACTCCGACAATGAGGCAGATGATAGTGAGGATGGTGACGACTAGTGGATAGGGCTCGTTGTTCCCTTCTTTTTCCTTTTTGGTGTCTTGATGCCAAAGGGGGGGAGTTAGATGGGGGGAGAGTTAGAAAGGAGGGTAATTAGATGTAGCCCTTATTTTGGATCCTTGGACATGTTGCACTTCTTATTGTAATATTTATGTCATGTGGAATGTTTAAATTTGTGCAAGACTATGTTTTCAATGTTTAATATCAATATGATGCTTTTAATGTGTATCTTTTAATCATATTCATATTTATTATTTCTTGTCACAAATTGTTGAGCACAACACGTAGGCACCCCACCATAATGTGTCGGTGTATGAAGGACTTCCTCAATCTCTCTTTTATGATGCATTCATTGAGGGGGGAGTCACTCATACACTCACACATTATGAAAACCAAATTTATACTCTTATATGTGAAGACTTAATGTGTTGTCATCAATCACCAAAAAGGGGGAGATTGAAAGTGCATCTAGGATCCCCGTGGGTTTTGGATGATTGATGACGACAATTAAGTTACTAATGAGCTCAGTGATCTTAAGCACAGGTGTGGACTCAAGTGGAAGCACAATCCCTCAAAAAAAGGAAAAGGATGAAAACGATGTCAACTCGAACAGGAGAAACTAGGGTTTCTAGTGTGTCGAGTTTTGACTAGCCAAATATGTGTGAGGGTGTGTGTGTAAAGTGCATTGAGATCATGTTGGGAGCTCAAAGCGTTTAGAGATCAAACATAATTGAGAGAAGAGAGTTGGAAGCAGTCTGGCAGGGGTGGCCAGACTAATCCGCTCCTGGCCGGCCAAGTCCGTTTTCAGCCGGACCAGAAGGGTCTGACTAAGTTCGGACTAGTCCGTAGTGGGACGGACTAGTCCGGGTAGTCGTGGAGTGGTTTTTGGGGACTAAGTCCCAAAACCACAGACTTTTCTGTTTTGGTCCGAACCAAGAGGTCCTGACTGAGATCGGACTAGTCCACCCTAGGGGCCAGACTAGTCCGGGTTTGAGAGAAGTCGGTGCTTCAGCGACTATGTCTAGGTAGACCGGACTAGTCCGCCCTGGGGGCCGGACTAGTACGTGGTCTTTAGACTAGTCTGTTTTCACATGGAACAAAAGGTTCTGTGTGAGATTGGACTAGTCCGGTTGTGACCGGATTAGTCCGTTTTGAAGTGACTGTTTGAATTTGAAGTTTGGCGGGTAGTGTGATGATTGCCGCGTAGTGCGACAGTTGTGAGGGATGTCAGTGGTCCCCTAGGCCGGACTAGTCCGGGCTGTAGGCCGGACTAGTCCGCCCATCTGCTGAAATCAGCAGTATGGGTTGGGAACCTCTATAAATAGAGGACCCCTGGGTTCATTTGAACAGAACTCTTGTGCAAGTTGAAACCCTAGCGCCGCAACAGCAACCTTGAGCCTCCAAAAAGCCTCCTTCTTGCCTACATTCCTTCTAAAACTAATTCTTGTGTGGATTAGGGTTTGGTGAGGTGAAGAAGAGGAAGAAAAATGCTCTTTATCTCTCAGTTTGATCTCTTGCACTTTGTGAATCTTTGTGATCAGTGGCTTGAGTTAATCTTTGTGATTTGTGATTGTATTTGTGGTGGGAGCCTCAGATTGTGAGAAGCCCCAACGAACCTTGTATTCACCCTTTGTGATAGTGGAGACCCAAGTTAGGCCCGTGTGGTAAACTTGGTGAGGGAAGCGTTGTTGAACCTAGTCCTTCGTGGACTCCTCAACGGGGACGTAGATTCCTTCGTGGGATCGAACCTCGGGATAAAATCGTTGCGTCCCTTGTGTACTTCGCTTTCACTTATTGCACATTGCTTCTAGGGTTAGCTCTACCGTTTTGCTTATCACTCTTGTCTCATTGTGATCCTTAGCTTCATACTTGCCATATAACTTGTTAAGGTTCACTAAGTCATTCTAACATACTTTGCATCACAAGAATCGAACTAAAACTTGTTAGAAACAACTTTTTAGGATTTCCCTGTAGGAGGACCAGACCAGTCCGCCCTTGGACAGGACTAGTCCGCCCCCTGAGTACTAATCTCGTTTTATTAAGTCATTTCAGGTCGATTAGCCTATTCACCCCCCTCTAGGCAACTTTCAGAGCTACTCACCGGTAACAAGCCAAATATTTCCTATTTTCGAGTTTTCTGTTCTAAGTGTTATATTTTGAACAAGAAGCCTAGGACTTCAAAGTTCGCTTCAAAGTCTGATATGCTCACTGTCCAGGATCGGACAAGTCCCACCGGTGCAGACTTGTCCGCAACGGACTAGTCCGATAAAGTCTGGACTAGTTCGATATTCCTTCTGATCAAATTTGGACAAGTCCGATATTCTACGGACTAGTCCATATTTCCCACTGACCAACATCAAACAAGTCCCTCCAAATTTCAAACTTGTCCTTAGCCCCTAAAATTTTCACGACACCAGACTTGTCTGATAGTATCCGGACTAGTCCGATAACCACTCTGACTAAAATCGAACACGTCCTCCAAGTGCGGACTTGTCCTCAATTCGCCAAGGGTTTCACCACACCGGACTAGTTCGATATGTGTTGGACTAGTCTGAAAATCACAAAAGACAAAAACAGGCTAGTCTGCCCAATTCCGGACAAGTTTGATAATTCAGGACACTTAGGGATTCCCACACGCCGCACAACGGACTAGTCCGGAGTCCACCACAGACTAGCCCTGACATCGCAAACCCTAACGGTAACCTTTGGAAATCCTAGTATAAATAGAGGTGCACGGCCCAATTAGTATTTCTCTCGACCCCCTACGCCATCACACCATCCAAGAGCCTAGAAAACACGTCTCTCCACACAATCCAACGCAAGAAAGAGCAAATCCTTGAGGATTAATGTTAGATCAAAAGAGAGATACAAATCTTCACGTTTTGAGCTCTTTGGTTTGATTCTCTCGCACACTCCTATTCTTTATTGCATATAATTTGAGTGTGTTGGTGGTGTATTCAGTTGTAAACCTTGGGGAGCTCTCAACTTGTGATAAGGCCCCTTGAACTTGTTGATTTGCCCTTTGTGATTAGTAGAATAGAATCGGCCTCCGTGATGATTCAACGAGGGTAGGGTTGGTGAAGACCCGGTCCTTTCGTGGGCTCCTCAACGTGGACGTAGGTTGCCTTCGTGGGAACCAAAACATGGGATAAAAATCTTTTGTCGTCACTTTGTGCTTATTTTTCATTGCATCTAGGGTTTAATTGATCTTAGTGAAATTATGTCAAAACTTGAAACTAAGGTTACCTTGTGTTATCTTCAGTACAATTGAAGCAACATGCTCTAGTTACATCTTAATTTCTGCTGCGTAGAGTACTTGGATCGAGATCATCGATCAAACTTGATCGATCTAGTCCGCAAGCACCGGACTAGTCCGCACACTATCGGACCAGTCCGATTTATCGTCATTTGATCAAGTTGCTGAGTGTTGCAGGTTCTGACTAAAATTCAGAAAGGGCCTATTCACCCCCCTCTAGGCGACATTCACAACCATACTGCCATAGATCAGAAAACGTTGCATTACGAACATATTGCTACAGATCAGGAAACATTGCATTAGAAACCTATTGCCACAAATCAGGAAACGTTGCATTACGATCCTATTGCCACGGATAAGAAGTCATTGCAATACTTAACTATTCGCCACGAATGTGAAATCGTTTCAGTACCATACTATTTCCCACAGATCTAAAATTGTTGCAATATAGTACTATTCGCCACGTTTGTGAACTCATTGCAATAACATACTATTTGCCACGAACGTTAAACGTCTCAGTACCATACTATTTGCCACAGCAGTGACATCGTTGTAGTACCATACTATTTACCACGAATGTGAAATTGTTGCAATAATGTGAAATTCGTTGCAATACGTTAAATTGTCGCAATACCATAAATCGTTGCAATACCGTACTATTTGCCACGACTGTGAAATCGTTGCAATACTGTAGTATTTGACACAAATGAGAAATCGTTGTAATGACATACGATTACCACGAATGTGAAATCCTTGCAACACCATGATATTCGTTGCAATATGTTAAATCGTCGCAATACGCTAAATCGTTGCTATAACATATTATTTGCCACGAATGTGAAATTGTTGCAATACCGTACTATTGCCACAGCTGTGAAATCATTGCAATCACATACAATTACCACGAATATGAAATCGTTACAATGCCATGCTATTCGTTGCAATACGTTAAATCGTTGCAATATGCTAAATTGTTGTAATAGCATACTATTTGTCACAAATATGAAATCGTTGCAATACCATACTATTTGCCATGAGCGGGAACTCGTTGCAATACAGTACTATTCATTGCAATACGTTAAATCATCGCAATACGTGAAATCATTGCAATAGCGTACTATTTGCCACTGATGTGAAATCGTTGCAATACCATACTATTTGCCACGGATGTCAAGGCGTCGCAATAACCTATCACCACGGGAATTATTACGACAATTCGTAAAAACTATTGCCACGCTATTTTTCGTTGCAACAGTGACCTATTGCGACGAGAAATGACCTATTGCTTCAATTTTTTGTTGCGATAAACCGAAATCCTTGCAGTGGAAGGACAATGTTGTCGCGGATGCTTTATCTGGACGTCATGTTTTGTTGACTCGACTTGATGCAAAAGTTCTTGGCTTAGAAAGTATCAAAGACTTGTATGTCACTGATTCATTTTTTTGGACCGTTATCTATGTGTTGTGATGGAAAAGGATGGAACAAATTTCTATGCATAATGGATTTTGTTTCTAGCTAACAAACTTTGCATTCCAGATTGCTCTCTTTGTCTAATGCTTGTGCGTGAAGCTCATGTTGGAGCTTTGATGGGACACTTTGGTGCCAATAAAACAGAGCAAATGCTGGTCGATCACTTCTTTTGGCCCAAGATAAGAAGAGACGTGGAGAAGGATATTCTACGTTGTGTCACCTGCAATAAAGCTAAGTCGCGCTCGAAACCTCATGGTCTATATTCTCCTCTACATATTCCTAGTGTTCCATGGGAAGACATTTCTATGGACTTTGTTCTTGGTCTACATCGAACAAAGAGGCAGAGAGAATCAATTTTTTATGTAGTGGACAAATTTATTAAAATGGCTCATTTTATTCCCTATCCAAAGTGCGATGATGCTCCACATATTGCTGAATTGTTTTTCAAGGAAATTGTACGACTTCATGGTGTACTACAGACTATTGTTTCAGATCGTGACACCAAGTTTTTGAGCTACTTTTGGATGACTTTGTGGGGAAAACTTTGTACACGACTGCTATTTTCCACAACATGTCATCCACAAACAGATGAGCAAACCGAAGTGGTGAATCGCACCCTATCAATATTACTAAGAGTTGTTCTGAAGAAGAACTTGAAACTATGGGAGGAAGGTTTGCCACATATAGAATTTAATTACAACAGGGCAGTACACTCAACAACAATTTTTGTCCATTTGAGATAGTATATGGTTTCAAACTCACTGCTCCTATCGATCTTCTGTCTTTGCCTTTGAAGGAATGTGAGAACTTTGATGCAAGCAAGCTTGCTGAATTTGTCAAGAAACTTCATCGTCGAGTGCATGCAAAGATAGAGAAAATGGCAAAACTCTATGAGAGGTGTGCCAACAAGGGTCGCAAGAAAGTTGATTTTGTAATAGGAGATTTGGTTTGGGTGCACTTACACAAGGAACAATTTCCTACGCTTCACAACTCCAAATTGTATCCACAAGCCGATGGACCTTTTAAAATAATTCGAAAGATGAATTACAATGCTTGTGAGATTGACCTTCCAAGGACATATGGTGTAAGTACAACATTCAATGTCGTTGATCTGTCTCCTTACTTTGGAAACGAAGAGTCAAGGATGATTCCTTTTCAAGAGGGGGAGGATGATATGGACATCCCAGCAATGGACTCTCATAAAAAATCCTATGAAGGACCGATGACATGTGCTAAGAATCATTAACAACATGTCAATGAAATACTCCCTACATTATATTTTAATATTGATGAGAATGATATGCTACCTAAGTCGTGTAGTTACGTGTTACTCAGGTTTACACATGAAGAAGCATCATTGGCTGCCACGAAAAAGAACGAAGTCAGTTTGCACTGTCCAAACTTTTGGAAGCACGATAGTTCGCACTGTCGATCTAATAATGGGAACACTATAGCAACCTCAACTTCATGTGTAATTATGTAACAATCTCTTAGGATCCAGGGGCATAATATGCATGGTCTAAAAGCTTATCAATTCTACTTTCCAAGACAACAAACGGTGCATTGTTTAAAGTTTCCATGCTAGAGTGTCATAGCAAAATTACTAAAGGCCTCACAGAAGGCGAGAAGACGCGTGAGGACAAAAGACTACTACGTGAATTGTTCACTAGTTGGCCCTCCGCTTCAAAACATGGTGAATTCAGTTCACATGTAGCAAGGAGAGTTGTTCACTAGTTGTGCTCCTAGAAAAACAACTTTTGATTATTGGAAAACAAGATAATTTTTGAGTGCCTTGCACACCATTGTTCTTCCTTGTTCTTCGTTGACTTGTGATGTGATACCTCAGGGGTCCCCTAATTCATGCTCTAGTCTTTCGGGAGTTTTGTGTGGATTAGTTTTAGGTTTTGGTTCTGCGGTCGTTCGGAGATCGAGTCGAAATCCTCAAGATTTCGGTGTCTCTCTCCCTATCACTTGGTCGCAACAAACCTTGGCAGGTATAAAGCTAGTTATCATGAATTGTGGTTCTATGATTGTTTGGAGATCGAGTCGATGTTCTTAAACACTTCGGTGCCTCTCTCCCGGTCACATGATCGCATCCAACCTTGGTAGGTATAAAGCTAGTTACCCGTCTGTTTTCAACTAGTTATCATCGTTCATACTACTATTCAGAGGCAGATCGGATTGTCTAAACTGCTCAAAGCTATAGTTTGGCATGTCCAATCTTTCCATTTACCTCGTCATACCTAGTGATGTGAAGATTGAGACTCCCCCGAGTTTCACCCTATCACCAGGAGATCTAGTGTATACAAGAGAGAATGCTTGAGTGGTGTGTGAAGTAGACGTACAACCTCTTCCCCCTATTTATACACGGAGTAGAGGCGGTTCCCGCCACCAAAAGCACATGAATCAATCACCATCATTATTAGCTCACCGCAGGAGGTCGACACATGGAAGTTGACTACGTTTGGCACTAGGAAGTAGTCGACCGAGCCACCAGGTCAGCCGACCTGGTCTGAGGGCCAAACATGGTGTGCTTCCTCTAGGTGGCTGACAGTTGGATCCTCTGACCATTTCGAGACACTACGCTGTTGGATGCCCTTGGATACTTCTGTTGATGGGTCATTTGATCCATGTGATGCCACATGTCCATGTCTGATTTGCTTGGAAAGTATTCTTTATGATTTCTCCCTTGGAGTCGCTTCATTTCTGCATAGAATACCTGCATGCACAAATTTCTCCAAGTACAAGTGGAACTAGGTTATTTCTAAAAGCAATGCATGTAAGAAATGTCTATTCCATCACATAATTGAGATACTTTGATGGTCGAAATTGGTACTTAATGACCATCAAGATTGTCCATTGTACTTAGGGTTGCATCCTATGGTCAGCACAACTCTAATACCAATTTGTGACACCCAGTTCCGAGAATGAACCAAGTGAAGCGCATATCTGTGCCCAGGATGTTCATCACACATACACGAGTGCATCACAAATGATATTCAGAATTTAACCATGTCACAAATAGTAATGAAGTACCTTATTACAATAATCTAAATGGCCTCGAATGATAGTCTCTAATTTATTATTGTTGCACCAGAAAATAACTTAAGTAGCAAACTCCAGCTCCACAGGCAATCGGCGGTAACACGCACGCCTTGTACTCCACGTCATCCTCAGGGTACTCCCAAGTGTCTCTTGTAGCTGAATTAATGTGGGAATAATAAAGATGAGTACATGCCGTAGTAAGCTAGTGTGGGAAAGTATGACATGTAGCTTAAACAATGATGGAAACAAATGCTTCATTGCAGCAAGCATGTTTTATTTCACAATCATATAAAAGCCACTTAAATGTCTAGATGTGTTCAATTCCCAACATATCCAATCAACCATCATGTATCATATTCAATATTGCCTTTACCATCATAAATCAGGAATAACCATACAATATTTTATCCAACTCAAATACCAATTCATAACTTCCCATAACCAAACTATACTCATATGACACAACCGAACCCATTAACATAACCGAAACCAACCAAAACCCAAGTTCCTTCTAATCATGCAGGTCATCTAGGTGCTCATAACCAGGAGCACGGCTATCATGATAGTTTACACACTACAATGGTTGTACCATTTTATCCATAAGTTTGTGATTTTGTCACTCGTCGGCGACTAAAGTAAACCTCCAATATGCCAAAATACACTACCATGGTGTATGGCAAAGAGATCACAAAATATCCATTACAAAGGGACTACCAGCATGTACAAACCTACTATGGTTTCACAGGAGGTGATGTCTCACAAGTGAGCACATCCATCCAAGGGCCCCCTCTTGTGTCATTCGGATTCCAGGGTACGTAGTCCCACAACTATTGCCAACCCAACCCACTCCCATTCACTGATCCTCCAAATGATTTGAACGATGCTTGTAATGCACTTGATTAATCGGCTAATCCACACTCATACTTGGCCCCGTGGTGGCACTGTTGTCCTGGCATATTCTCGCATGAATCGGTCCTTAGATCTAAGGCAAGAAAAACCACCATAACATCAAACCCGACCATAAAACCAAGCTTTCTTAGATCACCCTAGTTCCATGTTGCTAAAAGAATCATCATTATTCCATCATCATTAATTCACATGAATAGAGTTGTTAAGCAAGTGTAATTAGTTTCCCATGATCCCGCAAATAGATGCAACTCAACTTAAATACTCATACCCGACTCATCGTATTCCCGCTGACAAGGGGTGGCAAGCAATACTAGTGAACTCCTACTAATGGGTTTCCCGTCAATTGGACACAAGTATGCAATTTTTGCAAACAAAAAAATTGAAAAATAGGATCAATATGTTTAAGGGGACTTGCCTAGCTCCGGTGATTGGTTTTGATTAATTACTTCAAAGTTCTGGTGTTGAAAATCCTCGGATGTACCCTCTTGAGCGTGTCCCTCTATTCGCCATCACGAACATACAAAGCAAAAAATGCAATCAATACAATGCTCACATATTAATCAATATGCCATTATGTGTATGCATGAGGTAATTATGGTGTAACACATGTTATTAATTCACTACTATTGTTTACTAATTATGTGTAACTAAGTTTTAAGTGCTCATGTGGGTTTTGGGTCATTTCCAGTGGTTTTTGTGAAATTCTGGGGTTGCTGGAATTTAAATACAGGACTAGCCGCTATAGGGCCGGACTAGTCTGCACTGGTCTGGACAAGTCCGTGGCAGTCTGGAGAAGCGATATTTTAGGCTTAGGTAGGATGTGTTTTAAGTAGTGGAGTAGATTCGTCGTAAAAATTTTAGCCTAGGGTAATTACCACAGGTGTAGAGTTTCAACGATCGTGGACGGAACGTGTCTTGTATATTTGGTGGCTAGGGTTGTTGATGACGAAGATGGCAGTGTGACATAGACGAAGAAAATGATGGTGATCTTTTGACGAGGAAGAATGCAGCAGCGACATCAATCTTGCTAGCTTCTCCTTTCTCTTCCTTCCTCCCCTCCTTCCAATTGGGGTGGGTCACAACGTTTTTATGTTTATTTCCTTGAATCACAAAACCGCCAAGGTAAAAGTTTGAATCAAAATCAAAACCCTAGGTTCCGGACTAGTACGTACAAGACCGTACAATTCCATACAAGACCGGACCAGTCCGTTCTTTTATGGAGAAGTACATTGGACTAGTCCAGAGTTGAGGCCGAACAATTCTGCTGACTTCCAGTGAGTCGGTTCGGACTTGGTTGGGTGTTTTCGGACAAATGCGGATGGTTATAGTAATATATATCAGACTAGTCCGGGGTCACAATGGACAAGTCCGTGGTGGGGAAAAAGATGTTTTAAGTCTGTGGATGCTGCGCATACTGGGCTAGTCCATTATTGGACAGAACAAGTCCGTTGTCTGTGTGAGACCTAGGTGTTGAATACATTGACAATTAGGATAAATTTATGGGTTTATATGCAAAGTTTTTATTATACATGAGAATCCCACTTTGGATTGTCCGAACTTGCAAGATTTCATTTATCACGCACGTGAGCTGCCCGTATTTGCGTTTTGGACTGTCCGAACTTTCTATGTGCTGAAATAGTCGTGTGTCTGGTATCTTTATCATTTCCAATGTTTCAAACATGCTTTACACTTATGGTATGTTTTCTTAGTATTCATTTACTAAGTTTTTGGTGTGTTTTGGCTGCCTATGGTAGATATTATCTTGCTAGTTTTGCAACATGCTTATGTGAGGTGCTCGCAGAAGGTGTTGTGATTTTCGGACTAATGTGAGTCAAGTCGAAGACTTGTGCTTAGAGAAGTTGGTTGTTTATTCATGTGCAGGTGTTGCATGAGGTCAAGAAATAGTTGGTGACGGGATCCATTGAACTAGTCTTAGGGAGAAGATGAGGTTCAACAATCGAGATCGGTAGGAATTGTGGTTAAGTTGATTGGAGGTCATGCAACATGTTTGGGTAAAGAACAATGCATATGAAGGTATCGTGGACGTCCTTAGAAAGTGTTTGCAACATATTTGGGTAAATAACAATGCATATGAAGGTATTTTGGACATCCTCAGAAAGTGTTTGCACATGTGCAAGGGGTGCATGCACGTCGCAACATTGTTCGAAGGCATGAGGAAGAGTTATGGTCTTGAAGATATGACTGGAAAGATCCAACCGGCTGGTTTATGCCTCATGTTGTGGCTGAGGTGGTTATGGTTCATTTATAGCATGTTTGGGATGATCCTAAGATATTTGGAAGTCTTAAGATTGCTTCTATCTGCATATGGAAGAGTCTTGAGCAGTTATGAAAAGTTTCGGTTGAAACGGAGTAGGAGTCCTAGTTAGGATTGGTTCACTCTAAGGGCTGGTTATATAAGCAAGGGAGGCCACTGCTTGTGGTTCACGACTTTGGGGCTGTTCCTCTTGTGTTTTGATCAATAAAATTCGTATTTTAGATGAGCTTTTGTGCCTTGTTCGTCACAATTGTTTTTGACAAGTTTTTCTCGTCGAGTTTCTAGACAGCCAGATGTTGCTGGGTATTTTGATCATTACTCACGTTTTACTTATCCAATTTATGTGATTCTTTTTGTATTGTCTTCACAACTTGATTCCCTATCGCCTATAAAAATTTCACGATCATTATATTTGTTGTTTTTGAGTTACACGAGTTTTTTTGTAGCATTGCATATGTGAATTCAACTCGGATAGGACAGATTGACCTTTGCTCAATCTCTTGATCATAACTTGAGATTTTCTCGATAAATTTTTATGATTCTTGTTGTTGTGTATTCGTGACTTGATTCTCTACAATTTATACTTCTTTTGTCATGATTTAACTCATTTAGAATAGTTGCACACATGGTTTATTTACCAGAATGTTTTTCTGTCGAGCGGTTACTATAGCTTCTGCTGAAAAAGTTTTAATCTACCATTCACCCCCTCTGGTAGCTTTTCATGTGCACTTTGATCCTGCAATTGGTATCAGAGCCACGGCGCTCTAATCTATGTGATTTGCATGTGTTTTACAAATCAACATGGAGAAATACTCTGCAAAACCCTGTGTTTTTGATAGCGTTGATTTTCGGGTTTGGAAGGCTCGCATGGAGACTTACATATAGGCGCAAGGTTTCGCAATATGGGAAATGATCTTCAAACACTTTGTCATGCCTTCAAACGATGAAGTTATGGCTGCCAACATGAGAGACGTTGAAAACAATAACAAGTTGTGGAACTTGATCATACACGGATCGACACAAATGACTTCGATCGTGTTGCACACCTCCGATCTGCGTATGATGTGTGAAAAGCATTGTGCGACTACCATGAAGGCCCCAACACGATTAAGGTGGTAAGACAAGATATGTTTAAAAACAAATATATAGGCTTTGAGATGCAATCTGGTTAGTCAATTGATGATCTCTTTGCTCGCTTTAACAAAATGTGCAACTTGCATAGTGTCAATGTTAATTTTTCAAATGCTTAATATGCTAGGCAATTGTTAAGTGCATTAGACATGTCAATTTGGGAGATGAAAGTTACACCTATTCATGAATACACTATCACGAGTACATTTACTTTAGATGTGCTATATTCTAAGTTGAAAACTCATGAACTTGACATAATATCATGGAAAAATCCAAACAAGTCTCTTGCATTTGTTTCACAATGTGACATGCCTAGTTCTAGCCAATCTTCATTATGTGGTTCACTTGCTTTGCTGTCTTGTCTAACCCTTGAACAGATTGAAGAGCTTACAGAGGAGGAGCTAGCACTTCTCACAACTCGATACTCAAAAGCATTGCAAAATGTGAGAACTCAAACAAGAGAAAGTGGTGGTTCTCAATGATGCTTTTGAATGTTGTAAGACAGTACATCTTCGTACAGATTGCCCTAACCTTTCAGGTCCTACTACCCGTGATGAAAAGAACAATAAATTCAAGTCCTCCTCTGTCAACATCAACAAGAAAAAGAAGACATTTACAAAACGGCAAGTGGCAGAACACATTCTTTCCGCACACCTCAATAAGAAATCAAGCGATGTGGACTCCAGAAGTGATGAAGATGAAGACAATTTTGCAACTATGTGTTTCATGGCGGGAAACTCAAGTTCAAGTATGGAGGAGGCGAAGGGATTAGCAACAATGATGAGGTAAATCACTCATACGAAGAACTTGTTGATGGTCTTTTTCGTGCTGCTGCTATAATTATGAAAAAGGACAAAAAACTTAGGGACAATGTTGTTAAAATTGAATCTCTAGAATCTGAAATTAATCGGCTAAAATCTTTGATTCCTAGTGACAATTCTTGTTCCTCGTGTGCACTGATATATAAACAATTGTCCTCTTTAAGAAGTGCGCACACCTCCACACTTGATAAACTTGAGCTTAAAATAGAAAAGAAGAAAAAGCTTGCTGCACTTAATGATAAAAACATAAAAGATGCTAGCTGTTCTACAATTGATTTGCATTGTTCTAACTATGATGATCTTAAAAAAAAAACTGCATGATGCCATGAATCAGATTTCTGTTTTGAATAATATTTTACATTCTCATGAAGTTAAATATTGTTCTCATTGCCTACAAAAAGGAAAAACTTCTTGTGAAAACTGCCTCAACTTGTCTAAGAAACTTGATGATATGCATAGGACACAAGAGCGGTTTTGTAATGCAAATAAGAACATAAACGTGCTGCTGAATTCGTCTAAGTCTTGCAATGATAAAACTGGTTTAGGTTTTGATTCTCATGCTCATACTAAGGCACATCAACCTAAGGTTGTTAAGTCATTAGGGAGTGGTTTTATTCAAGCAGTTCCAAAAGAAAAGAGGTGGTTTTAAGTCTACAAGATGTTGTCTCATTCAGTTACTAACAAAAATGTTGCTAGCTCTTCTAGACATGAACATAAGGTTAAATTTCATTCTACCTACTGTGGTAGAGATGGTCATGTCATAGATTTTTGTTATAGACTAGCTAAACAAGAAAAGAAGCAAATAATGCTAGCTAGATCATGTAACAACCAAGTCAAACTTGTTGCACGTGCTGAACTGAATGTGTGGAACTTGCAACCTGCTGTGATGAGTAAAAAAGATGCGGAGCTTGCTACCAAACCTACTATTTCTCGTGCTACACATAACACACCTCGTAGATCAGTAGTTGGATGCAAGAATTCTCAAAAATTGGCTCATAAACCTGCTGTTTTATCTCAGCTTTCGCGTGCTATTCCTGTTGCACGTCGCGTGACTCAGTACTGGATTCCTAAATGCCTTTTGACTAACCCCAGTATTGATTCATCGGCGTACTGTCCTTCTATGTAGGTTACACACTTTAGAAAGGAGAACTCTTGGCTTGTAGATTCGGGTTGCTCACACCACATGGTAATAATGAATAGTTATCCTCCCTCTCTTTTGTGTCACAGGTAAAGAATGTTACTTTTGCCGATAATTCTTAACCTCCTATTGTTGCTAAGGGTTCGGTTAGAGTAAACATTAACTACACTTTGAAGGATGTGGCACTTGTTAAAAACTTGAAATATTGCTTTCCGTTTCACAATTGCTAGATGAAAATCTTGAAGTAACTTCCACTAAAAATTGTTGCAAGGTTGTAAATTCAAATGGTGAACTTATGTTTAATATGTCTTGGTTTGGAAGAGTTTTTAAAGCTTATTTTGATATGTCAACCTGTAAGCATAGGTGTCTAGTTGCTAATGAATCAAAAGACTTCTATTTTTGGCATCCTAGACTTGGTCACGTAAGCTTTGATCACCTCACACGCATTAGTGCTCTTGATTGCATATGTGGGCTGCCTAAGCTTAAAGTCGATACAAAAATTGTTTGCTCTTCTTGTAGACATGCTAAAATGATTGTAGATTCACATGCTCCACTCACAATGATCATGAAGACAGCACAAGCACAACTTTTACACCTTCACACCGTAGGTCCTTCACGTGTTCAATCTTTTGGAAGTATGTGGTATGTGATTGTAATTGTTGATGACTATTCTAGTCATTTATTGGGTTTACTTTATGGCATATAAGAATGAACCTTTTAGTCAATTTAGAAGTTTGGTTCTTAGGCTTTCACTTAATCACCCAGTGTCTTTAAAAGTAATTAGAAGTGACAATAGAACCGCATTTAATAACCAACCTCTTGATCACTTTTGTGCTGAAAAAGGGATGGATCATCAATTTTCTTGACCTTATGTACCTCAAGAAAATGGTGTTGTAGAGAGAAAGAACAAAATCTTAGTTGAGATGGCTAGGACTATTCTTGATGAATATCAAACTCCTAGGAAGTTTTGGGCTGATACAATTTCAACCGCTTTTTATGTCTCAAATCGTGATTTATTGCGTGCTAAGCTAGAAAAAATCACATATGAGCTTGGGTTTGTACATAGACCTAGAGTCACACACTTTACGGTCCTTGGCTGCAAATGCTTTGTTAAGAAACATGATAATCGTGATAAATTTGGAACATGATTTGTTGATGGCATGTTTCTTGGTTATCCATCTCATACTAGAGGCTACCGTGTGCTTTTACTTGACACTAACAAAATTGTGGAGACTTGTGAGGTTTCTTTTGATGAAACTAGCCCAGGTACTAGATCTAATATTTCAGGTCAAGATGCATATCCGTAGGAAGAGAGTATATTTATTGAAGATGAGGAAGAAGTGGTGCTACTAACAAAAAATTCAGCAGCTAATGACATTGCTCCTGCTCTTGATTTTGACTCACAACTAGCACCAATGACTCCTACTGCTGGTCCAGATCATCCTCAAGCCACAAGCTCTTAGATTTGTAATGAGCATGAAGAAGAAGAAGCTTGTAGAGTGTCCACTCCCCTCCATATCCTCGAAAGTCATCCTCTACAAAATATTATCAGAAGCTTGCACGAACGAGTCACACGGTCTAGATTTTTCGATCTAAACTCTCACGCTCATTGTGCTTTTGTTTTATATGTTAATGTCATATTATGCACATAACAAATGAAGATTTCTCTTTTGTGCCTTGCTAAATACATTGTCAAAGGGGGATAAATTGGTTACACATTGCACATTCACAAGTGTTTTGATTTACATGTTCTTCTTAGGGGGAGTGTACATCCTTAGGGGAGAATTTTCGGTTTTCTTCTCATTTAGTTTTTTATTTTCAAAATTGGGGGGAAATTTTCTTTTTATCAAAACTTTACATGAAACATGAATGAGCCAATGTTTGGTTTTGTAGTGGTGTTGCCAATGCATTCATCAAGGGGAGATTGTGAGACCTAGGTGTTGAATACATTGGCAAATAGGCCCACTACATGCAAAGTTTTGATTATATCTGAGAAGCCCACTTCGGATTGCCCGAACTTGCAGGACTTCGTTTTGCACTGTCCGAACTTTATCACGCACGTGAGCTGCACGTATTTGCATTTTAGACTGTCCGAACTTTCTATGTGTGGAAATAGTCGTGTGTCTACTATGTTTCTCATATGCAATGTTTCAACTTGCTTTACACTTATGGGACGTTTGCTTAGTATTCATTTACTATGTTTTTGTTGTGTTTTGGCTGATCATGGTGGATATTATCTTGCTAGTTTTGCAACAAGCTTATGTGAGGTGCTCATAGAAGGTGTTGTGGCTTTCAGACTAATGTGAGTCAAGTCGAGGACTTGTGCTCGGAGAAGTTGATTGTTTATTCATGTGCTGGTTTTGCTTGAGGTCAAGACATGGCTGGTGACAGGATCCATAGAACTAGTCGTAGGGAGAAGATGGGGTTCAACAACCAAGTTTGAGAGGAATTGTGGTTGAGTTGGTCGGAAGGTCACGTAGCATGTTTGGGTCAATAACAACGCATATGTTTAGGATCAAAGATCAGGCGAGAAGCTACCAGAGGGGGATGAATGGTAGATTTAAATGTTTTTAGTGGAAGCAACAAAAACCCTTCAGCAGAAAAACAATCTGATAAAGAAATCGTGTGTGCAACTAATCTAGATGTGTTAAACCATGATAAAAGTAGTATATATTATAGAGAATCAAGTCACAAAGGCACGACAACAAGAGTCACAAAAAACAGTCGAGAAAAACTCATGTTATGATCGAAAGATCAAACAAGGGTCGATCTGTTCTACCCAAGTAAAAACTAGATCTGCAACACTGTAAAGAAACTCGTGTAGATCAGAAACCACAAATCCAATGATCATGTAGCTTTCACAGATGATAGAAAATTGAGTTGTGAATACAACACAAAAATAATCACATCGATTGGATCAATAACATGAGTTGTGACCAAAACATCGAGGCAATGTCGTGCTGTCCAGAAACAAGACGAGAAAGACTTGACGAAAACAAGTCGGATGAACAAGGTACAAAAGCTCCTCTAAAAGTATGATCTTTATTCAACAAAACACAAGAGAAACAGCCTAAAAAGTGCGCACGAGCTCTGTCCTCCCTTACTTATATAACCAGCCGTAAGGCCAACCCAATCCAAACTAGGACTCTAATCCTACTTGGACTCTAACTCAAACATACCATAACTGATTAAGACTCTTCTATGCGCAGATAGAAGCAATATTTAGACTTCCAAACACCTTAAGAATGTACCAAACATTCCTAAAACAACTCAACTTCATGCTCACCATGAAATCTAACAAAAAAAAACTCTAAACCTTCCATAAACGAACCATAACCACCTCAGCCGCGGCCTGAGGCATAAACCAGCCCGTTGGAACTTTCCGACCAATTCTTTATGTCCACTTTACTTCATCATGCCTTGGAACCATGTTGCCACGTCCATGCACTACTTGCACACATACAAACACCTTCCAACAATGTCCATGATACCTTCATATGCATTGTTCTTGATCCAAACACGCTACGTGACCTCCCGATCAACTCAACCACAACTCCTCCCAAACTTGGTTGTTGAACCTCATCTTCTCGCTAAGACTAGTTCAATGGATCCCATCACCAACCATGTCTTGACCTCAAGCAACACCTATACATGAACAAACAACCAATCTTTCTGAGTGCAAGTCCTCGACTTGACTCTCGTTAGTCCGAAAAACACAACACCTTACCTGAGCATGTCACGTAAGCATGTTGCAAAACATAGCAATGTTTAACCACCATAATCATCCAAAATGCATCAAAAAACTTAGTAAATGAATACTAAGCAAACCTTCTCATAACCCAAAAGCAAGTTCAAAATATTGCAAGTTAAAATAGAGCACAACATAGCAAACGAACTCAATATGAAAATTTTGCACAATAACTGTTACTCCGGATATGCATTGAGATAGTTCGGACAGTCCTAAAAGGATTCCCGCAAGTTCGGACAATCCGAAGTGAGCTTTTCAGCAATACTCAAAACTTTGCATGTGAACCCTCACTTATATTAAAATTGCCAATGTATTCAGCGCACATAGGTCTCACAATCCCCCCCCTTGATGAATGCAATGGCAACACCACTTAGAATCTGAACATTGGCTTATTCACACGAAAGTCTTTGAAAACAATTGTTCTCCCACTTTTGAAAATAAAAAATCAAACGAGAAAGAACTTTCAAAAACAAATTCTCCCCTTGAGAAGAACGTGTAAAACAATTGTGGATGTGCAATGTGTGACATATTTCTCTCTCTTTAACAATGTTTTCAGCAAGGTTCAAAAGATAAATTTCAATTGTTATGAGCATATTATAAAGTAGTGTAAGCCATGCTAGAAATCAAATGTAATTTTTCAATTTAAGAAAGTCATGATCCCACAAACTTAACCATTTCAAGACCTGAAAGCATGACACATGTTGCTACATTTTTATTATTTTCCAAAGCACAAATTCAGATCATATGACATTTACAAAAGATCGACTACAAGGATTCCGAAATGTTGCAATGATTGTACTACAACGAATACTAAATCGTTGCAGTAAGCTTGGCTTTTTGCCATGATTCACTAGTTCGTGGCACTAGGATCTATCGCCACGGAACACAATCATTGCATTAGGATCTGTTGCCATGAATCACTAGTTCGTGCATCAGGATGCTAATGCAAAGGATCACAATCGTTGCATTAGGATCTGTTGCAATGAAACACTGGTTCGTGGCGTTACAGATTTTTTGCAATGGATCACAATCGTTGCATTAGGATCTGTTGCCGCGAAATACTGGTTCATGGCGTTACAGCTTTATTGCCATGGAAAATAGTGGTTGCATTAGGATCTGTTCCCACGAATTACTGGTTTGTGGCGTTACAACTTCATTGCCACGGAACACAGTTGCTGCATTAGGATCCATTGCCACGAAATACTGGTTCGTGGCGTTACAGCTTCATTGCCATAGAACACAGTCATTGCATTAGGATCTGTTGCCACGAATCAGCAAACAGTTGAATTTGGACCGTAATGCAACGAAACAGAATCGTTGCATTAGGATGTGTTGCCACGATACTCTGGTTCGTGGCGTTACAGCTTTATTGCCACGGAACACAATCGTTGCATTAGGATCTCTTGCCACGAATTACTGGTTCGTGGCATTACCGCTTTATTGCCACGGACCACAATCATTTCATTAGGATCTGTTGCCACAAAATACTGATTTGTGGCGTTACAACTTTATTGCCATGGAAAACAGTCGTTGCATTAGGATCTGTTTCCACGAATTACTGGTTCGTTGCGTTACAGCTTTATTGCCATGGAACACAGTCGTTGCATTAGGATCTGTAGCCACGAAATACTGGTTCGTGGCGTTACATCTTTATTACCACGGAACATAGTCGTTGCATTAGGATCTGTTGCCACGAATTACTGGTTCGTAGCGTTACAGCTTTATTGCCACGGAATACAGTCGTTGCATTAGGATCTGTTGCCACGAAATACTGGTTCGTGGCGTTACAGCTTTATTGCCACGGAACACAATTGTTGCATTAGGATTTGTTGCCACGAATTACTGGTTCGTGGCATTACAGCTTTATTGCCACGGAACACAGTCATTGCATTAGGAGCTGTTGCCACGAATCAGCAAACAGTTGCATTTGGACTGTAATGCAACAAAACAGGATCGTTGCATTAGGATGTGTTGCCACGATACTCTGGTTCGTGGCGTTACAACTTTATTGCCACAGAACACAATCGTTGCATTAGGATCTGTTGCCACGAATTACTGGTTCGTGCCATTACAGCTTTATTGCCACGGAACACAAATGTTGCATTAGGATCTGTTGCCATGAATTACTGGTTCGTGGTGTTACAGCTTTATTGTCATGGAACACAGTCGTTGCATTAGGATCTGTTGCCACGGATCAGTAAACAGTTGCATTTGGACCATAATGCAACAAAACAGAATCGTTGCATCAGGATGTGTTGCAACGATACTCTGGTTCGTGGCGTTACAGCTTTATTGCCATCGAAGAATATCGTTGCATTAGGATCTGTTGCCACGAATTACTGGTTCGTGGCATTACAGCTTTATTGCCACATAACACAGTCGTTGCATTAGGATTTGTTGCCATGAATCAGCAAACAATTTTCGCGTTCTCCTTGGCGCAGTGCTGATCAGTGATGTTCATTACTTTTTGCCTCCTGACGACTCAGTGCTGGACTAATGACGCTGATGATCCGTAACATACTCAACGATGTAAAACATCAGGTATTAACGCATCAACAAATATGAGGGGGAGAATACCAACGCGCAGATTTAAAAGTATGTTGCGGACCATCAGCGTCCTCAGTCCAGAAGAAGGGTAGTAGAAGCGGCGCCGTGGCCGCTGTGAACTCGAGAACAGATGAGGAGAAGGCTCATCGCCAACGGATCGAGGGGACAGAAGCTACACGACCGCTATGGGCGATGAGCCTTCCCCTCGATCCGTTCTTGAGGATCACAGAAAATTTATTTCCGCCTGCCTAGGCCCAGAGCCAGGCCTGCCTTTAAGACCATCTGCAGTGGTTCACGGTAAAGCGGTGATGGGACGCGGAGCGGTTCCAATTGAATTCAAATATGCGCATGCGGGATGCATAACCTCTACAGTACTGTAGGTGCAGTAAAAGTCACTGACATGTGGGCCCCACGGCCAACCGGACCCACATGTCAGTGACTGTTACTACACTTGCAGTACCGCAGGTGATTTCAACGCATGCGCTGCGTGCGTCTAAGGCGCCTTGGTGACTGGCGCGCACGTAAGCTCGGTGCGTCCGGTCGCATCAGACGCCTATACAAATGGCTACGGCTTGAACGAAGGACGAAACCTTATGCGACAAACAACAACGTATAATACTTCCTCTGCCCCAACTCAACTCTATTTCTATTTTGGTCGAACTAATTACCTTTGACAAATAATTTATATGGAATTTATTAACATCAATAACATGTAGTACTAGATTGTATATTATGGAAATATTTTTCATGGTGAATCTAAAAGTACAATTCTTGTATTGTTAAAACAGATCAAAATTGCGTAAATCTGAAAGATAGATTTCATGAAACCTAAGACTTCCCTTTGAAAAAGTTTTATACTTTACATTAGTTTTACATATGTAATATGCACATAGGATATATCACTAAATAGTTTTGCAAAAAAAGAACATGCGAGAAATATGTATATCCCATATATATGCTACTACTACGTAAATTAGGGGTGGACAAATAAACTGAGACCGAAAAACCAAAACCGATAAAACCGAGACCAGAACTGAAAACCGAAATATCGGGTATCGGGTACTTTTCGGGTAGCAAATATAAATAACTGAAAAATAAATGTCGGGTTTGGACGAATGAATTCATTGTGGAGCTACATGTCACGTACTTAATTATACTAAAAATCATCATCTTCGCTGTCGTCCCCCCACAATGGAGCTACATGACCATCATTGGTATATGTATCGTCGTCGTCGTCGTCTTCATTTTCTGATGCAACTCCATCTATCTCAAACCGATCACCTAACGTTGTCATTATAAGAGTGGAAGCATCACCACTGGCTCCCTCAATGTCATTCCTAGCCCATGCGGTCATATCCTCATTATTGATATCATCAGTAAGCAGATCATCATGAAATGTCTCAGCCTCCATCGTCTCAGTCACATTTTTTTCACTGTCTCCAGGGGGCATGGAAAAAAGGTTTCGTGACTTCATTTTAACAACTGTAGCCCATTTAGGATGCTTCACACTTGGAACATAAAAAACTTGTTCTGCTTGGGTGGCTAGAATGTAAGGCTCATACTGGAATCGAAACAGAGTAGTATCAACATCTATCATTCCGTATTGATCCTTTTTGTAGCCTCTGCTTTGGTTCTGACTGCTTCCAAAAGGCCGATCAAACCATTCACACTGAAATAACAGAACCTCTTGATTTTTTTCAAAATCAACAGCAATGATTTTCTTGATTACTCCAAACCAATCATGATAAGTGCCCCGAACAACAATACCACTGTTTTGGGTCCGTAAATCTTTTTCCACATCTGCAGTTCGAAAGAAGAAGCCATTGATGAATAACTGACTAAAAAAATGTGCCCGACGATCAGGTCCTCTAGATAATGCATACAGATAATCGGTTGCTTTGCCTTCTTTGTGTAATGTCGTAATCTGTACACATTAGTATAACAGGGGTTATCGACGACAAACCAATTTCAGAACACATATTTGTTCAATATTTCATCAAAGTGCAAACTTGCATGTACTTACTCGTTTCTAAAACTAATCAACAAACTCATCTCTATGGCGTTTATCAACATCACGAGAATGAATCTTTTTCAGCTCTTCAATATGCTCACTGAAAAGGGTACAAAATTAAATTAGCCATCTACAATAAGCCATATATATAGTATACAACATCTGAGTTATACGTTATTACTTGATCCATGGAGCGGCCTCTTCAACGTTAGTAATAAGATAATGCCTAATGTTATGTAGTTCCACCATAGTAAGTTAGTCCCATTTATACCCTTTTTTAGAATTATCAACTTCTGTAAATATGTTAGAATTATCAACAGAAGGTTCATTTGTAGCTGCAGCTTCATGCCGTTCTGGCCTATTAGGGTCGTTCATTAATAGAGAATACAAATAGAATAAATAGTTCACTAAACAATAGATAGAAAACAAAATAACAAATGGAATAGACGAACAACATTGAGTTCATTAACATAAAACATTACCCCCTCCTTCCTATATTACTTGTCGTTATTAGAATAGGTTTTTTAGTTCATATTTGAACTAGAAAACTTGTCCTAATTATTAACGACAAGTAATATGGGAAGGAGGAAGTACAAAAAATGAAAAACAACATCATGAAACAAGAAAAAATAAAACATCACAAAAAGAAGAAGAGAAAAACATCACAACTCTAGATGAATCTGTGTCAATAGATTTCCTGTTTTAAAGTTGGGTTCAACTAGAATGTAATCAGATGTTTGGTGCAATCGTACAATCAACCATTTTCAACCGTTAGATCGATATACATTACGCTCATTGAAATTTATATCAACCAGGTAGAGGGGTGGTGGTGGTGGTGGAAGGGGTTAAATGAAAATATGTAATAACCGCAATATGTAGATCCAACAGATGAAAAAATTTGATTACATGATTGCACCAAAAATTTAATTGCATATAGGGCTGTCAACGAGTCGAACTCGAGCGAGCTTGTCTTTCTAAGCTTGAGTTTGATAAAACAATGAGTCGACCTCGAGTCGAGCCAGGAATTCATGTATATACAATAGAATCTACTAAATAATTTAGGTTCACAACTAATTAATGGAGTAGGCGAAGGTGTACGACGTTGCACATTTATTTGTTTCTATCATATATAAAAATTGTGTCCCATAAATCATTTTTAATATAATTATATAGTTTAGTTAATCATACATACATATCATAGATGACAACAATAAACGAGCTTACTCAAATATTTCGAGCTTGAGATCATCAAGCTGGCAAGCTCAAGTTTGGCTCTTTTAGAATTGGCACAATACTCAACTTCATCCTGAAATTTTCAATTAAAACTCAGTTTGGTCCTTGAGCTTTTAAATGGGTCAATTATTTAGTCCATCAACTTCAAACAACCGTTTCACTTTCATCCTTAGTTTTGAGTTGGACATCCACATTGGCATGCCACATAAGCTATATCAACTACCCCGGTATATCATAGATGAGGTATGCATGTTAGTTAATCATACGTACGTACATATCATAGATGAGGTATGCATGTTAGTTCTGTACAACATGACCGAGGGCTTTTCTATGTCTAACATGCATGCACCCCAAACATGATCAACCAATACGTATGTGTTTTGTCTTTTTGATGATGGATATCGTCAGAGTTTGAGGCCTTGTCCATGCATGCTACGCCCCAACGATGCATGATCAACGAGCCTACAACTCTAGACGATATCCAACATCAAAAAGAGAAATTACACGTAGTATATAATTCACATCAACATGAAACATACATGACCGAGGTCTTTCATACTCTGCTAGTTGTCCATGCACATGCTATACGCCCCAAAACATGATCATCGAGCCTCAAACAATAATATATAAGTGAAAATTAAGATGTGTACGAAACATCCGAGCATAATTGCATTATTTGTCGTGATGATCATGTAGGCTTTGTTTGGGTAACTTCAATCCACTTGTATTGGAGTGGATTGAACTGGAAAATGAACTAATTTTTATCTCAATACTCTCCAATCCACTTTGATTGAAGTGGATCCACTCCTATCCAAACGACGTCGTATGATGGCCGGACATGACTGGGATAACTCCAGGATTAATTCCCAGGAATTGTATCCTCGTCTCTTTCATGCTGGTACCTCGGCCTGGGTTGTGCGCTTGTCACCTGGCATATTCCCTAGGTGATGGGTAGGTTTGGGCCCGATCTTTCGAAAGGTATGTTGATTGGGGTGGAGAACTCGATGTTGATGATCCATGGTACACGAGCGGTTCGAGCACCCCTGCAATCACTACACCATGGCTCCGTTGGCTATCAACCGTGCTGCACACGCTTGACCTCGCCAAGAAGGCTAATCTCTGCAAGTGCAACCGAGAACACGAGCAAGAACGTCGAAGACACGATCTGAAATCACGAAGTTGGGGTCTCACAAACCGTAGAACGGCGATATTATTGATATAAGAAAAACCCACCGAATATGACCGGCGGTTGCAGTATTTATAGGCTAGGGTTCGACCAAAACACGATTAGACGCATCCCTAATGGACTCTTACGGGATACAAGGCCCAAAGGCCCGATTCGGTGGCGCAGCACCGGACAGAAATCTGGACTCGACTTGTTTCGACGATTCCCAATGACTCCGGAAGAATTTTGAGGTGGTACCAGAACCATAGGAAATTTTATCTTCTCCTCTTTCCGTGCATATATAGAACGTCGAAAACGGAGTCTGTATGCCTCCTGGGCATCCGTTTTAAGTTGGACTGCTCCTGGACTCCGAGTTGAACTCGAGTCCGAGTTGTAAACTGTTTCCATCAACTTGTGGACATCCCAGCTGGTTCTCCATGCTCCCAAGGTCTCTTTACTTCACTTGTTTATCTTCTCCATTATACCTAATAACAATTAAATCATCACATAGGAATATATTCTCAAACTCACATGCAAAAGAAGTTAGGAACAAATTCACCTACTGATTTAATAACCGTGCTCGTGCTCTTGTGATTGATCCTTGCAGTTCAATGTGCGTCTCCGCTGTTGTGATGTCCTCATCATCCTCCCCCTCTTGAATTGGAGTCGTCCTCGACTCAAGTTCATCTTCTTCTCCCAGGTACGGCCGCAAATCTAAAATGTTAAATGTAGGACTAACCCCAAAATTGAGAGGCAATTCAAGCTTATATGCATTATTATTAATATTTTCAACGATCTTAAAAGGACCAGCAGCTTGTGGCATAAGTTTAGATTTTCTCAAGTTGGGAAATCGCTCTTTTCTCAAATGTAACCACACCAAATCACCCGGTTCAAGTTTTACTTCTTTTCTACCTTTACTACCTGCAATCCTATACTTCTCATTCATCATTTCAATATTTTTCTTTGTAGTTTCATGCATCTTAAGAATGAATTCAGGTCGTTCTGTAGCATCCAAATTTATAGTTTCAGAAGGAGGCAAAGGTAGTAAATCAATAGGAGCACGGGGATTGAAACCATACACTACATGGAATGGACTTACCTTTGTCGTGGAGTGAACGGATCTGTTGTAAGCAAATTCTATATGTGGTAAACACTCCTCCCACATCTTCAAATTTGTTTTCAAGACAGCCCGCAACATAGTGGATAAAGTACGATTAACTACCTCGGTCTGTCCATCCGTTTGTGGGTGACATGTAGTTGAAAACAGCAACTTGGTTGCCAATTTATACCACAAAGTTCTCCAAAAATGACTTAAAATTTTTGCATCACGATCAGAAACAATGGTATTTGGCACACCATGTAAACGAACAATTTCAATCATAAATAAATCAGCAATGTGTGAGGCATTATCATTCTTATGACAAGGTATAAAGTGTGCCATTTTGGAAAAATGATCAACAACTAGAAAAATACTATCCCTCCCCCCTCTTAGTCCTAGGCAATCTCAAAACAAAGTCCATAGAAATATCCTCCCAAGGTACACTAGGAACAGGAAGAGGCATATAAAGACCATGTGGGTTAAGGCGAGACATAGCTTTGTTGCAAGTAGTGCATCGTGACACGTAGCGCTCGACATTATGCCTCATCTTTGGCCAAAAGAAGTGTGTGGACATCACGTCTTCAGTTTTCGTCACTCCAAAATGTCCCATCAAACCTCCTCCATGGGCTTCCTACAAAAGTAATAGACGAACGGAGCTAGCTAGAATGCATAGCTTGTTAGCACGATAGAGGAGACCCTCTCGCAGCACATATTTATTCCAAATTCTTTCTTCTATACAATTTTCAAAAGCATCTTTGAAGTCCAAATCAGTAGGATATAATGCTTTAATTGTTTCCAAACCAAAGATTTTATGATCAAGTTGGGACAGCATGGTATAACGCCTAGATAATGCATTGGCAATGATATTTTCCTTCCCTTTCTTATGCTTAATGATGTATGGAAACGACTCTATGTACTCAATCCATTTAGCATGTCATTTATTCATATTGGTTTGACACTTAAGATACTTCAATGATTCATGATCAGAATGTATGACAAACTCCTTAGAACAAAGATAATGTTGCCAAGTTTGCAATACACGCACTAAGGCATACAATTCCTTATCATAAGTAGAATAATTCAGAGAAGGACCATGAAGTTTTTCACTAAAGAAAGCAACGGGTTTACCTCCTTGTATGAGAACGCCTCCAATACCAATGCCACTTGCATCGCATTCTAGCTCAAAGGTCTTATCAAAATCAGGAAGTTGTAGCAATGGTGCTTGTGTAAGCTTTAATTTGAGAGCATCAAAAGCTTGTTGCTGCTGTTCGCCCCATCGAAATGGAACTCCCTTCTTCGTTAGCTCATGTAGAGGTGCTGCAATGGTGCTGAAATCCCGCACAAAGCCTTGATAAAAACCTATAAGACCAAGAAAACTACGAACCTGTGTGACGGTTGTTGAGGCTGGCCAGCTGGTGATTGCTTCAATTTTTGCCTCATCCATCTCAATTCCATGCGAGGAAACGACATAGCCAAGAAACGAGACTCGATTGGTGCAAAAGACGCACTTTTCGAGGTTACCAAACAAGCGTGCATCTCTCAAAACAGTAAAAACAGCACGCAAATGATCAAGATGTTCATCATATGACTTGCTGTAAATGAGGATATCATCGATGTAAACCACCACAAATTGTCCAATGAAAGCACGTAAAACCTCGTTCATTAATCGCATAAAGGTGTTGGGTGCATTGGTTAAACCAAAAGGCATGACTAACCACTCATAAAGTCCAAACTTGGTTTTAAATGCAGTTTTCCATTCATCTCCTATTGCCATTCTAAATTGGTGGTAACCACTACGCAAGTCAATTTTTGTGAAGATGATAGCACCACTCAATTCATCAAGCATGCCATCTACTCGAGGAATAGGATAACGATATCGAATGGTGATGTTATTAATCGCTCGACAATCAACACACATGCGCCAACTACCATATTTCTTAGGAACTAAAAGAACAGGAACGGAACAAGGGCTAAGGCTTTCACGAATACACACGCGGTCCAAAAGATCTTGGACTTGTTGCTGAATTTCCTTAGTTTCTTGTGGATTTGCCCTGTATGCTGCATCATTTGGCAAACTTGCTCCTGGAATCAGATCGATCTTGTGTTCAATGCCTCTCATCGGTGGTAAACCAGGGGGTATCTCGGAGGGAAACACATCCTCAAACTCCTGCAAAAGGTTAGCAACAGCAGAGGGCAATGCAATAGACAATTCATGAAGTGATAACATGGCTTCTTTGCAAACTAAATCATAAGGCATCCCCTTAGCATCGAATAAATCAGCAAGTTCAGATTTAGTTGCAAGCAACAATGGTGATTTTAACTTAATTATTTGCTGTTTTTCAGATTCTAATTTTGTTGCTTTGCCATCACGAATTTTACTCTTCTCAAAATGCACAATTTCAGCAGGAGTCATGGGGAGAAAAGTGATTTTCTTTCCCTTATGCATGAGAGTATATTTATTGGTTCTACCATGATGAATAGCATCTGTGTCAAATTCCCAAGGACGACCCAATAAAAGAGAACAAGCATCCATAGGAACAACATCAAAATCAGCAAAATCATGGTATGAACCAATTGAGAAATGTATTCTCGTTGTTTGTGCTACCCGAACCTTACCGCTGTTGTTGAACCATTGAATGTGGTACGGATGAGGGTGTGCTCT
Source organism: Tuctoria greenei (assembly GCA_036927565.1). Taxonomy (NCBI): domain Eukaryota; kingdom Viridiplantae; phylum Streptophyta; class Magnoliopsida; order Poales; family Poaceae; genus Tuctoria; species Tuctoria greenei. The sequence goes on along the minus strand of JAYESD010000009.1, from coordinate 79,307,902 downwards.
TGTTGTCAAACCGAGTTTCTTGACGACGTCCGTGTTCACCAAGTTATTGCAGCTACCTCCATCAATTATAGTGTGTACACGGCAGTCCTTGACGACGAGAAACATGTGGAAGAGGTTGTGTCGTTGTAGCTTGTTGTCGGTCTCCACTTTGGAGCTCAAGGCACACTGCACAATGATGCTCCTATAGTTCTCCGTCGCCGCTGTACCAAGTACCTCTTATTCGGTGTGTTCGTCATTTGGATCTGTAAAGTCAGTAGCAAGAGAATATTCATCTTCAACATCCGAAGTACTATCATACCCGCCATCGTCGCGTGCTATGTATGCTCGTTTGCTCGGGCAATCTCTCATCATATGACCAAGTCCTTGGCAGCGGTGACACTTAATGTCGGAAGTACGACACGTAGAAGGAGTGGACGACGAAGGCTTGAATGATGTCGCCTTGCTGCCTTCCGGCACACGAGAAGGTGGAGCAACAGGTATAGTTCATTGGCCGCCATTGGGTGGTGTAGTCGCTGCACGGGGGGTCGAAGAGGGTGCAGTTTTGGATGGTGTAGTCGCTGCACGCAGCGTGAAGTTGCTCCTCGAGCGATGTTGCTGTTGTTGTCGGCCCTGCAATTCTTTTTCTGCCAACATAGCAAGCTGAAACAATCTATTAACAGTATCATATTCCTTGTAATCAACAATGTCCTGAATTTCACGCCACCCCCCATAAAAACGAGCTATTTTATCATCCATGTCCTCTACTACCCCACAACGCAGCATACCCTTTTGTAACCCTTGATAATACTCCTCCACGGACATGTTACCTTGGTCTAAGCGCTGCAATTTTTTTCGAAGGTCCCGCTGAAAAGATGGAGGAACAAATCGAACACGCATAGCTTCCTTTAATCTATCCCATGTTGGAGGATCAGTTCTAGTTTTAAGAAGTTCATTCCACCATATGATGGCAAAGTCCTTAAACTCACTAGGGGCTTGACGAACTCTATGTTGTTCAGGAACAAGATGGGAATTAAATTTTTGCTCTACTGTCATCTCTCAATCAAGATAAGCCTCAACATCATAAGCACCAGAAAAAGAGGGTATAGTAAATTTCACTTTAGCAAAAGGATCATCAGGAGGACGATTATAATTGTTATGATTATTACCTCCCATACCTCGACGATAAAGTGGCAGTCTTGGTTGATTATTGTGATCTTCCAGTTCATCATAAGCATTGTCTTCTTGTCTTCCAGCGAGAGGCAACCGAGCCTCAAAGTATTCATCCGAAGAGCAAGGTCATCCAATTGGCGAGTCAAGTTCGCCAATGACTCCTCCGTTGCTGCATTGTATTTGGCGAACATATCTGTCATGGTCTTCATCATATCACATAACTCAACATGTTGAACACATTCGTCATCATTGTCTTCTCCTGCCATTGTTAGTAGGAAACAAAATACAACAAAAAAATATGTTATCCCTATCAACTACAGTGACAATGTGGAAGGTGAAAGAAAACAATCTCTCTTGCTCAAGCGTCTTACCACGCTCTTACAAGTGTTCTTACTAACACAACAGGTGGTGTGGACGGTGAGAAGAACCAATGAAGTGGGATGATTGCAAATGTACCTGTTATGCTCAAGAGAAAGGTGGAGTTTGGATGGCACAATATGGTGGCTAATAAGCAGAAAATCATTAACAGCTAAACAAAGTTGAATAAGTATTCAATGTAGGGAACTGTTGTTGGTCAACCGAGTGCCCTAGAGCCTAGAACAACACAAGGAAGTATCAAGGCAATAGAAAGACAGAATGATATAGCCAACAAAACAACACCAAGTGGTATACGCCAATTGCTTTAATATGTGTGCTCTTCATTATTTTTTTCTTTTTTGTAATATTTTTTTGATATTTTTTCTTTACTCAGGAGCACAAATATAGGAAGCACAAAAATTTGCAGCTCAATTGGATGTAATATGCGGCCTATAGAAAATCAAGAAGATTCTTTAAAATTCATGCTGAAACTTCGGAGGCCGGATAGCCTATCTTCCGAGGGGAATTTGGGCAATCTAATATCACCGAACGCGGCTATGCGCGGAAATCAAATGTGAAATTTCGCGTAGATGAATTTGAAAAAAAATCGCTTGATTTTGAGTTCGTATGCGAAAGTTATGGCCATTTTATTGTAGGCTGTTCGAGTTACATTTTTTTTGATGTTGATTCCAACTCGGTTTGAGAACAGAACTCGCAATCGGATAGGAAAAGGATCGGGAATTTGCACAGAAAGTAATGGGGTGGTGTGTGCTGATTCAAGGATGAATGGCACAAAGGTTTGTCACCTAATCTAGGGCTCGCGATGCGGGAGTTCACGCAAGGCGGCTAGCTAGGGCAAACCGATGAACGTAGTGGATCGGTTTGTTATTTAGGGATTGTGGAATAGGTGTCGAATAGGAAGAAAACACGGACGAAATACGATATCTAGGACCCATAACACAAAGCTAAACCAGCAACAAGACTCAACCACACGAATGCAAACTCAACGATGCAAACTAAAAAACGAAACTGCAGGCACTATAGTCTAGGAAGCGGTAAAAACGATATAATTTTTTTGTGGCTTTTCTGTGGACTCTAGGTACAAAACAAAATCGATCTAATGGAAGGAAAACAAAGATACCTCACAGGCAACCTGGAAATCTGATACCAATTGATGAGTAGGTTTAGGTCCGATCTTCCGAAAGGTATGTCGATTGGGGTGGAGAACTCGACGTTGATGATCCGCAACACTCGAGCGGTTCGAGTACCCCTGCAATCACTACACCTCGGCTCCGTTGGTTATCAACCGTGCTGCACACGCTTGACCTCGCCAAGAAGGCTAATCCCTGCAAGTGCAACCGAGAACACGAGCAAGAACGTCGAAGACATGATCTGAAATCACGAAGTTGGGGTCTCACAAACCATAGAACGGCGATATTATTGATCTAAGCAAAACCCACCGAATATGTCCAGAGGCTGCAGTATTTATAGGCTAGGGTTCGATCAAAACACGATTAGATGCGTCCCTAATGGACTCTTATGGGATACAAGGCCCAAAGGCCTGATTCGGTGGCGCAACACCGGTCAAAAATCTGGACTCGATTTGTCTCGACGATTCCCAATGACTCCGGATGAATTTTGAGGTGATACCAGAACCATTGGAAATTTTATCTTCTCCTCTTTCTATGAATATGTAGAACGTCGAAAACGGAGTCCGTATGCCTCCTGGGCGTCCGTTTTAAGGTGGACTGCTCCTGGACTCCGAGTTGAACTTGAGTCCGAGTTGTAAACTGTTTTCATCAACTTGTGGACGTCCCAGCTGGTTCTCCACGCTCCCAAGGCCTCTTTCCTTCACCTGTTTATCTTCTCCATTATTCCTAATAACAATTAAATCATCACATAGCAATCTATTCTCAAACTCACATGAAAAAGAAGTTAGGAACGAATTCACCTGCTGATTTAATAACCGTGCTCGTGCTTTTGTGATTGGTCCTTGCAGTTCAATGTGCGTCTCCGCTGTTGTGATGTCCTCATCACTAGGTCTGCCCCCGCGCGCGTAGTCTGTAACAAATTCGTGCAAGCTATTTTGACAAGGTGTGAATGATCTGTCCCACCTTGAAAAGGCTAGCTTGTTGCAACAAGAATATAAGGCAACACATGCTATTGTAGTTACACATCCGATTGAAAATAGATGTCGTACAAGACTCGGTCCCACTCCATTCAACAGCGAGCAGACACTGTCGAATAGAACGTGGAGGAGGCGTGTACGGGGCGGATGTTTTTTATATAAGCCCTGGGCCTTTTGCGTGTCAAATCAATAAACTGCCAGTGAAGCCGATGGGATGCGTCAAGCCGTTGCGATAACCGAGAGGGATGTCGGTTTTTTATAAGAATAAATTGTTTTTCACCGCATACACTGGGCCCTTTGCGTGTGAAATTAAAAATTTCTTCTTTTATAAAAAAACTCCTTTAATGATGCCAAATTTTCCCCTTTAACCCACTTCGTGTGTGAATCGAATTTGTGACCCTCCACACCGGGGGCATCTAGAGTGGAGACAATGAACTCTAGAAAAGAAAAGAAAAGTGGAGACAATGAACTCCGAAAAAGAAAAGAAAGGAAGAGAAAAAATGTTAGAAAAAAATATGTACGCAGATCGTAGATGACAACAATAAATGAGCTTACTCGAACTCTTCGTGCTTGAGCTCATCAAGCTGGCAAGCTCAAGCTTGGATCGTTTAGAATTGGCACAATACTCAACTTAATCCATAAACTTTCAATCAAAACTCAATTTTGTCCTTGAACTTTCAAATGGGTCAATTATTTAGTCCATCAACTTCAAACAACCATTTCACTTTCATCCTTAGTATGAGTTGGACATCCACATTGGCATGCCACATAAGCTATATCATCTACCCAGGTATATCATAGATGAAGTATGCATGTTAGTTTTGTCAAACATGACCGAGAGCTTTTCTATGTCTAACATGCATGCACCCCAAACATGATTAACCAATATGTACATGTTTTGTCTTTTTGATGATGGATATCGTCAGAGTTTGAGGCCTTGTCGATGCATGCTATGCCCCAACGATGGATAATCAACGACCCTACAACTCTAGACAATATCCAACATCAAAAAGAAAAATTACACGTAGTATATAATTTACATCGACATGAAACATACATTGATCGAGGTCTTTGATACTCTGCTAGTTGTCCATGCACATGCTATATGCCCCAAAACATGATCATCGAGCCTCAAACAATAATATATAAGAGAAAATTAAGACATGTACGACACATCCGAGCATAATTGCATTATTTGTCGTGATGATCATGTAGGCTTTGTTTGGGTTACTTCAATCCACTTGTATTGGAGTGGATTGAAGTGGAAAATAAACTAATTTTTATCTCAATACTCTCCAATGCATTTTGATTGAAGTGGATCCACTCCTATCCAAAAGAGGTCGTACGATGGTGGGACATGGCTTGGATAACGCCAGGATTAATTCCAGGAATCTTGTACTCGTCACTTTCATGCTAGTACCTGGGCCCAGGTTGTGCACTGGTCACCTGGCATATTCCCTACATCTTTCCTCGCGCGCGGTGTCCGAAACAAATTCGTGCGAGTGATTTTGACAAGGTGTGAATGATTTTTCCCACCTCGGAAAGTTGAGCTCGCTGCAAAGAGAATATAAGGAAACAAACGCTATTGTAGTTACACATCCGATTGAAAGAATATGTCGTACAAGACTCGGCCCCACTCCTTTCGACAATGAGCAGACGCTATCGAACGGAATGTGGAGGAGGCGTGTATGGGGTGGATGTTTTTATATAAGCCCTGGGCCCTTTCCGTATAAAATTAAAAAACTGCTAGTGAAGCCGATGGGATGCGACGAGCCGTTGCGATAACCGAGAGGGGTGCACACTGTGGTTTTTTATAAGCATGAATTGTTTTTCCCCGCATACGCTAGGCCCTTTGCGTGTGAAATTAAAAATTTCTCCTTTTATCGAAAAACAGAAGATGATCCCAGAAGATGGTGGTCTGCTGTGCCACATATCTGGCGAAATCATGAAGAAAAATGAGGAATATGCTAAATGTATTTCCTCCAAAAGGGAACACTGATTTCCTTTGTTCCAAACTATGATTGAATGTATTTCACTTCCAGAGGAATCCATTTCTTTAAACTATCCTGTGAGTTTCCTTTGATGCAAACGGGGCTAAACAAAAGACGAGCGCGCATAGGGGAAGCACAACAAATGCAACATTCATCAGAGACGAGCACACATATATAGGGGAAACACATCAACATGCCTTATAGAAGTCTATTTTATATACTCCCTTTTTTTTCTTTTAATTGGTGTTGGGAGAACTAGGGGTGCATCATATCCAAAAGAGAATGGAGGGAATATAACCTAATGAGTACAACGCCTGACGGCAGAACCGGTCATGCTCATGCTCAATCCTACAGTTCTCAGTATAGAAGACTCTGCACTCTTCCCACCCTTGCATGCCGCAGCGGGCAGTTCTTTGGTTCCCCCTGTTGGGCAGCGCCAAGCGTCATCGTCAATGTTGGGCACCGCCACCGGTGGTTGTCCCGGAGGAGGCCTGCCCAGGAACATCCAGGCAACACCATAGACACTCTCCATGGCTTCATGACGACTTTGGTAGCACTTCATATTGGTACACTTCATTGAGATGGACCCGGGCGCATTGTAGCCGACGTGGGCCTCACCTTCGACCTGCCAGATATACTCAAGGGTTTCGTGGGCCCCGCGGTCGGTGTCGTAGCAGAGCATGACGATGATGTAGGCTGCCACCATGTGGCCGTTCGCGGCCACTAGGGCAAGGAACTCGGTGCCCAGCTGTGCGCGATCGTCCTTGAAGGCGAGGTCGAACCCGTTGACATAGCATGCATGAGGGTTGCTGACGATTGCTAGGCGCTCCACGAGGGCATCTTAGCTCCCCTTGCAGATGCTCTCCCACTCCAACGCCACGCGCCTACCCACGGCGCGATCCTGGCACGTCGCGTGAATGGCCCTACACGTGGCGCGCAGACTGGAGAGGTCGTCCATGGGCTGCAGGGAGGTTGCGGCGACTCACCCCGCGATCAGTACTGCAATATTGTGCGGCAAGGGGAACTCCATCGGCTTCAAAGGGAACCAATGAGGGTGCGCACGATGGAGACAAAGAGGAAGAGTACGCGTAGAGAAGAGGATGTCCGGTGTGTGTTGTGGAGAAGAGGATGGTGTGTCTTTAGAACGCGCGGAGAAGACGATGAGACGCGCACAAACGCGTAGTGATGGTTATGGCTTCTAAAACGTGTGAATGTCTTTCTCTTCCAGAGGATTCCATTCCTTTAAATTGTCCCGTGAGTTTCCTTTGATACAAACTGGGCTAAACAAAAGACGAGCGTTGGAGTTATGGCTTCTAAAGTGCAGTTGTACACTACTTTATCTGCTGGAGTTGCCAGGAGGCAGGAGATCGCCCACATCGGGGCCTGCAAAGCGGTCTGTAAAGTACTCCCTCTGTCCAAACTCAACTCTATTTTTAGCTTTGGTCAAACTTACCTTTGACCAATGATTTCTTGCCTGGTCTTTATCTTGATGATCAAGGTCCTCTGCCTGCTGCCCCAGATGACTTGGGGCAGAATGATCTTGGCATCCAGAATGAAGTGTTGGATATGTTGTCCACGGCGCAGGGTTATTCAACACAAGCAAAATTTAGCATATCCTAATCTTTCTCCTCATATATAGCGTGTTAACTAATTTTTCGGCCTAAATGATCTAGAAAAATTACTCCAGATTTGATGATGCCATAAGCTAATCGCTGCTCAAAACAATGACGATGCTCATGAATCTCGCACGCTCTTGGCTCGTTTAGAATTGGCACAATACCCAAGTTCATCCTCAAACTTTCAATCAAAACTAAGTTTTTAGTCCTTGAACTTCCAAATGGGTCAATTATTTAGTCCCTCGACTTCACACAGCTGTTTCACTTTCATCCGTAGTCTGAGTTGGACATCCACATTGGAATGCCACATAAGCTATTATGACACATCATCTACCCCTGCCACCTCACTTAGAAAAAGATAATAATTTTTATCATCTTAAAAAATAACTAGCTAATTATTTTGGGTGGATTTACGTAGTTGCCTGGGATATACACATTTCTCCTCCATGTTTTTTTGCAAAGCTATCAAATGATATATCCTTTGTGCATATTACATATGTAAAAATATTATAAAATATAAAACTATTAAGCCTAGGGAAGAGCAAACAGAGCAAACAGGGAGTATGAGGAAACTTTTAAGCCTAGGGAATAAAATATAAAATGAAACTACACGGCTGGTTGGGTACACATATGGTCCGGGTGTGCCGGTGCACCATAATCTCCGTCATGTGTCCCATGTCAACTCTATTTTAGGTTTGGTCAAATCTCTCTTTGACCAATGATTTACGTAATTTCGATCTGTTTTAACAATACAAGAATTGTACTTTTAGTTTCACCATGAAAATATTTCCATAATATATAATCTAGTTCATGTCATTGAAGTTAATAAATTCCATATAAATCATTGGTCAAAGGTAAGTTTGACCAAAAATAAATAGAGTTGAGTTGGGGCAGAGGAATTATTATATGTTGTTGTTTGCCGCATAAGGTTTGGTCCTTGAAGCCGTAGCCATTTGTACAGGCGGCTGATGCGACCGGGCGCATCGAGCTTACGTGCACGCCAGTTACCGAGGCACCTTTAACGCGCGCAGTGCATGCACATCTTTGAATTCAATTGGAACCACTCCACGTCCCATCACCACTACTGCACGCATTGAGAGACGAACAGCCAGGCTACTACTACACTATAAGATCACCCGGGCACGCCATCGTCTTCTCTGGACAGCCACTCTTCCTCTCTTCCCAAAACGTGCCAAGAAGACCATGGCTGACAAGAAAACGCCGCCGCCAAGCCCGCCGAAGGATGTTAAGGGAAAGCCTCCCCGACTGGACTCCCCCCCGGACAAGGATTGGGCTCTCCGGAAGATGGCGTGCGATGTATTTGACAATACATCGTGCTCCATGCGTCGCCTTGGGCTTGGTCCCCTTCCAAAGCATACCGCAATGGGGACCACGGCCACTACGTCCTCGGCATGACGCACTAACTGGTCGCCTCGACGTCATCTGGGACACACTGGCGATTAAGCTCGGCGTCGCCGGCCGCGACAACCTGGTGGCGGCGATGTCCAGGAAAATGGGCTTCTCGTCTTCGCCGCGGCAGGTTCCCCTGCCCTGCCAGGAGCCCGAGAACGAGGAGGAGGAGGAGGAGGAGGAGGAGGAGGAGGAGGAGGAGGAGGAGGAGGAGGAGGAGGAGGAGGAGGAGGAGGAGAAGTTGGTTGAGGTGGAAGAGGAGTAGTTATTTTTCTTTTTGTTAGTTGTGTTGTTTTTCTTTCCTTGTTTGTAGTTTGTGTTTTTCTTTTTTCTTGTTTATAATATATCGTCTTAAGGTAATGAACTTTATTTTGCTGTTCATTGGTGCGCAAAAATAAATATAATGTCGTTGTTCTAACGATAAACTAGTGGACTATTTATCTCTTCTATTTTTTAGAATGGAATATATTTCCACTTCCAACTCTACTGAGCTGGAGATTCAGAAAGTGACTACCATCTAGTTCATCTGACAGCACCAGGGAGAACCTTCCCCCTCACCCTGTGCCAACTCTCTATGTTGAAACCCAACACAGATCCAACATAATGAGCAATCAAACACCAAAGTATGTAGTAAATCACAAAATACGCTAGAACACTTTTTGGAGAATCAACTTTAGCCCAGATCAAATGCTCGTGGGCGTCATTGCAAAAGGGTGAAGACAAAAAAGACTTGATTAGGATGGCTTGCAAAGACATACTAGAAGTCATGGTCATCAAAGTTTTTGCCCGATTTGGATTGAGTCTTAGTTATAGACTTCTATATTAAGAAAATGTATCGGGTGTTTCACTTTCACTAGTGTGTCGGGTTGAGTCTTTTGTTGTTTATCTTCACAACTTGATGTATCAGTGTGGGTGTACTCTGTACTGAGGAAAAGATCGGTTTAATTATTTCCATTATCTAAAAAAACTTTAGCCAAGATTAACAAAGCGCCATACACTGAGCACCGTCCTCACTCTCGTCGTGCATGTTTGACATGAAGAATGTCCCCTCGAGGGTTTGAGGATAGAATACCAATTAGGAACAGCACACTACATACGCGGTTCATCAAATTAATCGCATGCCCTGCACGGTACAATATAATTTCCAACCGTGTTGTAGTTGTCCTTTTGAAGAAACGGCAGCCGTAGGTGCTAGCCACTATTGTTCAGATTTTAGGAACAAATGAGCACACTTGTGAAAACACATACGCCACATCCGATCCTCAATGTCAAGAAACTCAACAAGGGGAGCAACGTCTCTCCACGACGTTCCACCTGGAGTTGCACACACGGCTCTTGCCTCACGCCGGCCACGTATCCTGATCCAACCGTACAATTTCAAATAAAGGAGGTCTAGAAGATTGGTGGAAAAATAATACGTATAAGAAAAAAGGGAAGAAAGAGGATGGCGCGTGTTTCGATACATGAACCGTGAGACTGCTTACTTCCATCTTCATTGGCCAGTTCCTGATTCCGTTGATCTCTCCAGCATGCATTCACACTAGCTACTCTCTGGTGGCTGGACCTAGGGTATCCCGTGGCCCACCCGACATACCCAGTGGGTGGGCCTCTGAGAAATGTTGTTGTTGTATGTGGTGTTCGGTTGAGACAATGCAACTTGTGGTCATAACAATAAGAATTAAAAAATAGAAAGAGTATATCAGATTCAAAAATCTTCATTACTTTCTGTACTCGGGGCTCGGGCCCGTCAAACACGGAAACTCCTCCGCTCATATCGTAACTGCATCAGTTATATATCCATGCCCGTTTTCAATTAAAATCCAAATGAAAGGTGTAGACGAAGGTTTGAAAAAGAGAGAAGTTGCGCCGCGCGGCCGTAGACGGTAACCGTAGGGATGACAAGGAGAGAGGACCCAATGGCGGGGACTCAGGTGTACAACATGACGTTCGAGGAAAATGTTATCACTACCACCGTGATGTCCTCCGTCGAGGCTGTGGAGGACTGGCTCGACGAGGTCCTCTCCCTCCACCGTCGGCGCCTTCACAAGCTCGTCGTCGGGCTCGACGTCGAGTGGCGCCCCAGCTACTGCGCCAACCAGAACCTCGTCGCTATTCTGCAGCTCTGCGTCGGCCTCCGCTGCCTCATCTTCTAGGTCATCCACGCTGACCACTTCCCCGACGAGCTAGAAGATTTCCTTGGCAATTCTGACTACCGCTTCATCGGCGTGACGCTGACAGACTTTTGAAGGACTGGCAGCTGAAGGTGCCAAAAACAGTGGACCTGGCCAAGCTCGCAACAAAGGAGATGGATCGCACGAGGCTCTGCGCGCGGGGCTGAAGGACATCGCTAGTGCCGTGATGGGCGCCGACATGGAGAAGCCTTACCGGGTGAGGACGAGCAACTGGGATGCGTACAATCTCTCCAGCGAGCAGATTAGCCATGCGTTCATCGACGCCTTCGTCTCCTTCCAGGTCAGCCACAAGCTGCTCTCCGGCAACTACTGATCTAAACACCGAGTTTGAGTATTGGCTACCGTCAATCATCCAGGAATGAAATTCATAGGTGCAGCACTCAAGTTCTAGCTTTTCTACTTGTGCGTCCAATCTATCATAAAATTATTTTTTCTTGAGAAAACACTATATCTTGCTTTTAAAAACATGCTTGTTATTTCACATGCATCGAGGTCTTTCACATGCATGCTACACCCCAAACATGATCAACGAGCCTCAAACATGATGATCTCTCAACAAAAAGAGAAAACACATAACGTCATCAAACATGATTGAGGTCTTTCACATGGATGTTAGACGTACATATGCATGCTACGCCCCAAACATGTATTCCAAGAATAGAATATTTCCTACCATGTATATATATTTCTATATTTATCATATTCTCTACCATGCATGTGTATGCTCTCAACCTATATGGCAGTTTATCTACCACACTAATGAAGAATATTATCCTGTCATCAATAGAGATAACAAATTTGACACAAGGATGTTCCCTTGACGGTATTATGATAGAATGTGGACTACCATAATCTAATAAGCACACACCTGTCACAATGTACGTGGTTAATCAAATTAATCGATCGCATGCTGCAATTACGTACCGCTATACTCGTCCTTTGAAGAAACGACGATCTTATGCACTAGCCGCTACGTGTTCTGATTTTAGGAACAAATGAACACACTTGTGAAAACATGTACGCCACATCCAATCCTCAACGTCATCACATTAACATGTTCCTAAATAAGGGGGCACAAAAATCCTCAACACGTGATCAAACATGCTTGATCGCAAGTCTCTTTCACATGCATTATATTCATGTGCACCATCGTATATGATCACGACAATTATCATCGGTTTGATATGGACTATCGATCAGCAATGGTCAGAACCCTCAAAAAAATATATGGACTCTCGGTCGATTACCGCGCGGTTCACACTTCAACCTTCTGCACCTCGTTGAAATCATTCGCACAAAATGTTACGAACACCGCGGGACGGACCTCCAAAGTATGCCAGGTGGGCCATTGCATATCCTAGGCCCTTGGCGTGTCAAATTAAAAAACGGCCGATGGGACGTGTTGAGACGTTTCGAGAGGAGGCAAACCATGGTTTGGAGTAACTCCATCCATTCAAAAGAACAGTAATCGAGGCATCTGATCATCTCCACTCGCACGCTTAACGATGACCCACTATAAAGGCACACCGTTCTCTTCTTCTCTGCCGCACATCTCGATCGATTTTAGCCTCCAAAATTCTCGTCTCGCTTCTCTGCCGCACCACCGTCGACCACCTCTCTCTTTTTGTTCGCACATCCGTCGCCGCACAAATGGGTAGCCCTGCACCGAAGCGCTGCAGGTCATCGACGTCCTTCGAACCTCCTTCTCTATTTCCATCGTCGCTAATGCCGGTGGAACTAGAGGTGGCACCGGCACCTCGTCCACCCCCGTCTCTGCCCGCGGCGCCCGCACCTCCTCCACCCCCATCCCTAACCGCGGCGCCCGCACCTCTTCCGTCCGACTATTGTGAAATTGTCCGCCTCATCGAGAAACGCATCGACAAACTCGACGACAAGCTTAAGGAGGTCACCAGCAACCTGTTCACCGCCGACGTGCAAGCAAAATCGCTCGACAAAATGGCACAGGATTTATTAGACAATACATCTCACTCTTGTCGCCGACTCTGACTTGGGATCCTTCCCCACCACACAAGCATGGACTCCGTTGGCTACTACATCTTCGGGTTAGGTTTTGTAGCCGCTCGTCTCGACTGCCTCTACGAGACGATCGGTTAGGAGGCTGGGGTGGAGTTTCGCGAGCAACTGGTGAACACTGTCGGCCGGAAGTTCTATCTGGTGTTCGAGGATGCTCCACCGGTGGTTGCGGCGGAGGCAGAGGCGCCGCCGGCGGATGCGGAGGCGACGGCGGAGGAGGTGGACAAGTCCTCCTCCGAGTAGAGTAGGATTAGTAGTAGTTTTTTTCTTTTGTTTTCTATGTGTTTTTTTCTTGTTTGTAACATATGTGTTGTTTTTATGTTAATGAAAAATATCTTTTATGTTCATGAACAATGTGTCCTATAGTACATGCATTAACCAAAAAACTCCTCCTTTTATCGAAAAACATTGCAGATGGAAAATTAACACATTAGTAATATTATAACTAATAATATTAAATGCATTAGGACGTATGTAACAGTATTATAATTCAATAATTTACGAAAATAAAAAGCTAGACTTTGTAATTGTACATCGCATTCGGGTGATACAAATACTAATTAATTTTATTTCTTTTCTCTTTACCAACTGTCATCATGCCCCCCCCCCCCCCCCCCCCGCCTGGCCAGGATTGGAGATATAGGATCATGCAGTCCATCCAACCAAACGTTACTTTGGATGATCCAATACATAGATAAATGGATGATCCTATATCTCCAATCCAACTTCAACGTCAAACCAAACGCAATTGATGACTGAGCACTTTGTCACATGTCACTAGAATGTATGCACAAATACACGGCCTCAACACCGGGTTTAGGGTGCATCGTGGACTAACCACATGACCCGGCCAAACACTCATGTAATTAGCATACACCTACAATAGCAACTACCTGGCTGCATCCTTCGCGTACCAATGACAACGCCGACCAACTTATACTTCTTGGACTATGTACAAAGAATTTTCCTTGTCTATGAGCCAATAAACAAGCTCTTCTGATGCGATAACTAATAATCAGCACATGTTCAACGAGCCTCAAACTATATATATATATATATATATATATATATATATATATATATATGTATGTATGTATGTATGTATGTATGACGATATTTTAACAAAAGGAGAAAACACGTAATGTTGTCATCAAACATGATCACGAGCTTTGTGTGTGTGTGTGTGTGTGTGTGTGTGTGTGTGTGTGTGTGTGTTTGTGTGTGTGTGTGTGTGTGTGTGTGTGTGTTAATGAATGAATGTGTGGTGTGTTCATCGTGTTCCTTAGGAATGACAATTCATAAGCTCATAAGGAAAGATTTGATTATTTTTTGGACAATTCATAAGGAGGAGGAGAAGGATTTCTGTTTTCTTTTGATGTTTCACTTTTCTTGTGTCTTGTACTTTTTTCTTGTGTTTTGTGACGATCGTTCAACTATATATGACGATGTTTCAACAAAAAAGAGAAAACACGTAATGTCATGAAACATGATCGAGGTCTTTTGCGTGACAAACTGAAAACAACGGGAACATTGCATATACCTTGGGCCGGTAGGCTCTTTGCGTGTAAAACTTAAAAACTAGAACTGAAAAACTGAAACACTGCTGGATGGACCTACAAGGTATCCCAAGTGGGCCATTTCATACCCTGGACCCTTTGCGTGTCAAATTAAAAAATTTCCTGTGAAGCTGAGATGGGATGCGTCGAGCCGTTGTGATAACCTAGAGGAGGCAAACCATGAATTGGATTAAATCCGACCCCACCCACTGGTTCGAAAGCGCAGTTTTCAAAGCGTCCGATCAGCTCCACTCGCGCGCTTAGACGTCGACCCGCTATAAAGACACACCCGTCCTCTTGCATTTCCGCCGCACTACTACATCAATCGTAGCCTCCAAACTTCTCTTTCTTCTCCGCCACACCATTGCCGACCACCTCTCACTCTTTCTCCGTACCTCCGTCACTACACAAATGGGTAGCCCCACACTGAAGCGCTCTAGGCCGTCGACGTCCTCCAAACCCCGTTCTTCTCCGTTTCCGTCGCAGCCAATGCCGGTGGAACTGGAGGCGGAGCCCACACCTCCTCATCCTGTTTGGGTTCAGGAGACTGTCCGCCTCGTCGAACACCGCTTCGATGAACTCGATCGGCGCCTGAAGGAGGCCACCGAGCACTTTTCTGCCACCGTCGGGCGTGCAAAAAAAACTCGACAAATTGGTGCAGGATGTATTTTCCGATTCATCTCGCTCGTGTGATCGTCTGGTTCTTGGGGAACTTCCCGTTTACACCAGCATGGACACCGATGGCCACAACTGCTTCCGGTTAGGGTTTGTGGCCGGTCGTCTCAACTTCCTCAACGAGACGATCCGGGAGGTGGCTGGGATGGAGGGCCGCAAGCATCTTTTGTAGACCGTCGCCCAGAAGCTTCGATGTCAATTGCCAGTGGAGGCGGCAGCGCAGGAGGCGGCGGCGGTAGCGACGGAGAGGAGAAGGCGGTGGCAGCAGAGCAGAAGGTGGAGGAGATCTCCTCCGACTCTGAGTAGAGTAGTATTTGTATTTTTTCTTTTTCTTGTTATCTATGTGCTTTCGTAGTTCTTGTTTGTAATATATGTGTTGTTTTTATGTTAATGAAAAATTTCTTTTCTGTTCATGAACAATGCGTCCTATGTAGTATCAAAAAACAACTCCTTTATGAAAAAGGAGAGACATAACTATTGTTCAATGTCTAGCCAAGAATTCATTTTGTTGCTACAATCAATGACTTTTGGTTTAAACTCCATTGAGATCGTGGTTGAGGCAGCGTTTCTCCTCTTTCGTGCTCTTTCATTCGAGTTTTTCATTTGTAGTCAGCGCATGTGAAAATGTATTTTTAGTAGTAGTATATACTACATGTTATCATTTCATTGTGATTAATGTTACAGAATGCTGATTGTTTGCCATCATCCTTTCGTGGACTTGGGTGTTCTTTATTTGCATATCATTTGCATTAGCACATATACATTTGGCGATTCATATTTTTCTTCATATTTTTTTGGAATGTCCCACTAGCTAGCAAATGGCTTCTTTTAGATTTTGAGGTCCATGCATAGCAACAAAGATGAATTAAGAAGGGAGCAAGTTGTCCAAAGAAGTCTACCCCTCTAGCTACACGCACCATGTGCAGGAATCGATGCGACATGATATGTATTAATCACGATTGCATGCGTGCACAAGGGCACCACTAGCATCAAATTCTCCGCGCCCATGAAATTTTTTTTGTTCTTCTTGGCACGCCAAAATTGAGATTTCGACAATTCAGTTTTCACTCCCTGCGCCTCGAATTTCAGTCCCGCCTATTGTAACCTTATTTCAGCCACGACGAGTATAAATGGAAACACTGGCCTCCATTCCTGACACACCGCTGCCCGCCCTTCCCGTGATCTCGCAGTACTCCAAATGTGTTGTCTCTCTGTCCTGTGTTCCATACTTGTATTCCTAAGAAATTCTTGTGTTTTCGTTTCCCATGGTTTTTACAACTTTTTCCCGATGGATCTCGTAGTGACGCATCGAAGCTCTTGGTGGTGTTGACTCCTAGGTACAACGCCGGACGACCAAGTTTGACGGGTTGTACCAAACCTCTTCGTTGACGACACCTCCCTGCGACATCGCATCACGAACTCCAGTTTTGTGCTAGGTAAGTTCTACACGATCCATGCCGTCTTTTTATAGAGCAATATTGGCTTGGTTCTACATGATCCTTGCAGATTTGTGCTAGTTAAGTTCTACACGGTCCATCCTGATATACGAAGATTAAATAAATTAACAAAGAAGAAATGTGGTCTTCTGTTTCACGAATTTTTTTTATTCTGACGTTATCAGTGTTATTTGGAATGAATACTTACAATGCTCTTTACATAGCAACAAGACATCAAACTGTGACGTCATCTACAAGCATTCATGGTGGCCAACAAGCACCTGGTATAACTATAAAGTATTTACTATCAAAATTAAAAAAATAGAAAACATTAAATCCATTGCATGCTTTGAAGAGAATATTGCAGCACATGATGTTCAGGAACCCCGAGGTTTTTCACTTCGTGGTACTACGATGCATGAACCAACAACAGGTATAGATATACAACCAAAAATACTCATTCCGCCCAAGCATAACTTTACTTTTGGAGCTTAAAAAATCTCCCACTCCAACTCTATCGGTAGCTTCCAACTACCCATATCGTATCACATTACTTCCTGCCTCTCTACCGTGCCATTTGTTTTGGCAGAGCGTGTTAGTTTTTTACTCTTTTGGCATTGAATTTGGAGCATTTTGAGAGACTATGTTCTGTCCTTTAGATGTATTGATGATGCGTGTTTCATGGTCATTTGCATTCTTTCCTAGGCTCTACTAATTTTTTTAGCATGCCTTGCGATTCTGCTTTCTTAGTCTTTATAGTTAACAGTTTACCTGCCTGTGTGATGGCGTAATTTTTTGATGCCTCCACGTTGTTCTCTCTCGCCGACGGCCACTCCGGCCGGAACCGGCGTCCATGCCCTGCTGCTTGTCACTTAAGTTTCCTCCCCGACGCGTCTCCCTCGACCATCGCCACGTCCCATCCTTCGCGTGCCATGATGACCCCGCCGCTCACAAATTCCTGGCCATTACTCGCCCTGCCACCAATCCTCCTTGAGAGTTGCTCCTGGTGATCTCGACCAAACTAAACCCTCGCTTTGTTAAGCGTCGCAAGTTCGGGCTATGCAGTATTGCACCTGCAGTAGCCCCCACTGACAAGTGGACCTGATGTCTCATGGGCCCACATGTCAGTGGCGGCTACTGCAGGTGCAGTACTGCAGAGGATTTCAATCATGCAAGCTGCCTACCTTATCTGTCTTGCATTCACCACCTTCTACCGCTGGAGTTGATTACCTGCCCTGCAACTAATAATTCTCTTCGAGACGCGCTCCTGCTGATGTCAGTCAGACTGAACTGGCGAACCCTATCTTTGTTTAGTCTAGCGTTGCCACCTGCATGCCAGCCCCCTCTCAGTCTTGCCTGCTTCACTGCTGGACTGGAAATCCTCTGCAGTACTACGAGTGCAGTACCGCCACTGACTTGTGTACCTGATTGCTCATTTTAGAGTATAACCAGCAACAAAGAAGTCAACAATGTACTCCCCCGGAAAAAATAGTTGTCGTTCAGGCAGTCCTAACTACTTCATTTTTAATTCATTTGTTGGTCTGATACGACAATTAATATAAACCAGGAGGGAGTAATACAGAACAAAATGCTACAGGGACGCAATCCTCCCAAGCTCGTATTTGCCGCACTCGTCCTGAAGATGGTACAAGCATCGAACTTTTCTTCTTTTCACACTATTTGTACATGATACTAAATATGGTTAGGCGGTAATTTGCTTTAATCGTTTACCATTTGAATCAATGTAATAGAAGGAAAGATGTTTGGAAGAAGTGTGGCTAAAGTACTTAACGTTTCCAGAATACGCTATGCATCCCAAGTTAGTAGAACGGAGCATGTGAAGCTACCAATTCAGTTCTCCACTAGGTTGGGTGCTGTGGTTGGTATTAACCAGCGACACTTTGTCGATGATGTGGTGATGTTTACAAAAATACATGCATCCCTCATTGGTGCAAGGAAGTGGGAAGAGGTTGGCCATAGTAACAAGAGAGATATAGTACAAGACATTCTGGTTAGTGTTGTCACACCCCCACACAAGTATTTTTTTCTTGAAATCTCCATCTTGTACGTGTACAACAACTTGTTATACAATGTACAGGATTCCTGATCATGGAGGATGCACCAGAGAGCACAAGAAAAATTTTGAAAATTGCTGGTGAGTGCTACAAGGGGTGGCGCTCGACTTCGCATGCCACCTATAAGAGTTATTCTATTGATGAAGAACATATACAAAACAAGCCTGCTGACGTAACGGTGCCCGAGTGGTTGCACGTAATAGAATATTTTGGGTCTAAGCGATTAAAGGTCAGCTAACTTTTTAATAGCTTCGCATCATACAAAAACTATTTGATTTACATTCATTCGTGGAATTAATTCTTAAAATTATTACAGTCAATAAGCAGGATCAATTCTCAAAATCGAAGAAGACAAAAGGCGAGTCACTTGCTTGGCTCCAAATCCTACGCCCAACTTAGTTATTTAGAAGGTATGAAAAATAAATCACGCTTTTACTTTGCGCTGCAAACAATATGTATACTAACATGTTAAATTTTACCTGTATTTTATGTAGCAAGACCCAGAGACTGGAGAAGAAGCCGATGGCATACAACTGTTTGAGGCAAGCCATTTGTTGAAGAATGGTGACTGGGCAAACAAACAGGCAGAAGCTATACATGTGAGTAACACTTCAAACAATCCCTAATTAAATAAGTTTTTGCAATTTACCTATGAATTTTCTTTTCGTATATAGATCCATGCACGTGCCCAAGTGGACGACATGGAAGCTGAGCAGGGATGCCCAATTCGAAATGAGGAGAGAAACCACATCTTCCAGCATCGTTATAGATCCTTAATCGGTTGTGCAGGATCACAGGTTCGGGAGCATGGTTGTGTGGCTAACCCAACTAGTCCTGAACTTGAACGTATGCATATCCAGATGTCTGAACACCTCAACGACCAATTTTGAAACTTAGAAGAAAGAAATGCAGACCTCAATCACATAGTGCAGTAGTTGGAAGGAAGAAATGATAGCTTAACCACTCCGATGGATTACATAAACCAGAAGAATGAAGAGTTAAACCTACAAGTCTAGAACTTAGAAGGTCAGCTAGCAGCTGATCGTGAACTGAGAACTTGGGAAATGGAGGACATGCACCTCTCAATGAGGGCTAAAATGTGCAAAATGATGGAGACCACTCCACAAAAGGTCCCACAAAAGAACCGCCGAAAGCCACCTGCCCAAAGAATTAGTCCTGGTCAGTTTAGGCAAACTTACATCCAAACACGTCACGAGCGTAATACTTGAGTGTTGTTATGCGTGTTGCAATATCAATTGCTGGATGTTTATTGTTAAACTCGTGATTCTGTTGCTACTAAGTTTCAATCCTGGTGCATTAGGATTCTAGTGCCGCTAATTATAAATCGTGGCATTACGAATTTCTTGTCACGAATGATAAATTGTTGCAATAGGAAGCTATTGCCACAAATTAAAAAATGTTGCAGTATAAACATTTGGCCACGACTCAAAAATTTTTGCACTAGACTGCTACTGCCATCATGTAGAAAATGTTGCATTACAACACTATTGCCACAGATGAGAAAATGTTGCATTACACAAATCATTAAACGTTGCATTACAACCTGAAAGCGCATCTAAGCATCCCTTGTGGCTTTTGGTGAATTTATGACAAGCAAATGAGATCCTAACTAAATTCTTGAGATGAGCGCAGGTCTTTGATGAAATTATGAAGTAACCTCAAAAAGAAAGGAGAGTGATGAATCTAGTTGAAAAGGGCTCAAGAGATGAATTGATTAATCTTTGTGTAAAAGCCCCCTTTTCGGAAGAACAAAAACGCACAAATGCGAACTTAAAAATTTTGAAAATGGACATGGAAATCCAAACTCACATGAACCATATGAGTTAACCCATGTTCACTAAAAATAGGAACTTGTTAAATTTTACATATAGAACATGGTTGCTAATGTATTTGGAACTTAAGGGGTAAAATCCTTAATTTCCATGTATTCACATTTTCAATGAAAAATTAAAGGAGAAAAGAAAACAAAATAGAGAGAAAGAAAAAAGAATTATTCCAACCCTAAAATGGGACATCCAAAAATATTCAAATCTCAGGCCGTAAATTTTTCCATGACCTTCTAATATTTCAAATAGACTCTCGGTAAAGTTTCAAAATTTATGAAGCACGTTTCCCATTTATTGGACACGTACTAAGAGTTTAATCAACGTCGACTTCAAATTTAAACTTTGTGCTCAACCTTGTCCAAATCAACTCCAAATTTTTCCTGAGGTCCCTTATGGTTCAAAAAGGTTAACTTCAAAGTTTCAGGATTTTTGAACCTAATCTACTATTTATTTCCTTGAGTCAAGTATCACCACTTGAATTCAAATTCAAACCTGAGTTCAAATTCAACTTGCTCAGTTTTGAAATCTGATTGCACCGTAAAATTCTCCACATTTTATTTAGTCACTGGGCCAAAGTTGACTATTTTTGAAGCATGTTTGCTAGCCCTATTTGAATTTTGGAAATAAGAGTGAGGGAGGTGGGTCCCACAGGTGGTCCCCACCAGTCAGGTCGGCACCTCCTCCCCTGCCTCCACGCAGGCGCGCTGCATGTGCCACGGAGACAGAGACATCGGTCCTTATCTTCTTCCTCCTGACACTCCTCCGGTCTTTTCCTCCCACGCACGCCGTCCGCTCATCCGTCCCGGCGACGCCGCCAGCGGCTCCGTCGCCCCACCTCCTTGCTGCCCGCTGCAGCACTAGCCGCGCCGCGAACGCTTCTTCGCCTCCCCGATGCGCCCTGCTCCCGCCTGCGCCGCCGCCGGTTGCCTCCGGTGCCGTCCCTGCGCACAGCGCCCACACGACGCCCTAGCACCGCCCGCCTCTGGGCAGTCTCTGCGCCCGGCTCCACCGCCCCCACGGCCGCCTACGGCGTTGGACGATGCCGCGTGGGTCACATCGCTGCGCCCGCACGCCCCTCCACCTCCCGACCGCCTGCAGCCCCGTCGCCGCACCTCCCTGGCGCTGCTTCGCCGCCGGCCCGCGTGCCTCGCTTGCCGCCGCCCTGCTCCCGTGCAGCACCTCAGCCGCGCTTGCGAGCGCTGTTCCAGCATGTGTGCCATGGCCATGGCCGCTCCAAGCCGCCGCTCGCCATGGTCCTTGCAGCTCGCTGCAGCATCTCGCCATGCCCACGCCGGCCGTGCGCTCCCATGTTCGCACCATTAATTGCTGCCTCACCCACTGAGACACAGTGCCTCACCACCTCTGTGCCACTAGCAAGCCCGTGCGCGTGTTCATGTTGATTTGACTTGTGCAGTTCTGATGTGATTGTCTTCATGGCGTCATCGCGGTGTTCTAAGCAGTGACCATGTCCTAACATCAAGGCAATTGATTGGTGTGATGAAGGATATGCAGGAACACGTCGTTGACACCCCAGCATCAACAACTGGTCCAAGGTTAGCTCTTATTTTGCACGAGTGATTGGATCAGTGACTGCAGTCAATCTGTTCGATGAAATGCTTACAAGGAAAGAACCAACTTCGTTGATGTTCAGAGCTGGTCTTGATGCAGGGGTATGGTGATGTGGCAACTCGACAAGCCCAAGTGCCAAGATACCCTTTGAACGGTGATGAAGCGACGGAAATCAAATACACACCCAAGATGTTCGGCAAAATGCCTACAAGGTGAGCCTTGCCCTGAAATACCTTGCTTGACGTCACCGACGTCCGTTCGTCATGATCGCTAAGGTTACTCATGTGTTGTCAAGTCGTACGTCCAGTTTCTGCATTGATATCATCCCTATAGGAGTCCCCTAGTTGACCTTCTTTGGCTTTTGGATCGCGTTGGCTTGTCCGTGCGTGCTCGTGATTCTCCACCATGAGCCGCGTCGATGTCGTTGACCACAAGACGTTGTCATGACATTCCGAACCATCATCGTGCCCTGGCATCGAGATGAAGGATGCCTGTAACGTACATGATGCTAGAACACAACCACGACACAACCATCGACGGTCGTTTAGCCAAATTAGGGTTTAGTCGAGGCGAGACTCGTCGAGTCCTGGGTGTAGCCAGGGTGCTCGATGAAATGCCTTCTAGGTGAAACCAAGTGGTTCTGTGATCACCGATGACCTGAGGTAGAGGTATGCAAGAACGTTGCGACCAACAAGGAGAACTAGACCAAGGGGAACCTTGGATAAGAGTTCCTTGCTTGTGTCGAGGATATTCCGTAGCCGATCACAGGATTGGTTAACTAGGTGTGTCATTTCATCGACGACAGGTTCGTCGAGTCGCTTGCCGACGATCGAGTCGACATCACTAACCTTAAGACTCACAAGGTGGTGTTCGAGATTCCGCTCACCCCATTAACGAGTCCGGGTTGTTGTGGACGTCGCTAAGACGATCTTCTTGAGATGGCAAAGCATGTCTTCACGGAAAGGTCTCGCATCATGTTTAAGTCCCGAGAGCTTACCGAGCTCACCTGGACAGGCTTGCGGGAGACACTACATTAGTGTCGTCGTGTAAGCACCTGAACGATGCTTGCGACGTTAGTCGTAGCGACTGGTTTACCTAAAAGTCATTTGAACGTTGTCTTGGTACACATGCTAGGTTAACAGTTCTTGTAATGACTTCTTAAGTCCAAGCCATGTTGATCTCAATTCAGTCCCAAGTGTCGTTAGGTTCCATCATGGTTCATCCTAAGTCTGGACCCTACGACAGCACTGCTCACTTAACTAGGTTTACTCCTTTATGAGTTAAGTCAAGTTCAGTGGTCGATTGCTAAATCGCGACCTTCGTCTTGTACACCACTCATACTCAAGCTTTCGATGCTACTTGACTCTTAGATCATCCTTACACTACCAGTCCAACACTTCCACACCATTCAGCTGTATCGTCCTTGAGTGGCATAGCGTCGAGTGTCGAGTGCCAAGTTGCAATGTGTGCTTACATTGCACCTTTCAATTCACATCTTGATACTACTATGACCACTTGACTCCATCCTTTGTTCATCCACACAACAGAGGCATATCTATCCTTCCTAGTCGAACTCCTCATTCTTAGAGTTTACACAACCCCGTGGTGTCTATTCTTAAATTACTTAATTACTTAAATACTTATATGCATATCATGTCGATAGGAACGTGTTGATAGGTGATCGACAAGAAACTTCGCTTGGAGGAGAAGGCCAAGGTGTTTCACTGAGGTTCCATGGCAGGTTCTCCGGAGGAAGACCAAGCCCTAACAATTGACATTTATTCAAGTCGCAAACTAAGGCAAGCCCCAGTTCGCATTTAAGTCGTTTATAAAATTTTGCTTTACCACTATGATGAGTAATATATGAATTGTGCATTAAGATTAGGATGATTGATACTCCACTTGCATGGCCAAAAATCCCAGGGATTGATTGGAACGAGTTACAATTTGACCTGTAGTAACTTCTTTGCTAATGCATAGGAAATCTGGTAGAAGTCGAGTAGTTGGAATCTACTCGCAAGAGATGTAGAACATATCTCACAGGATTGGTTAGATAGAAAATGGATTAATATAATGAAGTTGAGACCGGGCAGGGAATGGATAGGAAGCAGCAAGAATTGAGTCTCGGTTGCATAGCCCCGCCTGTGTCGATTAAGGCCCGCTTTGTGTGCGGCCCCGCTGAACAAGCTTGACTTGTACCGGTAACATAACGGACATATGGAATCCAATAAACTGACGTAGCTTGGTCACTTGGGTGTCGAGGCATACCGTTTTGTTTTATAGGTGTGGATTGAGGGCAGCAAGGTGTAAATCCGCTGGTGGGCACGTCAGAGTATGCCCGACGCACGGACCTCCTGCTCGTGACGGATCGACCGGTTCAGCATTTGAGTGTCTCGCGAAAGGTTGCCATATACGACTAGTACTAAAGTGCTACGTAGGTACTGTGCGAAGTACTCGCTGGCATTTTCGAAAGTGCGTATGTGTCGTGTTGTCTGGGTGTGTCCTGATTGCAATCATTGTCCCTCGCAGTAATAGAGTACCACTTGTTCACTGTGTCGTGACGTAGTAAATACTAAAGAAGCCAGAAAATCATATTGTATTGAATTATAATTACTTTGCAACCTTGCATGATTTAGAGATAGTACAATTAAAAGTGTACAGTTTCCCCATACTTTAGCTGTATTAGAATTATGTGCTCTGGGCATGTCATATCATCGGTAAAGCGTTTCTTGTTTGATTGTGGAGCCCATGATGTGCCGTGCCCGGAGAATGTCATTTGCTACATAAAACATAATTATAAGGATCCAATTGTAGGCGAGTCATTTACGCTTCACCTCACCTATATTTTAGTGTTCCCCTTGCATATGTCTAGTGAGACGGGTTAGTCTTGCTGAGCCTTATACTCACGTTTGCGCTTTAACGATTTTTTGCAGGTATTAGTTTTATTTCTGCTGTTCAGGTTGTACATGAGACTCGAGGTGTCGAGATAAATCTCATGTGAACTACACCGCTGCTGAATGTTCTTCTTGTTGCTAGTGAGAATCGTCCTAGGGCATGGACGTCTTCTCTCCTGCTTAGTTAGGTGAGATTATGAGTATGGATTTTCCGTTGCGTGTGTACTTCTGTTGTACACTCCTTTGTAAACTCTTCTTATTATGAAATGAAAACTTTATATGTTTTGTATCCTTTTCATGTGTGCTGTTAGGTGCTGCATCGCACGACACCGCCCAATGAGATCCTCGGATGTGCGGACCCCGGTCCCCACAGACATTGTATCAGAGCTTCATTGGGAATAGCACGCTCGAAAAGAGCCTATTTCGAAAACTCCAAAGTAGTCGAGTGAGGATTAGCTATATGCCCATTAAGAACTATTACTAGTATAAGTTAAAAAGGTGGTGAACTAACTTGTTATATTATTTCTGTAACGACGCTCCGTCTTCAAGGTAAGAGGTAAGGTACGCCACCGAGAGCGGATCAATCTCGGTAAGCTCTGCATACGAGATGTGGTATGTAATATTTCTGTGGCTTGGCCCGGAAAGTCAATATGAGTCTCTGAAACATTCCATGTTTCTGAGAACATATGACACGCGGTACCCCAGCGTGACACAAAATTAGTGGGAGCCCCCGTCGGATGGTGTATAACCCGATAGTATGCATCTCTAGAACCATTCATGTTCTATGGGATCATGCGAAACACGTATGCCCGAGCGTGTATAAGTCGGTTCGTACGGGAGTCTTTGCTGTACAGACGTATTTACAGCCATGTACCTCGAGACATGACCTCGCTCGAGGGCGACTCACACCAGAGTTGAATGCATTTACTTTCATATATATTATTGTGACTGCCTGTCGTGTTTCCCCGTGCCGCCCTTGAGGTGTGAAGGTGTGAAAGGGGATTGTTTGTCTTCTGCAGGTACACTAACTCCGGTGGCGACCCGTGTAACAAGCGTTTGTGAGTGATCGATATTAGAACCACCTATAGACGTATCCGGATATACCGGGTTAGACTTTTCTTTTGGTAAGGCACGTAGTACCGTCAGTATCCCACTTGATACTTTGAACATCCCCCACGAAAGAAATGGCTTCATATTCATATTTAGTTCCAAGTATCAGTTGCTGATATCTTATGGACAAGGTAAAATGTTTCTCTTCAAGAGTAGGTGAACCAAAGTCTTTTGATCCTGGCGAGAGTTTAGCTCGACTTCGCCGGAGTAAGATTTTGGTTAAGCATGAAGATCCATAGTGATATGCTATGGATAAGAAGGTCGTCAAGTCTCTTTTAAGATTCCAAATAGTTCCAAAGAAAATTATTAGTTGTGAATTAAGTTCTAGCCATCGGACTTGAGTTTTGAGCTAAGTTTCAAAATTTGAGTTTGTTCCCAAATTCTTGTGTTTCGAAGCCGGCGAGTTCTGTTTTCGAACAGAATTGACCTGAATTTTAAATTCCATATCTCTTCAACCTGAAGGGCTATGAATGCAATTGGATACTTTTTAGAAATCTTTTGAAGTCTTCTATAAGTTTTCTAATGACCCCCAAGCCAAAGGACCATTGTAAGATGGTGAAAATCCTCTCCAACTAACTCAACTGATGTTTTGAAACTGTGTAAGACAACATCTGAATTTTTGCCATAACTTGGTGTAGAAAGCTCTTCTATTCCATTATGATACATTTCTGGAAAGGGGAAGAGCTATTCTACAACTTTGTTATTCAGTGATACCTCAAATTTAGTTTATAACTAATTAGAAAACAGAGTTGAAGATAGTACATGTATATAGGTGCTACCTGAAACATTCAGAAAAATTCTGAACTTTGAACGGCCATAACTCTTAAACTAGAAATGCAACCTATGCATGTTTATACATGTATGGAAACCTTAAATAGTTCTCTGTCAACTTCCTATTCAACACAAAGGCTAAAACTCGCAATAACATGGGCTAAATCGAAGTATCGTTTAAGGTGTCGTGACATTTCCGAATCTGGCAGATTTGGATTTAGTTGTTGTTTAGACCCTGGATTTGAGTAGGATCATCAATTGGCTTCGGGATTTACCTTTCTGGAATCCTGAGAATGTATGCAACCAGTTTGCTATGTGTTATTTTTGCAAATATTGATATCTGTATATCTGAAAATTGTGGACAAAATCAGCCTTAAACAAAGGAGGTGCTGTCCAAATTTTCAGAAACACTGTCAACTTGCAAATGCCATATCTTCTCAACCAGAAGTTCTACGAGGGCAATTAAGTACTCCTTAGAAATTTTTGGAAGTACTTTACAAATTCTCTATTCAGCTGAAGACCAAAATCCTTTTCTATGTGGGTGAAATTTGGATAATCGCAGAGACTGTCCAGGCACACCGCAAACTGGACAGCAATCTGTACACCTCTGAATTTGACCCATAACTAGCAGATTTTGAATCCAATGGTGTCGCGCGAGTAACCGTTGGAAAGTTTAGTGAGTCAGCTACAATTTTTACAATTGGCTCCAGACCTGAATCGGTCATCTACCTATTCCAAATCAAGTTTGAATGCAGAGTGGTCAATCTGAACTGAATTCAAATTCTGAATGCTGAATTTTTTCCCAACTTCAAAAATTCATATCTTTTAAACAAGGACAGATATGAATACAAGTAAGTACATTCTGGAAAACTTATTACATTGGATACAACTTTATCAATAATAATATTTCCAGATTTCCATCAGAACAGCCTGAAAACTTTAGATCGAAAGTGCTACTTTTTAAGCAGGTTCTGCTGAAAGTGCTGAAAAATCTGCTGACTTTAAAATCGCATAACTTGCAAACCAGAGATGATCTAGAGGAAAACCAATACTTTTTGGAAATTTCTTGAAGTGTAATTTAACTTTGTTATTCACCTCGAGATCTGATTTTTCCATTAACTGGATCAAAATCGAGTTTGCATTCAGAATGGTCGTTTGTCACCATAGCCTGGCCAGTTTGAACCTATTGGTTTTTGTTAGGCATGTGGCTCTCGAGTTTAACTAGAGGAGTTTCATAACATACCAGGTGTTGTGATTCAACAATAATTACCATTAGAGTTGAGTATTAAACTCAATCAAATCTCTTTGGCTCGATTGCTCATGATTAGTGTTTTAATTAGGTAACCGTGCACCTCACACTTTAAGGGTGTATTGAGCATGTGTTGCACTTCCACTAGTCAACGGCCCTCCCCGTAAGGATCGTTTGGGGTAAATTTCTCACTTACCTAGCTTAAACCTTAAGGGGAAAGGAGTGCACCTAGTAATCAAAGTGATACGTTCACCTAGGTGTCATACCAAGGTACATCGACACCGAACCAACGTGCTGGAAGCAATGCTCAAGTAAGTAGGACCGAGTACAACATTGACTCATTGGATCAATGAGAAGCTTAATTAACGGATCTTCTCGAACCCCGTTTCTTGGGGAACTCGATCATCGAGTTAAAGAAGTCAGTTGATTCTTCACGTTAAACCACTCCTTTGCTTCAGTCTCTGAGACGAGAAGCCATAGGTGAGTAGTAGGAGCTGGAAATTCTTTAGCAAGAACGTGGATCACTAACCAAGGTCGTGCCTAGCCCAGTACCTTGTCAACCACTGAGTGTAACCTACGGAAGTGATTAGAACCTTACTCTTCAAAGGTTACTCTCTTTGCAACTTCTGAAGGGAACCCTACCGCACCTTTTAAAGGTTATACGTACTACCTTAGGAATCCTACGTGATGAAAACCTGACCCTTTGTTAAGGAATCACAACTACCTGTAGGCTGTGATTAACAAGCTTCAGGGAACTTCACATCAACAAGAAGTTCAATCGTTTTGTTCCATTATGTACACTTTGTTGCCTTGAGATGAACCTCATCCTCCCTTGCTAATGTTCTTACCTTGAAATTCTTGAATTTGGTCAAGACGTGAAAGTGACATTCGTCGTTCGACACTTTTAATGACCAAGTCACTTAATCCTTCTGTATCTAGGGTACTTCTGTTTGTGTCTGAGTTGTCTTACCTATTTTTGCTCAAAGCATAATACTGAATGCACCATACCTTGCATAGTTATCCGCGGAGTTGCACTGTGTCTGCATAACACCATTCGGTTTGTGATGCATGATGAAACATAATTACTAATAAGTTTTGAGCAAGAATATGTGACCCCATTCAGATAGTTAAGTAGTGCCTAACATTTTAGAGTTGTGATCAATTTTATCGTTCACAACGCCTTCGACTGGTTTCATTATCTTGAGTGGCACAAGGGACAACTTGTGACTAAAACACTGTTGAGTCCTTGTCCTTGACTTGTTGAAACTCAAATCAGCTTGAGTACTGACAACTGATTGTTTCTAGCTGCGAGGAGTTTCTTATTGACTTCTCGACCTCGCTAGAACCTTAAAATATTTCTATTCGCGAGGTTATTTTTTATTACCAAACTTTGGTACTCTTTGACTTGTACTGCCTGATGGCATTGCTTCGGCTACAAAACCAAAGCAGAAAAGTCTTCATAAGAGAAACATCCAGAGTTAAGGACGCTTAACTATCATAGAACTCTAAGTACCTCCTCAATGAAGAAGGTTACTTCATTTTGACGGAAAGAAGAAGACCTCAACACCTCAACATAACTTTTTAAGACCCAAGTTTTACGATGTGATATTTTCATGTCGAGCCTCCTGCCAAGGTTATTAACCTAAAGACTGTAATCACTTGAAGCAAACTTTTGAATTTCTTAAGATGCCTGAAGATAATCACTATTTCGTAGAACCCAAGTCTTTAAGGGCATTGCCATTTTCCTTAGTCAATGACCCTCTTTTACGGATCGTCCCCTCATCGTTCCTGTTATTCTACTTGCTAGAATCTCGGGACGAGATTCCTTTAAGGGGGAAGGATTGTAAAAGCTCGCCTTTAGGAAGAACAAAAACGCACAAATGCGAACTTAAAAATTCTGAAAATGGACTTGGAAATCCAAACTCACATGAACCATATGAGTTAACCCATGTTCACTAAAAATAGGAACTTGTTAAAATTTTACATATAGAACATGGTTGCTAATGTATTTGGAACTTAAGGGGTAAAATCCTTAATTTCCAAGTATTCACATTTTCAATGAAAAGTTAAAGGAGAAAAGAAAACAAAATAGAGAGAAAGAAAAAGGAATTATTCCAACCCTAAAATGGGACATCCAAAAATATTCAAATCTCAGGCCGTAAATTTGTCCATGACCTTCTAATATTTCTAATAGACTCTCGGTAAAGTTTCAAAAATTTTGAAGCACGTTTCCCATTTATTGGACACGTACTAAGAGTTTAATCAACGTCGACTTCAAATTTAAACTTTGTGCTCAACCTTGTCCAAATCAACTCCAAATTTTTCCTGAGGTCCCTTATGGTTCAAAAAGGTTAACTTCAAAGTTTCAGGATTTTTGAACCTAATCTACTATTTGTTTCCTTGAGTCAAGTATCACCACTTGAATTCAAATTCAAACCTGAGTTCAAATTCAACTTGCTCAGTTTTGAAATCTGATTGCACCATAAAATTCTCCACATTTTATTTAGTCACTGGGCCAAAGTTGACTATTTTTGAAGCATGTTTGCTAGCCCTATTTGAATTTTGGAAAGAAGAGTGAGGGAGGTGGGTCCCATAGGTGGTCCCCACCAGTCAGGTCGGCACCTCCTCCCCTGCCTCCACGCAGGCGCGCTGCATGTGCCATGGAGACAGAGACATCGGTCCTTATCTTCTTCCTCCCGACACTCCTCCGGTCTTTTCCTCCCACACACGCCACCCGCTCATCCGTCCCGGCAACGCCGCCAGCGGCTCCGCCGCCCCACCTCCTTGCTGCCAGCTGCAGCACCAGCCGCGCCGCGCCCGCTTCTTCGGTCGCCTCTGGTGTCGTCCCTGTGCCGCCGTCGGTCGCCTCCGGTGCCGTCCCTACGCCCAGCGCCCGCACGATGCCCTAGCACCGTCCGCCTCCGGGCCGTCTCCGTGCCCAGCTCCCTCTGTGCCTTGGAGCTCCACCGCCCCCACAGCCTTCTATGGCGTTGGCCGACACCGCGCGGGTCACATCGCCGCGCCCGCACGCCCCTCCACCTCCCGGGCGCCTGCAGCCCCGTCGTTGCACCTCCCTGGCGCCGCTTCGCCGCCGGCCCGCGTGCCTCCCTTGCCGCCGCCCTGCTCCCTGCAGCAACTCAGTCGCGCTTGCGAGCGCCATTCCAGCCCGTGTGCCATGGCCATGGCCGCTCCAAGCCGCTGCTCGCCGTGGTCCTTGCAGCTCACTGCAGCATCTCGCCACGCCCACGCCGGCCGTGCGCTCCCATGTTCGCACCATTGCTGCCTTACCCACTGAGACATCGTGCCTCACCACCTCTTCGCCACCGGCAAGCCCGTGCGCGTGTTCATGTTGATTTGACTTGTGCAGTTCCGATGCGATCGTCTTCATGGCGTCATTGCGGTGTTCTAAGCAGTGACCGTGTCCTAACGTCAAGGCAATTGATTGGTGTGATGAAGGATATGCAGGAACACATCATTGACACCCCAGCATCGACAACTGGTCCAAGGTTAGCTCTTATTTTGCAAGAGTTATTGGATCAGTGACTGCAGTCAACCTGTTCGATGAAATGCTTACAAGGAAAGAACCAACTTCGTTGATGTTCAGACCTGGTCTTGATGCAGGGATATGGTGATGTGGCAACTCGACAAGCCCAAGTGCCAAGATACCCTTTAAATGATGATGAAGCGACGGAAATCAAATACACACCCAAGATGTTCGGCGAAATGCCTACAAGGTGAGCCTTGCCCTGAAATACGTTGCTTGACATCACCGACGTCCGTTCGTCGTGATCGCTAAGGATACTCATGTGTCGTCAAGTCGTACATCCAGTTTCCGCATTGATATCATCCCTATAGGAGTCCCCTAGTTGACCTTCTTTGGCTTTTGGATTGCGTTGGCTTGTCCGTGCGTGCTCGTGATGCTCCACCATGAGCCGCGTTGACGTCGTTGACCACATGACGTTGTCGTGACATTCCGAACCATCATCGTGCCCTGGCATCGAGATGAAGGATGCTTGTAACGTACATGATGCTGGAACACAACCACACACAACAGTCAACGGTCATTTAGCCAAATTAGGGTTTAGTAGAGGCGAGACTCGTCGAGTCCTGGGTATAGCCAGGGTGCTCGATGAAATTCCTTCTAGGTCAAACCAAGTGGTTCGGTGATCACCGATGACCTGGGGTAGAGGTATGCAAGAACGTTGCGACCAACAAGGAGAACTAGACCAAGGAGAACCTTGGATAAGAGTTCCTTGGTTGTGTCGAGGATGTTCTGTAGCCGATCACAGGATTTGTTAACTAGGTGTGCCGTTTCATCGACGACAGGTTCATCGAGTCGCTTGCCGATGATCGAGTCGACATCACTAACCTTAAGACTCACAAGGTGGTGTTCAAGATTCCGCTCACCCCATTGACGAGTCCGGGTTGTTGTGGACGTCGCTAAGATGATCTTCTCGAGATGGCAAAGCATGCCTTCACGGCAAGGCCTCGCATCATGTTTAAGTCCCGAGAGCTTACCGAGCTCACCTGGACAGGCTTGCGGGAGACACTACATAAGTGTCGTCGTGTAAGCACCTGAACGATGCTTGCGACGTTAGTCGTAGCGACTAGTTTACCTAAAAGTCATTTGAACATTGTTTTGGTACTCATGCTAGGTTAACAGTGCTTGTAATGACTTCTTATGTCCAAGCCATGTTGATCTCAATTCAGTCCCAAGTGTCGTTAGGTTCCATCATGGTTCATCCTAAGTCAGGACCCTACGATAGCACTGCTCACTTAACTAGGTTTACTCTATTATGAGTTAAGTCAAGTTCAGTGGTCGATTGCTAAATCATGACCTTCGTCTTGTACACCACTCATACTCAAGCTTTCGATGCTACTTGACACTTAGGTCATCCTTACACTACCAGTCCAACACTTCCACACCATTCAGCTGTATCGTCCTTGAGTGGCATAGCATCGAGTGTTGAGTGCCAAGTTCCAATGTGTGCTTACATTGCACCTTACAATTCACATCTCGATACTACTATGACCACTTGACTCCATCCTTTGTTCATCCACACAATAGAGGCATATTTGTCCTTCCTAGTCGAACTCCTCATTCTTAGAGTTTACACAACCCCGTGGAGTCTATTCTTAAATTACATAATTACTTAATCACTTATATGCATATCATGTCGATAGGAACGTGCTGATAGGTGATCGACAAGAAACTTCGCTTGGAGGAGAAGTCCAAGGTGTTTTCACTGAGGTTCAATGGCAGGTTCTCCGGAGGAAGACCAAGCCCTAACAATTGACATTTATTCGATTCGCAAACTAAGGCAAGCCCCAGTTTGCATTTGAGTCATTTATAAAATTTTACTTTACCACTTTGATGAGTAATATATGAATTGTGCATTAAGTTTAGGATGATTGATACTCCACTTGCATGGCCAAAAATCCCAGGGATTGATTGGAACGAGTTACAATTTGACCTGTAGTAACTGCTTTGCTAATGCATAGGAAATCTGGTAGAAGTCGAGTAGTTGGAATCTACTCACGAGAGATGTAGAACATATCTCACAGGATTGGTTAGATAGAAAATAGATTAATATAATGAAGTTGAGACCGGGCAGGATATGGATAGGAAGCGGCGAGAATTGAGTCTCGGTCGCATAGCCCTGCCTGTGTCGATTAAGGCCCACTTCGTGTGCGGCCCCGCTGAACAAGCTTGACTTGTACCGGCAACATAATGGACATATGGAATCCAATAAACTGACGTAGCTTGGTCACTTGGGTGTCGAGGCATACCGTTCCATTTTATAGGTGTGGGTTGAGGGCAGCAAGGTGTAAATCCGCTGGTGGGAACGTCAGAGTAAGCCCCACGCAGGGACCTCCTGCTCATGACGGATCGACCGGTTCGGCATTTGAGTGTCTCGTGAAAGGTTGCCATATACGACTAGTACTGAAGTGCTACGTAGGTACTGTGCGAAGTACTCGCTGGCATTTCCAAAAGTGCGTATGTGTCGTGTTGTCCGGGTGTGTCCTGATTGCAATCACTGTCCCTCGCAGTAATAGAGTACCACTTGTTCACTGTGTCGTGACGTAGTAAATACTAAAGAAGCCAGAAAATCATATTGTATTGAATTATAATTATTTTGCAACCTTGCATGATTTAGAGATAGTACAATTAAAAGTGTACAATTTCCCCATACATTAGCTGTAATAGCATTATGTGCTCTGTGCATGTCATATCATCGGTAAAGCGTTTCTTGTTTGATTGTGGAGCCCATGATGTGCCGTGCTCGGAGAATGTCATTTGCTACATAAAACCTGATTATAAGGATCCACTTGTAGGTGATTCATTTACGCTTCACCTCACCTATGTTTTAGTGTTCCCCTTGCATATGTCTAGTGAGACGGGTTAGTCTTGTTGAGCCTTATGCTCACGTTTGCGCTTTAACGATTTTTTGCAGGTATTAGTTTTATTTATGCTGTTCAGGTTGTACATGGGACTCGAGGTGTCGAGATAAATCTCAAGTGATCCACGCCGCTGCTGAATGTTCTTCTTGTTGCTAGTGAGAATCATCCTAGGGCATGGACGTCTTCTCTCCTGCTTAGTTAGGTGAGATTATGAGTATGGATTTTCCGCTGCGTGTGTACTTCTATTGTACACTCTTTTGTAAACTCTTCTTATTATGAACTGAAAACTTTATATGTTTTGGTATCCTTTTTGTGTGTGCTGTTAGGTGCCGCATCGCATGACACCACCCAATGAGATCCTCGGATGTGCGGACCCCGGTCCCTACACTTTGTGTATGAAGTGTGTTAGAGAAACACACCCCAAGAGCTCAAGCAAAAGAAAACACTCTCATGGCACAAATTCTCACAAGACCGGACTAGTCCGATATGCTCACTGTCCAGGATCGGACAAGTCCCCCCAGTGCGGACTTGTCGGCAACGGACTAGTCCGATAAAGTCCGGACTAGTCCGATATTCCTTCTGATCAAATTCGGACAAGTACAATATTCCACGAACTAGTCTGAAATCCCCACTTACCAACATCGGACAAGTCCCTCCAGATTTCAAACATGTCCTTAGCCCCTAAAATTTTCATGACACTAGACTAGTCTTATAATATCCGGACTAGTTCGATAACCTCTCTGACTAAAATCAGACATGTCCTTAAAGTGCAGACTTGTCATCAATTTAGCAAGTTCACCACACCGGACTAGTTCGAAATGTGTCGGACTTGTCCGAAAATCTCCAGAGACAAAAAAGGACTAGTTTGCCCAAGGGCAGACAAGTCTGATAATTTAGAAGACTTAGGGTTTCCCAAATGCCGCACACCAGACATCACGGACCCTAACGGTAACCTTTGGAAACCCTAATATAAATAGAGGTGCACGGCCCAATTAGGATCTCTCTCGACCCCATGCGCCGTCACACCCTCCAAGAGCCAAGAAAACAAGTCTCTCCACACAATCCAATGCAAAAAAGATCAAATCCTTGAGGATTAACGTTAGATCAAAGGAGAGACACGGTTCTTCATGTTTTGAGCTCTTGGGTTTGATTTTCTCGCACACTCCTGTTCTTTATTGCATATAATTCAAGTGTGTTGGTGGTGTATTCAGTTGTAAATCTTGGGGAGCCCTCAACTTGTGAGAAGGCCCCTTGAACTTGGTGATTTGCCCTTTGTGATTAGTGGAAGAGAATCAGCATCCGTGGCAATTGGACGAGGGTAGGGTTGGTGAAGACCCGGTCCTTTTGTGGGCTCCTCAACGTGGATGTAGGTTGCCTTTGTGGGAACCGAACCACGAGATAAAAATCTTGTGTCTTCACTTTGTGCTTATTGTTCATTGCATCTAGGGTTTAGTTGATCTTAATCAAATTACGTCAAAACTTGAAACTAAGGTTACCTTGTGCTATCTTCAGTATAATTGAAGCAACATACTCTAGTTACATCTTAATTTATGGTGTGTAGAGTACTTGGATCGTGATCATCGATCAAAATTGATCGATCTAGTCCGCAAGCACTGGACTAGTCCGATTTTTTGGTATTTGATCAAGTTGCTGAGTGTTGCAGGTTCCGACTAAAATGCAAAAAGTCCTATTCACCCCCCTCTAGGCCACATTCAATTGGTATCACAGCCAGACTCTTCAAAAGGAGACTAATCGCTCGAAGAGAAAATGTCGTACATGAAGGATGTGCACAAGAGCCTCAACCAAGAGAAGGTTGAAGATGTAAAGGCTCTAAAATTGGAGAAGCTCCTCGACGCCATTCAGGATTTCGAGGATGATGATGAGGAGATGCTTGAACTCAAGGCGCTCCTAAGGAAGAAAGCTCTCTCCAAAGGAAAGATGAAGATCGAAGATCAAAAGAAGAAGAAGGGGAGTAGTCACACCGACTACTCCCGATATCCTTTTAATTATGATCACTTGAATTCTAACAACAACCACAACTTGTCAATACCTCTAGGAAAAGCCCCACACATTGATGGCAATGATTACTCAATGTGGAGGCAAAATAAGAAAATGCATTTAATCTCACTTAACCCCATCTTGTGGCATATAGTGTGTACAGGAATAGATATTTCGGACGACGATGAAGAGCTCACACCAAGTCAAGAGCAAGCAATTCGTCGAAATGCCCAAGCTGCAGCGGTCATCACATCTTCATTGAGCAGAGATGAGTTCACCAAAGTGGATGGACTCGAGATTGCAAAAGAGATATGCGACACACTTCAAACTGCACATGAAGGCAATCGTCTGGTGCGAGAATCTAAAATCGAAATGACCGAAGGCGAATTGGGAAGATTCGCCATAGAAGAAGATGAGTCACCGCAAGAAATGTATAACAGGTTGAATACTCTCAACAACAAGGTTCGAGCATATGGAAGCAAGAAATGGAACGATCACAAGGTGGTGAAGCTCATTCTTAGAGCTTTTATTCCTCGCAATGTTACCTTGTGCTCGATGATTAGAGAAAGCCCCGGGTACAAGAAAATGATCCCAGACGAATTGCTTGGGAAGATCATCAATTTCGAGATGATGGAGATGCAAGCAAAACAGTCAACGAAATTGCCGACCTTACCTCAGCAAAGAAGAAGGGGGTCGCTTTGATGTCCACTTGCATGCCCTTGTCAAAAGAAGCTCGAGAGACTCAAGAAGAAGACAGTAATAATGAGAGCAGCGACATAGATGAAGAAGACATGATCCTCTTCATGAAGAAATTCAAAAGGATGATGAAAAGAAGACAAGGGGGTGAACAAAATGAAGGAAAATACAAAGATAAATCAAGACCAAAGTTGAGGCGGACATGCTATAACTGTGGTGAATATGACCACTTTATAGTTGATTACCCCTATGAAGAATACAAGAACCTCAACCCAAGAAAACCTTCAAGAAGAAAAAGCTAGTTGGACAAGCGCATCTAGGAAAGGAGTGAGACTCAAATGATGAGTCCTCATCCGAAGAGGAAGTGGAGATGGCTAGCATAGACATCAAGAAGACAACGAAGAAATCCACCCTCTTCCCAACTATTGGCGCCAGGAAGAACAATGACACATGTCTCATGGCGAAGGAAGGTAAAAGAAAGGTAACATCTAAATCTTCCTCCTCGCATTCTTAATCTAGAGATAGTGATGTTAATAGTGATAATGAAGATATGATTGTTGGCCTACATAAGAAAACTGCCGCAACAAATGAAATTCTTAATGGATAAACTTATTGATAAGGAGGAGCTTGTTGATCGCCAAGAAGATATGAACATCCTTCAACAGGAGGAGTATCTTAAGATCAAAAAGCTCCTTCAACATGAAAAGGAGCGAAGAAAGTCACTAGAACTTGAGTTAACTTCAAGCAAGGAAGCTTGCTTGAAGTTAATTGACTCAAATGTAATCATCAAGGATGAACTTGCTAACTTGACAAAAGTTAACAAGATATTTGAAGTACAAGTTGAGTCACTCAAGCAAAGTGACCCTTCATCCTCTTCAAGTTCACCTTCTCAACACTTAAAATCTGAAACTACTACAACTTGTACATGTGCTAAAATTGAAACTAACTTCAAGGATAAGTCGAACTTGGCAAAGGACAAGCATCCTTCCCGTAGTGGCATATTTGACAAGGAGAAGATGAAGTATGCACGCATTGCATACTTGACCACAAGACCTCCTAATGTCAAACATGGCATTAGGTATTCTTATGGTGAAAAGAAAAATGCTAGAAACCATAAGAATAACAAGAAGCGCATTGCCTTTATCAAGGGAATCTTCCCTCAAGCTAGAAAGGCTAATAATGTTGACAAGTCCAAACATGCTAATTCATATGAGCAACAACTTTTGTTTAGAACCTTTGATGCATCTTATGTTCTTATGAGAAGCAAATTTGGTAAAGTGTATGCCAAATATGTTGGGCCATGCCATGGGAACACCAAGTCCCATGTGTGGGTGCCCAAATCACTTGTAACTAACCTCAAAGGACCAAAGCAAGCTTGGGTACCTAAAACAAAGGCGTAATTTGTTTTTGCAGGCCTACTCCTCCGGTGGAGCAAAATGGGTGCTAGACAATGGATGCACCAACCACATGACTGCAGAAAGAAGGATGTTTGTTGAGTATGAAGAAAATGAAGATCCAAGCGAGGGCATCTATTTTTGATACAATAGTCAATGAAGGGTGCTCGGTACCGGAAAAATTGCAATATCATCTCAACACATGCTTTCTCATGTTTTGCATTTCGACTCCTTAGATTATAACCTTCTGTCCATATCTCAATTATGTGACAAGGATTATAATTGCTTGTTTGATGGTGTGAACTTCTCTAGAAGGAGTGATGACTTGGTTGCATACAAGGGTGTGTTGAAGGGAAAGATTTATCTTGTTGACTTCAACAATGATAAAGCCAAACTTGACACATTTTTTATTGCAAATACCAACATGGGTTGGCTGTGGAATAGACAGCTAGCACATGTTGATATGACGAATCTTCAAAAACTCCTTAAGGGCGATCACATACAAGGCTTGAAGGATGTTGTTTTTGAGAAAGACAGGCCTTGTAGCGCGTGCCAAGCCAGAAAGCAAGTAGGAGCACCCCATCCCATGAAGAACATCATGACAATGACAAGACCAGTCGAGCTATTTCACATCGACCTATTTGGTCCAATTGCTTACATAAGCATCGGCGATAATAAATAAGGTTTAGTAATTGTTGATGACTTTTCGCACTTCACGTGGGTTTTCTTTTTACATGATAAGACAAAAACTCAAGGAACCCTTAAGAAGTTCTTCAAGCATGTCCAAAATGAGTTCTCATTGAAGATTAAGAACATACGAAGCGATAATGGCACGGAGTTCAAGAACACCCAAGTTGAGGAGTACCTAGATGAAAAAGGGATAAAGCAAGAATTTTCAGCACCGTTTTCCCCACAACAAAATAGAGTAGCGGAAAGGAAGAATTGAACCCTCATAGAGATGGCAAGGACAATGCTTGATGAGTACAAGACTTCGGATCAGCTTTGGGCGGAAGTGGTTAACACCGCTTGTCACACCATAAACCAACTTTATCTTCATCGACTTCTCAAGAAAACATCATATGAGCTTGAAAGTGCATCTAGGATCCCCGTGGGTTTTGGATGATTGATTATGACAATTAAGTGACTAATGAGCTCAGTGATCTTAAGCACAGGTGTCGACTCAAGTGGAAGCACAATCCCTCAAAAAAAGGAAAAGGATGAAAACAGCGATGTCAACTCGAAAAGGAGAAACTATGGTTTTAGTGTGTCGAGTTTAGACTAGCCAAATATGTGTGAGGGTGTGTGTGTAAAGTGCATTGAGATCAAGTTGGGAGCTCAAAGCGGTTTAGAACTCAAACCTAATTGAGAGAAGATAGTTGGAAGCAATTTGGCAGGGGTGGCCGAACTAATCCGCTCCTGGCCGGCCAAGTCCGTTTTTAGCCGGACCAGAAGGGTCTAACTGAGTTCGGACTAGTCCGTAGTGGGATGGACTAGTCCAGGTAGTCATGTAGTGGTTTTTGGAGACTAAGTCCCAAAACCACGGACTTGTCCATTTTGGTCCGGACCAAGAGGTCCTGACTGGGATCAGACTAGTCCGCCCTGGGGGCCGGACTAGTCCGTGTTTGAGAGAAGTCGGTGCTTCAGCGACTAAGTCTGAGTAGACCAGACTAGTCCGCCCTGGGGGCCGAACTAGTCTGTGGTCTTCAGACTAGTCCGTTTTCACACGAAACAAAATGTTCTGTGTGAGATCGGACTAGTCCGGTTGTGACCGGACTAGTCCATTTTGAAGTGACAGTTTGAATTTGAAGTTTGGTGGGTAGTGTGACGATTGCCGCGCAGTGCGACAGTTGTCAGGGACGTCAGTGGTCCCCTAGGCCGGACTAGTCTGGGCTGTAGGCCGGACTAGTCCACCCATCTGCTGAAGTCAGCAGTATGGGCTGGGAACCTCTATAAATAGAGGACCCCTTGGTTCATTTGAACTGAACTCTTGAGCAAGTTGAAACCCTAGCGCCGCCACAACAACCTTGAGCCTCCAAAAAGCCTCCTTCTTGCCTACATTCCCTCTAAAACTAATTCTTTGTGTGGATTAGGGTTTGGCGAGGTGAAGAAGAGGAAGAACACCGCTCTTTGGCTCGCGGTTTGATCTCTTGCACTTTGTGAATCTTTGTGATTTGTGGCTTGAGTTAATCTTTGTGATTTGTAATTGTATTTGTGGTGGGAGCCTTAGATTGTGAGAAGCCCCAACGAATCTTGTATTCACCCTTTGTGATAGTGGAGAACCAAGTTAGGCCCATGTGGTAAACTTGGTGAGGGAAGGGTTGTTGAACACGGTCCTTCGTGGACTCCTCAACGGGGACGTAGATTCCTTCGTGGGATCGAACCTTGGGATAAAATCCTTGTGTCCCTTGTGTACTTCGCTTTCATTTATTGCACATTGCTTCTAGGGTTAGCTCTACCGTTTTGCTTATCACTCTTGTCTCATTGTGATCCTTAGCTTCATACTTGCCATATAACTTGTTAAGGTTCACTAAGTCATTCTAACATACTTTGCATAACAAGAATCGAATTAAAACTTGTTAGAAACACCTTTTTAGGCTTTCCCTGTAGGAGGACCGGACTAGTCCGCCCTTGGACCGTACTAGTCCACCCCTTGAGTACTAATCTCGTTTTATTAAGTCATTTCAGGTCGATTAGCCTATTCACCCCCCTCTAGGCAACTTTCAATTGGTATCAGAGCAGGTCTCTCCCAAAAGAGTCTAACAACTCGGAGAGAAGATGGCCAGAGTGGGGTACGAAGAAGTCTCAACCGGTGAGGTCCAAGCAACCCCAAAAGAGATTCTCTTCTATCAAGACAAATCAACGGATGATGAAGAAATTCGCCAGCTCAAGGCGAAACTTCGAGAGAAGTTGAAGATTCCCAAGGTTGACACCTCAACATCCACATCTGGTGGCACAATCAACTATAACCAACAAGGCTACAACTATGAACGCCTTGTCTCCAACAACCACTACCTTTCCATCCCATTGGGGAAGCCTCCCCAATTCGATGGAACCGACTACGGGATGTGGAAGCACAACATGAAGATCCATCTTGTGTCACTCAACCCCTCACTATGGCAAATTGTGTTGACTAGGGTGCACATCCCGAAGAATGAAGAAGATATCACTCCGGAGCAAGCCGTGCTCCTACACCGCAATGCCCAAGCGGCCGGAGTGATCATCTTATCTCTCTCAAGAGATGAGTTCAACCGAGTGGATGGACTTGAGGTGGCCAAGGATATTTGGGACACCCTCAAGACGGCTCATGAAGGCAACTGAGTCGTGAAAGAAGCAAATATTGAGCTCATTGAAGGAGAGCTCGGGAGGTTTGCCATTATGGATGGTGAATCTCCTCAAGAGATGTACAACCGCCTAAAGCTACTCATCAACAAGAGTAGATCTTATGGCTGTACCAAGTGGACGGACCACGAGGTGGTGAAGAGGATGATTCGGACATTCATGCCTAGAAACGTCTCTCTTTGCTCCATGATCCG
This sequence comes from Tuctoria greenei, assembly GCA_036927565.1. Classification (NCBI taxonomy): domain Eukaryota; kingdom Viridiplantae; phylum Streptophyta; class Magnoliopsida; order Poales; family Poaceae; genus Tuctoria; species Tuctoria greenei. Next base: position 79,265,820 of record JAYESD010000009.1, on the reverse strand, counting down.
AGAAAGCCCGGGGTTTGCCAAAATGACCCCGGAGGAGGTCCTTGGAAGGATCATCAACCACGATATCATGGAGAAGGAGGCACTCTCCTACAATGAACTCCAAAGGTTCACTGCCTCAAAGATGAAGGATGTTGCACTCAAAGCGACATCCTCCTCAAAGGAGCAAAATGAAGATGATGAGGAGAGACTTGAAACCAATGAGGAAGAGGCCCTCTTCATAAACAACTTCAAGAGGATGATGAGGAGAAGAAAAGGAGGATACAAGCATGAAAGCAAGGGCAAAGAGAAAGCAAGGTCTAAAACCAAGAGAGCTTGCTACAATTGTGGTGAATACGGGCACTTCATTGTAGATTGCCACATGAAGAGAGCAAGAAGAAGAAGGAGGGCAAGCCGCAAGAGAAGAAGTTCTATAAGAAGAAGAGGCCCTCCGGTCATGCTCATTTGGGCAAGAAATGGGACTCTAACGATGAGTCCTCCTCTTCCGAAGACGATGAGAAGACGGCAACCATTGCCATCGGGAGGAGTTCCAAGGGAAGCAACCTCTTCCCCAATCTCTACGACCACAGCCAACTTGCCTCATGGCAAAACAAGGAAGAAGAAAGGTTACCTCTAACTCATCCTCTTCCATATCCTCTCATGATAATTTTGATAGTGCTAGTGAAAACGAGTACATTCTTAAAGATATAAGTAAGAGCACATTGCGAATAATGAAATTGCTCTCGGGTGAGATTTTTGAGAAGGAGGTGCTCATAGATAGGCAAGAGGACATGCTTATCCAAGAAAAGGAAAGATGTAAAGAGCTCATTGAGCTCCTTGAGCTTGAGAGAGGGAAGAGCAAGGCATTGGAGCATGAACTTGCTCTAAGCAAGAAAACATGCTCAAGTCTTGAGGACACAACCATTGAGCTCAATGACGAACTTGGCAACTTGGCAAAAGTTAACAAGATCCTTGAGACTCAAGTTGAGTCCCTCAAGACCAATCTAGCCTCTTCCTCCATAAGCTCATCCTCCTCAAAGGTTGCATCCGAAGCAATCTCTACTTGCAAATGCTCTAACTTGATCCTTAAATTAAAGGATGAGCTTATGTTGACTCAAGGCAAACAAGCACCTAAGGGTGGCATCTTTGACAAAGAGAAGGTGGCGTATGCACGAAGTGCATACACCAACACAAGACCTCCCAATGTCAAGGATGGTCTTGGTTATACTAGAGGTGGAAAGCAAAATGCCAAAACCTCCAAGTATGGCAAAGACTTGATTGTCTTTGTCAAAGGAAGCTCATCCCCAACTAAAATGGGGAAGAATACTTCAACTAGCACTAACATGCCTAAATCTGAACCGCATCCTCTATTTCATGATTTTGATGCATCATATGTTTTGATGAGGAACAAGTATGGCAAAGTATATGCTAGATATGTTGGGCCACTCCGCAAGAGCCCCAATCCTTGCGTGTGGGTGCCCAAATGCCTCACCACTAACGTCAAAGGACCCAACTCCGCTTGCGTACCTAAAACGAAGGCATAATCCTGTTTTGTAGGTGTACTCCTCTGGTGGATCCAAATGGGTGCTCGATAGAGGGTGCACAAACCCCATGACCGGAGAGAGGAAGATGTTCGAGGAGTATGAGGAACATGATGATTCAAATGAAGGGATCCTCTTTGGGGACAATAGCCGAGGGAAAATACTTGGCTCCGGTAAAATTGTCATCTCTCCCCAACATACTCTTTCTCGTGTTTTACATATTGATTCTCTAGAGTATAACCTCTTGTCCATATCACAACTATGTGACAAGGGTTATAGTTGTGTTTTCACTAATGAGGGTGTGAGCGTCATTAGAAGAAGTGATAACTCAATCGCTTTTAAGGGTGTACTCAAGGGAAAGCTTTATCTTGTGGATTTTGCCTCGGATAAAGCTCAACTTGACACATGCTTAATGGCAAAAACCAACATGGGATGGATTTGGCATAGAAGGCTAGCCCATGTTGGGATGAGGAACTTACAAAAGCTTATGAAGGGCGAGCACATCTATGGTTTGAAGAATGTTGTCTTTGAAAAGGACATGCCATGTAGTGCTTGCCAAGCGGGGAAGCAAGTGGGAGCTCAACACCCCTCCAAGAACATCATGACGACAGCAAGACTGTTGGAGCTTCTACATATGGACCTTTTCGGGCCAATAACCTACATTAGCATCGGCGATAACAAATATGGTCTTGTTATTGTTGACGATTTTTCTCGTTTCACTTGGGTGTTCTTCTTGCATGATAAGGGTGAAACTCACGGTGTCCCGAAGAGGATCTGGAGGAGAGCTCAAAATGAGTTCTCCTCAAGAATCAAAGATATAAGAAGCGACAACGGCACCGAGTTCAAGAACACTCAAGTGGAAGAATTCTTGGATGAGGAGGGCATCGAGCATGAATTTTCAGCTCCATACTCCCCTCAACAAAATGGGGTGGCGGAACGGAAGAATAGGACACTCATCGAGATGTCAAGGACAATGCTTGATGAGTACAAGACATCGGATCGGTTTTGGAAAGAGGCAGTTAACACCGCTTGCCACGCCGTCAACCGATTATACCTCCACCGCCTCCTAAAGAAGACTCCCTATGAGCTTCTAGTTGGTAAGAAACCCAATGTCTCTTACATTCGTGTTTTTGGGAGCAAGTGCTATATTCTCAACAAGAAGCCTAGGACCTCGAAGTTTGCTTCAAAGACCGATGAAGGTTTCTTGCTTGGTTATGACTCAAACACCCACGCCTACCGTGTCTTCAACAAATCCTCCGGAATTGTTGAAATAGCACGCGACGTGGTGTTTGATGAAATTAATGGCTCCCAAGTGGAGCAAGTTGATCAAAGTGTGCTAGATCAAGAAGACTCTCCACAAGAAGCTCTTAGGAGGATGGCACTTGGAGATGTTCGACCACAAGAACAACCTCAAAGCTCAAGTGACCAACCACATGATGATGCAAGTCACCCCCCACATGAACAAGTTGAAGATGGACAAGTTGCACCTCCAAACAATCAAGAAGACGGAAGTCAAGGGGGAGGCATTCATCAAGGGGGAGATCAAGAAGAAGAAGAAGAAGAAGATGATGACTCGAGAGCTCAACCTCCACATCCTCATGTGCATTAAAGTGTTCAACGGGATCACCCCGTTGACAACATCCTAGGAGACATTACAAAAGGGGTAATCACTCATTCTCGTGTTGCAAATTTTTGTGAACATTACTCCTTTGTCTCTTCTTTGGAGCCCCATAAGGTTGAAGATGCATTGAGAGACCCGGATTGGGTGGTGGCCATGCAAGAGGAGCTTAACAACTTTGAAAGAAACAAAGTTTGGGAGCTTGTCAAGCGTCCACAAGCAAATGTTGTAGGAACAAAGTGGGTGTTCCGCAACAAGCAAGATGATCATAGCGTGGGGACAAGGAACAAGGCACGACTTGTGGCCAAGGGGTACTCACAAGTCGAAGGTTTGGATTTTGAAGAAACCTTTGCTCCCGTAGCTAGGCTAGAGTCAATTCGTATATTACTTGCCTTTGCTACTCACCATGATTTGAAGCTTTACCAAATGGACGTCAAGAGTGCGTTACTAAATGGTCCAATCAAGGAGGAAGTCTACGTGGAGCAACCACCAAGCTTTGAAGATCAAGACTTCCTAAACCATGTCTTCAAATTGCGTAAGGCTCTCTATGGCCTCAAACAAGCTCCTAGAGCTTGGTATGAGTGTCTTAGAGACTTTCTAATTCAAAATGGTTTTAAGATAGGAAAAGCTTATTACACTCGCTTTACAAAGCACTTTAATGATGATCTATTTGTGTGCCAAATATATGTCGATGACATTATATTTGGTTCTACTAACAAAGTGTTTTGTGATGAGTTTCCTAAGATAATGACAGAGACATTTGAGATGTCCATGATGGGAGATTTGAAGTTCTTTTTAGGTTTTCAAGTCAAGCAACTCAAAGAAGGCACGTTCATAAGTCAAACGAAATACACTCAAGACATACTAAAGAAGTTTGACATGGACAAGGCCAAACCCATCAAGACGCCTATGGCAACTAATGGACACATAGACCTCAACGAAGTCGGTCCAAGTGTGGACCAAAAGGTATATCGTTCCATTATTGGTTCTTTGTTATATTTTTGTGCATCTAGACCGGATATTATGCTTAGTGTGTTTATGTGTGCACGTTTTCAAGCTGCACCTAAGGTGTGTCATATGACCGCCATGAAGAGAATTCTTAGATATTTAGTTCACACACCTAGCCTAGGACTTTGGTACCCCAAAGGATCCAAGTTTAACCTTATTGGCTATTCCGATGCGGATTATGCGGGGTGCAAAGTTGATAGAAAGAGCACATCTGGGACATGCCAATTCTTGGGTAGATCCTTAGTGTCATGTTCCTCTAGGAAACAAAACTCCATTGCTTTTTCCACAGCCGAAGCGGAGTATGTCGCAGCCGGAAGTTGTTATGCACAACTTCTTTGGATGCGACAAACTCTAAGGGATTATGGTATATACTTGCGCCATATTCCTCTCCTATGTGACAATGAGAGCGCCATCAAAATAGCCCATAATCGAGTTGAGCATTCAAGGACAAAACACATAGATATTAGACACCACTTCTTGAGAGATCATTCATTGAAAGGGGGTATAGTGATTTCCCATGTGAGAATCGAAAACAAACTAGCCGATATATTCACCAAGCCTCTAGATGAGAAGCGCTTGTGTGAGCTTAGGAGTGAGCTCAATATCTTAGATTCTCGAAATATGGCTTGAAGCATGCACATCTGAATGTTTACTTTACACCTTATTCAAAATAATGCTTGTGTTTGAGAAATTCATCTCCATCTCGATTTTCTCCAAAATATTTGAAAAACTAGTGACTTTTTGAGTTATGGTCATAGTTTGAATGTTGATTGCTTACCGACCATATTCATAAAGTTTTGTTGTGGCAATATGTCCAAAAGGATCAACTATAGTGGCTAAAACTCAAATATATATGTTTTCAGCCTCCTAGGACCGGACTAGTCCGCCCTATGGCCGGACAAGTCCGGATCCGGATTGGTCCGGGTCTGGTCTGCAGACCGGACTAGTCCGACCCCTGGGGACTTAAACTCCCAGGAGGCGGCTGACCCCTCCACTTCTCCATTTGGCTCTCTCTCTCTCTCTCCCACGCGCGCGAAACCGCCCTCCTTAGGCGATTTTCGATTCCAACCACCAAAAACTGATTTCAATCCGCGCATTGGAAGCCCCGGAGGTGTGGGAGACTTTCCCCAATCACTCGCGACGCGATCCATCCCCGATTCCGTCGATTTCTCAAGATTTGAAGAGGTATCCCTCTCTTTTCAAAAACTTGCCTTATTCTTGATTCATTGAGTTTTTGATAGATGCCTCTTCATTAAAGTTGCTTCTAGTATCCTTGTGATCATAGCCTAGGAATATTGTGACTCGATTCCAATATTTCTCGAAAAAACTGTTAGTGTTAGGGTTTAACCTGTGTAAACCGGACTAGTCCGGTGCCAGGCGGACTAGTCCGCCCAACGGACTAGTCCGCCCCTGGGGCGGACAAGTCCAGTGTACACAGAACCAAACCCTAACTTTGGTTGTTTCTCGTAATTTCTTTCACGTTATTCCACTTCCTTGACCCTCTATCTCTTGTTTTCCTCCTGTTTCAGCAGCGATGGCAGCTCCTCGCTGATCCGCTTCTCCCCCCACTGACCCCGAGTGGGAGGCGGAGCAGCTTCGCCTTGGCAAGGAATGGGCAAGAGCTGAGGTTGAGGCTGCCGAGAAGTTTCTCGAGCAGCAAGAAAGGGCAAAGGCAGCCAAGAAGCAACAAGCTAGGGCCACAGCTATGTCCTATAACGAAGATGAAGCAATGGCTCGGGCCATTGAGGAGTCCCGCAAGGAACTCTAGAAGAAGAAGCAAGAGGAGCGCGAGGCTCATAACTCTCAGGCTGCTGCAACACAAGTCTCCAAGAAGAAGAGACTTGTCACAATTGGAGAGAAAGACAAGGGCAAGGAGCCAGCCCAAGAAGAAATCGTGGAACGCCGAATTGAGCGAGATCCGAAGAAGGGCAAGGCCCCGACTCCTGCTGAGCCAAAGAAAAGGAAGCCCACCGTGAAGACACCGGCGAAGAGGGCCGCAGGCCATGTGATCAAGGAGAGGGGGCAAGCCAAACCGATTGTCCCCTTAGAAGTGCACACTCCTGAGAGGAACCCAAACAGGCAGCGTGAAATAACTTCCAATGTCTTCCATGGGAAGGGAGCCGAGAAAGCAAGAAGGCTCCAGACGGACAAGGTCTACAAGTATGAGAGAAGCACCACCAACCCTCGGTTTTGGTGTGACTTTCATTTTGATTATTATCGTCTTCTCTATCAAAGAATGAAGAAGCCTGTGATTGAAGCACAATGGGTATACTGGGAGTACATGGCCCAGAAGCAACATTTTGCTTTTCATGTGGTCATTGAAGCAGCTGAGTGCCATGTGCTCAAGAAGATCATGGGATTCAAATATGACTGGAACATTGAAGTTATCTTGCAGTTTTACTCCACCATCTACTTCACCACCTCAGGTGATAGACGGATCATATGGATGACGCATGGCGAGCAGCTTTCAGTCACATTTGAGGAGTTTGCCATGATTCTAGGTCTTGAGGCTCACTTCGATCATGAGATCATCATCTCTAACCTCAAGGCTGTAGACCGAGACGAGCTGGCCTACATGTACCCGAGTCATGTTCAGTATGATGTCGAGCATGCTCGCAATATCAAGCCATTATATAGCATTCTGAACAGAATCCTAAGGCGGATAATAGCAGCAAAGGATGGTGATGTAGGGGTGATCCAAAGCAATCTGAGACACCTGCTACTTCTTATTGATGGGGAGGAGAAGTTCAATCTCGTCGATTACATCTTGGACGACATTTTCAACATCTCGTATACCCCCAACCGTGCTTGCGGGTATGCCCGCTACATCATGTATCTCATTGAGAAGGTGTCGGGCGTGACCTTCGTCAAGGATGTGACTCATCGCCAGCTCCATCCTCAGACGCCTCCTACAGTGCCGCCTCCTCCGCGCCAGAAGAACGCGGAGCCTCCTTCTCACTCGGCGATGCTAGCTTCTCGCCCCGTGGCACCTCCTTCTCCGCCTCCTCCTCAATCGATGAGCGCTTTCTTCAAGTGCTTCTAGGCGATCTTCACTTCCTGCCGGAAGCAAGAGATCCAGAATCAGAGGGCACACAAGCGCCAAGAGAAGTACCTTAAGGCGGTGTGTGACAAGCAGGAGGTTCCCCTGTCCTCTCTGGAGGCGAGTGACGGGGAGATCACTCCATTCCCTGACTTCTCCGCCGACGAGCTCAAGCAGCTCCAAGAGGACGGGAGCTCTTCCCGGGCAGCTCCTTTGGCTCGTGCCTCCGACGACGACGACCCCGAGGACCCGAAGGCCATGGAGAGCGACTCCGACGATGAGGCAGATGATAGTGAGGATTGTGACGACTAGTGGATAGGGCTCGTTGTTCCCTTCTTCTTTTCCTTTTCAGTGTCTTGATGCCAAAGGGGGAGAGTTAGATGGGGGGGGGGGGGGGGAGAGTTAGAAAGGAGGGTAATTAGGTGTAGCCCTTATTTTGGATCCTTGGACATGTTGCAATTCTGATTGTAATATTTATGTCTTGTCGAATGTTTAAATTTGTGCAAGACTATGTTTTGAATGTTTAATATAAATATGATTCTTTGAATGTGTATCTTTTAACCATATTCATATTTATTATGTCTTGTCACAAAATGTTGAGAACAACACGTAGGCACCCCACCATAACGTGTGTGTCTATGAAGGACTTCCTCAATCTCTCTTTTATGATGCATTCATTAAGGGGGAGTCACTCATACACCCGCACATTATGAAAACCAAATTTATACTCTTATATGTGAAGACTTAATGTGTTGTCATCAATCACCAAAAAGGGGAGATTGAAAGTGCATCTAGGATCCCCATGGGTTTTGGATGATTGATGACGACAATTAAGTGACTAATGAGCTCAGTGATCTTAAGCACAGGTGTGGACTCAAGTAGAAGCACAATCCCTCAAAAAAAGGAAAAGGATGAAAAAGGTGATGTCAACTCGAAAAGGAGAAACTAGGGTTTCTAGTGTGTCGAGTTTAGACTAGCCAAATATGTGTGAGGGTGTGTGTGTAAAGTGCATTGAGATCAAGTTGGGAGCTCAAAGCGGTTTAGAGATCAAACCTAATTGAGAGAAGAGAGTTGGAAGCAGTCTAGCAGGGGTGGCCGGACTAATCCGCTCCTGGCCGGCCATGTCTGTTTTCAGCCGGACCAGAAGGGTCTGACTGAGTTCGATCTAGTCCGTAGTGCGACGGACCAGTCCGGGTAGTCGTGGAGTGGTTTTCGTGGACTAAGTCCCAAAACCACAGACTTGTCTGTTTTGGTCCGAACCAAGAGGTCCTGACTGATATCGGACTAGTCTGCCCTATGGGCCAGACTAGTCCGGGTTTGAGAGAAGTCGGTGCTTCAGCGACTAAGTATAGGTAGACTGGACTAGTCCGCCCTGGGGGCCGGACTAGTACGTGGTCTTCAGAATAGTCTGTTTTCACATGGAACAAAAGGATATGTGTGAGATTGGACTAGTCCGGTTGTGACCGGACTAGTCCGTTTTGATGTGACCGTTTGAATTTGAAGTTTGGCGGGTAGTGTGACGATTGCCGCGCAGTGCGACAGTTGTCAGGGACGTCAGTGGTCCCCTAGGCCGGACTAGTCCGCCCATCTGCTGAAATCAGCAGTATGGGCTGGGAACCTCTATAAATAGAGGACCCCTGGGTTCATTTGAACAGAACTCTTGAGCAAGTTGAAACCCTAGCACTGCAACAGCAACCTTGAGCCTCAAAAAAGCCTCCTTCTTGCCTACATTCCCTCTAAAACTAATTCTTGTGTGGATTAAGGTTTGGTGAGGTGAAGAAGAGGAAGAACACCGCTCTTTGGCTCTCGGTTTGATCTCTTGCACTTTGTGAGTCTTTGTGATCTGTGGCTTGAGTTAATCTTTGTGATTTGTGATTGTATTTGTGGTGGGAGCCTCAGATTGTGAGAAGCCCCAACGAATCTTGTATTCACCCTTTGTGATAGTGGAGAACCAAGTTAGGCCCGTGTGGTAAACTTGGTGAGGGAAGGGTTGTTGAACCCGGTCCTTCGTGGACTCCTCAACGGGGACGTAGATTCCTTCATGGGATCGAACCTCGGGATAAAATCATTGTGTCCCTTGTGTACTTTGCTTTCACTTATTGCACATTGCTTCTAGGATTAGCTCTTACCATTTTGCTTATCACTCTTGTCTCATTGTGATCCTTAGCTTCATACTTGCCATATAACTTGTTAAGGTTCACTAAGTCATTCTAACATACTTTGCATCACATGAATCGAACTAAAACTTGTTAGAAACACCTTTTTAGGCTTTCCCTGTAGGAGGACCGGACTAGTCCGCCCTTGGACCGGACTAGTCCACCCCTTTATTAAGTCATTTCACCCCCTTCTAATCTCGTTTTATTAAGTCATTTCAGGTCGATTAGCCTATTCACCCCCCTCTAGGCAACTTTCAGAGCTACTCACCGGTAACAAGCCAAATATTTACTATTTTTGAGTTTTCTTTTCTAAGTGTTATATTTTGAACAAGAATCCTAGGACTTCAAAGTTCGCTTCGAAGTCTGATATGCTCACTGTCCAGGATCGGACAAGTCCCCCCAGTGCAGACATGTCCGCAATGGACTAGTCCGATAATGTTTGGACTAGTTCGATATTCCTTCTGATCAAATTCGGACAAGTCCGATATTCTACGGACTAGTCCAAAATCCCCATTGACCAACATCGGACAAGTCCCTCCAAATTTCAAACTTGTCCTTAGCCCCTAATATTTTCACGCCACCAGACTAGTCCGATAATATCCGGACTAGTCTGATAACCTCTCTGACTAAAATCGAACACGTCCTCCAAGTGCGGACTTGTCCTCAATTCGCCAAGGGTTTCACCACACCGGACTAGTCCGATATGTGTTGTACTAGTCCGAAAATCTCCAAAGACAAAAACAGACTAGTCTGCCCAAGGCCAGACAAGTCTGATAATTCAGGACACTTAGGGTTTCCCACACGCCGCACAACGGACTAGTCCGAAGTCCACCACAGACTAGCCCTGATATTGCGAACCCTAACGGTAACCTTTGGAAATCCTAGTATAGATAGAGGTGTACGACCCAATTAGTATTTCTCTCGACCCCCTATGCCATCACACCATCCAAGAGCCTAGAAAACACGTCTCTTTACACAATCCAACACAAGAAAGATCAAATCCTTGAGGATTAACGTTAGATCAAAAGAGAGATATGAATCTTCACGTTTTGAGCTCTTGGATTTGATTCACTCGCACACTCCTGTTCTTTATTGCATATAATTTGAGTGTGTTGGTGGTGTATTCCGTTGTAAATCTTGGGGAGCCCTCAACTTGTGATAAGGCCCCTTGAACTTGGTGATTTGCCCTTTGTGATTAGTAGAACAGAATCGGCCTCTGTGATGATTCAACAAGGGTAGGGTTGGTGAAGACCCGGTTCTTTCGTGGGCTCCTCAACGTGGACGTAGGTTGCCTTCGTGGGAACCAAAACACGGGATAAAAATATTGTGTCGTCACTTTGTGCTTATTGTTCATTGCATCTAGGGTTTAATTGATCTTAGTGAAATTACGTAAAAACATGAAACTAAGGTTACCTTGTGCTATCTTCAGTCTAATTGAAGCAACATACTCTAGTTACATCTTAATTTCTGCTGCGTAGAGTACTTGGATCGAGATCATCGATGAAACTTGATCGATCTAGTCCGCAAGCACCAGACTAGTCCGCACACTATCGGACTAGTCCAATTTATTGGCATTTGATCAAGTTGCTGAGTTTTGCAGGTTCTGACTAAAATTCAGAAAGGGCCTATTCACCCCCCTCTAGGCAACATTCACAACCATACTGCCATAGATCAGAAAACGTTGCATTACAAACCTATTGCTATAGATCAGGAAACGTTGCATTAGAAACCTATTGCCACAAATCAGGAAACGTTGCATTACTATCCTATTGCCACGGATAAGAAATCATTGCAATACTTAACTATTCGCCACGAATGTGAAACCGTTTCAGTACCGTACTATTTTCCGCAGATCTGAAATTGTTGCAATATAGTACTATTCGCCACGTTTGTGATCTCATTGCAATAACATACTATTTGCCATGAACGTTAAACGTCTTAGTACCATACTATTTGCCACAGCAGTGACATCGTTGTAGTACCATACTATTTACCACGAATGTGAAATCATTGCAATAATGTGAAATTCGTTGCAATACGTTAAATTGTCGCAATACCATAAATCGTTGCAATACCGTACTATTTGCCACGACTGTGAAATCGTTGCAATACTGTAGTATTTGACACAAATGAGAAATCATTGTAATGACATACTATTACCACGAATGTGAAATCCTTGCAATACCATGCTATTCATTGCAATATGTTAAATCGTCGCAATACGCTAAATTGTTGCTATAACATATTATTTGCCACGAATGTGAAATTGTTGCAATACCGTACTATTGCCACGGCTGTGAAATCGTTGCAATCACATACAATTAGCACGAATGTGAAATCGTTGCAATACCATGCTATTTGTTGCAATACGTTAAATCGTTGCGACATGCTAAATTGTTGTAATAACATACTATTTGTCACGAATATGAAATCATTTCAATATCGTACTATTTGCCATGATCGGGAACTCGTTGCAATACAGTACTATTCATTGCAATATGTTAAATCATCGCAATATGTGAAATCATTGCAATAGCGTACTATTTGCCATCGATGTGAAATCTTTGCAATACCATACTATTTGCCACGGATGTCAAGGCGTCGCAATAACCTATCGCCACAGGAATTATTACGACAATTCATAATAACTATCGCCACGCTATTTTTCGTTGCAACAGTGACCTATTGCGACGAGAAATGACCTATTGCTTCAATTTTTCGTTGCGATAAACCAAAATTCTTGCAGTGGAAGGACAATGTTGTCGCGGATGCTTTATCTAGACGTCATGTTTTGTTGACTCGACTTGATGCAAAAGTTCTTGGCTTAGAAAGTATCAAAGACTTGTATGTCACTGATTCATTTTTTTGGACCATTATCTAAGCGTTGTGATGGAAAAGGATGGAACAAATTTCTATGCATAATGGATTTTTGTTTCTAGCTAACAAACTTTGCATTCCAGATTGCTCTCTTTGTCTAATGCTTGTGCGTGAAGCTCATGTTGGAGCTTTGATGGGACACTTTGGTGCCAATAAAACAGAGCAAATGCTGGTCGATCACTTCTTTTGGCCCAAGATAAGAAGAGACGTGGAGAAGGATATTTTACGTTGTGTCACCTGCAACAAAGATAAGTCGCACTCAAAACCTCATGGTCTATATACTCCTCTACCTATTCCTAGTGTTCCATGGGAAGACATTTCTATGGACTTTGTTCTTGGTCTACATCGAACAAAGAGGCAGAGAGATTCAATTTTTGATGTAGTGGACAAATTTATTAAAATGGCTCATTTTATTCCCTATCCAAAGAGCGATGATGCTCCACATATTGCTGAATTGTTATTCATGGAAATTGTACGACTTCATGGTGTACCACAGACTATTGTTTCAGATAGTGACACCAAGTTTTTGAGCTACTTTTGGATGACTTTGTGGGGAAAACTTTGTACACGACTGCTATTTTCCACAACATGTCATCCACAAACAGATGGGCAAACCGAAGTGGTGAATCGCACCCTATCAATATTACTAAGAGTTGTTCTGAAGAAAAACTTGAAACTATGGGAGGAAGGTTTGCCACATGTAGAATTTACTTACAACAGGGCAGTACACTCAACAACAATTTTTGTCCATTTGAGATAGTATATGGTTTCAAACTCACTGCTCCTATCAGTCTTCTGTCTTTGCCTTTGAAGGAATGTGAGAACTTTGATGCAAGCAAGCCTGCTGAATTTGTCAAGAAACTTCATCGTCCAGTGCATGCAAACATAGAGAAAATGGCAAAACTCTATGAGAGGTGTGCCAACAAGGGTCGCAAGAAAGTTGATTTTGTAATAGGAGATTTGGTTTGGGTGCACTTACGCAAGGAACAATTTCCTACGCTTCACAAGTCCAAATTGTATCCATAAACCGATGGACCTTTTAAAATATTTCGAAAGATGAATTACAATGCTTATGAGATTGACCTTCCAAGGACATATGGTGTAAGTACAACATTCAACGTCGTTGATCTGTCTCCTTACTTTGGAGAAGAAGAGTCGAGGATGATTCCTTTTCAAGAGGTGGAGCATGATATGGACATCCCAGCAATGGACTCTCATAAAAAATCCTATGAAGGACCGATGACATGTGCTAAGAAACATTAACAACATGTCAATGGAATACTCCCTACATTACATTTTAATATTGATGAGAATGATATGCCACATAAGTCGTATAGTTACGTGTTACTCAGGTTTACACATGAAGAAGCATCATTGGCTGCCACAAAAAAGAACGAAGTCAGTTTGCACTGTCCAAACTTTTGGAAGCACGATAGTTCGCACTGTCGATCTAATAATGGGAACACTGTAGCAACCTCAACATCACGTGTAATTATGTAACAATCTGTTAGGATCCAGGGGCATAATACACATGGTCTAAAAGCTTATCAATTCTACTTTCCAAGACAACAAATGGTGCATTGTTTAAAGTTTCCATGCTAGAGTGTCATAGCAAAATTACTAAAGGCCTCACAGAAGGTGAGAAGACGCGTGAGGACCAAATACTACTACGTGAATTGTTCACTAGTTGGCCCTCCGCTTCAAAACATGGTGAATTAAATTCACATGTAGCAAGGAGAGTTGTTCACTAGTTGTGCTCCTGGAAAAACAACTTTTGATTATTGGAAAACCAAGATAATTTCTGAGTGCCTTGCACACCATTGTTCTTTCTTGTTATTCTTTGACTTGTGATGTGATACCTCAGGGGTCCCCTAATTCATGCTCTAGTCTTTCGGGAGTTTTGTGTGGATTATTTTTAGGTTTTGGTTCTGCGGTCGTTCGGAGATCGAGTCAAAATCCTCAAGATTTCGGTGTCTCTCTCCCTATCACTTGGTCGCAGACCTTGGCAGGTATAAAGCTAGTTATCAAGAATTGTGGTTCTACGATTGTTTGGAGATTGAGTCGATGTTCTTAAACACTTCGGTGCCTCTCTCCCGGTCACATGATCGCATCCAACCTTGGTAGGTATAAAGCTAGTTACCCGACTGTTTTCAACTAGTTATCATCGTTCGCACTACTATTCAGAGGCAGATCGGATTGTCTAAACTGCTCAAAGCTATAGTTTGGCATGTCCAATCTTTCCATTTACCTCGTCATACCTAGTGATGTGAAGATTGAGACTCCCCCGAGTTTCACCCTATCACTAAGAGATCTAGTGTATACAAGAGAGAATGCTTGAGTGGTGTGTGAAGTGACGTACAACCTCTTCCCCCTATTTATACATGGAGTAGAGGCGGTTCCCGCCACCAAAAGCACATGAATCAATCACCATCATTATTAGCTCACCGCAGGAGGTCGACACATGGAAGTTGACTACGTTTGGCACTAGGAAGTGGTCGACCGAGCCACCAGGTCGGCCGACCTGGTCTGAGGGCCAAACATGGTGTGCTTCCTCTAGGTGGCTGACAGTTGGATCCTCTGACCATTTCGGGACACTACGCTGTTGGATGCCCTTGGATACTCCTGTTGATGGGTCATTTGATCCATGTGATGCCACATGTCCATGTCTGATTGGCTTGGAAGGCATTCTTTATGATTTCTCCCTTGGATTCGCTTCATTTCTGCATAGAATACCTGCATGCACAAATTTCTCCAAGTACAAGTGGAACTAGGTTATTTCAAAAAGCAATGCATGTAAGAAATGTCTATTCCATCACATAATTGATATACAATGACCATCAAGATTGTCCATTGTACCTACGGTTGCATCCTATGGTCGGCACGACTCTAATACCAATTTGTGATACCCAGTTCCGAGAATGAACCAAGTGAAGCGCATATCTGTGCCAAGGATGTTCATCACACATACACGAGTGCATCACAAATGATATTCAGAATTTAACCATGTCACAAATAGTAATGAAGTACCTTATTACAATAATATAAATGGTCTCGAATGATATTCTCTAATTTATTATTGTTGCAGCGGAAAATAACCTAAGTAGCAAACTCCAGCTCCACAGGCAATCGGCGGTAACACGCACGCCTTGTACTCTACGTCATCCTCAGGGTACTCCCAAGTGTCTCATGTAGCTGAATTAATGTGGGAATAATAAAGATGAGTACATGCCATACTAAGCAAGTGTGGGAAAGTATGACATGTAGCTTAAACAATGATGGAAACAAATGGTTCATTGCAGCAAGCATGTTTTATTTCACAATCATATAAAAGACACTTAAATGTCTAGATGTGTTCAATTCCCAACATATCCAATCAACCATCATCTCTCATATTCAATATTGCCTTTACCATCATAAATCAGGAATAACCATCCAATATTTTATCCAACTCAAATACCAATTCATAACTTCCCATAACCAAACTATACTCATATGACACAACCAAACCCATTAACATAACCGAAACCAACCAAAACCCAAGTCCTTCTAATCATGCAGGTCATCTAGGTCCTCATAACCAGGAGCACGGCTATCATGATAGTTTAGGCACTACAATGGTTGTACCATTTTATCCATAAGTTGTGATTTTGTCACTCGTCGGCGACAAAAGAAAACCTCCATTATGCCAAAATACACTATCGTGGTGTATGGCCAAGAGATCACAAAATATCCTTTACAAAGGGACTACCAACATGTACAAACCTACTAGGGTTTCACAGGAGGTGATGTCTCACAAGTTAGCACATCCATCCAAGGGCCCCCTCTTGTGCCATTCGTATTCCAGGGTAGTCCCACCACTATTGCCAACCCAACCGACTCCCATTCCCTTATCCTCCAAATGATTTGAACGATGCTTGCAATGCACTTGATTAATCGGCTAATCCACAATCATACTTGGCCCTGTGGTGGCACTGTTGTCCTGGCATATTCTCGCATGAATCGGTCCTTAGATCTAAGGCAAGCAAAACCACCATAACATCAAACCCGACCATCAAACCAAGCTTCCTTAGATCACCTCAATTCCATGTTGCTAAAAGAATCATCATTATTCCATCATCATTAATTCACATGAATAGAGTTGTTAAGCAAGTGTAATTAGTTCCCCATGATCCCGCAAATAGAAGCAACTCAACGAAAATACTCATACCCGACTCATCGTATTCCCGCTGAAAAGGGGTGGCTAGCAATACTAGTGAACTCCTACTAATGGGTTTCCCGTCAATTGGACACAAGTATGCAATTTTTGCAAACAAAACAATTGAAACATAGGATCAATATGTTCAAGGGC
Organism: Tuctoria greenei; assembly: GCA_036927565.1. NCBI lineage: Eukaryota > Viridiplantae > Streptophyta > Magnoliopsida > Poales > Poaceae > Tuctoria > Tuctoria greenei. The sequence continues at coordinate 79,249,256 of JAYESD010000009.1, read as the reverse complement.
ACTTGCCTTGCTCCGGTGATTGGTTATGATTAATTACTTCAAAGTTCTGGTGTTGAAAATCCTCGGATGTACCCTCTTGAGCGTGTCCCTCTATTCGCCATCACGAACATACAAAGCAAAAAATGCAATCACTACAATGCTCACATATTAATCAATATGCCATGATGTGTATGCATGAGGAAATTATGGTGTAACACATGTTATTAATTCACTAATATTGTTTACTAATTAAGTGTATCTAAGTTTAAGTGCTCATGTGGGTTTTGGGTCATTTCCAGTGGTTTTTGTGAAATTCTGGGGTTGCTGGAATTTAAATACAGGACTAGCCGCTATAGGGCCGGACTAGTCCGCACTGGTCCGGACAAGTCTGTGGCAGTCTAGAGAAGCGATATTTTAGGCTTAGGTAGGATGTGTTTCGAGTAGTGGAGTAGATTCGTCGTAAAAATCTGAGCCTAGGGTAATTACCACAGGTGTAGAGTTTCAACGATCGTGGACGGAACGTGTCTTGTATCTTCGGTGTCTAGGGTTGTTGATGACGAAGATGGCAGTGTGACATAGACGAAGAAAATGATGGTGATGTGTTGACGAGGAAGAATGCAGCAGCGACATCAATCTTGCTAGCTTCTCCTTCCTCTTCTTTCCTCCCCTCCTTCCCATTGGGGTGGGTCACAATGTTTTTATGTTTATTTCCTTGAATCACAAAACCGCCAAGGTAAAAGTTTGAATCAAAATCAAAACCCTAGGTTCCGGACTAGTACGTACAAGCAAGTCCATACAAGACCGGACCAGTCCGTTCTTGTACGGAGAAGTACATTGGACTAGTCCATAGTTGAGGCCGGACCAGTCCGTTCATTTATCACGCACGTGAGCTGCACGTATTTGCGTTTTGGACTGTCTGAACTTTCTATGTGCTGAAATAGTCGTGTGTCTGGTATGTTTTTCATTTCCAATGTTTCAAACATGCTTTACACTTATGGTATGTTTGCTTAGTATTCATTTACTAAGTTTTTGGTGTGTTTTGGCTGCCTATGGTAGATATTATCTTGCTAGTTTTGCAACATGCTTATGTGAGATGTACACAGAAGGTGTTGTGATTTTCGGACTAATGTGAGTCAAGTCGAGGACTTGTGCTTAGAGAAGTTGGTTGTTTATTCATGTGCAGGTGTTGCATGAGGTCAAGACATAGTTGGTGATGGGATCCATTGAACTAGTCTTAGGGAGAAGGTGAGGTTCAACAATCGAGATCGGTAGGAATTGTGGTTAAGTTGATTGGAGGTCATGCAACATGTTTGGGTAAAGAACAATGCATATTAAGGTATCGTGGACGTCCTTAGAAAGTGTTTGCAACATATTTGGGTAAATAACAATGCATATGAAGGTATTGTGGACATCCTTAGAAAGTGTTTGCACATGTGCAAGGGGTGCATGCACGTCGCAACATTGTTCGAAGGCATGAGTAATAGTTATGGACTTGAAGATATGACTGGAAAGATCCAACCGGTTGGTTTATGCCTCATGTTGTGGCCGAGGTGGTTATTTTTCATTTATAGCATGTTTGGGATGATCCTAAGCTATTTGGAAGTCTTAAGATTGCTTCTATCTGCATATAGAAGAGTTTTGAGCAGTTATGAAAAGTTTCGGTTGAAACGGAGTAGCAGTCCTAGTTAGGATTGGGTCACTCTAAGGGCTGGTTATATAAGCAAGGGAGGCCAGTGCTTGTGGTGCACGACTTTGGGGCTGTTCCTCTTGTGTTTTGATCAATAAAATTCGTATTTTAGATGAGCTTTTGTGCATTGTTCGTTGCAATTGTTTTTGACAAGTTTTTCTCGTCGAGTTTCTAGACAGCCAGATGTTGCAGGGTATTTTGATCATTACTCGCGTTTTACTTATCCAATTTACGTGATTCTTTTTGTGTTGTCTTCACAACTTGATTCCCTATCACCTATAAAAATTTTGCAATCATTATATTTGTTGTTTTTGAGTTACACGAGTTTCTTTGTAGCATTGCATATGTGAATTCAACTCGGATAGGACAGATTGACCTTTGCTCAATCTCGTGATCATAACTTGAGATTTTCTTGATAAATTTTTGTGATTCTTGTTGTTGTGTATTTGTGACTTGATTCTCTATAATTTATACTGCTTTTGTCATGATTGAACTCATTTAGAATAGTTGCACACATGGTTTCTTTACCATAATGTCTTTCTGTCGAGCGGTTACTTTAGCTTCTGGTGAAAAAGTTTTAATCTACCATTCACCCCCTCTGGTAGATTTTCACGTGCACTTTGATCCTGCAATTGGTATCAGAGCCACGGCGCTCTAATCTATGTGATTTGCATGTGTTTTACAAATCAACATGGAGAAATACTCTACAAAACCCTGTGTTTTTGATAGCGTTGATTTTCGGGTTTGGAAGGCTCGCATGGAGACTTACATACAGGCACAAGGTTTCGCAATATGGGAAATGATCTTCAAACACTTTGTCATGCCTTCAAACGATGAAGTTATGGCTGCCAACATGAGAGACGTTGAAAACAATAACAAGGCGTGGAACTTGATCATACACGGATCGACACAAATGACTTCGATCGTGTTGCACACCTCCGATCTGCGTATGATGTGTGAAAAGCATTGTGCGACTACCATGAAGGCTCCAACACGATCAAGGTGTTAAGACAAGATATGTTTAAAAACGAATATATGCGCTTTGAGATGCAATCCGGTTAGTCAATCGATGATCTCTTTGCTCGCTTTAACAAAATGTGCAACTTGCGTAGTGTCAATGTTAATTTTTCAAATGTTGAATATGCTAGGCAATTGTTAAGTGCATTAGACATGTCAATTTGGGAGATGAAAGTTACATCTATTTATGAATCCACTATCACGAGTATATTTACTTTTGATGTGCTATATTCTGAGTTGAAAACTCATGAACTTGACATAATATCACAGAAAAATCCAAACAAGTCTCCTGCATTTGTTTCACAATGTGACATGCCTAGTTCTAGCCAATCTTCATTATGTGGTTCACTTTGCTGTCTTCTCTAACCCTTGAACAGATTGAAGAGTTTACAGGGGAGGAGCTAGCACTTCTCACAACTTGATACTCAAAAGCATTGCAAAATGTGAGAACTCAAAGAAGAAAAAGTGGTGGTTCTCAATGATGCTTTGAATGTTGTAAGACAGTACATCTTCGTACAGATTGCCCTAACCTTTCAGGTCCTAGTACCCATGATGAAAAGAATAATAAATTCAAGTCCTCCTCCGTCAACATCAACAAGAAAAAGAAGACGTTTACAAAACGGCAAGTGGCAGAACACATTCTTTCCGCACTCCTCAATAACAACTCAAGCGATGTGGACTCTAGAAGTGGTGAAGATGAAGACAATTTGGCAACTATGTGTTTCATGGCGGGAAACTCAAGTTCAAGTATGGAGGAGGCGAAGGGATTAGCAACAATGATGAGGTAAATCACTCATACGAAGAACTTGTTGATGGTCTTTTTTGTGCTGCTGCTATAATTATGAAAAAGGACAAAAAACTTAGGGACAATGCTATTAAAATTGAATCTCTAGATTCTGAAATTAATCGGCTAAAATCTTTGATTCCTAGTGACAATTCTTGTTCCTCGTGTGCACTGATATATAAAAAATTGTCCTCTTTAAGAAGTGCGCACACCTCCACACTTAATAAACTTGAGCTTGAAATAGAAAAGAAGAAAAAGCTTTCTGCACTTAATGATAAAAATGTAAAAGATGCTAGCTGTTCTACAATTGATTTGCATTGTTCTAACTGTGATGATCTTAAAAAAAACTACATGATGCCATGAATCAAATTTCTGTTTTGAATAATATTTTACATTCTCGTGAAGTTAAATATTGTTCTCATTGTCTACAAAAAGGAAAAACTTCTTGTGAAAACTGCCTCAACTTGTCTAAGAAACTTGATGATATGCATAGGACACAAGAGCGGTTTTGTAATGCAAATAAGAACATAAATGTGCTGCTGAATTCGTCTAAGTCTTGCAATGATAAAACTGGTTTAGGTTTTGATTCTCATGCTCATACTAAGGCACATAAACCTAAGGTTGTTATGTCATTAGGGAGTGGTTTTATTCAAGCAGTTCCAAAAGAAAAGAGGTGGTTTTTAAGTCTACAGGAATGTTGTCTCATTCAGTTACTAACAAAAATGTTGCTTGCTCTTCTAGACATGAACATAAGGTTAAATTTCATTGAACCTACTGTGGTAGAGATGGTCATGTCATAGATTTTTGTTATAGACTAGCTAAACAAGAAAAGAAGCAAATAATGCTAGCTAGATCACATAACAACCAAGTCAAACTTGATGCACATGCTGAACTGAATGTGTGGAACTTACAACCTGCTGTGATGAGTAAAAAACATGCGGAGCTTGCTACCAAACCTACTATTTCTCGTGCTACACATAACACACCTCATAGATCAGTAGTTGGATGCAAGAATTCTCAAAAATTGGCTCATAAACCTGTTGTTTTATCTCAGCTTTCGCGTGCTATTCCTGTTGCACGTCGCGTGACCTAGTACTGGATTCCTAAATGCCTTTTGACTAACCCTAGTATTGATTCATCGGTGTATTGTCCTTCTATGTAGGTTACACACTTGAGAAAGGAGAACTCTTGGCTTGTAGATTCAGGTTGCTCACACCACATGGTAATAAAGAATAGTTCTCCTACCTCTCTTTTGTGTCACGGGTAAAGAATGTTACTTTTGCCGATAATTCTTAACCTCCTATAATTGCTAAGGGTTCGGTTAGAGTAAACATTAACTACACTTTGAAGGATGTGGCACTTGTTAAAAACTTGAAATACAATTTGCTTTCCGTTTCACAATTGCTAGATGAAAATCTTGAAGTAATTCCACTAAAATTGTTGCAAGGTTGTAAATTCAAATGGTGAACTTATGTTTAATATGTCTTGGTTTGGAAGAGTTTTTAAAGCTTATTTTGATATGTCAACCTGTAAGCATAGGTGTCTAGTTGCTAATGAATAAAAAGACTTCTATTTTTTGCATCCTAGACTTGGTCACGTAAGCTTTGATCACCTCACACGCATTAGTGCTCTTGATTGCATATGTCGGCTGCCTAAGCTTAAAGTCGATAAAAAAATTGTTTGCTCTTCTTGTAGACATGCTAAAATGATTGTAGATTCACATGCTCCACTCACAATGATCATGAAGACAGCACAAGCACAACTTTTACACCTTGACACCGTAGGTCCTTCATGTGTTCAATATTTTGGAGGTATGTGGTATGTGATTGTAATTGTTGATGACTATTCTAGTCATTATTGGGTTTACTTTATGGCATCTAAGAATGAACCTTTTAGTCACTTTAGAAGTTTGGTTCTTAGGCTTTCACTTGATCACCCAGGGTCTTTAAAAGTAATTAGAAGTGACAATAGAACCGCATTTAATAACCAACCTTTTGATCACTTTTGTGCTGAAAAAGGGATGGATCATCAATTTTCTTGACCTTATATACCTCAAGAAAATGGTGTTGTAGAGAGAAAGAACAGAATCTTAGTTGAGATGGCTAGGACTATGCTTGATGAATATCAAACTCCTAGGAAGTTTTGGGCTGATACAATTTCGACCGCTTGTTATGTCTCAAATCGTGATTTATTGCGTGCTAAGCTAGCAAAAATCACATATGAGCTTGGGTTTGTACATAGGCCTAGTGTCACACACTTTACGGTCCTTGGCTGCAAATGCTTTGTTAAGAAACATGATAATCGTGATAAATTTGAAACTTGATTTGTTGATGGCATGTTTCTTGGTTATCCATCTCATACTAGAGGCTACCGTGTGCTTTTACTTGACACTAACAAAATTGTGGAGACTTGTGAGGTTTCTTTTGATGAAACTAGCCCAGGTACTAGATCTAATATTTCAGGTCAAGATGCATATCCGTAGGAAGAGAGTATATTTATTTAAGATGAGGAAGAAGTGGTGCTACTAACAAAAAATTCAGCTGCTAATGACATCGCTCCTGCTCTTGATTTTGACTCACAACTAGCACCAATGACTCCTACTGCTGGTCCAGATCATCCTCAAGCCACAAGCTCTTCGATTTGTAATGAGCATGAAGATAAAGAAGCTTGTGGAGTGTCCACTCCCCTCCATATCCTCAAAAGTCATCCTCTACAAAAGATTATCAGAAGCTTGCACGAACGAGTCACAGGATCCAAATTTTTCAATCTAAACTCTCACGCTCATTCTGCTTTTGTTTTATATGTTAATGTCATATTATGCACATAACAAATGAAGATTTCTCTTTTGTGCCTTGCTGAATACATTGTCAAAGGGGGAGAAATTGGTTACACATTGCACATTCACAAGTGGTTTGATTTACATGTTCTTCTCAGGGGGAGTGTACATCCTTAGGGGAGAATTTTTGGTTTTCTTCTCATTTCATTTTTTATTTTCAAAATTGGGGGGAAATTTTCTTTTTATCAAAACTTTACATGAAACATGAATGAGCCAATGTTTTGTTTTGTAGTGGTGTTGCCAATGCATTCATCAAGGGGAGATTGTGAGACCTAGGTGTTGAATACATTGGCAAATAGGCTAAAAGTATGGGTTTACATGCAAAGTTTTGATTATATCTGAGAAGCCCACTTCGGATTGCCCGAACTTGCGGGACTTCATTTTGCACTGTCCGAACTTTATCACGCGCGTGAGCTGCACGTATTTGCATTTTAGACTGTCCGAACTTTCTATGTGCGGAAATAGTCGTGTGTCTGCTATGTTTCTCATATGCAATGTTTCAACTTGCTTTACACTTATGGGACGTTTGCTTAGTATTCATTTACTATGTTTTTGGTGTGTTTTGGCTGATCATGGTGGATATTATCTTCCTAGTTTTTCAACAAGCTTATGTGAGGTGCTCATGGAAGGTGTTGTGGCTTTCAGACTAATGTGAGTCAAGTCGAGGACTTGTGCTCGGAGAAGTTGATTGTTTATTCATGTGCTGGTTTTGCTTGAGGTCAAGACATGGCTGGTGACAGGATCCATAGAACTAGTCTTAGGTTGAAGATGGGGTTCAACAACCAAGTTTGGGAGCAATTATGATTGAGATGGTCGGAAGGTCATGTAGCATGTTTGGGTCAATAACAATGCATATGTTTAGGATCAAAGATCAGGCAAGAAGCTACCAGAGGGGGGGTTAATGGTAGATTTAAATGTTTTCAGTGGAAGCAACAAAAACCCTTCCAGCAGAAAAACAATCTGATAAAGAAATCATGTATGCAACTACTCTAGATGTGTTAAATTATGATGAAAGTAGTATATATTACAGAGAATCAAGTCACGAAGACACAACAACAAGAGTCGTGAATAATCGTCGAGAAAAACTCATGTTATGATCGAAAGATCAAACAAGGGTCAATCTGTTCTACCCAAATAAAAACTAGATCTGCAACACTGTAAAGAAACTCGCGTTGATCAAAAACCACAAATCCAATGATCATGTAGCTTTCACAGATGATACACAATTGAGTTGTGAAGACAACACAAAATAAATCACATCGATTGGATCAATAACATGAGTTGTGACCAAAACATCGAGGCAACATCGTGCTGTCCAGAAACAAGACGAGAAAGACTTGACGAAAACATGTCGGATGAACAAGGTACAAAAGCTCCTCTAAAACTATGATCTTTATTCAACAGAACACAAGAGGAACAGCCTAAAAAGTGCCCACGAGCTCTGTCCTCCCTTACTTATATAACCAGCCGTAAGGTCAACCCAATCCAAACTAGGACTCTAATCCTACTTGGACTCTAACTCAAACTTACCATAACTGATTAAGACTCTTCTATGCGCAGATAGAAGCAATCTTTAGACTTCCAGACACCTTAAGAATGTACCAAACATTCCTAAAACAACTCAACTTCATGCTCACCATGAAATCTAACAAAAAAAACTCTAAACCTTCCATAAACGAACCAGAACCACCTCAGCCGCAGCTTGAGGCATAAACCAGCCCGTTGGAACTTTCCGACCAATTCTTTACGTCCACTTCTCTTCATCATGCCTTGGAACCATGTTGCCACGTCCATGCACTCCATGCACACGTACAAACACCTTACAAGAATGTCTATGATACCTTCATATGCATTGTTCTTGATCCAAACACGCTGCGTGACCTCCCGATCAACTCAACCACAAATCCTCCCAAACTTGGTTGTTGAACCTCATCTTCTCCCTAAGACTAGTTCAATGGATCCCATCACCAGCCATGTCTTGACCTCAAGCAACACCTATACATGAACAAACAACCAATCTTCCCGAGTGCAAGTCCTCGACTTGACTCTCGTTAGTCCGAAAAACACAACACCTTACCTGAGCATGTCACGTAAGCATGTTGCAAAACATAGCAATGTTTAACCACCATAATCAGACAAAATTCATCAAAAAACTTAGTAAATGAATACTAAGAACCTTCTCATAACCCAAAAGCAAGTTCAAAATATTGCAAGTTAAAATAGAGCACAACATAGCAAACGAACTCAATATGAAAACTTTGCACAGTAACTGTTACTCCGGATATGCATTGAGATAGTTCGGACAGTCCTAAAAGGATTCCCACAAGTTCGAACAATCCAAAGAAAGCTTTTCAACAATACTCAAAACTTTGCATGTGAACTGTCACTTTATTAAAATTGCCAATGTATTCAGCGCACATAGGTCTCACAATCCCCCCCTTGATGAATGCAATGGCAACACCACTTAGAATCTGAACATTGGCTTATTCACATGAAAGTCTTTGAAAACAATTTTCTCCCACTTTTGAAAATAAAAATCAAACGAGAAAGAACTTTCAAAAACAAATTCTCCCCTTGAGAAGAACGTGTAAAACACTTGTGAATGTGCAATGTGTGACATATTTCTCTCTCTTTAAAAATGTATTCAACAAGGTTCAAAAGATAAATTTCAATTGTTATGAGCATATTATAAAGTAGTGTAAGCCATGCTAGAGATCAAATGTAATTTTTCAATTTAAGAAAGTCATGATCTCACAAACATAACCATTTCAAGACCTGAAAGCATGACACATGTTGCTACATTTTTATTATTTTCCAACGCACAAATTCAGATCATATGACATTTACAAGAGATCCACTACAAGGATTCCGACCTGTTGCAACGATTGTACTGCAACGAATACTAAATCGTTGCAGTAAGCTTGGCTTTTTGCCACGATTCACTAGTTCGTGGCACTAGGATCTATCACCACGGAACACAATCATTGCATTAGGATCTGTTGCCACGAATCACTAGTTCGTGGCGTCAGGATGCTAATGCAACGGATCACAATCGTTGCATTAGGATCTATTGCAACGAAACACTGGTTTGTGGCGTTATAGCTTTATTGCCACGGATCACAATCGTTGCATTACTATCTGTTGCCACGAAATACTGGTTCGTGGCGTTACAGCTTTATTGCCACGGAAAACGGTCGTTGCATTAGGATCTGTTGCCACGAATTACTGGTTCGTGGCGTTACAGCTTTATTGCCACGGAACACAGTCGTTGCATTAGGATCTATTGCCACGAAATACTGGTTCGTGGCGTTACAGCTTTATTGCCACGGAACACAGTCGTTGCATTAGGATATGTTGCCACGAATCAGCAAACAGTAATATTTGGACCGTAATGCAATGAAACAGAATCGTTGCATTAGGATGTGTTGCCACGATACTCTGGTTCGTGGCGTTACAGCTTTATTGCCACGAAACACAATCATTGCATTAGGATCTGTTGCCACGAATTACTGGTTCGTGGTATTATAGCTTTATTGCCACGGACCACAATCAGTGCCTTAGGATCTGTTGCCACGAAATACTGGTTCATGGCGTTATAGCTTTATTGCCACGGAAAACTGTCGTTGCATTAGGATCTGTTGCCACGAATTACTGGTTTGTGGCGTTACAGCTTTATTGCCACAGAACACAGTCGTTGTATTAGGATCTGTTGCCACGAAATACTGGTTCGTGGCGTTACAGCTTTATTGCCACGGAACACAGTCGTTGCATTAGGATTTATTGCCACGAATTACTAGTTCGTGGCGTTACAGCTTTATTGCCACGAAACACAGTCATTGCATTAGGATCTGTTGCCACGAAATATTGGTTCGTGGCGTTACAACTTTATTGCCACAAAACACACTCGTTGCATTAGAATCTGTTGCCACAAATTACTGGTTCCTGGCGTTACAACTTTAATGCCACGGAACACAGTCATTGCATAGGATCTGTTGCCACGTATCAGCAAACAATTGCATTTGGACTGTAATGCAACGAAACAGAATCGTTGCATTAGAATGTGTTTCCACGATACTCTGGTTCGTGGCGTTACATCTTTATTGCCATAGAACACAATCGTTGCATTAGGATCTGTTGCCATGAATTACTGGTTCGTGGCGTTACAACTTTATTGCCACGGAACACAAATGTTGCATCAGGATCCGTTGCCATGAATTACTGGTTCGTAGCGTTACAGCTTTATTGCCATGGAACACAGCCGTTGCATTAGGATCTATTGCCACGGATCAGCAAACAGTTGCATTTGGACCGTAATGCAACGAAACAGAATTGTTGCATTAGGATGTGTTGCCACGATACTCTGGTTCGTGGCGTTACAGCTTTATTGCCATGGAACACAAAAGTATCATTAGGATCTATTGCCACGAATTACTGGTTCGTGGTGTTACAGCTTTATTGCCACATAACACAGTCGTTGCATTAGGATTTGTTGCCACGAATCAGCAAACAATTTTTGCGTTCTCCTCGGTGCAGTGCTGATCAATGATGTTCATTACTTTTTGCCTCCTGACGACTCAGTGCTGGACTAACGACACTGATGATCCGTAACATACTCAACGATGTAAAACATCAGGTATTAACACATCAACAAATATGAGGGGGAGAATACCAACGCGTAGATTTAAAAGTATGTTGCGGATCATCAGCATCCTCAGTCCAGAAGCAGGGTAGTAGAAGCGGCGCCGTGGCCACCGCGAACTCTTGAACGGATGAGGAGAAGGCTCATCGCCAACGGATCGAGGGGACGGAAGCTACACGACCGCTATGGGCGATGAGCCTTCCCCTCGATCCATTCTCGAGGATCGCAGAAAATTTAATTCCGCCCGCCTAGGCCCAGAGCTGGGCCTGCCATTAAGACCATCCGCAGTGGTTCACGGTAAAGTAGTGATGGGACGCGGAGCGGTTCCAATTGAATTCAAAGATGCGCATGCGGGATGCATAACCTCTGCAGTACTGTAGGTGCAGTAAAAGTCACTGACATGTGGGCCCCACGGCCAGCCGGACCCACATGTCAGTGACTGTTACTGCACCTGTAGTATCGCAGGTGATTTCAACGCATGTGCTGCGCGCGCCTAAGGCGCCTCGGTGACTGGCGCGCACGTAAGCTCGGTGCGCCCGATCGCATCAGCCGCCTGTACAAATGGCTACGGCTTGAAGGAAGGACGAAACCTTATGCGACAAACAGCAACGTATAATACTTCCTCCGCCCCAACTCAACTCTATTTCTGTTTTGGTCGAACTAATTACCTTTGACAAATGATTTATATGGAATGTATTAACTTCAATAACATGTAGTACTAGATTGTATATTATGGAAATATTTTTCATGGAGAATCTAAAAGTACAATTCTTGTATTGTTAAAACAGATCAAAATTGCGTAAATCTGAAAGATAGATTTGACGAAACCTAAGACTTCCCTTTGAAAAAGTTTTATACTTTACATTAGTTTTACATATGTAATATGCACATAGGATATATCACTAAATAGTTTTGCAAAAAAGGAACATGCAGGAGAAATATGTATATCCCATATATATGCTACTACTACGTAAATTAGGGGTGAGCAAATAAACCAAGACCGAAAAACCAAAAACGATAAAACCGAGATCGGAATTGAAAAGACCGAAATATCGGGTATCAGGTACTTTTTGGGTAGAAAATATAAATAACTAAAAAATAAATATCGGGTTCGGACGGATGAATTCATTGTGGAGCTACATGTCACGTACTTAATTATACTAAAAATTATCATCTTCGCTGTCGTCCCCCACAATGGAGCTACATGACCATCATTGGTATATGTATAGTCATCGTCGTCGTCTTCATTTTCTGATGCAACTCCATATACCTCAAACCGATCACCTGACGTTGGCATTATAAGAGTGGAAGCATCGCCGTTGGCTCCCTCAATGTCATTCCTAGCCCATGCGGTCGTATCCTCATTGTTGATATCATCAGTAAGCAGATCATCATGAAATGTCTCAGCCTCCATCATCTCAGTCATATTATTTTTACTATCTCCAAGGGGCATGGAAAAAAGGTTATGTGGCTTCATTTTAACAACTATAGCCCATTTAGGATGCTTCACACTTGGAACATAAAAAACTTGTTCTGCTTGGATGGCTAGAATGTAAGGCTCATATTGGAACCAAAACAGAGTAATGTCAACATCTATCATTCCGTATTGATCCTTTTTGTAGCCTCTGCTTTGGCTCTGACTGCTTCCAAAAGGCCGATCAAACCATTCACACTGAAATAACAGAACCTCTTGATTTTTTTCAAAATCAACAACAATGATTTTCTTGATTACTCCAAACCAATCATGATCAGTGCCCCGAAAAACAATACCACTGTTTTGGGTCCGTAAATCTTTTTCCGCATCTGCGGTTCGAAAGAAGAAGCCATTGATGAATAACCGACTAAAAAAACATGCCCGACGATCAGGTCCTCCAGATAATGCATACAGATAATCGGTTGCTTTGCCTTCTTTGTGTAATGTCGTAATCTGTACACATTAGTATAACAGGGGTTATCGACGTCAATCCAATTTTAGAACACATATTTGTTCAATATTTCATCAAAGTGCAAACTTGCATGTACTTACTCATTTCTGAAACTAATCAACAAACTCATCTCTATGGCGTTTATCAACATCACGAGAATGAATCTTTTTCAGCTCTTCAATATGCTCACTGAAAAGGGCACAAAATTAAATTAGCCATCTACAATAAGCCATATATATAGTATACAACATCTGAGTTATACATTATTACTTGATCCATGCAGCGGCCTCTTCAACGTTAGTAATAAGATAATGCCTGATGTTATGTAGTTCCACCATAGTAAGTTGGTCCCATTTATACCCTTTTCTAGAATTATCAACTTCTGTAAATATGTTAGAATTATCAACAGAAGGTTCATTTGTAGCTACAGCTTCATGACGTTCTGGCCTATTACGCCAGGTGCTGATGTTATCCAAAAACTGACTACAAAAAGTCATACACTCTTCGGCAATATATCGCTCAGCTATAGAACCCTCCAGGTGAGCTTTGTTACGTACATACCTCTTCAATGTACCAAGGTACCCCTCAATTGGATACATCCATCTATAAGAAACAGGTCCACCCAACCGTGCTTCTTCGGCAAGATGGGTTGGAAGATGTACCATGATATCAAAGAAAGCGGGAGGAAACAACATCTCAAACTTACAAATTGTTTCAGGAATTTGTTTGCTCATCTTGTCCAAATCTGATTCCGCCAATTCTTTAGATCAAGTTCCAGAAAAGAATATGCTAAATTCAATTAAAGGTGCAACAACCTTTTCAGGCAATATGTTACGTATTGCAATAGAAAGGAGCTTCTGAAATATAATATGGCAGTCATGAGTTTTTAGACCCGATACCTTACATGCTTTTATGTCCACACATCTCTTGATGTTTGAGGCATAACCATCGGGCACCTTCACATTCCCCAAAAACATTCGCAAGGTGATCTTCTCATCTTTGCCCAAAGTGTATAATGCTGGTGGGAATGTGTACTTGCTCTTTATGAACTTCGGATGTTGATCTGGCCGTATATCCATATCCTTCATATCAAGACGAGCTTGTAGACTATCTTTTGTTTTACCATCCATAGCAAGCAATGTCTCCAATATGCTATCACAAATGTTTTTCTCAATGTGCATGACATCCAAGTTATGCCTTATTAGCAATGTCTTCCAATAAGGGAGGTCAAAAAATATACTTTTCTTCTTCCAATTATGCCATCTATTTTCCGCGGTGTGCTTTCTCTTATTATTCGTCGGTCCAAAACTCACTTGATCAAAACACTCGTATTGTTGGAGTACTTCGTCACCAGAGAGTGATGTTGGAGCCTCTCTATTCTCTGCCTTGTTGTTGAAAGAACCTTTGTTTCGATGCCATTTGTGATCCTGAGGTAGGAAACGACGATGACCCATGTAACAATGCTTTCGTCCGTATTTCAACCAGAAGGCGTCAATGTTTATATGGCAGTATGGACATGCTAGCTTCCCTTTCGTGCTCCATCCACATAGCATTGCATATGCTGGAAAATCATTTATTGTCCACAATAAAGAAGCTTGCATGACAAATGTCTCTTTCTTTAAACTGTCATATGTTTCAACACCATCAGACCATAATTTCAGTAGCTCATCAATCAAAGGATGCAGATACACATCAATGTTGTTTCCAGGTGACTTTGGCCCAGGAATTATCATTGACATCACCCAATAAGACTGCTTCATATACAACCAAGGTGGTAGATTATAAGGGATTAGAATCACAGGCCATGTATTGTAAGAAACATTCATTACTCCAAAAGGATTGAAACCATCAAATGCTAGCCCAAGTCTTATGTTGCGAGGATCAGATGAGAAATTTGGGTGAATGCTATCAAAATGCTTCCATGCTTTCGAATCGGCGGGATGGCGTAATATTCCATCATCAACACGACCTTCTTTGTGCCAGCGCATGTTTGATGCCGTTGATTCTCCCATATAAAACCTTTGTAGACGGGGAATAAGAGGGAAGTAACGTAGAACCTTGTGTGCTACAAGATTCTTGGATTTTCCACAAGGTAAAGCCTCTCTTGCATCCCCAGCAGTACTATTTTTCCATCTTAATTCACCACATTTTGGGCAACTATTCAGCAGAGAATAGTCCTTCCGGAATAACACACAGTCATTGACACATGCATCGATCTTTTGGTAGTCCATCCCGAGGTCACGAACAACCTTCTGATGTTTATCAAGTGTATTAGGAATGCAGTGGCCCTTTGGAAGCGCAAATGAGAATAGTTCAAGTAACATCTCACAAGCTACTTTGCTCATACCAGTTAAACACATTATCTGGTAGAACATGATAATGTAGGATAATTGGGTCAGCTGCGAACAGCCTGGATACAACTCCTTTTTGGCATCAGTTAATAAGTCATAGAATTTCTTTGCATCCCCAGTTGGCTCTTGCTGGTTTATAGAATTTTCTTGATCATCAACATCTGCTGAAGTACCACCATGATCAGTGCCTCTAAGTAGACTGGACAACATATTTTGCATAGCACCATCATCAGAAATTATCTCCTCATTATTTGCTGATTCCTCAGCAATATTTTCCTGAACTCGTATTTCTTCATGGTGTATCCAACAAGTATAATCCAATAACATCCCATTTCTGAGCAGGTGTAAATGAACTCCCTTGCGTGTCTTGTGGCAAATATTATGACATCTCGTGCAAGGACAAGGTATAGTTCCTCCTTCACGAGTGCCCTGAAATGCAAAATTTAAAAATGACTTCATTCCATCCTGCCACTCCCACGTATGCCGATCTTTTCCCATCCATGTCTTATCTTCTAACATCGCTTCCTACAATTCAATCAGCCATCACCCTATCCGTAAGAGGATAGATGTACAAGAACACATTATGTGAGCAATCGTACCTAGCTGTTGTTACTCCACGTGCTGGGCCGGCAGATTCTCCTACAAGCGTGGCGGCCGGTGGATGCTCCTCCAAGCGTGGCGGCCGGCGGTTGGTCCTCCAAGCTTGGCGGCCGGCGGATGCTCCTACAAGAGTGGCGGCAGGCGGATGCTCCTACAAGCATGGCGGCCGGCGGATGCTCCTCCAAGCGTAGCGGCCGGCGGATGCTCCTCCAAGCGTGGCGGCCGACGGATGCTCCTCCAAGCGTGGCGGCCGGCGAATGCTCCTCCAAGAGTGGCGACCCGTGGATGCTCCTACAAGCATGGTGGCCAGCGGATGCTCCTACAATCGTGGCGGCCGGCGGATGCTCCTACAAGCGTGTTGCGGAGAGGGGGCCAGCGTTGCGGTTCGAAGGGTACCGTAATAAAATATTATTTTCGTTTCTTATTTTCCTTCTTCATTCGGCGTGACAAAAATTTCCCGCCGCGGGCAGGCAAGCAGGCAGGACGAAAAAGCTGGGCCGCTTGTTATTTGTGGGCTGAAACTGCACTGATTCACTTTATATTCAAGCTGGGACTTTGCGCATTCATGACGCTTGCACAGAGCCGAAGGCCTCGAAAGGTTCGGTCCTATCACCGGATTTTCGTGAGATACTCAAGGGACGCTGCTTCCGATGTTTGGCCTCTTCATCCTCGCCTTCTTAAACCACCCCCCTATTGCTTCCAGGCTCAAGTTCCCGACTGATTCCCATCCGTGCTCTCGTGTGTTGCCTGAGAAGTCCTTTGCCTCTGTTGTCGCAGCGCCATGCCTCGCAACCATGTTAGATGCGAGCAGGTACCTGCAGGCTCACCGTCCCTGCGCCCTCGTGAGGGGCAATGCACGGTGGTCAACAACCGCCTCATCATGACGGAGTTTATCCGTTTGCGCCGCCAAGCAGCTGTTCTGGGACCCAGAGGAGGTCGCAGCGAGGCGACGCCCATGGAGATCACCCTGGCCATCCATCATCAACTTGAAATCCCGCATTGGGCTTTCACCGTGTCCACGTTTGGGGATGGTGAGTTCCTGGTGCAGTTCACCCGTGATGACTATCGGGAGCTCGCCATCGAGACGGCAATCATCTCCACGCCGGATGATAACAACTACTTCCGGCCATGGATCTTTGGCGACGGTGTGCCGATCGTCGGGTGGTTCTTCCACGTGCAGGTTGTCATCGAGAACCTCCCTCTGCATGTCTGGTCTGCGGAGGGCATCAGACAGGTTCTGGGTGTCTTCCTCTTTGATCACTTCGATGCTTCCACTTACCACCGGGAGCATACTGACCTGTGCACGGTCATTGGGTGGATGAAAGACCCAAGCCTCCTGCCTCGGGCCAAAATGGCCACCTTCTTTGCAGCAAGTGATGGCCGGACTGTGAGTGACGGCGGGCCGCCGGCGGAACCTTTCAACCATGCCGCAGTGGTCCGGCCTGGCGGCCTCACGACCGAGCTCATCATCCACCTGGATCACTACCTCGACTATACGCCGCCGGTCCACCCCAACTCCCCGGCCTCCTCGTCATCAGGCGACTCTTCTGACGGACACTCCTCGGTGTCCTCGAACTCATCGGGGGACACCTTCCCGCGGCCGAAGAGATTCTACTGGCAGCGTGGGGAAGTGGATGAGGCGGATAAGCAGCTCTTTTAGTATGGCTACCAAAGTGTCCTAGATCATGTGTTACGTTTCCTATGGAAACTAAAAATCCTTTACAAATCCTATCCTTCAAAGGGAGCCTATGTTTGAGAGGATTACGACTGGATTAATTTCCATGAAAAGATTTCCTGTTGAACATTTCGGTTGTCCTTCCTTTTTTTCAAACATTTTCTTCCTCGTATTGTCTTCACTTTTTTCTTTCCCTTTCAGATCATATCCATGAACAAGAACACCAAGTACATTTAACTTAAAAACATTACTCCCTCCGTCCCAAAATACTCGTACCTTTCGTTGGAGGGAGTATCTCCGTCCCAAAATACTTGTCGCTTTGGATGGAGGGAGTATATTACAAACACAAGAAAAGATAAACTACAACTAAAACCATGAAACGAAAAACTACAACTAAAAACATAAAACGAAAAACTACAACCAAAAACATGAAAAGAAAACACCTAAATACTACTCTACTCAGCCTCCACCTCCTCCTCCTCGGGTGGGTCCTCGGGCTCCTGACCCTCCTCTAGCGCCTCGGGCTCCGACGGCGAAAGGTGACCCAGTCTCAAGGCTGCCACCACGACAAGGTTGCAACGACCCGCGACGCCGAGCTCGGCCGCCATCGTCTCCCAGAGGGAGTCGAGACGAGAGGCCACGTGCGAGGGGCCGATGACGTAGTGGCCCGTGGTGTCCATTCCAGTACTTTGTGGAAGGGTACCGAGCCCAAGGCGTTCCATGGAGTGAGATGTATCCATAAATACATCTCGGGCCATGTTGAACAGGAGGGTATCCTTCACGCGTGGCGGCGAGGGGGGGGGGTCCAGCCGCAGCCGCTTATTGGCGGCCGGGTCCCTCGGCGGGCTCGGTGGCGGAGGGTTGCTCGAGCTCGAAAGCATTTGCTGTATACTAGCCGCGGCTAGGTTTTGTGGAGAAAAGAGAGGATGTTGGAACGGTTGTGCAGAAAAGACGATGGCGCGGGTGACCATCTTATACTCCCTCCGTCCCAAGTGAACTCTATTATTAGGATTCAAACCGCACATTAGACAACACATAAAATTACCCTAACACCCTTCATCAATACATATCCTCCCACTTTCCGTTCAATGCCAGCAAGTTGCTATGGCAACAAAGGACAGTAGCTGAAAATGTGCAGAGCACACAGCTGACATGACAATACAGTGAAAGTAAAGTTGAGCTGGGACAAAAAAATTGGCTGGAAATAACTGCCCACACACCACCATCCCTCTTCTCCGCGCGTACTAAAAATCACAAGGCGTCTCATCGTCTTCTCCGCGCGTACTAATAAAGAGTAGTAAGACGACACACCATCCTCTACTCCGCCACACACACCATCCTCTTCTCTGCACGTACTCTTTCTCTCTGTCGCGTGCGCCATCATTGGTTCCCTTCGAAGCCCATGGAGTTTCCCTTGCCGCATGATATTGCGGTCCTGATCGCGGGGTGGGTCGCCGCAACCTCCACCCAGCCCATGGACGACCTCTCCAGTCTGTGCGTCACTTGCAAGGCCATGCACGCGGCATGCCGTGATCCCGCCGTCGGCAGGCGCGTGGCGCTGGAGCGGGAGATCAGCTGGGAGTGGTTCCAATGGCACGGGAACGGGAGCTACGACGCCCTCGTGGAGTGCCTGGCCAACATGGGCAACCCTCATGCGTGCTATGTCACCGGGTTCGACCTCGTCTTCAACTACGGCCGCGCGCAGGCATAGCGGGGCACCCGCTGCGAATGGCCACAAGGTGGTGGCCTACGTCCTCACCATGCTCTCCTATGACGCCGACCGCGGGGACCGCGACACC
The DNA here is from genome assembly GCA_036927565.1 of Tuctoria greenei. NCBI lineage: Eukaryota > Viridiplantae > Streptophyta > Magnoliopsida > Poales > Poaceae > Tuctoria > Tuctoria greenei. Next base: position 79,229,964 of record JAYESD010000009.1, on the reverse strand, counting down.
CTCGAGTATATCCGGCAGGTCGAAGTGAGGCCCACGTCAGCGACAACACGGCCAGGTCTGTCGAGATGAAGAGGACCAACACGGAGTGCTGCCGGTGTCGGAATCAAGCCATGCAGAGGCTCGGCGTTTTCGTGAGCTGGAGGTTACTGCGTAGGCCTCCTCCGGGACCGCCGCCGGTGGCGCTGCCCGAAGTTGATGATTACGTTTGCCGCTGCCCAACAGGGGGGAAACCAGGGGCCTGCCCGCTGCGGTCGGCGAGGGTGGTACGAGTGGACCGTCTTCTGTACTGAGAACTGTAGGATTGAGCGCGAGTATGACCTGTTCCGCCATAACGTGTTGTACTCAATGGGTTATATTCCCTCCATTCCCTTTTGGATGCGCTACCCCTAGTTCTCCCAACGCCAATGAAAAGTGAACAAAAGAGTACTGTATATAAAATAGACTTGTATAAGGCATATTGATGTGTTTCTCCTATATATGCATGCTCGTCTCTGATGAATGCTGCAGTTGTTGTGTTTCCCCTATGCGCCCTCGTCTTTTGTTTAGCCCTGTTTGCATCAAAGGAAACTCACGGGGAAGTTTAAAGGAATGGATTCCTCCGGAAGTGACACATGTGCTTTAAAAAATCTAGGTTCTATAAATTTTGGCTTCACTAATAATAAAGTTGTATAAATTGCTACTTCTATACAGGTTCGTAATTAAGTACTACTAGATATAAACACAGTGATATAAAAAAATAAAGCATACGCATAATATCTCTTCAACCAGCAACACAGTGATATAAACAAGGATTGAATACTAGATATAAACATCGACGGAACCAAACAATAGTGTTCAACGTACCATTTCAGACAACAAACTAATTAATTTGACAGTACTAGCTCTTACGTAAGCAAAAAACACAAAATAAACTAATCGACACATCTAGTCCGCACCACATCTCTTCAAGCAGCACCTTCAGTCCGTCAGCTAGCTGCATGCATCGTCCTGCACCACCACCTTGCTTGGGTCTACCTCCATGCATCCTGCATCACGACAACCTTGCTTGGACCACCGTCATTGTTTTCAGCAGCGATTAGTTTCTGGCATCATCAAATCTGGAGTAATTTTTCTAGATCATTTGGGGCCGAAAAAATAGTTAACACGCTATATATGAGGAGAAAGATTAGGATATTATATGCTACCTGCGCCCTGGACAACATATCTGACGCTTCATTATTCTGGTCGTCAGGATCATTCTGCCCCAAGTCATCTGGGGTAGCAGGCGGAGGACCTTGATCATCAGGATAAGGACCAGGCAAGACTGGTTCGTGGTAAGGTGGGGGTTGCCATTGAAAGGCGGAGGGTCCTCCTCATCACCCGGAAGGTGGTCCACAAAATCAAGACCTAGGACGTAAACTGGTACAGTCCATGAATGTCCTTCCCCGCCGACTTTGTTGCCTCTCCAGAGAACAAGGCTTTGAAGGATGTCAAGTGGATTATCCAGTACGTGCAATAATAACATCACGAGTCTCGCGACTGTTCAGATTTTTGCAGGAAAGCAACATGACAAAACGTGAAAAGAAAAAATATAAAAAAAAACAAGAGAAACACAACATCACGACTGGAGATGTTTTTCGATTCACGCACGAAGTGGGTTAAAGGTTAAAACTTGGCATCGTTAAAGGAGATGTTTTTTGATAAAAGGAGAATTTTACGATAATACATCAGATACATTGTTCATGAACATAAAAGACATATTACATTAACATACTACCAACACATATATTACAAACAAGAGTAAAGAAAACATGGACGAAAAACACGTAGAAACAAGAATAGAACTACTCCTAATCCTATTCTACTCGGAGGCCTCGTCCACCACCGCCGCCGCGCGCGCTGCGGCCGATGCATCCTCCGGCAGCTCCGCCTCTGCCTCCGACGGTGGCGGCGACTCCTCTTCCGTCTCCACACCGAGCTTACAGGCGACGCTGTGTAGAATTTTCCAGCGGCCCTGTACCCTAGCAACCTCCGCGATCGTCTCGTGGAGGGTGTCGAGACGAGCGGCCACAAATCTTAACCCGAACAAGTAGTAGCCGACGGAGTCCATGCTGGGGGGCTGGGGAAGCCTCCCAAGACCCAGACGGCGACAGATGAGAGATGTATTGTTAAATACATCCCGCGACATTGTATCCAGCACTCTTGCATGTTCGACAGCGGAGGACACATCATCTTCGACATCTTTCATTCGGCGCATTAATTCGTCGATGCGGGCGGTAAAGAGGCGAAAAGTCTCCTGTAACCAGTCGACTAAGGAGATGCGAGCGCCGCCATCAGTTCCACCGGCATTGCCGGCGGCGATGGAAACGGAGAAGGAGGTTCAGAGCACGTCAATGGCCTAGAGCGCTTCGGCGGGGGCTACCCATTTGTGTGGCGACGGAGGTGCAGAGAAAGAGCGAGAGGTGGTCGACGGTGGCGGGGGGAGAAGTTTGGAGGCTAGGATCTAAGGAGCGGTGTGGCGGAGAAGCAAGAGCACGGTGAGCCTTTATAGCGGGTCGTCGTCTAATAGCGGGCGTGTGGTGAGGGGTCCCCGTCTCGGCGTCAGTTTTTCACAGGCGGTTTTTAAGTTTATCTAAGGCGGGTTTTACTTACCAACTGCCTGATAAGATATTTAATCAAGAATATTAATTAAGAAGAAGTAAATATCTTCACAGGCGGTTGGTACTTAATAACCGTCAAGAAAAACTTTTATCTTATACGGGTATTACTTACCAACCGTCTGAGATAATGCCCGATACTAATCTTCAGTTTCCTTATCCCTTGCTTCTTTTTTATTTAGATTCCAATATAAATACTCAAACATGTTTAGATTCTACAAATTGTGTCCAAATTTGATGATTATTTCTTCTACATTTGTATAAAATCAACATCTACCGCATGAACAAAATATTTTAAAACTTGTATAGCTGACATTGTAATGTTTTGGTAAATATCAAATTAATTTCTACTCACATATTATTCATATTTGTGTATCTCATGAAAAAATATCCTTCACTCAAATTTGTTTGTATGAACATATTTGTATCACTTATACATGTATGAATTTTGTTAATTTTTTTAAAAGCATTCCAACATGTCTAAATTCAAATTATCCATCATTCTAACTAAATGCTCATATACATATGAGGCATTCATCAAATTATGAACACACATTGATTCAAAAAAAATTTAAAAAATCTGAAAAAAATTCATAGAGGTTGGTATGATGAGTAAAAATGTCCACTGAAAAAATAAATGATAAAGGCATTATATTCATCAAGATAGAAAAATGAAAAATAGCATTTGTTGTATGTTTTTTATGTTCTGACCAATTTCAAAAGATTTATGAAGTGAAATTTAATGGTAACCTTTACTTATCAATAATATTACAAGAAAGTGGAATTTTGCCTTTTTAAAGGACCCACATTTAATCAAGAATATTAATTAAGAAGAAGTAAATATCTTCACATGCGGTTGGTACTTAATAACCGTCTCAGAAGATGTTTATCTCAGTCGGATATTACTTACCAACCGCTGAGATAATGCCCAATACTGTTCTTCAGTTTCCTTATCCCTTGCTTCTTTTTTATTTAGATTATAATATAAATACTCAAACATGTTTAGATTCTGCAAATTGTGTCCAAATTCGATGATTCTTTCTTCTACATTTGTATAAAATTAACATCTACCACCTGAACAAAATATTTTAAAACTTGTACAGCTGACATTGTAATGTTTTGGTAAATATCAAATGAATTTCTACTCACATATTATTCACATTTGTGTATCTCATAAAAAAAAAGATCCTTCACTCAAATTTGTTTGTATGAACATATTTGTATCATTTATACATGTATGAATTTTGTTAATTTTTTTAAAAGCATTCCAACATGTCAAACTTCAAATTATCCATCATTCTAACTAAATGCTCATATATACATATGAGGCATTCATCAAATTATGAACACACATTGATTCAAAAAATTTTAAAAAATCTGAAAAAATTCATAGAGGTTGGTATGATGAGTAAAAATGTCCACTGAAAAAATAAATGATAAAGGCATTATATTCATCAAGATAGAAAAATGAAAAATAGCATTTGTTGTATGTTTTTTATGTTCTGACCAATTTCAAAAGATTTATGAAGTGAAATTTAATGGTAACCTTTACTTATCAATAATATTACAAGAAAGTGGAATTTTGCCTTTTTAAAGGACCCACATTTAATCAAGAATATTAATTAAGAAAAAGTAAATATCTTCACATGCGGTTGCTACTTAATAACCGTCTCAGAAGATGTTTATCTCAGTCGGATATTACTTACCAACCGCTGATATAATGCCCAATACTGTTCTTCAGTTTCCTTATCCCTTGCTTCTTTTTTATTTAGATTACAATATAAATACTCAAACATGTTTAGATTCTGCAAATTGTGTCCAAATTCGATGATTCTTTCTTCTACATTTGTATAAAATTAACATCTACCACCTGAACAAAATATTTTAAAACTTGTACAGCTGACATTGTAATGTTTTGGTAAATATCAAATGAATTTCTACTCACATATTATTCACATTTGTGTATCTCATAAAAAAAAAGACCCTTCACTCAAATTTGTTTGTATGAACATATTTGTATCATTTATACATGTATGAATTTTGTTAATTTTTTTAAAAGCATTCCAACATGTCAAACTTCAAATTATCCATCATTCTAACTAAATGCTCATATATACATATGAGGCATTCATCAAATTATGAACACACATTGACTCGAAAAAATTTAAAAAAATATGAAAAAATTCATAGAGGTTGGTATGATGAGTAAAAATGTCCACTGAAAAAATAAATGAAAAAGGCATTATATTCATCAAGATAGAAAAATGAAAAATAGCATTTGTTGTATGTTTTTTATGTTCTGACCAATTTAAAAAGATTTATGAAGTGAAATTTAATGGTAACCTTTACTTATCAATAATATTACAAGAAAGTGGAATTTTGTCTTTTTAAAGGACCCACATTTAATCAAGAATATTAATTAAGAAGAAGTAAATATCTTCACAGGTGCTTGGTACTTAATAACCGTCTAAGAAGATGTTTATCTTAGGCGGATATTACTTACCAACCGCTGAGATAATGCCCGATACTGTTCTTCAGTTTCCTTATCCCTTGCTTCTTTTTTATTTAGATTCCAATATAAATACTCAAACATGTTTAGATTCCACAAATTGTGTCCAAATTCTATGAATCTTTCTTCTACATTTGTATAAAATTAACATCTACCACCCGAACAAAATATTTTAAAACTTGTATAGCTCACATTGTAATGTTTTGGTAAATATCAAATGAATTTCTACTCACATATTATTCACATTTGTGTATCTCATAAAAAAAAGATCCTTCACTCAAATTTGTATGTATGAACATATTTGTATCATTTATACATGTATGAATTTTGTTAATTTTTTTAAAAGCATTCCAACATGTCAAACTTCAAATTATCTATCATTCTAACTAAATGCTCACATATACATATGAGGCATTCATCAAATTATGAACACACATTGATTCAAAAAAAATTAAAAAAATCTGAATAAATTCGTAGAGGTCGGTATGATGAGTAAAAATGTCCACTGAAAAATAAACGAAAAAGGCATTATATTCATCAAGATAGAAAAAATGAAAAATAGCATTTTGTTGTATGTCTTTTATGTTCTGACCAATTTCAAAAGATTTATGAAGTGAAATTTAATGGTAACCTTTACTTATCAATAATATTACAAGAAAGTGGAATTTTTACTTTTTAAAGGACCCACATTTAATCAAGAATATTAATTAAGAAGAAGTAAATATCTTCACAGACTGTTGGTACTTAATAACTTCTCAGAAGATTTTTATCTTAGACGCGTATTACTTACCAACCGCCTGAGATAATCTTCTTCTCTGACGAGTTTGAATTACCAACCGCCTAGGATAATTACCTTATGATACCCGAGTCTGATATACCCGAGCTTCGCCGTCGTCGCCAAGCTTCGCCCTCGTTACTTCCAGGTACGCCCTCATCGCTGAAAAAGAGTGTCTCTTCTCGCCTGCAGCTACCTCGCCTCGCCTCACCTCACCATCCAAATCCAAGTGCCACACTTTGCGATTCTTGATACTAGAAAAAGGCTGGAGGATTTGCTTTTTGTCCCTTTCTTGATCAGTTATAGGTCTGGAGCTAGGTGCCGCCTAGTAAACCTCAAGAACGTGGTCGCCACTCTGAACGAAGCTAACCTATTTAGAATAAGAAGATAAAATTGCCACCAGTGCAGCCGGAGCAATCGGCTCAGCCGGAGCAACCGGCCCACTCTCCTGCTGCATCGTCGCCGGAGGAGGAGGAGGAGGAGGAGGAGGAGGATGAGGAGGAGGATGAGGAGGAGGAGGAGGAGGAGGAGGAGGAGGAGGAGGAGGAGGAGGAGGACGAGTAGGACGATGACGATGACGGCGACGACGATGACGACGACGATGAAGACGGCGACCACAACCACCACGACGACGACGACAACGACGAGGAGGAGGAGGACCGCTTGTCATGGTTTGAGAAGTTGGGGGAGAGGGCGGAGGAGGCGAGGCCGGCAGGGTAGTTTTTAGGAGTTCTTGTACATATTTCTTTTGTAGTTTTAGGAGTTCTTGTACATGTTTAGCTTCAATTCTGTTCTTGTACATATTTCTTGTGTTTTGTAATATATATGTGTTCATTTGTATCAATGAATACTAGTGTGTTAGAATTTCTGGATTTCAATCAAGTGAATGTGCTCTAAGTTTAGTGATGTGTTAATCTGTCACAAGTGAACCGAGCAAATTGGACAAAAACAAAAGATCTTAGGGTTTGAAGCTCGTCAAGATTTATAATTGCAAAGCTAAAGGAGACAAACAATGACTTTAAGCGCGTCTCGCATCGCTTTGTGATCGATGGACATCCGATCTGTCGCCCATCGTTGTCTCCTATTTGGGTTTCTTACGTAGTGTAATTGGTTGATCATGTTTGCGGTCTGTGCATGTTAGACATAGCTAGAATTAAAACACCTCGGACCTCGGTCATGTTTAACAACACTAACATGCATGTATATATATATATACCTCAAACAATGCATGACGATCTTTCAACAAAAAGAGAAAACACAGGTATAACATCATGAAACATGATCGTGGATCGAGATCGCACATGCATGTTGAACATAGAACAGAAATAGTATTAGACAACAGATAGAGAGAAAAGAACATATGGAACAGGTGCGAAGGATTAGTCCCACCACGGAAAGTTGAGGTCGGTGCACCGACGTTATAAGGCATGGCGCACAGTTGCAGTTAAAAATCCGAATGAAAGTAATGCGTGCAGGACTAGGCCCATGTTCGCTGCAAGGCATCCCCTGGCACGGACGCGGTCACGAAGTTGGCTTAGGCGTGTACGCACAGATTTTTTTTATATAACGAAAAAATTGTTTTTCCCCGCGTGTAAATTTACTCCTAATGGGACGCGTCGAGCCGTTGGGACCGAGAGGATGCAAACCGTGGTTTCAAGGAAACCGGGGCCACCGACCGGTTCATAATTAAGCGCGGTTTCCTCTAGCTTCTGATCATCTCCACACGCCCGCTTAGACGATGACCCGCTATAAAGTCTCACCGTCCTCTTGCTTCTCCGCCGCACCACTCCTTAGATCCTAGCCTCTAAACTTATCCCCCGCCACCGTCGACCACCTCTCGCTCTTTCTCTGCACCTCCGCCGCCACACAAATGGGTAGCCCCGCGCCGAATCGCTCTAGGCCATCGACGTCCTCCGAACCTCCTTCTCCGTTTCCATCGCCGCCGGCAATGCCGGTGGAACTGATGGAGGCACCCGCATCTCCGCCCGCGGCGCCTGCACTTCCTCATCCTGGTTGGGTTGAGCAGACTCTCAAACTCCTCACTGACCGCATCGACGAACTCGATCGGTGCCTTAAGGTGGCCACCGACACCAAGTCTGCCGCCACTCATAGCGCACTAGCGCTCAACGCAGTGGCGCGGAAGGCCTATTCTGACACAGATTGCTCGTGTCGCCGTCTGGGTCTTGGGACCCTTCCCCTCCACATGAGCATGGACACCGCGGGTCACTACTGCTACGGGTTGATGACTGTGGCCGGTCGTCTCGACGCCCTCCACGAGACGATCGCGGAGGTTGCTGGGGTAGAGGGCCTCCTAAAGATTAAGCACCGCATCGCCGGATAGCTTCGGACCGTGATGGAGGTTGAGGAGTATGAGGCGGCTTGGGAAGCGGCGACAGCGGAGGAGGCGGAGCAGGAGGCGTCTCTTGAGGCGGAGGTGGACGCGGCTATGGAGGCGGCGGCAGCGGCAGAGGAGGAGCAGGAGGAGGCGGCAGCGGCGGCGGAGGCAGAGGCGGAGGTGGCAGCAGCGGCGGCAGTGGCGGAGGAGGAGGAGGAGGAGGAGGCGGCACCTGCGGCAGAGGCGGAGGAGACGGCAGCGGCGGAGGAGGAGGACGTGGTTTTCTCCCAGTAGAGTAGTATTAGGAGTAGTTTATCTATTTCGTGACCTCTGAGTAGAGTAGTATTAGGTGTTGTTTATCTTGTTCTGTCTACTACGTGTTTTCCTATTACTTGTTTGTTAAAGAAATATGTCTTTATGTATGAACAATGTGTTCTATATATGCAGTATCGAAAAACTTCTTTTATCGAAAGCATCTCCTATATGTTCGTCACTTGGGACCATCTATATTTCTTGTGGCTGAATGAATGAAATCCCGTAAACATTATCCTTACAAGTAATAGAACTAACAACAGACATGATGCATAATTAACTTGATTAGGAAATTACGTCATCTAAATTGCTAACTAGTCCATCGCCTGATGCAACAGGTGCATGAAAAGTACTTTATCTGTTGTAACTAATATCCGATGACATTGTTGATATATATATCGTATGTACCTGTGATACTCGTATCACAGGCGGCTTTGGATCGACGGCCTGAAGATTAGACATCATAGGGGAAAATATTTTTTTATAGTAGTAGTATATACTCTGTATATGTTATCATTTCATTGTGACGAATGTTATATATAAAATGCTGATTGTTTACCTTTTACTAGACCATGGATTTGCCGTCCTCCTTTCGTGGACTTGGGTGTTCTGTATTTGCATGTTGTTTGCATTAGCACAATGATACATTTGGCGATTCATATTTTTGTTCGTATTTTTTTGTAATGTCCCACTACCACATGACTTCTTTTACATCTCCATGAAAACAAAGATGAATGGCAGGTAGCGGTCCCTCAAAAAAAAATTTCGTTCTTCTTGGCGCCCACAATTGAGATTTTCACAATTGAAACTTCACTCCGTGTGCCCAAAATTCCAGTCCCGCCCATTTGTAGCTAGCCACGAGGAAAATAAATGTGCGTCTCCCTCTAATCCCGCAGTGGCTTCCATTCCCGGCACACATGTTCTCCTCTTAGTGTTGTGTTCCAAACTTGCATTCGTAAGAAATTTCCGTGTGAGTGGTGGTGGTGACTGTGGGTACAACGTCGAGCGACCAAGTTTAAAGGGCTCTACCGAACCTCTTCGTCGCCGACCCCGCCCTGCGACATCCCGGACTCCATTTTTGTGCTACGTAAGTTTTACACGATCCATGCCGTCTTTTTATAGAGCTACTCCCTCCTTATCGCTTTAGTTGTCGTCCCAACAGCTGCAGCCAGTTCATTCCTAGTTGTCATCCCAACTCCTTATATGCTCCTATGTTTCATGAATGTCTAGTATAAAATCTGATTGATGGTGCAATCGTGCACTCAACTATCCTCAATCGTTTGATCTGCATCCTACAGTCGATTCATCTTTTTATTTTACCCTAGCATCTGATTGCATTCTACTTTTTTCCATATATAAAATACACTACACCTCTGCCCCGAAATAAATGTCGCTCTGACAGTTTATGGTAGTGTATTTCTAGTACATTTCCATGTCAAGAACGATAACTATTAAAAACCGCATGTACTATGTAATTTCTTGATTTAGAAGTAAATGACGCCAGGGTTATCTTATCAACCACTCCTAATGTTGTACTCTCATTCCTATGTTCCAAACTTGTATTCCTAAGATTTTCAGTTCTCATGGTTTATACACGTTTTTCTTGTTTTTCTTTCTCGGATTGTACGGTCTTTTTCCTACTCCTTCATTTCTAATTCCTCCGTTCAAACAAACATTTTCAGTTCATAGCAACCACACTGCCCGATCTAGAATACACATCCTCATGTAATCTGACGTTATCACTGTTACTTACTATATATACTCTTTACTTTAGGAACAAGACACCAAACCTTCATGTCGTCTACAAGTAATCGTGATGGGCAACAAGCACCTGGTATAACTATAAATGGGTTTACTATCAAAATACACATATTTATAACACGTTAATTCCTTTGCATCGTATGCAGAGAATATTGCAGCACCTGATGCTCAGGAACCCCGATATTCGTCATCCCATGCTGGCACTACGAGTATAAATATGTATCGAGCTCTGCTAAATATTTTAGCATTGCGATTGTAATTTCCTAGTCCCAGTTAACAGTTAATCAGTATATGTGATGGCGTGATTTATTGATGCCTACACACGCACGATGGGCTCTCTCGCTGCCGGCCACTCTGGCACCGGGGACCACACCCTGCTGCTGCTCACTTCGGTGTCCTCCCCGACGCGTCTCCCTCCACCATCGCCACGTCCCATCCTTCATGTGTCATGATGACCCCGCTGCTCGCAAACCCCTGTCGCCGCCGGTCACTCCGGCACCGGCCGACGCCCATGCCTTGCTGGTGAGTATATGTAATGGCGTGATTTATTGGTGCCTACACGCGCACGCTGGTCTCTCTCGCCGCCGACACTCCGGCACCGGTGACCACGCCCTGCTGCTGCTCACTTCAGTGTCCTCAGAAATGCGTCTCCCTCGACCATCGCCACGTCCCATCCTTCGCGTGTCATGATGACCCCGCCGCCTGCAAACCCATGTCGCCGCCGGTCACTCCGGCACCGGCCGGCGCCCACGCCCTGCTGGTGGTCACTTCACTGTCCTCCCCGACGCGTCTCCCTCCATCTCCACGTCCCATCGTTCGCGTGCCATGATGACCCCGCCGCCCGCAAACCCCTGGCCATTACGGCATACCTACATGCTATGCCCCATATGACATGGCATACCCTGGCAAAAATAGTCCAATATCATTAACCCCTGTCCACTAAGAAATGTTAGTATCATATAGTTTAGAGATGCATGTACATGAGGGTTCATTGCTGCTTATATGATCTCAATTCCGTTTTTTACACTGCCAAATGTGTTGCTAATGTCTGGTAATTAACGCAAGATTATATTCATGTATCCGTTCTAGTAGCACTTTAGGGTGAGATGCTAACATGCAGAGCAAAATATCAGTATGCAATCCACCTAAATTTAATTCATAGATCCGCCACACTGTCCTCCTAGCCTCGAGACTTGCTCTGGGGTGATATCAATGGACGCAGATCACCTGACTTATACGTTTTTACTGCACGCGATGCAGTAAAGATCCAACAAAATCACACCGTTGGATCTTTACTGCATCGCCTGCAGTAAAAACGTAAGTCACGTGAGATCACCGGTGTGATCTGGACGTCGATCCTCTTACTTAAATGTGGTCACTGCACTGCCAGACCGAACCGTATCTTTGTTAAACGTCGCAAGCTGCCCACCTCATCTGTCTTGCATCCTCTACCTGCTAATACCGCTGACGTCCATGACTCGCCCTGCCACCAATTTGCCTCGAGACACGCTCCTGCTGATGTCGGTCAGACCGAACCGGCAGTACTGTAGAGGATGAGCACTCGGCGAACCCTCTCTTTCTCTAGCATCACCAGCTACTGTCTTGCCTGCTTCGTAGCTGGACTGAAAATACCCTGCAGTACTACGGGTGCTATAGCGCCACTGACTATTGCGTGATGCCTGATTGTAGGGTATGAACAGCAACAAAGAAGTCAACAAGTCAATGCATCGCCCAATATGGAGCAAAATGCTGTTGCGGCGCGGTGTTCCCACGCTCGTATTTGCCGCACTCGTCCTGAAGATGGTAAAACATCAGAATTCTTCTTCTTTCACACTATTTGTACATGATACTAGGCCTGGTCAGTTGCTAATTTGCTTTAAACGTTTACTGTTTAAATGACACTAACAGATGGAAAGAAGTTTGGAAGAGGGGTGGCTAAAGGACTTAAGGTTGCTAAATTGCGCTATCTAGCATCTGCAAATAGAACGAATGATCAGAATCGGAAGCTACAAATTCAGTGGTCCGATAGGTTGGGTGTTGCGGTTGGTCCTAATCAGCAGCACTTTGTCGATGATGTGGTTATTACAACAAAAGAAAAATGCACCCCTCGCTGGTATAAGGAAGTGGGCAGAGGTTGGCGATACTTCGAAGAGCGATATAGTGAGAGACATTCTGGTTAGTGTTGTGACACCCCACATAAGTATTTTTTTCTAGCGACCTCCATCTTGTACATTTATAACAGTGTGATATACAATGTACAGAATGCCTGGGACTTGGAGGACACAGATGATACAAGAAGAAAAATATTGAAGATTGCTGGTGAGCGCTACAAGGGTGGCGATCAACATTGCATGCCACCTATAAAAAGTATTCGACCGATGAGGAACGTATACAAAACAAGCCTGTTGACATAGCAGATTCCAATTGGTTGGCGCTTATGGACTATTTTGGGTCCGAGCAATTCAAGGTCAGCTAGCTTTCTAATACCTTCATATCCTACAAAAACTATTTGATAACACCCATTCGTGAAATTAATTCTTAAAATTGCAGTCAATAAGCAGAACCAATTCACGAAGTCGAAGTACTCAAAAGACAAAACACTTGTTTGGCTCGAAATCCTACGCCCAACTTAGTTATGAGAAGGTATGAAAACTAAATCATGCTTTTATTTGCACTGCAATCATTCAATAAAATTTTACTTGTATTTGATGTAGCGAGACCTAGAGACTGGAAAAGAACCCGATGACATAGAACTGTGGGAGGCAAGCCATGTGAAGAACGGTCAATGGGCAAACGAGCAGGCAGAAGCTGTACATGTGAGAAACACTTCAAACAGTCCCATTTAAATAAATATTTGCAATGTACATGTGACTGTTCTTTTTGTATATAGACCCAGGCACGTGCCCAAATCAACGTCAGGGAAGCTGAGCTGGGAGTCCCAATCCCAGATGAGGAAAGAAACAACATCTTCCAGCTTACTTATATATCCGCAACCAGTTCTGGAGGATCATAGTTTCGGGGACGTGGTTATATAGATAAACATAATGTTTCTGAAAGATTACGTATCCAGATGTCTGACCAGCTCGGCCAGCAAGTTCGACCCTTGCAAAATAGAAATGAAGACCTCAGCTCTTAGGTGCAAGAGTTGGAAGGAAGAAATGATTATATGACCTCCCAGATGGATGGCTTTGTCCAGGAAAATGAACAGCTCAACCAGGAAGTCCATGCTTTACATGATCAGATGGCAGCCAATTCTGCACGGCAAGAAAAGGAGCTAGCAGACATGCGCAGAATGATGGAGAGCTTGCAAAATCAACAACAGCTAGCAGCAACTCCACAAAAGGCTTCTGCTCGCACCAAGTCGAAGCTGGATGTTCGAGAAACTATTCCTAATACTACAACTCGTCGCGGTGCTATTTTAATGGGTACAATGTTGCAACCTGAAAAAACTGTAAATAACATCGTCTCGCAACGACGCAAGGGTCCTTGAGCGTTGCATCAATTGCTGGATGTTTGTTGTTAAGTCGACAGACGTATCGTGTGCGAATAAATTGATTCTGTTGCCACTAATTTTCAAACCTGGTGCATTAGGATTCTAGTGCCGCTAATTATAAAACGTGGCATTAACAGATTATTGCGACGAAAATAAACTGCTGCAATATGAAGCTAGCTATTGCCACAAATTATAAAACATTGCACTACAAACATTTGGCTACGACCAAAAAAGCGTTGCACTAGACTGCTATTGCCACCACCCAGAGAACGTCGCATTAGGACCTTGTTGCAACAGATTTGAATATGTTGCATTACGAACCTATTGCCACTCATCAGAAATCATTGCAATACAATACTGTTGTCACGGTTTTGAAATCGTTGCAATACCGTACTATTCGCCATGAACGTGAGGCATTACCGTATTATTTGCCACGGCTGTGAAATCGTCGCGATACCATATTATTCGCCACGAGTGTGAAATCATTGCGATACCGTACTATTCGCCACGGAAGTGAAATCGTTGCAACACCGTAGTATTCACCACGAATGTGAAAACATCGCGATACGATATTATTCGCCACGAGTGTGAAATCGTCGCGATACCGTACTATTCGACGTGGATGTGAAAACGTCGCGATACCATATTATTCGCCACGAGTGTGAAATCGTCGCGATACCATACTATTCGCCAAGGATGTGAAATCGTTGCAACACCATACTATTCGCCACGAATGTAAAAATGTTGCCATACCGTACTATTCGCTACAGTTGTGAAATCGTTGCAACAGCGTACTATTCGCTGCGAATGTGAAAACGTCGCGATACCATACTATTCGCCACGAGTATGAAATCATCGCGATACCATACTTATCGCCACATATGTGAAATCGTCGCAAATAACGTACTATTTATTGCAATACGTTAAATCGTCGCAATACGTTAAACTGTTGCAATACCATACTATTTGCCACGAATGTGGAGTCGTCGCAATACCATACTTTTTGCCATGAATGTGGCATCGTTGCAACACCGTTATTTTTGTTGCAATACGTTAAATCATCGCAACACGTTAAACCGTTGCAATACCATACTATTTGCCACGAACGTGGAGTCATTGCAATACCATACTTTTTGCCACGAATGTGGCATCGTTGCAACACCGTTATTTTCGTTGCAATACGTTAAATCGTCGCAATACGTTAAACCGTTGCAATACCATACTATTTGCAATGAACGTGGAGTCGTTGTAGTACCATACTTTTTGCCAAGAATGTGACATCATTGCAACATCGATATTTTCGTTGCAATACGTTAAATCATCGCAATACGTTAAACCGTTGCAATACCATACTATTTGCCACCAACGTGGAGTCGTCGCAATACCATACTATTTGCCACGGATGTCAAGTCGTCGCAATAACCTATTGCCACGGCTGTTATCGCCACGAGTCGGAAATACTATCGCGACGTTCTATTTCGTTGCGACAACAACCTATCGCAACGAATTTCGACCTATTGCAACGATTTTTTTCGTCACAATAAACCAGAATCCTGGTAGTGAGATTATATGTCGCATCAAACTTATTCTAACAAACCAAGTCAAGTCTATGTCATTTGACAATCAGAAGCTGAAGGACATGGTTTTAGTCATACACAACTTCTTCCAATTTCATATCTAAGTGCAATGATAGGCCACCTCAAAAGAAGAAGTGTGATGCATGCATATTCTCTTAATCTTTTTCATTTTTTTATTTGATTAGAAAAGCTCAACATGTTGATAGTTGATTTATTAATTTCATTATTAAAAGAACTTTTGAGCATGCAACATGTTCAAAATAGCAAGAAAGTTTGATCAGGACCTGATTTAGTGTAATTAATTATTCCAATTACTAGTCATGGCAAAAACTACAAAATATATAACATGAGTAATGTACTAAGAACTTTCAACATGTAAAAGGAATCACAAAGTCATATATGTTTGAAATACTATGCTCATATTATTTTAATTTCAGATTCACATATAGACTTTCGAAGTTTCAAAACACCCCCTCAATTTAAGCCATGAGGACGCATAACCCCTATTTCACTATGGATGAATGAAAAATGAGTGAAATCCTAAGGTTTTGTGAAAATGTCAACCAATTGATGTTCAGTGTCTACATGGTGAAGCACAATTTTCTTTTTTGAACATTATCATAGAGAAAGTGATACCTATATCAATTTTCTTTGTTATAAATGTTGTACAAAGTTTTTAGCAATGCAAACAGCACTAGTGTTATCACAAAACAGTGGAACACTATCTAAATCAACCTCATAGTCCTTAAGTGTTTGAACAATCCATAAAATTTGTGAGCCAGCATAACCCAGCAGCTACATATTCAGATTTGGTCGTACATTTTGCAACTGAACTTTGTTTTCTAGAGGACCAAGCAACAAGTGAATTACCAAGAAAATGACAAGCACCCGAAGTACTTTTCCTATCAATCCTACAACCCCCAAAATTTGCATCCAAAAAAGCTTTCAAAGTATTGGTTGGGGAAGAAAGAAGAAAAATACTAAATTCATGAGTTTTATGTAAGTACCTGAGAATTCTTTTGATGGCTTGACGATGTGAAACACATGAGGAAGCTTGAAATCATGCACAAAGGAATACACTAAATTGTATGTCCGGTCTTGATGTTGTTATTTACAAAAGTGACCCGATCATGCTTCAATATTCTTTTTGATCCACGGTTTCACAATCTTCATCAAGTTCAAGTATCGTTGTTGTTCCCATTGGTGCCCGAAGAGGCTTGCTTTGTCCATTTTGAAGCGCTTAAGAAGGTCTTTTCGTATACTTTGTTTGATGCAAAAAGTACCCTCCTTAGTTTGCTTGATTTGCAGCCCCAAAAAGTATGTGAGTCCCATCATACTCATCTCAAATTCTGAACTCATCATACCTGAAAACTTGGACACAAGATCATGAAAGGCACAACCTAGGATAATATCATCCACATACACTTGAATGAGTAATGAGTCGTAGCCATCCTTAAGTACAAAAAGAGTTTTATCAACCTTGCCCATGGTAAACCCCTTTTCAAGTAAGAATGTTTTTAACCTATCATACCATGATCTAGGGGCTTGTTTGAGACCATACAAGGCTTTGGATAATTTCAAAACATGATTAGGAAAATTTTGATTTTCAAAACCTGATGGATGCTTGACGTAAACCTCCTCATTCATGTAGCCATTAAGAAACACATTTTTAACATCCTTTTGATATAACTTGAAATCTTTACAGCAGCAAATGCTAATAAAATTCATATGGCTTCTAGTCTAGCAACAGGAGCAAAAGTTTCATCAAAATCTAGATTTTCAGCTTGTATGAAACCTTGAGCAACCAACCTAGCCTTATTCCTAACCACAACCCCATCCTCACTTTGTTTATTTTTAAACACCCATTTAGTTCCAACTAAAGAGTGACCTTGAAGTGCAAGTACAAGTTTCCAAACATTATTTCTTTCAAAATTTTCTAACTTTTCTTGCATGGCAATTATCCAAGATTTATTAGCGAGTGCGTGTGATATATCTTTGGGTTCAAAAGAAGCAACAAAAGCATAATGAGCATGAGAGATTGGATCACAAAACCTGGACCACGTGACTCTCGTGCAAGCTTCCAATGTTTTGTTGTGGAGGATGACTTTTGAGTATCCAGAGCGGAGTAGACACTTCACATGCTTCTTCTTCTTCATGTTCATCACAAATTGATGAGCTTGTGACTTGAGGACGATCTGGACCAGCAATGGTGGTCATAGGTGCTGGTTGTGGATCAAAATTAGGAGCTGCAACAATGTCATTAGCTTCTGAATTTTTGGGCAGCAGCACCAGTTCTTCCTCATCGTTAATGAAAATACTCTCCCTCTGAGGATATGGATCTGGACCTGCAATATTAGATCTAGTACCTGGGATAGCTTCATTAAAAAAATCTCACAAGTCTCTACAATTTTGTTAGTGTCAAGTAAAAACACACGATAGCCTCTAGTATGAGATGGATAACCAAGAAACATGCCATCAACAAATTTAGCTTCAAATTTATCAAGATTACCATGTTTCTTAACAAAGCATTTGCAAACAACGATCTATGTGTGTGACACTAGGCCTATGTCCAAATCGAAGCTCATATGATGTTTTTCCTAACTTAGCTCTCAAGAAAACATGGTTTGAAACATAACAAGCTGTTGCAATTGCATCTGCCAAAAAATTTCTAGGAGTTTGAGATTCATCAGGCAAAGTCCTAGCCATCTCAACTAAGGTTCTGTTGTTTCTCTCTATGACACCACTTTTTTTAGGTACATATAGTGAAGAAAATTGATGATCTATTCCTTTTTCAGTACAAAAGTGATCAAAAGATTGATTTTCAAATTCATTTCTGTTATCACTTCTAATAGCTTTTAAAGATCCTGGGTGATCAATTGATAATCTATGACTAAAAGCTTTATTCTTAGATGCTATAAAGTAAACCCAAGAGTATCTATAATAATCATCAACAATCACAAGCACATACCATTTACCTCCAAAAGATTGAACACGTGAAGGACCTACGGTGTCAAGATGTAAAAGTTGTCCCGGTTCAGTTGTCATGGCAATTCTGAGAGAAGGATGTGAATCTGCAACCATATTTACATGTCTACAAGATGAGCACACAATATTGTTGCCGCCTTTAAGCTTAGGCAACCCGCGTATGCGCTCAAGAGCACTAACACACGTGAGATGATCAAAGCCTACGTGACCATGTCTACGATGTCAAAAATATAAGTCATTTGAATCATTAGCAACTAGACACCTATGCTTAGAGGATGACATATCAAAATCAGCTTTAAAAACTCTTCCAAACCGAGACATGTTAAACATAAGCTCACCATTAGAATCTACAACCTTGCAACAAGTTTTAGTGAAAATAATTTCAAGATTTTCATCTAGTAATGTGAAACAGAAAGCAAGTTGTATTCTAAATTTTTAACAAGTGCCACATCCTTCAAAGTATAGTGATTATTTGCTCTAACCGAACCCTTAGCAATTATACGAGTTGAAGAATTATCGGCAAAAGTAACATTCTCTCCACGTAACACAAAAGCGAGGGAGGAGAACCAGTCTTTGTTACTGGTCATGTGGCGTGAGCAACGTGAATCCATAATCCAAATGTAAACCTTTGTCAAGCGTGTAACCTCTTCATCATCTCTATTGTGTTCTGCTTCCTCCATACTTGATCATGAGTTACTCGCCATGAAACACATAGCTGCCAAATTGTCTTCATCCTCATCACGTCTAGAGTCCACATCGCTTGTTATTTTGCTTTTCATCATGAGTAGAAGGACCCAAAAGGTTAGGGCAATCTATACGAAAATGTCCTATCTTACCACATTCAAAGCATCGTTGAGAACCACAACTCCTCTCCTTCTAGTTCTCACATTTTGCAATGCTTTTGAGAACCGAGTAGAGATGAGTGCAAGTTCCTGCTCTAGAAACTCTTCAATCTTTTCAATGGTTAGAGAGAAAATCAAAGCAAGTATACTACAAGATGTAGGTTGTCTAGAGCTAGGCATGTCACACTGTAAAACAAATGCAAGAGACTTGTTGGGATTTTTACTTGATATTATGTCAAGTTCATGAGTTTTCAATTTAGAATATAGAACATCTAAAGTAAGTGTACTTATGATAGTAGTTCACGAATAGATGTAACTTTCGTCTCCCAAATCAACATGTATATTGCACTTAACAATTGTCTAGCATTTTCAGCATCTAAAAAAAATAAACATTGACACTACGCAAGTTGGTGAGAATTTTATTAAAGCGAGCAAAGAGGTCATCGATTGAGCTCCGGATTGCATCTCGGAGTGAATGTATTCTTTCTTGTACATATATTGTCTTACCCCCTTGATTGTGTTGGAGCCTTCGTTTTAGTCGCATAGTGCTTTCCACACGTCATACACAAATCGGAGGTGTGCAACAAAGTCGAAGTCGCTTTGAGTCAATCCTTGAATAATCAAGTTGTGCACCTTGTTGTTGTTACTGACATCTCTCATGTTGTCATAACTTGATCATTTGGTCCCACATTGAAGGACTTGTAGACCTTTTCCTATATGGAGAAGCCTTGTGCTTGTATGTTAGCCTCCATACGCGCATTCCATACGTGAAAATCAACACCATCTAACACACAAGGTTTTGCGGAGTATTCCTCCATCACGATTAGTCACAACATGTGCAATATCACAAAGCTTAGAGCACCGTGGCTCTCATACCAATTGTAGGATCGAAGAGCACATGAAAAGCTATCAGAGGGGGGTGAATGGTAGATGAAAACTTTTTCAACGAAAGCAACAAAAACCTCTCGGGAGAAAAACAATCTGATAAAGAAATTGTGTGTGTAACTGATCTAAGCGTGTTCAACCATGAGTAAAGTAGTAGATATTATAGAGAATCAAGTCACAAAGACACGAAAAACAAGAGTCACGAAAAACTATTGAGAAAAACTCAGGTTATTATCGAAAGATCGAACAAGGGTCAATCTTCTCCACCTGAGTAAAAACCAGATCTGCAAGACTGAAAAAAAAACTCGTGTAGATTATAAACCATAAATTCAATGATCGTGAAACTTTCAGATGATAGATAATTGAGTTTTGAAGACAACACAAAAAGAATCACGTCGATTGGATCAGTAAAACTCGAGTTATGATCAAAACACCGAGGCAACATCGTGCTGTCCAGAAACTCGACAAGAAAGACTTGACGAAAATAGGTCAGACGAACAAGGCACAAAAGCTCCTCTAAAACTACAATCTTTATTCAATAGAACACAAGAGGAACAGCCCAAAGTCATGCCCACGAGCTCTATCCTCCCTTGCTTATATAACCAGCCCTAAGGCCAACCCAATCCAAACTAGGACTCTAATCCTATTTGGACTCTAACTCAAACTTACCGTACCTGCTTAAGACTCTTCTATGCGCAGATAGAAGCAATCTTAAGACTTATTAACACCTTATGAACGTACCAAAAATTCATAAAACAACTCAACTTCGTGCTCACTACGAAATCTAATCAAAACAAACTATAAACCTTCCATAAACGAACCATAACCACCTCAGTCGAAGCCCGAGGCATAACCCAGCTGGTTGGACCTTTTTGACCAACTATTTATGTCCACTTCTGTTCATCACGACTTGGAACCATGTTTCCATGTACATGCACTCCTTGCACATGTGCAAACACCTTCCAACAACGTCCACAATACCTTCATATGCATTGTTCTTGAGCCAAACATGTTGTGTGACCTCCCGATCAACTCAACCATAGTTCCATCCGAACTTGGTTGTTAAACCTCATCTTCTCCTAAGATTAGTTCAATGGATCCCATGACCATCCATGTCTTGACCTCAGGCAACACCTGCATATGAACAAACAACCAATCTTTATGAGCCCAAGTCCTCGACTTGACTCTCGTTAGTCCAAAAAACACAACACCTTACGTGAGCATGTCACATAAGCATGTTGCAAACCATAGCAATGTTTAACAATCATAATCAGCCGAAACACATCAAAAACTTAGTAACTGAATACTAAGCAAACCTTCTCATAACCCAAAAGCAAGTTTGAAACATTGCGAGTTAAAACAGAGCAGAATAGAGCAAAACAGAGGAATCGAACTCAATATGAAAACTCTGCGTAGTAACTGTTACTCTTGATATGCATTGAGAAAGTCCGGGCAGTTCTAAATGGATTCCCGCAAGTTCGAACAATCTGAAGTGAGCTTTTCAACAATACTCAAAACTTTAAGTGTGAACCCTTAGTTTTATTTAAATTGCTAATGTATTCAGCACACATAGGTCTCATAATATGAAGGTATCGTGGACGTTTTTGGAAAGTGTTTGCATGTGTGCAAGGGGTGCATGGACAAAGAAATATTGTTCCATGGCATGATGAATAGTTATGTATGTGAAGATATGGCCGAAAAGGTCCAACCGACTGGTTTACGCCTCAAGCTGCGGCTGAGGTGATGATAGTTTATTTATGCAAGGTTTCGAGTTTGTCTTGGTTAGATTTTGTTGTGAGCATGAATTTGAGTTGTTTTAGGAATGTTTGGGACGTTCCTAAGGTGTTTGGAAGTCTTAAGATTGCTTCTATCTGCGTATGGAAGAGTCTTGAGCAATTATAGAAAGTTTTCGTTGAAACAGAGTAGGAGTAGGATTGAGTTGGTCTAAGAGCTGGTTATATAAGAAAGAGAGGTTAGAGCTCGTGGTGCACGACTTTGGGGCTGTTCCTCATTAATAAAATTCATAGTTTAGACGAGCTTTTTTGCATTGTTCGTCCGACTTGTTTTGGCAAGTTTTTCTGGTCAAGTTTCTAGACAGCTAGGCGTTGCTCGATATTTTGATCATAACTCACTTTTACTTATCCAATTTATGTGATTCTATTTGTGTTGTCTTCAAAACTTGATGCTCTATCATCTTTAGAAATTTCACGGTCATTGGATTTATGGTTTTCAGAGTTACACGAGTTTCTTTGCAGTGTTGTAGATCTGAATTCAACTCCAGTAGGACAAATCGACCTTTGCTCAATCTCTTCATCATAACTTGAGTTTTTCTCGACGAATTTTTGTGATTCTTATTGTCGTGTCTTTGTGACTTGATTCTCCACAATCTATTCTGATTTTGTCACGATTGAACTCATATAGAATAGTCGCACACACTGTTTCTTATCAGATTGCTTTTTTGCCAAGGAGATTTTTTAGCTTCCGCTAAAAAGGTTTTAATCTACCATTCAGCCCTTCCTTTGGTAGCTTTTCACGTGCTCTTCGATCCTACAGTCTGGCTCGGTTTTACTTGTCTTTTTACTTCTAATTCTTTTATTCTTGTTTCTTTTTGTATTGATTAATGTTTTCCATGCATGGGGATGAATGCAATGCATGATGATGAAAATGAGAGTGTTACTGGCTTGACTCCCGCTCCCGCATTCTGGTGTGCAGTGTACATTATATGTAGTTACCTAATGGCCTTGCTTTTTCTACGGTGACTTTGAACAGCAAGTCAACAAGTTGGTGTCGGGAAGGTTCAGGAACGGTTGGACTACTATTAAATAGGGAGTATCGTATACATCAGTTAATTAAGCCTAGTTTAACAATCTACTAACCTCAGTTTCAAATACTTGTCAACTTTGATTTTTACAATTCAATGTTTGGTCATTATTTTTTCTTTAAATACGTGTGCAAACACCCAAAAACATATAACATGTTTAAAGTCTTTATGATAATCTATATGTTGCTACTTTATCATTGTATTTAACTAAACAATTGAATAATTTGGATTTGATCTCGAGCCTATCCAACTTGCTTGGGACTATAAGACTTTGTTGACATTGCCGTAAATAGTTAAATAAATATTGCTTGTCGAAACATAAATAGTAGAAGTCAAAGTTGCTAAGTTTTTGTAAAACATATGTATGGATATTTGAATGAGTATTTTAGTGCATACAACATTAGGGGTATCAAATCGAACGGGAATAAATCTATTCATTCTGTTTTAGAGTAGTGTAGGTGAGGCACGCGATGACCATGCAACAATGATGTATTCCGTGTAGGAAATAGATCACAATGGCCATTCAATTGCGATCGCAGATCGGATAACCCCCAGCCTTCCTCACATGTAAGAGTAGGCAGCTATCGGTACCCGACATACCGGTACCCTCAGGCACAGGCTAAAGCTGCCTGATTGTCCTACCTTCCTGCCAAGGCAGGGTCCGAGGATGCCACGTGTCCAGAAGGACTGGACCCCTCTACCTCCGATATGGGGTCCGGCGTATCCACATGGACCTCAAGGAGGAGTGGACACGTGCTCCCAAGTGGCCACGTGTCTAGCAAGATGGGATCCTGCTCCCCCATGGGAGAGGGCTCCGGTGCTGCCACGTGGTTCGGAGCACCAGACAGACCACCTCCCTTGGAGGCGGGCTCTGGCTCTACCACGTGTCTTGCGGCCCTGGATCCCCCGTCTACTCAGGAACAGTCTCCGAGGCTGCCATGTGGTCTGCGGATCAGGGCCCGGCCTCCCCCACAGAGGCTAGCTCCTGAGCTGCCACGTACCCCGCAAGTTGCCCTGGACAGTGGGTGACGGGAGTTAAGAGGGCGGTGTGCCTTGTTGGAATCAAGCATTGAAGACTCGCGTTTTTCCCAGACTTAGGACGCGGCGCATGCCTACTGTCAGGTACCGCTACACCCAATCGCATCACATTGAAGATGTTGCACGCCTACTCCACTCTGCCAAGTGGGTAGCTTATGGCGACAAGGACAGTTGGACGAAACATTCCATGCCATCATCAACGACTACGCATGGGCCACTGGAATCTGAGGCAGCAAGAAGGCAGGTCTTCAAGCCACAGCTAGAGGAAGCTTATGCGAGAAGTCTTAGATCATTAGTATGAGATTGTTCCAGGGCCACCTGTTGGTCCCCGGACCCCACTTGTAAGGCATCCAACCTTGTTTATAAAAGAACCATACAACCACCGTTACATAGGATCCCCAATCTACGCATTCAAACGCTACACACTCATACACACCAGCAATACAACCTCATCGTGGAGTAGGGTTTTACGCTCCGACGGCCTAAACCACGTTAAACCACTATCTCACCTCTCTGATACGCACAATCTCTCTATAGAGTACTAAGTCCTGCCGATCAAGAACCTCCGCGGGCTGCTCGCATAGCAGGTCCGGGGGAAGTTTCGCAAGAACACTTCAACATTTGGCATGCCAGGTAGGAGTTTTTTCCTATAGAAAGTGGTTGTGCTTTCACTGCAATGGTGTTCATCATGCCCATGGATAGCGGTTTTCGTGGTCGTCGTCCTGTGACCAAATCCATCGCTCGAGCCGCACATTCTGGTCCATCATGCCCCCGCACAGATGCAGCTGGCCAGGGCAGTGCATCCAGGCATATCCCGGCCCAGTCGGCGCCCCTGGAGCCGCCAGCTGCAAGTCTAGAGAGTGCTCTGTGTTGACATTTCTTACATCACAGACCATCTCTCGAAAGAGATGAGGTCCGCAAGCGCACAAAAACTGTCGTGTAGCATTTCACCCAAGAGTATTCCCATGGGTATCGTATTTATCCCAAAATAAGGCAATGAAGTAAAGTAAACAATACTCTTATGATCAAGCTAAGGGATACTAATCAATCATCAAGACAGGGGTAAGTTGATAATATTTGGGCAGTGTGACACACACCTAAGCAATCTATTCTAAAGGTTAGATGGGTCCTATGGAGGTTAGACTAAGAGCTGGGGAGTTGCTCCTACAATGCTTCTAGTATACTTATGTTAAGTTGTTCAACATATTGGGCATGGGTTTTCCCTAGCAATACTAGGACGACTCCTGCCAAGAGCCTGTGGCATAGTCGAACGTTGAGGATTACAAAGGACAAATAGGGCTATCGCCACCTACTGCCTACCTCTTCAATCTGTGGGTCTACGAGACATCCAATGTTACTTAACTATCCTAGCACCTTGATATCATATTGAGTAAATACCTTAAGAGTCTTGACACAAGCCATCTTAAGGCAATAACTAACCTAAACATCGTTGATCCAATGTTGAGACATAGCATAAGTTATTCATATTAACATGATCATATAATAACTAATTAGACTATAGTGGGAGTTTGTAGTATTTATGATGATAGATTAAGAGTGATATGGCATAATCATAAAGACTACTCCTACCACATACATGGACTCCACAATCAAACAAGAAACGCTTCATCCAAGTATATGAATAAAGGAAGACTAAAGATAATATCTTTATTATGCATAAAGTCACAAATACAAGAAAAGATACATGAGCCATACCTTTCCCAATTTGGACTTGGGACTATAGGCTCTCCACCCTATAGCCTAACTCCACTAAGGACTAAGAGAACTAGTGTATACAACAGAATGATGTTCAAGTGGTGTGCATTGAAGAGAGGGGTGAGCTGTCCTATTTATTGCTTGGAGAAGGGTCGGTTACCGCCACCAAAAGCGGGTGAATCAGTCACCACTGACTTCTTCAAGCCAGGAAAAGCCATCAAGTGGAAACTGACCAAGTTTGGAGGAAAGACCAGGTCGGTCGACTAGGGGGGTTAGCCGACCTGGTAAGTCCTCCAAACGGTCTGTGCTTTCTTGGGGTAACTTCCAGGTTGGTCCCATCCCTTGATATGGGTGCTACATCGTTGGATGGCCTCGGACGCTTCTGTTTGTGGGCCATTTGATCCACGTGGTGCCACATGCCCTCTTGTTTCACTTCAATCCTGTATAAAAAACCTGAGTGCACCAATTTCTCCAAGTACAAATGGAATAGGTTAAATAGAAAGGTGATGTATGCAAGAAATGATATTTTCTTCATATAATTGAGTTATATTGATGGGTAAAATTGGTATATAACAGCCTTCAACAAACTTCCACCAGCTTATCATTTGCTTGTCCCGAGCAAAGTCAAGACTTTAGGTTGATGGTCAGGAGTTGCTACTATGTTCTACTTTTCAAAAGTACCATGTGCACAACAGAATACTCTACCTAGTATTGCAAAAATTGTCATGGTAGTTCACCCATCTTAAGTTATTATGGGGCTTATGCCAACTCCTATTCATGGGTGGTTGAAAGATAGAACAGCAAATGGAGCACACATACCCTAGAAATCAAGTTCCACTTAAATTCTGGAGAGTTCAATTTAGATTATAAGTACCTCAATTTGATTCTCTCAGTCTCTCATTAATGTGTAGTGGAAATATATCCTCATCAAGGCATTGTGCCTAAATTCACCCTACCTCTACATAAGGCTTGTACGTGGAGCTTGGTAGGGAATATTGTAGGAATATTTGCAACACATAATATTGCTAAGTCAAAAGAGTAGGCCTTAGGAGAAATCAATTCAAAACTATTTGATTCAAGACTTGTGCATGTGTGATGGAATGGAGGTGGATATTTGAGATGGCTCGTTTTTTAGTGGACTCTCTTAGTTTGTAGGGATGAAACATGGCTACTTTTCTCCTTTCTTTTTTTCTTCTCATGCTTATGATGTAAGCATGCATTTTTTTTCTTTTTTTTCTTGTAGCCCTGTCTTCTACTCCCTTTTTATGCAATAAACTTGGAGATAGTACTAAGCATGAATGGTATAGAGTTTCTCTTTTTATTGTGGAATGGTGGTATGATGGGAGTTTGCTTTCTTCTAGTGTAGAAGTATATCATATTCAAGTGAAGTCTTGAATTCAAAAAGTAATGAATGAAATCTCGCATAGGTCTATACTAGTTTGACAAAGCTCAATGTGAAGACAAATAGCATATGCATAAGGTCTATCAATGTAAGGTATCATATGGCTTTGGTAGGTATTTTCAATCAAATGAGAGTAACTTAAATCTTTTTAGAATTTCTCCGGAAATCTAAGTTTCACTTTCAAACTAGGAATAGCAGCACTATCACTATATCATATCTCACAACAACTTACAATTGAATTATGCTTTTGCTACCCACGATATCTAAATCAATGCAAAAGTAATTCTAGCCAATGGAAGCGATATGTTGGAGAGTAGTAAGTTGTAAACTAGGGACTTAGGAAAATTAAAACGGAGCAACTATTCATCATTTCATCTATGTGAATTCCAAATCATTCTTACCACACATCTTTTATTTATTTTTAAAGCAAATCTACTCTACTTATTTTTAAGGTTTTTTATGCAAGGATGATGATGGGTGAATGGAAAATAAATATGCAAGGGATGTGATACAAGTTACCCCAAGTGGGGGTCCTCCCCCAAGCTTGTTCTTGTTCAAGGTCCGTGATAGGGGATGAAACCCTAACGATGGATGTAGGTCATGAGGTTGGCCTAACCTTGTCGCAGCATGGCTTTGACAATGGAGGGTTGCGTGTCGATGTTGGGTTGCCTTTCGTAGGTTCTAGGAGTGTGGTCGAGGAGAGTGTTTTTGATGTTGCTCACCCACACATCAAGGTTCCCATAGGTTGGATGTACCATGTTATTCCTCGGCTAAGGTAGTGATAAACCTTGTGACAAAGGCATGACGTGCAATCAACATACGTTGAGTGTGTTCTGTCATTCTTTGGCTAAGGTGTATCATACCATCTTGGCATGAAGGAATAACTTGTACCTCTCATGCATTGAGCGTGATCCGTCACTCCTTGGGTAAGTTAATGATAACCTTTAGCCACAAATGAGTGACATGTACCCAACATATGTTGAGTGCGATCCATTATTCCTTGGCTAAGGTACAACATATCTATAACCACAAAGGGATGACGTGCACTCAATCAAGGGTTGAGTGTGATCAGTTGTTCCTTGGCAAGGTATAAAATACCTTCTAGCCACATAGGAACAACTTGCACCCAATATACATTGGATGTGATCTTGTCATTCCTTGGTTAAGGTGCATCATACCTTTTAGCCACAAAGGAATAACTTACACCCAATGATGGTGGCAATTCCCTTGAGCTTGAATGAGTTTTTAAAATAGTCATAATGCTCTCACATATTTGTAGCAGCCCATTGGTTGTTCATGGAAGGATTCCATGACAAACCTTCGGCCTCGTATAGTTATGGTTGACCTTCAAGATTAATTTCTGATTGGTAGCAACCATCCTAATGTACTCCTTGGTCAAGGTATGTTGAAATTGAATCCTCTTAGGGTTTCCAACAATTAGATCTTTGAACACCTACATAGTAATATTGCTCCTGCAAACTTCCTCTCTATGATAGATAGGAATAGTTAGCTCCCGATACTTGTACAAATGAATTTTTGGGTTAGGTAACCGAATATTCATTTGTACACACGGGGAAAGAAAAGACCAAAGATGCATTGGGTCCAATTTCCAGTGTACCCATAAACAATGTATGAATCATTGCTAGGAGTGGGGCTTTATGGATAAATCAAGTTGAACATTTCCTAAAGCTCCTACTCATAGCAAGGCAAATGATATAAATACACTATATGTATCCCTTCATCTTGTAAAATTTCTAACCATCATAGTTTTTTACAAGAGCAAATATTTCATTTGGGTCATGGCAAACAAGATCCTTAATTTTATCCTCCTGAACATTTTTAATTTCTTGCCAAGGAATTTGAAATTTAGTGATCCATGCATGAATGAGTTTTAAATCAAAATTATGGACATCACTATTCCTAGGTTCCTACATACCAATTCAACATTAAGTCATTCCAAAAGCATTACCTAGGCAAAATATGTCTAAGTGAAATTTAGCAATGCTTATGAAAATCTAGGTACTTGTTTAAATTTGTTCCTAAGTAAGGTGACATTCCTTTTTGAAGAATCAAAAAGAGTAATGCCAACACTTATTCTCGTGAGGATGCATAAGAATTGAATGTTGAGAAGTTCTAAAACTTCCTTACCAATGTAAGCAAAAATCATTCAATCCTAATTCCAACGACGAAATTTTTTAAACTTGTACCTCAATTGAAGAGCAGTCTTGGTTGAAGGTCATTGTGCGAGAAACTCACGACCATGAATTTTGGTTTAGCCTTTGTCGGTACCCTAGAAACCGTACACCCCTTGAGGTTACAAAGATCTCCAAGAAAAGTCATCTACTTGATTTGAAGACCTTCGGAGGCCCACATGTCAGATATAACCGAACCCGCTTCTCCAACATGGTTAATCCCAGGGTCGCCACGTGTACTACCAAACTGGAGCTACCGCCCACGAGGGGGAAGCTCCGGGCCATGTACCGAAATGGCACCTCCGGACTTAACCCCAGACCGAGAGAAGCTCCGGACCTGACACGTGTCAGGTAGCTCCGGAGCTCCTTGTTTCCCTCAGTATGCTCCGGAGCTGCCACGTGTCCAATCGTCGGATCTTCAGCCCCTAACCTCCGGAAGACCCCACAACGGCTCCGGATCTTCAAAGGGGAATCAAGGACTTCAAGACCCGATTAAGTGTCATTAATGCGATATTAATGACACTTAAACGGACGATCTTAACACCAGTAATAGTGCTGTCAAAGCCCGTTACAGGGTCATTAAGAGCAATTAAATGTATTAAATGTGTGTCGATACTACTAACCGCCGGGGCCACATGTCGGGCTAGGCTAATTTGTAACGGCCTGCCCTTATACTATAAAAGGACAGGACGACGACACGTTCAAGGAGAGATAGATAGACATACACGCCATTGACGCTCATACAGCTAATACAACACCAACACACCTGTGGAGTAGGGTATTACGCTCAGGCGGCCCGAACCACGTAACTCTTGTGTCTCCTGCGTCATTTCCTATTCGCCTTCTTGAATCTCTGCGCGCCCACACCGAACATAAAACTCCCCTGTAACTTTAGTAGTGTAGGGAGATCTGCCGGTTCCAAACCATCGACAGTTGGCGCGCCAGGTAGGGGGGCGCCTGAGATTTTTAGAATGGTGAACTCAGCTGCTGGATCATCCAACGGTCAACCTGCTGCTCAGACAGTTGGGGGCAATCCCTCCAATAGGCAGCCACCAGCAGGAGCCTCAGCACCAGCAGGAGTCACACTCCCACCACCACCGTCTCCTCCAGCAAATCGTGCTGGGCAACGTGATGGTGCGCCGGCGTCAATTACTGCGTCGGCAAATCATGATAACCAGGAACACGCGCTCCATGCAGCGCGTGCTCTTCTCCAACTCCCACCACCTCTGGATGCATCCCGGGATGCCCTGGAGCAGTGGAGGGCCGATGTGGAGCATTTGGTTGCAGCAGCAGCCGAACGCCTCAGCAACCAGGGTCCTCCTCCTTCAGGACGAGCCCTGTCGCAGCAGCGGACTTTGTCTGGTAGACTTGGTCCGCACGTTTCCAATAGCAGGAGACGTGCTGCGTCACAACAAGTGACGTCATTGCCCTACGGGGCACGACGCACTCACACGGTATCCAGTCTTTCAACTCATGGCCTCCGGGCGGAGCTTGATCGCCGATACCGCCACCAGGACGGCCGAGTCCATATTGAGCGTTCCCGTGAAAGACGGGAAGCTCAGGACCTTTCTGCTCCTGAAGGAGTGGGAGGAGGCTGTTCAGCCCTGGCCATGCACCTGCACATGGTTAGGTGGCCACAAAAGTTCCGGCCTCACCTGCCGGAAAAATTCGACGCAACTGTCAATCCCGCCGAATTTCTTCAGATCTACTCCACTGCAATCTTGGCAGCTGGAGGAAACGAGACCGTGATGGCCAGTTATTTTCCAGTGGCCTTAAATGGGACCGTCAGGTCCTGGTTTATGAGCCTTCCACCCAACTCTATCAACAGTTGGAAGGAGTTGTGCCGTCAGTTCACCGCCAACTTCGGGAGTTCATACACCCGACCAGGCACTGAACTAGACCTTTTTGCGATCGTACAAAAAGGGGGAGAATCCTTGTGATCATTCATCCAAAGGTTCTCTCAGGTACGAAACACTATCCCTTCTATCTCTAGCGCCTCTGTCATTGTGGCATTCAGACAGGGTGTACGAGACAAGAAAATGTTGGAGAAACTGGCGATCAAGGAGATCACCAGCGTCACGGAACTCTTCAGCTTGGCTGACAAATGTGCCAGAGCTGCGGAGGGCCATGAGATGCACTCCAAACCAACTTCGAAGGGTCACAAGAAATCCTCCAAAGAAGAAGCCGCTACCTTCGGGGGTGGCAAGAAGAAAAAGAAGACAAACGGCAAGAAGAAGCCGTCGGTCGACACATCCAACATTGCAGCTGCTGCAACTCCGGGTGGCCAGGGGCCACGCCCCGAGAAGCGACCTCGACCATCTTCTGAAGACGGTGGCAAACCCAAAGTGTGGTGTCCCATTCACAAAACGGGCAGCCACGGTTTGGAAGACTGCCGGGAGGTCCAAAACCTTGCCGAGCGTTACAACAAGCACCGGGAAGAATCTCCTTTCTGACAGAGGGAAGGAAAGCAAAAAGTCGACGAAGCTCCGGCTGAAGAGGAGTTAGGATTTCAGGATCCTAAAAAGGTCCTGAAAGCCGTTTACATCTCAGTCGACGATGATTCTGACGTCTCTGACAACGAGCGTCGAAAGACCATGAACACCATTTTTGGTGGATCATGGGATATCACCTCCCGTCGCGTCATCAAGACTATGCGACGGGATATGGCCGCTGTAGCTCCTACAGTCAGGCCGGAACCTCATCGGAAGTGGATGGACACAGCCATCACTTTTGATGCTTCGGATTGCCCTTGGAGCATGGTTGGAGCAGGTCAGTTACCTTTGATGGTATCTCCTACCATCAATAACATCTAGCTCCACCATGTCATGGTAGACGGAGGTTCGGGGCTTAACCTCATCAGCTTCGAAGCTTTCACTAAACTTCAGCTCCGACCTTCGGATCTCCACCCCTCTCGACCTTTCTCCGGAGTACATCCGGGGGCCATTACCCCACTCGGAGCTATTACTCTGCACCGAGAAGTTGGTCTTTGACGTCGCTCAGATCAACTTACCCTTCAATGCCATCTTGGGAAGGCCTGCCCTGTACAAATTCATGGCAGCTGCTCATTATGGTTATCTGGTGTTGAAAATGCCAAAACCAGTAGGCGTTCTCCGGATCCTCGAAGATCATACTGCCAGAGTAACTGCACTGGAAGAACTCCATGCACTCACTACGGCGCAAGAGGAGGACTCCAGGCAGGAGCAAGCTCCAAAACCCCCGAGCATCCGTCAACGAGGCTCGACTTCTGCACCTCGAGTGCAGCCAAGCGGCGACACCGACATTCCCATCAAAGTCATCCAAATTGGTTCCGATGCCGCTCAAACCACCCGTATATCGAGGGGATTGAATGACAAATAGGAACTCGCGCTCATCACTTTCCTCCGGGCTAACGTCGATGTGTTTGCCTGGCAACCGTCACAAATGTCTGGGATCCCCAGGGAAGTGATTGAGCATAATCTGAAGATCTACCCTGATGCCCGGCCTGTACATCAGAAGCCTCGGAAGCAATCCGTAGAGCGACAGAACTTCATCCGACAAGAAGTGAAGAAGTTACATGAAGCCGGATTCATCCGAGAAGTCTTCCATCCAAAATGGCTGGCAAACCCAGTCGTTGTGCCCAAGGCCGGCGGGAAGCTTCGGATGTGCGTCGACTACACCACACTAAATAAGGCATGTCCAAAAGATCCATTCCCACTACCTAGAATAGATCAGATAGTGGATTCCACCTCCGGGTGTGAATTACTGTGTTTCCTAGATGCATATTCCGGATATCATCAAATCAGGATGTCTAGGGAAGATGAAGAGCATACTTCATTTATCACAGTAGATGGATTGTACTGTTACAAAGCCATGCCCTTTGGTCTCAAGAATGCAGCTTCAACTTTTGTACGAGCTATGTACAAAACTTTTGAAGAACTCATTAGAGACATAGTGGAAGTGTACGTCGATGACATCGTGGTCAAGGTCAGGAACAAGGAGACACTCCTTGACACCTTGCAGGCTGTCTTCGACAAGCTGCGGGCCACCCGCACAAAGCTAAACCCAGACAAGTGTGTCTTCGGGGTTAGCTCCAAAAAACTTCTTGGTTTCCTGGTAAGTCACCGGGGCATAGAAGCTAATCCGGCGAAGATTAAGGCCATTGAAGACATGCGGCCACCAACCCGCATCAAAGACGTCCAAAAGTTAACTGGATGTCTAGCAGCCCTCAGCCGGTTCATCTCAAGACTGGCGGAATGGGCACTCCCCTTCTTCAAGTTATTGAGGAAGTCCGGACCATTCCAATGGTCCGAAGAAGCAGAGAAGGCATTCCAGGAGCTGAAACAGTTCCTCACCACCCTACCAATTATGGTAGCTCCGAACCCTGGTGAGCCTTTGTTGCTTTATATTTCAGCTACTGACGAAGTCGTCAGTATGGTTCTGGTTGCGGAGAGACCAGAACTACCCTATACTCAGGAATCCAGACCCCTTCGGGAGGGTCTGGAGGTTCCTGAAAGCGAGTTTGGGTCCCAGCTCCCAGATTCGAATCCACAAGAAGTCACTTCAGGAGTCCCAGACCCCTCCGAGAGGGTCCAGGTCACTTCTGAAGAAGCTTCGGGTTCCTCCAGCCAAAACCCGGAGGTCCCTGAAGAAAATCCGAATTCTTCCGAGAGGATCCGGGTCAGTGAAGAGGAAGCTCCGGACCCCTCCGGGAGGGTCCGGACCATTCAGCGCCCGTTATACTTCATTAGTGAAGTATTACATGATGCCAAGACTCGATACCTAGAGGTGCATAAGCTGCTCTATGCAGTTCTTATTGCCTCTAGAAAGCTTCGCCATTACTTCCAAGCTCACAAAGTCTCAGTGGTGACCTCCTACCCACTTCGAGCAATCTTGCATAATCCCAATTCAACTGGGAATATTGCAATGTGGGCAGCGGAATTGGCTGAATTTGATCTTGAATTTATTTCAAGACAAGCAGTCAGGAGTCAAGCATTGGCAGATTTTGTGGCAGAATGGACTCCCTCTCCATCAAACCCTGGGGGCCCTAGTGAGCAGAAGATGGAGCATCAAGCTCCAGCCTTCACCAAGCCTCACTGGACCCTCTACTTTGACGGCCCCATGCAGAAGCAGGGGGCCGGAGCTGGAATCCTTCTCCTTGCACCGACTGGGGAGAAGGTGAAATACATGGTACAACTTGACTTCAAGGCGACCAACAACATGGCAGAGTACGAAGCACTCACCTACGGACTAAAGGTGGCACTGTCATATAGTGTCAAGCAATTGCTGGTCAAGGGAGATTCACAGCTCATCATTAAAGCAGGTGAAGGGTGAATGTTCCTGCAATAATCTCCAGCTAGCTGCTTACCTCCTAGAAGTCCAGAAGCTTCAGAAGGACTTCGAAGTCCTAGATCTCCACCATGTTCAACGTGCCCATAACGTTGAAGATGACGAACTCTCGACCAAAGCGTCTACCGGAGCTCCGGCTCCTGACGGAATCTTTGTCCGGAGGTTGTCAAAACCAACAGCTCAGCCTGCCGAACTGAGCGAAGAGGGTGAGATCAGCATCCCGAAGCTGACAGTCCCGATGGCCCTGTTACCATGGCAGCCATCAAGGGTCGTAGGTGCTGTCGGGAGCTCCGAGCAACCCAGCACGCAAGACTCAAAAGCTCAAGCTAGTTCCGATGCATGGATCTCAGAGATCCGGAGCTACTTGAAAGACAACATCCTTCCTGACGATGATGTATCCGCTGACCGGGTAGTCAGATTGGCTAAAAGATACACGCTGGTAGAAGGGGATCTCTACCGACGCGGTGCCAACGGCATCCTAATGCGGTGCATCACAAGGGAAGAAGGCTGCAAACTCCTCGCAGAAATCCATGGAGGCGAGTGTGGGAATCACGCGTCTTCCCGCACGCTGGTCGGTAAAGCCTTTCGGCATGGCTTCTACTGGCCTACAGCACTCCAGGATGCAACTGAGCTGGTGAAGAAATGTGAAGCATGCCAATTTCATGCAAAGCAAATTCACACACCAGCTCAGCCCTTACAAATGATACCTCCTACATGGCCCTTGGCTGCGTGGGGGATGGACATCTTGGGACCTTTCCCAAGAGCCGTCGGAGGTTACAAGTTCCTGTACATCGCCATTGACAAGTTCACCAAGTGGCCGGAAGCAACTCCAGTCGTGACAATCAACAAGAAATCTGCTATCAACTTTTTGCAGTCCATTGTATGCAGATTTGGAGTCCCAAACAAAATCATCACTGATAATGGGACCCAATTCACAAGCTCCGCATTCCAAGGATATTGCAAAGACCTCGGCATACATGTTTGCTACGCCTCTGTAGCTCACCCAGCCAGCAATGGCCAAGCCGAGAGAGCAAATGCTGAAATCCTTAAAGGACTTAAAACGCGTACCTATGAGCGCTTGAAAAAACATGGAGCCAACTGGATCGAAGAGCTTCCGCCCAGTTTATGGGCCAACAGGACATCTCAAAACCGGTCAACTGGAGAGACACCCTTCTTTTTGGTGTACGGAGCTGAAGCAATCCTTCCTCCGGAAATCACCTTGGGTTCACTCTGGGTCCGGACCTTCAACGAAGCCGCGCAGGACCAGCTCCGGGGTGAAGACCTAGACCTCCTTGAGGAGGGAAGGTGCCAAGTAGCTGTTCGGAATGCCCAATATTGCCAAGCCCTACAGCGTTATCACCAGCGGCATGTACACAACCGACAGCTCGAGGAAGGCGATCTGGTGCTACGGAGAATACAATCCAGAGAAGGGTTAAACAAACTCTCCCCCGGCAGGGAGGGGCCCTTCCGAGTGATTAGAGTATCCCGGCCGGAAGCGTTCGCTTGGCTACTGAGGATGGGACACCTCTCCCAAATCCTTGGAACATCGAGCACCTCCGTAAGTTCTACACTTAATACCACGGAGGTGAGTCTTGAGTAACTTGAGGTGTATGTTATAGAGTCATTGTACAGAGTCGGGTAGTTCCTCCGGGAGAGCAGCTGGACCTTTCTCGAAAGGTCCGCAAAGCTCATGCAACGCTTGTCACAGTCTCAGGAATAAAAGTGTGGCTAACTACCCTGGGTCAAACGAGAAATGAAACACGCTTAGCCTGGTTCCGTACCCTAAAAGTGTACTTGTTTCCCCTGTACCCCGGACCTATAATGAAAGACATCTTCATGTGAAATAG
Organism: Tuctoria greenei; assembly: GCA_036927565.1. Lineage (NCBI taxonomy): Eukaryota > Viridiplantae > Streptophyta > Magnoliopsida > Poales > Poaceae > Tuctoria > Tuctoria greenei. The sequence continues at coordinate 79,193,513 of JAYESD010000009.1, read as the reverse complement.
ACTCCACGTGCATTTATTTTTTACAGGCTCAACATTTTTATTTTTCTCTTTCTTGTCTATAACAAAGATGTGCAATTCTTAAGAAATTTTAGTTCGGCCGGTCTATATACGATTCGAGTTGTATTGTCAATTCTTTTGGATTCAAATATTGTTCATGGTCAACTTGCCTGAAAGCCGCCAAGCCAACCTAGGGCTGGAGTGTGCTATCGACTTAGCCTGGTCAAGCACCCTAAGTACGCCACTCTACCTACACCCCAGCAAGCCAAAGTAAGGCGGGTCCGTGTACAGTTGGATCTGGAAGAAAAGACAACGCATTCAGTTGTATTTAGAATCGCGTTTGACTTAAAATCTTCTTGAGAGTCGTAAGCCGCGACGAAGTTATAGACAAGAAACAAATTTTATTATTTTTCTTGGCTTAAGTGTGCAGGAAAAATAAAATCTACGTTGATGGAGAAAAGCCGGAGCTAACTAAGCTCCAACTCCCCTAGGTGGCTTACGATGTTACACATCACTGGAGTAATCAAGCTTCGGTAAAGCTAGGGGGGCCAGCCGTCGACGCTGAATAAAGGATGGTGAGAAGACCCCGCAAATGGAGTCTGCTGCCAACAAACTAAGTGTTGGCAAAGGTCACTGCCGAAGCTACTAAGCTCCAACACCACGGAGGACTAACTATCGATGCTCTACACATTGATAGAGACTATTGCCGGAGCTACTAAGCTCCAGCGATAGACAATGACAGAGCTTCTAAGCTCCGACAACCTCAGGGGGCCTTCACTATCAAAGACTTCGAACCTAAATTCTACAAGTTCGGAGCAAAAGAGTCTTCAACAAAACGCAATATCCTCTTGGTACATGTTCACAATCAAATTGTGTACATCTACCAGGGGGCCAAGTGAAGACAAAAGCATTGAAGACAAAAAGTGAAATTCACAAAAATTTGGGGATTTCATTTATCTGGAGACAAGGAATTACATCTGGAGACAAGGGATTACAAAATTAAGGAAGAAGAAGAGAAAATACAAGTGAGAACTACACAGATGGTCCTAGACCCTATGGAAGAATTGGGCGACTTTTTGGGCAACCTCCGACACGTTGGCTCGGGTAGCTTCGCCTTCTCCTTCGATGGGACCTTCAAGCACCGGGTCCAGAGGAAATTGGGATTTCCGGCTGGTGTAGCACCTCAACACATATTCTGCGACGTTCTTCGCCAGGGATTGCCCCTCGACCTCCAATTGGTCTGTGATGACATCGCCCACCTTGGAGAGCTTGCTACCTGCTGAGCTCAACGCCTGCAGCGCTAGGTCCGGCTCCGGCTCTGGATCATCCGGGCGCACGGGGCTGAAACCCATCGGTGTCAGTGCATCGTTGGCCTTGCCCAGGAACTCCCAAATCTGTAGGGAGTCTGCAGTCCTCAAGCCCTTCATTTCTTCCATGGATCTTCTGGCCGCCATCAGTTCGGAATTCTCACGGGCGAGGCGCTCAACTTCCTTGGCGTTTTGCTGAATCTTCTCAGCAACCCGCTTTTCGAGTTTCCCGAGCTCCTCCTCCTGGAGGTGGATCTTGTTCCGGCGGTCGACCAGGTCCTTCTCTCTACCCCTCACTTTCTTCTCCCTGGCAGTAAGGGCACACTCTTGTTCGTAGAGTTCCTGCCCTCGCACCCAGGCCTTCTCCTTTTCCTCATAGCAGCACTCTTCCAATTTTTTGGCGCACTCCTCGAGGCCCTTGTCAGCCAGAGCCACCTTCTCGGCGAGCTCCTCCTCCCTCCTCAGGACGTCATCCCGCAGCTCTAGGAGTTTCTGCTCTTCATCTTCGAGCCATTTCTCCCTCTCTTCAAGTGCCTCTCGGCGCTTGATGAGGGCAGTGTTAATGGCCTCAAGCTGTTCGTGGCGTGCATCGGCTGCACTATTGGCTGCTTTGGCCTGATCGTAGATCTCCTGGGATTGAGCGTCGAGGGCACGAGTCATACTCTCCCTGTCATCCAGTAACTTGCCCCAGTATTCCAGGCGGATCTTCACCCGCTTGATCCACTCTTTGTCATCCGCTAGCCTCGACTGCGCCAGCTTGGTCTCGATGTAGAGCCGGTTGCGCCACCGCCTAAGGGTTTGGCGCTCCTCTTCAAGAGCCTTGCTGTCGTGGAAGAAGGCCAGTTGGACTTGACGCAGACTGGAACATGCATTGTCAATAGACAGTGACAACGGGATGGGTTCCGGACCTGCTGGGATCTCCTCCGCTGGTTCCAGCGCATCTTCAGATGCAAAAATTAGGTCCCACTCCACAAGAGTGGTCCCCTGAGTTTCCATGGCACTAGGGCCATCTTCCGGGATGGCCTTAGTCGCCATCGAGGAAGGCCCCGCTGCCAGGTCTTCGTTCACCCCCTCAGGCAGGGGGCCAGCGACTTCGCCTGGGCACTCCGGCTCGGCCGCAGGTACCTCCGATGTCATCGCTTCCGGAGCGGGAGCCGCTACTGGCTCCGGTCTGGGCACCTCTTCCGATGGGGGCTCAAGCTCCGTCACCTCTTCAACAACCGGCTCAGGAGCCGGAAGATCTTCAACATCGACCGGCACTGTGGCCGGAGCTCCAACAATGACCGGCTCAGCGACCGTTGCTTCGGAGGTAGCCGGCCCAACTGCCGGAACTACCTCAGTTTTCGGCGCGCACGCTGGGGCTTCAGTCACCTCCGGCTCAACCGCCGGGGCTTCGACAATTTCCGGCTCAGAGGCCGGGATTACTGCTTCCTCCGGCTCAACAGCCGGAGCTTCCATCATCTCAGCACCAGGACCCGGAGCTTCAACCTCCGGGACAGGTGCCGCTGGCGCATCTTCACTCCCGTGGTCCGGCGCTACCACGGGAACTTCTGGGGATGAGTCGAGGTCCATGATCACGACAGTTGGCGCCAGAGCTGTCGCAGCTTCAGCCACCACTTGGGGCGGCACCGGGATAGGAGCAGAAGCTCCCACCCTCATGGCTTCAGCCACTGAGGCTGAGGGTGGAGCCTCACTCCTCTTCTTGGGGACGCTGCAGATGATGAACGAAGAAAATTAAAAAATAGTTGCTACAATTAAAACAATTATCCAAGGTAGAGATTAAAAGTTACCTTGGGAGGCTTCCGCACCAGCTTGCGCGAAACCTTTTTCCCGGGTGTTCTGGGCTGGTCATAGCCGGCGTGGAAGCTCCGGAAGGCCCCCCGGAACTCGTCGCGGCCATGGGTGTTTCCCGAGTCGAGGCCCCCCTCGATTGGGAAGAACCCCCGGACCTGGAGGCCTCCACCGGCCCAGGTGCTGAAGTCGCATGCCCGGAGCTAACACCCCGGGAGGACCCCACTGCGGGAACAGCCGCGCTCCAATAGGACCCCACTGCGGGAGCAGTCACGTTCCGGGAGGACCCCACTACAGGAACAGTCGCCGCAGTTGTAGAGGACCTTCCCCTCCGGGGAGAAGGAGCCGACGCAGAAGTAGCGGGCTCGACAGACCTTCCGTCGGCGTACTGCAGCTTCCTCTTCCGGCTCACGGGTTCATCCGCCAGCAACTTGCCCTTGCCGATGACTTCTCCCCTCGGCTTCGGAGCAGGGTCGGAGCTATCCTTGGGTACTCCGGCGATCGCTACCCCGAAGGTTGGTCTTCTCTCGACGACACCAAGGTCGTCAAGCATGGGCATCTTCCGCCGGAGCTCCCTGCTGAACTCCACTTCCACGTTCAGAGGAAGAAGAGCTGATGGCGAAGTCAAGTCGTCGCCTTCGACGTCGATGCCGTGATTGAACTTCTTGAGGTGGAACTCCAAGGTTTTCCCCACCATTTTGGACTTCAGCCCGGTCTCGACCCGGTTGTCGTCCATCATGCTTTGAGGGCCCAAGCGAGTTTCTCCCTCTTCTTCAGCGGTGCCCACCTATTGACCAGGAAGTTACAAAACACCGCTTGAGGGGTTAATCCCCCCTCCACGCACTGGCGAATCCTGGTCAGAACAGGGTCGAAGGCATCCGCCAGCACCGGAGCTTCACTCCAAATCGTTGTGTCAATGTTGGGCAGGCCTTCGGGCAGCTCCAGCCTCTCGTGCTTCTCCACCCGGATGACTATCCAGTCCTTCTTCCAGTCATCCCACTTCCCAGAGGGGAACGACCGGAGGTACTTGAATGGGCACTTCTTGCGCTTCACGAAGTAGTAGAAGCCAAGGTACTCATTGCTCCTACCGGTGGTGTGGACGGTGAAGAAGGTCTGGAAGAGTTCGATGCAGGGGGGATGTCCACCCACATTTCACAGAAGTGGACGAAGATAGACACGAGGAGAATGGAGTGAGGGCCGAGATGATACAACTGCAGACCATAGAAGTCTAGCAGCATCAAGAAAATGGAAGAAAAAGGTGGGATCAACCCCACCATGGCGTACGAGGAGAAGTACACCATTTCGCCGGCGTGCTCCTTCTCAAACGGGAGCTCTCCACCGGCGCGGAACGAACAGTTGAAGAAGTCTGAGGACCACCCCATGAGGGCCCGAACCTTCTTCAAATCGCCATCGGTCTTCAAGCGACTCTCGCGGAGACCCAACTCCATCGCGGCACGGCTAGGCAAGAGAAGAAAAGCAAAGCACAAGTTGGGAGTTTGAGCGCAAGATCAGATTGGAGGCGTGAAGAACTCCCGACGGTGCGTGTTTTCCTTCTTAAGTAAGCCCTCGCAACGCTTGGATGGAAACCGCAAGGAAGTCGAAAATACCACCCAAAAATTCCACCCAACCGATGACAAGAGGGCCCGGGACCACCCCGACGATCAAGTCGAGGTTCTTACCCAGGCGAACGGTTGTCATCATGAGGCGGGAAACCCGAAGGCGGCGGCCTCACAAGGCGCACAGAACCGATACGGTTTTCGTATCGGGAACCGGCAACCTTCAATTGTGTGAGATCCGCAAGCCAAAGATCTCATCTGCTGCACGCGGGATACGCCACGCGGCGAGGATTTAACTCCAAGTCCTTGCCAAAGGCACCTTCAAAGACCCTTGAAGACTCAGTTCAAGAGTCGCGAGGATGGACCCACCTCCGGCGGAATGACTTCACCACAACGATCTTCCCCGGAGGTAGGTCCAGGGGGCCACTGTCGGTACCCTAGAAACCGTACACCCCTTGAGGTTACAAAGATCTCCAAGAAAAGTCATCTACTTGATTTGAAGACCTTCGGAGGCCCACATGTTAGATATAACCGGACCCGCTTCTCCAACATGGTTAATCCCAGGGTCGCCACGTGTACTACCAAACTGGAGCTACCGCCCACAAGGGGGAAGCTCCGGGCCATGTACCGAAATGGCACCTCCGGACTTAACCCCAGACCGAGAGAAGCTCCGGACCTGACACGTGTCAGGTAGCTCCAGAGCTCCCTGTTTCCCACAGTATGCTCCGGAGCTGCCACGTGTCCAATCGTCAGATCTTCAGCCCCTAACCTTCGGAAGACCCCGCAACGGCTCCGGATCTTCAAAGGGGAATCAAGGACTTCAAGACCCGATTAAGTGTCATTAATGCCATATTAATGACACTTAAACGGACGGTCTTAACACTAGTAACAGTGCTGTCAAAGCCCGTTACAGGGTCATTAAGAGCAATTAAATGTATTAAACGTGTGTCAATACTAGTAACCGCCGGGGCCACATGTCGGGCCAGGCTAATTTGTAACGGCCTGCCCTTGTACTATAAAAGGACAGACCGGCGACACGTTCAAGGAGAGACAGATAGACATACACGCCATTGACGCTCATACAGCTAATACAACACCAACACACCCGTGGAGTAGGGTATTACGCTCAGGCGGCCCGAACCATGTAACTCTTGTGTCTCCTGCGTCATTTCCTACTCACCTTCTTGAATCTCCGCGCGCCCACACCGAACATCAAACTCCCCTGTCACTTTAGTACTGTAGGGAGATCTGCCGGTTCCAAACCACCGACAGCCTTCATGTTCCATGTCTTCTGCCAAGTTGAGGTTGGGGTTGAATGAGCTTCATCTTGTTCCTCCATTGGGCCACCATTTTGAGTATTCACTACGTAAGAAAGGCTTATACGAGACGGGCCCAAACGAAGAAGGGAGACGAACAAACTGTGCGTCTTCGTCGTCGCGTCTCGCATTACATTGGCATCAGAGACGGGCTTCAAGGCACGTTGTCGGTCAAATAAGGTGCGAGACACGCTCAAAAGAAGTGCGTCTCCTTTATTTTTTTCATAACTGACGATCTTTACGGTGTCAATGGAGACGCCGCTGGCGTGCGTCTCCCACCAGCTTACAAGCGTGACAGGCCTTACAAAGCACGTCGCATATATATTGATTAATCCGAGATGCCCTGTTATGTACCGTGTCGCAAATTCATTAACTGTGAGACGGGCTTTATAAAAGCTTGTCTCCTTTATGTAGGTTAACCGAGACGCTCTTTGCTACAGCTCATCACGGATTGTTTACAGGCACTATTATGAGGAGCTAGCCAGGATTTGGCAGTCGTATTACGTGTGTCAGCAACATACTATTCATGAACATATGCATAGACAAAATTATCACACATTAAATTATAATGACTAATCAAATATTACCAAAGTGTCAATCATGGTTATCAAGTATACTAATTACACAACAAAGACTGTTCATCCTGATTACAATGTAACTAATTACACACATCATAATTTTCATCATCCAATCCTGTATACCGTAATGAAAATTCTCCCGATCAATGACTTCATTAACGATGAACCTTCATAGCCTCTAATGCTCCGACTGAGACATCCTAAAATTCAACTGTAATAAACACAAGAACAAATTGGTCTACAATTGTAATAAACACAGGAACTGTTAGTGAATGGAGAATAGAGCTTAGTTGTAGCACATGCAGTTGGTGAGCATCTGCAAGGCATCAGCAGAGAAATTGTTCTCATGGTAAAGGACATGGTACTGAGCTGGTTCGCTTGTCTACTAAAAAAACAAACAATTTACATTCCACTTATGCTTTTATATCCTGATATCAAAAACGCATGAGAGAAACACCAATTAACGCATAGGTACCTTGATTCCAGCATGGCTGTAGAGGTAGAAATCAAACTCAGTTGGATGGCAAATTCTAGTGTCAACCACAGTTCCTGCAGTTTCAAGGGTTTGCAAATCAGAATTTATTATACATTGATAGTCCAAACAAATACATTACTTCTTCATTGGACATAAACAAGGAAGATGAATGTATACAGTAATGAAAATTCTCCCTTTGGATCAATGAGTTCATTAACAATGGGCCTTCATTGGACATCCTCAAATTCAATAAAATCACTGGAATGCACGCACTAAGGGTAGGGTTGAGGAGGCGGCGTGCTTCGGGATGAGCTGGCAGAGGTGCCGGAGTGGCGGTTCCTCAACTCTCTGATAACAGCAGGCCAGCGTGCTACGAGACAGGGAGAACATACAGATTACCGAGGTCGGGGTCGAGGCGGCGGCGTGCTGCGGGGACACGGGACGAGGCGGCGTGCTCCAGCATGCTCAACTCTCTGATGATGAAGGTTGGGGTTGATGGTAGGGTAGGGATCGACGCCGGTAGCGCGACAATGACGAAGAGTGAGTTGAGAAAGAGGGACGGCGATGGCGTTTTGCGGGGACAGGGGACGAGGCAGTGTGCTCTGTTGTGCTCAACTCTCTGATGATGCGAAGGCCAGGGTCGACGGCAGCAGTGTTCTTAGGATCTGCGGTTTATAGGTCGAGAGAGCGCGCGAAAGCTAAAAAAATTTTCGCCAAATGTTGGGAGATAGCGCACGATGGAAAAAAAATTCGTCGTAAATCGGAGACGTGCCAACGGAAGATGCTTGTTGTATTAATATGAGGCCCCGAACACGATGGAGTGTACTAGATGCGCCACGTTTTGCTGAAGACATTCCGTTTGCTGAAACTAGGAACAACAATTTGATATGGACGTATATAACGCACATCTCACATTAGCTCTTCATCAGGAATTGGAGACGGGCGTATATAACACCCGTCTCGCACTATTTTGTTGGTAGAACGGGCATCCAATATGTGAAAGTTGCGCAACGGTGCTGACGCAAAGAACATCATTTGCATACTGGATGTTGGCCAACTGCAACTGTGCGCAATGTCTTATATGATCATTGCAACGCGCTTAACTTTCTGTGGTGGGAGAAAAGATCTTCGGTGTAAATCAGAGACGATCCAACGCAAGGCACGTCTTATATTATTTTGATGCCCTGGACATCCCAGAGTGTCCTAGATGCGCCACGGTATGCTGAAGCCACTAACAACATCCAGGACATTTCGGCATGACCAACTGGCAACTGTGTGCAATGCCTTATATGATCGTTGCGTTGCGCTCAGCTTTCCAAGGTGGAACAAAAGATCTTCGTCGTAAATCGGAGACGAGCCCGTGTAAGGCCTGTCTCCCTTTTGCCGAATATCAGGTATCTGAGACGCGCCTTTCTAAAGTTCGTCTCTTATGCTCTCTCCACATTGCCTCTCGCACGAAATCGTGAACCGTTGCAGGGATAAACAAATGCAATGACATTGCAATTCATGGATTAATTGGAATTCAGGGACAAACAAATGCAATGACATTGCAATTCAGAGATAATTTGCAACTCAGTGAATTTAATAGTTCATACATTGCGTGCCCTCTAAACTAATTTTGAATCTAAACTTATTCCTAAAGCTCCCATCGATCAATCTAAACTGTACCGTCCAGCTTGCTCCCGAACATGTCTCTTATCTTCCCCTGGATCCTGAAAATATTGACATTCTTTTAAATTAACAAATGTCGAAGGAGGAATGAATAACCTACTCAAATGTCACTAACTCAAAGTGTTGTCTAACCTTGATAAGTAGATTGTAGCAATCATTTTCAGCATCTGGCGCATTTGGCTGACGCAGCAAATGCTGAACTTCAAGTAGTATAGTTTTGATTGTAAAACCAGTCCACCACCCCTACGAAATATAATTTAAGCAACATAAGAAACCAGTTCAAATAAGTTCGGCAACAATTAAGTACTAATTACATGAGCAAAATAGGTCTATCTTACAGTCTCTTGATCAAGAATCCTGATGCAGAGTGCTCCTGAGCGATGGACATTTGGGTGGAAGAACCCACTTGGAAAGGTGCATCTTGGAAGCACCAAGGGATAGTCCTCAGAGAAAGAGATTGTCAGGGGGTAGTAACCACCTTCCCATTCAGTCTACAAAGGAAATTCATTAATAGAAGGACGATGGTTAAACTCATATTGTGCTTGTTCTTCATGACTTACCCCTTCTTTACCGAGGACAATGCACTACCACTTCAATAAATCTCCCGATTCAGGCTTCGCAGAGAAACCCTACGTAGAGAAATTGAAAATACTAAAAACAAATAAAACAGAAAACAAAACTACATCTAAGTTCATCAGTCCATTGCGGATCTACATATAAACAACCATGTGACCGGTGTGCCATATGTACATACATGGGGATGGTTTTTGCGCCACACCAAGCGCTCCTCCTTCAATCGGCTACAGCTAAGTTCATTAGTCCATGAACAGTGACGATGACGAGGAAGAAGGCGACGACGACAACGAGGACGGCGACGATGATGATGACGAGGACGACGACGATGACGACAACGGCGATGTCAAACAGAGGAGGCAGTCGCACTGGACTTGGTCGATTAGTAAAGGACCATTGGTCTATTAGTGTGAGACCTATGTGTGCTGAATACATTGGCTATGGAAATAAAAGTTTTAAATACTACCAAAACACCTTTATCATCAAGATCTGACTCTAGGTACGACTTGTTTTGGTTAGCTCCAGCAAGGTCCTACGTAAGGTCTGACATGCTTTGGCTAGGTTCGACTTCTTTGTCTAGGTTCGACTAGATTTGGTTAGCTCCGGTGCTAGGTCCGACTAGCTTTGGTCAGCTCCAGTGCTAGGTCCGACTGGTTTTGGTAAGCTCCGGCGCTAGGTCCTGCTAGCTTTGGTAAGCTCCAGCTCAAGGTTCGGTTAGTTTTGGCAAGGTTTGGAGCTAGATTGCAATTGTTCTGCTTTTATCTTACAATGTTTCAAACATGCTTTACACTTATGGAAAGTTTTCTTAGTATTATTTTACTAAGGTTTTGGTGTGTTTTGGTGGTTATGGTTGATATCATTTCGCTATGGTTTGCAACATGCTTATGCGAGGTGCTCACATAAGATGTTGTAGTTTCAGAACTAACGTGAGTCAAGTCGAGGACTTGTGCTTGGAAGTATTGGTTGTTTATTCATGGGCAGGTGTTGCTTGACTTCAATACATGGCCGGTGACGGGATCCATTGAACTATTCTTAGGGAGAAGATGAGGTTCAACAACCAAGTTCAGGAGGAATTGTGGTTGAGTTGATCGGGAGGTTGCCCAGCATTTTGAATCGAGAACAATGCATATGAAGGTATCATGAACGTCGTTGAGAGATGTTTGCACGTGTGCAAGGAGTGCATGTACGTGGCTACATGGTTCTGAGGCGTCATGAAGAGATGAGGACGCAAAGAACTGGTCGGAAAGGTCCAACCGACTAGGTTATGGACTCAGGCTGCGACCGAGTCATGTTTGACTAAAATATGGAAAGTTTTGAGTTGGTTACGATAGGATTTTGTGTGGGTCACGAATTTGAGTTGTTTTAGGAATGTGGGATACGTTCCTAAGGTGTTAGGAAGTCTTAATATGCTTCTATCTGCGTATAGAAGGGTCTTGAGCAGTTATGGAAAGTTTCGATTTTTGAATTGTGTAGGATTAGAGTCCTGGTTAGGTTTGGGTTGGCCTAAGGGCTGGTTATATAAGCAAGGCAGGCCAGAGCTCATTGTAGACGACTTTGGGGCTGTTCCTATTGTGTTATGTTGAATAAAATTCGTAGTTGAAAGGAACTTTTGTTCCTTGTTCGTCCGACTTGTTTCTGTCAAGTCTTTCTCGTTGAGTTTCTGCACAGCACTACCTTGTTTCGGTAGTTTTTTCATAACTCAAGGTTTACAGATCCGATTGACATGATTCTTTTTGGGTTATCTTCAAAACTTAAATTTCTATCATATGTCAAAATTTCATGGTCATTGGATTTGTGGTTTTTGATCTACATGAGTTTCTTTGCAGTATTCTAGAACTGTTTTTTCTCGGGCAGGACAGATTGACCTTTGTTCGATCTTTCGATCGTAACTTGAGTTTCTCTAGGCAGATTTTCGTGATTCTTGTTGTGATGTCTTCGTAATTTGATTGTTAACAATATATATAGGTTTTTTCATAATTAATCACATCTATATTAGTCGCACACACACAATTTCTTACCAGATTTATTTTCTACCAAAGGGGTTGGGTTTTAATTGTTTCCGCTGCATAAGATTTTTAAATCTACCATTCACCCCCCCTCTCTGGAAGCTTTTCATGTGCTCTTCGATCCTACAATTGGTATCAGAGCTATGGTGCTCTAATCTTTGTGATTTGCACTTGTTTTTTGACTAATCATCATGGAGAAATACTCCGTCAAACATTGTGTATTTAGTGGTATTGATTTTCAGGTTTGGAAGACACGTATGGAAGCTTTCATCCAGGCACAAGGCTTCGCAATATGGGAGAAGGTATACAAGACTTACGAAGTGTTGTCAAACGATCAAGTTATAGCTACAAATCTGAGAGATGTCGATAACAACAACAAGGCTCGGAACTCGATCATACAAGGATTAACTCAAAGCGACTTCGACCGTGTTGCACACCTCCGATCTGCATACGATGATTGGAAAGCAATTTGTGACTACCAAGAAGGATCCAAAACGATCAAGGAGGTAAGACAAGACATGTTCAAGAAATAATACATGCGCTTCGAGATGCAACCCGGTGAGTCCATTGATGATCTCTTTGCTCGCTTTAATAAAATTCTCAGCAACTTGCATATCGTCAATGTTAATTTTTCAGATGCTGAGAATGCTAGGCAATTACTAAGTGCATTAGACATGTCAATATGGGAGATGAAGGTTACATCTATTTGTGAATCTACTATCATGAGTACACTTACTTTAGATGTACTATATTCTAAATTGAAAACTCATGAAATTGACATAATCTCACGTAAGAACCCCAACAAGTCTCTTGCATTTGTTTCTCAATGTGATATGCCTAGCTCTGGCCAATCTTCATCTTGTGGTACACTTGCTTTGTTGTCCTCTCTAACCCTTCAACAGATTGAGGAGTTTCCAGAGGAGGAGCTAGTACTTCTCTCTACCAAGTTCTCAAAAGCATTGAAAAATGTGAGAACTAGAAGGAGAGTAAGCTCTGGACCTCAACGATGTTTCGAATGTGGTAAGACCAGTCATTTTCATTCAGATTGCCCTAACCTTTCAGGTCCTACTTTCCGAGATGAAAAGCAAACAAGGACGAAGCACTCCTCTGCAGAAGATACGAAGAAAAAGAAGGCTTTTATAGGACGTCAATTGGTGAGCAATTTTATCTCCGGACTTCAAGAACTTGGCTCAAGCGATGTGGATATTGGAAGTGACAAAGATGAAGATGATTTGGCAAACTTGTGCTTCATGGCGGGCAAGTCAAGATCAAGTATGGAGGAGGCTGAACACAACAGCGACAATGAAGAGGTATGTCCTACTTGAGAAAAAATGTGTGATGCTATTTATCGTGCCACTGTTATAATTAAGAAAAAGGACAAAAAGCTCAGGGACAATGCTGTTAAAATTGAGTCACTAGAACCTAAAATTAATCGTTTGAAATCCTTGATTCCTAATGATGATTCTTGTTCCTCATGTGATTTAATATATGAACAATTGTCCTTTTTAAGAAGTGTGTACACCTCCACACTTGATAAACTTGAGTTAGAAATTGAAAAGATAAGAGAGCTTGCTACACTTAATAATGAAAACTTGAAATATGTCAGCTGTTCTACAATTGATTTGCATTGTTCTACTTGTAATGATCTTGATAAGAAACAACAAGATGCTATGAATGAAATTTCTATATTGAAAAATGCTTTACGTTCTCATGAAGTTAAATATTATTCCAATTGTAAACTGAAAGGAAAAACATCATGTCAAAACTGCCTAGACTTGTCTAAGAAACTTTATAACATGCATAGGACATTAGATCGATTTTGTAATGGGAATAAGAATCTAAACTTGCTTTTGAATTCTTCCAAGTCTTGCAATGATAAAACTGGTTTAGGTTTTGATTCTCGTGCTCATTCTAAGGTACATCCACCTAAAATTGTAAAGTCATTAGGAAGCGGTTTGATTCAAACAGTTCCTAAGCAAAAAGAAATGGTTTTCAAATCTGTAGGGGTGTTGTCTCATTCGGTTTCAAATAAAAATGTTGCTTGCTCATCTAGACATGAACACAAATTTAAATTTCATTGTACCTACTGTGGTAGAGATGGTCATGTCATAAATTTTTGTTATAGACTAGCTAAACAACAGAAAAAGGAAAGAATGATTGCTAGATCTCATAACTTTCATGTAAAATTTGCTGCACTTGCTAAACCGAATGATAGGAACATGCAATCTGCTGTAATGAGTCGAAAACATGCAAGGATTGCTTCCATACCTATTGTTTTTTGTGCTACACGTGTAACATCTCGTAGGGCAATAGTTGGGTACAAAAATCCTCAAACTTTGGCTCATAAATATGCTATTTTATCTCAGCTTTCGCGTGTTATTCCTGCTGGACGTCGTGTGCCTCAGTACTGGATTCCTAAATGCCTTTTGACTAACCCCAGTATTGAGTCATCGACGTATTGTGCTTCTATGTAGGTTACACGCTTGAGGAAGGAGAATATTTGGATTGTGGATTCAGGTTGCTCACGCCACATGACCGGTAATAAAGAATGGTTCTGCTCCCTCTCTTTTGTGTCGCATGTAGAGAATGTTACTTTTGCTGATAATTCTTCAACTCCTATATATGCTAAGGGTTCGGTTAGAGTAAATGATCACTACACTTTGAAGTATGTGGCACTTGTTAAAAATTTGGAATATAACTTTCTTTCTGTTTCACAACTGCTAGATGAAAGTCCGGAAATTATTTTCACTAAAAATTGCTGCAAAGTTGTAAATTCAAACAGTGAGCTTATTTTTAACATGTCACGGTTTGGAAGAGTTTTTAAAGCTGATTTTTATCTATCTTCCTCTAAGCATAGATGTCTAGTTGCTAATGATTCAAAGAACTTATATTTCTGGCATCGTAGACTTGGTCACGTAGGCTTTGATCATCTAACGCGTGTTAGTGCTCTTGATCACATACGTGGGTTGCCTAAGCTTAAAGGTGACAAAGAAATTGTGTGCTATTCTTGTAGACATGCTAAGATGGTTGCAGGTTCACATACTCCTCTCACAATGATCATGACAACTGAACCGGGTCAACTTTTGCACCTTGACATCGTAGGACCTCTACGTGTTCAATCCTTTGGAGGTAAATGGTATGTTCTTGTGATTGTTGATGATTATTCTAGATACTCTTGGGTTTACTTTATGGAATCTAAGAATGATGCTTTTAGTCACTTTAGAACTTTATTTCTTAGATTATCAAATGATCACCCAGGATCTTTAAAAGCAATTAGAAGTGATAACGGAACCGAATTTAAAAATCAATCTTTTGATCACTTTTGTGCTGAAATGGAATAGATCATCAATTTTCTTCACCATATGTACCTCAACAAAACGGTGTTGTAGAAACAAAGAACAGAACCTTAGATGAAATGGCTAGGACTATGCTCGGTGAATATCAAACTCCAAGGAAATTTTGGGCTGATGCGATTGCAACCGCTTGTTATGTCTCAAATCGTGTTTTCTTGCGTCCTAAGCTAGGTAAAGCACCATATAATCTCCGGTTTGGACATAGGCCTGGTTTTACACACTTTCGGGTCTTTGGTTGCAAATGCTTTGTTAAGAAAAAAGGAAATCTTGATAAATTTGAACCTAGATCCATTAATGGCATGTTTGTTGGTTATCCATCTCATACTAGTAGAGGCTACCGTGTGCTTTTACTTGACACTAACAAAATTGTGGAGACTTGTGAGGTGTCCTTTGATGAAGCTAGCCCAGGTACTAGCTCAAACAATGCAGGTCCGGATCCATATCTGCAGGGGAAGAGCATTTTCGTTGAAGATGAGGAAGAGGCGGAGTTGCTGCCTAAAAATTCAGCAGCTAATGACATTGTTCCAGGTCCTAATTTTGATTTACAACCTGCACCGACAACCACCATTGCTGGTCCAGATCCTCCCCAAGTCACAATCTCATCAATTTGTGACGAACATGAAGAAGAAGCTTGTGAAGTGTCCACTCCCCTTCGGGTTCTTAAAAGTCATCCTCCACAACAAATTATTGGAAGCTTGCACGAACGAGTCACACGGTCTAGATTTTGCGATCCAAACTCTCATGCTCATTCTACTTTTGTTGCTTCTTTTGAACCCAAAGATATATCACACGCACTCACTAATGAATCTTGGATTATTGCCATGCAAGAAGAGTTAGAAATTTTGAAAGAAGTAATGTTTGAAAACTTGTACCTCCAACTCAAGGTCACACTTTGATTGGAGCTAAATGGGTGTTTAAAAATAAACAAAGTGAGGATGGGGTTGTGGTTAGCAATAAGGCTAGGTTGGTTGCTCAAGGTTTCACTCAAGTTGAAGGTCTAGATTTTGATGAAACTTTTGCTCCTATTTCTAGATTAGAAGCCAGAAGAATTTTGTTAGCTTTTGCTGCATCTAAAAGTTTTAAGCTATATCAAATGGATGTTAAAAGTGCTTTTCTTAATGGCTACGTAGATGAGGAGGTTTATGTCAAACAACCACCGGGTCTTGAAAATCCGGATTTTCCTAATCATGTTTACAAACTGTCCAAAGCCTTGTACTGTCTCAAACAAGCCCCTAGAGCATGGTATGATAGGTTAAAAACATTCTTACTTAAAAAGGGGTTTACCATGGGCAAGGTTGATAAAACTCTTTTTGTGCTTAAGCATGGCAATGACTCATTATTCGTTCAAATGTATGTGGATGATATTATCTTTGGTTGTGTTTCTCATGATCTTGTGTCCAAGTTTTCAGCAATGATGAGTTCAGAATTTGAAATGAGATGATGGGTGAACTCACTTACTTTTGGGGCTGCAAATCAAGCACAAGGAAGGAACCTTTGTGCATCAAACGAAGTATACAAGGGACCTTCTCAAGCGCTTCAACATGGACAAAAGCAAGCCTCTTCGGACACCAATGGGAACAGCAACAACACTTGAACTTGATGAACATGGTGAACCCGTGGATCTAAAAGAATATAGAAGCACGATCGAATCACTTTTGTACCTCACGGCATCAAGACCGGACATACAATTCAGCGTATGTCTTTGTGCACGGTTTCAAGCCTCCCCACGTGCTTCACAACGTCAAGCCCTCAAAAGGATTCTCAGGTACTTACATGGAACTCAAGAATTTGGTATTTTTCTTCCTTCTTCCTCAACCGCTACTTTGAAAGCTTTTTCAAATGCTGATTTTGGGGGTTGTATGATTGATAGGAAAAGTACTTCCGGTGCTTGTCATTTTCTTGGTAATTCACTTGTTGCTTGGTCCTCTAGAAAAAAAGTTCAGTTGCACATTCCACCGCCGAACCTGAATATGTAGTTGCTGCTAGCGCTTGTTTACAAATTCTTTGGATTGTTCAAACATTAAGGACTATGGGGTTGATCTAGATAGTGTTCCAATGTTTTGTAAACACTAGCGCCATTTGCATTGCTAAAAACCCCATGCAACATTCGAGAACTAAGCACATTGACATTAGGTATCACTTTCTCCGTGATAATGTCGAAAAAGGAAACATTGTGCTTCACCATGTAGATATCAAACAACAATTGGCTGATATTTTTACAAAACCTTTGGATTTCACTCGTTTTTGTTTCATTCGTAGTGAAATAGGGGTTATGCATCCTCATGGCTTACATTGAGGGGGGGTTTTGAAACATGGGAAGTCTATGTGTGAATATGAAATTAAAACAATTTGAGCATAGTATTTCATACATATATGACTTTGTGATTCCTTTTACATGCCAAAAGTTCTTACTACATTACTCGTGTTATATTTTGTATTTTTTGCCATGTCTAGTAATTAGAATATTTACTTACACTAAATCTGGTCATGTCGAACTTTCTTGCTGTTTTGAACTTGTTGCATGCTCACAAGTGCTTTTAATCATAAAGAATTAATCAAGTAATCAACTCACATGTTGAGTTTTTATGAACAAATATAAGTTGAGAAAAGATCAAGAGAATATGCATGCACCGCACTTCTTCTTTTGAGATGGCTTATCATTGCACTTAGATATGAACTTGGAAGAAGTTGTTTATAACTAAAATCATGTCCTTAAGCTTCTGATTGTCAAATGACATAGGCTTGGCTTGGTTGGTTAGAATAAGGCAGATGCGGTATATAATCTCTTGCAAATGTCATAAGTTAAAAATTTGTGCTTAAAAAATTGCAACAACAAGTGTCATGCTTTTAGGTTTTAAAATAGTTCAGTTTGTGAGATCATGACTTGCTTAAGTTAAAAATTACACTTGATCTCTAGCATGGCTTACACTACTTTATGTATTTCATTGATGTGATGGTGTAAGTTACTTTATAGTATGACTTGGATGAGCTTTTTTTATATGTTATAATATGCTCATAATAATTAAAATTTCTCTTTTGTACCTTGCTAAATACATTGTCAAAGGGGGAAAAATTGATCACACATTATACATATTCACAAGTGTTTTTGGCACGATTCTTCTCAGGAGGAGAAGTATGCAAAGGAAAGGGGACAAATTTATTTCTATTTCATTTGATCTTCAAAAAGCGGGAGAAATTGTTTTCAAAACTTTTCATGTGAGTAAGCCAATGTTCGCATTTTAGGTGGTGTTGCCAATGCATTCATCAAGGTGGAGATTGTCAGACCTATGTGTGATGAATACATTGGCTATGGCGATAAAAGTTTTGAATACTACCAAAACACCTTTATCATCAAGGTCCGACTCTAGGTCTGAGCTCCAGCAAGGTTTGACTCTAGGTACGGCTTGTTTTGGTTAGCTCCGACAAGGTACGACCTAAGGTCCGACTTGCTTTGGCTAGGTCCGACTTCTTTGTATAGGTTCAACTAGCTTTGGTTAGCTCTGGTGCTAGGTCCAACTAGCTTTGGTGAGATCCGGCGCTAGGTCTGACTAGTTTTGGTAAGCTTCGGCGCTAGGTCCTACTAGCTTTGGTAAGCTCTGGCTCAACATCCGGTTAGTTCTGGCAAGGTCTGGAGCTAGATTTCAATTGTTCTGCTTTTATCTTGAAATGTTTCAAACATGATTTACACTTATGGAAAGATTGCTCAGTATTATTTTACTAAGTTTTTTATGTGTTTTGGTGGTTATTGTTGATATCATTTTGCTATGGTTTGCAACATGCTTATGGGAGGTGCTCACATAAGATGGTGTAGTTTCAGAACTAACGTGAGTCAAGTCGAGGACTTGTGCTTGGAAGTATTGTTTGTTTATTCATGTGCAGGTGTTGCTTGACTTCAAGACATGGCCGGTGATGGGATCCATTGAACTAGTCTTAGGGAGAAGATGAGGTTCAACAACCAAGTTCAGGAGGAATTGTGGTCGAGATGATCGGGAGGTTGCCCAACATTTTGAATCAAGAACAATGCATATGAAGGTATCGTTAACGTCGTTGGGAGATGTTTGCACGTGTGCAAGGAGTGCATGGACGTGGCTACATGGTTCTGAGGCGTGATGAAGAGATGAGGATATAAAGAATTGGTTGGAAAGGTCCAACCGACTAGGTTATGGACTCAGGTTGCGGATGAGTCGTGTTTGACTAAAATATGGAAAGTTTTGAGTTGGTTATGATAGGATTTCGTGTGGGTCACGAATTTGAGTTTTTTTAGGAATGTGGGATATGTTCCTAAGGTGTTTGGAAGTCTTAAGATTGTTTCTATCTGCGTATAGAAGAGTCTTGAGCAGTTATGGAAAGTTTTGATTTGTGAATTGAGTAGGATTAGAGTCCTAGTTAGGTCTGGGTTGTCCTAAGGGATGGTTATATAAGCAAGGGAGGCCAGAGCTCGTTGTAGACGACTTTGAGGCTGTTCCTCTTGTGTTATATTGAGTAAACTTTGTAGTTGAAAGGAACTTTTGTGCCTTGTTCGTCCGACTTGTTTCTGTCAAGTCTTTCTCGTCGAGTTTCTGCACAGCACTACCTTGCTTCGGTGGTTTTATCATAACTCAATTTTTATAGATCCGATTGACGTGGGGTTGTCTTCACAACTTAATTTTCTATCATCTATCAAAATTTCACGGTCATTGGATTTGTGGTGTCTGATCTAAACGAGTTTCTTTGCAGTGTTCTAGAACTGTTTTTTCTCAGGTAGGACAGATTGACCTTTGTTCAATCTTTCGATCGTAAGTTGAGTTTTTCTCGATGGATTTTCGTGATTCTTGTTGTGACGTTTTTTTGTAATTTGATTGTTAACAATATATATAGGTTTTGACATAAATGATCACATCTATATTAGTCGCACACACACAATTTCTTACCAGATTGATTTTCTACTGAAGGGGTTGAGTTTTAATTGTTTCCACCGTGTAAGATTTTTAAATCTACCATTCACCCCCCTCTGTTAGCTTTTCACATGCTCTTCGATCCTACAATTAGTAAAGCAGCACCGGAGACGAAGAAACGAGGAAGATAAATGTGAGACGTGCTATAACAAAGAGAGATGAGCGTTAAGCTAAAATGCATCTTCTATTGTCGAAGAGACGAAGAGACGAGGGAGATAAATTTGAGACTGGCTATAACAAATAGAGAAGCGCTTTAAGCTAAAGCGCGTCTTCCATTGTCGAAAGAGAGACGCACAGCATGAGGTCTGTGGAGAACTTAATTTCGGCGGCGTGGTGCAGAGACATGAGTGACGTCCGTGCGCGACCTTTCGTTTCCCCGAGGCGGTATCGATGCGTCCCATTGTTCCATCAATGCGCGGGAAACCAACCACTCCCTTGATGACTCCGCGCGGATCTTATTTAAGAGGTGACATCACCAGTGAGTTCTCCACAAATGCATCACTCACTTTGAATCCTCTTCTTTTCTTCGATCGTCTTCTCCGCCCCAACGACCCACCACCACCATGGCCGACCTTCCGACACTAATCCCGCGGAGAGAGCCACCCTGCAAGAAACTGTGCTGCAGCTCCACTGAGAGGTTCAACACCGAGCAGTTCCTCGGGTCTGGGTACCCTTCCCCAGATTACTAGAATGGGTACCATTGTCCACTACCTCTTTGCCCTCACGGGGGTGACCAATCGTCTCGACATTCTGTTCGAGACGATGGCCCAGGTGCTTGGCCCCGAGGGCCACAGAAACCTGGTGAAGGCGACGAAGAGCAATCTCGTTCATGGGGTTGCACCGTCGTTGCAGCCGGCGCAGCCAGAGCAGCCAACCCAGGCTCCTGTTGCACCGACACTGGAGTCGCCGCCGGAGGACGAGGAGGAGGAGTAGGAGTAGGATTTAATTTTTCTTTGTTGTTTTTAGTAGCTTCTGTTTTGTAAATATTGTTAATGAATGAATTCTATCTTTGTTTATCCATGTGATTGAATATTATCTTGTGTGTTCTTCAACTGTGTGAATGAATGAATGTGTGGTGTGTTCATCGTGTTCCTTAGGTATCAAAAGGAAGGATTTGATTATATTTAGGTATCAAGTGACAATGTGCTCTGAGTTCAATGATGTGTGATATCAACAGTGGACCAAAGGAAAATGGAGAAATCATGAAGCTAAAGGTGATGTGAGGAATCAGAGACGCGCTTTCAGTTAGAGCGCGCCTCTCTTTTAGCAGAGGAGAGGGAGACGCCGATTACAGGAGACGTGCTATGTTTTATGCGCGTCTCCCGCTTTTCATAGAGGATAGCGTGTCTCAGATACCAATTAAACTGAGGCGGGCTTTATTTTAAGCGTCTCCTTGCACTTTCAGCTGAGCCATGTCAGATCCTCGCTGAAGCGGGCTCGTCTCGCTTAACATTACCAGAGACGCCGCCTTTGAGTGCGTCACCCATCTTTGTCTCCTATTTGGTTTTCTTACATAGTGATTCCACCATCATGAACTTAAAATGAGATTTATGAAGGCATATATGCTTGATGAAGCCTTCAACCCTATTTGCAAATTTTGTCTTGGCTGCACTAAAATCAAGAACAAAAAAAACAACTTGAAAACGGTTTAAGTTAGCTAGAAAGCATGTTGTACCCTTTGTCAAATTATTTTGCCCAACTTGAAACAACTTGCAAATGCATTGAATTATTAAGGAAAATATTTTTGGTTTCAATTAGGAAGATGAATTCAAGTGTTTACGTTCGAGGTTCATATCCAAATAAATTTATTTCCTAATTCAAAATTCTAGTTTTATGATGGTTGGAAATTTTACCTTCCAACGTGCTAGTGTCAAATTTCAAACATGCTAAATGAAAATGCAAAAATTGATGTGAATTTCAAATATGCAATTGGGAAATCAAATATGATATAACTACCAATTAATGTATTGGCAAGGACTCACCGAATGTTTGAAATCCAATGAGTGGGACTTACCTCCATCCTTTTAGTGTGATGATTTGTTGTCCAATCCCGGAGTTGAAGATGTGGAAAACTTCTCTTGATTGACATGCCAAATCTCCTATGGCGTGTTAGTTGGACATGTGGGCCACATGGTGGCCCTAGCCTCTCTGTCGTCTTGATGAAGACATGTTGATGTAGTGACGGCTGTTCCTTCTTTAAGATATTCTTTTAAGGGCATGGTGAGGCTTTTCGTTCCTTAGGGGTGCCACTTTGACCTTCTTGATATTCCTTAAGGTCAACCCGTACTTTGATCATGGATCAAAAGATTCCTTGGGCATGATGACATGTGGACTCCACAATCAAACAAGAAACGCTTCATCCACAATGTCACTTGCCCTATGTTGCATGGGCTTGGTCTAAGGATAATAATCAAAACAAGTGATTGTAGGATATCTTGGATTTTGAATGCTCATTAATTTTCTTGTCCTAGGCCAAGGGCTTCATGTAGTGTTAATTTCTTGCTTGGCCATGGACAAGATACTTCAAGATAGGCTAGTTTAACTTAAATCCCTTAAAATGCTCGTATCCTCCTTGATTACAAGGGTTATATTGATTCAACCCTTGACCTCCTTGTGGATGGTAGCCATTGGAGTTATGTTTGGAAGGAAGAGTCCCCATGGGTCTTTGGTAAATGATTCACCAAGTAGCCCATGTTGACATGGATTTTCACAAATCATGTGAATATCCATGGCTTGGATAATCCAAACATTTTTCCATTGGCTTGATCTTCATGATACATCAATGGGAGGTGTAGTTCCTTAGCTAGCATGTCCACCTTGTTAACTGGTGTGCATGCTAAGATAAGGGAACTCGAGCATTCTTCAATCCACCCCTTAGGTAGAGACCATATTCTCATCCATGATGAATGAGAATATGTCTCCTTCAGCTCCAGCACAAAGGTAGTCACGGATTGGTGGACCAACCCATGACATGAATGTTGGATGAGGAGCCAACTAACCGCCCTATGGTGGAGGCAAACTAGGAAGAACTCTTGGAGCCTCCCCAAGCTTGGGGATGGATGACTTTGGCTCCTACTGGAAGCTGAAATTGTTTCGCGGAAGGCAATGGTGTTGCCTAGCAGATATTTGTTGAGGTACACCTTCAGTCATCTTGCAGTTGAGCACTAGCGTCCTCGTTAGCCATCTCATGAAATGGGTTAGCCAACACTACCCTGTTTTCAGCATAAAAGGAGAAAACAAACAAGGGTAATCCTGTCTAATAACTACTAGTACCTATAGCTTAATCAAAAGTGATAGCTATCCTTCACTTCCTTTGCCTTCCCCGGCAACAACATCAGTAATGCTTGTTGACTTTTCTTACGTCACAGATCATCTCTAGAAAGAGATGAGGTCCGCAAGTGCACGAAAAATGTCATGTAGCATTTCACCCAAGAGTACTCTCATGGGTACCATATTTATCCCAAAGGAAGGAAATGAAGTAAAGTAAACACTACTCTTATGATCAAGCTATGGGATACTAATCAATTATCAAGACATGGGTAAGTTGATAATATTTGGGTAGTATGACACACACCTAAGCAATCTATTCTAAAGGGTAGATAGGTCCTATGGAGATTAGACTAAGAGTTGGGTAGTTGCTCCTAGAATGCTTCTAGTATACATATACATAGCCTAGGTTAGGTACTAACGAGCATGTCAATGGTAAATACTTATGCCAAGTTGTTCATTTGTTTGGTTGGGAGTCAAAGTGGGATGGGATGGATCTATCCCAGTTTCCAAGGATGGGATGGTCCCGTTTTCTATTTGTCTAGAGGGATGGGACGATCACTTTTTCTTGTTTGTTTTGTAGGATGGTGTGGGACGGAATGGTCATGTCTCCTGTTTGAATGAAAGGATGGAACAGAGACATGTAAGTATGAGTATCTCCGGAGGGCCGCACACATGCCTACGGAGGTGGGACGGATCCACCCCCATGTTTTCGGTGGGATGGTTCCATCCCGCATCTGGGTGGAATATTCTCTTTTGAAGGATGACTCCATCCCATGTGTCTCCAGACCAAACAACAGAAAAGTGGGATCATCCCGTCCCGTCCCACCATATTCCTCAAACCAAACACGGATTTATCCCTAGCAATACTAGGACAACTCCTGCCAAGATCTTGTGGCATAGCCAAACATGGAGGATTACAAAGGACAGATAGGGTTGTCACCACCTACCGCCTACCTCTTCAATTCGTGGGTCTACGAGACATCCAACATTAATTAACTATCCTAGCACCATGCTAGCATATTAAGTAAATACCTTAAGAGTCATGACACAAGCCATCTTAAGGCAATGACTAACCTAAACATCGTTGAACCAATGTTGAGACATAGCATAAGTTATTCATATCAACATGATTATATCATAACTAATTAGACTATAATGGGGGTTTGTAGTGTTTATCATGATAGATTAAGAGTGATATGGCATAATCGTAAAGACTACTCCTACCACATACATGGACTCCACAATCAACCAAGAAACGCTTCATCCAAGTATATGAATAAAAGAGGACTAAAGATAATATCTTTATTATGCATAATGTCACAAATATAAGAAAAGATACATGAGCCATACCTTTCCCAATTTGGACTTGGGACTAGAGGCTCTCCTCCCTATAGCCTAACTCCACTAAGGACTAAGAGAACTAGTTTATACAATAGAATGATGCTCAAGTGGTGTGTGTTATAGTGAGGGGTGAGGGGTCCTATTTATAGCTTGGAGAAGGGTCGGTTCCCGCCACCAAAAGCGCACGAATCAGTCACCACTGACTTCTTCTATCCGGGAAGAGCCAACACATGGAAGCTGGCTGAGTTTTGATGATAGACTAGGTCAGCCGACTAGGGGGGTCAGCCGACCTAGTAAGCCCTCCAAACGGTTTGTTCTTTATTGGGGTGACTTCTAGGTGGGTCCCATCCCTTGATATGGGTGCTACATCGTTGGATGGCCTCAGATACTTCTTTTTGTGGGCCATTTGATCCATGTTGTGCCACATCTCAGCACTTGATTGGCTGGGATGATATTTTATAGGATCCATCTCCTTGTTTCACTTCTATTCTGAATAAAATACCCTGCATGCACCAATTTCTCCAAGTACAAGTGGAAATAGGTTAAATAGAAAGGTGATGTGTGCAAGAAATGATATTTCCTTAACATAATTGAGTTATATTGACGGGTGAAATTGGTATATAACAGTTGTCAACTCTATGGCGGTAGCCAAAGCTCTTCTCCACCATCCAACATCCTTGAACGCTTCCCATGGAGCGGCTCAACAGTGGGTACAAGATATCGGCCACTTTGTCGTTGTGTCCATCAACTCTCCCAACAGAGGGAGGCGTCACATGTTGCTATCGTGCACGCCATCCATCGACCATCACACAGCTGACTCCCGTTCCACATGGCATACTACCACTAGCCGGATCCCCACAGAGGACCTGAGGGTCGAGCTTGACTGTCGTCAAGCTCCAATAGATGGTCGCATCATCATCGAGCGACAGTGGGATAGATGGTGCAACCTTGACTCCGAATACAACCCTCATGGGCCTGAGCAGGAGGCGTCCTCCATCCCTTGTGCACCATAGGTAAACCCTCCGTCGCCACCTCACTAGGATTATGTTGGGTCGACCACCCCTCTGCAGCACTCTGTGCAGCAGGTTTCACAACAGCAATACCTTGCTCACCTGATACCACAGCAGTAGGCTCTGTAGCAGCTGCATGCTACGCAGCAAACCCCTTTGGGGTATGCTGTTCCGTATGCCTCTTCGGCAAAGCCCATCGGAGGGTGCACGATCTTGGCTCCATACCTCCGCCTCACGATGTGGCCGCGCAAGTTCTGGCCACACCTGCCAGAGAAGTTTGACAGAAGCGTCAACCTAGCTGAGTTCCTATAGATCTACACCACGACACTCCTTGCTGCAGGAGCGGATGAGTCCATCCTGGTGAACTACTTCCCCATCACCCTAACTGGCTCAGCCCGGTCATGGCTGATGAACGTGCCTAAGGGGTCCATAACCTTTTGGGACGAGCTCTGCCGGCAATTCACGGCGAACTTCGGAAGCTCCTACATGCACCCCGACACTAAGCTTGACCTCCACGCCGTGCGCCAGAAACCCAAGGAGACGTTGCGATCATTCATTCAGTGTTTCTCTTAGGTGCACAACTCCATCCTCAACATCTCGAATGCTTCTGTCATAGTGGCATTCCGGCTGGGAGTGCGTGACCAGAAGATTCTTGAGAAGTTAGCCACGCACAACATGGAAGATGTCTCTGAGCTCTTCTCCATTGCTGATTGGTGCGCTAGGATGGCGGAAGGCCGTGAGTGGCACACCGAGCCCGCCCTCGGGGTGGGCGGGGCCAACCAGACCAGCAAAGGTGTTGTTACCACAGGTAGCAGCAAAAAGAAGAACAAGAACTAGGGCGGCGGCCAGAACAAGCCGCTACATGGGTCACCCATCACCGTAGAAGCTACGACCGATGGTGGCAGACCCCCATGCCCCGAGAAATGCCTACGTCAGCCACCTGCTACCAACGACAATGTCGAGCCCTGCTGGATGCACAAGACTCGCCACCACACCACAAGCTAGTGCTCCGAGATCAAGAGATGCACCGAGCGATACCAAGATCAGGCGCAATAGCGTCCAGACGGCACCCCCTTCTGCCGATGAGAGGGCAAGCAGAAGGTTGACCCCAAGGTTGACGACGACGAAGAGATGGAGTACTAGAAGCAGGAATGGGCAGTCAAGGTGGTCCATCAGGATGAGGACTCCGACGCCAGCAGTGACCACGAGCGTCACAAGACACTCTACGTATTCTTTGGGGGGTCTTGGGACCCCGCGTCCCAGAACACAGTTAAGACCCTACGCCGAGCAGTGGCTTCAATAGCTCCTGCTCCCGCTCTTGCGCTGCACCACAAGTGGAAGGAGACGCCAATAACTTTCGACACCTACAACTGCCCCAAGATCATGGTAGGAGACGGGATCCTGCCTCTCTTAATCGCCTCCACCATTACCAACATCAAGTTCCACTATGTCTTGATCGATGGCGAGGCTGGCCTCAACCTCATCAGCCGTGCGGCCTTCGACCAGCTATAGATCCCGATGTCCAAGCTCACCACCTCGAGCCCGTTCTCGAGGGTGGGACCATAGAACATCATCCCGTACGGCAACATCCACCTCCGGGTGACCTTCGGTACACCCAACAACTACAGGACGGAGAGCATCTTGTTTGATGTTGCAGGTGTCAGCCCCCCTTCAACGCCATCCTTGGCAGACCTGCCCTATACCGATTCATGGTCAGATCCCACTACGGCTACCTTGTCCTGAAGATGCCGACCCCCTTCAATGTCCTAAGGATCCACTGCTGGCGTGTTAGCCTTGGAGAAGCTCCAAGCCCTCACAGCAGACCCAGCACCTGCCACGGGTGGTGCTGGACCAAGTCATCCTCCGCCGAGCTTGCATCAGCGTGACTCACCCACTGCACCTCATTTGCAGCCTTTCGACAGCACTGATGCTCCAGTCAAAGCTGTCAAGATCAATTTCGGCTCTGCTCACACCACCAGCAAGGCGGGGGGCCAAGGCAAAAAGTAGGGACGCCCGCTCATCCCCCCACTATTCAACGACAAGTTGCCCAACAACCGTTACTTCTACCCTCGGAGCTTTGGGCACCCCTATATGTTAATATTAGCTTAGTAGGACAATATAAATGTTTTCATAGAGTCTAGGAGCAGCATTTAGGACAACCAAGCTCTGGGAGGGTCAGGTCCATAGTGTGCAGTCAGCTTAGCCTGGTCTCGAACCCTAAGCCCGTGCACCCTTCCTCCCACGTCATGCGGAAGCGAGCCATTGCCTTCTTTTGTAAAAGTTTGTCTCCTCCTATGAATGCTGATATAAAAGAATCGCTATCTTACTCAATGTTTCTCTAACAATGTTCATTTAATTACGTGTTAATTTTAACATGAACCCTGCTATACTCGTTGTTGGTATATTGCTTTCGTGTACACAGTTATACGCTCTGTATCTCACCATTGCTGGAGTTGTGGAATCCTACGGCAGGCAGCCTTGCTTGAGGTACCTGCATTATGTGAGGGATTTTCGCGGCTGCCCCCCGTTGACAGCTATTATATACCAGTTTCACCCATCAATATAACTCAATTATGTGAAGGAAATATCATTTATTGCACACATCACCTTTCTATTTAACCTATTTCCACTTGTACTTGGAGAAATTGGTGCATGTAGGTATTTTATGCAGAATTAAAGTGAAACAAGGGGATAGATCCTATAAATTATCATTCCAGCCAATCAAGTGCCAACATGTGGCACCACATGGATCAAATGGTCTACAAACAGAAGTATCTGAGGCCATCCAATAGTGTAGCACCCATATCATTCAATGGGACCCACCTGGACGTCAACTGGAGAAAGCACAAGCTGTTTGGAGCCAGGACCAGGCCAGCCGACCTGGTGGTTTGGCTGACCCCTTCGTAGCGCCAAACCCGGTCAACTTCCACGCATTGGCTCCTCCCAGCTTAAATAAGTCAATGGTGACTGATTCTCGCGCTTTTGGTTGCGAGAATCGACCCTTCTCTAAGCTATCAATAGAATCCCCTCACCCCTCACTCCAACACACCACTTGAGCATCATTCTATTGTATACACTAGGTATCTTAATCCTTAGTGGAGTTAGGCTATAGGGAGGAGAGCCTCTAGTCCCGAGTCCAAATTGGGAAAGGTATGGCTCATGTATCTTTTCTTATATTTGTGACTTTATGCATAATGAAGATATTATCTTTTGTCTTCTTTTATTCGTATACTTGGATGAAGTGTTTCTTTTTTATTGTAGATTCCATGTATGTGGTAGGTATAGTCTTTATGATCATGCCCTAATGTCATTATACTATCATCATAAACACTATAGACCCCCACTATAGTCTAATTAGCTATGATATGATCATGTTAAAATGAATGACTTATGCTATGTTTCAACATTGGTTCAACGATGTTTAGGTTAGTCATTGCCTTATGATGGCTTGTGCTGCAGCTCCTAAGATATTTGATTAATATGCTAGCATGGTGCTAGGATAGTTAAGTAGCGTTGGATGTCTCGTAGACCCACAAATTGAAGAGGTAGGCAATAGGTGATAACAACCCAATCCGTCCTTTGTCATGCTCCATGTTCGGCTATGCCACATGCTCCTAGTGGGAGTCATCCTAGTATTGCTAGGGGTAAATCCGTGCCCGATATGTTGAACAACATAGCATAAGAATTCACCATTGGCATGATCATTCGTATCTAACCTAGGCTATGTATATGTATATTAGAAGCATTGTAGGAGCAACTCCACAACTCTTAGTCTAACCTCCATTAGGACCCATTTACCCTTTAGAATATATTGCTTAGGTGTGTGTCACACTACCCATATATTAACAACTTACTCCTGTCTTGATAATTGATTAGTATCCAATAGTTTGATTATTGGTGTAGTGTCTACTTTACTCCATTGCCTCCCTTTGGTATAAATACGATACCCTTGGAATACTCTTGGGTGAAATGCTACACGATAGTTTCCGTGCGCTTGCGGACCTCATCTCTTATTAGAGATGATCTGTGACGTTAAGAAACGTCAACAAGCATTTCTAGAGTCATTGTTGGGGATTATTGGTCAATGTTTCTTAGTAGCTGTCAACAAGAATTTCTGGCGCCGTTGCTGGGAAAGGCAAAGGAAGTGAAGGATAGTTATCACTTGTGATTAAGCTATAGATACTAGTATTTATTAGACAAGATTACCCTTGTTTGTTTTCCCCTTTTGTGGTGAAAATAGGGTAGTGCTGGCTAACCCATTTTATAGGATGGCCAACGAGGAGGCAAGTGCTCAATTGCAAGATGATTCATGGTGTACCTCAACAAATGTTCGCTATGACCACATTCATGCTGGAGCTGAAGGGTTCCTATTCTCTTTCATCATGGATGAGAATATGGTCGTTACTCAAGGGGTGGATTGAAGAATGCTCTAGTTCCCTTAGCTTGGCATGCACACCACTTAGCAAGGTGGACATGCTAGCTATGGAACTACACCTCCTATTGAAGTATCATGATAGATCAAGTCAATGGAGAAGTGTTTGAAATTATCCAAGCCATGGATATTCACATGATTTGTGAAAATCCATGTCAAACATGGGCCACAAGGGGAATTATTTCCCTAGGACCCATGAGGATTCTTCCTTTCAAACATAACTCCAATGGCTATCACCTACAAGGAGGTCAAGGGTGGAATCAACGTCACCCTTGTAATCAAAGAGGCTATGGGTATTTTGATGAGAATATGAGTCCCGGTCTTCCAAAAGGTAATGGATAAGTTGATTGATGTGGAGATCTCGACGTTGATGATCTGAGGCTCTTGAGTAGAACACGAACAACCCCTGCAATCACTACACCACCGCTCTGTTGGTTATCAACCGTGCTTCACATGATTGATCTCGCCAAGAAGGCTAATCCCTGCACGTGCAACCGAGAACACAAGCAAGAACGTAGAAGACACGATCTGAAATCGTGAAGTTGGGGTTTCACAAACCATAGAATGGTGATATTATTGATCTAAGCAAAACCCAATTATTAATGGCGGATACTATGGAGTATATATAGGTGGGAGGACGTCCAAGGGGGTGTTGGAGTCGTGACTTAACCCTAAGACACGAAAATAATGGACTTAGACTTGATACAAGGCCGAATGGCCCAATACGGTGGCGCATCACCCTAACAGATTCTGAACTCGACTTTGTTTCGTCAATTCCCGTCGACTCCGAATGAATTTTGACATGGTACCTGCGCCATTCGATAGTTTATCCTCTCTCCTTTCCGTGCATATGTAGAACGTCCAAACGGTGTTTGTATGCATCCTGGGCGTCTTTTTTAGTGTGTACTACTCCTGGACTCCGAGTTGGACACGATTTTGAGTTGGGGTCAGTTTCCATCTTCTTTCAACGTATCCTCTGGTCCTCCACGCCCCTAAACCTTACTCCAATTACCCCTTGAATCACTCCATGTATCCTAGTAACAATTAAATTATTAGGTAGCAATCTATTCTCAAAAATATATAAGGAAACATATAAAAACGAGCTCACCTTTGAAATTAATTGTTGTGTGTGAATTCTATTGATTGTATCTTGTATGTTCAATGGAGTGTTGTGTATATGCATAGGAGTTATGTCCTCATCATCCTCCCCTTCTTGAATTGGAGTTGTCCTCGACTAAAGTTCATCTTCTCTCATGTGTGGATCCATATGTGCAACGCCATCAAATCTTCTTGTATGCATGAAAGAAGGAGGCCAAGGTGGTGGACGTAGTGCACCATCTTGATCTTGTCCATCAAACAAGAGCACACTTTCACTTGAGTCAGGATCCAAACAAATAAATATTGTGTCATGTTTGTAGGTGCAATGATAACGTGCATGATCTTGTCATTCTCCCCTTCTTTATGACAAGCCATCCTCGGCTTGCTCGTATGTCCAGGAAAGAGGCTTTTGGGGATAGTATGAGTGTTGTTCATATTGCACGGCCGTAGTGAACAATGCTTCTATTTTATTTGTTGTCCCCGCTGCAAGCAAAAAATACTAGAAAAATTTGACAAGACATTATTAGTGTTAGTACATTTATTTACTTGACCATGTTGTTGCAGCACAAAAGGAGCTTCCTCATTTGAACATATCTAAACTTTATGCACCATAAACATTCTACTATGTTCATATTTGCTTATAGCATGAAAAATATTTCTACTTAACAAAGGCAATTAAGATTGAGAAAATATTATCTTCTCTACGATATCTAGATCACAAAGAGTGTCAAATTCAATATAACCCAAAGTATTTAGAGAAGACAACAATTTCAGCTCATCCCTTTCACATGTAGTTGGAATCAAATGCTTAATTTCAGCACAAGTGAGTAACAAAGTATCAAATTCATTTGGTTATTCTAGCATAGGTACAATATAATTATCAGCACACAACTCATTTTTGTTGTAAGAATCAGTAGGAAAATCAACTAGTGGTAAAGGTGTATTATGAAAAGGTTCATCTTGTTGCTGCTCATCCATACCATGATTGGTAGCAAAATTCAGCACATCTGAAAATGTCATACCTTGGTTAAATGTAGAGCATTGTTCATTAACATTACTCTCATTTTCAGCAAGGAATTCAAATGCATTATGAGTTGATTCATAAAAAAATTCATAAGAGTTGTTCAACACCTCAATCTCATTTGTATCTACATTTATTTGTTCATGTTCCTGCAAAAGATTAGGCAAAGGAGGAGGTACAACAATAAAATTCTTCTCAAGTTCATGTATTTTCTCTTTGCAATTAGATACATTAGCAAAAGTTTCTCCAATAAGAATTTTCATATCTTTCCATGTTCGAGGTTTTTCTCAATCGCTTAAGTTGTCCCACCAAGTTAATGCACAATCAACTAACGTACTAGCAATATTTCTAATATTTCTCCTTTCATACACACGACATTGTCCAAAAAATTTATCCATCTCTATTTCCCAAGCAATATATTCATCGTAACAAAAACCATCATAAGAAGGAAGAGATAAGAGAATGTAATTACTTTCCGTGGGAGGAGTTGTAAAGATGGTCTGAATGTCATGTGAGACCTTGGTTTATGTTTTATTCTTAGCGAGCAACTCCATCGTTGTCTTCATCATGTCAATCATCTCTGTGATAATGCATGATTCTTGCTTTTACCTGACATTGTTAGTAGCAAACAGAAGACAACAAAAAAATATGTTATCCCTATCAACTACAAAGAACAATGGTAATGAGGAAGTGGAATCACACACTCTCAAGCGTCTTACCACGCTCTTACAAGTGTTCTTACCGACACTGCAGGTGGCAAACGGTGGCCGGTATGAAGAAACCAATGAAGCATGGGATGATTGCAAAGGTGTATCGATTCTGCTCAAGAGTAACGTGTAGCTTGGATGACACTTTATATGTAGCAAGGATTAGCAACAATGAAATCAGATAGTAAAGTTGAGTAAGTGTCCAAAGTACTTGTCAAAGTTGTTGGCCTAAATGTGTTCTTAGTAGTTCAAGCTAGCAAGACATGAGACAAAACTAGATGACACAAAGGATGCAAGCACTTCTGTTTTTTTTTTGTTTTTTTCTCCTTTTTTTGTGCGGCTTTTGTATGTTGTTTTGCACTTGCCTTTTTCTTTTTTCTTCCTTTTTTTTCAAAATGTGCTGCAAAAGAAGAACACTATGAAAAGCAATCAAAAATATATCGTAGGTCTGTCACATATTTTCAGCCAAGGACAAATAGGCATACATAGAGGCTCACAATAGAAAAACTTACAGCAATATTGTAGATATATCTCTCCTCTTTAATTTTAATATATGGAAGACCTATTTTAGACAAGAACATTAGGATATATCATCCCCGAAATATAGACTATTCAGAAATTCTAGGTCGAGAACAGATTCAGATATAATGCACTTTTGACGATGATAGCTCTGTTTAATGGGAAACCTATGAATACGAAAGTTGTAAAGAATTTCGTAAGCTTTCCTGAGAGTACAAGAACTCCAAAATCCGAGTTTGTATGAGTGAGATATGCTGAAAATACTGAAGTGGACAGAGATGAATCTAATCTGGACGTGATGACGTGATTCAAAAGAATGAATCACACAATGCAAAACTCAAACTAAGACCAAAAAAACTTTCAGCAATATGACTCAACAACGAACACAAACTCAAAAACCAAACTGAAAACTAAAGTTGCAAAGGCTTAATGGTGGTTTGGACAAAGTAATGAACAGATCTACAAAACTGAAAATTTTTTGTGGCTTTTTCTCTAGGTATGAATAACAAAACTAATGTAATAGATAGATGAATTACCTAATAAAAAACCTGAAAATATGATACCAATTGATAGGAAAAGTTTAGGCCCGACCTTCCGAAAGGTAATGGATAAGTCGATTGATGTGGAGATCTCGACGTTGATGATCCGAGGCTCTCAAGTAGAACACGAACAACCCCTGCAATCACTACACCACCGCTCCGTTGGTTATCAAACGTGCTTCACACGATTGAACTCGCCAAGAAGGCTAATCCCTGCAGGTGCAACCAAGAACACAAGCAAGAATGTAGAAGACACGATCTTAAATCGCGAAGTTGGGGTTTTACAAACCATAGAACGGCGATATTATTGATCTAAGCAAAACCCAATTATTCATGGTCGCTACTATGGAGTATATATAGGTTGGAGGACGTCCAAGGGGGTGTTGGAGTCGTGATCTAACCCTAAGACACGAAAATAATGGACTTAAACTTGATACAGGGCCCAATGGCTCAATATGGTGGCGCAGCACCCTGACAGATTCTGAACTCGATTTTGTTTCGACGATTCCCGTCGACTCCGAAGGAATTTTGACATGGGACCAGCTCCATTGGAAATGTTATTCTCTCTCCTTTCCGTGCATATTTAGAATCTCCAAAACGGAGTTTGTATGCATCCTGGGCGTCCATTTTAGTACGTACTAATCCTGGACTCTGAGTTGGACACGATTTTGAGTTGGGGTTGGTTTCCATCTTCTTTCAACGTATCCTCTGGTCCTCCACGCCCCTAAATCTTCCTCCAATTACTCCTTGAATCACTCCACGTATCCTAATCACAATTAAATTATTAGGTAGCAATCTATTCTCAAAAATATATAAGGAAACATATAAAAATGAGCTCACCTCTGAAACTAAATGTTGTGTGTGAACTCTATTGATTGCATCTTGTATGTTCAATGCGGTGTTGTGTATATGCATAGGAGTGATGTCCTCATCAGATTTCAAGGGATTTATGTTTAACTAGCCTACTTTGACGTATTTTGTCCATGGCCAAGTAAGAAATCAAGACAACATTTACATGAAGCTCATGGCCAAGGACAGGAAACTTAAAGAGCATTCAAGATCCAAGATATCCCACAATCACTTGTTGGGATTCCTACACTTCGACCAAGCTCATGCAACCTAGGGCAAGTGACATTGTGGATGAAGCATTTCTTGATTGATTGTGGAGTTCACATGTCATCATGCCCAAGGAAGTCTTTGATCCATGATCAAAGTATGGGCCAACTCAAAGGAACATCAAGAACGTCGAAGTGATACCCCTAAACAAGGACAAGCCTCACCATGCTCATAAGAAGAAAATCTTCAAGAGTGTGAAAGCCATCACTACATCAACGAGTCTTCATCAAGATGACTGAGAGGCTAGGACCATCATATGGTTTGCATGTCCAACTGACATGCCAAATGAGATTTGGCATGTCAGTCAAGAGAAGTTATCCACATCTTCAACTCCGGGATTGGACAACAAATCATCGAACCAAACAGGACAGAGGTAAGTCCCACTCATCGGACAAAAAAAAAATTTGGTGAGTCCTTGCCAATAGGTTAATTGGTAGTTATCTCATATTTGATTTCCCAATCGCATATTTGAACTTCCCATCAATCTTTGCATTTGCATTTAGCATGTTTGAATTTTCACACTTGCATGTTGGAAAGTAAAATTTCCAACCATCATAAAACTAAAATTTGAATTAGGAAATAAATTTATTTGGATATGAACCTTGGGCATAACGACTTGAATTCATTTTCCTAATTCAAACCAAAAATATTTCCCTTAAATATTGTTTTCATTTGCAAGTTGTTTCCAGTTGGGAAAAGCAATTTGACAAAGGGTACAACATTCTTTTGAGCTAACATAACTCGTTTTCTAGTTGTTTTGTTTGTTCTTGATTTTAGTACAGCTAGGACAAAGTTTGCAAAGAGGTTGAAAGGCCCCATCAAGCGTGTATCTCTCCATCAATCTCATTTTGAGTTCATGGTGGAGGAATGCTCAAAATGGTGGTCCAATGGAGGAACAAGATGAATCTCATTCAACTCCAACCTCAACTTGGCAGGAGACATTGAATATGAAGGCTACACCAAAATCTACGGTCGTGAGTTTCTTATACAACGACTTTCAACCAAGACTACTCTTCAATTGAGGTACAAGTTCAAATTTTCCATCTTTTGAATTTCATTAGGATTGAATTATTTTTGCTTACATTGGTAAGGAATGTTTACACCTTCTCATCATTCAATTCTTATGCATCATCACGAAAGTAAATGTTGACATTACTCTTTTTGATTCCTCAAAAAGGAATGTCACCTTAATTGGAATAAATTTAAACAAGTACCTAGAATTTCATAAGCATTGCTAAAATTGACTTAGACATTTTCTGCCTAGGCAATGCTTATGGAATGAATTAATGGTTGAATTGGTATGTAGCAACCTAGGAATAGTGATGTCCATAATTTTGATTTGAAACTCATTCATGCATGCATAACTAAATTTCATTGTAGGCAAGAAATTAAAAATGTTCAAGAGGATAAAATTGAGAATATGGTTTGCCATGATCCAAATGATAACATTTGCTCTTGTGTAAAATTGTGATGGTTAGAAATTACCAGATGAAAGGATCCATATAGTGTATTTATATCACTTGAATTGCTATGAGTAGGAGCTTGAGAAAATGTTCAACTTGATTTATTCATAAAGCCCCAATCCTAGCAATGATTCATACATTGTTCATAGATACACTAGAAATTGGACCCAGTGCATGTTTGATTTTGTTCTTCCCCGTGAGTAATAATTGAATGAAGCCTAGAGGGGGGTGAATAGGCTTTTCGAAATTTTGTCAGATCCTGAACCACTTAACAAATCGATTAAATACAGACAGATTGGACTCGTCCGGTACTGTGCGGACTAGTCCGGTATCGCGGACTAGAAAGATCAAGTTAAATCTTTAATTTCACTTCTAGTATTCTATGCAGCGGAAAGTAAATAGCAACTTGGATGTATTAGAATAGTGAAACAGTGTGTAACAAAGATCAACTTTAATTCCAATATTTTAATGAGAGTTACACAAGATTATGTAAACCATAGAATGTGATAAATAATGAAACAAAAGTGCACAAGACACAATTTTATCCCATGGTTTGATTCCCACAAAGGAAACCAACATCCACGTTGTGGAGTCCATGGAGGACCGGGTCTTCACCAACCCTACCCTCATTGAATCGCCACGGAGGCCGATTCTCTTCCACTAACCACAAAAGGGCAAATAACCGAGTTCAAGGGGTCTTCTCACAAGTTGAGGGCTCCCCAAGATTTACAATGAAGAACGCCAACAAACACACTCCAAAGATATGCAATAAACAACAAGAATGTGCGAGAGATTCAAACCCAAGAGCTCAAGATCGTGTGAAACCAGTCTCTCCTTTTGATCAATGCTAATCCTCAAGGATTTGATCTTTCTACGGTTAGAATGTGTGGAGAGATGTGTATTTTGGGCTCTTGGAAGGTGTGACGTTGCAGGGGATCGAGAGTTATGGTTGTAGGGCCATACACCTCTATTTATACTAGTGTTTCCAAAAGTTAATGTTAGGGTTTGCGATGTTCGGACTAGTCTATGGTGGACTCCGGACTAGTCCGGTGTGTGGCATGTGCGAAACCCTAAGTGTTCCGAAATATCAGACTTGTACGTAAATGTCCGGACTAG
This sequence comes from Tuctoria greenei, assembly GCA_036927565.1. Taxonomy (NCBI): domain Eukaryota; kingdom Viridiplantae; phylum Streptophyta; class Magnoliopsida; order Poales; family Poaceae; genus Tuctoria; species Tuctoria greenei. The sequence goes on along the minus strand of JAYESD010000009.1, from coordinate 79,156,324 downwards.
TCCAATCTGGGCTCTGGAGATGTTCGGACTAGTCCGATGTGGTGAACCTCATGTAGAATTTAGGACAAGTCTGCACTTGGAGGACTTGTCCAATTTTAGACAGAGAGTTTTCGGACTAGTCCGTGGTGATATCAGACGTTCCGGTGTCGTGAAAAAATGTGGGGCTAATGGACAAGTCTGGACTTGGAGGACTTGTCCGAATTTAGTCAGAGAGATATCAGACTAATCCAATGGATATCGTACTTGTCTGTTTGTTGTGCAAGAGTGAAGTGTTGAGGACTAGTCCGCACAAGAGGGGACTAGTCCGATCTTGGACAGAGAGATATCAGACTAGTTCGGTGTATATCAGACTAGTCCGGTTTTCCTATGAATTGTGCAGTGAATCAAATTGTTTGTTAACTTAAGCTCTTGGGATGTGTTTCTCCAACACACTCCATACACAATGATCTAATCTTTTTAGCTTGTGAGATCTTTTTCCTTTAGTTCCTCATTCTCCTTCTTTTTTGCACTTTCTTCCTAATTTCTTTAAAGACTTGCGCTCATCTCAACAAATTTGTTAGGATCTCATCTGTTTGTCATAAATCAACCAAAACCCATAAGGGATGCCTATATGCACTTTAACCAATGAATATTCGGTTACCTAACCCTAAAATTCATTTGTACAAGTATCGGGAGCCAACCATACCTCTCTATCATAGAGAGGAAGTTGCAGGAGTAAAATACCTACGCAGACATTCAAATATTCGATTGTTGGAAACCCTAAGAGGATTCCATTTCAACATCTCTTAGCTAAGGAGTAAATTAGGATGGTTGCTACCTATCGGAAATTAAGCCCGAAGGTTAACCATAACTATACGAGGCCGCAGATTTGAAATGGTATGATGTACCTCAACCAAGGAATGACACGATCACATCCAATGTATATTGGGTGCAAGTTGTTCCTATGTATCCAAAAGGTATTGTATACATTAGCCAAGGAAAAACGGATCACACTCAACCCATGTTGAGTGCACGTCATCAGCTTTATGGTTATAGGTATGTTGTACCTTGGCTAAGGAATAACGGATCGTACTCAACACATGTTGGGTACATGTCACTCCTTTGTGACTAAAAGGTATCATTACCTTAGCCAAGGAATGACGGATCACACCCAATGCATGAGGGGTACAAGTTGTTCCTATATGGCGAGAAGGTATGATACACCTTAGCCAAAGAATGATGAAACATACTCAACGCGTGTTGAGTGCACGTCATGCCTTTGTGCGATGGGTTATCACTACCTTAGCCAAGGAATAACAAGGTACATCCAACCTATGGAAACCTTGAAGTGTGGATTAGCAACATCGACAACACTCTCCTCGACCGGACTCATGAAACCCATGGAAGGCAATCCAACATCGACACTCAACCCCTCCAATGCCAAAGCCATGCAGCAACAAGGTTAGGTCAACCTCATGGCCTACATCTGTCATTAGAGTTTCATCCCCCTAGCATGGACCTTGAATAAGAACAAGCTTGGGGGACGACCCCCACTTGAGGTAACTTGTATCACACCCCTTGCATATTTATTTTCCATTAACCCATCATCCACCTTGCATAAAAACAAGTAGAGTAGATTTGCTTTCAAAATAAAATAAAAGATGTGCAGTAAGAATGACTTGGAACTCACATACATAATATGATGAATAGTTGCTATGTTTTAATTTTCCTAAGTCCATAATACTCTCCAAAATATTGCTTTTGGCTAGAAATGCTTTTGCCTTGATTTAGAAATTGTGAGTAGCAAAAGCTTAATCCAATTCTAAGTTGTTGTGAGATATGATATAATGACAGGGCTGCAATTCCTAGTTTGAAAGTGAAACTTAGATTTTCGGAGAAATTCTAAAAAGATGTCAGTCACTCTCATTTGATTGGAAATACCTACCGAAGCAATAGGATACATTACATTGATATACCTTATGCATATGCTATTTGTCTTCACATTGAGCTTTGTCAAACTAGTATAGACCTATGTGAGATTTTATTCATTACTTTTTAAATTCAAGACTTCTCTTGCACATGCTATAGTTCTACACTAGAAGTAAGCAAAATCCCACCATACCCCCATTCCACAATAAAAAGAGAAACTCCATATCATTCATGTTTAGTACTCTCTCCAAAATTTATTGCATAGAAAGAGAGTAGAAGACATGGCTACAAAAAAATTGTATCCTTACATCATAAGCATGAGAAAAAGAAAAGAAAAGTGGTCATGTTTCATCTCTGTAAAATAAGAGAGTCCACTCAAAAAGGAGTCATCTCAAATATCCACATCCACCTCCATTCCATCACACATGAACAAGTCTTGAATCAAATAGTTTTAAATTTATTTTTCCGAAGGCTTCCTTTTTTGACTTAGCAATATTATGTGTCGCAAGTATGCCTACTATATTCCCTACCAAGCTCCACATATAAGCCTTATTTAGTGGTAGGATGAATTAGGCAAAATGGTTTGGTGAGGACATATTTCCACTACACTTAAAGGAGAGAATGAGAGAATCAAATTGAGGTACTTATAATCTAAATTGAACTCTCTGGAATTTGAGTGGAACTTGATTTCTAGGGTATGTGTGCTCCATTTGATGTTCTATCTTTCAACCACCCATGAATAGGAGATATTATAAGTCCCATAATGACTTGAGATGGGTGAACTAACATGTCAATTTTTGCAATACTAGGTAGAGTATTTTGTTGTACACATGGTACTTTTGAAAATAGAACATTGTAGCAACTCCTGATCATCAACCTAAAGTCTTGACTTTGGTCGGGACGAGCAAAGGATAAGCTTGGGGGAGTTTATTGACGTCTGTTATATACCAATTTCACCCGTCAATATAACTCAATTATGTGAAGGAAATATCATTTCTTGCACACATTACCTTTCTATTTAACCTATTTCCACTTTTACTTATAGAAATTGGTGCATGTAGGTAGTTTATGCAGAATTAAAGTGAAACAAGTGGATACATGCTGTAGATTATCATTCTAGCCAATCAAGCACTGACATGTGGCACCACATAGATCAAATGGCCCACAAACAAAAGTATTTGAGGCCATCCAACAGTGTAGAACCCCCAGTCAACGGGACACACCTGGAAGCCACCTGGACAAAGCACAAGCTGTTTGGAGCCAGGACCAGGTCGACCGACCTGGTGGTTCGGCTGACCACTTCCTGGGGCCAAACCTGGTCAACTTCCACGTGTTGGCTCCTCCCGGCTTGAAGAAGTCTATGGTGACTGATTCACGCACTTTTGGTGACGGGAACCGACCCTTCTCCAAGTTATAAAATAGGACCCCCTCACCCCTCACTTCAACACACCACTTGAGCATCATTCTATTGTATACACTAGGTATCTTAATCCTTAGTGGAGTTAGGCTATAGGGAGGAGAGCCTCTAGTCCTGAGTCCAAATTGGGAAAGGTATGGCTCATGTATCTTTTCTTATATTTGTGACTTTATGCATAATAAAGATATTATCTTTTGTCTTCTTTTATTCATATACTTGGATGAAGTGTTTCTTTTTTATTGTAGATTCCATGTATGTGGTAGGTATAGTCTTTATGATCATGCCCTAATGTCATTATACTATCATCATAAACACTATAGACCCCCACTATTGTCTAATAAGCTATGATCATGTTAATATGAATGACTTATGTTATGTTTCAACGTTGTTTCAACGATGTTTAGGTTAGTCATTGCCTTAGGATGACTTGTGCTGTAGATCTAAGGTATTGACTTAATATGATAGCATGGTGCTAGGATAGTTAAGTAGTGTTGGATGTCTTGTAGACTCACGGATTGAAGAGGTAGGCAGTAGGTGGTGACAACCCAATCCGTCCTTTGTAATCCTTCACATTCGGCTATGCCACAGGCTCTTGGCGGGAGTCATCCTAGTATTGCTAGGGTAAACCTGTGCCCGATATGTTGAACAACTTAGCATAAGAATTCACCATTGAAATGTTGATTAGTATCTAACCTAGGCTATGTATATGTATATTAGAAGCATTGTAGGAGCAACTCCCCAACTCTTATTCTAACCTCCATTAGGACCCATTTACCCTTTAGAATAGATTGCTTAGGTGTGTGTCACACTACCCATATATAATCAACTTACTCCCATCTTGATAATTGATTAGTATCCCATAGCTTCATCGAAAGAGTAGTGTCTACTCCACTCCATTGCGATCCATTGGGATAAATATGATACCCTTGGTAATACTCTTGGGTGAAATTCTACATGATAGTTTCCATGCGCTTGCGGATCTCATCTCTTGTTAGAGATGATCTGTGACGTTAAGAAACGTCAACAAGCATTTCTGGCGCCATTGCTAGTGATGATTTGTTAATGTTTCATAGTAGCTGTCAACAAGCGTTTCTGGCGCCGTTGCCGGAGAAGGCAAAGGAAGTGAAGGATAGCTATCATTTGTAATTAAGCTATAGATACTAGTAGTTATGAGATATAATTACCCTTGTTTTGTTTTCTCCTTTTGTGGTGAAAACAGGGTAGTGTTGGCTAACCCATTTTATCCTTTCTTAGTAGCTGTCAACGCCCCCGTCCTCGAAGTCCTATGACGCCGAATGGCCTCCCAGGAAAGGCCTACGCCAAGCTGGAGGTCTAGGGCATGTGAACTGCTTAGTGTGGTCCTGTACCCTAAGAACACAAAACCTGCCTCTCAACTCTATGACCAAGTACTCGGGCCCAGAAAGTTTGCACCCTAAGGACGGCGGGAGCTAAACTCCGAAGCACTAACACATTGAATTACCAAAGCACCGTGTGCTAGCTCAAGGCAGTAAGGCATGACAAAGCTATGGAAGAGGAAGAGGTAAAACCGGCGCGCAAACTAGACCCTCCTTTACCATGTGTGCAGGACAGCCAATCTCGACACCTCCCCGGGGGCCCGCCGTGGACGTCCCAGCACATAGAAGATAGTAACAAGTGCTTATTTGTGAGTATACTCTCCTATCCCGCTCATGTTGCTAATAGGGTTCTCTTGTGGAAACCTGTACGCCAGGTGTCTGCCGTCGACGTGCTACACATCGGTGGTGAACGACAGTGGAGCATTAAGCTCTGGCACCCCCCAAGGGGCCTGCCGTCGACGATTCTGTGATGATGGTGGGTGACGCCGGAGCAGCTAGCTCCGACACCACCTAAGGGGCCTGTCGTCGATGTTTATGCAATGATGGTGGGCGACGCTGGAGCAGTCAGGTTCGACACCTCCCAGGGGGCCCGCCATTGTCATCTCAGCACAACGAAGACAATAACAAGCAATGATTCGTGAGTACACTTTTTCGTCCCGCTCTTGCTGCTAATAGGGTTCTCTTAAGGAAACATGTACACCAAGGGCCTATCATTGACGTTCTAGACATTGGTGGTGGACGAAGGCGGAGCATCAAGCTATGGCACCCACATGGGGTCTGCCGTCGATGACTCTGTGACGATGGTGGGCGACAGCGGAGCCGCAAGCTCCTACACCACCCAAGGGGCCTTCTGTGGACGATTCTGCGACTATGGTGGACAACACCGAAGTAGCTAGCTCTAGCACCACTCGCGGGGTCTGCCGTCAACGTTTCTGTGATGATGGTTGGCGATGCCGGACTAGCCAGCTCTAGCACCTTGCAGTGTGCCCCCCGTCAACGTCTCAGCACGACGAATACAGTAACAAGCACTGATTCGTGAGTACAGTCTCCCATCCAACTCTTGTTGCTAATAGGGTTCTCTTGTGGAAACCTGTACGCCAGGAGTCTGCCGTCGACGTGCTACACATCGGTGGTGGACGACAGTGGAACATTAAGCTCCGGCACCACCCTAATGGGCCTGCCATCGATGATTTTGTGACGATGGTGGGTGACGCTGGAGCAGCTAGCTCCGACACCACCTAAGGGGCCTGTCGTCGACGTTTCAGCGATGATGGTGGGCAATGCAGAGCAGTCAGTTTCGGCACCTCCCAGGGGGCCTGCTGTTGTCGTCTCAGCATGACGAAGACAATAACAAGCAATGATTTGTGAGTACACTTTCCCGTCCCACTCTTATTGCTAATAGGGTTCTCTTGAGGAACCATGTACACGAAGGGCCTATCGTTGACGTGCTACACATCGGTGGTGGACAACTGTGGAGCATCCAGCTCTGGCACCCCCATGGGGTCTACCGTCGATGACTCAGCGATGATGGTGGGCGATGCAGGAGCCGCAAGCTCTTACACCACCCAAGGGGCCTACCGTCGATGATTCTATGATGATGGTGGAGAACACTGAAGCAGCCAGCTCCAGCACCACCCACGGGGCCTGCCGTCAACGTTTCTGTGATGATGGTTGGCGACGCCGGACTAGCCAGCTATGGCACCTTCCAGAGTGCCCCCCGTCAATGTCTCAGCACGATGAAGATAGTAACAAGTGCTGATTCATCAGTACAGTCTCCCATCCCACTCTTGTTGCTAATAGGGTTCTCTTAAGGAAACCGGTACACCAGGTGCCTGTCGTCGATGTGCTACACATCGGTGGTGGACGACGCTGGAGCCGCCAGCTCTGGCACCATGCAAGGGGCCTGCCGTTGATGATTCTACAACGATGGTGGGCAACGCTGGAGCAGTCAGACTCGGCACCATCCAAGGGGCCTGCCGTTGATATTTCTGCGATGATGGTAGGCGACACTAGAGCAGCCTGCTCCGGCACCTCCCAGAGAGCCCACCGTTGACGTCTCAGCACGACAAAGACAATTAACAAGTGCTGATTCGTGAGTACACTCTCCCAACCCGCTCTTATTGCTAATAGGGTTCTCTTTTGGAAAACTATACACCAGGGGCCTACCGTCGACATGCTACACATCAGTGGTCGATGACGCCAGAGCCGCCAGCTCCAGCACCAACCAAGGGGCCTGCCGTCGATGATTCTGCAATGATGGTGGGCGACGCTAGAGCGGCCAGCTCAGGCACCACCTAAGGGGCCTGCCGTCCACATTTCTGTGACAATGGTGGGTGACGCCAGAGCAGCCAGCTCCGACACCTTCCAGTGGGCCCGCCGTCGACGTCTCAGCATGGCAAAGACAATAACAAGCATTGATTTGTGAGTACACTCTCCTTTACCACTCTTGTTGCTAATAGGGTTCTCTTGTGTAAACTTGTACACCAAGGGCCTGCCGTCGACAACTTTGCGACGATGGTGGGCAACGCTGGAGCAGCCAGCACTGGCACCACCCAAGGGGCCTGCCGTCGACGACTCTGCGTTGATGGTGGGCGACGCCGGAGCAGCCAGCTCCGAAACCACCCAAGGGGCCTACCTCGACGACTTTGCGATGATGGTCACCACCCAGGGGTCTATCATCGACGTCTCTACCCAGACAGAGCTTGGCGCCTCTGAAGGAGCCTCGCTAAGGCCATCCACTTAAACTCCCCTGCTTTCTTTGGGTCCCGTCGAAGATATCTTGCGATCAAGTGGTAGGTGTGCCCAGCTCACTGGCCACATCATCAGGACGCATCTAAGGGGGTTCCATAGGCAAGACGTCAACTGACAATAGATTGGCCATGTCAAATGTGTGATCATTGGTTCCTCAAAAACTAATGGTCTCGACAAAATTTCTTCAAGCCCTAACGCAGCTAAGGACTCGAAGCAACAGTTTGAGAAGCACAAGACAAGCTAGGAATTCAAACATGAATTCAAATTCATTGAAGAATATTTACAATGGGTCGAGCCCCATATACAAATATGTCTCTGCCTAGAATCCGCCGACCTCAATCTCTCGCAAATTGCGCAGCGACATGTTTGGTGGCATCTTGGACTTCTGTCGTCGCCACCTCTTCATGCTCCTCGACGGGGCCCTCGAATACTAGCTCTAGAGGTATCTCTGGATACCGACTCCAGTAACACACCACAACATGGGACGCCACCGTCTCTGCAAGTGCCTTTCCCTCGTCTTCCAGATGGCAGGCCACCTGTCGCTCCTGTAGATCGAGCTCCCAAGCGCAGCACTCCGAAGTCTGCTCTCGAGCCCAAACGTCCAGCTCTAGTAGGAGAAGTTCTTGGCGCTCGGCTAGGTGCTACTCCCGATACCGCACCAGGTTGCTCTAACAAAGCTCAATGTCTTTGATGCAAGACTGCAACCTATCCTGATATACCTCAGCCTGAGTCATCATCGCCTGGGCCACCACCTCTTGCTCAGCAACAACGATCTCTCTCCCAGCAATAGCAGCCTTGCAGCGATCTAGGGCCTCTCGACCCTCTTCAAGGGGACGCAGGCGGCCATCAGCTGTCTCAATGGTTTCCTTGGCGTCGGCCAGAATATTCTAGGACATTGCGTCCATGGCCTTTGCCATGCGGCACCTCAACTCTAGCTCCTCACCCTCCTTCTGATGCTTTGCCTTCGCCTCGATGATCCTGGACCTCAGAAGGTCCTCCCAGGCCTAGAGGCACTCGCCCTTAGCTCACAGCTTCTCCCACATTGCAGCGAGGGCCCCCTGCGCCTGGTGGAGATTAGACTGCACGAGGTTGATGCTGGACTGCGCCAAATCCATGATGTGAGAGAAGCACTCTGGTTGTGCCGAAGCTATGGAACATCGCACGGTGATCATCTCGAGAACCTTTCCTCGATGAAGGCAAGGCCACCAGCACCGAGGACCTCATCCCTGAGAACTGAGCAGATGTTGTGGCACCTCCTGAAGCAGCAGCACCGCCATCGCCTGAGGAGCCACCTGCTAGATCAACAGCCTCGGAGGTCAGGCCCTCATCTTGTTGAGCCGACTCTGACATTGCCTCCGGTACAGTGTCCAGAGATGCTTCACTACCCGTGCCAAGCACAAAAGCCGGAGCAATGCTCCCCTTAACTGGCTTGGCAGTCTGCTCCGCCGATGCAGTCGTAGCCTTCTGGGCTGACTTCAGAACGCTCCAAGTCACTACCTCTAGCGTTAAGGGCGTCACAATAGATGATGTAGACCTGGTGATCAAAATCAAAGTCTGTTTAAACAGGAAGAACAGATGAGACATTGATACAAGCATTTTTAAGAATGCCTTACCGACATCCCCGGAAGCTCTAGCGGGACTCGACCTTCAGTTGCCCTGAGGCTAGGCTACGGGTTCTGCAGATGACGTGGTAGGCGGGGTTGATCTGACTGGACCTCCACCATAACCATCGATGATTTTGTCGTACCGCATCGGCGTATCTCCACCGACTCCAACGGTTCCACTCCTGGATCCTCCTGTCGAGCCGCTGTCGTTGTCTTTTGCAAAACCCGGGGCAAGATTGCTGGCGGCCCGAGGACTCTTGGCCAAAGGATTCATGGGTGTGGTGCTCCCGGATCCCTCTTTGGCACCTTGAACTACACAAGTGGCGGAGATATTGGCAGATGTGCCAGCCGTAGTCGAGTGCGGAATCGCCACTTGAAGGACTGGGCCTCTCGATGAAGAACTACCAACACTTGAGGCTGAGGAGGAGCGCTCCATCGCACATTGACTTGGAGCAAGGACCGCTTACGGCAGTGCCCTTGGCAGCGACCGACGGTGTTTGTTCTTTGCAACATCGATTACGGGCGACTTCCCCTTCCTTGGGTCAGGGACCGGTGCCTTACTTTCCCTTCCTTGATGCTTCAAAGCCTCGAGCAGGTGCAGACTACTGTGGAGGGTCAACAATGGCAAGTCCACTGTCCGCATCGCCAACCTGCCGTGGCGCAAGACCGAGCGCATCTAGGTTTGACATCTCTTTTAGATCTTCACTCTGAGGTTCTGATCCGAGCAAAGCGGCGGACAGGACCACGGAAGAATGAAGACGTCAGGAGACAGCGGGTCGTCACACGCCTTGGACATCACATCGAAAATCTCTTGCGGGGTCACCTCCGTGTCGCGACCCCTCACAAGCCTGGTGTCGTCCGGCGGCCCAAAGTATAGCCATGCAAGGCGGCTACGATGCTGGAGGGGGACCAGACATCGACGCATGATGTCCGCCAGCACCATCAACTCCGACAAAACATGACCTGATAAGAATCAGATCCTTTCCATCACCGGGGCATACTCCGGCTCCAACTTTGAGCGCTCCTCCCTGGTCTTCTTCTTAGATACCAGCCAGTCATGGGCAGGACCATCCGATCGTGGGCATCGGTGTGTACTATCACCCAGTCACTCCTTCAGTTGGCCCATTTCACTGTGGAGAGCGGGGTGTTGTACTTGAAGGGGTTGTTGGCCCGATGCTGGAAGTAGTAGGCACCGAGGAAGTTCATCTTGCTCTTCCCAGTCTGCCTCAGCACGAATAACTACTGGAACACCAGCACAAACGGGTACACCCCGACGAACATCTCACAGAAGTGCGAGAACACCGCCACCACCACAATAGAATTCGACAACATACGATGAAGCTAGAGTCCGAGGATCTCTAGAAGCATCACGAAGAAGGAGGAAACGGGAGGAACAAACCCAGAGTACGCATATGAGTTGAAGAAGATGATCTCATTCTGCTCCAAATCCAGAGGCAGGGAGCCAGGATGGATCAGATCCCGCCGCTCCTCATCCTCCCATCCGAGTAACCGCCTCATGGGCGCTACATCCACCACGCGGGAAGGAGGCAAGGCGGAGTCCATTGGAGCAGCAGTCAAGTACTTCGAAGGTGGGGAGAAGCGCAGGTGCTCAAGGAGGAAGATGAAGGCTTAAACATTGGGGTGTAAGGGAGGAATCACCTTTACCCACAAAGGTCCCCTTTTAAACATCCTGGCAACGTTTGGGAGCATCGTGCAAATCACATGGGCCCAAAACCCGCTGCTCAACCCACAGCATCCATGATAGTGGGGCCCATGTCCCTTGTAAGACAGATTGGCCTAAGTCGGCCCCCAACTGAGGAGGCAATCCAGCGGTTCCCATAAAGGTGGAAGTGCGAGCAGCAGAAGCACAATAGCCACATTGGGAACCGTCGCGATAAAGAAGCTATACCAAGTAAAGATCTCATCATCACGACCCCTCAACTAGAGGGGTACGCGTGGCCATGATGCCAGAGGCGTGCACTGCTTCGACTGATCAAGACAAAATCAAAAGATGGTGTGGAAAAGCAGAGATAGGGCTCCACCCTCGGGCTCAACACCTCTCCCCAAGGTGGACCCAAGGGCCACTTTTGGTACACGGCATACCGGGTACCCTCTCGCAAAGGCTAAAGCCACCTGGGTGCCCTGCCTTCCTGCCAAGGCAGGGTCCAAGGGCGCCACATATCCAAAAGACCCAGACCCCTCTACCTCTGATATGGGGTTTGGCATATCCACATGGACCTCAAGGAGGAGTCTAGCTCCCCCTTTGAGAACGAGCTCCCAAGTGTCCACGTGTCCATCAAGACGGGATCTCGCCCCCCCCCCCCCCCCCCATGGGAGAGGGCTCTGGTGCAGCCACGTGGTTCAGAGCAGCAGACAGGCCACCTCCCGTGGAGGCGAGCTCCAGCTCTACCATGTGTTCCATGGCCCTGGATCTCCTGCTCTACTCAAGAACGGGCTCCGGGGCTAGCTCCCGAGCTGCCACGTACCCTGCAACTTGCCCTGGACAGTGGGTTGCAGGAGTTAATAGGGTGGTGTGCCCTGTCTAAATCAAGCATTGAAGACTTGCATCTTCCCCAGGCTCATGACGCAGCGCATGCCTACTGTCAGGTACCGCTACGCTCAATCGGATCGTAATGAAGACGCTAGAGGCCTAGTCCACTCTGCCAAGTGTGTAGCTTACAGCGACAATGACAGTTGGATGGGACATTACCTGCCATCATGAACGATTACGCATCACTATGTAAGAAAGGTTCATTCGAGACATTCCCGAATGAAGAAGGGACACGAATAAATTTTGCGTCTCGGTCATCATGTCTCGAATTACGTTATCATCAAAGAAGAGCGGTAGGCGCATCGCCGATCATACTAAATGTGAGACAAGCTCAAAGAAAGCGTGTATCCTTTCTTTGAGTCATAACAGACAGGCTTTACGAGATGATTGGATACTTGCAAGGCGCACGTCACTCATCATCGTACATGAGAGACACGCTCTAATAAAGCGCATCACATATATGTTGACTGATCATAGACAAGCTTTATGATAGCCCATCACACATACATTGACTGATCTGAGACGTGCTATAAGAAACCATGTCTCCTTTATTTAGGTAATCCAAGACATCCTCTGTTACAACACGTCGCAGATTGTTTACAGGCGGGTTCAGTGCGGCGCTAACAGGAGACACTCCCTGCTCGACGCACGTCTCCTATTAGGTGCCCCCAACCCTGATTATCCTAGTTCCCAGCTGCATCCTAGAGCTAGCCAGGATTTGGCAGCCGCATTGCCTGTGTCAGCAACATACACATATAGAAATATATGTATAGCCAAATGTCTCTTGTTCATCCAGCTTAACACGTAACAAATCAAATATTAACAAATATTAACAAAGTGTACTCACATTGAACAATCAAATAAAAACAAAGTGTAAATCATGGTTACGAAGTAACTATTTACACAAAATTCCCGTGTTCATCCAGCTTAACATGTAACTAATTTACACAAAGAATAACTATCACCTAATCCTCTATTGGGTAATGAAATTCTCCGTTTGAATTAATGATTTAAGAAATGATAAACCTGCATAGGATGTCTCTATCTTGCTCAAGGCTACGACCTTCAGCGTTCCTCAAGGCGAGTTCGTAGTCCTGCCGCATGATAAAATGAAATTTTGCAAAAGATTAGTAATAAAGTAAAATAAATGCACTTACACATACATTGCAATTAGGTTTCTCTCCAAATAAAGCCATGCGTAGGCAGATGTGGAAGCCGCACGTGTTGCCCAGAGCTTGTTGTGGGACGTCGAATGCAGTATAATGTGTAAGTTGTCGGTGTTTTCCTTTTACTTGTCCAAAAGCCCTAAACAAATATTCACAGTTAATGTAAAATTGTAGTGTAAGGAAACTAAAGTGAAGAAGGAACTTACTCATCAATAACAGAAGAGATATCATTCCATGATCGGGTCTTTCTCTCGCCAGTTTTTTCATCTGTCGGCCTTGAGGAGTCACCGTACAAGACCTGGTCATACCATGTAGATACTGCTTTGATTACCCAATAGTTACCCGGGTTGAACGGTACGACTCGGAGGTCCTTATCACTGTACTGTTTCATTGCCCTCACAAAATATTGAACAACATCTTTTCTGCCGCTCGACATTTGAATATAAGTCCTCGCTGGTACTTTCAGGTCAAGATATGCAGCAGATGCGTTTTGCGTGCTATGATGAGCATGATGTTGTTGGTGTCTATACGCAAAATGCCAAATTTGTCACATATAACACTTGTATTGAGTATGTATTGAAGAACCTAGTTTTGGAGGAGACATACAATGCGAAGTAGCGTTTTAGGGAGACATCCAACGTCGAGGTTGAAAAGGTCATAGAGATCGGACCATGTGATGACAAAAGTGCCATCACCTGAGAGAAAGTGTTTATCCTTCAATTCCACTAGTATGGTATCACTTTTTTTGTAATTTTCCATGTAGTATTGATGAAGGTGAACAAAAGGTTTATAAACTTGTTTGAGTGCGGCCTCAGTTAACATCGGCTTTCCTTTTTCATACTTCGAGTTTGCATGCGTCATAGCTTTTGGTGCCCCCAGGTTAGGTTCCGACTCTTTCATTGGTTTCTTCCAACCTTCCTTCACGATAATCGCCGCTGCGGTAGACCCTTGTTCTTGGAATGTACATTCTTTGCCAGCTTTGCCATTGGCTGATCTGGTGTAGGGTGCAGGGCACTTCGAGTGCGAGGTGGAGACCGACGCGGCTACTCTTCAAGTGGAGAGTTCTGCAGCAACTCTACAGTTCGAGATAGATGTGGCTTCTTTGTAACTAGAGCCAACTGCTCTCCAATTGGAGACTTCTGCTACTTCTCTATAACTGGAGGCAATGATAGCTCTGGAATTGGAGACAGATCCATCTGTTTTGGATTTGGATGCAGAAGCAGACGTGTCTCAGGGGACATTGAAGCGGTCGACACAGAAGCTGCTGCTGCTGCTGCTGGGTCATTAACAATAAGGCTTTGTCTCCACTGAACCCTTCTAGTAACTGCATCCCGCATGGTCAGCATTGTATCATCTGGTGGCACTTCAAGCTCCAGGTTTTTCGTATTTTCATACACCATGTCCACCTTGACCACAACATAGGATGTTGTGTCCACCTGGATGTTGTAAAGTATGGTCTGATCCGGATACACTAGCCCTCTCCTAACTTCCATCCGAGCGATTCCTCCGACCATTAGCAGAAGGTTGCATGTTGTTAGCTGAGCCAAGTTATCTATCGTGCTCGTCTCAATTGAAGTATCAGACGCTAGTGACTGAAGATCCTCCTGTGGTTGTCCACCCCCAGCTGCTCTAGAAGCAAAGCTGCTTCTACGCTCCTCGTCGTTGAGCTCCCTTCTCAGCCCCCTCCAACATTTGCTTCACGTCTCCTAGGAGTTCCCTTCTCAGCTGTGTTTTCAGATCCTCGACGTCAACCAGTGATGTCGAGGCCATTTTCTGCTTCTGATAAGTAGTTTTGTGTTCCGGAAAACCCTCCCTCCAGGTCAACTTACTGGAAACACCACGAACACGGCCTCGTTGCTCTTGTCTTCGCAGGGCCTTGGTGAGGGCATCGTTTTCCCTCTCACTATTTGACTCTTCGCTGCTCAGCTTTCAGGCTCTTTGAGCAACGTTTAAGGTGCTCGGGCTGTAGAAGGTGATACCGCCTGACTCAAACAGGTCGGAACGAGCACACATAAATAGTTTCAGCCGTCCACTGAAATCGACGTATGGATTCACAACACCTAGCTTGGCCAATGTTTCATCATGTTGTTCCCAAATCCTTTTTTACCGGCATAACCGGTGTTGCCAAGATGGTGGTCAAGCTCGTTCTGCGATCGGAGCCACTTCATATGTTCACTACTCTTGGCAAATTACAGTGATTCACACTTTTCAACAAATCTCATCCAGTCCTCTTCTGACACATGTTGATACTTATGGAAGGAGGTTTCACGATTCTTTCAAAACTCGCGAACATTAGTTTTGTAGGTCCTCCATGCATGAGAGATCATCTTCATAGCTAGCTTCTTCCCCTACTATTTCTTATGTTCCGGATATTGAACATATGGTTGGATAGAGCTTTCAAAGAGATCATCCTTTTCATTTTCACTCAAGTGATCGAATCTCTGCAGGTTTAGCTACACTCTTTTCTGAGCAGCTACACCACAAATTCTAGACAGTCATGTATTCACATTATGGTCCAGAGGTACGCCTTCATCATTGGACTCATCAACAGTCAATACATCTGTCAGCCACGTCGTCCACGACCTTTTCTTTCTTGTGTTACCAGAGGCAGATGCATCTTCTCTGCTGCTAAGCCTCCTCTTCAATATGTTGTTGATGCTCCAACAGAGACATCTTGAAATTCACAAAAAAAAACACTGAAATCCAGTAAAACATTATCAAATTTCTGTCACTTTTGCACAAATAGTCACATAAGGTAGCAAATTCTATCATGGCATTTGTACGTTATTAAGAAAAAGATCTATGTGCCAAGTGTAAGGACAATCCAAACCAAGTAATCATTAAATAAATCACTAAACATTGACCAGTACTTAGCGAAAGCATAATACTCTAAGCGTGGGACTCCGGAAATATACTAAACATTGACAAGTGAACCACCATAGCACAAACCATTTTGAATCCGACCAAAGCGTAATACTCTAAGCGTAGTACTCTGAAAATATACTAAACATTAACCGATGAACCACCAAAGTGCGGACCATTTCTACTCCAACCAAAGCGCGAACAAACCTTATTAGGGCAGTGCCGAGCCGGTTGACAGGGACTCGAGGGTCTACGGCGGTAGTGCAACAATGAGCAAGAGAGCAGTGTCAAGGCGGCGACGAGCTCCGGGAAGTGGACCGACATGGTGGCGTGCTTCGGGGAAGGGGACAAGCGACGGTGGTTTCTAGGGAAAGAAGTGATCAGCGTGCGCAAAAAGTGAAAAGTTTTGCTAAGTGTTACGAAGAGAGCGCGCGAGAGAGCTAAAAGTACCTTAGGGCACTGTCAAGGTGGCGGTGAGCTCCGGGGAAGCGGACCGACGCGGCGTCACGCTCCAGGGAAGGGTACAACGCGGCGGTGGTTTCTAGGGCGAGAAGTGATCAGCGCATGCGAAAAGCAAAAAGTTGTGCTAAGTGTTGCAAAGAAAGCATGCGAGAGAGCTAAAAGTACCTTAGGGCAACTATTGCAGACGTGTCTCAGAAGAGCCACCGCTAAGCACGTCTCACTTTTGAAAAGCGCGTCTCTTTTCTATTGAATTAATTTGTGTCAGATGCCATAATGCCATTCAGGCACAGAATTTGAAGCGCTTCGACCTCATTGTCTATGACATGTGGGACCGTGCAAAAACTTAATATGCAAAACTCAAATTCTGTGTGAGCCTTAATGATCGTCAGATTAAATTTTGTTTAATTTAACGTCACAAAGGTCCACGAAGAACTTGATGCGAACGTTGCAATGCCACGCCTTATATGCTCATTGCGACATGCACAGAGTTCCGAGGTGGGACAGAGAGTTAAAAGTACCGGGGCAGCAATTGGAGACGTGCCACTGAAGAGCCAATGTCCTGCACGTCTCTTTTCTTTGGAATTAAGCGAGTCGTTGTCAGTCATGCCATTCACGTAGATCGAAGCGTCGAATCAGAGACGCACTTCTGAGAAACTCATCTCACATTATCTTGCCTGAGAGACGCGCCTTCGTCAGGCGCGTCTTGCATCACTTTTGTATGCCATTCGCGCAGATCAAACCGTCTAAGTCAGAGACGCGCTTCAGGAAAACTCGTGTCACATTATCTTTCCTGAGAGAGGCTCCTTTGTCAGACGCATCTCGTATCACATTCGTATCCCATTTTTCAGGGCAGAGCAAGTGCTATATTCAGTAGTGCTTCCTTAAGAAACAGAATACAAGGCATCAGTACTTCTCAATAAGAAACAGAGCACATATGTCAAATTTTCACTCAAATGTCAATATTTTCACACATTTGAGCATATATTACATAAATATCCAAATGGAAGTCAATTTTTAACTCAATTGACCAAATTTACACACAATCAATTTGGTACTTTACGTTGCAGTCTTGGTTTTTTGAAATTCTTGACTTTTTCATGATGACTGTTCTGCAAGTAAGGAAGTTTGTTGGCCGATGGTATTCTTAGCTTGATCATCAAGGTGAAAAAAGGTGGAATCTCATCAAATTGGTCAAACTCTTCCTCATCGACGGCATTTTCGACTCCGAAGATTCGTCGTTTTCCATGTATAACCACTAAGTCTTTTATTTGCAGTGTTTGGAATATAGAACACTTGAGCAATGTGTTCTGCTAACACGAAAGGCTCCCACTTATATCCTTGGCGGTTAAGATCAACACTAGTGATACCGTACTTGTCTTGTACAACACCTTTGATTCCATCACCCCAGTTGCAACAAAAAAGAGGAATCTTGAATCCTTGAAAGTCAAGCTCCCAGATCTCTTGTATTTGACCATATTACATGTCTTTGTCTTGGCCCACAGAATTATAAGGATCAACACAGACACAACTATTATGATACGTGCTTTTCTTATCTTGTTCTATAGTGTAGAACGTGTATCCATTTATGTCGTACCCGTGATATGTAATAACTGTGAATATAGGACCACGAGCCAACTTTTTTAGGTATTCACTTATTTGAGTATCCGATGAGTGAGAAATCTGATCCCGGAGCCAGCTAACGAATTTTCTCCTGTGTTCATTTGCTAACCATGATTCAGTGTGGCCATGATTGTCTCTAAGCACCACCTCCTTGTGCTCATCGAGGTACTCCGACACAATGGACGTGTGTTGCAACACGTGGAAATAAGCGTAGAAGAATAAATGTGAATCTGGAGTTACAGCTTTCTTCCCAATGGTCCCTTTGCCTGTGAGCCTCCTCATGACGAGACTTGGAAACACCAATAGTGTTACTCGGGTCAGTGTAGTATAGAGCCCACTCCACAGCTTCCTCTGTAGAGTATTCTTGTACCATGCTGCCCTCAGTGTAAGCTCGATTTCTAACGAAGGACTTCAGTATGCGGTTGAATCTCTTGTAAGCATACATCCAGTGAAGGAACACAGGGCCAAGTAGCTTTATCTCCTTAATAATATGAGTTGTGAAATGGACGCTGATGTCGAAAAAGGCAAGTGGAAAATACATCTCAAGGAAGCATAAAGTTTCATAGTGCCTTTTTTCCTATGACTCGAGATCTTCTTCACATAGTACTTTTTGACCAATTGCATTGAAGAGAAAGCAAAAGTTCATTATAGCCTCCCGAACATTGACAAGTAGGGTATTCCAAATTCCAATAGCAATCATCTGCATAAGCAATACACGGTAATCATGAGGCTTCGCACCGGGAGCTACTTTTAGATTTGGAAATGAAATAAGAGTTGAGACGTTCATCGAGTAGCCGAATGGTACTTTAACATTTTTCAAGAACCCACATAACTCTTTTTTTTATTTTTGAAAGTGTGATGCATCATGTGGGTAGTTCTGTTCCATTTTACCGAGTCATCGATCCACAACTCAAGCCTAATTCCCATTTTCTTTAGATCTGTCCTGCATGTCCATGGTCCCGAGTTTTCCCATCTGTGTTAAGCATTGTTCCAATTATCGCACAAATTCTTCTCGACATGCATCACATCAATCGAATGACGGATGTCTAAGTCTTTCAAATACGGTAGCGCCCAAAAAATCGATCGCTTCTTCCACATATCATCTTC
Source organism: Tuctoria greenei (assembly GCA_036927565.1). NCBI lineage: Eukaryota > Viridiplantae > Streptophyta > Magnoliopsida > Poales > Poaceae > Tuctoria > Tuctoria greenei. The sequence goes on along the minus strand of JAYESD010000009.1, from coordinate 79,137,521 downwards.
GCTGGTATTTTTGCAAGTCCTTTTCCGCTTTCCAAGGACAACATGGATATCCTTGACCATTTCATAGACTTCATGACCCGTGAGATGAGGTTGAGGCAACCTCTTCTCAGTGTCACCATTCAAATTTTCCTTCATACTCCGAAAAGGGTGCTTCATTGGAATGTAGCATCGATGTCCCATGTACACTATTTTTTCTGACTCGCTCAAGTACTGTGAGTCTGTTTCTCTCAAACAATGTGGGCATCCACAACCTACTTTCTTACTCTGTCCAGACAAGTTACGTACTGCTGGAGAATCACTAACAGTCACAAATAAAATGGCTTCGAGGCGAAAGTACTCACGCTTGTGGTCATCCCAGACTTGCACTCCCACAACTGCTTCAGATCTTCAACTAGAGGCCTAAAATAAGTGTTGATGTCATTCCCAGGTTGTTGTGGCCCTGATATTAGTCCTGACATCATAATATATTTCCTTTCATTGCATAACCAAGGAGGAAGCTTCAAAATTGTAAGCACAATTGGCCATGTGCAATGTGTGCTAATGTTCAAAAAAGGATTCATGCCATTGGTGCTCATTGCGATCCTAATATTCCTCAAATCAATAGAAAATTCAAGATTTTGTGAATCAATGTTTTGCCACTGTGTGGCATTAGCAGGATGTCTTATCATTCCAGCATCCTGCTTATGCTTCTCCTTGTGCCATCGCAACAATTCTGGCTCCTTCTTGTTTGCAACCAACGCTTCAAACGAGGAATGATAGGAAAGTACCAAAACACCTTTTTAGGACCTCTTTTTCTTCTATTGCAGCTCTTATCATCACCTTCGTCTTTGCTACAATTGAATCTGTCTACTCAACAAATAGGGCATTTATCGAGGTTTTCATACTCAGGCACGATGTAAAATATAATCATTCTTGCACGCGTGGATTTTTCCACCTCCAAACCCAATGGACAGATTATCTGTTTTGCCTCATAAACCGTCATAGGGACTGTGTTGCCTTGGGGTAACATGTCCTTAAGGAGCATCAATAATTCCTTAAAACTACAATCACTCTATCTGTTGCTCGCTTTCAACTGGAAAAGTTTTATCATCACAAACAGTTTGGTGTACTTAACCGCACAACCATGATATAATGGCTATTCGAGTCTTCTATCATCTTCTTGTAATTTGCAAGTTCACCATTACTGTACCGATCATCGTTGCCATGTCTCTTGACATTGCGTACCATCTCCTCTATGTTATACATCTGGAACTCAATATCTTCATTGGTGAACCCCATTATATCTGGCTCGTTCACATCCTCGTCGTGATCTTCTTCGATACTAGTTGGGACCTCCCTCTCTAAATATGAATCTCTCATCTCTGCTTCATTAAGCCCCTCCCCCCATGTTTGTTCCAACATCGATAATCCACCATGAATCCATGCGTGATCAAATGTGACCTCAACACTCCATTTGTGGGATATGTTCTCATTCTTGCAATGTTTGCAAGGAAAAAAACAGTCCCTCTAATGTTGTCTAACATGTCTTTCTTTGCGAAATCGATAAATGCATCTACCCCTTGGATATATTCAATGCAAAGGAACGACCCATACATCCAACTTTGATCCGACGACATCTACATACAGAAAAGAAGAGCTAAATCAAAGAAATTTGAAGCCATTGATAGTCAAGATCTAAAGGTAAAAAAATAGTAAGGAACAGGAGAGGAGGAGACGACTAACCCTTTATTTTAAGATCCACTGATAATCAACGCAAGACTTTTAGAATGAAAGAGGGAAAGAATAGGGAAAGAACAGGGTAGATCTGGCAGCCACTTGCTCGGCCATAGCAGGGAGGTCGTAGATGGGCAACAGAAAATCGAGACAATATAAAGCACATCTCTTTATAGAGAGAACGGGAGACGAGCCCGCTTCCACAACTAAAGTAGACGCGTCGGACCAGTGATTATGGGAGATGAGCCTTATTCCATAATAGAGGAGACGTGCTACAACCAAAGTCCGACTAAGTTAGCTAACAAATATGAGTCGCTCTTAATGAAAACGTGTCTCCCATTTGCCAGAGAGGAGGGTGCGTCTCGAATACCTACTCAACTAAGACATGATGTATTGGAACGCTCTCCTTGTACGTTCAATCGAGCCTTGTCAGATCCTGACTGAAGCAGGCTCGTCTCACTTAAGCTTATCAGAGACATTCTCCGTTTAGCACGTCGCCCATCTTTGTCTCTATTAACAGGTATTCTATACCAATTTCACCCATCAATATAACTCAATTATGTGAAGGAAATATCATTTCTTGCACACATCACTTTTCTATTTAACCTATTTTCACTTGTACTTGGAGAAATTGTGCATGCAGGTATTTTATTCAGAATTGAAGTGAAACAAGGGGATGGAACCTACAGATTATCATCCCAGCCAATCAAGCGCCGACATGTGGCACCACATGGATCAAATGGCCCACAAACAGAAGTATCCGAGGCCATCCAATGGTGTAGCACCCATATCAAGGAATGGGACCCACCTGGAAGTCACCCCTAGAAAGCACAGACCGTTTGGAGGACTTACCAGTTTGGCCGACCCATCTAGTCGGCCGACCTACTCTTTCCTCCAAACTCAGTCAGCTTCCACGTTTGGCTCCTCCCGCTTCAATAAGTCAGTGGTGACTGATTTGCGCGCTTTTGGTGGCAGGAGCTGACCCTTCTCCAAGCTATAAATAGGACCCCTCACCCCTCACTTCAACACACACCACTTGAGCATTCACTCTCTTGTATACATTAGTTCTCCAAGTCCTTAGTGGAGGTTAGGTTATAGAGAGTAACCTCTAGTCCCAAGTTCAAATTGGGAAATGTATGGCTCATGTATCTTTTCTTGTATTTGTGACTTTATGCATTATAATAATAGTATTATTAGTCTCTCTTTATTCATATACTTGGGAAAAATGTTTCTTGTTTGATTGTGGAGTCCATTTATGTGTTAGGTGTAGATGTTGTTATGATCTAGACATAATGTCATTATCATGTTATCATAAAAATCATACACCTTCACTATAGTCTAATTAGGTAATAATATGATTATGTTAATATGAAGATGTTAGTGCTTGTTCCCAACATTGGTTCAACGATGTTTAGGTTAGCCATTGCATTCGGATGAATATTACGTTGCAACTCTTAAGGTATTTACTTAGCATGCAAGAGTGGTGCTTGGATAGTTAAGTAGCTTTGGATGCATCGTAGTCCATGGGTTGTAGAGGTAGGCGGTAGGTGCTGACAGCCCTATCCGTCCATTGTAATCCTCCACGTTCGGCTACGACGTAGGCTCTTGGCAAGAGTCACTTGGCAGACCAGGGTAAGCCCGTGCCCGACATGTTGGACCACTAAGCTCTAGTATTCACCATTACCATATTCATGTGTACTTTATTAGGCTATATATATAAGTAATTAGAGCACAGTAGGAGTAGCTCCATCTTGTAGTCTAATCCTCACTAGGACAACCTTACACTTAGAGTGCATTGCTTAGGTGTGTGTCACACTACCCCTATTATCTACTTACCCCTGTTCTGATAAATACTTAGTACCCTATAACTTGATCATAAGAATAGTTTTTACATTACTTCACCACCTTCCTTTGGGATAAATATGATACCCTTGGGGATAATCTTGGGTGAAATGCTACACGATAGTTTTCGTGCGCTTGCGGACCTCATCTCTTTCGAGAGATGATTTGTGATGTAAGAAACGTCAACAAGCATTTTTGTCGCTATTGTCGGGGAAAGCAAATGAAGTGAAGGATAGCTATGACTTGTGATTAAGCTATAGGTACTAGTAGTAATTAGATAGGATTACCCTTGTTTGTTGGCTAACCCATTTCATGGGATGGCCAACAAGGATGCTAGTGCTTAATGCAAGGTCATACAAGACATACCTCAACAAATATCTGCTAGGCAACACCATTTCCTTTCGTGGAAGAATTTTAGCTTGCGGTAGGAGCCAAAGTCATCCATCCCCAATCTTGGGCGGGGGGGGGGGGGGGGGGGGGGGGGGGGGGGGCTCCAAGGGTTCTTATTGGTTTGCCTCCATCATGGGGTGGATAGTTGGTTCTTCATCCAACACTCATGTCATGGGTTGGCACCACCAATCCATGACCACCTTTGTGCTGGAGCTCAAGGAGTCCTATTCTTATTCATCATGGATGAGGATATGGTCTCTACTCGAGGGGTGGATTGAAGAGTGCTCTAGTTCCATTAGCTTGGCATGCACACCACTTAACAAGGTGGATATGCAAGTTATGGAATTACACCTCCCATTGAGGTAAAATAAAGATCGAGCCAATGGAGAAATGTCTGGATGGTCCAAGCCATGAATATTCACGATTTGTGAAAATCCATGTCAACATGGGACACTTGGGGAATATTTCCCTAGGTCCCATGAGGATTATTCCTTCCAAACACAACTCCAAAGGCTATCACCTACAAGGAGGTCAAGGGTTGAATCAATTTCACCCTTGTAATCAAGGAGGCTATGAGGATTTCAAGTGATTTAAGTTCAACTAGCCTACCTTGTAGTATCTTGTCCATGACCAATCAAGAAATCAAGACAACATGAAGATCTTGGCCAAGGACAAGTAAATTAAAGAGCATTAAAGATCCAATATATCCCACAATTACTTGTTGGGATTCTTATCCTTCGACCAAGCCCATGTAACCTAGGGAATGTGACATTGTGGATGAAGCATTTCTTGTTTGATTGTGGAGTCCACATGTCACCATGCCCAAGGAAGCTTTTGATCTATGATCAAAGTATGGGTTGACCTTAAGGAATATCAAGAAGGTCGAAGTGGCACCTCTAAGGATGGACAAGCCTCACCATGCTCGTAAAAGAATATCTTCAAGAGGGAGAAACCATCACTACATCAACAAGTCTTCATCAAGATGACCGAGAGGCTAGGACCATCATGTGGCCAACATGTCCAACTGACATGCCTAAAGATATTTGGCATGTCAATCAAGAGAAGTTATCCACATCTTCAACTCTGGGATTGGACAACAAATCATCGCACTAAACAGGACAAAGGTAAGTCCCACTCATCGGACTTCAAAAATTCGATGAGTCCTTGGCAATAGGTTAATTGGTAGTTATCTCATATTTGGTTTCTCAATTGCATATTTAAATTTCCCATCAATCTTTTCATTTGAATTTAGCATGTTTGAATTCTCACACTTGCACGTTGGAAAGTAAAATTTCCAACCAACCTAAAACTAAAATTTCGAATTAGGAAATAAATTTATTTGAGTATGAGCCTTGGGCATAACCACTTGAATTCATCTTCCTAATTCAAACCAAAAATATTTCCCTTAAATAATCATTGCATTTGTAAGTTTCTTCAAGTTAGGGCAAAACAATATGACAAAGGGTACAACATGCTATTGAGCTAATGTAATTCATCTTCGAGTTGTTTTGTTTGTTCTTGATTTTAGTGCAGCAAGGACAAAATTTGTAAAGAGGTTGGAGGGCCCCATCAAGCGCGTATTCCTCCATCAATCTCATTTTGGGTTCATGGTGAAGGAATGCTCAAAATGGTGGCCCAATGGAGGAGCAAGATGAAGCTCATCCAACCTCAACCTCAACTTGGCAGGAGGCATTGAACATGAAGGCTACACAAAATTCATGGTTGTGAGTTTCTCAAATAACAATCTTCAACCCGGACTGCTCTTCGATTTAGCTACAAGTTTAAAATTTTCTGTCAATGGAATTACATTAGGATTGAATGATTTTTGCTTACATTGGTAAGGAAGGTTTACACCTTCTCATCATTCAATTATTATGCATCCTCACCATAGTAAGTGTTGGCATTGCTCTTTTTGATTCTTCAAAAAAGGAATGTCACCTTACTTAGCAATAAATTTAAAAAAGTACCTAGAATTTCATAAGCATTGCTAAAATTTACTTAGACATTTTCTGCCTAGGTAATGCTTATGGAATTACTTAATAGTTGAATTCATATGTAGCAACTTAGGAATAGTGATGTCCATAATTTTGATTTGAAACTCATCCATGCATGGATCACTAAATTTCAAATTCCCAAGCAAGAAATTAAAAATGTCTGAGGGGATAAAATTGAGAATCTTGTTTGCCATGACCCAAATGATAAATATTTGCTCTTGTAAAAAACTATGATGGTTAGAAATCTGAAGGGGTCCATATAGTGTATTTATATCACTTGCATTACTATGAGTAGGAGCTTTAGAAAATGTTCAACTTGATTTATCCATAAAGCCCCGCTCCTAGCAATGATTTATACATTGTTCATGAATACTTTGGAAATTGAATCCAATGCATCTTTGGTCTTGTTCTTCCCCGTGCATACAAATAAAGATTTGGTTACCTAACCCAAAAATTCAGTTGTACAAGTATCGGGAACTAACCATCCCAACCTAGCATAGAGGAGAAGTTTGCAGGAGTAAAATAACCATGGAGGCATTCAAAGATCCGATTGTTGGAATCCCTAGAGGATTATATTTCAACATCTCTTGGCCAAGGAGTAAATTAGGATGGTGGCTACATATTGGAAATTAAGCCTGAAGGTCAACCATAACTATACGAGGCCAGAGATTTGACATGGAAACCCAACATGAGCGACTAATGGGCTTCTACAAATATGTGAGTGTGTTATGCTCTCAACTATTCTAAGCACTCATTCAAGCTCAGGGGAATGGCCACCATCATTGGGTGTAAGTTAGTCCTTTGTGGCTAAAAGGTGTGATGCAACTTAACCAAAGAATGACAAGATCACATCCAATGTATATTGGGTGCAAGTTGTTCCTATGTGGCTAGAAGGTATTTTATACCTTAGCCAAGGTACAATGGATCACACTCAACCCATGTTGAGTGCACCTCATCCCTTTGTGGTTATAGGTATGTTGTACCTTAGCCAAGGAATAACAGATTGTACTTAACACATGTTGGGTACAATTCACTCCTTTGTGGCTAAAGGTTATCATTACCTTAGCCAAGGAATGACGAATCACACCCAATGCATGAGAGGTACAAGTTATTCCTTTATGGCAAGAAGGTATGATACACCTTAGCCAAAGAATGACGGAACACACTCAACCATGTTGAATGCACGTCATTCCTTTGTAGCTAAGGGTTATCACTACCTTAGCCATGGAATAACCAAGTATATCCAACCTATGAAAACCTTGAAGTATGATCGACATTGATTTCACTCTCCTCAACCATATTTATGAAACCCATGGAAGGCAATCCAACATCGACACTCAACCCTCCAGCGTCAAAGACATGCTGCAACAACGTTAGGCCAACCTCATGGCCTACATCCGTCGTTATGGTTTCAGCCCCTAGTGCGGACCCTGAACAAGAACAAGCTTGGGGGAGGACCCCCACTTGAGGTAACTTGTATCACATCTCATTTGCATCCCATTATTTTATTTATTTCTCTCCACCACATTTGCATCTAAAAAAGATTAATAATAATGTAGTATAGGTTAGGTTAATAAAATAAAAGATGTGCGGTAAAAATGGTTTGGAATTCACATAGATGAAATGATGAGTTGTTGCTCTGTTTTAATTTTCCTATGTCCCTAGTTTACAACTTACTACTCTCCAAAATATTGCTTTCATTGGCTAGAATTACTTTTGCCTTGATTTAGAAATTGTGGGTAGGAAAAGCTTAATCCAATTGTATGTTGTTGTGAGATATGATATAGTGATAGGGCTGCTATTCCTAGTTTGAAAGTAAAACTTAGATTTCCGGAGAAATTATGAAAAGATTTAAGTTACTCTCATTTGAGTGGAAATACCTACGAAAGCCATATGATACACCTTATGCATATGCTATTTGTCTTCACATTGAGCTTTGCCAAACTAGTATAGACCTATGTAAGATTTCATTCATTTTTTTTCAATTCAAGACTTCACTTGCACATGCTATACTTCTACACAAGAAGTAAGCAAAATCTCATCATACCACCATTCCACAATAAAAAGAGAAACTCCATATCATTCATGCTTAGTACTCTCTCCAAAATTTATTGCATCAAAAGGGAGTAGAAGACATGGCTACAAGAAAAAGAAAAAAAAAAGGAAAATGCATGCTTACATCACAAGCATGAGAAAAAAGAAAGAAAGAAAAAGAAAAGTAGTCATGTTTCATCTCTGCAAAATAAGAGAGTCCACAAAAAAGGAGTCATCTCAAATATCCACATCCACTCCATTCTATCGCACATGCACAAGTCTTGAATCAAATTGTGTTGAATTGATTTCTCCTAGGGCTTGCTCTTTTAAATTAGCAATATTGTGTGTTGTAAATATACCTACTATATTCCCTACCAAGCTCCAGATAGAAGCCTTATTTAGTGGTAGGATGAGTGTAGGAAATATGCCTTGGTGAGGAATTCCACTACACACAAAGGAGAGACCGAGAGAATCAAATTGAGGTACTTATAATCTAAATTAAAATCTCCAGAATTTGAGTGGAACTTGATTTCTAGGGTATGTGTGCTCCATTTGTTGTTCCATCTTTCAACCACCCATGAATAGAAGATGGCATAAGCCCCAAAATGACTAATGATGCGTGGAGTACCATGTCAATTTTTGCAATACTAGGTAGAGTATTGTGTTGTGCATATGGTACTTTTGAAAAGTAGAACATTGTAGCAACTCCTAATCATCGACTTTGCTCGAGACAAGCAAAGGATAAGCTTGTGGGAGTTTGTTGACAGCTATTATGTACCAATTTTACCCGTCAATATAACTTAATTATGTGAAGGAAATATCATTTCTTGCACACATCAATTTTCTATTGAACCTATTTCCACATGTACTTGGAGAAATTGTGCATGCAGGTATTTTATACAGAATTGAAGTAAAATAGGGGGATGGATCCTATAAATTATCATCCCAGCCAATCAAACACTGACATGTGGCACCACGTGGATCAAATGGCCCACAAACAGAAGTATCTAAGGTCATCCAACGGTGTAGCACCCATATCAAGAGATGGGACCCACCTGGAAGTCACCCCAAAAAAGCAAAGACCGTTTGGAGGACTTACCAGGTTAGCCGACCCCCCTAGTCGGCCGACCTGGTCTTTCCTCCAAACTTGGTCAGCTTCCACGTGTTGGCTCCTCCCGGCTTGAAGAAGTCAGTGGTGACTGATTCACGCGCTTTTGGTGGCAGGAACCGACCCTTTTCCAAGCTATAAATAGGACCCCTCAACCCTCACTTCAAAACACACCACTTGAGCATTCACTCTCTTGTATACATTAGATCTCCAAGTCCTTAGTGGAGGTTAGGTTGTAGAGAGGAGCCTCTAGTCCCAAGTCCAAATTGGAAAAGATATGGCTCATGTATATTTTCTTGTATTTGTTACTTTATGCATTATAATAATAGTATTATTAGTCTCTTTTTATTCATATACTTGGGCAAAGCATTTCTTGTTTGATTGTGGAGTCCATGTATGTGTTAGGTGTAGATGTTGTTATGATCTAGACATAATGCCATTATCATGTTATCATAAACATTATACACCTTCACTATAGTCTATTTAGGTAATTATATGATTATGATAATATGAATATGTTAGTGTTTGGTCCCAACATTGGTTTAACGATGTTTAGGTTAGCCATTGCCTTAGGATGAATATTACGTTGCAACTCTTAAGGTATTTACTTAGCATGCAAGCGTGGTGCTTGGATAGTTAACTAGCGTTGGATGCATCGTAGTCCACGGGTTGTAGAGGTATGCGATAGGTGGTGACAGCCCTATCCGTCCATTGTAATCCTCCACGTTTGGCTACAACGTAGGCTCTTGGCAGGAGTCGCCTGGCAGACCAGGATAAGCCTGTGCCCGATATGTTGGACCACTAAGCCCTAATATTCACCATTAGCATAGTCATGTGTACTTTATTATCAACTTACTCCTGTTCTGATAAATACTTAGTACCCTATACCTTGATGATGAGAATAGTGTTTACTTTACTTAACCGCCTTCCTTTGGTATAAATACGATACTCTTGGGAATACTCTTGGGTGAAATGCTACACGATAGTTTCTGTGCGCTTGCGGACCTCATATCTTTCGAGAGATCATCTGTGATATAAGAAACGTCAACAGTCTCCTATTTATATTTTTTACGTAATGCATGGCCTACTGACGTTTGAGGCGGCAAGACGCCAGGTCTTCAAGCCACGGCCAGAGGAAGCTTACGCCGGAAGCCTTATATCTTTAGGATAAGATCGTCTTGTGACCACATGTCGGGCTTTGGACCCCACTTGTAAGGCGTCTGTCCTTGTCTATAAAAGGACCTGCCACCTTTACAAAGGATCCTCAATCTACGCATTCACACGCTACACACTCGTACAGACCAGCAATACAACCTCACTGTAGAGTAGGGTTTTACGTTCTGGCGGTCTGAACCACGTAAAACCATTGTCTCACCTCTCTCATACGTGCAATCTCTTTATAGAGGACTAAGCATTGCGGATCAAGAACCTCCGCGGGTTGCTCGCATAGAAGGTCCAGGGGAAGTGTCGCAAGAACACTTCAATAGCAGCCTACTCATCATCTCGTTCCCACGATAAGTAATAGCTCTGACCTATTTATATTGTAATTTATTGATGTAATAATTATCATGTTATTTACTGTGTGCATATTCAGAATTATGTTAGAAAATTTACAACTATGTATCCAAATTGCATAAAAAATATTTGTGTGGCATACCCTTCAATAAAATCCTATGTCCGCCACCGGGGGAGGGGGGCAACGATAACCTGCAGAGGCAGCCAGGCTGGGCGAAGGCCGGCGGCAGCAGGCGAGGGACGAGAGCAAAGATCGCGACGAGCTGCGAGATCACAAGTCGCGGTGGCACCAGCTGCGAGATCGTGAGGAGCCAGGAGCCGACGAATGGCTAACCGGTCAGGCCAACGGCGGCTTGGCGGCAGGGTGCAGAGCACCTGACGGCTTGGCGATGAGTTGCCAGCTTGCGGCGTGTGGGAGGCCCCGTCCCCGCACGGTCAAACTCCGACTGGCTTACTCGCGACTCGGTGTCGGACCCGACTGGCAGATGGGGTTACTCGCGACTCGGTTCGGGTGCGATAATGGGCTGGGCCAGTTCGTAGCTCCGAAGTTTAATGGGTCAAATTTATTTTTCGAATATGTTTCAGATTTTAATCGGTTATATCTCATACAATATGGATATGCGTCCATTCGGATGGATATTAACCCATACTATTTTGGATCCGATATCCAAAACTCAATATCCGATATCAGATTCATATCCGTATATAACCCGACAAAAACGGATATGAATCGGATATTTTCCGGATAGGGCAGAGGATACACCGGAAAATATCCGTTCCATTTTCATCCTTGGGTACTTCTTCTAACTCTGCTCATAAACACATTAATGTTCCTAGCTTAAATGACTTGGTCAATGAGCAGCATGCATATCCAGAAATCCCTGTTAATGTCATACAATCTGTTGCAGTTGATAAGTGCCACATATCTCCTTCGGAGATCACGGCAGAGCTTCTTCTTGCTTCCAAACAAAACGATGACGATGAAGGTGGCAATGGCGCAAAGTGGGGGCGGTAAGTGAGATTTGGCGTGGCAAGGTGGACTCAAGTTTGATGGATGTTGTAGTTTTTTGGGCCCAGAAAGAGGAGCTTAGGGTGATTGAGATGGTGTCGTGCTGTTAGTCTTGTCAGCTAATCTGGTTATGTGTTAGCTTTTGTCGGACTAAGTGAGTGGAATGACTCGGTTGAGTTATTTTTATTCACTTTTGTCAGTCTGAGTGTCTGCTGGTCCTATGAAACAAGTTTTACTTTTATTAGTTGTTGTAATATCCGTTGCAGTGGCAGGGGTTTCAACTATTATGAATATGAGTCAGTATGGCTTTGGTACATTGTTGCGGCCTGTTCTGGTTTCTCTATGATCTGCCTTACTCTCCTAATTCTGAAATACAGCATAGATTCTTAGTCTTGTGGAATAAGAGAAACGGTACTTCCTAAAATGCATTTATCAACTGATGGCTCAAAAAAACACAAAAGTCTGGAATATTCTTAACTGGAATTTAAGAGGTATTGGCTCCCACGGAAAGCATATTGCTCTCAATCACAAAATTCGGGAATGGAATTGTAATATTTTTTGTCTACAAGAAACCAAGAAGGAATTAGTTGACTTTTATTTAAAGTCTATTGCACCAAAAAAGTAAGATAAATATCATTTCCCCCTTCAGTCGTCAATTCTGGAGGTATTCTAGTAGTGTGGTGCAGCTCCCAATTCCAAGTTGAAGTGATCTCCACCCATAGCTTTGAGATTACTCTGCATTTGAAATCACATAAGTAACGATGATTGGAGGCTGACTACAGTTTATGCGCCATGGGAATCAGACAACAAAAAAGACTTTTCTGCAATGGTTATCTTCTCTAAACATTGAGGAATCTCTACCCGCTGGATGTTTTTGGGGGATTTTAACATGTAAAGGTCAATTGAAAACAGAAACAGACCAGGTGGTAAATTTGGGGAGATGGCAATGTTTAATGAAATGATAACGATCTAGGACTTCTAGAAATTCCATTAAAGGGACAGAAATACACATGGAGTACTCAAGTCCTCTCATGCAGCAAATCGACTGGTGCTTCACAAATATGAAGTGGCCAGAAAAATTTCCTAATACCCTTATGCTTCCACTGGCGCGTACCACATCAGATCACACGCCCTGTGCAATCCGAATAGAGACTCAAGTCCCAAGAGCAGAAATATTAAGATTTGAATATTGTTGGCTTGAATTGCCTGGCTTCTTTCAAGTGGTAAAGGATGCTTGGTCTACAGAATACACTGAAGAAAATATTGCAGTACGGGTTTCTCACAAGTTCAAATGGCTATGTAGACGACTAAAAAATGGAGCAAAGCAACCTACCACTTATCTAAAACCATCGAGGATAGTGAATATGGGCTTTAAGTTATGGATCGATTGAAAGAGCAGCGAGCATTGTTTATTCAGGAATGGAACTTTCGAGGGATTTTGAAAAGGCATATTTCAGAAATAAAATACTGAAAGCAAAAATATATGGTGCGATGGACAAAGTTGAGAAACTAGTCAATGAAATTATTTCATGTTGCAGCCACAGAAAGGCGTAGAATTAACAAGATATCTTCAATTGAAACAGAGGATAGCATACAATTGGCAATGCATAAGTAAAAAGACCTTTATTGCGGCACTTCAACGAGAGAATGGGTATGTCGGCTTCTCCAACAATGCTTTTCACTCTTAGTGAATTCATTACCAGCTTCCCTCAGCTTCAGGACTTATCTGACACTGTCACACGAGAGGAGATTAACCAAGTTATCGAAACACTACAGGAAACGCGAATGCTTATATAGGTTAGATTAACTTACGTCAGCCAGCCGACAAAAGTTATATAACTTACGTCGGTCAGTTGAAACCGACGTAAGTTACCTTACTTTCGTCGGCGGCCGACGTAAGTTATATGTCCGACAGCAATAAACAAACACTTACGTCGGCCGAGACTTGCAGCCGACGTAAATAAGTTGGCCAAGGTAATTTAAGCGTAACTCACGTCGACCTCCAGCATGGCCGACATAAGTAAAAAAAGCCGATGCAATTAGATTAATTTAGCCGACTTAAGTTAGAGAATTTAACCTATACCTGTGCGCCTCTTCTTTTCCTTCCCTGCCGCTTCTTCTTTCCCCGCCGCCTCGCCCGACCCCACCGCCTCACCCGACGCCGCCGCCGCGCATGCCGCCGCTGCCGCGCCCGCCGCCGTCCGACCCTGCCGCCGTGCCAAACCGCCTCGCCCGACCGCGCCGCCTCACCCGATGCCACCGCCATGCACGCCGCCGCCGCCGCGCCGGCCACTGTCCGACGCCGCTGCCGCCAGGTATGGAGTCTTCCCCCCACTCCCCCTCCCCCCCAACTCTCCCTCCCCAACCGCCCCCGACGAGCCGCTCGAAGTGTCGAACGCGGTGCTGGGTGCGGGGGCGGCGACCGAACTGGAGGAGTGGGAGGTGTTGTAGGGTTTGGAATTTCAGGTTACTACTTTTATATGCTAAGTGGGCTAAAAAGGTCATGCTCGGGCCGGGCCAGGTCAGTCGGGCTCATCGGGCCACATTGATGGGCTGACTGGGCCGCCCTTAATCGGGTCGTGTCGGGCTAGCCCGACGAGATTGAGGTCAAGCCCGAGCACAACCCGTGTCGGGCTTCTGGCCAGCCCAGGCCCGATTTTTTCGTGTCGGGCCGTGCTCGTGCCGTGCTTTTTTTTATCGTGCTTTAGGTCGGCCCGTTTGGACCAGCCCATTTGGCCATCTATAGTCGTGGCCCATTTAGTGTGACGTTAATATTGGAAAATCAGCAGTACGCTACTCTAGCAACTCTACCGCATCACCCAGGAAACATGCGAGTACAAAGGTCATGGATCATTACCACTAGACGCGCAGCGCAACGGAATGTAGATGCGCCTCGAGGTAGGGGAAGTAGACGATCTCGTTTGTCTCCTCCTCTTCCTCGTCACAGCAACAGGTAGACAATCACGATCGTCATAGCCGATCAGCGCAGCAGTAGCAGCAGCGCCTCCACGGAGTTCATACGTACGGAGAGGAACACCGTGCGCCGGTATGCTAGCACCGCGCGCGCAGCAAGGGTCTCGGCGTGAGGCCTTCGAGGGGTGGCGGCTAGGGCTGTCACGTGGTGGGATGATTAGCTCCTAACCCTACCCTTCATATTTATAGGTGTACTAATGGGCTTTTAGGTCGCAGGCCCATTAGTACCCTAATTGCTTATGGATCAAATATCCAATAGGTCTCAACCCGAATTGTTATGATTGCCTCTTGGGCACATCACCAACAATCTCCCTATTGCACTAGAGACAATCATCTAGCCAAGATTTTTGATATTCCAACTCCTTAAGTGTGTGACACGTTATGTTCATGTGCAGTCGGTTGTGAATGGAAACCATTTCCAACCACAAGTCAGTAGAGGTACCTAGCAGGACATACTGACTCCCGAATGTACATAAAGATCATATCGGCCGAACCTAGATACATTCAACATGCTAATCCCTTTGCCTCACGATACCAGTCAAGCTCAAGGCGAGATGTGTGCCATCCTTGTGATAGCTCGACCATTCACTCGATCAACTAGTGGATTCATTTCGTGAATAACTTTTAGTCACTGTGATTAACCGTTAATCATCCTGGCATGGCCATGCACTTTCAAATCCAACTATCTCGAGGGGCCCAGAGATATCTCTCTTGTTATTAAGGAGGGACAAATCCCATCTTGATCCGCGCACATCCCATTCTATGTTTCATTATATACCCGAAGACTACTTTTATGACTACCCAGTTATGGAGTAGCGTTTGGTAGTCTCAAAGTACACAACTACGCATAGTGAGAAACAATAGTGATCTCAGGTCTAAGGATCTAGCAGGTGTATCACTCAAGACCAACTGATGGCACATATGGAAATAACAATTCTAATAGTGTCTCGGAGTGGGTCAATCCAACACCATGTTCACTAACATGTGTTCACATTATTAATTCGATATCTCCATATCTATGATCCGTGAAACGTGATCATCAATCAATACATGTGCTAGTCTGTATGCAATCATTGTCTTATATAATGATATAGACTAGGGATCATCTAGGGTAACATTACTATTAACAAAGAGTTTCACGAACAAGTCACTTACTTGATGATCAATGTAAATAATGATTACTCATATAACAATTTATTTAATAGTACATAAACATAGCTGCGACACAAGTCTCCCACTACACACTATGATCAATGATGTAAGTATATAATACCCATAGATCTCGTGTGTGCCTCATGTTTGTATTGTGGAAGAGGCTTTGTCAACGGATCTGCAACATTCAAATCCGTGTGCACCTTGCATATCTTCACATCCCCTCGGTCGATGATCTCTCGAATGAGGCGATAGTGTTGTAGTATGTGTTTGGATCATTTGTGTGATCTAGGCTCCTTTGCCTATGTGATGGCTCCACTATTGTCACAGTAGAGATCCACATGACTAGACGCACTAGGAACAACACCCAACTCAGAAACAAATTTTCTGATCCAAACAGCTTACTTTGTAGCTTCAGAAGCTGCAATGTACTCCGCTTCTGTGGTTGAATCTGCTACTGTATCTTGCTTGGAACTTTTCCAGCTCACTGCCCCTCCATTGAGGCAGAACACAAATCCGGATTGCGATCTAGAATCATCCTTATCAGTTTGGAAGATGGCATTGGTGTAACCTTTTACAACAAGCTCTTCGTCACCTCCAAACACTAAGAACACATCCTTAATTCTTCTCAAATACTTAAGGATGTTTTTGACAACGGTCCAATGAGCCTCACCATAATCTGATTGATATATGTTCGTGATGCTTAGAGCATAAGATACATCTGGGCATGTACATAGCATGGCATACATGATGGATCCAATAGCTGAAGCATAAGGAATTGCTCCCATCCTCTTTTGCTCAATAGGTGTCGAAGGACACTGACTCTTGCTTAGAGTAATGCCATGTGACATTGGTAAGAAACCTTTCTTGGAATCTTGCATATTGAACTGATTAAATATCTTGTCAATATATGTATCTTGGCTTAATCCCATTAGCCTTTTAGATCTATCTCTATAGATCTTTATGCCCAAAATATACGCTGCCTCTCCTAAATCCTTCATTAAGAAACTTTTTCTTAATGAGGATTTAACATCATCAAGCATTAGAATGTCATTTCCGATTAATAATATGTCATATACATATAGGACCAGAAATACATGTGCGCTCGTACTAAACTTCTTGTAAATACAAGGTTCTTCTACATTCTTGATGAAACCAAACCCTTTGATTACTTCATCAAAATGCAGATTCCAACTCTGAGATGCTTGCTTTAGTCCATAGATGGACTTTTGAAGCTTGCATATTTTACTAGCATTTTTAGGATCGACAAAACCCTCAGGTTGTGTCATGTACACATCCTCAGTCAGACTTCCATTAAGAAAGGTTGTTTTGACATCCACCTGCCATATTTCATAATCAAAATATGCAGCAATTGCTAGAAGAATCTGAACGGACTTAAGCATTGCAACAAGTGAGAAAGTTTCATCATAATCAACACCTTGAATTTGTTTGAAACCTTTCGCCACCAATCGCGCTTTATAGATGTGAACATTTCTATCCATATCAGTCTTTTTATTGAAAATCCATTTACAATCGATAGGTCTCACACCTTCGATTGGATCAACCAAGTTCCAAACTTGATTCTCTTGCATGGATTCAATTTCAGATTTCATGGCTCCAGGCCATTTTTCAGAGTCGAGTCCCTCCATTGATTCTACGTAGGTCGTAGGCTCATTATTATCCAATAATACCATGTCATGCTGCTCTGTGGTTAGAAGCGTTAACTTTTCAGTCGCACAACGTGCCCTCGTAGACCTTGGTGGGGCTGGTGTTTCATTAACTGGTTGCACAACATCTTGTACATCTTGTATAGGATTAGTGGGTGCTAAAACATTTTCAGGTATTTCTTGAATTTCTTCAAGATGCACCTTGCTCCCACTAACTCCTTTTGAGAGAAACTCTTTCTCCAAGAAGACACCATTGCGAGCGGTAAACACTTTACCCTCTGTTTTAATATAAAAATAATATCCTTTGGTTTCCCTAGGATATCCCACAAAGAAGAATTTGTCTGATTTTGGAGTGAGTTTGTCTGACGTCAAAAGTTTGACATAAACATCAAACCCAAAAACTTTGAGGAAAGACAATCCGGGACGTTTTCCGGTCCACATCTCATATGGTGTCTTCTCAACGGACTTAGTTGGGACTCTGTTTAGTGTAAACGCAGCAGTTTCAAGAGCATAACCCCAAAAGGATAGTGGAAGATCTGCTTGGCTCATCATCGACCTAACCATGTCCAACAAGGTTTGATTCCTCCGCTCGGACACCCCATTCCATTGAGGCGTTCCAGGTGGATTCAACTGTGAAACAATTCCACATTGTTTTAAATGATCATAAAATTCATGGCTCAAATATTCAGCCCCACGTCAGATCGTAGAAGTTTAATTGTCTTGCCTGATTTTGTACTTCATTCTGAAATTCTTTGAACTTTTTAAAGGATTCTGTCTTGTACCTCATTAGGTAGACATAACCATATCTACTAAAGTCATCGGTAAATGTGATGAAGTACTGAAAATCACCTCTGGCAATTGAACTCATTGGTCCACATACATTGGTATGTATAAGTCCGAACAAGTAAGTCGCGCTCTCACTTTGACCAGTGAAGGGTGCTTTGGTCATCTTCCCAAGCAAACAAGATTCGCATGTGTTAAGTGATTCAAAATCAAATGAGCTTAGTAAACCATCTTTATGAAGTTTTTCAATGCGTTTCTCATATATATGACCTAAGCGACAATGCCAAATAAAAGTGGGATTTAGATCATTATGCCGAGCCCTTGTGGTATTAATGTTACAGACAGTTTTATCCTCAAGATCAAGAACATATAATCCATTCACCAATGGACATTGAGCATAGAAAATATTATTGTAATAAATAGAACAACATTTGTTCTTTATTACAATCTCATAACCATCAACTTCTTCTAAACACGAAGAAGAGATAATGTTCTTGATCAAAGTAGGAATGCAAGGTCGCACTATATTATGGTGTAAAACAACTCTTGGTGAAGGGAGATTCACAACTCATCATCAAATAAGTGAAAGGTGAATGTTCCTGCAACAATTCTCAATTAGCTGCTTATCTCCTTGAAGTCCAGAGGCTTCAGAAGGACTTTGAAGTCTTAGATCTCCATCATGTTCAGCGCCTTCGTAACTCCGAAGCCGATGAACTCTCAACGAAAGCCTCAACCAGAGCTCTGGCTCCTGATGGAATCTTCGTCCGGAGGTTATCAAAACCAACAGCTCAGCCTGCCGAACTGAGCGAAGGGGGCGAGACCAGCACCTCGAAGCTGGCAGTCCCGGTGACCCTATTACCATGGCGTTCACCAAGGGACGTAGGTGCTGTCGGAAGCTCCGAGCAACCCAGCACGCAAGACTCAAAAGCTCAAGTTAGCTCCGATGCATGAATCTCAGAGATCCGGAGCTACTTGAAAGACAATATCCTTTCTGAAGACAGTGTATCCGTTGACCCGATTGTCAGATTGACAAAAAGATACATGTTGGTAGAAGGGGATCTCTACTGACGCGATGCCAATGACATCCTAATGCGGTGCATTGCAAGGGAAGAAGGTCACGATCTCCTTGTGGAAATCCATGGAGGCGAGTGCGGGAAACATGCATCTTCTCGCACGCTGGTCGGTAAAGCCTTCCGACATGGCTTCTACTGGCCTACAACACTCTAGGATGCGGTTGAGCTAGTGAAAAAATGTGAAGCATGTCAGTTTCATGCCAAACAGATTCACACACCAGCTCAATCACTACAAATGATACCTCGTACATGGCCATTCGCTGTGTGGGGCATGGATATCTTGGGACCTTTCCCAAAAGCCATCGGAGGTTACAGGTTCCTATATGTCGCCATCGACAAGTTCACCAAGTGGCCGGAAGCAACTCTAGTAGTAACAATCAACAATCAAGTTCTTAAAGTCCATTATATGCATATTTGGAGTTCCAAACAAAGTCATAACTGACAACGGAACTCAATTTACAAGTGCTGCATTCCAAGAATATTGCGAAGACCTCAGTATTCAGCTTAGCTACGCTTCGGTAGCTCATCCAGCAAGCAATGGCCAAGCCGAGAGAGCAAATGCAAAAATCTTAAAAGGACTCAAGATGCACACATATGAGCGCTTGAAAAAGCACGAAGCGAACTGGATTGAAGAGCTTCCGTCCATAGTATGGACGAATAGGACAACACCTAATCGGTCAACTGGGGAGACCCCATTCTTCTTGGTGTATGGAGCTGAAGCAGTCTTTCCTCCGGAGATCACCTTGGGGTCCCTCTGGTTCCGGACCTTCGACAAAGCCACGCAGGACCAGCTCCGGCGTGAAGACCTTGACCTCGTCGATGAGGGAAGGGGCCAAGCAGCTGTTCGGAATGCACGTTATCGCCAAGCGCTCTGACGCTATCATCAAAGTCATGTGCGCAACCGACAGCTTGAAGAAGGCGACCTGGTGCTCCGGAAGATACTAACTCGTGAAGGGATGAACAAACTTTCCCCCAGCTTGGAGTGTCCCTTTCGAGTCATTAAAATATCCCGACCAGGATGCGTTCGCTTGACAACTGAGGATGGGATCCCACTTCCCAATCCTTGGAACATCGAGCTCCTCCGTAAGTTTTATGCTTAGAATCACGGAGGTGAGTCTGTAATTACACACAATGCATGATTGTAGAGTCATTATACAGAGACGAGCAAGTCCTCCGAGAGAACATCTGGACCCCTCCGGGAGGGTCCGGGAAGTTCAAGTAACACTTGACACAGTCACAACACTAAAAGTGTAACTACTTGCTCTGGGCTAGCACAAGACGTATAGAACATTTAGCTTGGTCTAGCACCCTAAGTGTGTCCTTGTCTCCCCTGTAATTCGGACCTATAATGAAAGGCATTGTTGTGTGAAAACAGACTCCACATGCACTTACTTTTTGTACAAGGCTCATTATATCAAATTATTTTTACCCCGACTGCCTATAATGAAGTTGTGCAAATCTTTTTGAGCTTTGTTTCAAGTAATTCACATGCATTACAAGCCTTATTGATAGTCTTTTTGGATCTTAACACTGCTACATAGTCTACTTGCCTAAATGCCAAGTCAACATAGGTTCAGAGTGTGCTATCAACTTAGCCTGGTCCTGCACCCTAAGTACGCCACTCTACCTACACCCCGGCCGGCCTCAGTAGGGTGAGTACTAAAAAGGCATGTAGATCTAAGAAGATTCTATCAAAATGCTTGTTATCATGTTGAGTTTCTTCGAATTTAAAGTCCAAATAAGAATAATAAGTCACCACCAATTTATAAAGAAGAAGACGAATTTTACTTTCTTTCTTGCCTTTAATGTGCAGGAAAAGCAAAAATTCATAGGGATGGTGGACGACGCTGGAGCTAATAAGCTCCGACATCTTCCAAGATAGGTCCGCTGTCAACATCTAATATGTTAACGCCAGAGCTACCAAGCTCTGGCCATTTCAGGGGGTATGTCTTCGATGCTTCAAAATCGAAGACTTCAGACTAAAGTCTACAAGTGCGAAGCAACCAAGTCATCAACATAATGTCATAACCTTTGGTACATGTACACACTTTAACTGTACTCATGTACCAGGGGGCCAACAAGACATGACACAGTATATTGAAGACAATTCAAGGAAAAAAAGGATTTCATTAATCAGAAGAACTGGATTACAAAATTGAGATTGCAAGGGACAAAGGGAGAAAAATCCTAGCTATTGGAGGATCTAGGTCTTGTGGAAAAATGAAGCAACCTTCTCAGCAACTTCTTGGACATACCGGATCAAGGGAGAACTGGGGGTCTCAGCTCCGGTAACATGCCAAGACATACTCGACGACGTTCTTGGCCAAGGATTTACCATTCGTTTCCAGTTGATCGGCGATGATGTCACCCATCGCGTCGAGTTTGCTGCCAGCAGAGCCAAGTGCCGCTAGCGTCTGGTCCAGCTCCTGCACTGGGTCCTCTGAGCATACTGGACTGAAACCAAGAGGCATAAGGGCCCTGTCCGCACGCCCCAGGAAGTGCCATACCATCAAGGACTCAGTCACCTTCGAGCTCCGCAGCTCCTCCAGTGAACTCTAGGCAGCCGCAAGCTCTGAACCTTCACGAACAAGCCGCTCGGCCAACTTAGTCTGATGCTGCATGTTCTCAGCAACCTGCTTCTCCCGGTCGGCCAGCTCCGTCTCCCGGAGGTTGATGCGGTTCCGCCTCTCAGCTAGGTCCTTTTCCCTGCCCTTGACTCTCTCCTCCCTAGCGGCAACATCAGACTCTCTTTTCGAGAGCTCTTGCCCCACCTTCCAGTTCTTCTTCCTCTCTTCCTCCTTCCATAGATCCAGCTTTTTGTTGGGATCCGCCAAATTTTTCTCACCCAGAGTCAACTTCTCGGTGACCTCCGCCTCTCTCCTCACCACATCCTCCTGCTGCCCCAGAAGTTTTTCCTCCCTCGCCTCCTGGTCCGCTCGACACTTTAGGAGAGTCTCATTCAACTCTGCAAGCTTTTCGTAATGCTCGTCGGAAGCGTCACGTCTCTCCTTGGCTTGCTCCAGCATTTTCCTGGAGTTAGCATCGAGCGCCCGAATGGCGGCCTCCTTCTCCTCCATCAACTTATCCCAGTATTCTAACTGGGCCTTCTCCCCCTTGATCCACTCCTTCTGGTCAGCTAGCCTTGTCTGAGCAAGCTTGGTCTCAAAATGGAGTCTGTTGTGCCAACACCTCAAGGTGTTGTGCTCCTCCTCCAAAGCTTTGCTCTCATGATCGAAGGCAAGCTGGTCCTGCTGAAGACTTGAGCGGGCGTTGTCTATGGACAACGCCAGAGGGATAGGTTCTGGGCCTACCGGGATCATTTCCACAGGCTCAAACGGGTTCTTCGTCACAAAAATTGGGTCCCACTCTACAATAGTGGTCCCCTGTACTCTTGCAGCGCTAGGGCCGCTCTCCTGGAGCCCTTCAGCGGCAGCAGAAAAACACACGGGGGGAACTTCCACCTCCGGAGCAGTTGAAGGCGCCGCTTCCGGGTCTTCGGTCGACGGCTCTAAAGTTGAAGGACATGTCGCCAGTCCTGCAAGCTGCTCTGGATCCGGCCCTGTCGGTACCCTCCGTCCTGGGTACCCCTTGGGATTGCAAAGATCACAAGGAAACTCCATATACCAGATTGGAAGACCTCCAAAGGCCCCACATGTCAGGCATAGCTGGACCTGCTCCCCCGACATGGTTAGTCCCAGGGCCGCCACGTGTATCACAAGACCGGAGCTATCACCCACACCTGGGATGCTCCGGTTAGAATACTAATATGGAACCCTTGGACCTAACCCCAAACAGAGGGAAGCTCCGGTACTGACACATGTCCAACAGCACCGGACCTACCCGTCCATGACGGTGAGCTCCGGAGCTGCCACGTGGCAACCGCCAAACCTTCAACTTCAACTATCAGGCCGGTGGACCCCCCAACGGCTCCGGACCTTCAAGGATCAATCAAAAACTTCAAGACCCGATTAAGTGTCATTAATACCATATTAATGACACACGACTGGATGACCCTTAATACTGGTAATGGCACTGTTAAGGCCCGTTACCAGGCTATTAAGGGTAATTAACCCCATTTATTGTGTATCAAGCGTGTGTAACCGCCGGGGCCACCTGTCGGGCCAGGCTAATGTTGTAACGACCAGTCCTTATACTATAAAAGGACTGGTCGACGATACACAAAGGACGGTTCCAGACCACTGTTGAACACCCTGAGCTAGACGAGCTTCTTCTTCTGGAGCTTCTTCTAGACTCACAAGCTTAATACATCACCAACACACCCCGTGGAGTAGGGTATTACGCTCAGGCGGCCCGAACCACGTAAATCCCTGTGTACACGTGTCTTTCACCTTCTTGAATCTCTGCGCGCCCATTACCGAACTATAACTCCTCGATCTACCAAAGGTAGTGTCGGGAGATCTGCCGGTTCCAAACACCGACAGTTGGCGCGCCAGGTAGGGGCGCCCGAGATTTTGAGTATGGTGAACTCAGCTGCTAGATCATCCAACAGCAATCTTGCCGTTCAACTTGTTGGAGGCAATCCCTCCAACGCGCAGCAACCAATAGGTGTCGTGGCTCTAGCAGGAGTCATGTCTCCACCACCACCGCCTGCACCAGCACGTCAAGCTGAGCAGCATGACGGTGCATCGGTGTCGGTCACTGCATCAGCAAACAACAACAACCCTGAACACGCGCTTCATGCGGCGCGTGCTCTCCTCCAACGTCCACCACCTCCAGGTGCATCTCAGGGTGCAATGGAGCAGTGGAGGGCTAATGTGGAACACTTGGTTGCAGCAGCAGCCGACCGCATCATCAACCAAGGTCCTCCTCCATCGGGGCAGGCCCCATCGCAGCGCTGGACCGTGTCTAGCAGACTTGGTCCGCATGCTTCCCAGAATAGGAGGCGTGCTGCGTCACAGCAAGTTACATCGCTACCCTCTGGGGCGCGATGTAATCATACGGTAACCAGGATGTCAACTCATGACCTCCGGGCGGAGCTTGATCGCCGTTACCGTCGACAGGACGGCCGCGTCCATATTGAGCGTGCTCGCGAAAGGCGAGAGGCTCGAGACAGCCCTGCTCCTGAGGGAGTAGGAGGAGGTTGTTACGCACTGGCCATGCACCTACGCATGGTCAGATGGCCACAAAAGTTCCGGCTACACCTTCTGGAGAAATTTGACGGGACTATTAGTCCCACCGAGTTTCTCCAAATTTACACCACCGCAATCCTTGCGGCCGGTGGTAAAGAGGTTGTAATGGCCAACTACTTCCCAGTGGCTCTGACTAGGATCCCCAGGTCCTAGTTCATGAGCCTTCCTCACAACTCTATCAATAGTTGGGAGGAATTCTGCCAATAGTTCACCGCCAATTTCGGGAGTTCATACACTCGACCAGACACTGAACAGGACCTTTTTGCAGTTTTGCAAAAGGGGGGAGAATCCCTGCGCTCGTTCATCCAGAGGTTCTCCCAGGTACGAAACACTATTCCTTCTATCTCTAGCGCTTCTGTCATCATGGCATTTAGATAGGGCGTACGGGATAGGAAGATGCTTTAGAAGCTGGCGGTCAAGGAGATCACCAGCGTCACGGAGCTCTTCAGCTTGGCAGACAAATGTGCCAAAGCTACGGAGGGTCATGCAACGCACTCCAAACCACCTCCGAAGGATGGCAAAAGATCCTCCAAAGGCGAAGCCACTACCTCCGGGAGTGGCAAAAAGAAGAAGCCCAACGGCAAGAAGAAGCCGTCGACCGGCACATCCACCGCTGCAGCAGCTGTAGCTTCGGGTGGTCGGGGGCCACGCCCCGAGAAACGACCTCGACCGTCCTCTGAAGACGGTGGCAACTCCAAAATGTGGTGTCGTATCCACAAGACGAACGTCCACAACTTGGAGGACTGTCGGGAGGTCCAAAACCTTGTCGAGCGCTACCACAAGCGCCGGGAAGAAGTTCCTTTCCGTCAGAGGGAAGGAAAGCAGAAAGTTGATGAAGCTCGGGCTGAAGAGGAGTTGGGCTTCCAGGACCCTAAAAAGGTCCTGAAGGCTGTGTACACCTCCATCGACGACGACTCCAACGTCTCCGACGATGAGCGTCGGAAGACCATGAACACCATCTTTGGTGGTTCGTGGGACATCACCTCCCGCCGTGTCCTCAAGACTATGCGGCAGGACATGGCCTCAGTAGCTCCTACAGCCAGGGCGGAGCCTCATCGAAAGTGGATGGACACTACCATCACTTTTGATGCTTCGGACTGCCCTCGGAACATGGTCGGAGCTGGCCAGCTACCTCTGATGGTATCACCTACCATCAACAACATTCAACTCCACCATGTAATGGTGGACGGAGGTTCGAGGCTGAACCTCATAAGCTTCGAAGCTTTCGTCAAGCTTCAGCTCCGACCTTCAGATCTTCGCCCCTCCCGACCTTTCTCTAGAGTAGGTTCGGGGGCCATAACACCACTCGGTGCCATTACTGTCCCCGTGACCTTCGGGACTCGGAAGAATTATCGCACTAAGAAGTTGATCTTTGACGTCGCTCAGATCAACTTGCCCTTCAATGCTATTCTGGGCAGGCCTACCTTGTTTAGATTCATGGCTGCTTCTCATTATGGTTACCTGGTGTTAAAAATACCGACACCAGCTGGCGTTCTCCGAATCCGCGGAGACCGTACTGCCGGAGTGACTGCTTTGGAGGAACTGCATGCGCTTGCTACAGCGCAGGAGGAAGAATCCAGGCAGGAGCAAGCTCCGAAATCCCCGAGCATTCGTCAACGAGGCTCAACCTCCGCACCTCGCGTGCAACCAAGCGGCGACACCGACATCCCCGTCAAAGTCGTCCAAATCGGTTCTGATGCCGCTCAGACCACCCGTATATCGGGAGGCCTGATTGACAAATAGAAACTCGTGCTCATCACTTTCCTCCGGGCTAACGTCGACGTGTTTGCCTAGCAACCGTCACAAATGCATGGGATCCCTAGGGAAGTGATCGAGCATAATCTGAAGATCTATCCCGACGCTCGGCCTGTACATCAGAAGCCTCGGAAGCAATAGAGCGACAGAACTTCATACGACAAGAAGTGAAGAAGTTGCTCAAAGCTGGATTCATCTGAGAAGTCTTCCATCCAAAATGGCTGGCAAACCCAGTTTTTGTACCCAAGGCTGGCGGGAAGCTTCGGATGTGTATCGACTACACAACACTAAATAAGGCATGCCCAAAAGATCCATTCCCACTACCTAGAATAGATCAGATAGTGGATTCCACCTCCGGGTGTGAATTACTGTGTTTCCTAGACGCATATTCTTGGTATCATCAAATCAGAATGTCTAGGGAAGATGAAGAACATACTTCTTTTATCACACTAGATAGATTGTACTGTTATACTGTCATGCCACATGGTCTCAAGAATGCAGCTTCAAAATTTGTACGAGCTATGTACAAAACCTTTGTAGAGCTCATTAGAGACGTAGTGGAAGTGTATGTTGATGACATCGTTGTCAAGATCAAGGACAAGGAGTCACTCCTTGACACCTTGCAAGCTATCTTCGACAAGCTGTGGGTCACCCGCACGAAGCTGAACTCAGACAAGTGCGTCTTTGGGGTTAGCTCCGAAAGCTTCTTGGTTTCCTGGTAAACCATCGGGGCATAGAGGCAAATCTGGTGAAGATTAAAGCCATAGAGGATATGCGGCCACCAGCTCGCATCAAAGATGTCTAGAAACTGACTGGATGTCTAGTCACCCTCAGCCGGTTCATCTCAAGACTGGCGGAATGGGCGCTACCCTTATTCAAGCTATTGAGGAAGTCCGGACCATTTCAATGGTCTGAAGAAGCAGAAAAGGTGTTCCAAGAGCTAAAGCAGCTCCTCACCACTCTGCCAACCCTGGTAGCTCCGAACCCTGATGAGCCCTTATTGCTTTACATTTCAGCAACCGACGAGGTTGTCAGCATGGTCCTGGTCGCGGTGAGACCAGAACCATCTCAATCCAGACCCTTCGGGGAGGGTCCGGAGGTTCTTGAAGGTGAGTCTGGGTCCCACCCCCCATACTTGGATCAACAAGGAGTTGTCCCAGAAGACTTGGACCCCTCCGGGAGGGTCCAGGTCACTCCAGCAGAAGCTCCGGGTTCCTCTAGCAGGCACCCGGAGGTTTCCGAAGTAGGTCCGGACCCCTCCAGGAGGGTCCGGGTCGATGTGGAAGAAGCTCCGGGCCCCTCCGAGAGGGTCCGAACAGTCCAACGCCCAGTGTACTTCATCAACGAAGTACTACATGATGCCAAGACTCGATAATTAGAGGTGAACAAGCTGCTCCACGCTGTTCTCATCACCTCCAGGAAGCTTCGCCATTACTTCCAAGCTCACAAGATCTTAGTAGTGACCTCTTACCCACTGCGTGCGATCTTGCATAATCGCAATTCTACTGGGAACATTGCAAAATGGACAGCGGAATTGGCCGAATTCGATCTTGAATTCGTTCCCAGACAAGCGATCAAGAGTCAAGCATTAGCAGATTTTATGGCAGAATGGACCCCCTCTCCATCAAACCCTGGGGGCCCCAGTGAGCAGAAGTCGGAACTCAAGGCGCTGGTCTTCACCGAACCTCACTTGACCCTCTACTTCAATGGCTCCATGCAAAAGCAGGGAGCCGGAGCTGGAGTCCTTCTCCTCGCTCCAACCGGGGAGAAGGTAAAATACATGGTCCACCTTGACTTCAAGGCGACCAACAACATGGCGGAGTATGAAGCACTCATTTATGGATTAAAGGTGGCACTATCATACGGTGTCAAGCAGCTGTTGGTCAAGGGAGATTCGCAGCTCATCATTAAACAGGTGAAGGGTGAATGCTCCTGTAACAATCCTCAACTAGCTACTTATCTCCTTGAAGTACAGAGGCTTCAGAAGGACTTTGAAGTCCTGGATCTCCACCATGTCCAGCGTGTCCATAACGCTGAAGCTGATGAACTCTCGATGAAAGAATCAACCGAAGCTCCGGCTCCTGACAGAACCTTCGTCCGGAGGTTTTCAAAACCCACAGCTCAGCCTGCCGAACTGAGCGAAGGGGGCGAGACCAGCATCCCGAGCTGGCGGTCCCGATGGCCCTGTTACCATGGCAGCCATCAAGGGTCGTAGGTGCTGCTGGAAGCTCCGAGCAACCCAGCATGCAAGACTCAAATGCTCAAGCAAGCTCCGATGCATGGATCTTGGAGATCCGAAGCTATTTGAAATACAATATCCTTCCCGACGATGATGTATCCGCCGACCGGATAGTCAGATTGGCTAAAAGATACACGTTGGTAGAAGGGGATCTCTACCGACGCGGTGCCAACGGCGTCCTAATGTGGTGCATCACAAGGGAAGAAGGTTGCGATCTCCTCGCAGAAATACATGGAGGCGAGTGTGGGAACCACGCGTCTTCCCGCACGCTGGTCGGTAAAGCCTTCCGGCATGGCTTCTACTGGCCTACAGCGCTCCAGGATGCAACTGAGCTGGTGAAGAAATGCAAAGCATGCCAGTACCATGCAAAGCAAATTCACACACTGGCTCAGCCTCTACAAATGATACCTCCTACATGGCCTTTCGCTGTCTGGGGGATGAACATCTTGGGACCTTTCCCAAGAGCCGTTGGAGGTTACAAATTCCTGTATGTTGCCATTGACAAGTTCACCAAATGGCCGGAAGCAACTCCGGTTGTGACAATCAACAAGCAATTAGCTATCAACTTCTTGCAGTCCGTTGTATGCAGATTTGGAGTCCCGAACAAAATCATAACAAATAATGGGACCCAATTCACAAGCTCTGCTTTTCAAGGATACTGCGAAGACCTCGACATCCAAGTCAGCTACGCCTCTGTAGCTCATCCGGCAAGCAATGGCCAAGCTGAGAGGGCAAATGTAGAAATCCTAAAAGGACTCAAGATGCGCACATATGAGCGCCTGAAAAAGCATGGAGCCAACTGGATTGAAGAGCTTCCGCCCACTCTATGGGCCAACAGGACAACTCCAAACCGATCAACCGGAGAGACACCCTTTTTCCTGGTGTACGGAGCTGAAGCAGTCCTTCCTCCGAAACTCACCTTGGGGTCGCTCCGGGTCCGGACCTCTGACAAAGCCACATAGGACCAGCTCCGACGTGAAGACCTTGACCTCCTCAAAGAGGGAAGGTGCCGAGCAGCTGTTCGGAATGCCTGATACCGCCAAGCTCTCCGGCGCTATCACCAACAGCATGTTCACAGCTGACAGCTCGAGGAAGGCGATCTGGTGCTACGGAGAATACAATCCAGAGAAGGGTTAAACAAACTCTCCCCAGCTGGGAGGGACCCTTTCGAGTGATCAAAGTATCCCGTCCCGGATGCGTTCGCTTGGCAACCGAGGATGGGAAACCTCTCCCAAATCCTTGGAACATTGAACACCTCCGTAAGTTCTACGCTTAGTATCACGGAGGTGAGTCTGTAATTACATGTGGTGTATGTTATATAGTCATTGTACAGAGTCAGGTAGCTCCTCTGGGGGGGCAGCCGGACCTACCCTGCTAGGTCCGCAATGCCCATGCAACACTTGTCACGGTCTCAGAACTAAAAGTGTAGCTAGCTACCTTGGGTCAAACGAGAAACGAAACACACTTAGCCTGGTTCCATACCCTAAGAGTGTACTTGTTTCCCCTGTACCCCGGACCTATAATGAAAGACATCATTATGTAAAAACAGACTCCACGTGCATTTACTTTGTACAGGCTCAATATATTTTAATTACTCTTTCTTGTTTATAACAAAGTTGAGCAATTCATAAGAAACTTTAGCTCGACCAGTTCATGTACAATTCGAGTTGCATTGTCTATCCTCCAGGGTTCAAGCATTGTTGATGGCTTACTTGTCTGAATGTCGCCAAGCCAATCTAGGGCCGAAGTGTGCTATCGACTTAGCCTGGTCCTACACCCTAAGTACGCCACTCTACCTACACCCCGACAGGCCGAAGTAAGGCGAGTCCAGAAACAATTAGGCCCGAAGGAAGCAAGAAGGTGCTCTTGATTGTACTTAGGATTGTGCTCGACCTAAAACTTTCTCAGGAATAGTAAGTCGCAATGAAGTTATAGATAAGAAGTGAATTTTACTGTTTTTCTTGACTTCAGTGTGCAGGAAAAATAAATAAGCTACGACATCCTCTAGGCGGCTTGTGGTCAATGTTCAAACATTTGACATTGAACATATCCAGAGCTACTCAGTTCCGGTAAATCTAGGAGGCAAGCCGTCAACGTGAAGATGGTGGAAAGACTCTAAAGTGGAGTTTAACGTTGACATAACACGTGTTGACAGAGGTCACTGCTGGAGCTGCCAAAGCTCCGACACCCCAGAGGACTAACCATCAACGCTCCGGAGCTACTAAGCTCCAGCGATGGTCAATGCTGGAGCTACCCTCAGGGGGCCTACACTATCGAAGACTTCGGACCTACATTCTACAAGTTTGAAGCATGCAAGTCTTCAACAACTGGTACATCCTCTTGGTACATGTTCACAATCAAATTGTGTACATCTACCAGGGGGCCAAGAGAGACAAAGGTGTTGAAGACAAAAAATGAAATTCGAATTCACAAAAATTTGGATTTCATTCATCTGGAGACAAGAGATTACAAAATTAGGGAGGAAGAAGAGAAAGTACAAGCGGGAGCTACAGGGAGACGATCCTAGACCCTATGCAAGAACTGGGCGACCTTCTGAGCCACCTCCGACACGTTGGCTCGGGTGGCTTCACCCTCTCCTTCGATGGGACCTTCAAGCGCCGGGTCCAAAGGAAATTGAGGGTCCCGACTGGTGTAACACGTCAGCACATACTCTGCGACGTTCTTTGCCAGGGACTGACCCTCCGTTTCCAATTGATCCGTGATGACATCGCCCACCTTGGAGAGTTTGTTGCCTGTTGACCCCAACGCCTCCAATTCCTGGTCCAGCTCCAGCTCTGGATCATCCGACGCACGGGACTGAAGCCCATTAGCGTCAGCGCGTCGTTGGCCTAGCCCAGGAAGTCCCAAACTTGTTGGGACTCCACAGCCCTTGCACCACGCATCTCCGCCAAGGATCTTTTGGCCGCCACCAGCTCTGAACTCTCCCGAGCAAGACGCTCCACATCTTTGGCATTCTGCTGAATTTTTTCAGCAACCTGCCTTTCGAGCTTGCTGAGCTCTTCCTCCCGGAGGTGGATCTCGTTCCGGCGGTTGACCAAATCTTTCTCCCGGCCCCGCACTTTCTTCTCCCAGGCGGCGATGGAATTCTCTTGCTTGTAGAGTTCCTGCCCTCGCTCCCAGGCTTTCTTCTCCTCCTCCTCCTTGCAACGCTCATCCAATTTCTTGGTGCGTTCTTCAAGGCTCTTGTCAGCTAGAGCTGTCTTTTGGACAAGCTCCTCCTCCCTCTTCACAAGGTCGTCCCGCAGCTCCAGGAATTTCTGCTCTTCATCTTCGAGCCGTCTCTCCCGAGCTTCAAGAGCCTCCCGGCGCTTGACGAGACTATCGTGGATGGAGAAGAGCCTTTCCCGGTGTTCATCAGCTGCACTATTGGCAGCCTTGGCCTGATCATATATGGCCCGGGATTAGTTGTCGAGGGTCCACGTCATGCTTTCCCTCTCATCCAACAACTTTCCCCAGTACTCCAGGCGGACCTTCTCCCTTCGCACCCACTCCTTGTCGTCAGCCAGCCTCGACTGTGCCAGCTTGGTCTCGAAATGGAGTCGGTTGCGTCACCTCCTAAGGGTTTGGCGCTCCTCCTCGAGGGCCTTGCTGTCATGGTAGAAGGCTAGTTGGACTTGGTGAAGACTGGAGCGGGCGTTGTCGATAGACAACGATAGGGGGATCAGGTCCGGACCTGCCAGGGTCATCTCCGCTGGCTCCAGCGGATCTTCAGCAACAAAAATTGGGTCCCACTCTATGAGAGCGATACCTTGAGCTTCCACGGCACTAGGGCCGTCCTCCAGGATAGCCTCGGCTGCCGCCGAGGAAGTGCTTGCAGCAGAAGTACCGACCTCCAGAATTGGTCCCGAAGGCCCAACCGCCAAATCATCAACAATTGGTCCCTCTGGCGGGGGCCAGCAGCTTCGTCTCGGCACTCTGGCTTGGCAACGGGCACCTCCGGGATCACTGCTTCAGGAGCGGGCCATGAAGGTTCGGCCGGAGCAGAAGCTACTTCTGGCTCCGGCGCAGGCGCTTCCTCCACCTCTGGTTCGGGTGCTGGCGCTTCAGCCATCATAGGCTTCGGCACTAGCGTTTTGACCGCCATAGGCTTAGGCGCCGATGCCTCCACAGCAACTGGCTCGGACGCTGGAACCTCTGCAACAGCCGGCTCCACAGCCAGAACTTTTGTAGCTACCGGCTCTATCGCCGGAGCTTCCTACACAAGTGCCGGAGCTTCATCAACACCCGGCTCTACCGCCGGGACCTCCTCAACCACTGGCTCGACTGCCGGGGCTTCAACAACATCCGGCTCTAGGGCCGGAATCGCAGCTTCCCCCGGCTCAGCGGCCGGAGCGTCCAACATCACAGCATCCAAGCCCGGAGATTCAACTTCCGAGGCTGGCGCTGCTGGTACATCTTCAGTCCCATGGTCCGGCGCTACCACGGGAGCTTTTGGGGATGAGTCATACAAAACCACGACAGCCGGTGTCGGGGCTGCGCAGCCTCTGCCACCTCTTGGGGCAGCGCAGGAATTGGAGCCGGAGCTTCAGCCCGCACATCCTCAACTGCTGCTGCAGGGGCTGGAGATTCAGCCCTTTTCTTGGGCACGCTGTGGATGAAGGACGAAGAGACTCAAAATACAGTTAACAATAAAACGACTGACTGAGGAAAAAAAATAAAATTTACCTTGGAAGGCTTCCGCACCAGTTCCCGCGGAACCACTTCTCCGGACACTCCGGACTGGCCCCAGCCGACACTGGCATTGTAGTCTCGGAGGGCCCCCCGGAGCTTGCTGCTGCTGCCGGCGTTACTCTGGTCGAGGCCCCCCTCGACCGGGAGGGACCTCCGGACCCGGAGCCCTCAGCTGGCCTTGGGACCGGAGTCACCTGGCCAGAGCTAGCACCCCGGGAAGAAGTCGCTACTGGAGTAGACGCCGCTGTCGTAGACCTTCCCCTCCGGGGAGAAGGAGACGTCGCAGAAGAAGAATGTCTGGCCCTCCTGTCGGCATGCTTCCTCTTACGGCTCGAGGGCTCGGCCAATTCCTTGCCCTTGCCGACGACTTCGATTCTTGGCTTAGGGGCAAGGACGGAGCCACCCTCTGGAGCTTCGGAGATTTCCAACCCGGTGGTCGAGCGCCTCTCAACGATACCAAGGTCATCAAGCACTGGCATCGTCCGCCGAAGCTCCATACTGAATGTTGCCTCCATGTTCAATGGGAGGAAATCTGGCGGCGGAGCCAAATCGTCGCCCTCGACGTCGATGCCGTGCTGGAATTTCTTCAGGTGGAACTCCAAAGTTGCACCCTCCATGTTGGACTTCAAACCGGTCACGATCAGGTCATCGTCCAGCATACTGTTGAGAGCCCAAGCCAACTTCTCCCTCCTCTTCAACGGAGCCCACCTGTTGGTCAAGAAGTTGCAAAACACTGCCTGGGAAGTCACTCCTCCTTCCACACACAGGCGGATCCTGGTCAGAGCAGGATCGAAGGCATCCGACAGCACTAGAGCTTCACTCCAAACTGCAGTCTCGATGTTGGGGAGGCCTTCCGGCAGCTCCAGTTTCTCGTGCTCCTCCACCCTGATTACAATCCAATCCTTCTTCCAGTTGTCCCATTCCCCAGAAGGGAACGACAGCAAGTACTTGTACGGGCACTTCTTGCGCTTCATAAAATAGTAGAAGCCAAGGTACTCGTCGCTCCGACCTGTGGTTTGGACAGTGAAGAAGTGCGGGAGAGCTCAATGCAGGGGGAATCCCCACCCACATCTCGCAGAAGTGGACAAATATGGACACCATCAGAATGGAGTGGGGGCCAAGGTGGTAAAGCTGCAGACCATAGAAGTCTAGCAGCATCAAGAAGAAGGAGGAGAGAGGTGGGATCAGTCCCACCATGGCATACGCGGAAAAGTACACCATGTCGTCAGCGTGTTCCTTCTCGAACGGAAGCTTGCCGGTGCGGACCAGGTGGTTGAAGAAGTCAGAGGACCATCCCATGAGGGCCCGGACCTTCTTCAAATCGTCATTGGTCTTCAGTCGGCTTTGACGGAGACCCAACTCCATCGCGACACAGCGAGGCAAGAGAGGAAAGGCAAGCAAAAGTTTGGAAGGTTTGAGCGCAAGATCGATTGAAAGGCGTAAAGAACCCCAAACGGTACGAGCTTTCCCTCTTAAGTAAGCCCCCGCAATGCCTGGATGGAAACCGCAGAGGAGCCGACGATACCAGTCAAAGATTTCATCCAGCCAATGACAAGGGGGCTCGGGGCCACCCCGATGATCAAGTCGAGGTTCATACCCCAGGAGAATGGTTGTCATCATGAAAGGCGGAAAACCTGAAGTTGGCGGCCTGACAGGGCGTGCGGAACCGATACGATTTTTGTTTCGGGAACAGGCGACCTTCAGCTGCGTGAGATCCGCACGCTGAGATCGCACCTACCGCCTTCAAGATACGCCACGCGGCGGAAGTTTAACTGTGAACTACCGCCAATGGCATAACCAAAGACCCTTGAAGACACAGTTCAGAAACCGAAGAATGGACCCACCTCTGGCGAAATGACTTCATACAAAAGGTCTCTCCCGTAGGTGAGTCCAGGGGACCACTGTCGGTACCCTCCGTACCGGGTACCTCTTGGGATTGCAAAGATCACAAGGAAACTCCATATACCAGATTTGAAGACCTCTGAAGGTCCCACATGTCAGGCGTAGCCGGACCTGCTCCCCCGACATGGTTAGTCCCGGGGCCGCCACGTGTATCACAAGACCGGAGCTATCACCCACACCTGGGAAGCTCCAGTCAGAATACCAATATGGCACCCCCGGACCTAACCCCAGACAGAGGGAAGCTCTGGTACTGACATGTGTCCAACAGCACTGGACCTACCCGTCCACGACGTTGAGCTCCGGAGCTGCCACGTGGCAACCGCCGGACCTTCAACTTCAACTATCAGGCCGGTGGACCCCCCAACGGCTCCGGACCTTCAAGGATCAATCAAAAACTTCAAGACCCGATTAAGTATCATTAATACCATATTAATGACACACGATCGGATGGCCCTTAATACTGGTAACGGCACTGTTAAGGCCCGTTACCAGGCTATTAAGTGTAATTAACCCCATTTATTGTGTATCAAGCGTGTGTAACCGCCAGGGCCACCTGTTGGGCCAGGCTAACGTTGTAACGACCAGTCCTTGTACTATAAAAGAACTGGTCGACGATACACAAAGGACGGTTCCAGACCACTGCTGAACACCCTGAGCTAGACGAGCTTCTTCTAGACTCACAAGCTTAATACATCACCAACACACCCCGTGGAGTAGGGTATTACGCTCAGGCGGCTCGAACCACATAAATCCATGTGTACACGTGTCTTTCATCTTCTTGAATCTCTGCGCGCCCATTACCGAACTGCAACTCCTCGATCTACCAAAGGTAGTGTCAGGAGATCTGCCGGTTCCAAACACCAACAGGCCCAGGTACCTCCGGGATCACCACTTCAGGATCAGCAGCTGAAGCTTCAACTGGGGCCTCAACCGCCGCTAGCTCGGGCTCCGGCACAGCGACCACCTCCGGCACAGCCGCCAGACCTCCAACCACCTCCGGCACAGCCGCCAGACCTCCAACCACCTCCGGCTGAACAACCGGACCCTCTTCAACTTCTGGCTCAGACGTCGGATCTTCAACTGTTTCCGGCACAAGGGCCGAAGTTTGGGTGATCTCCGGCTCAATTGTCGGGGCTACAGCTACTTCTGGCTCAGTAGCCAGGGCTTCGGCAATTTCCGGCTCGAAAGCCGGAACTTCTGGCATCGCCGGTGCTGGAGCATCAGCCTCCGTTGCCAGGGGCACATCTTCAACTTCCCTCCTGCGGCCCGGCGCTACCACAGGAGCTTCCGGTGAGGACTCCGAGTCCAAGCTCACGACAGCTGGCGCCAGAGCTATCGCGACTTCTACCTCCGCTCGACGAGGAGGCTCAGCAATCGAAGCCGGAGCTTCGACAGGTGCAACCCCAGCCGTTGCAACAGGCGCTGAAGCTCCGGGTCCTTTCTTCGACACCCTGGAAGCAAAGGGAAGAGAAGATTAGGAACACATCAAAAACAAGATTAGCATTTTAGGGTGAGCGACCAACGCTTACCTCAGGATGCTACCACCCCAGTCACCTCGGAACCTTTTCTTCTAAGGCCTGGAGGTAGATCCCACCAAATCTGGTGAGACAACTGCTTTGGACCTCAGTTGAGGAACACTCACAGCTGTCGGAGTTCCTTCAGCCGGAGCTTCCCTTCGCCGGAAAGAACTCCCGGACCTAGAGCTTCTAGCCGGCACTGAGGCTGGGGTCGCCTGCCTGGAGCTTACGCCTCTTGAGGACGTTTGCATCGGAGTAGGGGTAGCTACAGAAGACCTCCCCCTCCGGGGAGAAGCAGCTGTCATGGAAGGAGCAGGCCTGACGGACCTCCCGTCAGCATGCTTCAACTTCCTCTTCTGGCTGGAAGGCTCAGCTAGCTCTTTGCCCTTGCCTTTGCCGACGTCTTCAGCTCTTCGGCTCGGGGCGGAGGCAGGACCACCTTCGGAAGCTCCGGGAATCGCCAATCCGGTGGTCGGACGCCTTTCTACCTCACCAAGGTCGTCAAGCACCGGCATGCTCCTCCGGAGCTCCCTACTGAATTGAGCCTCCATGTTCAGGGGGAGAAAGGCTACTGGCGGAGCCAAGTCATCGCCATTGACATTAATCCCATGTTGGAATTCCTTCAAATTAAACTCCAAGGATTCATCATCCAAGTTGGATTTCAGATCGATCTCAATCCCGTCTTCATCCATCACGCTGTTGAGGGCCCACACGAGCTTCTCCCTCTTCTTCAGCGGAGCCCACCTATTGACCAGGAAGTTGCAGAAGACTATCTGGGGGGTCACTCCACCTTCCACGCATTCGTGGATCCTGGTCAAGACAGGGTTGAAGGCATCTGACAGCACCAGAACCACACTCCATGTGTCAGTGTCAACATTGGGGAGACCTTCGGGCAGCTCCAATTTCTCGTGCTCCTCTACCGTGACGATGATCCAATCCTTCTTCCAGTCGTCCCACATGCCAGAAGGAAACGACTTCAAGTATTTGTAGGGGCAGTTCTTGCGCTTCACAAAATAGTAGAAGCTAAGAAACTTGGACCCTTGTTGGTAGTGTGGATGGTGAAGAAGGTGCGGAAAAGCTCGACGCAGGGGGGAATACCCACCCACATCTTGCAGAAGTGGACGAATGTCACCACAAGAAGAGGAGAATGGGGGCAAGGTGGTACAACTGCAGACCATAGAAGTCCAGCAGCATCAAAAGGAAAGTCGAAAAAGGTGGAATGAATCTCACCAATGGCGTACGCTGTGAAGTACACCATGTCGCTGTCGTGCTCCTTCTTGAACGGGAGCTTGCCGGCGCGGACCAGATGGTTGAAGGAATCGCAGGACCACCCCATGTAGGTCCGGACCTTCTTCAGATCATCATCACTCTTGAGGCGGCTCTTGGGGAGACCCAACTCCATCGCGGCAAAGTGGAGCAAAGGATGGAAAGTTAGGCGGAGTTTGGGAGGCTCTGAGTGCAAAGATGAATGAAGGCGTAAAGAGTCCTCAAACCGTGCGCACTTTCCTTCTTAAGTAAGCCTCTGCGATGCTTGGATGGAAACCACAATAAGATCGAAGGCACTTTTCAAAAATCTACCCCGTCAATGACGAGTGGGCCTGAGGCCACCCCGACGAAGAGATCGAGGTCCTTACCCAAGGCCAACCATTGCCATGATAAGCGGCGGGAAACACAAAGTCGATGCTCTGACAGGGCACGTGGAACCGATACGGTTTTCATATTGGGAACCGGCAGCCTTCAATTGCGTCAGATCCGCACTCAAAGATCTCATCTGCCGTATTCATAACAAGCCACGTGTCGAAGGTTCACTCCCGGACCATTACTCTATTGGCGCATCAGAGAACTTTTGAAAATCAAAGCGCGGGAATCGAGAATGGCCCCACCTCCGACAGAACAACTTAACCCAAGGGGTTTCTCCCAGAGGTGGGCCCAGGGGCCACTGTCGGTATCCTACGTACCGGGTACCCCACGATACCGCAATAAGTACAAGAAAGTTCCACCCGTCAGAGTTGAAGGCCCTTGCAGGTCCCACATGTCACGTTGCACTGGACCCGCTCCCCTCACATGGCTGGCTCCCGGGTTAACACGTGTAAAATAAGACCGGAACGAAACTCCCAACCAAGAAAAGCTCCGGCGACTATACGTGTACAACAGCCCCGAACCTAGCCCCTGTCAGAGAGGAGCTCCGGTACCGACACGTGTACAGCAACCCCGGACCTACCCTCCCGCAAGGAAAAGCTCTGAATCTGCCACATGTGGAGCCTTCGGACCTTCATCTCCAACAGAAATACGAGCAGATCACGTCCGTTACAAACATTCAAGGACGATTAAAGCAGCAATTACAAGGTCTGATAATGTGTCATTAATACCATATTAATGACACACGATCAGAGCACCATAAATAGGGATAAAGTTGCCATGAAAGCACATTACCAAACTATTAATTGTACTTAATACCCTTTAGACAGTGTATTAGGTCATTAAGCACGCCAGGGCCACATGTTGGGCCAGGCCAGCTTTGTAACGGCCAGTCCTTAGAACTATAAAAGGGTTGAACCGCACGAACATCAGGACGATCCAAACGACTGCGACCTGACCCTAGCGAATGCACTCGCTCAATACAATTACACAAACCCCGTGGAGTAGGGTGTTATGCTCAGGCGGCCCGAACCACATAAATCTTTGAGGTCACCATCTTGATATTGATCTCTGCGTGCCCCAACCACACAAGAACCTCTGCGAGATGCTTCTCAGCGGGCCCGGGGGAAGTGGCGTATCCAACACTTCGACACCAACCAACCAAACCACCATTCCCATCCATTGACTAATTATGAATTGGACACCAAACCGCTCTTGTCCGTGAGCACGGCTGTCATGACATTTTCTAAATCTCTGCAGAGAATATACCCTTTACCCACAAGTCGTGATTTCATCCCCTGTTGCCAGGTGGACTAAGTAAGCCTCCCTGTTGCCAGTGGTCACCAACCACATTTCACACTTCCGTAGGTGTGTGGCCAGGAGATCACTACGAGATCTTTACAAAGGCACTCCTGACTAGCACTAATCCACTGAGGTTTCATCGATGAGGCATCTACTGGAGTACGTCTGCGCCAACAGAAGCCCCCTCTTGAGACTTGCAGATCCAAGAACAGTTACTCTGAACCCATTTCCCGCACTATCCAAACACTAGCACTAAGCCGGGAGGAACCTAATTATTTGATTAAGCTGCCCCATACTCAGTCTTGCAGTGGTACTAAATAGCTAGGTGACTTTCTTCATAAATCGGTCCTTAGAATCCGGCAAGGTTCATACCCCAAAACCCGGGTCTCGTGCAAACTGCACCATACCATACAAACCAACCCGCCAGATTCCTATCCACTACAATTCATTTCAAAATATCACAATAAATGATCATAACAATTAATATTATAGCATGTAAGTAGAGTATTTCCCTCCCAATAGTAAGCATAGCTAAGCGTAAAAGTAATAGTAACATACACCCAAACCAACCCGGTGACAAGAAATTATACGGAAGGGTAAAGTAAACAAGATTCAAATTATTAAGCATGCAACTAACTAAAACTTAATAAAATAGGTGCAAAATGGTCAAGGAACTTGCCTCCTTGGAAGTGTGGGTCGTAGAAGTAGCAGTCCTGAAGATTGTAGGCTGACTCGGGAACCGACTCTAAATACGTCATCGCATGTGGAACGAAAAATAGCAACATACAATAAGGAGATAGAAAACATAGGCACACCACAAATAAGCAATCACAAAAGAAAACCTACGCAATTACGTCGCTATTAGTATGTCCTTAGTGATAATTTTAGTTAGTGATGTGAGTTGAAGTTTGGATTTTAGTGTCGATATGTGCTTATCAAAAGATTCAGAATGAAATAACAATTTAAATAATTTACTTTGCCCTAAACAGATTAGAAAATGCTAACAAATAATATCCTAAGATAATTGGTCCAAAAGTAGGGGTGGGCACGGTTAACCGCATAACCGTTAACCAAAATTAACCGCACCGAATTAACCGAAATTTTCGGTTAATTCGGTTTTCAGTTATCGGTTCGGTTATGATTTTTTTGCTATTCGGTTTTCGGTTAATAATTCGGTTTTTACTCCGATTAACCGAATTAACCGAATTTTATGTTATTTGTTCATGTCTATTTTTGTTTCTCTTAGTTTATAATTTATCAAACATGGATGTATGCTTGTATGTTAACTTATATATTGGTCTTTTTATGTTTGAGTTCATTTCATGTTGATTTATTATTCAAATTTTCTTCATTTAATTTTATGTTTAAATTGTGTTTTAATCTATATGCGGTTAATTCGGTTAACCGATTAACCGCACCGAATTAACCGTAACCGAATTGTGCGGTTAATGTTTTTGTTCGGTTATCAATTTCTATTAACCGAATTGACCAT
Organism: Tuctoria greenei; assembly: GCA_036927565.1. Classification (NCBI taxonomy): domain Eukaryota; kingdom Viridiplantae; phylum Streptophyta; class Magnoliopsida; order Poales; family Poaceae; genus Tuctoria; species Tuctoria greenei. Next base: position 79,096,581 of record JAYESD010000009.1, on the reverse strand, counting down.
TAACCGAATTAACCGAACCGAATTAACCGAATGCCCACCCCTATCCAAAAGGGGAGTGTAAACATATGATTTTATGTAAATATCAAAGAATATAGGGGTTTTATGCAAAACAAACAGGAACTAGGGCATAGAAATAATTTATAACATATCCACGGGGTTAATTATAATTTACAGAGGCTAAAAACATAATTAATGGTGAAAACAAGGGCTAAAATACCATATTATTCATTTTAACAATGCTAACATAAATAAATTGTAGTACAAGGGTGGTTTCATAAAATCCAGGACCTATGTGTAATTATTTTTAAATTGCGCAGGCGGTTATGTGCGAAACTGGCGAAGGGTACACATACTTGAATCTGGGCCGTTGGATCTAAAAAGAGTGGCCCGGATTTAATATAACCGAAGGGGTACGCGGGATCTAATCTCGGTCGTCGGCCTCAGATCGACGGCCGAGGATGGGCCACGTCGCCCAGTGGCGTCGCGCCTCACTGGCGATGGCCAAAACGGTCAAACCGACGACTATCCTATGTGTTCCCTACATCAATCGAAGGAGAGGGACTATGCGCACTCACCTAGGGTGGTTTCGAGGCTTGGAACGGAGCGGAGGTGCGTCGGCGACGTCGAACGGCGGTGGTCTTCGGCGGAGCTCGAGGAAATCGACGAAGTGGTAGTGAAATCTCCGAGATACGACGTCCGGCGAGTTCCTGGGAGCATGGCGCACGAGTTAGGCCAAGAGGGAGGGAGAAATCATGGGTGGAGCGACGGGAACATCGGCGACACACCTTGCATCGACGGTGGTTAGGGTTTGAGCTTGGGGTGGGGAAAAACGGAGGCACCGGCCGGAATTTATAGGGGAGCGGGAGCGACGAAGTATGGAAGGGGATTCCCCCCCCCCCTCCCCCCTCTTCCCGCCCTCCCCCCCCCCCCCCTAAGGAAGGTGATTGTGGGCCATTATTTCAATGATTTCCCTGCCGACGATTTGAAATCGAGGCGGATTCGGCGGCCGCTGTCGCGCGCACAAGGAAGGAAGGAGAAGGGTCCAACAAGTGGGGCCCATGTGCAGAGAGGGAGGGAGAAAGGAAATGGAAGGGGGCGCAGGGCCGAATTGGGCCTCAGTGGGATTGGGCTGGCGGGGGAGAAAAAGAAAAGGGGAGGGGGAGATTTGACCCACGCGGGTTTTATTTTCCTTTTCTCTTTTCTTTTTCCTTTCATTTACCACTTGAATTACTTTTCAAATTCAAACAATTTTCTAGCACATTTTGAAATCAAATTTTCAATCAAATTCAAACATACATGATGCATTCCTAATATAATTTCATTTATTTCAAATTTTTAAAATTTTGGGTGTTACATTGGGGTTTGCCATTCACTAGTGTATTTAGTGGTAGTTTTGGTGCTAGTACTTATGTACGCCTCAATGTTGTATTAATTAATCTGATTTTGTTGGCGGATGATGATTTTAATTCTACCTTTATTTCTTCTTAAGGAGCATTTGTTTCTTGAACTTCGCTTATGTTGTAATGGCATAGCCTGTCTTAAGTCCGGATAAGGGAGGAGGGGTTGTGATATGCTTGACGAGCTAACAATTATACTTAGTTATTCTCATGGAAATGAAACCTATTGAAATTTATTGGGGCGTAACCCGGTTATAGTGTTAAGTGGGCAAGGGCCAGGTCACCACCGTCTTAGTGGCGCGCCATATCGGAACCCGGATGTGGTGTTAAATGGGCAACGGTCGGATCGCCACCACCTTAGTGGCGCGCTACATCATCGTTCGTATGTAGTTTTATGTGAGCAAGGGTCTTTTCATCTTTCTCGACGGATGCGAAGGGTAAGAAAGCTAGTCGAGGAAAATAGGTTTCGAGTGGGTAGTTGGAATGTAGGATCTTTAACGGGGATCGGGGAAGCTACGAGAGCTAGTGGATGTTGCAATTTGAAGATGCGTAAGTATCCTCTGTATACAAGAAACTAGATGGACGGGTCAAAAGGCGAGAGAAGTCAAGAATACCGACTTTAAGCTTTGGTATTCTGACTCGACTGGGACTAGGAATGGTGTAGGTGTCCTACTAGATAAGAGCCTCAAGGATGGTGTAGTGTAGGGTTCAGGAAGGTGTGCCTAGGCGCTCGCCTAGGCTCGCATCTGCGCTCTGCGAGGCCTCCCTGCCTCGCCTTGGGGGGTAGGCGGGTGTAAGGCGCGCGCCAGTTGGGGGAGAGGGGGACCGACAGGCCACAAGCGGGCGGGAACCCACGGGGAGGAGTGGCATCGCGGCCGAATCGCACCCGTGGAGGAGAAGCGGCTGATGGAATAATTCTTGTAGTCCTTTGGTCTTCGGTCCCCTAGTCCCTTGTACCCTTGTCCTTAGTTTGTTGTACCTTAGTCCTTGGTCTTTGGTCTTTGTTGTACTCTAGTCCTTTGGTCTTTGTGGCCCTAAGTAGAGGACAACATCTAGGCCAGTTTAGGACAGCTTAGGACAGCTTTAGCATCTTGGCATCTTGGACTTGCAAGAAGGCATATGCTTGGCTGGTTGACTGCCTTTGGCTGCTATAAATATGTAGCCTCAACCCCTTGGGTTGGTATGACATTGTGTGAGGAATAGACAAGAAAAATCAACTCTATAGTGTCATCCTCTTTTTAATGAGAGTAAAACTTCAGCAACTAACACTTGGTATCAGAGCCGTTCTATCCTACAGCCTAAACATCTCCTGCTCATCTCCTTCCCGCGCCTCTCTCTGTCTGCAACCGGTAACAGGAACACCGGCTGCCCCAGTTCATCCCTCTCCTACACAGACGAGCATGAGCTTGTCTTCCCCACACACCAGTCCCCCACTAGTGCGCGATGTCCGATGGACAGTCTCAGCGCTCGGTTGCCTCGAGTGCGCGACAGACGGAGGTCGCCACGGCAGAGGAGCGCGAGCGAGCAGCGGTAGAGACTGCAGCGACGGCGGCACTGGCGGCGAGGTTGGCAGCGACAGAACTGGCGGCAGCGAGGGCGGAAGTGGAAGCAGCGGCGGCGGCGGCTATAGCGCATGTGGCGACAGCGGAGCTAGAGGCTCCGCGCGTCAGTAACTCCAGCGGCTCTGTCAACGGCAGCGTTGACGATGAGCTCAGGTTGGTGAGGGAAGTGGCATCAGCACAGGAGGTGCATCGAGCAGCCGCGCGTCCCCATGGGTGTGACAGTCGCAGCCCAGGCCAATGCGGACGCCCCGGTGGCGCTCCCGACGGCGGCAGTGGAGTCGATGGAGAACGCGGCCATTACAGGCAGCGTTGTTCTCCCTCCCCGAATAAGTACCATGGACACCACAGGGTCCAGGCCAATGTCAGAGACGTCGGTCCCGGCGGTGGGTGGCCTACCCTCACCAAGACCAACTACGTCGAGTGGGTCGCGGTGATGTGGGTGCGGCTCCAGGTGCGACACATGTGGGAAGCAGTTCGATACGGTGATGTCGACTACTACGAGGATCGACGGGCGCTGGATGCCCTCATTGCTGAAGTCCCGCCTGAGATGCAGTTCTCGCTTTCTAAGAAGTGGGCTGCTAAGGAGGCTTGGGACACCATCGCTGCGGCACGAATCGGCAGCGACCGCACCCGCAAGACCACACTGCAGGCGCTTCGCAAGGAGTGGGAGAACCTGGCCTTTAAGCCAGGTGAGGACGTTGATGACTTTGCTCTTCGTCTCAACACTTTGTTGCAGAAGTTGGTGCAGTTCGGCGACGACAACTATGACGAGGGGAGAGAGCTGTCGAGAAGCTCTTCTGTTGCATCCCCGAGAAGTACAAGCAGATCGCTCGCTCGATCGAATCTCTGCTGTACCTCTCCACGATATCGATCGAAGAGGTGATAGGTCGCCTCAAGGTCATCGATAGCGACGAACCACAACCTCTCAGGGCCTATCACCATTGGCAGGAAGCTTCATCTCACTCGCGAGCAGTGCGAGGCTTGCCAGGGTGATCGGAAGAAGGGGGAGTCCTCTTCCTCGACACGCGGCCGCAAGCGCGGCAAGCCGCGCAAGGGGCGTGGAGGCGCCCAGGCCGGGGTGCAAGGAAGTGCCCGTGGAGGCACCCAGGGCAGTGCCGCCGGCAACTACAAGCTGGCACGAGATGACACCTGCCACAACTGTGGCAAGCTTGGTCATTGCCACGACATGGCTAGGCCCACGTCGCACAAGTGGAGGAGGAGGCCCACGTCGCACAGGTGGAAGAGGAGCCAACTTTGCTAATGGCACATGGAAGCATCAATCCACCTCTAGTGCCATCGACTGCAACGACTCTCTTCCATCTTGATGAGCCGAGAGCACACGCCATTCTCGGCGACAACTCCAGCAATGACAAGACTGACGGGTGGTGCCTTGACACCGGCGCCACCCATCACATGATCGATCAGCGGGAGTTCTTCGCTGAGCTTGATCCCAATGTCCGAGGCTCCGTCAAGTTTGGTGACGCCTCCGGCGTGGAGATCAAGGGTGTCGGCTCCGTCATCCTCACCGTTGAGTTCGGTCAGCACAAGCTACTCGTCGGAGTCTACTACATCCCCACATTGAGAAACTCCATCATCAGCTTGGGACAGCTAGATGAGAGCAGTTCGCGCTTGGAGATCAATGACGGAGTCATGAGGATTTGGGATCGCCATTGTCGCCCTCTTGCCAAGGTAACTAGAGGCACCAATCGACCCTATGTCCTTCACGTGCATGTAGCACAGTCTATCTATCTTGCCACTCGTCGGGAGGATGAGGTATGGTAGTGGCATGAGCACTTTGGGCATCTTCACTTCGAGGCCCTAAAGCAGCTCAGTGCCAAGGAGATGGTGTGAGGCATGCCATGCCTTGACCACATGGAGCAGCTCTGCGACGTCTGCGTGGTGATGAAGCAGAGGTGACTTCCTTTTTCTCAGCAGTCGAGCTTTCAAGCCAAGGAGCGGCTCGAGCTCGTTCACGGGGACTTGTGTGGCCCGGCGACACCGGCTACACCAAAAGGTCGACGCTACTTCTTGCTGCTTGTCGACGTCCTTTCCTGCTACATGTGGGTAGTGGTCCTTGGCAGCAAGGGAGAGGCTGCGAACGCCATCAGGCACGCGCAAGCCACTTCGGGGGCGGAGTGCGGCCGCAAGCTACGTGTGCTGCGCACCGACAACGGCGGCGAATTCACGACGGCTGAATTTGCATCGTATTGCGTGGATGAGGGTGTTCAGTGCCACTACTTCGCGCCCTATAGCCCGCAGCAGAATGGCGTAGTCGAGCGGCGCAACCAGACGGTTGTGGGGATGACTCGGGCCCTCCTCAAGCAGAGGGGAATGCCGGCTGTCTTCTGGGGAGAGGCGGTGGTGACAGCGTCTACATCCTCAACCGTTCGCCTACCAAGGCTCTCCACGGTAGGAAGCCGTACGATGCTTGGTTTGAGCGCAAGCCGGCGGTCTCTCACCTACAGGTCTTCGGCTGCATCGCGTTCGCCAAGGAGCTTGGCCAGATTGGCAAGCTCGATGACAGGAGCACCCTCGGGGTGTTCATCGGCTACGCGAAGGGCTCGAAGGCCTACCGCATTCTCGACCTAGAGACACAGCGTGTGCGCACGATGCGCAACGTTGTGTTCAACGAAGGGCGGGGATGGGCATGGGACAAGGCGATGGACTACAGTTCGACCTCGACGAACGATGACTTCATCGTCGACTACGTACATTCAAGGGAGCTGGGGGAGTAGGCAGCTCTTCTCCACCGAGCGAGTCTACCACAGCCCCTGAGCGTCCACCTCAACCTCAGTCGGCGACCCCACACACTCCAGCACTGACGGCCACCCCTCCGGGCACATCTACTCTGTCGCCAGCTCGTGTCGAGCATGACCCAGTGGAGTTTGTCACTCCGCTCTCCCACGACGAGGAGCGCCTCAACGGGTGCTACAACAGTGAGCAGTTGTGGTATCGCAAGATGGAGAACATTCTCGGTGACCAGCTAGTGCCGGGACTGGCCCCTCACGATCTGGATGATCAAGATCTGGAGGCGCAGTTGCACCTTGCATGCGATGACGGCGAGCCTCGGTCTTTTGCGAAGGCCGAGAAACACACGGCATGGCGTGCCGCGATGCAGTCGGAGATCAACGTAGTTGAGACGAACCGCACTTGGGAGCTTGCTGACCTCCCTCGCGGTCACCATGCGATCACCCTTAAGTGGGTGTTCAAGCTGAAGAGGTATGAAGTCGGTGCCATCGTCAAGCACAAGGCTCGCTTGGTGGCACGTGGCTTCGTGCAGCAGGAGGGGATCGACTTCGATGATGCCTTTTCCCCAGTGGCACAGATGGAATCTGTGCGACTCCTTGCGGTGGCTGCCCAAGAAGGCTAGCGTGTCCAACACATGGACGTCAAGTCGGCGTTTCTCAACGGCGACTTGAAGGAGGAGGTCTACGTACACCAGCTGCCGGGGTTTGCTCTCCCTTGCAAGGAGGGCAAGGTGTTGCACCTGCGCAAGGCCCTCTATGGCTTGTGGCAGGCACCACATGCGTGGAATGCCAAGTTGGATTCCACGCTCAAGAGGATGGGCTTTGGGCAATGCTCGCACGAGGCGGCCATCTACCGGCGAGGCTATGGAGGAAACACCCTACTGGTGAGTGTCTACGTTGACGACTTGGTGATCATCGACACCAAGGAGGAGGAGGTGGCAGCGTTCAAGGAAGAGATGAAAGCCACCTTCCAGATGAGTGACCTGGGATCCCTCTCCTTCTACCTAGGGATTGAGGTACACCAGGCCAACTCTGGGATCACGCTTCGACAGACGGCCCACGCCAAGCCCATTGTTGAGCTAGCTGGGCTCACAAACTGCAACCCAGCCCTCACTCCGATGGAGGAGAGACTGAAGCTGAGCCGCGGCAACACGGCAGAGGAGGTGGACGCTACACAGTACCAGCGTCTTGTGGGGAGCCTTCGCTACCTCGCCCACACACGGCCAGACTTGGCATTCTCCGTCGGCTACGTTAGTCGGTTCCTACAGCGACCGGCAACGGAGCACCAGCGGGCTGTGAAGAGGATCATCCGCTATGTTGTGGGGACTCTCGATCACGGCCTCCACTACCCGAGGTGTCCTGGAGAGACACACCTTGTCGGGTACAGCGACAGCGACCACGCCGGCGACATCAACACCAGCAAGAGCACGAGCAGGATTCTCTTCTTCTTCGGCAAGTGTCTTGTTAGCTGGCAGTCAGTGAAGCAGCAGGTGGTGGCCATGTCCAGTTGCGAGGCCGGGTACATAGCGGCCTCTACCGCTTCGACTCAGGCGCTCTGACTTAGCCGACTGCTTGATGATTTCCTCGGCGGAGACACTGGAGTGGTGGAACTCAGGGTGGAAAACATGTTCGCTCTAGCCCTGGCAAAGAATCCCGTTTTCCATGAACAGAGCAAGCACATCCGGTGAGATACCACTTCATGCGAGGCTGCTTGGAGGAAGGCAGCATCAAGGCGATCTACATCAACACCAAGGACCAGCTTGCAGACAAGCTCACCAAGCCCCTTGGAAGGCTCAAGTTCATTGAACTTTGCTCCAGGATCGGGATGGTCTAACCCTCCCAGAAGATGACGTACAAGACATAGGGGAAGAATGATGGAATAAGTCTTGTAGTTCTTTGGTCTTTGGTCCCCTAGTCCCTTGTACCCTTGTCCTTAGATTGTTGTACCTTAGTCCTTGGTCTTTGGTCTTTGTTGTACTCTAGTCCTTTGGTCTTTGTGGCCCTAAGTAGAGGACAACATCTAGCATAGTTTAGGAAAGCTTTAGCATCTTGGCATCTTGGACTAGCAAGAAGGCATATGCTTGGCTGCCCTTGGCTGTTATAAACATGTAGCCTCAACCTCTTGGGTTGGTATGACATTATGTGAGGAATAGACAAGAAAATTGCCCCAACTCTCTAGTTTCATTCTCCCTTCAATGAGAGTAAAAAATCAGCTACTAACTGCGGCGGGGTGAGCGAAGATCGCGATCTTCTGGAGGTGAGGGCGGACTGGATCGAACGAGGCGGCAGGGGGCGGATCGATTCGCCGAAGGCCTGGGAAGGAGGGGCGGTGGGGGTAGGGCCATTGATCGATATGATCGGGGAAGGAGGCAACGAGAGGCGGATCGATCTTTGGAGTTCCGTCTGGGCTGCGCGGGGTGGGAGGCCTACTGTGTTCTCTTAAACATCGGACCTTGGAGCTGTTAAACCTTGGGAACTCCATGCCTTTTTGAGTTTTGCTATCTTTAGATTACAATCATAGTGCGACAAGTCAATGGATACATTTTAGAAAAATAGGACTATGCCAAGTTGTAAAGGCGGAGAGTTGAACTGGACCAGGGAAAATTAGCTCATATAGCTGCAATATTCATATTTGTACTGTATTTTAAAATCTTTTAAATTAATAATTGCTACATGTAACGCCTTGGAACACCTAGGATCTAGGTGGGGGACCACCGCCCGCCTAGCGCCTTCCTGAACTTTGTGTAGTGGATGTTAGAAGGTGAGGGGATAGGATCATTCTAGTCAAGGTAGTTATTGGGACGTTATTTTGAATGCCATTAGTAATTATGCCCCACAAGTCGGCTCGACATGAGAACTATGTCAATTTTGGGAGGACTTATAGGATATGGTTAGTAGTGTATCGATAGCCGAGAAGCTTATCATAGGAGATCTCAATAACCATGTAGATGTAGGTACAACTAACATAGGTTTTGGCATTTTGTGAGGGTACACGGAGGTTTTGGGTGTGGTGATAGGAACTAGGAGGGTAAGGACATTCTAGACTTCACCGTAGCCTATGACCTTTTGGTAGCCAACACCCTCTTTAGGAAGGCGCTATCTGACCTTACTAGTGCCCATCACTCTAGCCAGATCGATTTTTATACTCACTAGGAGAAGGGATAGGGGCGTGTTTAGACTGTAAGGCGATTTCTGGGGATTGTGTTGTGCCACAACATAAACTTGTGGTAGTTGACTTTCGCTTCCACGTGCGTGTGTCTCAAGACGACGGTGTTAAAACCATAAGAACAAAATGGTGGAAGCTAAGGATGAAGCATAATAGTCACTCAAAAGGAGGATGATCACGGAAGGACCTTGGAGTGAAGAGGAAGATGTAGATAGCATGTGGGTGAAGATGACGACTCACATTAGGAAGGTAACTAGGGAGGTGCTTGGGGTAACAAAAGAAAAGAAATTGATAGATAAAGACACTTGCTGGTGGAATGAAGATGTACAAAAAGCTATTAAGGAGGATTCCTACAAGAGTTCGCATCGTGAGAGAAGCACAAACAACATGGAGAAATATAAAGAGGCCAAGACAAATGTAAGGCGTGTTGTGAGTAAAGCAAGAGGTAGACCTATGATGTGCTATATGAGAGACTAGGGACAAAGGAAGGCGAAAATGACATACGGGATGGCGAAAATGAGTGAGAGGAAGGTGTGTGATCTCAATCAGGTTAAATGCATTAAGGATAAGTCAGATCGGATTCTAGTGAAGGATGTAGAGATTAAGAGCAGATGGTTGGATTACTTCGGTGGGTTATTCAATGATGGAAATGAGATCATCAAGCTCGAGTTGGATGACTCTTTTGATGACACCAACATGCCGTTCGTACAGAGGATTCAAGTCTAAGGTTAAGAAGACCTTAAAAAGGATAAAAGGAGAAAAGGCCCTCGGCCTCGATGATGTCCCTATTTCAATGTGGAGATGTCTTGGGATGTACCAATAAGATGTATCACTAAGCTATTCAACCATATTTTTCAAGCAAACAAGATGTTTGAAGAGTCAAGGAAAAGTATTTTAGTACTCATATTAAGAATAAAGGATATATTCAAAGTTGTACTAATTATTGAGGAACTAAGCTTATGAGCCATGCTATGAAACTTTGGGAGAGAGTGAGTGAACACCGCTTGAGGAGAGTGACCAATGTCATTAGAAGCCAGTTCGGTTTTTATGCTTAGGAGGTCTACTATGGAGGCGATTTTTCTGCTCCGTCAGCTTATGGAGAGGTATAGGGAGCAAAAGAACCTACATATGGTATTCGTTGACTTGGAAAAGGCATCTAACAAGGTACCAAGGCCGATCATGTGGCAGATGCTAGAGAAACATAAAGTCCCAACAAATTACATTAACCTTATCAAGGATATGTACGATAATATGGTGGCAAGTGTGCGGCTAAGTGATAGTGAGAACTACATCAAGGATTAGCCTTGAGCCCATACATCTTCTCCTTAGTGATGGATGAGGTGTCGAAGAATATACAAGAGGATATCCCTTGGTGTATGCTCTATGCAGATGATGTAGTGTTGATAGATGAAACTAGGGATACGTTGATAAAAAATTAGAGCTATGGAGGCAGACTTTAAAGTCTAAAGGGTTTAGGCTTAGTATGACCAAGACTGAGTATATGAGGTGCGACTTTAGTGGTGTTGGGTGCGGAGAGGTAAATGTTACTCTTCAAGAATAAATAGTACATAGGAGGCACTCATTTCGATGTTGAGGGTCAATATTACAAAGTAATTGTTATATTGACGAGGATGTTTGCCATAGGATCAAGGTTGAATGGATGATATGGATGAAGTGACGACAAGCATCTAGAATCATGTGTGATAAAAAGATTCCACAAAAACCGGAAGGAAAGTTCTATTGGATGCAATGTTTTTGAGGCGCCTAGGCGGCCTCACCTTGCCTAGCTGGTGACCGCCGGATGCCGCCGCCCGCAGGACGACGTTGCTGCCACCTTTTCCGCGCCTGGATCTCGATGCCGCCTTCGCCGCCGCTGTTGGAGACTGGAGAGGTGAGGAAGAGATGAATTTATTGTTAGGTCTAGTGAAAGGGCACGATGTTGTATAAACCGATGTAAAAAGAGGACCATTAGATCCAATCTAACGGTTCAGAACAAATCTTGCCCAATCCATCATCCTACACCCGACTCTGTCCCGATGCCTGACTCTCGCGATGCCTGCCGCCTCTTGCCGCCTGATGCCCACCACCTGCTTGCTGTCTGCCTCTGCCCCCTGCTCGTCGTCGTGGGCATATAGGCGTCCAGGGGCCAATTCAAAACACTAATAGGATGGTGATCAGAGCTGCAATGCTATATGCGGCAGAATGTTGGTCTATTCAAATGCAACATGTCCAACAAATGAGTGTTGCAAAGATGAGCATGTTACGGTGGATGTGCAGTAACATAAAAAGAGACCTAATTAGGAATGAGGTGATACGTGATAGGGTAGGGGTGAAACCAATTGAGGAGAAACTAGTCCAACATCGACTACGGTGGTTTGGGCATATTCATTGGAGACCTCAGAAGCACCGGTCAACAGTGAGATTCAAAATGTAGGGAAAATATTAGTAGAGCTAGAGTATGATCAACGCTGACATGGCAAGAGGTAGTGAAGCAAGACTTAGGAGTGAGATATACTTAGAGATTTAGCTCATGATAGGATTGCATGAAAATTAGCAATTCACGTGCCAGAAGCTTAGTTTATGTGTATTTTGTTACTCTTTATCTTCTTTCTTAGGCTGTCCACAAAGGCATACTGTAAAGCATACTGGATAGGTGTAAATTTAGAGGATTTATAGAAAGATTCTGGAAAAGTAGAAGAAGAATAGTGTATAGAGTATGCTTTAGAGGAAATGAGTGTGGATAGCCTTATTACTTCATTTTCTTTGTAACAAATAAATCTCAGAATCTTAGTTTATTTGTATTTTGCTACTCTCACCTTATTTTTTTACTACTTCTCTTTTTAAAAATTGAAAATTATTGGATTTCATTTCTAGCCGACCGCAACTTGCTTGGGACAAAGTCTTGGTTGTTGTTATTGTTGTTGTTGTTGAGCATTTGTTTCTTCATAATTGAATTGTGACAGCGACTCTCCTTTTTCTATAGGAAAAGAAGCACCCAAAGAAATAGATTTGCTTCTCTTCCTGCCATATGAATCACATCTAACTGATTTCATGGGATTCCCTGGTCAATGTGTTAATACAACACTTTTTAGTGTTTCCAGCATACCAGCACTGGGTACGCCCTTCTCCATTTGATGTTATGAGTCATTTCACCTTGTGGCGGATAGTGTAATCCTTGAAATGGATGCCAAAGAGCTAGACTGCCCACAATCATGTATAATGAATTGGCACACAAGGATCTATTTTGGACACACGGTAGGAATGGAACAGGGAAATTATACAGAAAAGACAGTTCTTTGCAGTTTCAATTATCAATATCACAATATGTTAGAGCGTTTCTATTTTTAGATTTGGAACTATAAAGTATCAGCATGGCTCGACACAGCGTCTATTGCAGTTTTGATTTCTTATACAAAGTATCTGTGCTGTGAAAGTATGTGTTTAATTGTTAGATTGGTAATCTATGCATGTTCATAATGGGATTAAAATAAGTACTAAATAAATTTTACCTTTGCACTCAGATATGTGGGGACATCCATGGACAATTCTATGACATGAAAGAGTTATTCAATGTTGGAGGTGACTGCCCAAGGACAAACTACCCGTTCCTTGGGGATTTTGTTGACAGAGGATTTTATTCTGTTGAAACATTTTTGCTTCTTTTGGCTTTAAAGGTACTTCGTCTGCTACCTTTTAAGAACTTCCTCATACAGATTGCTTAGTTAACTTCCTATGGTTAGGCTCAATGTGGCACTTATTTACTTTATACGGAGCAGCCTTGTCGTCCTGATCTTCTTTTAACAAAAGCTTTTGTCTTGCTGCCCTGAGAAGCAAGCTGCCTCTTTGGCGACCAAGCTCTAACTGATTTTGAAGCTTTTGGTTATGGGAATTTTTTTAATAATATATCTTTTAAAAAATCATTTTAATAAATAACCCACGGATTCCAAAATTTGCCAAACTGACCCACGTTCGTATGTGCCGCATACGAAATGCCACGTGGGCCACGCATTTCGTATGAGGCATATACGAAGCCTACGTGGCCCGCCACACGTTCCCGAGGTGGCGGTTCCCTTCGCGAGGAGAGGGAATATCGTATGAGCCGCATACGAAATGCGCATTTCGTATGCGGCTCATACGAGATTCGCCCGCCTCGTGGGGCCCGCTGGAACCGTCGTATGTGGCACGGACGAGTTTCGTCGGGCTATATAAACGCTCGCGTTCTTCCTTCTCGGCACACCCAGTGACGCCGCCGCTGTTGAACCACGCCGCCGCCGGTGAATCACGCCGTCGCCGCTCCGTTCGGCCTCCTTTCCGCCGCCTTCCTCTCGGCCTTCTCATCCTCGGTACTTTTTCCTTTTACTTTTGTATTATGTTTCTTACTTATTGCAATAGGTATTTCAAATCCTTATACTATTTTATTAGGTGCATTACTTATTTGAATAGGTTATAGTTATTTCACTCTAGTTAGTCACATTAGTTAGTGAGTTACTAATAGTGGTATAGACTATTTAGTTATGTATTTGTTTTGAACTTGTTCATAGTTAGTCACTTGTTAGGTGTTTTATTTGTACTATTTTAAATAGTTAGTTTTCGCAATAGGTATTTCAATTACTTGTATTATTTTATTAGATGTCTTACTTATTTGAATAGGTTATAGTTATTTCGCTCTATTTAGCATGTTAGTTTTAGTAGTAATTATATATGAATAGATTCAAAAATTCGTATATTAGCTTTAGATATTTTTATTTGTGTAAATTATTAACATGCAATTACTTTTATTTTAGAAGTAATTATATTTGATTTATTTGTGTGTATAAATTCCAATAGGAATGTCAGAGAAGTTAGTATTTCGTATATTTTATGGAGAAGGCACAATAGTTTATGGCCCTACTGGGATTGATTTGTCTGGTTTCGCGTCGTGTGATGGAGGGATAACAAGAGCAAATGAGAGGACATTTAGTGGTGTTATAAACTGGTTGATGAAAAAATTTAACCTTGATCCACAACAACATCAGTTGACATTGAAAGGAATGATTAATCGGGCAAGAAATGGAATTTATTGGGATGTGATTATTATTAAGGGAACACTGAATTGGAGGAAATATGTAGATTTAGTTGTGGAGCGGGGTTGGCCTCTAGTGCTTCTTGCGCAAGCAGAAATGAAAGAAGTAGAGATTGTAGCGGAAGGTGATGAAGCAAATAGTGTGGAAGATGATGTCGGAGTAGAAGAAGCTGGAGAGAACTCGGTACATGTAGAAGCACGTGGTGTGGCAGATGAAGGAGAACACATTGAGAACATAGTTGAACAAATAAGAATCGAAGATATGGAACACGAAAATGTTCCAGAAGTTGATTCTTCTGATGAGGAGAATGAGAATGATACTATTGTTCCGGCTGAGTGGAACAATCCAATCTCGAGTAATTTATCAGCTACAGAAAAGTATTGTGGCTTATCGGGATACCACGAGAATCAGTTAACACAAGGAGATATATTTAAAGACAAAGATAGTTTGAAGGATGCCGTGAAATATTGGTCTCTGGCTGTGCAAAGATCCTTTACAGTTTACAAGTCAAGTAAAAAATATTATGATGTTAAATGTGTGTTCTCAAGTTCCCCTTTTCGGGTCCATGGTTTCGAAGAGAAGTGGACGGGACTATGGAGAGTATCTAAAATGATTGATCACACATGCAAGTTGCATGAATTGGAGAAGTGCAATAGTGCTCTTACATCGCAATTTATTGTGAATCACATGTACGCCCGCATTGTGGACAACATTCGGTTTGAGCCGAAATCAATAATAAACACTATTGAGGAGGAGTTCAAGTACACTATAAGTTACTCCAAAGCTTGGAAGACAAAACAGAAGGTGATTGAGCAAAGATTTGGTTCATTTGAAGCTTCTTATGAAAATCTTCCGAAGTTATTGCAGACCATCCAGGAGAGGAATGTTGGTACTTATTATGACATTATGGATGTGTCGAACAGAGATATGTCGGGGAAGTTGTTTCTCCATCGTGCATTTTTTGCATTAGGTCAATGTATTGCTGCATTCAGACATTGTAGGCCTATTCTCTGCATTGATGGTACTTTCTTAACTGGAAAGTACAAAGGTCAAATTCTAACAGCTATTGCAGTTGATGGGAACCAACAGGTGTTGCCTGTAGCTTTTGCTTTTGTCGAAAGCGAGAACACTGATAGCTGGTATTGGTTTCTTAGTCGGGTAAAGATGGCTGTTGTGTAAGAACGACCTGATGTTTGTTTGATACACGACCGTCATGCTCGTCTGCTTAAAGCAATATCTAATTTGAAACATGGTTCCTCCGAGCGTGGGCAACAACCTTATTGGACAGACATTCAATCAAGATATTGCATGAGACATTTGGGGGCCAACTTTTTCAGTCACTTCAAGAACAAACAACTTATGAATTTGTTCAAGATGTTGTGTAGGCAAAATCAAGAGAGGAAGTTTATTGCTCTATGGCAACGTCTAGACGAATTGACTACAACAAAAGCAGAGGTGTCCTCAAGCAGAGCCAATCCTAATGAAGTCTCTGTTCCAACTGTTGGTTCATCGAGCCGAAACTTCTCTGGTTGGATTCGGCGCGAACCGAAAGAGAAGTGGTCTTTATTATACGACACTAATGGTGCTAGGTATGGCATCATGACAACTAATTTAGCTGAGGTGAGGTTCTTCTGTTACATTTCTTCTATTAATTTTTATTTAGTGTTCTATATTTTACACATGCTAATGTAGTGGTACTGAATACAGATATACAACTGGGTGATACGTGGTTTAAGAGGGTTACCTTTGGTTGCTATTGTCGACGGTATTTTATATGGGACATGCAAGTACTTTCGTGAGCGCTACGCTACTGCAATTTCAGTAAGGAATGATGTCAATTTGGCTTTTTCAGCCTACTTGTGCAAGTTCATGGAGAAGAAGATCCAAAAGGTCGCATTTCATCGTGTGCGACCTATGGGAACTGCGGAGCACAGGTTTGAAATTCTGTGCAGGGATAAGAATCATTGTGGTGCTAACCGTGATAGAGTTGTTCAGCAGTGCATTCTTCGTCAAGATGATTGCACGTGCACATGTATGAAGCCACAACTCTTTCATAGGCCTTGTTCTCATGTTATTGCAGCTTGCTCATATACCAAGTTAACACCAAGTAATTATGTCTCCTACTACTTCCAGAAAGAGGTTCTTGTGAGTATTTGGAATGCAGAGATATATGGGTTTGCTACGACAGGGACATTTACCACAGATCCAGGACCAACCGCTTTGCGAGGACCGGACACCGCGCGGTTGAAACAGAAAAGAGGTCGTCGCAAGACTCGTCGTATCAGAAATGATATGGATGAGTCCGAAATTGGCAGATTTCAAGGAACATGCAGCAAGTGCAACCAAACTGGACATACATATAAGAATTGCATTTCAAACAATGAGGCAAATGTGGCTGAAGTTGGACCTTCTGGGAATCCTAAGGATGGTCGGCGTCCTCGTGCACGCCGCACATCTATGTTTAGGGATGGCAATGCTATTTGATGTAATATCTTATTATTATGAACTATGAATTTGTACATGTACCTTATGTTAAGTGTGTTGTATCGAACATTGACATATTTTCTGTTATAATATGTCGTGCATGTCTCTTACTTCAATATGTTGTCCACGTCGTTCATGTCAATATGTTTTCCATATATTTTGTCGTACTAATGTTATCCGTGTCATATATAGATATGGCTGCAGATGAAGGACAGTGTCCTGAGTTACTACAGTTTCGGATTGATGTTACTCACCGAGCTTTCCGACTATCGCGTGGTGAGGATTTTCCCGTGCTTCATCCACAGCTGCCTGCTAAGTTTTGGAAGATAGACGATAGATGGATTCCCAGGTACGTTCTTCTGTTAACACGAAACTGAAATTGGTTTTATCATTCTGTAGATTGAAATTGGTTTTATCATTCTGTAGATTTTAATGTATTGCTTGCTATGTAACAGGTTGAGTGCAGCCGGGTTGCTTCCGATATGTAGGCTGCTTGAGGAGAGGCCATATGATCAGGTTGATCACAAGTACTGGTTCAGCCTCGATAGAGCCCTACTGTCAGCTTTGACAGATCGTTGGAGGCCAGAGACCCACACGTTTCACTTGCCGTGTGGAGAGATGACCGTCACGCTAGAGGACGTGTCGTTCTTGTTGGGTCTACCTATCGCAGGTGTCCCTGTTTGCGCTCCAGAGGACTCACCTACTTAGCGCGCAGAGATGTTTGCGCGCTTTCAGGATGTGGCACGACATCCTGCGGCTGACCCTGTTTCTCCACTTCATAATGAGCAGCACCATGGTCCGACAAAGAAGTGGTTAACATACTACGAGGTAATGTTTTCACATTACTTAAGTGTTATTTCGATGCACATGAACCTTTTGATTTGACTCTGAAATGGAAAAAAAAACTTAATCTTTTTTGTTTTCAAAATGTAGCTGGATACTATGCATCCACACGCTGATGATGCCACAGTTACCAGATACCTGGAGGCGTACTTGTTGTGGTTGTTTGGTGCGATCATGTTCACGAACACGCACGGTGACTCTATGGACAGACACTTGATTCTTTTCGCTCAACAGATAGCGGAGTCCACGCCCCAGGAGATGTCACAGTACAGTTGGGGTTCAGCTGTTTTGGCGGCCACTTACCGAGGACTTTGTGACGCTTGCACGAAGGCTCGAGGTAACGCAGTACTAGCTGATTGTCCTCTACTCCTACAGCTTTGGGTATACGAGCGGTTCATGATAGGTCGACCGCAAGTGCACCCGGCACCATACGATCTTGATGAGTATGGTGAGACACCGGATGATGCCCCTACGATGGGTACTTTTTGGGTGCGCCGACAGGTATAATACTATTATAAGTATGCTCACATATTGTTCATGAGTACAAAAATATATTGTTCTCACATATTTTGTTCTTTGTGCAGCGTGAGTGGAGTAACAAGCAGATGCACAAGGTGTACCAAGGGTTCGCTAAAGAGTTTGATCGGTTAGATGCGGATGAGGACGTGTGCTGGACACCTTATGATATGGAGGAGCATGACCGCTGAGCTCCGAGAGGACTAGCATATATGTGCTATAGAGACTCGGATTACTGGCTTACAAGGAAGCCGCTGGTATATGATATCTACGTCGAAGAGTACGCACCACACCGAGTGTTGCGTCAGTTCGGCATGCACCAGGCATATCTAGTGCTTCCACATTCTATTGTGCCTTCTGCAGTTATACGTAAGTAATTCGATTGATAAATCTTCAATACATTGTTATTTCTGAACTATTAATGTACTTATTTGTGCTGCAGATATTGTCGTAAGGGGAGCTCAGCGCCGGGTCTTTGGTTGCAGCGCATGCATCCATGGCTCCTGCAGTGGACGACTGCCTTACAGGAGGTTGTGCAGGAGACACGACCATTCTCACAGGCCGTTTACCAGGAGTACTTGCAGTGGTATCTTCCTCGGACGTGAGTTGTTCTCGCACGCACACCAGCCGAGCGACAGACGCACGTACCCTCGGTGAGAGATACGTATCCGCGCCATAGAGATGAAGCGGCTTCAATGGCGGTATGATCGAATGTGTTGAAGTACATTTGAAATTTTTTACTATGTTATTTTCATGAAACATGACTAATTAATTGTTGTATGACCGATCACTTCGCACTTGTGAAGATGAGTCGGTTCCGACAGGTTCTCGCGGAGCCCTCTGCTGGACTCCAACGACTCAGACAGGGGATATCGATGACTTCTTCAGAGATGGTGCACATGCTCCAAAACATATACAGTCACGCCAAAGAGGGGCTGAAGTTGGCTTCTTGTGCACAATCATGTGCACAAGACACTACTGTACCGACCGCACGTCACTTTAGGCATCCCAGCACAGTACGTACGTAATTATTAGTTAACTTGACATATTTACATGATACTAATATTTCTACTTGTGGTGCAGGCCCGTCCACGCAAGTACCTGCATGGGTCGCAGGGCCGTCTACACAGGTACCTGCTGCTTCGGGTCCAGGCCATTCCACACAGCCATCTGCTGCTTGGGCTCCAGGCCCATCCACACAGGCACCTGCTGCTTGGGCTCCAGGCCCATCCACATAGGCACCTGCTGCTTGGGCTCCTGGGCCATCCACACAGGTATGTGATTGGGATTTTGCAGACCCATCGGCACAGATACCTTCTTGGGTTCCTTTTTCGAACCAGGCTGGCCCGTCCACGCATGTGCCACACATGGGCGCAGGTATGACGTGCAACTGTTATGCTACTTAAATACATATTGGACACAATGCTACTGCTAACTATATGTTATATGCGAATGCAGGAGATGGCACAACAGACTTTGATTCTACGATTTTTGGCTTGCTGGCGCACCACGGCAGTCCTCCAGTATCACCTTTCCAGATTGACGACTACCTGGTGGACGTGCCGCAGCAGGACACAGTTCCTGCATCACAATTGGACGGTGCTCCCATTCTGACTCAGCCTACACAGCAGTTTGAGACACCGGCGCCTGCGCAGCAGCGACGGAGCAGGGCAGCTCCTACGCGCGTGTCTTACGATCGGGCTCATGTCAATGCAGCGCGTAGGTTCAACAACAAGCGTGGTAGACGTTAGTAATGTGTACCCATGTAATTGTGTGTCATATTATATAAGAACTATGTTATGTTTCTTTATGCACTATATCTTTCATCGTTACAATGCACTTTATGTCAGACAAATTTCGTACTCCATATCAGGCGAATCTCGTACAAGAGAAATACGAAATTGCACTGCTCCATGTCAGACGAATCTCATACTCCATGTCAGGCAAATCTCGTACAAGAGACATACGAAATTGTATTGCTCCGTGTCAGATGAATCTCATACTCCATGTCAGGCGAATCACGTACAAGAGACATACGAAATTGCACTGCTCCGTGTTAGACCCCGTGAAATGTCATTTCACACTTATACATGTCAGAGATGAATTTTTTCATAGACTAGGTCCATGCACCATCATCCGCTCGTCTATATAACACTCACCCCGGTAACAGCTTCACCACGCACTACCAACAATCATTCTATATACTTCACTACCATGGACGAGAACTCACCACCCACAAATAGAGAAAAGGTTCCAATCCCCGAGGGATTGCAACCTCCGATGTGTTTCTGTGGCACTGATTGTAGGTTTGTAAGAGATCTTCGACCTGGTTACTCGTATGGTTGCCGGCTTTGGATGTGCGACAACTACGAGTACGATCCTCCTCACAGGACGTGCCCATTTCTTCTAGGTGGTAGAAAACAGGTAATATGCAACATTATTTATGTTTTATGCATGCTATAAAATCTAATATTTTGGACAAACACTTGTGCAGTCGCCGCCACCTCTATGCGACTTCAGGAACTACATCGACCAGGAACAATCGGCAGAAGACGCCGCAGAGGTTGAGAGAATGGCTCGACTTGCATATTGGAAGTTCAAAGAAGAAAGAGAGTGGGATGAAAGAATAGAGCAAGAGAGGAGGAATAGAGCTGCACAGGAGGAGCGTCATCGCAAGAGGCAAGAAGAAATTCGACAATGGAGAGCAGAGTGTGATCGCAAAGCTGCAGAGGAGGAACGTGTCACAGCACAAGCACGAGAGGCTCAGCGAGAACGCATGCGCGAGAGAGCTCGTCGCGCAAAAGAAGCCGGTCCGGATGCTTTGCGTAAGGGAAAATACCCCCGTTGCACTCAGTAGCAACTTGGGTAAACTATGCTCGGCATTTAATTCAACTAAAGCGTGTTAGAATTAGATCGGCGCATCTTTAGTGTGTCGTACACATGCCATTTGTATCACCTATTTTACATTTTCTTCCAGAAATATGTGCACTTATGTTTTGCCTCATGTACCGTAGTAGTAGACTGGCAAACAACATGCACATACTTTCGGAACTACGTAATTTCATTTCATGTAACCGCCGCCGAGCTTACAATTAATTATCTTCAATTAATATGTATTTGTATAAATTTATACATTAATTGTATAATTTTCCAAACTATGCATTTGTTATCGCTATAGGATTTTAAAAAAAAAATTGATACTCCCATTAAACTCTCATAAATTATATTCATAACTTATTTTTTATACTCAACAAAACTTACATTACAATAACCTTTATGAACATTTATGTCGATTCTAACTACAAATAATTGTAAACAAAAAAATAAAACTGAATACATTTTACAAATGTGCAGAAACGTGATCGTATTGCCTAATAAAACATACAATTACTCTAGTTTCTACATAAAAAACATAGATAAAGTCCATTGATTTCAAAACTTCACAATGTATTCTCTATTTTCTACTTTAGAAGTTTTTAGCAAATCGATCTACAAATATTTTAAAAACTTTGACTAAAATCCATTACAAGATGGTTCAACACGGGCTAGGGTTAGGGCACGCACGCATTTCGTACGTGCCCCATACGACGGTACTGTTCACGTCGTATGGGGCACGTACGAAATGCGTGCGTGCCCTTAAACGCCACCGTGGCATATGTCTTCTGACGTGGCATCGTGTGGATCCGCATTTCGTATGTGCCTCATACGAAATTCGAATTTCGTATGCGGCACATACGACGGTGGGTCATTTTGGCAAATTTTGGGATCCGTGGGTTATTTATTATAAATGATTTTTTAAAAGGTATATTAATAAAAAAAATTCTTGGTTATGGTGCATACATGTATGAACATGTGTAACACATTAACAATGGGCCTCAGAACACCATGAATTAATTCCTTCGAATGTGGTTCTAGAAACATAGGCACATAGAAGTAACTAAAATTTGTGATTATGTCTTGTTTCAATTTGTGGCTATTAGTCATGTCTGTTTATGAAGAAACCTGTCGTTCATGCTACTGAGGAGTAATGAATTTGGAATGACAACTGTTTATAGGGAACCTAATCCGAAGGTGCTTTTTGGTTTGTTGCCACACGCCTCATGACATTCCTCGTTCATGGCTACACAACTAGTGCATGAGAGCTTGCCACAAAAGAGGGTCGGTATTCGCTAATAATAGTATGGATAGTAAATGCTGATAGTCTGCACACCAAGCTTGTTTCTGCATATAACTGCAGTACTTATATTCAGCTTCATACCGTACTTTTTGCTTACAGTTTCTAGACAAACGGTACCATCTTACCTTGATACTGCATAAACGCGAGCTTAAGATACCTTGTCATTTTGTGGACTTGTGCCCCATCGAGTTTCCGTTTGTTGAATGACATTTGATTTCTATATTTGAACTTCATTATGTACTATACATTTATTTTCCCTATAAGATATAAAATGCGGGAACTTGCCAGCGGTTAGTTCTGTTCCTGATTGGCTTTATCAAAATATCCTTAGGTTAGGTTTCCAGACCGTATAACTTTAATACGAGGAAATCATGAGAGTCGGCAGATCACACAGGTGGGGGGCAATTTTACCTTGATTCTGTACTGTGCTTGTCATGAATGTGTGCCTCTTTTCCTGCTGCCTTTTTTTTGAAAGGCCAATGGCATTTAAATTATAAGTAGGAGTAAAGTGGAGTACAAGAAGTTACCCCAGCGGTGGTGCAGGGGAGAACAGAAAAGAAGACCAGAAAAACAAAAATACAGCAAGAGACTAATTACAAACTGATGGAGTTGCTAGTCCCCCCCCCCCCCCCCCCCCCAGCAAGGAGGAGATATGTCTAGCACCTGCCAGGCACCAATTTCCAATTTCCTCGTGGATTTCGGCTACAATACCTTCAACTGAATTCTCCTTCTCTTGAAAAACTCTCCGGTTCCTTTCCCGCCATAAACCCCAGATAACTGCTATGATGATCGAGTTTAGACCTTTTCTATGGCTCGAAGTCGGCAATTGCAGCAGTTGTTGGAAGGAGGAGCACAGGGACCCAGTTGCAGATGCTTGTACTAACGAAGAGAGTTGGCTCAGTACAGGGAGAAGTCTGCTCCACACTTGAGCTGAAATAGGACATTCAAATAAGAGATGATAGGCTGTTTCCAGGGAGCGCATGCACAAGGGGCAGAAATAACTATTTGGCCACCCTCTTTGGAGCAGTCTATCTGCTGTCCAAATCCGATTTTGCATAATTAACCAGAGGAAAATCTTGCATTTCGACGGAGCCCAAACTCGCCAGACCTGCTCTGGAAAGGAGGAGACAGTGCTCCCTTCGAATTGGAGCATGTAGGCAGAGTGTGCGGTGTATTTGCCCGAAGCAGCACTGGTCCAGGTAATTTGGTCCCGTTCAGAAGCAGATAGTTGTAGCTGCAACCCATCAATCAATTCCCAAAGCTGCACATATTCGGTGAGGGTGTGAACAGAAATTGCGTGTAACAAATCACGAGCCCATGCATGATTTAGAAGGGCGCTGGCCACTGATTTTTTCTTCCCTCTGGTAATCTTGAACAAGCTCGGGAACAATTGTGCTGGAGATTTTCCATGGATCCAGCTGGACCGCCAGAAATTTGTTGTTGTGCCGTCGCCGATAGTGACTGATGTGGCCACAACAAAGAGCGCGTGATCAACATCATCTATGGGCAGTTCTAGTCCGCACCAGGGTCTTCGTGGTTGAGTCCAATAGAGCCAAAGCCATCTCAGTCGTAAGGCTCGACTGAATTTGTGTAGATCCTTTAAACCTAGGCCACCGTACACCATTGGTCGACAGACCTTGTCCCAAGAGACCTTGCATTTACCTCCTGAGACTTGATGATGACCTGACCAGAAAAAACGACGGCGCGTTTTGTCCAGATCTCTCAGAAACTTTTTTGGAGGTCGGATGACTGCTATGACATGAGTTGGAAGGGAACTAAGAACAGAGTGTACGAGCTCTCGCCGACCGCCCATACTCAGAAGATGACTTTGCCAGCCTGCCAGCCTGGCTTGCGCTTTATTCTGAACGGGTTGTAAATCTGCTAGTTTCGGCTTGTGGAGGGTGAGGGGAATGCCAAGGTAGGTCATCGGAAAATCAGCACGTTGACCATGAAACTCCACAAGGATTTCATCTAAGTTCAGCCCTGTGCATCTAATCGGAACAACTGCACTTTTCAAAGGGTTGACATGGAGACCAGTGACCTCCCCAAATCTCTTGAGAATCTCCAACATGGAATGCACCTCTTGAGCTGAAGGCTTAAGGAAAAGGATAACATCGTCGGCATATAGAGAGATGCGCAGAGAAGCATGTCTGCTATTCAGGGGGGATAAACATCCTTCGGCGGTGGCTAGATCAAAGAGGCACTTGAGTGTATCTATAGCAAGGATGAAAAGGTAAGGGGAGAGTGGGTCACCTTGTCTCAGTCCTCTTGCATGCTTAACCTGCGGCCCAATAGAACCATTTAGCCTGACGGCTGAGGAAGTTGTGGATAGTAGTGCCGATACCCATTCACGCCAACGGCGGGGGAAACCTCTGTTTTGGAGCAGCTCAAGAAGGTAGGGCCAAGAAACAGAGTCAAAGGCCTTTGTGATGTCCAACTTAAACAGGAGAGCCGATTTATTTGTGCGATGAAGCTCACGAGCTAGATTCCTGACATATAAGAAACTATCTTGGATGGATCGACTTTTGATAAAAGCACTTTGGGCATCGGATATTAAGGTGTCCATTTGACTAGCCAACCGACGTGCCAGGACTTTGGAGACTAACTTAGCCATCGAATGAATGAGATTTATGGGTCGATAGTCACCAGGTGAATTTGCACCCTCTTTCTTTGGCAGAAGTGTTATGAAGGCTCTATTCAGTTTTGGCAGAGGCCCCAAATGCATGTTATGGACTGCATGAAAAGCTGCACAAATGTCCGCCTTAATAACAGGCCAACATGCTTTATAAAATGACATAGGAAAGCCGTCCGGCCCAGGAGCTTTATCTTCCGGCATGTCTTGGATTGCTTGCAAAATTTCTTGCTCAATAAAGGAGGCATCCAGGCTAGTGTCTTGCAGACGAGGAAGTTGCAGCACGTGCAAGTCGAGAGTATACGCCCGTTCCTGGTGTAGGCCTATTAAGTTGGAGAAATGATCATGAAGGATCTGCTCCTTTGCATTGTGCTGCCAATGAGTATTTCCATATGCATCTTGTAGATCATATATGAAGTTTCTTCTGGCCCTGCAACTAGCCTTTAGATGAAAATACTTGGTGCAAGCATCTCCTTCACGAAGCCATGTAATTCTGGAGGACTGGCACTGCCTCGATCTCTCAACAGCTGCTAGTCCTAAGGATCTGTCCTTAAGATCTCTGCGTAGGGAATTTCTTCCACTGAGAGCTGCCTTTGCTCTTGGGCAAGATCCAACCGTTTAATTATCTCATTTACCATGTGAAGTTGCATGCGGGCCTGCCCGAGCATGGATGTGCTCCATTTACGGAGGGTCTGAGCGACATTTTGCAACTTGTAGTTTAATTGGTTTAGCGCAGAGGACCCGAGGGTAGGCTGAGTCCATGCTTGCAGCACTGTTTCTTGGAACCCTGGGAGCCTTGTCCAGAAACATTCGAATCTAAACCTACGGTCATTGCAGGGCCTTTGGAAAGGAGAAAGTCAAATGGGGCAATGATCAGAGATGGAGGACGATAAGGCCAGCAGCCCCATGTCGGGGTACAGCAGCTCCCAATGTTGATTGCAAAACGCTCTGTCAAGGCGCACTAAAGTTGGAGATGATCTTTCGTTGCTCCAAGTGAATTGGCGGTTTTGCAGAGGAAATTCAATAAGCTCTGTGGAGTCAAGCGTTTTTTTGAAGGCTCCTAGAAGGCGTCGGTTGATGTTTCGATTGCTCTTGTCTCTAGCATCGCGAATTAGATTGAAATTTCCAATGCAAATCCAAGGTGTACCGGTTGAGAGTCTGAGCGTTTGGAGTTCCAGCGGAAACAACAACTTTTCTGATTCTGTTGTTGGCCCGTAAACAGTAGAGATCTGGGCTGAGATGTTGGAGAGTCTTTGGCGGAAATTTGCAGTTAGTGAGTGGTCAAGAATCAGAGGGGTGGAAACTTCAAAAAGATCAGGGTCCCAAGCCAGAAGAATTCTGCCTCTAGTACCATTGGGCGGCAGGTGGTGGAAACTCCTAATTCTTGCCCCCAGACAATCCCTGGCAGTGAGATTATAAAAGTTCGCAATTTTGGTCTCTTGAATACAGATAATCTGTGGCTGGACAGATAGCAGCAATTCTCTGAGAACTTCTCGCCTAGCTGGGTTATTCAGACCCCTGACATTCCAACTCAAAATTGTAGGTTGACAACTCATGATGACAAAAGCGTAGGCAACCAGAGAAACAGAGAAACATGCTTCAGGAATATAGCACTGAACTTGTAATCATCTAGCCCGATTACAATTACTGAAATAAAAAAGAGAGGACCAGGTTTGGTACACCACCCATCACACGTAGTCCTGGGAGGATGTCCACCAAAGGACCCAAGACACATCCTCCCAGGAACCGTCCCATGTCCTAGGAACAGTAAGGGAGTCTTATGCAGCTCTACCCTAGTAACACTTAGTTTTGATTGTAACATGCTTAAGATGTTAAACTACCAAGAGAGGTTGATCGCCCTAAGCAATAGCAAGTTGCGCCTCACGCTCTCCCTCCAAAAGAGTTGCGGTCATCACAGCGGAGTCGGAGTTAGAGATTCCAGTGATGCTCCTCATCGCTGCCATCACCAAAGAGGAAAGAGGCTGCTGCCATCACCAAAGAGGAAAGAGGCTGCTGATACATGTTGGCATATTTGAGCAGGACGGCCTCTCCAATTGGCTCATCCGCCCCCGCTAAATCCAGTTGCTTGATTAGTCGCAGAGTCGCCCTCTGAGAGACTGGGATGACGTTCTTGTGATTTGTTTGACGACTGCTATGGCATGTCGGCTCCCGGGGAGTGGCACGGACACGAGGTGGCCGACGTGCAGCAGGGGTCTTCAGGATGGCTGGTGGAGCCGGCTTGAACACCTTCTCCAAGAAGCGGGTCGTCTGGTCAGCCGGTGGTTCGTCTTGAGTCGCTAGTCCAACTTTTGGCCCAGGTCTCTCCTCTAGTTCAGCTCCCTCAGTAGGCCCGGCTGCAGCGGGCGGCACCAGAGGGTCAAGTTCTTGAGCGGCTGTCTCCGACGGGGACAGAGCTGAGGGAATGAGGTCACTCGGAACATTGCCACCAGAGGTGATGACGGGGTTGCCAGAAGCCTGCAGACAGGAAACAGAAAAACCAAACCCCACAGGGGGTAAGAGTGGAGCAGCGATAGCACTCTCCAACTCCATGGGGTCAAATCCACCAAGGTATGACTCATGCTCGAGTCCGAGAAAGCCCAGAGCGCTCACGAGGGGATCAGGAGGAGCCCCGAGCATTGCTCCAATGGGCCCCGCCACTGTCTTCACTTCTGGAGGTGGGGACGGAACGTGAGCTGACGCCTGGGTGGAGGAAAGCTAGTTGTCAGCAGGCTTGTCACGAGCCAGAGAGGAGGAACGCCGCTTGTCCCAGTCGGCATCTTCACGGCGAGGAGGGTCCCTAGAACGCCTGGAAGGCCCCGAGCGGAAAGGATTGCGCCCACGCCTCGCTTGAGCGTCCGGCTCAAGGCCCCTAGGGAGGTGACGACGTCCATTGCCCTCCCGTCCCGAGCGTGATGAAGCCAGACCCCCGTTCTGACGAGGGCGGGGAGGCGGGGCTAGGCGTCCTGCTTGATGAAAGCCAGACCTCCAGCTATGGTCTGACGAGGGTGGCGGGCCGTCGGAGTCGGGGTCGGAAGAATTCCTCTGCTGAGCCTCCATGGAATGGCACGGGTCACGGATCCTTGGGCACCGAGGTGGAATCCTGTCATCTGAGATACCTCGGACCCAATAATACTCATAGTAGATGGGTTGCAGGGCTAAGGGAACTGGTTGGTCGGCATTAGCTATCCTGGAGTGGCAAGGTAAGGGGGTCCAGTCAAAGGCTTCAGCGAGGTGGATCAGAACTTCGACGCGGTGGCCCTCTGGAGGAAAATCCCTAGCGCCCGCCCGCACCGCCTGACCTGCCAGCTCAGGGAAAAAAGAAACCATCTTTGTGCAAGGTATATAGTTAGGGTTTTCAGTCCAGCACCAGACGCCAAAAAATTCAGTCTCCTCTTGTGTGAACGTCGCCTCGTCCATGCGATCGAAGACACAATGGTCTCCCAGCACCTGCTTGAAACCTTCCTCAGACCAAGCATGCATTGGGAGATTCTCAATGAACAGCTTGATGTGAAAAAACCATGGTGACACGGTGGGGTGGGGGGGGAGGCTCCAGGGTTGAACCTGAAATACATGGTCCTTGATGGCCAGGTTTTCCATACTGACCGCAGTGTCCAGGTGCTCAACATAGTCAAATCGAACGAAGAACTGCGTTGGACCCTGCCTGGAGACGGCGAAGGTATGACGCGGAACCCGGAACTATCTGCTAATCTCCTGACCAAGTGCAGCAGTTCCAACGCGGCACCCCAGGTCCCTCGGAGCAAGAATCTCCGAGACGATGACAGCACGGGCACGCAGCTTGTGGTACTCAGACATCATGGATGCACTAGCAACTATAGCAGCTTGGCCATGAATGGGGCGCTCGTGCGTAAGGCCAGGAGTGGGGCGGCTAGAGCGGACCATCTGGCTAGGATTGCCGGTGACGACTTCCGTATGATGGCAGGCTGAGTTGCTGGTAAGGTCCTTTGAGTGGGGGGAAGACTAGCCGGGAATGAACGCTGTGGCGCTGCTCGTTTGAGGTGGAAGGGAGAGGATTTTTGCTAGGACAGGCACGGGCAAAATGGCCAAAATTCCAGCAAACAACACGTCTTTTGGTCTCTCTGCACTGAAATAGACGATGGTTCCTTGCTAAGCATCTGAAGCATCGCCCGTTGAAGAGCTTCTTATAGCCCTCCCAGAAGGGGCGGTGTTGTCTTGGCTGAGGCGGGGAACCAAGGATGCTCGGCAAAGATTTGAGAGGTGAGCCAGCAGGCGCCTTTCGCGGCGAGGGATTATGGGCAGTCTTCTTCCATGAAAAATTTTGGGTCTGAGGCGGGACTGCATTGATAGTGGACTTGAATGACGAAGAAGGGTGGCTGGAGTTAAGGCTCCCAGGGTTTGATCGTCGGCGTCTTGGCCGCACCTTTATCCATTCTGAGTTCTGCTCTTGCTTCTCGGGCAGCACAAGCAAAGACTTGAGCCTCGGTTGACCTGAAGGAGCCATAACTTGGTTCTGCTGGTTAGGAACCATTGATGACGACTTTCCGTGCTCCTCCGTTCCCTCGGGTAGGGCGACCAGGGTTAGGGAGGTCAAGGTACCCGTGGCAGGGTGCTGCACCTCAGGGGCGACCACCAAAGGTGAAGCCTTTGCTAAAGGGAGGATGGCGCTTCCCGGTTGGGTCTGGATCGAAAGGGGAGAGATGCCTGACTCGAAGAGGATTTCCGCCTTAAAGGTGACCTTCGGGGGAGAGGGGGAACCCAGATCCCGGTCGCCAGTCTTATCCATAGTGAGGAAATACAGTCGCGAAAGCTTCCAATGACGATCTTCAGTATCACCGACAGCAGGGGACATTACTCTCACCTCAGGAGACATCAGGGATGGAGTGCGTCGCGGAGCCATTGAAGGTCTCTGCTGCCTCTGGAGAGGGATAATAGAGAGAGAGGAGACCTCGAGCGGCGCATGAGGAGAAAGGCGTACCTCCTCATCCTCCAAATCGCAGATCTCGCCCAGGAGAATCGGAAGCAACGAGCAGCCATAGTCCTCCGAATCAGGGGCTTGTGCGCCTTCATCTTCAAGCTCTTCTAGCTCAGGGACAAGCTCGCCCTCCTTGAGCTCAATGGCAGTGTCTGGACTCCGCAAGGAAGAGAACGGGGTACAGGGGGGTCGCCTGGGGAGGAGCGCAGTGGCGCACTGGATCTGGTGGGGCGGGTTGCAACGTGGGAGAGGAGGCCTGTGGTGGGAGAAGCGGGTGGGAGCCTCGCCGGAGGGACAGGGTGAGCTGCCGCCAGCGGAGGGGGAGCGCAGGCCTCGCTCATTCCGCCCCTCTAATTTGTTCATGTTACCAGAGGAGAATTCCTGCTGCCTTTGATCTCATGCATTTGCTGTAGGTTTATGGATTCTATGATGAGTGCCTGCGCAAATATGGCTCAGTTAATGTCTGGCGATACTGCACAGATATATTCGACTATTTGAGGCAATCTTCCTTTCACAGTTTTAATCCAGCAACACTATGTTTAATTGGATCAGGCATATGAGATCTGATGGCATCTCTTTTGGGTTCTTTTCAGTTTGTCTGCCCTTATTGAAAACAAAATCTTTAATGTCCATGGAGGACTTTCTCCTGCTATTACGACGCTGGATCAGGCAAATTATTCTCTTGATGTTATTTCTGTAGTCCGTATGTAGTATGTCTGTTTCTTTTAATGTTTTAACCTGTGACTGAACAGATAAGAGTGATAGATCGCAAGCAAGAAGTACCTCATGATGGTGCGATGTGTGACCTCCTATGGTCTGATCCAGATGATGCTGTAGATGGTTGGGAATTAAGTCCTCGAGGCGCAT
Organism: Tuctoria greenei; assembly: GCA_036927565.1. Classification (NCBI taxonomy): domain Eukaryota; kingdom Viridiplantae; phylum Streptophyta; class Magnoliopsida; order Poales; family Poaceae; genus Tuctoria; species Tuctoria greenei. The sequence continues at coordinate 79,066,176 of JAYESD010000009.1, read as the reverse complement.
GATTCCTGTTTGGTGGAAACGTGATTTCATCATTTAACCATTCAAACAACATAGATTATATTTGCCGTGCTCATCAACTTGTCATGGAAGGATATAAATGGATGTTCAATAACAAGATTGTAACTGTATGGTCTGCTCCTAATTACTGCTACAGGTACTTAGAACTCTGATGGCCTGATGCTGTATTCATGAACTATACTGTGTATTAGTATTGGTAGACTTGGAGCAGTGGTAGGCTCTTTCCACTTGTGTGCTGTAGGTCCTAGGTTCGAATCAGCATCATTGTAAAGTAAGCAACGGGAGGGCTGCTTAGAAATTCTCTTTCCCTGACCCCACAATTTGTAGGAGCTTTCAGCACTGGGTATGCCCCTAAGCTGCTAAACACTCGCTGCTTTCGTAGCCTGTTTCTCTGAAAACTATTTATCTTGACTACAGCTATTGAAATTGTCAGGTTTTTGAAATATGCTTTACATACAGTACATCCAAAACTGTCTAGTTCTACTGCAGTTCTATTAGCCCCAGTGCCACCATATGCATATAATTGTTGAACAACCTAAGGCTATTGTTGGCTGTTTGGACCTGGACACTGTTAGAAAATAGGAGGCAATTTACTGAATAATTCCGAAAAAATACACGAAAATAGCAGCGATTAATACTGGTAGACAGACGGGACGAGAAATATCGCGTACCGATTTGAAGCCGGAGGAACTGAACTGCTGTAGATCTGACTGCAAACATTCGTTGTAGATGTTGATGACGACGTTGGGCCGCAGTGCCCGATCTCTTCGGTAGACGACCCGTGGTGAAGAATGCGAGCAGTCGCGCGGGGCGCTTCCCAAAAACCTTATTCGCCCTCTCCCGTTGCAGGATCGTAAGGGCGAGCAGTTTCGGAGACCTGCTCTCCCGATCGTTGGTGCACGCTGGCGCTCGAGATTGAGTAGACTAGAAGGCGGCGCAAGAAACGCGACCGTGGGATGATATGTCAAACCGCGCACGCCCGTATTTATAAAGTCACATGAAAGCGGTTCGTATGCGATCCGGAGGATCCAGATCCGAACTGATTCCACAGTCGTAGACGCGCCTGTCTCCAATGACTTGGACTCTGTCTCGAAAGCCCCAAAAATTCAAAAGCCCAAAGCCCGATTAAATTTTCTACAAAAAATATAAAATATGGGCTCGGCTGGAGGCTCGAATTCACATGAACACGAGCGCGCGTGCGGGGCGGGAAGTGGCGAGCGAGCGAGGAGGAGGAGCGCGCGTGGGTCACCCCTCTCTTCTCTTCTCTTCTCTCTCACTAGGAGTGGAAGAACAACCTCCCTTATATGTAGGAGTTGCTCCACTTCCACATCCTATGTGGGACTAAACATTTAGTACCACCCTCTCTTGCACTAATGGGCATTTGAGATTTATTGGGAATTATTTCTGAATATTAATTGGGCCTAACCCATTTATTCCAACAATCCTCTACCAGATCTCAAAGCCATTAGGAGAGAAGTCATTCTCGTTTCTTGTTTGATATACTAGTGTTTCGACAAAGACTGTTAAGTTGAACTTCTGCCTAGATCCTCAAGTTTCATCAGGTCATAACATGAATAATGGACTACGCCTTGAATTGCAAGTTTTGTGCGAACTGACTTCACCCAAAGACCATTACTAGTACTTGACTACCAGTAGTCTACCCCGCGGGTGGAGCATATGCGTCGTACTCCCTGGTCTCTTCATGAGCTTTCCAGAGATCACTCAAATCTCACAGACTGCGATGTTAGACAGTCGGAGCTCATATACATGTGTTTCCTTCAAGATTGCCCTATAGGACGGCATCTTTGCTACACATAGCCATCAGAAACACATTAAGTCAAATTGCCAACCTGTCTTACAGTTTGAGAGTGCAAGCGTGCATCTTCACATAGAGAGGGTATAAAGGAAGTACTCTCCTCGGTGAATCACTAGCTTGTTTTCCATTGTCCTAATTCACGGGATCTTCGATCACACAGGTTGGGTTACTACTATGTTATCACATCAATGGGTCTCAAACCCATCTCTCTCGATGCACTTTCTATCACATTACGTGATAGCCCCTTCGTAAAGGGACCTGTCAGGTTTTTATCTGTTTGTATGTATGAAACAGTATTAACTATGAAGTTTCTCATTTTCCTGACAGATTTTGAACGTCTCATGACGTGTCTTGATGATTTTTCATTATCCTTAGAACTGGTCACTTTGGCAATCACCGTCTGATTTTCACAATTCATAAGGATTGCCGACAATGGTTTCTCAACTATAGGCAAATCCATCAAGCAGTCATTCTACCTCTGCTAAAGCGGTGAGTTCTGCTTCTATGGTTGACCTCGTCAAAATAGTCTATTTGCAAGACATCCATGATATACTGCCACTAGCTAGAGTGAACACATATCCACTTGTGGCTAGAGTTTATCAACAATAGGATCCAGTTCGAATCACTATAACCCTTAGGCACAGTCGAATGCTCAGTATAGCGAATTACATAACTCATTGTACCTCTCAAGTAGCGCATAACCCTTTCAAGTGCATGCTAATGATCTATACCCGGGTTTGTCATGAAGCTGCTCAGTTTGCTCACAGCAAACGAGATATCAGGATGGGTTGCGCTCGCTAAGTACATGAGTGAACCGATCATCTGAGAATATTTAAGTTGATCTCTCGACTCTTTCTTGTTCTTTCTGAGTATCACATTGGGATCATAAGGTGTTGGAGAAATCTTGCTATCCATAAAACCGAACTGGCTCAAGATTTTCTCAACATAGTGAGATTGACTTAAAGTAATCTCACTCTCATCCTTATTCAGCTTAATGTTCAAAATAACATTAGTTTCTCCCAGATCATTCATATCAAAACACTTTGATAGAAAAGACTTGACCTCAGAAATTATATCAATACTTGTACCAAAAATGAGTATATCATCCACATACAAGAATAATATAACGCTATCGCCCCCACCATGGCGATAATACACACACCGATCAGCCTCATTAATGAAAAAGACCGTAGGCGTCAAACTTCTGTCGAACTTCTCATGTCATTGCTTAGGTGCTTGTTTCAGGCCATACAAGGATTTCAACAATTTGCACACCTTTGTCTCTTCACCTTTTTGTACGAACCCATCAGACTGTTCTATATAAATCTCATCTTCCAACTCTCCATTCAGGAAAGATGTCTTCACATCCATTGGATGGATGATTAGACTATAAGAGACAACCAAAGAAAGTAGTGCACGGATTGTTGTCATTCCGGCGACAGGTGAATAGGTGTAAAAATAGTCTTCACCTTCCTTTTGAGTATAATCGTTTGCAACTAGCCTCGCCTTGTACTTTTCAATAGTACCGTCAGGCCTGAGCTTCTTCTTGAACACCACTTGCATCCTATTAGTTTGCACCTGTACAACCGTTCAGTTAACTCTCAGGTTCCATTGGAAAGAATTGAGTCCATCTCATTATGAACTGCTTCTTTCAAGCCATCTGGATCAGGTGATGCATATGCCTCTGCTATGGATCTAGGAGTATGGTCCACAAGGTACACAATGAAATCATCACCGAAGGATTTTGCAATCCGTGATCTCTTACTCGACTGAGTTATTTCATTATGTTCCTCCTCTAGGACACTCTCAAATGATGTATCAAGAAACTCGCTAGTTGTAGTGGATTCACGACAAATTTCAGAAGAGATTCTAGTTGTGCTATGCATATCTTTTATAGGAAAAATATTCTCAAAAAATGTTGCATCACGAGATTCCATAATAGTATCAACATGCATATCAGGTACCTCAGATTTAACTACTAAAAATCTATATGCGATGCTCCGTTGAGCATAGCCTAAAAAGACACAAATCCACTGTCTTTGGTCCCAACTTGCGTTTCTTGGTAATTGGAACATTGACCTTTGCCAAACATTGTCAAGTACGCAAGTATGAAAGTGATGGTTTTCTCCCAACCCACTCCTCATAAGTGGTTTTCTCTTTATTCTTGTTTGGAATGTGATTTAGGACATGACATAAAGTCAATAGAGCCTCCTCTCACCATGCCTTAGATAAATCGAATGTGTCTAACATGATATTCACCAAGTCACACAATGTGCGGTTTTTCCTCTCGGCTACCCTATTTGATTGGGGTGAATTGGGAGACGTCCTCTCATGTATAATACCGTGTTCCGCACATAAATCATCAAATATTTTGGGAAAGTACTCGCCACCATGATCTGACTTAAGACGTTTGATATTTCTCTCTAACTGAGTTTCTACTTCAAATTTATAGATTTTAAAGTAGTCTAAAGCTTATCTTTAGTTTGCAACAAGTAAACATGGCATAATCTAGTAGAATCATCTATTAGTGTCATAAAGTATTTCCTTCTACCTTTTGTCAACACACCATTCATCTCACATAGATCAGAATGTATCAGTTCTAATGGTGCCAAATTTCTCTTCCCGTCTGCCTTGTGAGGCTTTTGAGGTTGCTTTCATTGCACACAACTATGACACTTAGAACCTTTGACAATTGTGAATTCCGAAATTAATTTAAGACTAGATAGCTCATTCATTAAACTAAAATTAACGTGACATAAACGAGAATTTCAAACACTCGCATCATCATTAATATTGCCACAAATATGGTTTACTGACTTATTATTAAACTCCAAAAGTGAAAAGCGGAACAAGCCTCCACATTCATAGCTTTTACCAATAAATTGTCCATGCTTGGACACAACTATTTTATTGGACTCTAAAACTACTTTAAATCATCTCTGCATAGAAGGGTACCACTAACAAGATTCTTGTTCATAGTAGGGACATGCTACACGTTCTTCAGCTGGACAATCTTTCCCGAAGTGAACTTCAGATCGACCGTGCCAACACCACGAACAGAAGCATGTGACCCATTCTCTATTAGGATGGTAGAATCCCGGACGAACTGGTAAGAAGTAAATATGGACATGTCAGAACATACATGAACATTAGCATCCGTATTAAACCACCAAGACGGTGTTTGAGAAATAGAAAGAACCACCAAGACGGTGTTTGAGAAATAGAAAGAACAGTACCAGAATTTTTGTACCCATCTGCATTGCTAGACGTCACGATGTTGACATTCTTTTTTTTTGCGGCCCGCCCTCTCAGGACAGTCCTTAGAAATATGTCCACGCTCCCCAAAGGTGTAGCAGCAACCATCATTGTCTTTGTTTGACTTCTTCTTCTTATTGAAAGCAGTAGTTTTATTTGGCTTAAATTGAGACTTGTTGTTCCCTTTGTTTTTGACATTGGGTTTCTGCACCATATTAGCATTGGCGCTAGATTGACCCTCACCTCCTTTCTCGGTAGTGTCTTTATTCTGAGCCTTTTCCTCAACATCAAGAGATGCTATCAGGTTTTCAACTGATATTTTCTGTCTCTTGTGTTTGAGAGCTGTGGTGAAGTTCCTCCATGAAGGAGGTAACTTTGCAATAATGCACCCAGTCACAAACTTGTCGGGTAAAGGACACTTAACGAGATTGAGCTATCTCGCAAGGCACTGTATTTCATGGGCTTGTTCAACTATGGGACAGTTGTTAACAATCTTGTAGTCATGAAAATTCTCCATCATATAAAGTTCACCGCCTGAATCGGCTGCACCATACTAGCGTTAAGTGCATCCCAGAGCTCCTTACCATCCGTGACTGTCAGATAGACATCACAGAGTTTGTTGTCGAGAACACTTAAGATACATCCTTTCAGGACAAAATTGGCTTCCTCTAATTTCGTCTGTTTTTCACAGACAAAGGACCTTGAGGCCTGCCCTCAGTTACCCAGAAGATCTTAAGTAACTGGAGCCAGAGCGTGGCCTTAACTTGCCACCTCTTGAAGTGCACGCCAGAGAATTTCTCCGGCCTCAGTGTATCGACTAAAGTCATCATGTTCAACTCAGGAAATTACCTAATAAGGTTTTTGGATTGTTAGAAAATAGGAGGCAATTTACTGAATAATTATGGAAAAACAAGCGAAAATAGCAGCGATCAATATCGGCAGACAGACGGGACGAGAAATATCGCGTACTGATTTGAAGCCGGGGGAACAACTGTAGATCTAACTGTGAACAGTCGTTGTAGACGTTGGTGACGAAGTTGGGCCGTAGCGCCCGATCTCTTCGGTAGACGACCCGTAGTGAAGAACGTGAGCAGTCGCGCGTAGCGCTTCCCAAAAATCTTATTCACCCTCTCCCGGTGCAAGATCGCAAGGGCGAGCGGTTTCGGAGACCTGCTCTTCCGATCGCCGGTGCACGCCGGCGCTCGGAATGGAGTAGACTAGAAGGCGGCGCAAGGAACGTGAACGTGGGAAACGATCTGTTCGTAGGATGATTTGTCATACTGCACACACCCGCATTTATAGAGTCCCACGAAGGAAGTTCGTATGCGATCCGGAGGATCCGGATCCGAACTGATTCCGCAGTCGTTGATGCGTCCATCTCCAATGATTTGGACTCTGTCTCGGAAGCCCCAAAAATTCGGAAGCCCAAAAGCCCAAAGCCCAATTTAATTTTCTGCAGAAATATAAAATATGGGCTCGGCTCGAGGCTTGAATTCACATGAACACGTGTGCGCGCGTGTGCGGGGCGGGGCGGGGCGAGGCGAGGCGAGCGAGGAGGTGGAGGAGGAGCTCGGTGGGTCATCCCTCTTCTTCTCTTCTCTCTCACTCAAGGAGTGGAAGAGCAACCTCCCTTATATGTAGGGGTTGCTCCACTTCCACTTCTTATGTGGGACTAAACATTTAGCACCACACTCTATTGCACTAATGGGTTTTTGAGATTTATTGGGAATTATTTTTGAATATTAATTGGGTCTAACCCATTTATTCCAACAGACATGTTTGGATGGGAGGGCATGAATCCAACTCATTAGGATTTAGTTCAGATTTTAACAAAAATCCAAAGTTCCTATAGCAATCCTACTGATCCAAAAATCATCCTTAATATACTGATCTTTTTTCTCAGTCAAGTTTCTGGTTTGTTTGATGTGTAAATGCCTATTTTTCTCCAAAGTTCTTCACATGATAAATAGATATGTTTCATGGATCTCGCAGAGTTCTTCTCATAAAATCATGAACTTGTAGGTGTGGCAATGTTGCTGCAATCCTAGAGCTGGATGAGAACCTCAATAAGCAGTTCCGTGTATTTGAAGCTGCCCCACATGTTTGTTTTCTCAACCTTTGTAAATTGTTTTTTTTTTTTTTGAACAACGAAGACAGCAGGGGAAGGCCCCTCCTGTGAGAATATTATTAAACCAGATTACAAATACAGCTGGCATGACCCTCAAGGCTTCTCCAGAGGTTGGAAAAGAACCACATGAGGGGTTTACAACGTGGACACCAGGTTAATAATAAACGTTTTACAAGGATCTTTAAATCTATGGCTTTGAGAAACTAACAAATCACAAAAACCCTGCCTCCAACTTGAGAAGGAGGGTGTGACATGTCTGAAGATTTTCCCGTTCCGACATAGCCAGATTTGCCATGCTGCAGTAGCAAAAATTTCCATAAAACCAGGGTGGCCCCACTGACTTCTTGCTTTATCCAGGGTAGAGAAAAAAGGTCGATTATGGTCCCAGCTAATACCCAGGGCTTGCCAGCAGGAAACACTGAACGGGCATTGAAAGAATAAATGATAAGTAAATTCCTCCTGCCCAAGGTTGCATAGAACACAATTGTAGTCGCCGTTTTCAATTTGAAAGTGCTTTCTCTTGAGTAAATTCCTGGTGTTGAGTCGATCCAAACAGAGCAACCATGAGAAGATTTTGAGTTTTTTAATGATACCAGCTTTCCAAATCCAACGAAATTGTCTTGGAGGTGTAATTTGTCTGTAAAAGGACTTGTATATGGTGGAAGATTTGAAGCTGACTGTTTGGGTTGACTGAGACCAACGGTCCTTGAGCAAGGAACTATTTCTCTGCTTAGTAATTTTAGAACGAAGGGATACAAGTTCCATCTCGGCTTCTGCAGATAAGGGTAAGTGGAAAAGCTGGGAAAGCTGTGTTTCAACACAAAACTGAGCAACTGTTATTTCCTGATTTTTGGAGAAGGAGAAAAGTCTGTTAAGAGTGTCTGCCATAATATTAGTATTATCCCATTTGTCATGCCAAAGGAGGGTGGAGTCTCCTGGTCCTAAGGAAACATTGGTATTATTCATAAATATCTTCCAATTGGACAAGACATCTCTCCACCAAAAGGATCCCTTGCATGAGATATGAGGTAGTTTATTATGGCGTGCAGCCTCTGTCCAAACCAATTGCACCCAGGGTATGTCATCTTTGTTATACGCTTTAAACAAGAATTTTTGAAGCAGAGCTGAGTTTAGTCTCGTAATGTTGATAATACCTAGGCCTCCTTTTTCTTTGGGGGTAGTGACTCTGTCCCAGGCCACCAGAGGCTGACCCCTTCCTGCTACATCCGAACCCCTCCATAAAAAAGTTCTTCTGATTTGGTCCAATCTTGTTACTGTTGTTGGTCTCAGTTTGATCGAACACATAGTGTATATGGGTGTGGAAGAGAGAATCGAATTGGCCAAAGAACATCTTCCAGCCAGAGATAACCAAGTGGCACATGCTGACATCTTCCTTTCCATGTTTATGAGTAACCTGTCAAAGTCCTTGATTTTGGGTCTTACCGGGGTCATGGGCAACCCCAAGTAAGTGAAGGGGAATGAACCCACTTGACAACCCAATGTCCCTGCCAGAATCGAAGCCACTTCTTCCGATATATTAATAGGAACTAAAAAAGACTTAGCGTAATTAACTTTTAGCCCAGTTGCCTCCCCAAAAGAGTATAGCATGGATTTGATGAAAAATATTTCCCTCTGAGATGCCTGAAGAATAAGCAGTGTATCATCGGCGTACTGGACACACGGGAAGTCGGAGGACCCCGTGCCATGGAGAGGTAAGGAGAGGAGTCCAACCATCGATGCCCAATTACACATATATTGCAGAACTTCGGCTGCTAGCACAAACAATAAGGGAGACAGAGGATCTCCCTGACGTACACCCCTTTTACAGTGAAAGGGTTTACCTGGAGTGCCATTAAGCAGGACCGATGAAGTTGCCGTGGTGAGGATATCCTTACACCAACGAATCCATTTATCAGGAAACCGTAACCTTTTCATCGTGAGTAGAATCGAGTCATGTTCCATTGTATCAAATGCCTTTTCAAAATCCAACTTCAGGACAACCAGACCCTGTTTTGAGGTCTTACAGCGATGAATATACTCATAGGACCAAGCTAAACAGTCTTGAATCGATCTTGTTTTAATAAATCCATACTGATTCCTATGTATAAGTGGAATGATACACTGTTGAAGTCTTTTGGACAAAAGCTTGGTGATTATTTTAACAATCGTGTTGAGTAAGGATATAGGTCTGTAATCTTTTAACCTTGTCGGTGAATGGATTTTGGGGATCAAAGTGATCAAAGAGCTGTTTGCTGGACCTATACTGATTTTTTCCTGAAAGAAGTCTTCACATACCTGGATGACATCCGTCCTAATGATTTGCCAACATCGCTTATAGAAAATATTGCTGAATCCGTCTGGGCCCGGAGCTTTGTCATTCGGCAATTGCTTGATTGTTTCTTCAATTTCCGAGACCGTGAAGGGTTCTACAAGGTGATCAAGATTGGGCAGATTCCCTGGCAGTTCATCTAGTGTGGGCCAAACATTGACCGAGTTAGCTCTCCCTAGGCGATCTTTGAAGGAAGTCCATATGTAGGCCTCTTTTTCCACATGTTGCGTAAGATCCCTGCCATCCTCAGTTGATATCATAGTTATGTAGTTCTGCCTGTATCTTTCTGTAGCCGCTGAGTGAAAAAATTTTGTAGGTTCATCTCCAAATTTTGTCCACCGAATAGTATATCTTTGCCTCCAGAAATCATTTTGCTCTGTGAGAATGTTTGATATGTGTGTTTTAATTAGTGTCCTTAACAGGCTTTCTTGCCAGAATAATGGCCTCCCTTCCTCTAATTTGTCTAGAATCAATAACACCGAGTTAGACTGAGAAAGCATGGAGAGCCATCTGTTTTTACCTTTGCTCCACTTTTTGAGCCGATGTCGTAGGTTTTTGAGTTTGGCATTCAGTTTTTTGACACTATCCTTCCCCCTGAGGGCTCTGGTGTCTTGCTGCCAGACCGATCTAGTGACATCCATGAAATCACTATGTCGTAGCCAGTGAGACTCAAATCTGAATATACCGGCCTTAGGTATTTTTGTTGCTATTTGCACTACACATGGCACATGATCAGAAGTTATTTGAGCCAGGGGAGTAAGAAACGTATTTGGAAAGACCTCGAACCAATGTAAAGACGTAAAGCACCAATCTAATTGTTCCAAGAGTGGTACTTCCTGCATATTGCTCCATGTAAATTTTCGCCCCTTTAGAGGAATCTCAACTAGACTCTTAGAATTGATCCAGCTGTTGAAAAACATCATATCCCCAATGTTGGCACCTTGCCTGTTTCTGTCCTCATGAGATCTGTAAAAATTGAAATCGCCCACTAATAGCCAAAGTTCCTCATCCATTATTGATAACCCATTCAACCATGACATAAAGTCCAGCCTAGCCTGTCCCGCACACGGTCCATATACTGAGGTTAATTTCCATCGTATGTTGTCTAAACGTGAGCTGAACTGAATAGTAATCGCAAATGATGATGAATGCAAAGTTACACCTTCCAACAAATTGCCATTCCATCCTACCAAAATACCACCCGAGGCACCACAGGAAGGAACCCAAGCAAACTTCTCATATCTTTTAGGTGCAATCTTTCGGATGAATGAAGAGTCAACATGTTCTTTTTTAGTTTCTTGCAGGCAGTATATCTGGCATGCACTCTCCTCAATTTTTGCCCTAACCGCACTTTGTTTCAAAGGATCATTAATGCCTCTAATGTTCCAATTCAGTATGTTCAATTGTCTGTTTTGTACTGACATTTATAAGGATGCGCAAAAAGGATTAAAATAAGTTGCCCTCTGCACAACAGAGGCAAACAGAAATAATATTGCCAAAAGATATAAATAGAGAGCCAGATATCAACTTCACTGTTCACAGTCATGAGTCCAGGATAGCCATTGTTAAGAAACACTACATCCCAACACGGGCAGAGAGCAAGCCAAAGAAACAAAGTTGCGCTAAACAAGATAACAGTTCTGAAAGAACTACCAAAATTGTCCCTAGAACACGAGCAGGGACCAACCCACCATGGGTCATACCACCTAACCTGTCCTGGAATGATCTTCATGGTTCAGGGATCTGAGATAACAGTGTCTCATGTGCCTCCACAGGAGGGACACCACAAGTTATTGCCACATCAACCAACTCCTCAGCAGGGATCTCTGGATAAGGGGAGCTCCTGGTTTGCAGATCTTCGATGGAAGGAAACTTGACTGGGCCATCAAACCTTTGTTCCTCTGATGCCACCTCTAGTTCCATTGGTTCAGTGAACCTGACCGCCTTCTTCTTCTTGCGTTCATTGAGCTGCTTGCAACCATCTGAAGTCTGCTTCTGACCAGCGCACTTGGCCTCAATACGAGAGCTGCGACGTGGTTTTTTCAATGAGTCCTGCTGTGTCCTCTTGAACTTCCTAGTATAGACAACCCCATAACGCTGATCTTGCTTAATCTTAGGCTTCTTCAGAGGGGATTTTTGTTTCACCACCGCCTCTGCTTCCATGAACCCTTCCTGGGGGGTACCGGAATCCTCCATCTCTTCCAATGTTAGCTTGTACTGAGTCGGTTTTGCCATCATACTAGAGCTAGCCTCACCACCAGTTACCATGACTGAGAGAGAAGAGCCATTCCTGTTATACAGTGGTGGGGAGGAAATCCACCAGGCTCCTGATAGCTGAGGGAATGCAGTCGCCAGTAATTGCCGAAAGCCTTCAGAGTCAAAACTGGCAATCCAGTCTGGTTGCTTTGTTACATCTACAGGCTCAAAGAAGCTGAGAGGACTGTGCTGGATGGAGTAGGTTCTTTCTTTCCTAGCGTCCGACAATGTTGTAGAGGAACTTGCAGGGGGGCCATTTGACCCCATCTCTTCTTCCGGCAGGATCTGTTGCTCAGGTTGATTATGCGGGTGCTGTGGCCATGGTGCCCATCCCATGTGGACATTTCCGTTTCCCACCTGACCTTGCTCATGTACAGCATCCTCCCAAGCCGGGTGAGCTTCCTGGTTCTCCTGGGCCCAGTGGTGCCACTGATCGACAGGTTCTTGGGCCACTTGACCAGGCATGGGGTGCGGATTGCCATTGTCGGGAATCTCCTCCTCTAGATTGGCCACCTCATCTGGATGATGGAAATCCAGGACCACCACCGGGCAGGACCACGAGACAGCCCTACCGTCTTTCGAGCCGTGCCTAAACACCAAGCTCCTCGGCACCGAATTCGCCCCATGATGTAGACATTTGATCAGGACACCTTTGTAAATTGTTATACCTCTATTTAGCATTACTTCCTTTGTCATTTAATTTTTCCATGTTTGATTTCAGGAATCAAGAGGCGTCCCTGCCAATAGGCCAGCTCCAGATTACTTTCTGTGAGGCTGCAAATTTGGCGTGCGAGCTTTCTGCCTGTCTCTGCTTTCATCTACTAGCAGATGGGTCATTCAGATGTGCTATGTTCTTAAAAAGAGCACGGGAATTACAAGAGCCTTTCCCAGGTGACGCTCAGGATGTCTGTCCTGTCAGGTCTATGAATTGCAAGAAAGTTGATGTTGGCATCCATCTTTCAGAGTAACTCCCATTTGAGCTTGAGAAACATGCCTCAGTGAAGGGTTTGATTGGTGTGAATCCGTACATGATAAAATTTTGTTAGCAGCTTCATCCCCAAGAAACCCATTCCTAGAATCCAGAGTGATTTTTCTGTTGTTGCGTTACAACTGTAGGAAGTTTTGTAGCTGAATTTTTTGCAAACTGTTAGGGGTTTTGCATGTGTTTAAGGTACTGATTGCTGATAATACTAACTTGCGTGAAATATCCGCATTGTAATGGTGGTAATGTAACTTACTCTGGCAACTATAATTTTTTGTGCCTTTTTTGTTTCCTCCTGACTTATGTGAAGTTTGTCACTTTTCCTATATTTTCAGTTGACATTGTTCGTGAGATGTCATTCACATAAATTACTATTATAACTACGAAATTGGAGGATTTTGTTTTGAAGAAATACAGCAGATACCCCAAAAGTTCATTTCAACCGATCTGGTCTGGCCTTGTGGCAGTGCACGTATTTTTTTTTTCTTTAGGAAATGATGCACGTATGTTAGTTGTTAAGAATAGACAAAATAGTCAAATTTATCCCTCATCTTTAACCATAAACTCAGTTTCATCCTTTAACTTTGAAAAGGATGGATTTAGTCTGAAGTTTAGTTTTTAGATCAAATTTGTTGCTAGTTGAAGTGGTAGTTCACATCGACATGCCCAATCAGCAATGATTATTCTCTAGTTGTAATAAACTCATATTTCTATTATAATATAATATTTTACAGTTTAAAAAATGTCCATTGAGATAAAAGTACAATAACCACCGAATCACTCTCTGAAATATTTTTAGCCACATCTATGTGTCATATTGTTGTCAAATTTAATAAAAGAAATAAAAATATTATTGGACAAGACAACATCTATTCATCCACTAACATTTTTATTCACTAATGTTTTTTGTTTTTATTGAATTTGACACCAACGGCGTCATCTATCTATAGATGGCCACCTGGGCCGTGCTTTTCGGGCCAGCCCGAGGCCCGGCCATTTTGGCCCGGCACGAAAGCAGCACGACCCGTAAGGTCACGGGCTCGGGCCGGCCTGACTGCACTGGTGGGCCGTGCCTGGGCTCAAACCTAGCCCCGATGGGCCAGCCCGGCACGACACGAAATGGGGCGGCCCAACAAGGCCCGACCGGAGGCCCGACCGGCACTACTAGGCCGGCAGGGCACGGGCCCAACCCAATTCTCTATTTAACTTAGGCCTCAGCGGTCGGCCGCCCCCATTCCCCACTCGTCGACTCGAACCCTAACCCTCAGCTCTCCAGACTCCTCGCCTCCTCGGTGACTTCGTGCCGCCTCCTGCCTCCGCTCCTCGTTGGCGTCGCCGCTTAGGACTTAGGAGTTAACTCCTGTTTTATCTTCATATGCCGGTGCTATGTTATTGCATCAACGTTGTGCATGCCATATTATAAATTTGATTGTCAAATCTGGTTTGAAAAGAATTAAAAACTACCTTGAGGATTTCAGAACTGCTATATCCTTTTTGAACTCATCTAACCAGTGCATTACATCTTACAAGTCTTTTTGCTTGTCTATGGGAGTTCGCCCCCGTAAGTTTGGTTTAGACATGGATGTTAGATGGAATGCAACATACTTGATGTTGAAACATCTTGTGACCTACAGAGATAGCTTTTCTGTTTTCATTGCAACTCATTATCACACTTCTAGTTCTGGTTCTGGTGGATGCCTTCTAGTTGTACTGTTTCTGAATTAAACTCATATTTAGACAGTGATTCAGTTGCTTAGTTTGATGATACATTTAATATACTTAATTGGTGGCAAGACCACAAAAGAACATATCATGTTCTATCTATTTTAGCTAAGGATATAATTACTATTCCTGTTTCAACAATATCTCCAGAGTCTGCGTTTAGTTTGTGTGGCAGGGTTATTGAAGAAAGACGACGAAAGCTTACTCCAGAGCATGTGGAAATGTTATCCCTACTGAAAGATTGGGAAGAAGGTGATGCGAGGCAACAACACAACATCATTGATAAAGACTTGGAAGAAAAGATGAAGAACATGTTTCTTGACTGAAAGTGCATCTAGGACTCCCTTGTGGGTTTTGGATGATTTATGACAAGCAATTGTGATCCTAATCCTTTTGTTGAGATGAATGCAGGAAAATGATGAAAAATGAGCAAAGTACCAAAAAGAGGGAAATTGAGAGGAAAATGAATTTGAGCTCAAGGAGAAGAAATTAGTAGTTTAGTATGCATGGAGTGTGTTAAGGAAACACACCCAAAAGCTCAATCTCATTTAATCACACACACACAATGCACAAAGCTATACAGGACCGGACTAGTCCGATATCAGCCGGACTAGTCCGATATCCCATTCTGCACCAGATCGGACAAGTCCGATCATCACCGGACTAGTCCGATATCTTTCTGTTCCACTTCGGACTAGTCCTCCCCAGTGCGGACTAGTCCTCAAAACAATGCACAAGTCTCACAAAATCGGACAAGTCCGTTGTGACCCGGACTAGTCCGATATACTTTCTGATCCACTTCGGACAAGTCCGGTGTTTACACGGACTAGTCCGATATACACCCTGATCTAAATCGGACAAGTCCTCTAAGTGCGGACTTGTCATCCTAAACACTTAGGGTTTCATGTGTCCGGACAAGTCCGATGACAATCGGACTAGTCCGAAGCTTTCCAGTAGCGAAATCGGACAAGTCCGTTTTGAACCGGACTAGTCCGAGATTCCTGGACACTTAGGGTTTGCTTCACACAGCACACCGGACTAGTCCGGTCACCACCACGGACTAGTCCGATCTTTCTGAACCCTAACGGTAACTTCTAGAAACCCCATATAAATAGAGGTGCATGGCCCACTTTCACCTCTCTCGAACCCTAGCGCCGTCACACCTCCCAAGAGACTCAAAAACCATCTCTCTCCACGAAATTAAGTGCAAAATCAATCAATCCATTTAAGATCACTTGTAGATCATTGGAGAGGCACTTGGCACACGATTGAGCTCTTGGTTTGAAACTCTAACACACTCTTGCATCTCAATTTGTATATTTCGAAGTGTGTTATTGGTGGTCTTGAAACTTGTAATCAAGGGAGCTCTCAACTTGTGAGATCGCCCCTTCAACTTGGTGATTTACCCCTGTGTGTTTAGTGGAAGAGGATTGGCCTTCGTGGAGATCCGACGAGGGAAGGGTTGGTGAAGACCCTGTCCTTTTGTGGGCTCCTCAACGTGGACGTAGGTTGCCTTCGTGGTAACCGAACCACGGGATAAATTTTGTGTCTTGTTCGTTTGTGTTCATCATTCTAGTTGATCAACATTATCTAGGGTTTGATTCATCTTGTTGAATTTAAGTTAAATAGTTGAACAAGAATCATACTTGCAATAGAACTTGACATACAATCATTGAACTGTTATTGAAGTTTATATTTCCGCTGCAAACGTCAACGAAACAATCAAATTGACCTAACTTGATCAACCTAGTCCGTGAAATCCGGACTAGTCCGCACTTTACCGGACTAGTCCGATATATCTGGTTTTGACCTTGTTGTTGAAGTGCTACAGGAACCGAGAAAATTCAAGAAGGCCTATTCACCCCCCCTCTAGGCCTACATTCAATTGGTATCAGAGCATGTTCTTCAGGAAAGAGTGCAACCACTCGAAGAGATCATGTCGGACATGAAGGAAGTCCAGAAAATCAACAACCAGGAAGGAATGAACAATGACAAGCACCAAAAGCTTGAAAAGTATCTCGAAGCCATTCAAGACTTCGATGATGATGATGAGGAGACATTGGAGCTGAAAGCACTGCTCCGAAAGAAAGCACTTTCCAAAGGGAAAGCTAAAGTTGAAGAAAAGAAGAAGGGGAGTAGTCACACCGACTACTCCCGATATCCTTTTAATTATGACCGTTTAAATTCTAACAGCAGTCATTATCTATCTATTCCTCTCGGAAAAGCCCCACACTTCGATGGGAGTGATTACTCCATGTGGAGGCAAAATATGAAGATGCACTTGATTTCCCTTAACCCAAGTTTATGGCATATTGTGCGCACAGGAATAAACATCCCTGATGACGATGAAGAACTCACACCAAGTCAAGAGCAAGCCATCCACAGGAATGCCCAAGCCGCAGCCGTTATCACCTCATCTCTAAGTAGAGATGAATTCACAAAGGTGGACGGATTGGAGATTGCCAAAGAAATCTGGGACACACTACAGACAGCACATGAAGGTGACAGGCATGTGCGGGAGGCAAAGATTGAGATGATTGAAGGCGAACTAGGAAGGTTCGCGATTGAGGAAGATGAGTCTCCCCAGGACATGTACAACAGACTGAAGACTCTTGTGAACAAGGTTCGATCATATGGTAGCAAAAAGTGGAATGACCACGAGGTTGTAAAGATCATCCTTAGAGCCTTTATGCCTCGCAACGTCACACTTTGCTCTATGATCCGAGAAAGTCCCGGGTACAAGAAAATGACTCCGGATGAACTGCTTGGCAAAATCATCAACTTTGAGATGATGGAGAAGCAAGCCAAGCACGTCAAAGAAATAGCCGACCTCACATCGGCCAAGAAGAAGGGAGTTGCCTTAAAGTCCTCACTCAAGCCTCTATCCAAAGAAGCAAAAGAAGCACATCTTGAGGAGGACAGCGATGATGAAAGCAGCGAGCTGGACGAAGAAGATATGATTTTGTTCATGAAGAAGTTCAAAAGAATTATGAAGAAAAGACAAGGAACAAAATCGAGTGAAGGAAAATACAAGGAGAAGACAAAGCCGAAGATGAGGCGGGCATGCTATAATTGTGGTGAGTACAATCACTTTATAGTTGATTGCCCATATGAGGACAACAAGAAGAAGAGTAAAGAGTCCAAGCCTCAACCGAAGAAATTTTTCAAGAAGAAGAAACAAGCTGAACAAGCACACATCGGAAAGGAGTGGGACTCAAACGATGAGTCCTCATCGTCCGATGAAGAAGAAATGGCTAGCATAGCCATTGAAAGCATGTCCAAGAAACCCACACTCTTCCCCACACTCGTTGCAAAGAAAGCAAGTGGAACTTGCCTCATGGCTAAGGAAGGTAAACGCAAGGTAAACATCAAAACTCCTTCCTTGCATTCTTACTCGAGTGATGATGATCTAGATAGTGACAATGAAGATATGCTAATTGGTTTAGATAGAAAAACTGCTGCTAAAATGAAATTCTTACTTAACCAACTTGTTGAGAAGGAAGAGCTAATTGATCGTCAAGAAGACATGATTATCTCCCAAAAGGAGAAGCATGTCGAACTTGACAATCTACTAGCTCTTGAAAAGGAGAGAAACCACTCACTAGAGCTTAAGCTAGCTTCAAGCAAGAAAACTTGCTTGGAGTTAACCAACTCAAACGTTGCAATCAAGGATCAACTTGATGACTTAATCAAGGTCAACAAGATCCTTGAAGTGCAGGTTGAGTCACTCAAGCTTAGTGAACCTTCCTCCTCTTCAACCCTACCTTCTCAACCCACTTCAACTAATATCGCTCATATTTGCAAATGTGATAAAATTAACACCAGGTTGAAGGAAAATTCTACCTCCACAAAGGACAAAAATCCTACCCAATGTGTAATATTTGACAAGGAGAGGATCAACTATGCACGTAGTGCATATTTGGTCCAAAGACCTCCAAATGTCAAGTACGGCATTGGTTACTCTCATGATGGAAAGCAAAGAGCTGGAAATCATAAAAATAACAAGGGAAGGATTACCTTTGTGAAGGGAGGACCCTCACAACCTGGTAACTCGAAAACTAAAAATCTGAACTCCCATGAAAACCGGACTAGTCCGGTTGTGGTCCGGACAAGTCCGGTCATCCGGATAAGTCCGGTCACACAGACTAGTCCGACCCATAATCAACAGCAACTCTTGTTTAAAACCTTTGATGCTTCTTATGTATTAATGAAAAATAATGTTGGTAAAGTGTATGCTTATTATGCTGGACCACGCCATGGGAACACAAAATCCCATGTGTGGGTGCCCAAATGTATTGTTACTAACCTCCAAGGACCCAAGCAAGCTTGGGTACCTAAAACCAAGGCGTAATTTGTTTTTGCAGGCCTACTCCTCCGGTGGATCCAAATGGGTGCTAGACAGTGGATGCACCAACCACATGACCGGAGAAAGGAGGATGTTTGTGGAGTATTAAGTGAACCAGGACCCAAACGAAGGCATCTACTTTGGGGATAACAGTCAAGGAAGGGTCCTCGGTACCGGTAAAATAGCAATATCCTCTGAACATACTCTTTCGCATGTTTTACACGTTGAATCTTTAGATTATAACCTGCTGTCCATATCTCAGTTATGTGACAAAGGTTATAATTGCTTGTTTACTAACGAGGGTGTGACCGTCTCAAGGAGAAGTGATGGTTCCGTTGCATTCAAGGGTATGTTAAAGGGAAAGCTTTACCTTGTTGACTTCAACAAGGATAAAGCCGAACTCGACACATGCTTGATTGCAAAAACCAACATGGGTTGGCTGTGGCATAGACGGCTAGCACATGTTGGTATGAGGAACCTTCAAAAACTCCTCAAGGGCGATCACATCCGAGGTTTGAAAGATGTTGTGTTTGAGAAAGACAAGCCTTGTAGCGCGTGCCAAGAAGGAAAGCAAGTTGGAGCACAACATCCTGCGAAGAACATCATGACCACGACAAGACCGCTCGAACTACTTCATATGGACTTGTTTGGTCCAATTGCTTACATAAGCATCGGCGGTAACAAATACGGTTTAGTTATTATTGATGATTTTTCCCGGTTCACTTGGGTGTTCTTTTTGCATGACAAGTCAGAAACACAAGGAACACTTAAGAAATTCTTCAAGCGAGCGCAAAACGAGTTCTCACTATCAATCAAGAGTATTCGGAGCGACAATGGCACGGAGTTCAAGAACATACAAGTGGAGGAATACCTTGATGAGGAAGGAATCAAGCATGAATTCTCAGCACCATACTCTCCACAACAAAACGGAGTTGCCGAAAGGAAGAACCGAACGCTCATAGAGATGGCAAGAACAATGCTCGATGAATACAAGACTTCGGATCGATTTTGGGCAGAAGCAATCAACACTGCTTGCCATGCCACAAATCGACTCTACCTTCATCGACTACTAAAGAAGACTCCCTATGAGCTACTCACCGGAGCAAGTTGATCAATGTGAATTAGGAAAAGAGGAAGCTCCCTATCAAGCATTGAAGAGGATGGCTCTAGGCGAAGTACGACCACAAGAGTCATCGTCACAAATACAAGAGGAAAGTGAACCACAAGAGGAGATCAACAATTCAGGGGGAGCCTCGATACAAGACAAATCACAGGAATATGAACATGATCAACAAATCAACGAGGACAACAACTCAGGGGGAGAAGAAGATGATCACCAACATACGACCCCCCAAGTGCCACACCCAAGAGTACACCAATGCATTCAAAGGGATCATCCAATCGACAACATCATCAGCGACATCCAAAAGGGAGTAACCACTAGATCTCGTATAGCAAATTTTTGTGAACATTACTCGTTTGTCTCCTTTTTGGAACCCCGCAGGACTGAGGATGCATTGAAGGATCCGGACTGGGTGGTGGCAATGCAAGAAGAGTTGAACAATTTCAAGAGAAACGAGGTTTGGGAACTTGTGGAAAGACCCAATGCAAATATTGTGGGCACCAAGTGGGTCTTCCGCAACAAGCAAGACGAACACGGAGTGGTGACAAGAAACAAGGCACGACTTGTGGCCAAAGGTTACTCACAAGTCGAAGGTTTGGATTTCGATGAAACCTTCGCTCCAGTAGCTAGGCTTGAATCAATTAGAATATTACTTGCATATGCTACTCACCATGATTTCAAGCTGTATCAAATGGACGTGAAAAGCGCCTTCCTCAACGGACCGATCAAGGAAGAGGTGTACGTGGAGCAACCACCCGGATTTGAAGACGAAGAGTTCCCCGACCACGTGTATAAACTGCGTAAGGCTCTCTATGGCCTCAAACAAGCTCCTAGAGCTTGGTATGAGTGTCTTAGAGATTTTTTAATTGATAATGGCTTTCAAATTGGCAAAGTAGATTATACACTATTCACGAAAAATCTGGATAATGATCTTTTTATTTGCCAAATCTATGTTGATGATATAATTTTTGGATCAACTAACCAATCTTTCTGTGAAGAGTTTAGTAAAATTATGACAGACAGATTTGAAATGTCAATGATGGGAGAATTGAAGTACTTCTTGGGATTCCAAGTGCGGCAACAAAGGGAAGGAACATTCATAAGCCAAACCAAGTACACACAGGACATCCTCAAGAAGTTTGGCATGGACAAGGCAAAGCCCATAAAGACTCCCATGGCAACGAATGGTCACTTGGATCTCAGTGAAGATGGACCGAGCGTCGACCAAAAGGTATATCGCTCCATGATTGGATCTTTACTTTACTTATGTGCATCTAGGCCAGATATTATGTTGAGTGTATGTTTGTGTGCAAGATTTCAAGCCAACCTTAAGGAATGTCATTTGACAGCCGTAAAGAGAATCCTAAGATATTTAGTTCATACACCCAATCTTGGTCTTTGGTACCCAAAAGGCTCAAAATTCAATCTCATTGGGTATTCCGATGCAGATTATGCCGGGTGCAAAGTTGATAGAAAAAGCACTTCCGGCACTTGCCAATTCCTAGGAAGATCCTTAGTTTCTTGGTCATCCAAGAAACAGAATTCCATTGCGTTATCCACAGCCGAAGCGGAGTATGTTGCAGCCGGGAGTTGTTGTGCACAACTCCTTTGGATGCGACAAACTCTAAGGGATTACGGTTACAATATGAACCATATTCCTCTTCTTTGTGATAATGAGAGTGCCATTAAAATAGCCCACAATCCAGTTGAGCACTCTAGAACTAAACACATTGACATAAGACACCATTTCTTGAGAGACCATTCCATGAAAGGAGACATATCCATCTCTCATGTCAACACCCAAAAACAATTGGCCGACATATTCACCAAGCCACTTGATGAAAAACGCTTTTGCGAACTCCAAAATGAGCTAAACATTCTTGATTCTCGGAGTGTGGCTTGAAAAGTTGCATACCTGTATGATTGCTTCAAAATATTGATTGAATTGTGAAAATTAACCCTCCCCATTTTTCTCTCGAAAAACTATGTCAATTATTAGATCTTGATGAATTTTTGATCATAGTATGATTGTTGTTTGCTTCCTGGTCAAATTCATCAAGATTATTTGAATTGTTTTGCCTCTCTACTCTCAATTATTGGACCTTCAAATATATATGAATGGGCTATGCAATTCTCTCCTGGTGACCACGGACAAGTCCGTGGTTACCCGGACTAGTCCGCCATTGCAGACTAGTCCGCAGTGTGCCGGTTAGGCCGGACTAGTCCGACAGACCACGGACTAGTCCGACTTAGGTCTCTGGAGGACTTCGGACTAGTCCGGTCATGTCCGGACTTGTCCGATTTTTCGTGTCCATAATCCTAGCCGCCACTAAACCCTAATCCCTTCACCCCACACTCGCCCCCAAGCTTTCTCTCTCTTGCGCTCGAGCTCCCAAGGCGAATCCTTGATTCCTCCGTCGAAAAGCCTCAATCTTGGGCGGAGATCAAGCTTGAAGACTCGGGGATTGAAGTTAGCGGACAAGTCCGGCCTCCAACCCCCAAAATCTCAAGCTTCCTTTGATTTCTTGGTAAATACTCTTCAAAACCCTAAGAAATCACAAATTTCTCTATTGCTTATCGTTTGGCCTAGCATTCTTCACTAGTTACATGTCTAGTTGATGTACTATGTGTATGCTAGACTAGTTTTACCCTAGGGATTAATTTTTGTCCAGTCTGTTAGGTTTTTGCGGATTAACACCGGACTAGTCCGGTCCAGGTACGGACAAGTCCGGTCCCCCGGACTAGTCCGTGCCTGTGCACCGGACAAGTCCGTTGTTTCTGAACCAAAACCTAATTCTTTAATTCCCTAATGCATTCCATTGCCATCTTACCTCACCAATACCTTGTATAACTTGTCCTTTCTCTTGATCACTCATTCTCAGATCATGTCGAGCTCCGACAACGAAATCTCCGATTTCGAGGCCGAGTTGAACCACGAGGTGGCACCTCGGTCCTCGGCGGGTCTTGGCAAGAAACGCCAAGAGAGACCCTCCGAGCCTGCTCCCTCACCTCCCTAGGTTCGGAGGAAGGTGTGTGCCAAGAAGCCCGCCTCGAAGGCTGCTCCTCCTTCAAGTGGCCTTCGCCAAGCTAAAGGGAAGGGTAAGGGGGTTGCCACAGGGCCTGTTGGGCCCCTAAAGCTGCATACTCCCAGAGAAGGGGTCCGGGACCCCAATGAGGAAAGATTCAATGGCAAGGGCAGCGATGTGGCTATAAAGTTGAGAAGTGTTGATTGCTATGCAAGGCCCAAGCAAGCAGCTGATGGCAGGTTTTGGTCAAATTTCCATGCTGATTTCTACAAGCTGGTCTATTTGCCGATGAAGACCCCGGTAGTACGCAGTCAATGGATTGACTGGGCTCACCTTGAGAAGAGGAAATGTGCAGCTTTTGATGATGTGATAGCAGCTGCAGAGAGACATGGGCTGAAGGATCTGTTTGCCTTCAGATATAATTGGAATGATGAAGTGATTGCACAATTCTATGCAACGTGCCACTTCTCAAGTGAAGACGAAGAAAGTGTGACTTGGATGACTCATGGATCCAAGTATTCTATTACTCAGGAAGAGTTTGCCCGCCTGCTGCACCTTGACTCTGAAGGACATGACCAACTCATTATCCACAACATTGGGGTCATTGAGAGGGATGGAATGAAGTTCATGTATGAGCCCACCTCCAAGTATGTTCCTCCCTCCACAAAGAATATGAAGCCTTTCTTTATGGTCCTCAACAGAGTCCTCAGGAAGACGATTGCCCCCAAGGATGGGGATGAAGGGAGTGTGCAAGGCTACCTCCGGACCCTGATGAGGGTCATTAGCAAGAAAAGGCAATTCGATGTTGCAGACTATATTTGGAATGATATGGTCAATATCTCAAGTACCCCCAACCGATCCTGTGGCTATGCCCCTTACTTGATGTTCATGATTGAGAAAGTCACAGGAATCGAGTTTGTGAAGGATGTGGAGCACACTCCACTGAGGCCTCAGAAGCCTCAGTCAGTGAGTGTCCAGGCTGCTCCATCGCCGGCCTCAAGCCCCGAGGCACCGGCAAGGCAAGAAGAAGCTGCTAGGGCTACTCCCCCCTCCAGGGAAGCCCCTCAGAAAGGATCCGCCAGTGGGATCCTCAAGTACTTGGCTGCAATTTTCTCCTCATGCAAGAAAACTGAAGTGAAGCTTCACAAGCTAAATCAGAAGAGGAAGGAGAACATGAGATACATAAAAGCCAATGTGAAGCAGCTGAGTGAGAAGCTGGAGATCAACCCAATTGGATCTCCAGTACTTTCTGAAGATTCTGATCCGGACATCACCGAGCTCAGCCCCTTGACTCCCTCTGAGCTTGCCTATTTTGGCATTGGGGGCTCGAGCAGCTCCGCTCCTCCTCCTACATCTCAACCTCGTCAAGCGGAAAGCGAGGAAGACGATGAAGACGACGAGAGGACTCACAGCGAAGAGTGAAGCCCTAGGACCTTCCTCTCTCTCTTTTTGGTGTCTTGATGCCAAAGGGGGAGAGATTGAGGGGGAGTCTCTAGTCTTAGCTTTAGCTGCATAGGATGCGAGGAGAGAGCTCTCTTTTTTTTTTTAATTGTAATTGCATTTGCTTAACTCTATTTTCATATCATGTTTGGTCCTGTTATGAATTGCTCAAATAATTTGCAAGTGTGTGATGAAATCTGAATTTTTGTCCCTGAAATGCCATATTCACTTGATATTAGTTGATCAATGCAAATTCTGTCATTCTTAATGCATTCATGCTGTTAGTATGCATCCCACCATAAAGAATGCACATATGAATAATTATCTTGTTGCTTGATGAATTTTTGAGTCATATGTGCATACTTTATGAGAATCTCATTTTATACCTCATTTTGTGAAATCTCAATTGGTTGTCATCAATCACCAAAAAGAGGGAGATTGAAAGTGCATCTAGGACTCCCTTGTGGGTTTTGGATGATTTATGACAAGCAATTGGGATCCTAATCCTTTTGTTGAGATGAATGCAGGAAAATGATGAAAAATGAGCAAAGTACCAAAAAGAGGGAAATTGAGAAGGAAAATGAATTTGAGCTCAAGGAGAAGAAATTAGTAGTTTAGTATGCATGGAGTGTGTTAAGGAAACACACCCAAGAGCTCAATCTCATTTAATCACACACACACAATGCACAAAGCTATACAGGACCGGACTAGTCCGATATCAGCCGGACTAGTCCGATATCCCATTCTGCACCAGATCGGACAAGTCCGATCATCACCGGACTAGTCCGATATCTTTCTGTTCCACTTCGGACTAGTCCTCCCCAGTGCGGACTAGTCCTCAAAACAATGCACAAGTCTCACAAAATCGGACAAGTCCGTTGTGACCCGGACTAGTCCGATATACTTTCTGATCCACTTCGGACAAGTCCGGTGTTTACACGGACTAGTCCGATATACACCCTGATCTAAATCGGACAAGTCCTCCAAGTGCGGACTTGTCATCCTAAACACTTAGGGTTTCATGTGTCCGGACAAGTCCGATGACAATCGGACTAGTCCGAAGCTTTCCAGTAGCGAAATCGGACAAGTCCATTTTGAACCGGACTAGTCCGAGATTCCTGGACACTTAGGGTTTGCTTCACACAGCACACCGAACTAGTCCGGTCACCACCACGGACTAGTCCGATCTTTCTGAACCCTAACGGTAACTTCTAGAAACCCCATATAAATAGAGGTGCACGACCCACTTTCACCTCTCTCGAACCCTAGCGCCGTCACACCTCCCAAGAGACTCAAAAACCATCTCTCTCCACGAAATTAAGTGCAAAATCAATCAATCCATTGAAGATCACTTGTAGATCATTGGAGAGGCACTTGGCACACGATTGAGCTCTTGGTTTGAATCTCTAACACACTCTTGCATCTCAATTTGTATATTTCGAAGTGTGTTATTGGTGGTCTTGAAACTTGTAATCAAGGGAGCTCTCAACTTGTGAGATCGCCCCTTCAACTTGGTGATTTACCCCTGTGTGTTTAGTGGAAGAGGATTGGCCTTCGTGGCGATCCGACGAGGGAAGGGTTGGTGAAGACCCGGTCCTTTTGTGGGCTCCTCAACGTGGACGTAGGTTGCCTTCGTGGTAACCGAACCACGGGATAAATTTTGTGTCTTGTTCGTTTGTGTTCATCATTCTAGTTGATCAACATTATCTAAGGTTTGATTCATCTTGTTGAATTTAAGTTAATAGTTGAACAAGAATCATACTTGCAATAGAACTTGACATACAATCATTGAACTGTTATTGAAGTTTATATTTCCGCTGCAAACGTCAACGAAACAATCAAATTGACCTAACTTGATCAACCTAGTCCGTGAAATCCGGACTAGTCCGCACTTTACCGGACTAGTCCAATATATCTGATTTTGACCTTGTTGTTGAAGTGCTACAGGAACCGAGAAAATTCAAGAAGGCCTATTCACCCCCCCCTCTAGGCCTACATTCATTGACGATGTGCCTGTATCTCAGTAATTTGTTGAACTCGATCTGTATGTCTGTATGATTGAATCTGTAAACTTCGTATGTAGTTGTAGAACACCAAAAGGGTTGGGGTTGTACTCTTTTTTTTCCTTTAGGGTTTTATCCTCAAGGGAGGTTTTACTTAAAGGTTTTTAACGAGGCAACCCATATTAAACAGCTCTTTAAAGTCAGGTGTTCTGAAAATATGTAACTTGGATTGTATTGGTCTGTACACTGTGTGAAATCTGATAATTTTGTGTACAAATAGAGGTATTGCTTACTAATGATCGTCCGTGCTTTGGGCTAGCCCGACACGAAAGGCCCGCTCCGGGCCCGGCATGGCCCGACACGATGGAACCTTCCACGGGTCGTGCCTGAGCCTGGGGTTAGGCCCGACGTGCTGGCCCGACGCGGCCTGTTCTCTCTTCGGGCCGTGCTCGGGCCCAGGTTCTCCAGGCTCAAGCCCGTCGGGTTCGGGCCGGTCTGGCCCGGCACGGCCCATTGGCCATCTATACTTCTATCTCCTTGCGCGTGATTATGTCTATCTCCTTGCTCGTGATTATGTCTCTCTTTACTTAGAGTATGTTTGGTTCAGTTATAGATTCTTAAAAATTCGATTTTAGTTGTGGGTTGCGAAAAAGCTATTACGAGCTGAGATAAAAAAATAGAGAAAACGATTTGGATATATAACTAATGGTGAGTGGGTAATTTTTTCAATAACTGGATGAGAATATTAGAAATCTGGAGTTGGGCAGATTTTATTTTGTATTAGAAAAATCTACAAATTCCCAATAATCTGCTTGGCGATAAAACTTCTTGATTGAGATTTCAAATTCTGAACAGTGAATTTGGATTGTGAAGCTGAAACAAACATATCTTTAATTGCGAATAGCACACGTACTCGAAAAGCCTCTGCATCGTATGTCCTTTGCTCCGTGAATTTGCCTCTGCAATAAATAACGTCATTATTACAATTAGGAACTTGAGCATCTCATAAATCAATATAAAATTGACGAAAATGTTTGCAGTAGTAGGAAGTGGCTCAAAATGTTTGATTGCCGAGATTCTCAAGAAATAAACTGGCTCAACTTCTTAAATTTCTACGGACAGCAACCAAGAAGCTCATAAAGATTCTTTGTGAGACCAAATGTTCCAATGTATGATTTTTGTATTTGAAATATCTATTATTCCATATATATACTCGTGATCAAAGTAGCCAATTGAACAAGTTGTCAAATATTTTCTCCTGTTTTTAAATTGTTAACAACAATTATAATTTAACTTTTGAACTAGATTTATTATTAACATCAATTTAGCTCTACGGAACTGATTTTCAAAAGAGTTGTGCTAACGTTGTTTTTAGGTGAAGTTATTCCCCTTTGGATCGAAACTTGAGAAGGTCGGGCCGAAACCTCGAGTGGAAACGAGCGCTCGGTGGAGGACATAAGATTGGGCCCACCTGTCAATGTCATCCATCCTATTCTCCGAACCTCAACAGCTCGCCACCCCTCTCCTCTCAGCTCCCAGTTTGCCTCGCCGGGCCGTAGGACCACGTCGCCGTCGCTGCTCGGCTGCTGCTGCTTCCGCTGCACACGACTGGCAAAATGGATACTGTGGCTTCGCGACTTCGCCGCTCCTCGACGCGGTACGGTCCTATCGGCAGCAGGCCAGCAGCGCAGCCTCCTTCAGCGGGCCCGTCCGGAAGTGGCGCAAGGCGTGGGTGCCCCTCGCTGGCGCCAGGGGTGCTGGATCTGGCTCAGTGGGACCAGCCTCGCGGCACAACAAGGTGGTTCTGTTCAAGTGGACCCCGGCGAACGGCGGCTCAGGTGGAGGCGGGACCAGCGGCGGCATGGAACCGGCGGCCACCAGGCGGCGCTATGTCTCGGTGAGGCCTACCGTATCCAAATTTCGAGTTCGTTTATGTTGCAGTTGATTCGTAGTGCTCGGTTGGTTCGGTTTGGGGCAAATATTCGATAGCTTGGATGTTCTTGGTCGACTAGGGGATTCGATTTTGCGCCTGAACTTGAGATAAAACTATAATGACGATTTTTCGATATATTGGTTTCTTAATCCAACGAGTATGTTTTACAAGACTGGGGGTTCTTGCTATTTCTTTGGGCCGATTAGGATTTAGGTAACTCTATGTTGTGTCAAGGGTTTAGGGTTTAATGTTTAAATTTCTGGTGTGCTGCATTTGACCTGTGTGCTACATTTGACCTGTGTGGTACATCGAACTTCTCACAGGTGGTTTGTGACAATGGGCATGACGCAGTAGAAATTTAGTCCAATTGGTTAAAAACATTGCCCATCTGGTTAATGGGATGGGTAGTGGTGGGAATTGGGTCGGGTCGGGCCGGCAGATCCGTTTGTGCTCCAGGCCGTTTCGGTCCGTGGTTCGGAAGCAGGACGGGATTCTTTGTGCCGGGCAGAGTGGCATGGCGGTTTGAAAATGCAGCACAGGCACGGCTTGCGGCGCGCTAGGCCCGGTTCAGACTGTGTCTGGCCTGAGCACGGCCTAATACATGGCTGCTGGTCCCACTTGTCACACACAGTGAACTCATGCTCCAATATGTGGGTCCCACCAGTCAGCAATACATTAAGCAAATTTTTAGTGCTACATAGTCAAAAAAATGAAAAAAATCTAAAAAAAAATATTGGAGTATAATTTGGTTATATTGTATGCGTCCATAAAATTTGACTTACAAAATCACTATAAATTTAATGGAACAAAAAAACAAATGAAAGTTTTTTTTGTTTTTTTATATATCTCAAAATAAGATGATTTTGAATGTGAATTTTCTTGCTAGAGTTATATGGGGTCATAGAAATTTGTGATGATTTTTTTTGGAAATTTTCAAATTGAATTTAATGAATGGGTGTTTGAATTTTAGAAACTACTATATATGTTTATAAGCTTTTGAAAAGAATGAGGGACAATTTGAACTTAAACAAGTTTGAGTGCTTCAAAAAAATTGTACAAAATTCATGCGTATAGTTATATAGAAATGTACTTACACAACAAAATTCAGTTCAATATTCTTATTTTTTAGAGATTTACAAAAAAGTGAAAAACATGTACAAATGATTTTCTTGAAAATTTACAAAAAAACCAAATTGAAGTATGGAAGCATCAAAATAATGCTTCAACTTTGTAGATAATAATTTTTAAAAACATAGAGAAAAATTTCATCAATTTTGCACCATATTTGTGGATTATAACACAAGTTTGAATTTTCTTAATCGGATAAAAAAGCAGAACAAGTGAAGCAGCAGGCCCGCTTGTCATTGTGATAGGGGATGGCCCACCGAAGCTAGCTACTTGGGCCGTCGCGAATTCGGCCCATGCAGCAGCCAGCAGCCGACGTGCGCCCTATTGCTCCGCTTGCGAGGGTTAATCCCACCTCGCCAGTTTGCGAGGGGCACCCTCAACATATAAGGTGGGACGACAACACTGCCTCGATCTTCTTTGAACTGCTGTCCCGCCACTCATCCTGGGCCCACTATTGCTCGTGGGCCTGCACAGTTGCTCGCTGTTGCGCTCGAGCTTGTTGGGTTGCGTGCCTGTGCCCTGCGGCCTATTTGGCCGCCAATTTTTTTCCCATAACAAAGGCTTTTTTATTCAGAACAGAGGCTACTCAGTGCACAATGAATGAGTTCAAGTCTTGGAACAAATGCTGTGGGCTGCACACAAAATATTCTGAACTACAACTAATGTAATTTATCTCCTTCATTTTTTGCATTGCACTATGTCGTACCAGTTCAGATTGTGCTTTTTTTGCTTACAGTTGCATGGTTCATTTTCCCCTGCAGGGAATGCAATGCTCCAGGATGATGGTTGAACTACATCAAAGAGCACCTTAAAGGAAATATTGGATCAAAATGGCATATACATACACAAGTGTACAAAACACATACACAAGTTTACAAGTCCACATACACAATTCCACCTACACAAGTTCACATACACAAGTGCACCAAACATACCACATTCACAAATTACAAACACATGTGGAATGAATTTTTATTAAAGTATTAAGTTTTATTACACACTGCCTCATTAAAAATCTTACACTCATTGTGAGCTCTCCTGTAAGGAAAAGAGTACAATTTGTTTTAATTTTTTACATCATTCGAACTCATCAAGCTCAAAGTGCTCCAACGCCTTTAGAATTTAAGGATCCTCTAGGTGGTGTTGACCTCTAGCTTCCGCCCCCTCTCAATCCTTAAGGCATGTGAGACACTCAACCATCTTGGGTGTAAGAGAGGATTTACAATATTGAATCAAAATGACATAAGTTGAATGAGAATCACCTCCTTTTTTCTATAATTCTTTCAACTGTGCTAAATATAACTTCAGAAGAGATTAGCAACTAGAAAAAGTATAACACCACCTGCTAATTGAGAGAACATCGGAAACTAACGTTCATTGTCTTTCCACCATCCTAGGAGGTTCACTTCAACATTATCCTGAAAATCCAACATAAATAGAAGTCTAGATATATATATATATTTTCAGATTTAGATGTACAAAAAGTAAAATATATACCTGCAGTATTGTATCATGAGCCACATGATCTATTTTGAGATAGTGGTACAACTTCGCAGTTGGATTCTAATTGATCTAGAGGACTGTGAGGATGCAGAAGTTTTCTTGGCCTACAATGTTTTTACTTGTGAGACGTCATAATTCGTCTCTTGTAACTTTGTGGTGGATCGGCTCTAGGGTGAGGTTGACCATATTTCTGCTGGTACAAAGCAAATACTTGAAATATCTCGGACTCAACATGTGAGTAAACGGTTGAGTAATCAAAATCAAATCTATCACCAATAAAATTTAAAACGGCCTCTAATTGCTCTAGCTTCTTACGTGGATAAAAAATAGGAGCAAAACAATAGAAATGTAGGATATCATTAAAATATTTAAGGTATTCTGCTCTCATTTTAACAACGATTGGACCTAGAACTTCACCATATTCATTCTCTTTAAATAATTCAACAAATATCATAAGCCACTCAAGTAAAAGGGGAGAGGTAGGATAATAAATATCAGACAACAGTGTTGTTGCATTATAGAGCGATTTCAAGAGGCGTCGAAGCTTTGATGCAATTATCCAATCACTCTCATGAAGCACTATACCTGCATCTTGAGCATTCATGACAGTAGTGAAAATGATATCATACCATTTTAATTGCTTGAATATGGTGTAAGTTGAGTTTTATCGCGCTTTCATATCTAGGGAAAACTTCTTTGGCTTCAAGTGTTTCACACGACAATATTCTCCGAAATTTCTTTACACCTGTGGATAATTCATAAGATATCGAATGACACTAGGTATATTATCAGTAGATCCACTTGCCTTCGCCAAGCCAACTTGCACAATAAATTAATGATATGACACACATATCTTTGATGAAGCATATCTCCACTAATGTAGCTCTGTATGTGTGGCTCAAGTATATCCATAGCTCTGGTGTTAGCCGATGCATTATCAAGAGTAATAGACACAATTCTATAGTCAATGCCAAATTTTCTAATGACCTCGAGCACATGTGATGCAATTACCTCACCGGTGTGGTTCTCATCAATGACCAACAATGCTAAAATTCTTTTATTTAGATTATTCTCATAGTCTATGTAATGAGCAACAACACATAGGTAGTTTGTCCTCTGGTGTGAACATAACCATAATGCAATAGAAAATGACATGCTCCGAAAAGTTTGTTCCAAGATCTCCATTTTATCATTATATCTTTTAGTTAAATCACTTTGATCCTTGAAACATTACTATACTGTGGGCAAAAAGTATTTTGAAACATTCTCTAAAAATTAACACTTTCACCTATATAAATAGGTTGATCATCTATTGCAGTATATCTAGCAATTTCAAAACGAGCTACATCGGGATTACAAACTCAAGTACTCACGAAGCCATTAGGGTTGAAGTTAAATTGAGTTTGTGTTGCACCACCTTCCGGCAAGCTTATGCTCTTTCATTTTTCCCTAGACCATAGTTCCCTTATCATGGCTAGGGTATGTCAGAAGGTTGTTAGGCTATAAACTGCTTTTCTTTCTTTTCTA
The DNA here is from genome assembly GCA_036927565.1 of Tuctoria greenei. NCBI lineage: Eukaryota > Viridiplantae > Streptophyta > Magnoliopsida > Poales > Poaceae > Tuctoria > Tuctoria greenei. The sequence goes on along the minus strand of JAYESD010000009.1, from coordinate 79,033,642 downwards.
GCTAAACTAGCAATAGAAGAGGGGCGAAATGCAAGTCTTTACAGTGCTCGGGATTCAAACTTCTTGACTCATCCGGCATAATGGCGATTGAAGTGACCCGTGTCACTAGTGGATGCTACAGAAATAACCTTTTATAATATTTGCATGTAGCAGCAGTCACCATCAGCTTACCATTGATCATTTCCTTGTTCTCAATGAAGTGGCTCCAACATTTTGCTCTAGATTTGCGACTCGAAAATGAGGATATTTGAACATCTTCATTGTTAGGTGGAGCCCGTGGAGGTGCATCGCTCCAGGGCGCATCGACGATCTTCATCATTCAAACTGAACTCATCACTTTCACCTTGGTACTCCTCGTAGGCATCCACACCTTCCAAATGGATATTATCCATCCCGTAGTCTCCCATGCTTGGGAATAGACGATGTGGATTGAGCTGCTCTGCCTCACTCGACATGTTAGAGTCGTGACGTACACGACCATGATGCAACGATGAAGCGCCAATCTTTTTCCTAGTACCACTACCCCTATAGCCTCCCATGCTTTGGGATAGACCGTGTGGATCGGGTTGCTCGACCTTCAACGACATGTTAGAGTCGTGACGGACACGACCACGGCGCAACGATGAAGCACCAATCTTTTTCCTAATACCACTAAACCTATTTGGCAACATGTTTTATGGGCGTCGGCGCGCGGACAACGGCGTGGGTGTGGCATGGCGCAGCTTGGCACGTGCGCGCAGCGGCATGGCGCAGGGTAGCAGCTTGGCATGGGCACGTGCGCGCGGCGATGTGGCGAGGTGGCGACATGGCAAGGCGTCGGCTGGAGGCGCGGAACGAGGCGACAGTGTGAGGGCCTCTAACCCAAGATCCCTAACCCTAATGCGCACACCGAGGCACTAGGCCTCTCAGCATCCTTATGTTGCGTCCTGGGCCATTTTCGTGCCGGCAGGCCTAATTAGGCCATTTTCAAACTTTGGACCAGTGTCATGCCGTGTCGGCCCGAGCACAGCCCATGTCATCGTGTCGTGCCGCCCACCGTGCCCATTATCTAGGCACAACACGACCTGAGAGTCCGTGTCGGGCCAGAACAGCCCAAATCTCCTGCGTGTCGGGTTGGGCTAGGTTTCGTGCCGCTACCCCATGCTTTGGGCTGCCCGACTTTGGCCCGACCCAATTCCCACCACTAGAGATGGGGATGTTTGAGAGGGTTGCAATGATGTACTAAGGTTTTGGGGCCATGGTTACTGATACTAGGCACATTGTAATGTAGCTTTGTAGTATTGGCTCATGCATCGTACAACGCTATTCTGTTTATTATATTTTTTTGATGATGGAAAGTTCTAACCTTCCCCTTCAAGGAGGTTATGGTCAATTTTATTACAAGCGAGTACAAATGCAGACACCCACAACCTATTGTCTAAAATAAGGTGATGATAACTGGATGACTAAGCACACGACAGTGGACCGGACTTCGTAGGCCAATATCGCGGCACGTTCACCCTTTCACATTTTTTGTATGTGCACCCCAGATCTAGCGTCAATGAATTTTTCTGTAGAGTACATGCATTTAGTATTGTGAAATTCAGTCTGAAATTCGCTCTCACCAGAAATGGAACTCAGAACTTGAGTAGTGTCACTCAGAGTACTTAACCACTAAGTTAAGCCTCCTTTCGCAACAACATTGTTATATAGCGATCTAATTATTCTTCTATTAGATCTGGACTCTGGAGAATAACTAATTGCTCTTGGGTTGCCATGTATCTTTCTTGTGCAGATTACACTGTGATTGTAGATTGTAGTATTCAAGTGTTAATCTTTATGTGTTTAGACCGCACAACATTGGACAGTGGATGCACACGTTTTCTTGCACATTTATTGCTGTTATTTTGCTTTGCACTTTGATCAGATGCCAGGATTGAAAGTGCATGTAGGCATCCCTTGTGGGTTTTGGTTGATTTATGACAAACAAATGAGATCCTAACCAAATTGTTGAGATGAGCGCAAGTTTTAATGAAAACATGGAGAAAGCGCAAAAAGAAAGGATAGTGAGAAATCAAGTTGGAAAGAGCTCAAGAGATGAATAGAATAATCTTTGTGTATGGAGTGTGATGGATAAATACACCCCAAGAGCTCAAGCACAAGAAAACTCATTCACTACACAAATTTACACAGGATCGGACTAGTCCGATAACACCACAGACTAGTCTGATATCTCTCTGTTCAAAATCGGACAAGTCCTCCCAGTGCGGACTTGTCTACATAGTCTAGATTTACACAGATCGGACTAGTCCGATATTACCACGGACTAGTCCGATATCTCTCTGACTAAGATCAGACTAGTCCTCCCCAGTGCGGAATAGTCCTCAACACTTCACAACTTTGCATGAAATCGGACAAGTCCGATATCACCATGGACTAGTCCGATATCCTTCTGACCCAAATCGGACAAGTCCGATATATTCCCGGATTAGTCCGAAAAAACTTCTGACTAAAATCGGACAAGTCCTCCAAGTGCGGACTTGTCCCCAATTCACTAAGGGTTTCACCACCACCGGACTAGTCCGATATGTGCCGGACTATTCTGAACATTTCCAGAGTCAAAAACGGACTAGTCCGCCCCTGGCCGGACAAGCCGATAATTCGGGACACTTAGGGTTTACCACACGCCGCACACTGGACTAGTCTGGAGTCCACCACACACTAGTCTGGACTTTGAAAACCCTAACGGTAACCCTTGGAAACCCCAGTATAAATAGAGGTGCATGACCCAACTATGGCGACTCTCGACTCCCTGCGCTGTCACACCCTCGAAGAGCCTAGAAAACATGTCTCTCCACACAATCCAACGCAAGAAAGATCAAATCCTTGAGGATTAACATTAGATCAAAGGAGAGACATGATTCTTCAAGTCTTGAGATCTTGGGTTTGATTCTATCGCACACTCTTGTTGTTTCATTGCAGATCTTACGAGTGTGTCTTGGTGGTGTTTTGATTTGTAATCTTGGGGAGCCCTCAACTTTTGAGAAGGCCCCTTGAACACGGTTATTCTTACCCCTTTGTGATTAGTGGAAGAGAATCGACCTCCGTGGCGATTCGACGAGGGTAGGGTTGGTGAAGACCCGGTCCTTTTGTGGGCTCCTCAACATGGACATAGGTTGCCTTCATGGTAACTAAACAAAGGGATAAAAATCTTGTGTCTTCACTTTGTGTTTATTGTTCATTGCATCTAGGGTTTAATTGATCTTAGTCAAATTACATCAAAACTTGAATCTAAGGTTACTTTATGCTATCCTTAGTTTAATTGAAGAAACATACTCTAGTTACATCTTAATTTCCGCTGCGTAGAGTAACTGGATCAAGATCATCGATCAAACTTGATCAATCTAGTCCGCAAGCACCGGACTAGTCCGCACAATACCGAACTAGTCCGAATTATCTGTATTTGATCAAGTTGTTGAGTGTTGCAGGTTCTGACTAAAATTCAAAAAAGCCTATTCACCCCCTCTAGGCCACATTCAATTGGTATCAGAGAAGGACTCTTCAACAAGAGATTAATCGCTCGAAGAGAAAATGTCAGACATGAAGAATGTGCACAAGAGCCTCAACCAAGAGAAGGTTGAAGATGGGAAGGCTCAGAAATTGGAGAAGCTCCTCGACGCCATTCAGGACTTCGAGGATGATGATGAGGAGACGCTTGAACTCAAGGCGCCCCTAAGGAAGAAAGCCCTTTCCAAAGGGAAAATGAAGATTGAGGACGAGAAGAAGAAGAAGGGGAGTAGTCACACCGACTACTCTCGATATCCTTTCAACTACAATCGTCTAAATTCTAACAATAGCCATTATTTGTCTATTCCTCTAGGAAAAGCCCCACACTTTGATGGCAATGATTACTCAATGTGGAGGAAAAACATGAAAATGCATTTAATCTCACATAACCCCAGATTGTGGCATATATTGTGCACAGGTATAGATATCCCAAACGACGATGAAGAGCTCACACCAAGACAAGAGCAAGCAATTCATTGGAATGCTCAAGCTGCAGCGGTCATCACATCATCACTAAGTCAGGACGAGTTCACCAAGGTGGATGCACTCGAGATTGCAAATGAAATATGGGACACATTGCAAACTGCACATGAAGGCGAGAGGCGAAGATCAAAATGATCGAAGGTGAATTGGGAAGATTCGCCATAGAAGAAGATGAGTCGCCGCAAGACATGTACAACCGGTTGAAGACTCTCATCAATAAGGTTCGAGCATATGGAAGTAAAAAGTGGAACGATCAAGAGGTGGTGAAGCTCATTCTTAGAGCTTTCATGCCTCGCAATGTTACAGTATGCTCGATGATTAGAGAAAGTCCTGGGTACAAGAAAATGACTCCGGATGAATTGCTTGGAAAGATCAACTTCAAAATGATGGAGAATCAAGCAAAACATGTAAAGGAGATTGCTGGCCTCACCTCGGCAAGGAAGAAAGGGGTCGCCTTAAAATCCACTTGCAAGCCCTTGTCAAAAGAAGCTCAAGAGGCTCAAGATGAAGATGACAGCGATGATGAGAGCAGCGACATAGATGAGGAAGACATGATCCTCTTCATGAAGAAATTCAAGAGGATGATGAAGATAAGATAAGGGGGTAAATCAAGTGAAGGAAAACACAAAGAAAAGTCAAGACCGAAGTTGAGGCGAGCTTGCTATAGTTGATTGCCCATACAAAGAAAACAAGAAGAAGATCAAAGAAACAAAGCCTCAACCCAAGAAGTTCTTCAAGAAGAAAAGGCAAGTGGGACAGGCGCAGCTAGGAAAGGAGTGGGACTCAGACGATGAGTCCTCATCCGAAGAGGAAGAGGAGATGGTTAGCATAGCCATCAAAAATACGATGAAGAAATCAACTCTCTTCCCATCTATTGGCGCCAGGAAGGACAATGACACATGTCTAATGGCGAAGGAAGGTAAAAGAAAGGTAACAATCAAATCTTCCTCCTCATATTTCTTTGCCAGCAATAGTGATGATTCTAGTGAATATGATAGCTATGATGAAGACATGCTTATTGGCTTAGATAAGAAAACAACTGCTAAAATGAAATTTCTGATGGATAAACTTGTTGACAAGGAGGAGCTTGTTGATCGACAAGAAGATACGATCATCCTACAAAAGGAGGAGTAACTTAAGATGAAAAAGCTCCTTGAGCTTGAAAAGGAGCGAAACAAGTCACCTGAACTTGAGTTAGCTTCAAACAAGGAAGCTTGCTTGAAGTTAAGCGACTCAAATGCTACCATCAAGGATGAACTTGTTAGCTTAACCAAAGTTAACAAGATCCTTGAGGTACAAGTTGAGTCACTCAAGAAAGTGAACCTTCATCCTCTTCAAGCTCACTTTCTCAACCCTTAAATTCTAAAACTACTACTACTTGTGCATGTGCCAAAATTGACGCTAGCTTGAAAGACAAGTCAACCTCGACCAAGGACAATCATCCTTACCGTAGTGGCATATTTGACAAGGAGAAGGTCAAGTATGCACGCAGTGCATATTTGGCCACAAGACCTCCTAATCAAATATGACATTGGGTACTCCTATGGTGAAAAGCAAAATGCTAGAAACCATAAGGATAACAAGGAGCGCATTGTCTTTATCAAGGGAAGCTCCTCTCAAGCTAGAAAGCCTAACGTTGTTGATAACTCTGAAATGGTGAACACATATGAGCAACAATTATTATTTAGAACTTTTGATGCATCTTATGTTCTTGTGAAAAATACTTTTGGTAAAGTTTATGCTAAATATGTTGGGCCACGCCATTGGAACACCAAGTCCCATGTGTGGATGCCCAAATCACTTGTAACTAACCTCAAAGGACCCAAGCAAGCTTGGGTACCTAAAACCAAGACATAATTTGTTTTTACAGGCCTACTCCTCCGGTGGAGCAAAATGGGTGCTAGACAATGGATGCACCAACCACATGACCGGAGAAAGAAGGATGTTCGTTGAGTATGAAGTAAATGAAGATCCAAGCGAGGGTATCTATTTCGGTGACAATAGTCAAGGAAGGGTGCTCGGTACCTGTACAATTGCAATATCGACCCAACACACTCTTTCTCAAGTTTTACATGTCGATTCCTTAGATTATAACCTTTTGTCCATATCTCAATTATGTGACAAGGGTTATAATTGCTTGTTCACTAATGAGGGTGTAACCGTTTCTAGAAGGAGTGATGACTCGGTTGCATTCAAGGGTGTGTTGAAGGGAAAGCTTTATCTTGTTGACTGCAACAAAGATAGAGCCGAACTTGACACATGCTTGATTGCAAAGACCAACATGGGTTGGCTGTGGCATAGACGGCTAGCACATGTTGGTATGAGGAATCTTCAAAAACTCCTTAAGGGCGATCACATCCGAGGTTTGAAGGATGTTGTTTTTGAGAAAGATAGGCCTTGTGGCGCGTGCCAAGCCGATAATCAAGTAGGAGCACCTCATCCCGCGAAGAACGTCATGACAACGACAAGACCGCTCGAGCTACTTCACATGGACCTATTTGCTCCAATTGCTTACATAAGCATCGGCGGTAACAAATATGGCTTAGTAATTTTTGATGTTTTTTCGCGCTTCAAGTGGGTTTTCTTTTTGCATGATAAGACAGAAACACAAGGAACCCTCAAGAAGTTCTTCAAACGTGCCCAAAATGAGTTCTCATTGAAGATCAAGAACATACGAAGTGACAACGGCACTGAGTTCAAGAACACCCAAGTGGAGGAGTACCTAGACGAAGAAGGCATAAAACATGAATTTTCAACACCGTACTCCCCTCAACAAAATGGAGTAGCCGAGAGAAGAACCGAACCCTAATAGAGATGGCAAGGACAATGCTTGATGAGTACAAGACTTCAGATCGGTTTTGGGCGGAAGCGGTCAACACCGCTTGTCACGCCATAAACCGACTCTATCTTCATTACCTACTCAAGAAGACATCATATGAACTACTCACAGGTAACAAGCCTAATATTTCCTATTTTCGAGTTTTCGGTTCTAAATGTTATATCTTGAACAAGAAGCCTAGGACTTCAAAGTTTGCTTCGAAGTCCGATGAAGGTTTCTTGCTTGGCTATGATTCAAACTCTTACGCATATCGTGTCTTCAACAAGGTCTTCAGACTTGTTGAAGTAGCACGTGAGGTAGTGTTCGATGAAAATAACAACTCTCAAGAAGAGCAAGTTGATTAATGTGTGCTAGATAGAGAAGAATATCCATGTCAAGCATTGAGAATTATGGCGTTGGGCAATGTTCGACCACGAGCGCCATCTCCAAATGAAAATGAAGAAGATGAACCACAAGCGGAAGTAATGGATCAAGGGGGAGCTTCTACACAAGATCAACCTCAAGAAGATGAAGATGATCAATACACCAATGAAGGAAACCGTCCTGGGGGAGAAGAAGATGATCACAAAGATACAAGACCACAAGTTCCACACCCGAGAGTACACCAATGCGTCCAAAGAGATCACCACGTCGACGACATAATCGGGGACATCCAAAATGGAGTAACTACTAGATCTCGAATTGCTAATTTTTGTGAAAATTACTCTTTTGTATCCTTTTTGGAACCGTGTAGGATTGAGGATGCATTGAAAGATTCGGATTGGGTGATGGCAATGCAAGAAGAACTCAACAACTTCAAACGAAATGAGGTGTGGGAACTAGTCGAAAGACCCAAGTTCAACGTCGTCAGCACCAAATGGGTCTTCCGCAACAAGAAAGCTGAACACGGGGTGGTGACAAGGAACAAGGCATGACTTGTGGCCAAAGGGTATTCACAAGTTGAAGGTTTGGATTTCGACGAAACCTTTGCTCCTGTATCTAGGCTTGAATCTATTAGAATATTACTTGCATATGCTACTCACCATGATTTCAAGCTCTATCAAATGGATGTGAAAAGGGCCTTCCTCAACAGACCAATCAAGGAGGAGGTGTACGTGAAGAAACCCCTGGATTTGAGGATCAAGAGTTCTCGACCTTGTGTTCAAACTCGTAAGGCTCTCTATGGCCTCAAACAAGCTCCTAGAGCTTGGTATGAGTGCCTTAGAGATTTCTTGATTGAAAATGGTTTTAAGATTGGCAAAGCTGATTATACCCTGTTTACTAAGCACTTCGACAATGATTTGTTCATTTGTCAAATTTATGTTGATGATATTATCTTTGGTTCAAATAACAAATCCTTTTGTAAAGAATTTAGTAAGATTATGACAGATAGGTTCGAGATGTCCATGATGGGAGAGCTGAAATACTTCTTGGGGTTCCAAGTGAGGCAACAAAAGGAAGGGACATTTACAAGCCAAACCAAGTATACTCAAGACATTCTCAAGAAGTTTGGAATGGACAAGGCGAAGCCAATAAAGACTCCCATGGAAACAAATGAACACTTGGATCTAAATGAAGACGGACCAAACATGGATCAAAAGGTATATCGCTCTATGATTGGATCCGTACTCTACTTATGTGCATCTAGGCCTGATATTATGTTGAGTGTGTGATTGTGTGGAAGATTTGGAGCCAATCCTAAGGAGTGTCATTTCACAGCTGTCAAGAGAATCTTGCGATATTTAGTTCATACACCCAACCTAGGCCTTTGGTATCCTAAAGGTTCCAAATTCAATATCATTGAATACTCTGGTACATGCCAATTCCTAGGTAGATCCCTAGTTTCTTGGTCCTCAAAGAAACAAAACTCCATTGCCTTATCCATGGCCGAAGCAGAGTATGTTGCAGCCGGGAGTTGTTGTGCACAACTCCTTTGGATGTGACAAACTCTAAGGGATTACGGTTACAATATGAGCCGTATTCCACTCGTTTGTGATAATGAGAGTGCCATTAAAATTGCCCATAATCCCGTTGACCACTCTAGGACCAAACACATAGACATCCGACATCACTTTTTGATAGACCACTCAATGAAAGGATACATAGCCATTTCCCATGTTAACACCAAAAAACAACTAGCCGATATCTTTACCAAGCCACTTGATGAAAAATGTTTTTGTGATCTCCAAAATGAACTATATATCCTTGATGCTCGGAACATGGCTTGAGAACTTGCATACCTGTATGGATTATTCAAGATCCATTGATTGTGTTATGAAAATCATCTCTCTATTTTCTCCAAAAAACTATTTCAATTACTTGATCTTGGTGAATTAGGGTCATTGCTTGATTGTTGTATGTTTACTGATCATATTCATCAAGATTATTTGGTTGTTTTGCCCCCTATTTTCTCTATTAGTACCTTTGAATATATACGAATGGTCTATCTAGTTCTGTTCTGGTGACCACGAACTAGTCCGTGGTCACCACGACTAGTACGCACACTGCAGACTAGTCCGCAGAGTGTGCGGTAGTCTGAACTAGTTCGGTGGACCACAAACTAGTCCGATTTTTCGACTCCATAACCCTAGGCGCCGCCAAAACCTAATCTACCTCACCCTCACAACTCACCTCACATTCTCTCTCTTCACTCGGGAGCCCCCAAGGCGATTTGGCGATTTCTCTATCAAATCCCTTCAAGTTTGGGTGGAAATCGATCTCCATTGCGAGGGGATTGAAGTCCACAGACTTGTCCGCACGCCCAACTGCTCCATCTTCAAGAATAGAAGAATCTCGTTAAATTTCTCCCAAACCCTAGAAACTTCAATTTCTTTTGCTTTGGATCAAATAGCTTAGTTTCTTCCAGCTAACATGCCTCCTTGCTGTATTACATCTATCTTAAGCTATTTTTGCATTGAGCAACACCATTTGTCCAATAGTTAGGGTTTGAGGTGATGAACACCAGATTAGTCCAGTCCCTATACGGACAAGTCCGGCCCCCAGACTAGTCCGTTCCAGAACACCGGACAAGTCCGATTTTCAACTGAACTCAACCCTAATTTTCAACTACTCAATGCACTTCCTTGCCATCAATTCTCATCCATACATTGTATAATCTCTTCTCAGGACAATGTCGAGCTCCAATGATGAAATTTCCTTTTATGAGGCCGAGATGGACCAATACTCCTTGCTTCGATCCTCGACGGGCTAAGGGAAGAAGCGCCAAGAGCGTCCCTCGAGCCGACACCTTCTCAACCTGAGGTGCGGCCCAAGGTTCTAGACAAGAAGCCTGCATCCAAAGTCAAGGATGCAGCTGGCTCTAGCTTGGCAGCTCCTCGCCATGCTAAAGGCAAGGTAAAGGGAATTGCCTCGGGCTCGATAGGCCCTCTAAAGATGAATGCACCAAGACAGGGGAGCAGGGACCCCTCTGAAGAAAGGTTCAATGGCAAGGGAAGCGATACGACTTCCAAGCTCAGAATGGTGGATTGCTACAGCAGATCAAAGAAGGCAGCTGACGCCGGATTCTGGAGCAAGTTCCACGCGGATTACTACAATTCCGTGTACATGCAGATGAAGACTCCAGTGGTCAAGAGTCAATGGATTGACTGGAGTCACTTTGAGAGGAAGAGCTGCCCATCCTTCGATGAAGTGATACAAGCTATAGAAAGGCATGAGCTCAAAGACTTGTTTGCTTTCAGGTGCAACTGGAACGATGAAATCATTGCTCAATTCTATGCCACCTGCTACTTTGCTAGCGATGAGGAGGAGAGGGTGACTTGGATGACACATGGATACAAGTACACTCCTATGATGACTTTGCAAGACTGCTTCACCTAGAAGACACTGGCAACAATGAGCTAACTGTAAGACCTATGTGTGCTGAATATATTGGCTTGTAGTGAATACACTTGGCTTTGATGATAAAAGTTTTAAATATCACCAAAACACTTTTTTACCAAGGTCCGACTCTAGCTCCGAGCTATAGCAAGGTTCGACCATAGGTCTGGCTTGTTTTGGGTAGCTCCAGCTACGTTAGATGCTAGGCCCGGCTTCTTGGCTAGATCTGACTAGCTTTGGTTAGCTCCGGTGAGCTTTATCTTTAGCTCCGGCATGTCTTCTTTAGCTCCGACATGTCTTTGTTAGCTCCGGCATGTCTTTGATAGCTCCGTCATATACTTGATAGCTCCGGCATGCTTTTGCTAAGCTCCGACGTACTTTGTCTAGCTCCGGTTTTGGGTTGACTAGTTTTGACTAGTTTTGGTAAGCTCCGGCGCTAGGTTCTACTAGCTTTTGTTAGCTCCGGGTTACTCTGGCAAGGTCCGGAACTTGACGTAAGTGCTTCTGCTTTTCATTTGCAATGTTTCGAACTTGCTTTACATTGTTGAAAAGATTGCTTAGTATTCATTTGCTAAGTTTTTGGTGCGTTTTGGATGATATGGATGATATCGTGTTACTATGGTTTTGCAACATGCTTATGTGAGGTTCTCACGTAAGGTGTTGTGTTCGGAACTAACTTGAGTCAAGTCGAGGACTTGGGCTCGTATGGATTGGTTGTTTATTCATGTGCAGGTGTTGCTTGAGTTCAAGTCATGGCTGGTGACGGGATCCATTGGACTAGTCTCAGGGAGGAGATGAGGTTCCAACAACCAAGTTCGGGAGGAACTGTGGTTGAGCTGATCAGGAGGTCACGCAGGATGATTGAATCAAGGGCAGTGCATATGAAGGTTACTGGACATCGAAGGAAGGTGTTCGCACGTATGCATGCGGTGCATGATGTGGCAACATGGTTCCGAAGATGGGATAAGGAAGGAAAGATCTGGTTGGAAGGATCGGATCGTACCGGTTGATGACTTTGGCTGCGGCGGAGTCGGTTATGGCTCAGTATGGAAACTATCGAGTTGGTTACATTAGGATTTTGTGTGGGTCACGAATTTGAGTTGTTTAGGAATGTGGGATACGTTCCTAAGGTGTTTGGAAGTCTTAAGATTGCTTCTATCTGTGTATAGAAGAATCTTGAGCAGTTATGGAAAGTTACGATTCATGATCTGAGTAGGATTGGAGTCCTAGTTGATATTGGGTTGGTCTAAGGGCTGGTTATATAAGCAAGGGAGCCCAGAGCTCGTGGTGGACGACTTTGGGGCTGTTCTTCTTGTGTTCTATTGAATAAAATTCGTAGTTTGAAGGAACTTTTGTTCGTTGTTCGTCCAACTTGTTCCAGACAAGTTTTACTCGTCGAGTTTCTGGACAGCACTACCTTTCGTCGGTAGTTTTATCATAACTCGAGTTTTACAGATCCAATTGATGTGATTATTTTTGGGTTGTCTTCACAACTTGATTATATATCATCTGTCAAAATTTTACGGTCATTGGATTTGTGGTTTTTGATCTACACGAGTTTCTTTGCAGCATTCCAGAACTGTTTTTTTCTCGAGTAGGTCAAATTGACATTTGTTTGATCTTTCGATCATAACTTGAGTTTTTCTCGACGGATTTGAGTAATTCTTTTTGTGTTGTCTTCGTGACTTGATTCTCTCTGATATCTATCACTTCTGTCACGGTGAAACATGTTTAGATTAGTTTCATACACGATTTCATTAACAGATCGTTTTTCTTCCGAAAGGGTTTGGGGTTTAACTGTTTCCACTGCATAAGATTTTTAAATCTACCATTCACCCCCCTCTGGTAGCTTTTCACGTGCTCTTTGATCCTACAATTGGTATCAGAGCCACGGTGCTCTAATATTTGTGATTTCCACGTGTTTTTGACTAATCATCATGGAGAAGTACTCCGCCAAACCTTGTGTATTTGCTGGTATTGATTTTTAGGTTTGGAAGGCACGCATGGAGGCTTTCATCTAGGCACAAGGCTTTGCAATATGGGAGAAGGTGTATAAGCCTTATGAAGTGCCACCCAATGATCAAGTCACGGCCACAAACCTACGGGACGTCAACAACAACAACAAAGCCCGAAACTTGATCATCCAAGGACTCACTCAGAGCGACTTTGATCGTGTCGCGCACCTCCGGTCAGCATACGATGTTTGGAGAGCTCTCTGTGATTATCATGAAGGCTCCAACACAATCAAGGAGGTCAAACAAGATATGTTCAAAAAGGAATATATGCGTTTTGAGATGCAACCAGGTGAGTCTATCGATGACCTCTTTGCCCGTTTCAATAAAATTCTCAGCAACTTACGTAGTGTCAATGTTAATTTTTCTGATGCTGAGAATGCTAGACAACTTCTTAGTGCATTAGACATGTCAGTTTGGGAGATGAAAGTAACATCCATTCGTGAATCAACTGTCATGAGTTCTCTTACATTAGATGTACTTTATTCTAAACTAAAAACTCATGAAATTGACATCCTAGCACGTAGGAACTCAAACAAGTCTATTGCATTTGTTTCACAACGTGATATGTCTAGCTCCGGCCAATCATCATCTTGCAATACTCTTGCTTTGTTGTCCTCGCTAACCCTGGAACAGATTGAAGAATTTCCAGAAGAGAAGTTGGCACTCATCTCTACTAGATTCTCAAAAGCATTGCAAAATGTGAGAACTAGAAGGACAGGAAGCTCCGGACCTCAACGCTGTTTTGAATGTGGTAAAATAGGACACTTTCGTACAGAATGCCCTAACCTTTCAGGTCCGACCACCCGGGAAGAAAAACAATGCAAGGTCCGGACCTCCTCTGGAAATTCCAACAAGAAAAAGAAGGGTACCATAGGACGCAAGATGATTAACAACTTCATCACCGCACTTCAAGAACTTAGTTCAAGTGATGTAGACTTTGAAAGTGATGAAGATGATGACGATCTGGCCAACTTATGCTTCATGGCGGGCAAAACAAGATCAATATCAAGTCAAGAGGATGCAGAACACAACAGTGAAGACGATGAGGTATGTTCTACCTGTAATGAAATGTGTGATGCTATCTCTCGTGCAACTATTATTGTCAGGAAAAAGGACAAAAAGCTTAGGTATAATGCTGCTAAAATTGAATCACTAGAATCTGAAATTAACCGTTTAAAAACTTTCAAGGGGGAGATTGAAAGTGCATCTAGGCATCTCTTGTGGGTTTTGGTTGATTTATGACAAACAAATGAGATCCTAACCAAATTGTTGAGATGAGTGCAGGTTTTAATGAAAACATGGAGAAAGCGCAAAAAGAAATGAGAGTGAGAAATCAAGTTGGAAAGAGCTCAAGAGATGAATATAATAATCTTTGTGTATGGAGTGTGATGGAGAAACACACCCCAAGAGCTCAAGCACAAGAAAACTCATTCACTACACAAATTTACACAGGACTAAACTAGTCCGATAACACCACAAACTAGTCCGATATCTCTCTGTTCAAAATCGAACAAGTCCTCCCAGTGTGGACTTGTCTGCACAGTCCAAGTTTACACAGACCAAACTAGTCTGATATCGCCACGGACTAGTCCGATATCTCTCTGACTAAGATCGGACTAGTCCTCCCCAGTGCGGACTAGTCCTCAACACTTCACAGCTTTGCACAAAATCGGACACGTCCGATATCACCACGAACTAGTCCGATATCCTTCTTACCCAAATCGGACAAGTCTGATATATTCCCGGATTAGTCCAAAAAACCTTCTGAATAAAATCGGACAAGTCCACTAAGTGTGGACCTGTCCCCAATTCACTAAGGGTTTCACCGCCACCGGACTAGTCCGATATGTGCCAGACTAATCCGAACATTTCCAGAGTAAAAAATGGACTAGTTCGCCCCTGGCCAAGCAAGTCTGATAATTCGGGGCACTTAGGGTTTCCCACACGCCACACACCGGACTAGTCCGGAGTCCACCACGGACTAGTCCAGACTTTGAAAACCCTAACTATAACCCTTGGAAACCCTAGTATAAATAGAGGTGCACGACCCAACTATGACGACTCTCGACTCCCTGCTGTAACACCCTCCAAGAGCATAGAAAACACGTCTCTCCACACAATCAAAAGCAAGAAAGATCAAATCCTTGAGGATTAACATTAGATGAAAGGAGAGACACGATTCTTCAAGTCTTGAGCTCTTGGGTTTGATTCTCTCGCACACTCTTGTTGTTTCATTGCAGATCTTATGAGTGTGTCTTTGTGGTGTTTTGATTTGTAATCTTGGGGAGCCCTCAACTTGTGAGAAGGCCCCTTGAACACGGTTATTCTTACCCTTTGTGATTAGTGGAAGAGAATCGGCCTCCATGGCGATTCAACGAGGGTAGGGTTGGTGAAGACCCGGTCCTTTCGTGGGCTCCTCAACATGGACGTAGGTTGCCTTCGTGGGAACCGAACCACGGGATAAAAATCTTGTGTCTTCACTTTGTGTTTATGTTCATTGCATCTAGGGTTTAATTGATCTTAGTCAAATTATGTCAAAACTTGAATCTAATGTTACTTTGTGCTATCCTTAGTTTAATTGAAGCAACATACTCTAGTTACATCTTAATTTCCGATGCGTAGAGTAATTGGATCGATATCATCGATCAAACTTGATCAATCTAGTCTGCAAGCACCGGACTAGTCCGCACAATACCGGACTAGTCCTAATTATCTGTATTTGATCAAGTTGTTGAGTGTTGCAGGTTCCGACTAAAATTCAAAAAGGCCTATTCACCCCCCTCTAGGCCACATTCAGGGATGTTCATGAACAGGTCAGGTTCAGATATGTGTGTCAGGGATTGTGGATGTGCATGCAGTTTGTGGTGTTATTATGCTTTCTACCTTAATCAGTTGTTAGCAATGTTAGAATAGGTCAACCCATTAGTTGTGTCCATCTTTTTTAGGGAATTTCTCACAATCATTTGTGTGTTGAGAAGGATTCTTGTTAGCTATAGGCTGCTTGAAATGCCATTTGTGAACAAAGCTAATGGTTGGGGTGTTGAAACTTTTCCATATGATAGAACTATAGAAATAGTGATTCTCCTATGTAACAATTATTGATTTGCCATAGCCAGGCTCCTGTGGGTTGCAATTTTTCTTAAAGGTCATATGAATTAATCATGGATCATGAGGAAAAATGTTTACCTTATTTTCATATGGTGTCATGTAACACAGGAAATAAACTATTAGGGCATATTTGAATGATTGATTTACCCAGCCTCTCTTATCCATGCAACCCCTTAAACAGGGCATCCAAGGAATAAGTAGATGCACATATTGTCTTTTTTTTCATGGAACTATACAACAACAACAAAAAACAAAGCCTTTGCCCCAAGCACATTGGTGTAGGAGTGGGCAAGAAACTCCAACAGCGAAACCAAAAAATCCCGAACCCGAATAACCCGAAAACAGAAACTTCAATGCATTTTTTCAGGTAAGCAATCCTAAAACCTGAATTAATTTCGGTTATTTCAGGTTATAGAGTCTGGTACCCAAAATATCCAATTAAAACTTTAGGTCTAGCCCACCCGGCAGTCCGACACACGTTCTGACTCTCGGTTTGGTCCATGTGTCCATTAAGTCATCAGTACTCTTCAACAACAGCGCAACCCTAGACCGCTCCTTTGGCCCTCTACTCGTGAATCATGATCGATTGCTCACTGCTCGGTTGCGCCCCACCCTTCCCCGCTAGCTGCAGGTGGCTGGCGCATCAGTTCGATGCCTCCGCCCCCCTCTCCCCCACCGAGGCTCCGGCGCCATGGTGCATTGACTCGCCGTGGGCTGTGTCACCATTCCCGACGAGCGCGACCGTCGAGCGCACCCCCTCGCCCCCATCCCAATTATCAACAGGGGTGCCACATCCCTCCCTCCACGTCCCAACGGCAAGCACCGAAGCCCCCCAACTTTCGGGTAGTACGGGTTACTGAACCCGAATTTTCGGGTACATGAAAATTTGCGTACAATTTCGGATAGCAATCCTAGAAATCCGAATTTTCAAACACTCGAATTACCTGATCCGAAGTTTCGTGTAATCCCGAACGCCCACCCCTAAGTTGGTTAGACTCTTCATGGAATTATGCTTCATTTTTTTTCTATCTTCTTGTATGGCACATGTTTGGTTTCGTAATTTCATTACTTCTCAAATGTGGGCAATGTATTTTGTTTTTTAAACATTACCATCACAGAACGACATGAAACTTATCTGTCTGCTATTACACAGGCTGCTGGAGAGGCACAAAACACTAGCAAAGGGAGCAGCAGCAGCGACGAGATAAACTTGAACCTTGAGTTGGAAGACCCTGATGGTGACACTGATGGTGATTTGAGCACTGAGGAGCAACACGACATAGATAACGATCGTCGTCCAGAAACCCGAGTGAACATGAAAGCCTTTTAGACCGTCTGCAGTGGCACACTGTAAAGCATACTGTATACACTATATTGCAGTGTAATTTAGAGTACGTATTGTACAAATATAATGAGAATAGTGTATATAGTATGCTTTAGAGTACGCTGGTGCGGATAGCATTAACCTCTAACCTAGACTTGTGCTGCCTATGTGAATTCGTGTAACATAGCCTAGCATTTAATTGTGGATTTGTGTAACATTGCCTAGCATGTAATTTGTATTAGCCCATGTTTAGGACCCGATTTGGGGGGGGGGGTCCCGGTTTTGCTTCTCCAGGAAGCTGAAAAAGCGAAAGCGGAAAGCTGCTTGTTCTCCTAGCTCCCTCCCCCACCCAGCTCGTTGTTGCCATACCGTCCGAAAGCAAGATTCTCTTTTTGAAAGAGCAAGTTTCCCAAGCTGTCCGGGCCTATAAAAATGTAAGATTGTCGTGGACTTGGAGAAACGGTGTAACATCGGAAGTCTGATGGATGTGGGCACGACAGCATGCCCAACCATTGAGACTGAAGACGAGTGACGGAAATTAGTGTAGAAACAAATCCGTTGTTGGCTAAGGCTGGATAATCAGGAGTCCGTTGCATGCGCGTCTGCCCGTTGCCAGATGCTACATGCGTGCCTGCATGCGCGCTTCCCTCCGCTGCGGCCACGCTTGTATCGCTTCGGCTGTTAGACCGGTCGCAGCGGTCGACTCTAAACGGCCAGCTATAACAAGTTTAGCGGTAGAAACTACTATTTACTCCTACACCGGCACCTCTATCGCACCCTCTAAACTAGCGGGCGCTACAGAGCATCGCCAAAACTAGAGGTAGACTGTAGCGGCCTCCAAAGCGACGTCGGTTGGTTCCCGCCCACGGAAGCTTCTGGACGGCGCGCCTGCTAGCTCCCTCCCTCCCTTCTCCGGCGTGCAGCCCTCGGGGAGGATGGACACGGTGGCGTGCGAGGAGCTGGGAGGTTGATGCCGAAGCAGCGAGGTCGTCTCATCCTGTACGCCCGCGTTGTCTCACCCGACGGCCAGCGGCATCGTCCATGGCCGCTGGGCGGTACCGCGGCCGTCAGCCCGGGGACGAAGCGGGAAGGTCGACGCGGGAGGTCGTCAACGCAGCGTCGTCCATGGCCGCTGAGCGATACTGTCCACACTCATGGTGATAGGAAAATTGGTCCCGATCTTCCGAAAGGTAATGGGTAAGTCGATTGATGGAGATCTCGACGTTGATGATCCGAGACTCTCGAGTAGAACACAACAGCCCCTGCATTCACTACACCATTGCTCCGTTGGTTATCAACCGTGCTTCACACCATCGACCTCGCCAAGAAGGCTAATCCCTGCATGTGCAACCGAGAACACAAGCAAGAACGTAGAAGACACGATCTGAAATCGCGAAGTTGGGGTCTCACAAACCGTAGAACGGTGATATTATTGATCTAAGCAAAACCCAATTGTTTATGGTGGCTACTATGGAGTATATATAGGTGGGAGGACGTCCAAGGGGGTGTTAGGGTCGTGACCTAACCCTAATACACGAAAATAATGGACTTAGACTTGATACAAGGCCCAATGGCCCAATATGGTGGCGCAGCACCCTGACAGATTCTGTACTCGATATTGTTTCGACAATTACCAATGACTCCGAAGGAATTTGATATGAGACCAGAGCCATTGGAAAGTTTATCCTCTCCCCTTTCCGTGCATATGTGGAACGTCCAAAACGGAGTTCGTATGCGTCCTGTGCGTCCGTTTTAGTGCGTACTGCTCTTGGACTCCGAGTTAGATACGATTTGGAGTATGGTTCGGTTTCCATCTTCTTTGAACGAATTCTCTGGTCTTCCACGTCCCTAATACTTCCTCCAAGTACTCCTTGAACCTCTCCATGGATCCTAATCACAATTAAATCATTAAGTAGCAATCTATGCTCAAAAACATATAAGGAAATATATAAGAACGAGTTCACCTCTGAAATTAATTGTTGTGTTTGAACTCTATTGGTTGCATCTTGTATGTTAAATGGAGTGTTGTTTGTATCCATAGAAGTGATGTCCTCATCATCCTCCCCTTCTTGAATTGGATTCGTCCTCGACTCAAGTTCATCTTCTCTCATGTGTTGGTCCAAATATGCAACGCCATCAAATCTTTTTGTGTGCATCAAAGGAGGAGGCCAAGGTGGTGGACGACATAATGCGCCATCTTGATCTTGTCCATCAAATAAGAGTGCGCATTCGCTTGAGCCAGGATCCCAAACAAATAAACATTGTGTCATGTTTGTAGGTGCAATAATAATATGCATGATCTCATCATTCTCCCCTTCTCTATGACAAGCTGTCCTCGGCTTGCTCGTATGTCCAGGAAAAAGGATTGCTTTGGGGATAGAATGAACACTGTCCATATTGCACAACCGCAGTGAACAATGCTTCTTTTTTATTTGTTGTCCTTGCTGCAATAAAAAAATTCTAGAAAAACTTGACAATACATTATTAGTGTTAGTGCATCCATTCATTTCACCATGTTGTTGCAGCACAAAAGGAGCTTGCACATTTGAACATATGTAAACTTTATGCACCATAAATTCACCACTATCTTCATAGTTGCCTATAGCATGAAAAATATTTCTACTTAATAAAGGCAATTCAGATTGTGAAAATATTCTCCTCTCTACAATATTTAGATCACAAAGAGTGTCAAATTCAATATGACCCAAAGTATTTAGAGAAGACAAAAATTTCAGCTCATCATTTTCAGCAGTAGCGGTGATCAAATTATGAATTTCAGCACAAGTAGGTGAATCCAAAACACAATCATCTTGTACATTAACTTGTTTTTGCATAGGTATAATAGAGTTATCAGCACACAACTCTTTCTTAGCGCAACGATCAGCAGGAAAATCAACATATGAGAATGGTGTATAAATAAACGATTCTAATAGTTGCTCCTCAAAAATAGCATGATTGGTGGAAAAATTCAGAACGTCCAAAAACTTCTCACCTTCTGTATTTGTAGAATGTTTTGTCTTACCATTTTCAGCAGTGATTTCGAGTGCATTATGAGTTGATCCATCTAAAATTTCATAAGTGTTGTCAAAAGCCTCGTTCTCTTTTGCATCATCTATATTATTTTCTATATTGTCCTGCAAAACGTTAGACACAAAAGGAGGTACAACAAGAAATTTCTCCTCAAATTGCTGAATTTCTTCTTTGCACATAAATACATTAGCAAAAGTTTCTCGCATAAGAATTTTTGTTTCTTTCCATGTTCGAGGTTTTTCTAATTCATTTAAATTGTTCCACCAAGTTAATGCACAATCTACTAATGCACTTGCAACATTTCTAATCTTTCTCCTCTCACACATATGACATTGTCCAAAAATTTTATCCACCTCTATTTCCCAAGTAATATATTCATCATAACCAAACCATCATAAGAAGGAAGAGATGGGCGAATGTAATTACTTCTTGTGGAAGGTATTGCAAAGGTGGTCTGAATGTCATGTGAATCCTTGGTTGATGTTTGATTTTTACTGAGCAACTCCATCATCGTCTTCATCATGTCCATCATCTCAGCATATAATGCATGATTCTTGCTTTTACCTGACATTGTTAGTAGCAAACAGAAGACAACACAAAAATTATGTTATCCCTATCAACTACAAAGGATAATGGCAAAGTGGAAGTGGAATCACACACTCTCAAGCATCTTACCACGCTCTTACAAGTGTTCTTACCAACACTGCAGGCGGCAAACGTTGGACGATATGAAGAAACCAATGAAGCGTGGGATGATTGCAAAGGTGTATCGATTCTGCTCAAGAGTAAGGTGTAGCTTGGATGGCACTTTCTATGTAGCAAGGATTAGCAACAATGAAATCAGATAGTAAAGTTGAATAAGTGTCCAAAGTATTTGTCAAAGTTGCTGGCCTAAATGTGTTCCTAGTAGTTCAAGCTAGCAAGACATGAGACAAAACTAGATGACACAAAGAATGCAAGCACTTCTATTTTATGTTGTTGTTTTTTTTCCTCTTTTTTTTGTGCAGCTTTTGTTTCTTGTTTTGCACTTGCCTTTTTATTTTTTCTTTTTTTTTTCAAAATGTGCTGCAAGGGAAGAACACAATGAAAATCAATCCAAGATATCTCGTGTGTCTGTCGCAGATTTTCTGCTCAATCTTCCAAGGACAAATAGGCACACTTATAGGCTCTAAATTGGAAAACTTAGAACAGCAAGATTTTATATATATCTCCCCTCTTTAATTTCAATATATGGAAGACCTATTTTGGAAAAGAACAATAGGAGATACTGCCCCCGAAATACAGACTGTTCAGAATTTTTAGGTCAATAACAGATTGGGATATAATGCAATTTCGACATCTATAAATATATTTTCTGAGAAAATGATGAATAAGAAAGTTATAGAGAACTTCTTAAGATTTCCAGAAAGTATAAGAACATGAAAATCTGAGTTCGTATGAGCTAGATATGATGAAAATACTGAACTGGACAGAGATGAATCTAATCTGGACGTGATGACGTGATTCAAAAGGATGAATCAACACAATGCAAAACTCAAACTAAGACTAAAAACACTTCTAAACCAGCAATATGACTCAACCATGGACACAAACTCAACAAAACCAAACTGAATAACAAAGTTGCAAAGGCTCAATGTGGTTTGGACAAAGTAATGAACAGATCTACTAAACTGCAAGTTTTTTTGTGGCTTTTTTGTAGACTCTAGGTATGAAAAACAAAACTAATGTAATGGATAGATGAATTACCTAACGGGCAACCGTGCTTCACATGATCGACCTCACCAAGAAGGCTAATCCCTGCATGTGCAACCGAGAACACAAGCAAGAACGTAGAAGACACGATCTGAATCGCGAAGTTGGGGTCTCACAAACCATAGAACAGCGATATTATTGATCTAAACAAAACCCAATTGTTTATGGCGGCTACTATGAAGTATATATAGGTGGGAGGACGTCCAAGGGGGTGTTAGGGTCGTGACCTAACCCTAATACACGGAAATAATGGACTTAGACTTGATACAAGGCCCAATGGCCCAATATGGTGGCGCAGCACCCTGACAGATTCTGTACTCAATATTGTTTCGACAATTACTGATGACTCCGAAGGAATTTTGATATGAGACCAGATCCATTGGAAAGTTTATCCTCTCCCCTTTCCGTGCATATGTGGAACGTCCAAAACGGAGTTCGTATGCGTCCTGGGCGTCCGTTTTAGTGCGTACTGCTCTTGGACTCCGAGTTGGATACGATTTGGAGTTTGGTTCGGTTTCCATCTTCTTTGAACGAATTCTCTGGTCTTCCACGTCCCTAATACTTCCTCCAAGTACTCCTTTAACCTCTCCATGGATCCTAATCACAATTAAATTATTAAGTAGCAATCTATGCTCAAAAACATATAAGGAAATATACAAGAACGAGTTCACCTCTGAAATTAATTGTTGTGTTTGAACTCTATTGGTTGCATCTTGTATGTTGAGTGGAGTGTTGTTTGTATCCATAGAAGTGATGTCCTTATCACATGGACCTCTATATCTACCTCTATACTATCTTTTACAGTCACTTCTAAAAGATTCTTAGTTTTACAGTTCTGTTTTCCGCACTCATTCACCTCTAAAACGGACCTCTATATCAACTACCATCTATTTTATATTAACCCCAACAACTACCTTATTTTTATTTGATAAAACAACTATTTCTATTTGATTACACTATGCTTGTAATTTACATAAACTCACAAAATTCATTTTTTATTTTAATTCCTTTTTCCCATCTCTTCTATTTCCTTTTTTCCTACTTCTTTTCTATATTTTTTCATTTTCTCTGTTTTTTTATCCTGATTTCTCTCCAGTCCTTCACCCGTTCTTTCTGGAAGATTCCCGGCATGATTATTATCCCACCCCGTTTCCACGATCTCTCCCGATATTTCTCTAGTCCCAGCGCTCGCCGCGATGGCACTCACCGCGATGGCACTCGCCTCACGCGCTCGCCTTGATGGCGCGCCGCTGCTGCGCTCGCCTCGACAGCGCACTGCTGCCGCGCTCGCCTCCACCGCGCGCCGCCTTCCTTCGCCGCCCCCCTCCATGGTGGCAGCGCTCGAGGCAGTACGCCGCCGTGACCCTCCCTCGCCGCTTCCTTTCCCTCCGCTCCCCTCCCTCGTTCCCTCTCCATGCCAGCCGTTTCTCCCTGCACTAATGGCCGCCGCCGCTTCGTCCGCCGATGGCCGACACACAGTGCCCCCGTGCGCCGCTTCCCAGCTCCCGCATCGACCTTCGCCCCGGCCATCTCCGACGTCCTCCCCGTCACCCCTCTTCTCTGGCATCATCAGATCCAGCATGCTCGTCCTCTTCCCCGCGCTGTCCAGACTCTTCCGTTGGGCGCGAACGAACCAAAGCTGCTTTGGAGGCCGCTGCCGTACACCTCCAGGTTTGGCGACGTTCTGTAGGGGCCGCTAGTTTAGAGGAGGCAATAGAGATGCTGCTGCGGGTGTGAATACTGGCTTCGACTGCTAAATTTTTTATAGCAGGAGCGATTGCATTGACCGCAGCGAGCGGTCTTAGCCTCAGTGAGGCGCTGCACCACAACTATATGTACGTCACACCGAATCAATAAACTCCGTCGGTTGCCTTCCTATATGGAATCAGCTTAATCGATCCTCTCTTCCACCTTCCATCCGCAACACGGTTGCCGATTATGTCAGCAAGCCCGCCATCTCCTGCCAACGGCTCCTATTCCACCTCCAATCCCTTCGCCGACCAAGAGATGCCGCCGATGGCTATTTCTGTAATCCAACACATCAACATCTGCTCTCAGGTTCTCGTCGTGCTGGACTACGGCGACTCGAACTTCTCCATATGGAGCTCATTCTTCGTTGTGACCTTCTGCAATTTTGGCCTCCTCAACCACGTTGATGGCACGCTCGATGCACAGTCTATGTGGCATAATGCCGACTGGCTGCAAATCGGTCAGTGCATCATGTCGTTGTTGTACAACTCCATCACCCCGGGCCTCATGAAGATGATCCATCGACCGCGCTGTCGGTACCCTGTGTACTGGGTACCCCCTAATACTGCACTCAAAACCAAGGACTTCCTATGTCTGAGTTGAAGACTTCCAAAGGCAACACACATCCCGCAGCACTGGGCCCGCCTCTCTCCTTTCGGTAGCTCCGGTGCTACCACGTGTCCTGCGGGGCCGGACCTATGTCCCTCCATAGAGAAGTTCTAGTGCCGCCACATGTCTAGTAGCCTCGGACCTAACCTCCAGTAGTGGGAAGCTCTAGTGCCGCCATGTTCAAGTGGCTCTGGACGTGCCTCCCAGGAAGCTTCAGAGCTGCCACGTGTAAGACCTCCGGTCCCGAGTCAGCAACAAGAAGACCACGCGATCTCCAACGGTGCG
Organism: Tuctoria greenei; assembly: GCA_036927565.1. Taxonomy (NCBI): domain Eukaryota; kingdom Viridiplantae; phylum Streptophyta; class Magnoliopsida; order Poales; family Poaceae; genus Tuctoria; species Tuctoria greenei. Next base: position 79,009,086 of record JAYESD010000009.1, on the reverse strand, counting down.
GTCATTAAAGAGGCTATCAAACAGCCGTTACAAGGACTGGTTAAAGCGTCATTAATTCAGTATTAATGACACACGATCAGAGGACTATCAATACCGGTAACACCGCCATTAAGGAGCATTATCACACTGTTAATCACTCATAATATCAGTAGATCATGTATAACGTGATTAGTATATCCAGGGCCACCTGTCGAGCCAGCCATGCACTGTAATAGCCAGTCCGTAGCATATAAAAGGGTTGCGCCGCACGGTAGAAGACAACTAAGATTATATGCATACAAGCAACCCCAGACACTCGCCAGTTACTCAATCTACAACCACCCCGTGGAGTAGGGTATTACGCTCAGGCGGCTCGAACCACGTAAAAACTCCCATGTCACCATCTTGTTCGTGATCTTACGTGCGCTCCATCCTAATACGAACCTCCGCGGACTACACTTTAGTAGTACCGGGGGAAGTGTTGTTGCTACACTCCGACCTTTGGCACGCCAGGTAGGAGGGGCTAAGATCTCAAGATGGTGAACTCCGCCACAGCATCGTCCAACAGTTTGGTTGAGCAGCCTGCTGGAGGAAATCCCTCCAACATGCAACAACCAGGCAACGATGTTTTCCCGACGGGTGTCGTTCCACCACCACCTCCACCATCTCAGCAAGATGGTGTATTCGTCAGTTACTACATCGACTAACAACCCAGAGAACATGCTGAACACAGCGCAGACTCTACTTCAGCATCCTCTAGCGCCCGGAGCTCCTCCATCCGCCAACGCTAATGTTGAGCATCTAGTTTCAGTTGCACCTAATGCCCTCAGCGTCCAAGGTCTACCCCACGCTGGGCAGACACTTACTCGGAATAGGACCTTGTCTGGTAAACTTGGTCCTCAGGCGTCGCAGCACAGGAGATGTGCGCCCTTCCAGCAAGTGACGTCACTGCCTTCTGGGGCACGCCACACTCATACAACGTCGAGGCTCCCGATGCAGGACCTCCGGTCGGAACTCGACCGTTCATACATGAGGCAGGACATCCACGTCCACATCGAACACGCTCACGGGAGGCAAGCTACTCGGGAAAACCCTTCTCCTCTGGGAGTGGGGGGCGGTTGTTCAGCCCTTGCCATGCATCTTCGCATGGTCGAATGGCCACCCAAGTTCTGACCTCATCTGCCGGAGAAGACGATGGGACAGTCAACCCCGTCAAATTTCTTCAAATCTACTCCACCGCCATCCTCGCGGCTGGAGGCAATGAGGCCGTGATGGCCAACTACTTCCCCGTGGCTCTAACCAGGACAACAAGGTCCTAGTTCATGAGTCTCCCTCCTGACACTTTCTATAGTTGGGGGGGACTTTGTCACCAGTTCACTGCCAACTTCAGGTGCTCCTATACCTGACCTAGTACAGAGCTGGATCTATTCGCTGTACAACAGAAGGCAGGAGAATCACTGCGATCATTCATCCAACGATTTTCTCAGGTACAGAATACCATTCCTTCAACATCCAACGCCTCTGTCGTTGTTGCATTCAGGCAGGGAGTTAGAGATAAGAAGATGTTGGATAAGCTGGCAACCAAAGATGTCAGCAGCATCACAGAGCTCTTCAACGACGCTGACAAATGTGCTAGGGCTGCGGAAGGCCGAGAGATGCACTCCAGTCCAGCTACAGAGGCTGGTAAACCCTCCTCCAAGGCTTAAGCTATCGCCTACGGTAGTGGAAAGAAGAAGAAGAAGAAGTCCAACGGCAAGAAGAAGTCTTTGGCTGGCACGCCTACTGCTGCTACTTCTGCCACTACAGCTCTTGGTGGTCGGGGGCCACACCCCGAAAAACGACCCCGACCATTGTCTAAGAACGGCAACGGTGAGAAGATGTGGTGTCCGATCCATAAATCGAACACCCATAATCTTGAAGACTGTCGTGAGGTCCAGCGGCTTGTTGAGCGCAACAACAAGCGCCAAGAGGAAACCCCTTTCCGCCAACAGGAGGGCAAGCAGAAAGTCCGCGAAGATCCATCTGATCAGGAGCTAGGCTTCCAGGACGCCAAGAAGTCCCCGAAGGCCGTCTACAACACCATCGATGATGACTCTAATATCTTTGACAATGAGCAACGGAAGACTCTCCATATGATATATGAAGGGTCCTGGGATATTACCTCCCGACGTATCCTGAAGTCAATGCATCGGGAGATGGCTGTTGCAGCTCCCACCGCCAAGGAAGAACCTCATCGGAAGTGGATGGATACTGCCATCACCTTCAATGCTTCAGACTGACCAAAGAACATGACCGTAGCTGGTCAGTTGCCTTTGATGATCTCTCCTACTATCAACAACATCCAACTCTATCATGTCCTAGTGGACGGAGGTGCAACGCTCAACCTCCTCAACTTTGCGGCTTTTGCGAAGCTCCAACTCATCCTATCAAACCTTAGGCCCTCACATCCTTTCTTCAAAGCAGGTTTGGGAGCCATCACTCCTCTCGGATCAATTACACTCCCGGTGACCTTCGGGACTTGGGACAACTATAGGTTTGAGAAGCTGGTTTTGATGTGGCACACATGAGCCTTCCCTTCAACACCATAATAGGAAGTCCAACACTGTATAGGTTCATGGCCGTAGCCCATTACGACCACTACTGTTGAAGATGCCAACTCCTTCAGGTGTCCTTCGGATCTATGGGGATCACACTACTGGGGTCACCGCACTTGAAGAACTTGATGTGCTCGCAACAGCGAAAGAAGAAGAACCTGGCAAGGAGCGACCAGCTCAACAACCTTCGAGCTCACGTTAGCGTGGCTCAACCTTTGCACCTCATGTGCAACCAAGCGGCAACATCGACATCCTTGTCAAAGTCGTCCAAATTGGTTCCGATGTTGCCCAGACCACTCGTATATCAGGAGGTCTGGACGACAAATAGGAACTCATACTCATCACTTTCCTCCAGGCGAATGTCGACGTATTTGTATGAAAACCATCACAGATGATTGGGATCCCTAGTGAGGTGATCGAGCACAGCCTGAAGATATACCCCGATGCACGACTAGTACATCAGAAGCCCCGAAAGTAATCTATCGAGTGCCAAAACTTCATCAGATAAGAAATCAAGAAGCTGCTCGACGCTGGTTTCATCCAGGAGGTTCACTATCCTCGGTGGCTAGCAAACCCAGTCGTTGTACCAAAGACCGACGGGAAGCTTTGGATGTCATCGACTACACCACCTTGAATATCGCATGCCCAAAAAGACCCATTTCCAGTTCCAAGAATAGATCAAATAGTGGATTCTACCTCCGGGTGTGAGTTAATGTGTTTCCTAGAAGCATACTCTAGATATCATTAGATTCAAATGTCTAGGGAAGATGAAGAGCATACTGCCTTCATTACAATAGATGGGTTATACTGTTACTCTGCCATGCCCTTCGGCCTAAAAAATGCTGCTTCAACTTTTGTGCGGCCATGCACAAAACATTTGGAGAGCTCATTAGGGACTTGGTGGAGGTCTACGTCCATGATATCGTCGTTAAGGTGAAGAACAAGGAATCACTCCTTGACAATCTACAAGCTGCCTTCGACAAGCTGTTCTTGAAGCGTACGAAGCTCAACCCGGACAAGAGCGTCTTTGAGGTTAACTCCGGAAAGCTCCTTGGTTTCTTTGTGACTCATCAAGGAATTGAGGCAAATCTGACCAAAATCAAAGCCATTGAAGAGATGCAGCCCCCAGCCCGCATGAAGGTCGTCCACAAGTTAACTGGGTGTCTAGCTACGGTCAGCCGGTTCATTTCAAGACTGGAAGATTGGGCACTTCCCTTCTTCAAGCTATGGAGGAAGTCCATACCGTTTCATTGGTCCGAAGAAGCAGAGAAGCATTCCAAGAGCTCAACCAGCTCCTCACCACACTACCAATTTTGGTAGCTCCAGAGCCTGGTGAGCCTCTTCCGCTTTACATTTCGACAACTACGAAGATTGTCAGCATGGTCCTCGTAACGGAGAGACTGGAGCCATCTTCAGCTCAGGTGTAACACCCTAAATTTTCGCATCCTGCATTGCATACATGATCATGCATTAAACATTAGTAGGAACAAAAAAAAAGATAATAAAAGGATAAAACATACATATATGTGTAGCAAAAGAAGAAATAAAAATAATAATAATTATAGCCTAAATCTTGTATTAGAGAATAAATATAAAATAATAATAATAATAATATATAAAAGAAATATATATAAATAAATTTTATAATAAAGAGTAAATAAATAAAATAAATAAGATAAATAGAAATAATAAAACATAAATAATAATATAATAATACATATATAAAATAATAAACAAATAAAATAAATAAAATAATAAATAAATAAATAAAAGAAAAAGAATATATATAAAAAAATAAATGAGTAATATAAAAAAAATAGTAATATATTAAAAAAAAGAAGAAAAAAAAGGAAAAACCTCCCGCCGGCCAGGCCGTACCGGCCCAGCCGGCCACACCACCGCGCGCTACGCAACCGCGCCAGCGCGCCGTACACGCCGCTGGGCCCCGACCCTGCCCCGACGGCACGCGCGCCAGCGCGCCCCGCCGCCTGACGCCCCGAGGCGCCCGAGCCCCGCCCACGTGCCGACCGGCACGGCCCGCCCCCCCCCCCCCCCCCCCACGCGCCGAGCCTGCGCTGGCCCCGCGATGGGCCCCCGCCGCCGCCCGATGCACGCGCCCCCCGCCTGCCACTGGCCGCCTCGCCCTCCCACGCGCGCCCCGCCGCCGGGTCCCACCCTCTGCCGACGCCGCCTCCCGCACCCCGCTCCCACGGCCCCCGCCGCCTGCCCCCCCCCCTCGCCTCCACGCGCTCACCCCGACGCGCGTAGCGCGCCTCCCTCCGCTCCCGGCCCCACGCCCCGTGCAGCGCGCCTCGCGCGCCTTGACCCCGCCCCGACTCCCGCCCGCGGAATCCCACGCCCGACGCGATTCCCGCGCTCGGTCGCCTCGCCCCGGGCCCCACACCGTACCGCCCCGCCCGATTTCCCGGAATCCCGCGCCGAACCGCCCACGCGAATCCCGCCGCACCGCGCCGGCCCTAGCCTGGTGCCTATAAAAGAGACAGAGGCTCTGTAGGTTTTTCCTAGCTCTAGAAAAAGCAGCCGCCGCCAGAAAAAAAGATCCTGCCGCCGGTACAGAGGAGAAGAAAACGCACCAGAGGCTGCGCCGCCAGGGGAAGAAAAGAGAGAAAAAAAGATGGGAAGAAGAGGAAGAAAAAGAGGAGGGTGCCGTCATCCACCGGAGATCGTCGCCGTCGTCATGCCGCCTAGGGACTGCTGCACCATCTACTTCGTCTATGCGTCGCATTCGTTCCGCGACCGTCAAGCTGTCAGATCTACGGTAGGCCATGTTCCCGATGCGAATTTTAGCGACGTATTAGATCTAATAGACGTAAATTGATTTTAGTTGCACCATAATTTTATTTTCAGCAGCATTAATCCACGTTAAAATCCCCGTAACCTCATATGAACGCGTATGAACTAGTTGCATCTAATTAATAAACAACCGTAGTTAATTAATTATTGTACTTGCATGCATGCATATCATCGCATGTTGATTAATGTGTGTGCATCATGTTGATTTGTATGAATATTCTTGTATGTGTGATCACGAGTAGAGGGAAGTGCTCAAGAGATCGTGTACGAGGATTTCCAGAACCAAGACTTCGAAGCGCTTGAGCAACACCATCCGCCGGAGCAAGGCAAGTGTCCTTGAAGCATATTGATCCTGTTTTAAAATAAATGTTTTGTTTGCAAAACTGCATGCTGTGTCAATTTGATGGGAATCCTATGGTAGGAAGTTTACTAGACTTGTTAAACCATCCTTTTCACCTGGAATTTATGGTAGAGAGTCGGGAAGGGTTTTTACCTTTTTGCTTCGCTTAATTAATTGGGATGGAAAAAACTAACACTACACATTTAATTATGTATTAATGATATTCTGGTTAATGTGAACTGGTCAATACGATGGGTGGTCTAAGCAAGCCTGGTATGTGGATGGGTTGGATGTTATGGTGGTTTGCTTGCTTTAGATCTAAAGACCGGTTCATGCGAGAATAGGCCAGGACTACAGTGCCACCACGAGGCCAAGTATGGGTGCGGCGTAGCTGATTAATTAGGGCTTTGTTAGTGCTGTTCGGACCAATGTGGATGCTCAGGGAAGGGGTAGTCGGATTGGGTTTGTTGATGATTGGTGGGACTACCCTGGGATCCGAATGGCTCAAGAGGGGGCCCTTGGTTGAAGATGTGCTCAGTTGGAGGCATCGCCACCGGTGAAACCTCAGTGGGGTCTGAATAGGCTAGTAATCCCTTTGTAAAGGCTATTTTGTGATCTCTTGGCCATACACCAAAGGAAGTGTAATTGGCATAAGGGAGGTTCTTTAGTCGCCGACGGGTGATGAAATCACAAACACGTGGGTAAAGTGGTACAAACTCTACAGAGTATTAAAACTATCATGATAGCCGTGCTCCCGGTTATGAGCACCTGGACAACTTCCATGATTAGAGGGAAATTGGGATTTGGGATGGTTATGGTTTGGTAATGGTTATGGTTTGGTAATGGTTATGGTTTGGTAATGGTTATGGTCGATATTATGATTATGGTTATGGTTATGGGATGGAATTATAGTTTATGACATTGATTATGGCTATTGGTAATGGTGAATTATGGACTGGTATTATTATGGTTACATGGTTTATGATGGGATTACTTCACATACATATAATATATTGCTTTCCAAATGGTTTTACTGTACTTTTCAGCAATTAGCCATTATTATTGTCGTCATTTGAATCAGCCACATGTCATACTTTCCACGCTTGCTGAGTACGACATGTACTCACTCTTGCAATCCCCCCCCCCCCCCCCCCCCCAACAGTTGCAGGTCAGAATTATGGGTTTAATGGCGATAATGCGGAGTTCTAGGCCGTGTCTACCGTCAGCTTTGCCTGTGGTGTTATTGGAGCTGCGCTATCCCTTTTGCTTAGTTTGCTTAGTTGCTTAATTGGTTTATTTCTGCTGCATTAGTTGAACTTATCATTAATATTCATTAGAGTTTGTATTCGAGGATATAATGAATTATGTAATAAGAGTACTTATTTAATAATTTGAGCTGTGGTAATTATCTGTTTATCATTTGTGAATCACTCGTGTATGTGTGTTGAACATCCTGGGCACACATATGCGTTAGCTTGGTTCATTTTCGGAACCGGGCGTCAAATTGACATCAAATTGACACAGCATGCAGTTTTGCAAACAAAACATTTATTTTAAAACAGGATCAATATGCTTCAAGGACACTTGCCTTGCTCCGGCGGATGGGGTTGCTCAAGCGCTTCGAAGTCTTGGTTCTGGAAATCCTCGTACACGATCTCTTGAGCACTTCCCTCTACTCGTGATCACACATACAAGAATATTCATACAAATCAACATGATGCACACACATTAATCAACATGTGATGATATGCATGCATGCAAGTACAATAATTAATTAACTACGGTTGTTTATTAATTAGATGCAACTAGTTCATACGCGTTCATATGAGGTTACGGGGATTTTAACGTGGATTAATGCTGCTGAAAATAAAATTATGGTGCAACTAAAATCAATTTACGTCTATTAGATCTAATACATCGCTAAAATTCGCATCGGGAACATGGCCTACCGTAGATCTGACGGCTTGACGGTCGCGGAACGAATGCGACGCGTAAACGAAGTAGATGGTGCAGCAGTCCCTCGGCGGCACGACGACGGCGACGATCTCCGGTGGATGACGGCACCCTCCTCTTTTTCTTCCTCTTCTTCCCCTCTTTTTTTCTCTCTTTTCTTCCCCTGGCGGCGCAACCTCTGGTGCATTTTCTTCTCCTCTGTACCGGCAGCAGGATCTTTTTTTCTGGCGGCGGCTGCTTTTTCTGGAGCTAGGAAAAACCTACAGAGCCTCTATCTCTTTTATAGGCGCCAGGCTAGGGCCGGCGCGGTGCGGCGGGATTCGCGTGGGCGGTTCGGCGCGGGATTTCGGGAAATCGGGCAGGGCGGTACGGTGTGGGGCCCGGGGCGAGGCGACCGAGCGCGGGAATCGCGCCGGGCGTGGGATTCCGCGGGCGGGAGTCGGGGCGGGGTCAAGGCGCGCGAGGCGCGCTGCATGGGGCGTGGGGCCGGGAGCAGAGGGAGGCGCGCTGCGCACGTCGGGGTGAGCGCGTGGAGGCGAGGGGGGGGCCCAGGCGGCGGGGCCGTGGGAGCGGGCGTGCGGGAGGCGGCATCAGCAGGGTGGGACCCGGCGGCGGGCGCGCGTGGGAGGGCGAGGCGGCCAGCGGCAGGCGGGGGCGCGTGCATCGGGCGGCGGCGGGGCCCATCGCGGGGCCAGCGCAGGCTCGGCGCGTGGGGGGGGGGGGGGGCCGTGCCGGTCGGCACGTGGGCGGGGCCCGGGCGCCTCGGGGCGTCAGGCGGCGGGCGCGCTGGCGCGCGTGCCGTCGGGGCAGGGTCGGGGCCCAGCGGCGTGTACGGCGCGCTGGCGCGGTTGCGTGCGCGCGGTGGTGTGGCCGGCTGGGCCGGTACGGCCTTGCCGGCGGGAGGTTTTTCCTTCTTTTTTCCTTCTTTTTTTTAATATATTACTATTTTTTTATATTACTCATTTATTTTTTTTATATATTTTCTTTTTCTTTTATTTATTTATTTATTATTTTATTTATTTTATTTGTTTATTATTTTATATATGTATTATTATATTATTATTTATGTTTTATTATTTTTATTTATCTTATTTATTTTTTTATTTACTCTTTATTATAAAATTTATTTATATATATTTCTTTTATATATTATTATTATTATTTTATATTTATTCTCTAATACAAGATTTAGGCTATAATTATTATTTTTTTATTTCTTCTTTTGCTACACATATATGTATGTTTTATCCTTTTATTATCTTTTTTTTTGTTCCTACTAATGTTTAGTGCATGATCATGTATGCAATGCAGGATGCGAAAATTTAGGGTGTTACAATTCTACCCCCCTTAAAGTGAATCTCGCCCTCGAGATTCGATAGCATGGAGAAAAGGTGAGGGAATTCTGCCTTCAGGTCTTCTTCACGTTCCCATGTACCTTCGGTTTCCGTATGGTGTTTCCATTGCACTTTGCACCAACGGATCCTCTTATTTCTCGTGAATCCAAAACAATAAGGTTGGCGGAGAAGTCTACCCCCTTATTCTAAGGCTTATTTTTGGACATACTATATTTGTCCTCATCTCTCCTCCAGGAGACTTAACCAATAGAGTAAACTTCATATGAGAGACAGTCAAACTATACTTGGCAACATACTTCGATGCAATGAATGAATGCGATGCTCCATAATCAAATAACATAGTTGCGGGGTTGGAGTTGGCGAGAAACATACCGATGACCACGTTGTCCGCTTGTTGAGCATCCTCCGTAGAGACATGGTTCACGTTGCCACGAGCAAAATTCTGCTGTCCACGACTTCCTTGTGGATGTCCTCCATTAGTTCTTGGGTTTTGCCTCGGCGCATTGCTTCTTTGACCAAGGCCTGACTTAGGACATTGATTCGCAAAGTGTCCAGCTTCTCCACAAGTATAGCACCTCTTGACTCCACCAGAATTATTGGGACGAGCTTGGTTTTGAGCATTGGTCCCAGGAAAATCAGCACGAGGTGCATAAGGCATTGCTTGCATAACAGGGCGTTGCTGTACAAACTGAGTTGGGCGCGGTGCATAACCAGGGCGCTGAGCAGGAATAGATGAGCTGTAATGAGGCGCATTGAGTGGTGCAAGGCGAGGGCGCACATTACTTCCTTGTTGCTGTCCTTGATATGGCGCCTTCCTCTTGATTTCTTGCTCCATCTCACGGATCTTGTTCTCAACCACGATTGCTTTGTCCACAAGCTTCTGAAAATTGGCATAATCGCAGTTGAGTAGTTGCACTTGGATCCCATTGTTGAGACCCCTCATAAACAGATACTGCTTCCTACTATCAGTTTTGATGTCTTCTGGAGCATATCTTGATAATTGAGTGAATTTGTTGATATACTCACTCACACTCATCCTTCCTTGTCTGAGATTTTCAAAATCTTGTCTTCTCAGTATCATAACTCCTTCCGGCACATAATGAGAACGGAAACTCTCCTTGAATTCCGCCCAGGTGATCCTCTCTTGATTCTCATGAGCATTGCATAGTGAATCCCACCAATCGGCGGCTGCTCCAACGAGTTGATGAGAAGCAAATAAGACCTTCTCTCGGTCACTGCATTGGACAATAGCAAGTTTCTTCTCCACGGACTTGAGCCAATCATCCGTGTCCATAGGGTCAGCAGCTTGAGCAAAGGTTGGCGGTCTAGTCCTCATAAACTCTCCCAATCGGTTATGAGGAGGCGGGGGTGGCGGTGGAGGCATGTGGGGCTGATTGTTGATATTGCCAGCCTGCAGCTGTCCCATGGTCTGTATCATGGTCTGTATGAGCTGGTTTTGCATAGCCAATAGTTGCTCAATGTTCATAGCTCCATGAGCAAGTCCTTGTCTGTTGTTGGTCTGAGGTACTCCATTGTTCTCCTCCTCATCATTGGCATCCCTCTGGTTGCGAGTCCTCACCATCTAGAGAAAAGCAATAGATAAGAATTTAAGAAACGTCCCCAACTATATGCATCAAGGGATATGAAGCTAACCAACTAGCTATACTAGCCTAGGTGGACATGGCAATGCTAAGGCATCCCAAAATCCTCTATTAAGCACACAAGCAAACAATATATATAGCAAACAGCACTCTAAGCAAAAACACATCGATTCCTGAGTGCTCCTATGTGCTCTAAAGTGTCCATTCTATCTAGGCTGCATCCTACGGTCAACCTGTGGCTCTGATACCAATCTGTGACGCCCGGTTCCGAAAATGGACCAAGTTAACGCATATTTGTGCCCAGGATGTTCAACACACATACACGAGTGATTCACAAATGATAAACAGATAATTACCACAGCTCAAATTATTAAATAAGTACTCTTATTACATAATTCATTATATCCTCGAATACAAACTCTAATGAATATTAATGATAAGTTCAACTAATGCAGCGGAAATAAACCAATTAAGCAACTAAGCAAACTAAGCAAAAGGGATAGCGCAGCTCCAATAACACCACAGGCAAAGCTAACGGTAGACACGGCCTAGAACTCCGCATTATCGCCATTAAATCCATAATTCTGACCTGCAACTGTTGGGGGGGGGATTGCAAGAGTGAGTACATGTCGTACTCAGCAAGCGTGGAAAGTATGACATGTGGCTGATTCAAATGACGACAATAATAATGGCTAAGTGCTGAAAAATACAGTAAAACCATTTGGAAAGCAATATATTATATGTATGTGAAGTAATCCCATCATAAACCATGTAACCATAATAATACCAGTCCATAATTCACCATTACCAATAACCATAATCAATGTCATAAACCATAATTCCATCCCATAACCATAACCATAATCATAATATCGACCATAACCATTACCAAACCATAACCATCCCAAATCCCAACTTCCCTCTAATCATGGAAGTTGTCCAGGTGCTCATAACCAGGAGCACGGCTATCATGATAGTTTTAATACTCTGCAGAGTTTGTACCATTTTACCCACGTGTTTGTGATTTCATCACCCGTCGGCGACTAAAGAACCTCCCTTATACCAATTACACTTCCTTTGGTGTATGGCCAAGAGATCACAAAATAGCCTTTACAAAGGGATTACTAGCCTATTAAGACCCCACTGAGGTTTCACCGGTGGCGATGCCTCCAACTGAGCACATCTTCAACCAAGGGCCCCCTCTTGAGCCATTCGGATCCCAGGGTAGTCCCACCAATCATCAACAAACCCAATCCGACTACCCCTTCCCCGAGCATCCACATTGGTCCGAACATCACTAACAAAGCCATAATTAATCAGCTACGCCGCACCCATACTTGGCCTCGTGGTGGCACTGTAGTCCTGGCCTATTCTCGCATGAACCGGTCCTTAGATCTAAAGCAAGCAAACCACCATAACATCCAACCCATCCACATACCAGGCTTGCTTAGACCACCCATCGTATTAACCAGTTCACATTAACCAGAATATCATTAATACTTAATTAAATGTGTAGTGTTAGTTTTTTCCATCCCAATTAATTAAGCGAAGCAAAAAGGTAAAAACCCTTCCCGACTCTCTACCATAAATTCCAGGTGACAAGGGTGGTTTAACAAGTCTAGTAAACTTCCTACCATAGGATTCCCATCAAATTGACACAGCATGCAGTTTTGCAAACAAAACATTTATTTTAAAACAGGATCAATATGCTTCAAGGACACTTGCCTTGCTCCGGCGGATGGGGTTGCTCAAGCGCTTCAAAGTATTAGTTCTCGAAATCCTCGTACACGATCTCTTGAGCACTTCCCTCTACTCGTGATCACACATACAAGAATATTCATACAAATCAACATGATGCACACACATTAATCAACATGCGATGATATGCATGCATGCAAGTACAATAATTAATTAACTACGGTTGTTTATTAATTAGATGCAACTAGTTCATACGCGTTCATATGAGGTTACGAGGATTTTAACGTGGATTAATGCTGCTGAAAATAAAATTATGGTGCAACTCAAATCAATTTACGTCTATTAGATCTAATACGTCGCTAAAATTCGCATCGGGAACATGGTCTACCGTAGATCTGACGGCTTGACGGTCGCGGAACGAATGCAACGCGTAGACGAAGTAGATGGTGCAGCAGTCCCTCGGCGGCACGACGACGGCGACGATCTCCGGTGGATGACGGCACCCTCCTCTTTTTCTTCCTCTTCTTCCCCTCTTTTTTTTCTCTCTTTTCTTCCCCTGGTGGCGCAGCCTCTGGTGCATTTTCTTCTCCTCTGTACCGGCGGCGGGATCTTTTTTTTCTGGCGGCGGCTGCTTTTTCTGGAGCTAGGAAAAACCTACAGAGCCTCTGTCTCTTTTATAGGCGCCAGGCTAGGGCCGGCGCGGTGCGGCGGGATTCGCGTGGGCGGTTCGGCGCGGGATTCCGGGAAATCGGGCGGGGCGGTACGGTGTGGGGCCTGGGGCGAGGCGACCGAGCGCGGGAATCGCGCCGAGCGTGGGATTCCGCGGGCGGGAGTCGGGGCGGGGTCAAGGCGCGCGAGGCGCGCTGCACGGGGCGTGGGGCCGGGAGCAGAGGGACGCGCGCTACGCGCGTCGGGGGTGAGCGAGTGGAGGCGAGGGGGGGGATCCCAGGCGGCGGGGCCGTGGGAGCGGGCGTGCGGGAGGCGGCGTCGGCAGGGTGGGACCCGGCGGCGGGCGTGCGTGGGAGGGCGAGGCGGCCAGCGGCAGGCGGGGGCGCGTGCATCAGGCGGCGGCGGGGCCCATCGCGGGGCCAGCGTAGGCTCGGCGCGTGGGGGGGGGCCGTGCCGGTTGGCACGTGGGCGGGGCCCGGGCGCCTCGGGGCGTCAGGCGGCGGGTGCACTGGCGCGCGTGCCGTCGGGGCAGGGTCGGGCCCAGCGGCGTGTACGGCGCGCTGGCGGGTTGCGTGCGCGCGGTGGTGTGGCCGGCTGGGCCGGTACGGCCTGGCCGGCGGGAGGTTTTTCCTTTTTTTTCTTTTTTTTAATATATTACTATTTTTTTATATTACTCATTTATTTTTTATACATTTTCTTTTTCTTTTATTTATTTATTTATTATTTTATTTATTTTATTTGTTTATTATTTTATATATGTATTATTATATTATTATTTATGTTTTATTATTTTTATTTATCTTATTTATTTTATTTATTTACTCTTTATTATAAAATTTATTTATATATATTTCTTTTATATATTATTATTATTTTATATTTATTCTCTAATACAAGATTTAGGCTATAATTATTATTTTTTATTTCTTCTTTTGCTACACATATATGTATGTTTTATCCTTTTATTATCTTTTTTTTTGTTCCTACTAATGTTTAATGCATGATCATGTATGAAATGCAGGATGCGAAAATTTAGGGTGTTACATCAGGAGCCTAGACCCCCCCCCCCCCCCGAGAGGGTCTGGAGCTACCTTAAGGTGAGTCTGAGTCCCAACCCCAGGCACGGATCCTAAAGGCGAGACATTTGTGGATCAATCTCTCTCAACTGAGGGAGTTCCTACAGTTCAAAAAGAAGGTACGGACCCCTCCGGGAAGGTCCGGTCTAGAAGAAGAAGATCTGGACCCCTCCGGGAGGGTCTGGGTTGCTCAAGAAGAAGAACCGGACCCCTCCAGTAGGGTTTGGGTTGATGGAGAAGAATCTCCAGGGCCCTCCGGGAGGGTCCGGACCGTCTAGTGGCCAGTGTACCTCATCAGTGAAGTGCTCCACGACGCCAAGACTTGATACATTGAGGTTCATAAGCTGCTATATGCAGTCCTTGTTGCCTAAAGAAAGCTACGTCACTACTTTCAGGTCCACAAGATATCAGTGGTAACTTCCTATCCACTGCGTGCTATATTGCACAATCCAAATTCTACTGGAAATATCACCATGTGGGCTGCAGAGCTGGTAGAATTCGATCTCGAATTCCTGCCTCGATATGCTATCAAGAGTTAGATGCTAGTTGACTTTGTAGCAGAGTGGACTCCTTCTTCATCAACTCCAGGGGGCCTTAGTGAGCAGAAGCCGAAACCTAAGATCCCAGTCTTCACTGAGCCTCACTGGACACTCTACTTCGACAGCTCCGTGCAGAACCAAGGGGTCGAAGCTGGAATCCTTCTCCTCGCTTCGACCGGGGAGAAGGTCAAGTACATGGTACACCTTCACTTCAAGGCAACCAACAACATGGCACAATACAAAGCTCTCATCTACGGACTCAAGGTGGCTCTATCATATGGTGTCAGGCAGTTACTGGTAAAGGGTGACTCGCAACTCATCATCAAGAAAGTCAAAGGTGAATGCAGTTGCAACAATCCCCAACTCGCTACTTATTTACTTGAAGTTCAGAAGCTGCAGAAGGACTTCCATGTCCTAGATCTTTGTCATGTAAAGCGTCTCAACAATGCTGAAGCTGATGACCTCTCGACGAAGTCTTCAACTGCAGCTCCAAGCTCCACATGGAGTTTTTATTAGAAGATTGTCAGGACTTGCCGCTCAGCCCACCGAACTGAGTGATGGGGGCGAGACCAACACCTCAAAGTTGGCGGTCCCAGTGGCCCTGTTACCATGGAGCCCACCAAGGATCGTAGGCACTGCAGGAAGCTCTGAGAAACCCAACGCGCAAGATCTAGAAGCTCAAGTTTGCTCCGATGCAAGGATCTCGAAGATCAGGAGATACTTGAAGGACAATATTCTTCCTGAAGATGGTGCTTTTGCTGATCGAATTGTCAGATTGGCTAAAAGAAACATGTTGGTAGAAGGGGATCTCTACCGACGTGGTGCCAACGGCGTTCTAATGCAGTTTATATCTCGGGAAGAAGTCTATGAGCTTCTCGTGGAGAATTATGGAGGAGAGTGCGGGAACCACGCATCTTCACGCACGTTTGTCAGTAAAGCTTTCTGGCATGGTTTTTACTGGCCTACAACACTCCAGAATGTAGTAGAACTGGTAAAGAAGTGCGAAGCGTGCTAGTTCCATGCGAAGCAGATTCACACACTAGATCATTCACTGCAAATGGTACCTCCCGTGTGGCCATTCGCTGTGTGGGGGATGGACATTTTGGGACCTTTCCAAAAATCCATCAGAGGTTATAGGTTCCTGTATGTTGCCATTGACAAGTTTACAAAGTGGTCGGAAGCTACCCCAGTTGTGACAATCAACAATCAATCAGCTATCAAGTTCTTGAAGTCCATAGTCTGCAGATTTGGAGTTTCGAACAGAGTCATTACCGACAACATAACCCAATTCACAAGTGCAACATTCCAAGAGTACTGCGAAGATCTTGGCATACAAGTCAGCTATGCATCAGTAGCTCACTCGGCAAGCAATGACCAAGTTGAAAGAGCTAATGCAGAAATACTCAAGGGTCTCAAGAAGCACACATATGAGCGCCTGGAGAAACATGGTGCCAACTGGATAGAGGACCTTCCGTATGCATTGTGGGCAAGCAGGACAATACCTAGTCGGGCAACTTGGGAGACAAAATTCTTCTTGGTGTACGGAGCTGAAGCAGTCCTTCCTCCAAATATATCCATTGATTCTCTCTGAGTCTAGACCTTCAACGAAGCCACGCAGGACAAGCTCCGACGTGAAGACCTAGACCTCGTCGACGAGGCATGCGAAGCAACTATTCGGAATGCACGATACTGCCAGGCGCTCTGGAGCTATCATTGTTGACGGCTGTTATATACCAATTTCAGCCGTCAATATAACTCAATTATGTGAAGGATTGATCATTTCTTGCACACATCACCTTTCTACTTGACCTATTTCCACTTGTACTTGGAGGAATATGTGTATGCAGATATTTATACAAGAATTGAAGAAAAGTATGGGGAGCAATCCTATAAAATATCATCCCAGCCAATCAGGTGACAACACGTGGCACCACATGGATCAAATGGCCCACAAACAGAAGTATCTGAGGCCATTCAACGGTGTAGCACCAATATCATCCAATGGGACCCACCTGGCAGCCACCTGGAGGAAGTACGGGGTGTTTGGAGCCCTGAACAGGTCGGCCGAACAAGGGGGTCGGCCGACCTGGTCCTGGCACCAAACACGGTCAACTTCCACGTGTTGGCTCCTCCCGGCTCCCTGGAGTCAATGACGACTGATTCACACGCTTTTGGTTGCGGGAACTGACCTCAACACTAGTATAAATAGGACCCCATACCCTTCACTTCAACACACACCACTTTGGCATCATTCTATTGTATACACTATCTTCCACAGTCCTTAGAGGAATTAGGATGTAGAGAGGAGAGCCTCTAGTCCCAAGTCCAAATTGGGAAAAGAGTAGAAGGAGTCTCTCTTCCCAATTCCACATTGGGAAAGGTATATCTCATGTATTCCTCCTTGTATTTGTGACTTTGTGCTCAATAAAGATATTATCTTTAGTCTCCTTTTATACCTATGCTTGGACAAAGCGTTTCTTGTTTGATTGTGGAGTCCATGTAAGTGGAAGGTATAGTCTTTATGATTGTACTCTCATGATCACATCTTATGGTCATAAACACTATATACCCCCACTATAGTCTATGTAGCTATGATATGATTATGTTAATATGAATAACTGTGCTATGCAATCTACAATGGGTTAACGATGATTAGTTCATTGCCTTAGGATGGCTTGTGCTGCAACTCTTAAGGTATTTGCTTAGTATGCTAGCATGGTCCTAGGGTATTTAAGTAGCATTGGATGTCTCGTAGACCCACGGATTGAAGAGGTAGGCAGTAGGTGGTGACAACCCTATCTGTCCTTTGTAATCCTCCACGTTCGGCTATGCCACAGGCTCTTGGCAGGAGTCGCCCTAATATTGCTAGGGGTAAGCCCGTGCCCGATGTGTTGAATAGCATTGCATAGAATTTCATCATTGACATGACCATTAGTATCTACCTTAGGCTATGCATATGTATTAGGAGCATTGTAGGAGCAACTCTCTAACTCTTAATCCAATCTCCCTCTAGGACCCATTTACCCTTTAGAATAGATTGCCTAGGTGTGTGTCACACTATCCCTATTATCAACTCACCCCCTGTCCGGATAATTGATTAGTATCCCATAGCTTGACCATAAGAGTAGTATATACTTTACTCCATTGCCTTCCTTTGGGATAAATATGATACCCTTGGGAATACTCATGGGTGAAATGCTACAACGGTATCTTCCGTGCGCTTGCAGATCTCATCTCTTTACTGGAGATGATCTGTGGTGTTAAGAAATACCAACAAGCATTTATGGCGCCGTTGCCGGGGATGATTATTTAGTATATCTTAGGAGTCGTCAACAAGCATTTCTAGCGCCGTTGTCGGAGAAGGCAAATGAAGTGAAGGATAGCTATCACTTGTGATTAAGCTATAGGTACTTATAGTTATTATACATGATTACCCTTGTTTGTTTTCTCTTTTGTGTGAAAACAGGTTAGTGTTGGCCAACCCATTGTATGGGATGGCCAACGAGGATGCAAGTGCTAAACTGCAAGATAATTCAAGGTGTACCTCAACAAATGTCCGCTTAGCAACACTATTGCCTTTGGCGGGAGAATTTCAGTTTTCAGTAGGAGCCAAAGTCATCCATACCCAAGCTTGGGGAAGGCTCCAAGAAGTTCTTCTTGGTTTGCCTCCACCATGGGGTGGATAGTTGGCTCTTCATCCAACACTCGTGTCATGGGTTGGCTCCACCAATCCATGACCACATTCATGCTGGAGCTGAAGGAGTGCTATTCTCATTCATCATGGATGAGAAGAAGGTCTCCACTCAAGGGGTGGATTGAAGAATGCTCGAGTTCCCATAGTTTGTCATGCACACCACTTCACAAGGTCGATATGCTAGTTATGGAACTACACCTCCCATTGAAGTGTCATGAATATCCAAGTCGTTGGAGATTTGTTTGGATAATCCAAGTCGTGGATATTCACATGATTTGTGAAAATCCATGTCATCATGGGACGCGTGGGAATTAGTTCCCTAAAACCCATGAGGACCTTTTTCAAACAACAACTCCAATGGCTACCATTCACAAGGAGGTCAATGGTGGAATTAACATCACCGTTGTATTCAAGGAGGCTATGGCTTTCCAAGAGAATTAAGTTCAACTAGCCTACCTTGAAGTATCTTGGCCAAGCAGAAATCAAGACAACATTCACATGAAGATCTTGGCCAAGGACAAGAACTTAAGGAGCATTCAAAGTCCAATATATCCCACATCACTTGTTGGGATTCCCACACTTTGACCAAACCCATTCAACCTAGGGCAAGTGACATTGTGGATGAAGCGTTTCTTGTTTGATTGTGGAGTCCACATGTCATCATGCCCAAGGAAGCCTTTGATCCATGATCAAGGTATGGGTTGATTCAATGGAATATCGATATGGTCAGAGTGGCACCCCTAAGAAGGACAAAGCCTCACCATGCTCATGAAGGAATACATTCAATAGGGAGAACCCGTCGCTACAACAACATGTCTATATCAATACAACGGGGAGAGGCTAGGGCAACCAGGTGGCCCACATGTCCAAATGACAGCCAAATGAGTTTGGCATGTCAAAACAGAAGAAATCGTCCACATCTTCAACTCCGGGATTGGACAACAAATCATCATGCTGAACAGAACGGAGGTAAGTCCTACTCATCAGACTTCAAAAATTCAGTGAGTCCTCGCCAATAGGTTAATTGGTAGTTATCTCATATTTGTTTTCCAAATTGCATCAACCCTTGCATTTGCATGTTTGAAATTCCACACTTGCATGTTGGAAAGTAAAACTTCCAACCATCATAAAACTAAAAATATGAATTAGGGGAGAAATTTAATTGGATATGAACTACGTGCATGCCCACTTAAATTTTTATCTTCCTAGTTCAAACCAAAAAGATTTGCTTTGACCCTCATTGCATTTACAAGTTATTTCAAGCTGGGCAAGACAATTTGAAAATTGGGTTCAATTTGCTTTTGGCTAACGTAACCCGTTTTCGAGTTGTTTTGTGTGTTCTTGATAAAAGTGTAGCTAGGTCAAAATTGTGAAGAGGTGGTATGACAACAAAGTGGAAGGTTTCATCAAGCTCAAGTCACCATTGGGAGGATTTGAGAACACTTCTGTCGGTACCCTGCGTACCTGATACCCCTTGGGATTGCAAAGATCACAAAAAAACTCCAACTACAAGATTTGAAGACATCCGAAGGCCCCACATGTCAGACGTAACCGGACTTGCTTCCCCGACATGGTTAGTCCCAGGGCCGCCACGTGTATCATAAGACCGGAGCTACCACCCACACATGGGAAAGCTCCAGACTGGATACCAGTAGGCACCCCCGGACCTAACCCCATACAGAGGGAAGCTCCGGTACTAACACGTGTCCAACAACACCGGACCTACCCGTCCGCGACGGTAAGCTCCGGAGCTGCCACGTGTCCAACCGTCGAACCTTCAACCTCAATGATCAAACTGGTGGACCCCCAATGGCTCCGGACCTTCAAGGAACAATCAAAGACTTCTAAACCCGATTAAGTGTCATTAATGCCATATTAATGACACATGACTGGATGGCCCTTAATACCGGTAACGGCACTGTTAAGGCCCGTTACCAGGCTATTAAGGGTAATTAACATCATTAATTATGTATCAAGCATGTGTAACCGCCGGGGCCACATGTTGGGCCAGGCTAACGGTGTAACGACCAGTCCTTGTACTATAAAAGGACTGGTCGACGATACACAAGGGACCTCTCCAGACCTCTTCTGGACTCCCTGACCTAGGCGAGCTTCTTCTTCTGGAGCTTCTTCTAGACTCACATGCTCAATACAACACCAACACAACCCATGGAGTAGGGTATTACGCTCAGGTGGCCCGAACCACGTAAATCTTTGTGTCCACTTGTCATTCACCTTCTTGAATCTCTGCGCGCCGATTACCGAACTACAACTCCGTGATCTACCAATAGTAGTATCGGGAGATCTGCCGGATCCAAACACCGATAGTTGGCGCGCCAGGAAGGGGCACGCCCGAGATTTCAAGGATGGTGAACTCATCTGCTGGATCATCCAATGGCAATCCTGCTGTTCAACCTGCTGGAGGCAATCCCTCCAACATGCAGCAACCAGCAGGTGCCACGGCTCCAGCAGGAGTCATGCCTCCACCACCACCGCCTGCACCAGCAAATCAAGCTGGGCAGCGTGACGGTGCATCGGTGTCAGTCACCGCATCGGCGAATAACAACAACCCTAAACACGCGCTCCATGCAGCGCGTGCTCTCCTCCAACGTCCACCACCTCCAGGTGCATCCCAGGGTGCAATGGAGCAATGGAGGGCTGATGTGGAACATTTAGTTGCAGCAGCAGCTGATCGCATCAGCAACGAAGGTCCTCCCCATTCGGGGCGGGCCCCATTGCAGCGCTGGACTGTGTCGGGCAAACTTGGTCCGCACGCTTCCCACAATAGGAGGTGTGGTGCGTCACAACAGGTGACGTCGCTACCTTCCAGGGCGCGACGCACTCATACGGTGACTAGGATTTCAACTCACGACCTCCGGGCGGAGCTTGATCGTCGTTACCGTCAATAGGACGGCCGCGTCCATATCGAGCGTGCTCACGAAAGGCGAGAAGCTCGAGACAGTCCTGCTCCCGAGGGAGTAGGAGGAGGCTGTTCCGCCCTGGCCATGCACCTACTTATGGTCAGATGGCCACAAAAGTTCCGGCCTCACCTGCCGGAGAAATTTGACGGGACTGTTAATCCCGCTGAGTTCTCCAGATTTACTCCACCGCAATCCTTGCGGCCGGAGGTAACGAGGCCATAATAGCCAACCACTTCCCAGTGGCCTTGACTGGGACCGCCAGGTCCTGGTTCATGAGCCTTCATCACAACTCCATCAATAGTTGGGAGAAATTGTGCCAACAGTTCACCGCCAATTTCGGGAGTTCATACACCCAACCAGGCACCAAACTGGACCTTTTTGCTGTCGTGCAGAAGGGGGGAGAATCCCTGCGCTCATTCTTCCAGAGGTTCTCCCAAGTACAAAACACTGTTCCTTCTATCTCCAGCACCTCTGTTATTGTGGCATTTAGACAGGGCGTATGAGATAAGAAGATGCTGGAGAAGCTGACGATCAAGGAGATCACCAGCGTCATGGAGCTCTTCAGCTTGGCAGACAAGTGTGCCAAAGCTGCGGAGGGCCGTGAAATGCACTCCAAACCACCTCCGAAGGATAACAAAAAATCCTCCAAAGGCGAAGCCACTACCTCCGGGAGTGGTAAAAAGAAGAAAAAATCCAACGGCAAGAAGAAGCCGTCGGCCGACACACCTACTGCTGCGGCTGCTGCAGCTCCGGGTGGCCGGGGGCCACGCCCCGAGAAACGACCTCGACCGTCATCAGAAGACGGTGGCAACTCCAAAGTGTGGTGTCCTATTCACAAGTCGAACAGCCACAACTTGGAAGACTGGCGGGAGGTCCAAAACCTTGCCGAGTGCTACAACAAGCGCCGGGAAGAAGTTCCTTTCCGTCAGAGGGAAGGAAAACAAAAAGTCGATGAAGCTCCAGTTGAAGAGTTGTTAGGCTTTTAGGACCTTAAAAAGGTCATGAAGGCTGTTTACACCTCCGTCGACGACGACTCCGACGTCTCCGACAATGAGCGTCAGAAGACCATGAACACCATCTTTGGTGGTTCGTGGGACATCACCTCCCGCCGTGTCCTCAAGACAATGCGGCGGGACATGGCCTTAGTAGCTCCTACAGCCAGGGCGGAGCCTCATCGAAAGTGGATGGACACTACCATCACTTTTGATGCTTCGGACTGCCCTCGGAACATGATCGGAGCTGGTCAACTACCTTTGATGGTATCTCCGACCATCTAACATTCAACTCCACCATGTAATGGTGGACGGAGGTTCAGGGCTGAACCTCATAAGCTTCCAAGCTTTCATTAAGCTTCAGCTCTGACCTTTGGACCTTCGCCCCTCCTGACCTTTCTCCGGAGTAGGTCCGGGGGCCATAACCCCACTCGGTGCCATTACTATCCCCGTGACCTTCGGGACTCGAGAGAATTATCGCACTGAGAAGTTGGTCTTCAATGTCGCTCAGATCAACTTACCCTTCAACGCCATTCTGGGTAGGCCCGTCTTGTACAAGTTCATGGCTGCTGTTCATTATGGCTACTTGGTGTTGAAGATGCCAACACCAGCTGGTGTTCTTCGAATCCGCGGAGACCGCACTGCCGGAGTGACTGCTCTGGAAGAACTTCACGCGCTTGGTACAATGCAGGAGGAAGAATCCAGGCAGGAGCAAGCTCCAAAACCCCCGAGCATTCGTCAACCAGGCTCAACCTCTGCACCCCTTGTGCAACCAAGCGGCAACACCGACATTCCTATCAAAGTTGTCCAAGTCAGTTCCGATGCCGCTCAGACCACCCGTATATCGGGAGGTCTGAATGAAAAATAGGAAGTCGCGCTCATCACTTTCCTCCGGGCTAATGTCGACGTGTTTGCTTGCCAACCGTCACAAATGCCTGGGATCCCTTGGGAAGTGATCGAGCATAATATGAAGATCTATCCTGACGCTCGGCCTGAACACCAGAAGCCTCGGAAGCAATCAGTAGAGTGACAGAACTTCATACGACAAGAAGTGAAGAAGTTGCTCGAAGCTAGATTCATCCGAGAAGTCTTCCATCCAAAATGGCTGGCAAACCCAGTCGTTGTACCCAAGGACGGCGGGAAGCTTCAGATGTGTATCGACTACACAACACTGAATAAGGCATGCCCAAAAGATCCATTTCCACGACCTAGAATAGATTAGATAGTGGATTCCAACCCCAGGTCTGAATTACTGTGTTTCCTATACGCATATTCTGGGTACCATCAAATCAGAATGTCTAGGGAAGATGAAGAACATACTTCTTTTATCACAGTAGATGGATTGTACTGCTATACTGCCATGCCATTTGGTCTCAAGAATGCAGCTTCAACATTTGTACAAGCTATGTACAAAACCTTTGGAGAGCTCATCAGAGACGTAGTGGAAGTGTATGTTGATGACATCGTCATCAAGATCAAGGACAAGGAGTCACTTCTTGACAGTTTGCAAGCTGTCTTTGACAAGTTGCAAGTCATTCGCACAAAACTGAACTCAGACAAGTGTGTCTTCGGGGTTAGCTCCGGAAAGCTTCTTGGTTTCCTGGTAAACCACCGGGGCATAGAGGCAAATCTGGCGAAGATTAAATCCATTGAGGATAAGCGGCCACCAGCCCGCATCAAGGACGTCCAGAAGTTTGACTGGATGTCTAGCCGCCCTCAGCCGGTTCATCTCAAGACTGGCGGAACGGGCACTACCCTTCTTCAAGCTATTGAGGAAGTCTGAACCATTCTAATTGTCTGAAGAAGCAGAAAAGGCGTTCCAGTAGCTAAAGGAGCTCCTCACCACTCTACCAACCTTGGTAGCTCTGAACCCTGGTGAGCCTCTACTGCTTTACATTTTGGCAACTAACGAAGTTGTCAGCATGGTCCTGGTTGCGGAGAGACCAGAACCATCCAAAGCTCGGGTATCCAGACCCCTCCAGGAGGGTCCGGAGGTTCCTGAAGGCGAATGTGGGTCCCATCCCCCAGACTTGGATCTACAAGGAGTTACTCTTGTTGAACAAGAGTGTCCGGACCCCTCCGGGACACTTCAAAAGAAGCTCCGGGTTCCTCCAGCAAGGACCCGGAGGTCCCCAAAGAAGGTTCAGATCCCTCCAGGAGGGTCCAAGTCGATGAAGAGAAAGCTCCGGGCCCCTCCAGGAGGGTCTGGACCGTCCAACGCCCAGTATACTTCATCAGCGAAGTACTTCATGATGCCAAGACTCGATACCTAGAGATGCATAAGCTGCTCTATGCAGTTCTTATCGCCTCCAGGAAGCTTCGCCATTACTTCCAAGCTCACAAGATCTCAGTGGTGACTTCTTACCCACTGCGAGCGATCTTGCATAATCCCAACTCTACTGGGAACATTGCAAAGTGGGCAGCGAAATTGGTCGAATTCGATCT
Organism: Tuctoria greenei; assembly: GCA_036927565.1. NCBI lineage: Eukaryota > Viridiplantae > Streptophyta > Magnoliopsida > Poales > Poaceae > Tuctoria > Tuctoria greenei. The sequence continues at coordinate 78,984,416 of JAYESD010000009.1, read as the reverse complement.
TGAATTCATCCCAAGACAAGCTATCAAGAGTCAAACATTGGCGGACTTCGTGGCGGAATGGACCCCCTCTCCATCAAACCTTGGGGGCCTTAGTGAGCAGAAGCCGGAACTCAAGGCTCTGGTCTTCAACGAGCCTCACTGGACTCTCTACTTTGACGACTGCATGCAAAAGCAGGGAGCCGGAGCTGGAGTCCTTCTCCTCGCTGCGATCGGGGAGAAGGTTAAAGACATGGTCCACCTTGACTTAAAGGTGACCAACAACATGGCGGAGTATGAAGCACTCATTTACGGACTAAAGGTGGCACTATCATATGGTGTCAAGCAGCTGTTGGTCAAGGGAGATTCACAGCTCATCATTAAACAAGTGAAGGGTGAATGCTCCTGTAACAATCCTCAACTAGTTGGTTATCTCCTTGAAGTCCAGAGGCTTCAGAAGGACTTCGAAGTCCTGGTCCTCCACCATGTCCAGCATCTCCAAAACGCTGAAGCTGACGAACTCTCGGTGAAAGCGTCAACCGGAGCTCCGGCTCCAGACGGAACCTTCGTTCGGAGGTTGTCAAAACCCACAGCTTAGCCTGTCGAACTGAGCAAAGGGGGTGAGACCAGCGTCCCGAAGCTAGCGGTCCCGACGGCCCTATTACCATGGCAGCCATCAAGGGTCATAGGTGCTGCCGGAAGCTCCGAGCAACCCAGCACGCAAGACTCAAATGCTCAAGATAGCTCCGATGCATGGATCTCAGAGATCCGGAGCTACTTGAAAGACAATATCCTTCCTGACAATGATGTATCCACTGACTGGATAGTCAGATTTGCTAAAAGATACACACTGGTAGAAGGGGATCTCTACCAGCGCGGTGCCAACAGTGTCCTAATGCGGTGCATCACAAGGGAAGAAGGCTGCGAGCTCCTCGTAGAAATCCATGGAGGAGAGTGTGAGAACCAAACGTCTTCCCGCACGCTGGTCAGTAAAGCCTTCCAACATGGCTTGTACTGGCCTACAACGCTCCAGGATGCAACTGAGCTGGTGAAGAAATGCGAAGCATGCCAATTCCATGCAAAGCAAATTCACACACTGGCTCAGCCTCTACAAATGATACCTCCTACATGACCTTTCGCTGTGTGGGGGATGGATATCTTGGGACCTTTCCCAAGAGCCGTCGGAGGTTACAAGTTACGGTACGTTGCCATTGACATGTTCACCAAGTGCCCGGAAGCAACTCCAGTTGTGACAATAAACAAGCAATCAACTATCAACTTCTTGCAGTCCATCGTATGCAGATTTGGGGTCCCAAACAAAATCATAACTAATAATGGGACCCAGTTCACAAGCTCTGCATTTCAAGGATATTGCAAAATCCAAGTCAGCTACGCTTCTGTAGCTCACCCGGCAAGCAATGGCCAAGCCGAGAGAGCAAATGCTGAAATCCTGAAAGGACTCAAGATGTGCACATATGAGCGCATGAAAAAACATGGAGCCAACTGGATCAAAGAGCTTCCGCCCACTCTATGGGCCAACAGGACAACTCCAAACCGATCAACTGGAGAGACACCCTTCTTCCTGGTGTACGAAGCTGAAGTAGTCCTTCCTCTGGAAATCACCTTGGGGTCACTCCGGGTCCGAACCTTCGACGAAGCCACGCAAGACCAGCTCCGACGTGAAGACCTAGACCTCCTTGAGGAGGGAAGGTGTCGAGCAGCTGTTCGGAATGACCGATACAGCCAAGCTCTTCGGCGCTATCACCAACGGCATGTACACAGCCGACAGCTCGAGGAAAGAGATCTGGTGCTACAGAGAATACAATCCAGAGAAGGGCTAAACAAACTCTCCCCCAGCTGGGAGGGACCCTTCCGAGTGATCAATGTATCCTGTCCCGGATGCGTTCGCTTGGCAACCGAGGATGGGACACCTCTCCCATATCCTTGGAACATTGAGCACCTCCGTAAGTTCTACGCTTAATATCATGGAGGTGAGTTTGTAGTTACATGTAATGTATGGTATAGAGTCATCATACAAAGTCAGGTAGCTCCTCCGGGAGAACAGCTGGACCTTCACCGGAAGATCCGCAAGGTTCAGGCAACACTTGTCACAGTCTTAGAACTAAAAGTGTGGCGATCTACCTTGGTCAAATGAGAAACAGAACACACTTAGCCTGGTTCCGTACCCTAAGAGTGTACTTTTTTCCCCTGTACCTCGAACCTATAATGAAAGACATCATCGTGTGAAAACAGACTCCACGTGCATTAATATTGTACAGGCTCAATATTTTTTATTTTTCTCTTTCTTGTCTATAACAAAGTTGTGCAATTCTTAAGAAACTTTAGCTCGACCAGTTCATGTACAATTCGAGCTGCATTGTCTATTCTCCCGGGTTCAAATGTCGTTACTGGTCTACTTGCCTGAATGCCGCCAAGCCAATCTAGGGCCGGAGTGTGCTATCGACTTAGCCTGGTCATGCACCCTAAGTACGCCACTCTACCTACACCCCGGCAGGCCGAAGTAATTCGAGTCTAGAAACGATCGGACCTGAAGGAAACAAGGCAGCACCCTTGATTGTATTTAGAATTGGGTTCGACCTAAAATTTCCTCGAGAATAGTAAGTCGCAATGAAGTTATAGACAGGAAACGGATTTTACTGTTTTTCTTGACTTCAGTGTGCAGGAAAAATAAAGACCACACAATGATGGTGAATGACCGGAGCTACCAGAGCTCCGACGTCCCCTAGGTGGCTTGTGGTTGATGTTTAAACATTGATAGCAAGCGTCACCGGAGTACCCAGCTCCGGTAAAGCTAGGGGGCCAGCTGTCAACGTGAAGAAAAGATGATGGGAAGACTCTACAGTGGAGTCTGCCGTTAACACACCATGTGTTGACAGAGGTCACTGCCGGAGCTACTGAGCTCCGACACCCCAGAGGACTAATCGTCGATGCTCTATGCATTGATGGAGACTACTGCCGGAGCTACTAAGCTCTGACGATGGTCAATGCCGGAGCCACTATGTTCCGACAACCTTTGGGGGCCTACTCTATCGAAGACTTTGGACCTACATTCTACAAGTTCGAAGCACACAAGTCTTCAACAACTGTTACATCCTCTTGGTACATGTTCACAATCAAATTGTGTACATCTACCAGGAGGCCAAGTGAGACAAAGGTGTTGAAGACAAAAAATGAAATTAACAAAAAACTTGAATTTCATTCATCTGGAGACAAGAGATTACAAAATTGGAGAAGAAGAAGAGAGAATACAAGCGGGAGCTACAAAGAGATGGTCCTAGACCCTGTGGAAGAACTGGGCGACCTTCTGGGCAACCTCCGATACACTGGCTCGGGCGGCTTCTCCCTCTCCTTCGATGGGGCCTTCAAGCACCGGGTCTAGGGGGAATTGAGGGTCCCGGCTGGTGTAGCACATCAGCATGAACTCTGCGACGTTCTTCGCCAAGGACTGTCCCTCAGTTTCCAGCTCGTCCGCGTTGACATCGCCCTTCATGGTGAGCTTGTTGCCTACTGTACTCAGCGCCTCCAACGCCTAGTCCAACTCCGGCCCCGGATCATCCGGACGCATGGGACTAAAGCCCATTGGCGCCAGCGCGTCGTTGGCTTTGCCCAGGAAGTCCCAAACTTGTTGGGACTCCACAACCCTTGTGCTTCGCATCTCCTCCAAGGATATTTTGGTCGCCGCAAGCTCCGAGTTCTCCCGAGCAAGACACTCCACCTCTTTGGCATTCTGTTGAATCTTTTCAGCAACCTGCCTTTCGAGTTTACTGATCTCTTCCTCTCGGAGGTAGATCTCATTCCGGCGGTTGACCAGATCCTTCTCTCGGCCCCGCACTTTCTTCTCACTGGAGGCGACGACATTCTCATGCTTGTAGAGATCTTTCCCTCGCTCCCAGGCCTTCTTCTCCTCTTCCTCGCAACGCTCCTCCAATTTCTTGGTGTGCTCTTCGAGGCTCTTGTCAGCCAGAGCTGTCTTTTGGACAAGCTGTTCCTCCCTCTTCATGAGGTCGTCCCGCAGCTCCAGGAGTTTTTGCTCTTCATCATCGAGCTTTCTCTCCCGCTCCTCAAGAGCCTCCCGGTGCTTGACGAGACTAGCGTGAATGGCGTCGAGCCTCTCTTGGCGATCGTCCGCTGCGCTATTAGTAGCTTTGGCCTGTTCATAGATGGTCTAGGACTGGTTGTCGAGAGACCGCGTCATGCTTTCCCTCTCATCCAACAGTTTACCCCAGAGCTCCAGGCGGACCTTCTCCCTCTGCACCCACTCCTTGTCGTTAGCCAACCTCGTCTGCGCCAGCTTGGTCTCGAATTGGAGCCGGTTACGCCACCTCCTAAGGGTTTGGCGCTCCTCCTCAAGGGCCTTGCTATCATGGTAGAAAGCCAGCTGGACTTGGCAAAGACTGGAGCAGGCGTTGTCAATAGACAATGATAGGGGGATCGTGTCTGGACCTGCCGGGATCCTCTGCGCTGGCTCCAGCAGGTCTTTAGTGACAAAAATTGGGTCCCATTCTACAAGAGAGGTCCCCTGAGCTTCCACGGCACTAGGGCTGTCCTCCAGGATAGCCTCGGCCACCGCCGAGGAAGGTCCTGCAATAGAAGTTCCGACCTCCAGAATTGGCTCCGAAGGTCCCGCCGCCAGGTCATAAACAACTGGCCCCTCAGGCGGGGGGCCAACAGCTTCATCTTGGCACCCTGGCTCAGCAACGGGCACCTCTGGGATCACCACTTCCGGAGCAGGTGTTGAAGGTTCGATCGGAGCAGAAGCTACTTCCGGCTCTAACGCAGGTGCCTCCTCCGCCGCTGGCTCAGGTGCTGACGCTTCGACTATCATGGGCTCTGGCGCCGACACCTCCGCAACAACTGGCTCGGATGCCAGAACCTCTTCGACGACCGACTCTACAGTCGGAACTTTTGCAGCAACCGGCTCTACCGCCGGAGCTTCCTCAACAACCGGCTCAAGCGCTGGGGCTTCATCAACACCCGGCTCTACCGCTGGGACCTCATCAACCACCAACTCGACTGCCGGGGCTTCAACTACATCTGGCTCTAGGGCCGGAATTGCAGCTACCTCCAACTCTGTGGCTGAAGCATCCAACATTTCAGCATCCAGGCCCGGAGCTTCAACCTCCGGGGCTGGTACCACTGGTACATCTTCATTCCCGTGGTCCGGCGCTACCACAGGAGCTTCTGGGGGTGAGTCGAGGTCCAAGACCACGATAGCCAGCACCGGAGCTGCCGCAGCCTCAGCCACCTCTTGGGGCAGTGCTGGAACTGGAGCCGGAGCTTCAGCCTGCACAGCCTCAACTGCTGCTGCAAGAACCGGAGCTTTAGCCCTTTTCTTAGGCACGCTGTGGATGAAGGACAAAGAAACTCAAAATACAGTTATAATAATAAAACAACTGACTGAGGTAAAAAATCAAAAATTACCTCGGAAGGCTTCCGCACCAGTTAGCATGGAACCTCTTTTCCGGACGCTCCGGACTGGCCTCAGGCGCCACTGGCATGGTAGTCCCGGAAGGTCCCCGGAGCTTGCTGCTGCTATCGGTGTTGCCTTGGTCGAGGCCCCCCTCGACCGGTAAGGACCTCTGGACCGAGAGCCCTCAGTTGGCCCTGGTACTGGAGTGACATGGCCGGAGCTAGCACCCCGGGAAGGTGCCGCTGCTGGAGTAGATGCTGCCGTTGAGGACCTCCCCCTCCGGGGAGAAGGAGCCACCGCGGAAGAAGCAGGCCTGACGGACCTTCCGTTGGCATGCTTCAGCTTCCTCTTACGGCTCGAGGGCTCGACCAACTCCTTGCCCTTGCCTACGACTTTGGTTCTTGGCTTTGGGGCGGGAGCGGAGCCGCTTTCAGGAGCTCCGGAGATCTCCAACCCGGTGATCGAATGCCTCTCAACAACACCAAGGTTGTCAAGCACCGGCATCATCCGCTGAAGCTCCCTGCTGAACTCTGCCTCCATGTTCAAAGGGAGGAAAGCTGCCCGCAGAGCCAAGTCGTAACCCTCAACGTTGATGCCGTGCTGGAACTTCTTGAGGTGGAACTCCAAAGTTGCACCCTCCATGTTGGACTTCAAACCAGCCTTGATCCGGTCGTCGTCCATCACACTGTTGAGGGCCCAAGCAAGCTTCTCACTCTTCTTCAATGGAGCTCACCTGTTGACCAAGAAGTTACAGAACACCGCCTGAGGAGTCACCCCTCCTTCCACGAATTGGCGGATCCTGGTCAGAGCAGGCCTGAAGGCGTCCAACAACACCGGAGCTTCACTCCAAGCTGTAGTGTCGACGTTGGGGAGGCCTTCGGGCAGCTCCAACTTCTCGTGCTCCTCCACCTTGATGACGATCCAATCCTTCTTCCAGTCGTCCCACTTCCCAGAAGGGAATGACCGCAAGTACTTGAACGGGCACTTCTCGCGCTTCAAAAAATAGTAGAAGCCAAGGTACTCGTCACTCCTGTCGGTAGTGTGGATAGTGAAGAAGGTGCGGAAGAGCTCAACGCAGGGGGGAATGCCCACCCACATCTCGCAGAAGTGGACAAAGATCGACACTAGGAGAATGGAGTGGGGGCCAAGGTGGTATAGCTGCAGACCATAGAAGTCTAGCAGCATCAAGAAAAAAGAGTAGAAAGGTGGGATCAGTCCCACCATGGCGTACGCGGAGAAGTACACCATGTCGCTGACGTGTTCCTTCTCGAACGGAAGCTTGCCGACGCGGACAAAGTGGTTGAAGAAGTCAGGGGACCACCCCATGAGGGCTCACCGTCGGTCTTGAGTCGGCTCTGGCGGAGACCCAACTCCATCGCGGCACAGCGGGGCAAGAGATGGAAAAGAAGCGAAAGTTTGGAGGATTTGAGTGGAAGTTCGAATGAAAGGCGTAAAGAACCCCCAAACGATGCGTGCTTTCCTTCTTAAGTAAGCCCCCGCAATGCTTGGATGGAAACCACAGAGGAGCCGACGATACTAGTCAAAAACTTCACCCTGTCAATGACAAGGGGGCCCGGAGCCACCCCGACGATCAAGTCGAGGTCCTTACCCCAGGTGAACGGTTCTCATCATGAAAGGAGGGAAACAAGAAGACGGCGGCCTGACAGGGCGCACGGAACCGATACGATTTTCGTATCGGGAACCGACGACCTTCAATTGCGTGAGATCCGCACGCCAAGATCTCACCTGCCGCATCCGGGATATGCCACACAACGTTGGTTTAAATGCGAACTACCGCCAACGACACATCCGAAGACCCTTGAAGACATGGCTCAAAAATCGAAGAATGGACCCACCTCCAGCAGAATGACTTCATCCAAAAAGGTATCTCCCAGAGGTGGGCCCAGGGGGCCACTGTTGGTACCCTGCGTACCGGATAGCCCTTGGGATTGCAAAGATCACAAGGAAACTCCAACTACCAGATTTGAAGACATCCGAAGGCCCCACATGTCAGACGTAACCGGACCTGCTTCCCCGACATGGTTAGTCCGAGTGCCGCCACGTGTATCATAAGACCGGAGCTACCACCCACACATGGGAAAGCTCGGGACTGGACACCAATAGGCACCCCCGGACCTAACCCCATACAGAGGGAAGCTCCGGTACTGACACGTGTCCAACAGCACCGGACCTACCCGTCCGCGACGGTAAGCTCCGGAGCTGCCACATGTCCAACCGTCAGACCTTCAACCTCAACGATCAAACTGGTGGACCCCCAACGGCTCTGGACCTTCAAGGAGCAATCAAAGACTTCAAAACCTGATTAAGTGTCATTAATGCCATATTAATGACACACGATCGGATGGCCCTTAATACCAGTAACGGCACTGTTAAGGCCCGTTACCAGGCTATTAAGGGTAATTAACATCATTAATTGTGTATCAAGCATGTGTAACCGCCAGGGCCACATGTCGGTCCAGGCTAACGGTGTAACAACCAGTCCTTGTACTATAAAAGGACTGGTCGACGATACACAAGGGACCTCTCCAGACCACTTTCGGACTCCCTAACCTAGGCGAGCTTCTTCTTCTGAAGCTTCTTCTAGACTCACATGCTCAATACAACACCAACACACCCCGTGGAGTAGAGTATTATGCTCAGGCGGCCCGAACCACTTAAATCTCTGTGTTCACTTGTCATTCACCTTCATGAATCTCTGCGCGCCCATTACCGAACTACAACTCCGTGATCTACCAACAGTAGTATAGGGAGATCTGCCAGATCCAAACACCGACAACTTCTCTCCTTCAAACTCATTTTGAGTTTGAGGAAGAGAAATGTTCAATATGGTGACCCAATGGAGGAGCCAAAACCAAATCCATTGCCAAATCCAATCTCAACTTGGCATTTGACTTCAACCATCAAGCCTACGCCAAAAATCAAGGTTGTGAGTTTCTCACACAAAGACCTTCGACACCAACTGCTCTTCAAATGAGGTATGAGTTTAGAAATTTTCAATGTTTGGTTTGCCATAGAATTGAATGTATTTTCTTGCATTTGTGAGGAAGGTTGACACTTCCTCATCATTTAATTCTCATGCATCCTCACAAGAGTAAGTGTGGGTATTGACTTTTGGATCTCCAAAAGGAGAGCCCACCTTACTTGGAAAAATCTAAAACAAGTCTCTAGAATTCTTTAAGCATTGTTTTGTAGACTTAGTCATTTTTGTCTAGGTTTAGAAAATAAAACTTTTGGGCATGACTTAATTGGTGAATTGGCATATAGAAACTTGGGCATAGTGACAGCCATAATTTTTAATTGAGCTTCATGCATAGATGGTGTCACTAGATTTCAAACTCCTAGGAATAAGTGATATCCTTGCTCTAAAATAGAATTGTCTTTTTGGAGGAGTCACTAAATTTTAAATTCCTAGTGAAGTTCAGGAGGATAAAATTGAGAATCTTGTTTGTCATGGTCTAAATGATAAAATTTGCTCTTGAAAGCTAAGATGGTTAGAAAGTTTAAAAGATGTAGGGATCCAGATAGTATATTTCTATCACATGCATTGCTATGAGTAGGAGCTTTAGAAAATATGCAACATGAATTATCCATAAAGATCCACTCTTATCAATGAATAACACATTGATCATGGATACACTTGACATTGGAACCAATGCATATTTGATTTTGTTCTTCCCCGTATATACAAATGAAAGTTCGGTTACCTAACCTGAACGTTCATTTGTACAATAATCGGGAGCTAACCATCCCTCTCTATTCAAGAGAGGAAGTTTGCAGAGTAATATTACTATGCAGGCATTCAAGAAGCTTATTGTTGGGATCCCTAGAGGATCCCATTTCAACATCTCTTGGCAAGGGAGTAAATGAGGATTGTTGCTACCTATCGAAAATTATGCCCGAAGGTCAATCATAACTATACGAGGCTAGAAATTTGAAATGGGAACCCTCCATGAGCAACCAATGGGCTGCCACGAATGGGTGAGAGCATTATGCTCTCAACTATTCTAAGCACTCATTCAAGCTCAAGGGATTTGCCACCATCATTGGGTGCAAGTTGTTCCTATGTGGCTAGAAGGTATGTTGTACCTTACCCAAGGAACAACTGATCATACCCAATGCATGTTGGGCACATGTCACTCCCTTATGGCAAAAAGATATGATACACCTTAGCCAAAGAATTACAAGACATACTCAATGTATGTTGAGTGCACGTCATTCCTTTGGATCTAAAGGTTATCATTATCCTAGCCAAGGAATGACAAATCACACCCAACACATGGAGACCCTGATGTGCGGACGATCAACATCGAAAACACTCTATTCAACCACACTCATGGTGTCCATGGGAGGCAACACAACAATCAACACTCAACCCTCCATTGTCAAAGCCACGCTGCAACAAGGATAGGCCAACTCATGGCCTACCTCCGTCGTTAGGGTTTCAACCCCTATCACGGACCTTGATCAAGAATAAGCTTGGGGGAGGACCCCCACTTGAGGTAACTTGTATCACACCCACTGCATTTTTATTTCAAATCATATATTGCATATTTACTTTCCATTCAACCACCATCCACCATGCATCTAAAAAAACATAAAAATAGGAACTTAGATTTGCTTTTCTTATCAAATAAAGATGTGCGGTAAGAATGATTTAGAATTCACATAGATGAGATGATGAATAGTTGCTCTATTTTATTTTTCCTAAGCCCCTAGTTTACAACTTGCTACTCTCCGAATATTGCTTAAATTGGCTAAAATTAACTTCGCCTTGATTTAGAAATTGTGGGTAGCAAAAGCTTAATCTACTTCTAGGTTGTTGGGAGATTTGAATTCGTAATAGGGCTGTTATTCCTATTTTGAAATTAAAACTTAGATTTCCGGAGAAATTCTATCAAGATTTAAGTTTCCCTCATTTGATTGGAAATATCTACCAAAGCCATATGATATTCATACATAGACAACAACTTATGCATATGCTATTTGCTTTCACATTGAGCCTAGTCAAACTAGTATAGACCTATGTGAGAAATCATTCAATTCTTTTTGAATTCAAGACTTCACTTGCACATGCTATAGTTCTACCCTAGAAAGAAGCAAAATTCCATCATATCCACCATTCCACAATAAAAATAGAAACTCCATGCTATTCATAGTTAGCACTCTCTTCAAGTTATTGCATAAAAAGGAGTAGAAGACATGGCTACAAGAAAAAGAAAAAGAAAATGCATGATTATATAATAAGCATGAGAAAAAAAGAAGAAAAAATATGCTTACTCCATAAGCATAAAAAAGGGGTAGCCATGTTTCATTCTTGCAACAAAGAGAGTCCACATCAAAAGGAGTCATCTCAATGTTTCCACATCCACCTCCATTACATCACACATTCACAATCTTGATTCAAAAGTTTGAATTGATTTCTCCTAAGGCTTGCTCTTTTGACTTAGCAATATTATGTGTTGCAAAATGCGTACTTACTTTCCCTACCAAGCTCCACATACAAGCCATATTCAAAGAGTAGGAATAGTATATGCATAATGCCTTGGTGAGGAGATATTTCCACTATACACAAAGGAGTGATTGAGAGAATCAATTGAGGTACTTATAATCTAATTTGAATCTCTCTGGAATTTAAGTGGAACTTGATATCTAGGCTATGCTTGCCCCATTTGCTGTTCTATCTTTCAATTACCCATGAATAGGAGAAGGCATAACTCCCATAATGACTTACGAAGGGTGAAGTACCATAGCCACTTTTTGCAATACTAGGTAGAGTATTTTGTTGTGCACTTGGTACTTCTGAAAGGTAGAACATTGTAGCCACTCCTGATCATCAACCTAAAGTCTTGACTTTGCTCGGGACGAGCAAAGGATAAGCTTGGGGGAGTTTGTTGACGGTTGTTATATACCAATTTTAGCCGTCAATATAACTCAATTATGTGAAGGATTAATCATTTCTTGCACACGTCACCTTTCTACTTGACCTATTTCCACTTGTACTTGGAGAAATATGTGTATGCAGATATTTATACAAGAATTGAGGAAAAGTATGGGGAGCAATCCTATAAAATATCATCCCAGCCAATCAGGTGACGGCATGTGGCACCACATGGATCTAATGGCCCACAAACAGAAGTATCCGAGGTCATCCAACGGTGTAGCACCAATATCAGCCAATGGGACCCACCTGACAGCCTCCTGGAGGAAGTACGGGCCGTTTGGAGCCCTGACCAGGTCGGCCGAACCAGGGGGTTGATCGACCTGGTCCTGGCGCCAAACGCGCTCAACTTCCACGTGTTGGCTCCTCCTAGCTCCCTGGAGTCAATGATGACTGATTCGCGCGCTTTTGGTGGCGGAAATCGACCTCAACATTAGTATAAATAGGACCCCATACCCCTCACTTCAACACACACCACTTGGACATCATTCTATTGTATACATAATCTTCCATAGTCCTTAGAGGAGTTAGGATGTAGAGAGGAGAGCCTCTAGTCCCAAGTCCAAATTTGGAAAGGAGTAGAAGGAGCCTCTCTTCCCAATTTCACATTGGGAAAGGTATATCTCATGTATTCCTCCTTATATTTGTGACTTTGTGCTCAATAAAGATATTATCTTTAGTCTTCTTTTATACGTATACTTGGACAAAGCGTTTCTTGTTTGATTGTGGAGTCCATGTAAGTGGAAGGTATAGTCTTTATGATTGTGCTCTCATGATCACATCTTATGGTCATAAACACTATAGACCCCCACTATAGTCTATGTAGTTATTATATGATTATGTTAATATGAATAGCTATGCTATGCAATCAACATTGGTTCAATGATGATTTAGTTCATTGCCTTAGGATGGCTTGTGCTGCAGCTCTTAAGGTATTTGCTTAGTATGCTAGCATGGTGCTAGGGTATTTAAGTAGTGTTGGATGTCTTGTAGACCCACGGATTAAAGAGGTAGGCAGTAGGTGGTGACAGCCCTATCTGTCCTTTGTAATCCTCCACGTTCGGCTATGCCACAGGCTCTTAGCGGGAGTCACCCTAGTATTGCTAGGAGTAATCCCGTGCCCGATGTGTTGAATAGCATTGCATAGGAATTCATTATTGACATGACCATTAGTATCTACCTTAGGCTATGTATATGTATTAGGAGCATTGTAGGAGCAACTCTCCAACTCTTAATCAAATCTCCCTCTAGGACCCATTTACCCTTTAGAATAGATTGCCTAGGTGTGTGTCACACTACCCCTATTATCAACTTACCCCCTGTCCGGATAATTGATTAGTATCCCATAGCTTGACCATAAGAGTAGTATATACTTTACACCATTGCCTTCCTTTGGGATAAATATGATACCCTTGGGAATACTCATGGGTGAAATGCTACAACGGTATCTTCCGTGCGCTTGCGGATCTCATCTCTTTACCGGAGATGATCTGTGGTGTTAAGAAATACCAACAAGCATTTCTGGCGCCGTTGCCGGGGATGATTTGTCAGTATATCTTAGGAGCCGTCAACAAGCATCAAAGGTTCATGCGCAACCAGCAGCTAGATGAAGGCGATCTGGTCCTGCTGATAATACTGACTCGAGAAGGGATGAACAAACTCTCTCCAGGCTGGGAAGGTCCCTTTCGAGTTATCAAAGTTTCCCGCCTTGGATGCGCTCACTTGGCGACAAAGGATGGGACTCCGCTTACCAATCCATGGAACATCGAGCACCTCCATATGTTTTATGCCTAGCTACACGGAGGTGAGTCTGTTTGTATAAATTGTATCTCTTATAGTATATGGACAGAGTTGGGAAGGGTCCTAGCCCACTTAACTTGGTCATGTACTTTAGGTGTGTCTTTACCCTCCCTAGGTCATATCAAGATGAATATCACACTTAACTTGGTCATTGTACTTTAAGTGTGTCTTTGTCTTCCCCTGTAATTGGGACCTTAATGAGAAACATTTTATACGGACAGACTCTACGCGCATTTCATTTGTACAAGCTCATTACTTTTTTACCTTCTCGTCTATAACAATGTTGTGCGATCCCTTTGAAATTTAGTCAAGGGTATTCATGTGATATATAAGTTGTATTGTTAATCTTCTTTTGGATCTTAGCATTGCTGCATGGTATACTCGCCTGAAAAACCAAAGCCAATGACAGGTCTGGAGTGTGCTATCAACTTAGACTGGTCAGGCACCCTAAGTACGCCACTCTACCTATATCCTGGTAGGCCCCAGTAGGGCTGGTCCGGAAGGCATTCGGACCTAAAGAGATTTCATTAATACACTTATGTCGTCATGTTAGAGATTTCATCTAAAATTCAAAGAAGGATAATAAGTCGCAAATAAGTTATAGACAAGAAGACGAATTTTACTACTTTTCTTGTTTCTTATGTGCAGGAAAAATGAATGTTTGATGGCAATTTGCTCGGTGATGGTGGACGCTGCCGGAAAGCTAGCTCCGACGACCCTGAGGAGGCCCACCATTGACGTTCTATGCATTGATAGTGGGCGCCGTCGAAGCTACCAAGCTCCCACAACTCCCAGGGGGCCTGCCGTTGACGTTCCATGTGTTGATAGTGGGCAATGTCAAAGCTACCAAGCTCTAACAATCCCCATGGGGGCCGCCATCGACATTTTATGCATTGATAGTGGGCGCCATCGAAGCTAGCAAGCTCCGACAACTCCTAGGGGGTCCGCCATCGACGTTCTATGCGTTGATAGTGCGCCCCGTTGAAGCTACCAAGCTCCGACAACCCATAGGGGGCCTGTCGTTGATGTCCTAGGCATTGCCAGTGGGCGCCATTGAAGCTACCAAGCTCCAAAAACCCCTAGTGGGCCCGCTGTCAACAACCTAAGCGTTGACAATGGGCGCCGTCGAAGCTACCAAGCTTCGACAACCCCCAGGGGGCCCGCCTCGACGTAACAAAGGGTTCCTGGAGATAACAGAGGACAAACTCGGAACTCGGAGCTATCATACTAGCTACGAATTTGGAGCTCTCATGTTTTCAAGACATTGTCTAAATCCTCATGGCAGATGCCCTCAACTCATTGAACACATCTACTAGGGGGCCAACAATATAAAGGGGAATGCATTGAAGACACAAAAATGAAATTCAGAAGGATTTCATTCATTCAAAATCATAGGATTACAAGATGAAGGAAAAAAGAGGAGAGGTCCTAGCTACTGGAGTTCCTATTGTAGAATGAGGCAACTCTTTGGGCAGCTTCTTGAACGTTGGCCCTAGCAGCTTCTTCCTCCTTGGCAATAGGCCCTTCGAACACTGGAGTTAACGACATCTGGGGGTCCCGGCTCTTGAAACACGTCAGCACATACTCGACAACTTTATTGGCCAGGGACCTTCCTTCCGTCTCCAGTTCATCGACGACCATGTCTCCCACAACTTCCAGCTTCTTTCCAGCAGAGTTCAATGCCACCAGTGCCATGTCCATCTCCGGCTTCGGGTCAGCCGGACGTACTGGGCTGAAACCAAATGGCACCAAAGCTTCATTGGCTTGCCCCAAAGAATCTCAAACTTGCTAAGACTCAGTTGCTCTCAAGCTCTTAAGCTCCTCTAGTGATCTCCTGGCAGCCGAGAGTTCCGCAGAACCCTCCTTGGAGAAGCGCTCGACTTCCTTAGCATGCCGCTCAATCATTCCAGCCACCTGCTTCTCTTGGTCACTGAGATTCCTCTCTCGAAGGTGAATCTGGTTTTGCCGATCTGCCAAGTCCTTCTCCTTGGCCTTCACCTTCTCCTCCCTGGTGGACATGTTAGTCTCTCTTTTGGAGACGTTTACCCCCACCTTCCATATACGATATTTCTCTTGTTCGCACCATAGATTGAGCTATTCGGCGCGATCAGCCAAGTTTGCTCCCCAGAGATAGTTTCTGGGCGAGCTTCTCCTCCCTCTTCACGAGGTCTTCCTCTTTCTCTTGGAGGCTAACCTCCTTATTATCAAGCTCCTCCCGACGCTTGAGAAGAGTTTCCCTCAACTCCCCGAGACTCTCCGAGCGGCTGTCAGCCATTTCACGGGCCCTCTGCGCATGCTCGTAGATGTCTTGAGTCTTCTTATCGAGGGACTTAATAGCGTCCTCTCACTCATCCAACGCCTTATTTAGACGCGACCGCCGGGCCTTCTTCGAAGCCACCCACTCCTTCTGGTCGGCAAGTCTGGACTGCATCAGCTTTGTCTTAAAGAAGAGCTTCTGGCGCCAATGCCTTAGCAGGGTGCGGTCTTCTTCAAGAGACCTCCGCTCGTAGTCAAAGGCAAGCTAGACCTGTTAGAGGCTAGAGCAAGCATTGTCAATTGACAGCTCCAGGGGGATTGGCTTTGGGCCTGCTTGAGGGTCGTCTTCTGATTCCTCCAAGTCTTTTGGGACGGATATTGGAGCCCATGGCACCAGCATGGACTCTAATAACTCGACGTCTTTGGGGCCAGTCTCCAGCAGTTGATCCATATCTGGTGCGGGTGAGGAAGGTACCACAGCCGGATTTTCAATCATCGACTCAGAAGACGGAGGACCTGCGACCGAATCCTCAGGTTGCACCGGCTTGAACATGGTCACCTCCAGAGCTGTCACCTCCGGGGCTGGCACTGAAGCTTCTGCCGGAGCTTCAGCCACTTCTGGCCCTGATTCCGGAGCTTCTGCCGCCAACTTCAAAACTGTCGGAGCTTCCTCAAGTACTTCTTCCACGTGGTCCGACGCTACCATAGGATCTTTAGGCATCGGCACTGGACTTGTCTCCACGACAGCCGGCACCAGAGCTGTCGTGTCGTCCGCTACCACTAGTGGGGGAGAGGTGGGAGCTGGGGCGGGAGCTTTTGCTGAAGCAGCCTCCAGAGCTGCAGTAGGCACCAGAGCAGTTATACTTTCTCTCGACATTCTAGAAGCAGAGAATAAGAAATTCAAGACAAAGCAAGAAACAAAATTAAAAAAGCTAAAGAGCCGACCCTTACATGGGTATTGCCGCTCCAATCGGCACATATCTTCTTCCTTGGGTGCTTGGAGCTAGAGGCTGCCGTCGTCGGTGTGGCAGAAGCTCCAGGACCCAAACCTGTACTTGAGGCAGCCGCCGGTGCTGCCACCTCTGGTACCTTCATCGTAGGAGGATTTGCTCCGGACTCAGATCCTTCTGCCGGCACCGGGGCTCGAGTCGACTTGACGGAGCTAGCACCCTCTATGGGCACTGGAGTCGAAGAACCAGCCAGAGCTGTAGGCACGACTACCGCGAACCTAAGTCGAGGCTGAGGGGTCACTCCTTTCGGAGCTTCCCATACACTGCTCCCGTCACTCCTTGTCAGCTTCCGCTTGCGACTCGGAACTTCGATGGGAGCTTTATCTTTGCCTCGACTGGAGGTTGATTTCTTGGGAGGAGAAGCTGTGGGACCTTTACCTTTGCCACTGACTGGCGTTGGTCTAGAGCCTTCATGGGAGCAAGGAGCTCCGGGGATCACAATTCCCACCGGAGGAGTGCTCCGATGCCTGTCCATGAGACCAAGATCATCAAGTGCAAGCATCTTCTTCCGCAACTCCCTCCTAATCTCTGGCACCATGTTTTGTGGCAGGAACTTCGCCGGAGGTGTCAAATCATCAGGGTGAATGCCTCCATGGTGCAGCTTTTGGAGATGAAGCTTCAAAGCCTTTTCATCAAAATTGGTCCTGTCGGTATCCTCAAGACCGGGTACACCCGCATACAAGAAGAAGCTTCAGACCCGGCCTCCTCGCTGAGGCGGAATCCGGAGCTACCACGCGTCCTTCGGCTCGAGGCCCTTGCTCCGACCATGGAGGGCTCCGGAGCTGCCACATGTCCTCCGGCTCTAGGCCCTTGCTCCCATCAAGGAGGGTTCCGAAGCTGCCATGAGTCCTCTTGCTCCAGGCCCTTGCTCCCACCGAGGGGGTCTCCAGAGCTACCACATGTCCTGCAACATGCCCTGGGTGGTAGGATGCGGGAGTAAGGGGTGGTGCATCCTGTCCAGTCGCGCATTGAAGGCACAGACCTTCCCCAAGCGTACGGGTGCGGCGCACGACTCTTGTTAGGTATCGTTGCGTCCAATCGCATCACAGTGAAGGAGCCGCAGGCCTACCCCACACCACCAAGTGGGTAGCTTATGGCGACAAGACGGATAGGACGTTCCCTGTGTTGACGATCCTTAAGTACCATATTTTGACCGTCAATTCACCTCATAATGTGCATAAAAGAAACACAATACATAGTGGTAGGGCTATACACTAAGCCAATTCCACAAGTGTTGGTGTTTATTTGTATGCATGTGAATTATTACACAAAATACCAAAACATGCATGGATGAATCCATGAAAATGGATTTCAATGAATCAGGCGATGACACGTGGCAACACATGGATCAAATGGCCCACAAACAGAAGAATACGAGGAGATCCAACGGTGTTGCACCCATATACATAAAGGGGGCCCACCTAGAAGCCACCTGGAGGAAGCATTCCCCGAGGGGAGGCTTGACCAGGTCGGCCGAACTAGGGGTTCACCCGACCCCTTCCTGGCGCCAAAACCGGTCAAATGACACGTGTTGGCTCCTCCCGGCTCCCTGGAGTCAATGGTGACTGATTCGCGCGTTAATTGTGGCGGGAACTGACCCTTCTCCACCTATAAATAGACCCCCTCACCTCACTTCTCACACACACCAAAAGTTGATAATAGTGCTACACTCTAAAGGTTTAGAGTAGTCCTAGAGGCTACCAAAGTAGAAGGAGAGTGTGGTGAAGAGTCTAGGAGAAGGAGGCTTGGGCTTGTCAAGTCGCTCTTCTATACTTGTATCCCTACAAAGGTTTTACTCAATCAAGTAGGCCTTTGTGAATTCAATACAAGTTTGATATTTTATTCTTGGTAGTTTGCACAAGTAGTTACTTTTGGGTTCACTGCTTTAATTCATTAGAGGCTCTAGTTGTAGCTTTGTGTTTGAAACAACTGGAGTAGTGATTTAGAACATAAGCGTGGTGCTTAGGTTATAAATCATCAGTGGATATCTCGTAGACCCACATATTTAAGAGGTAGGCAGTAGGTGGTGACAGCCCTATCTGTCCTTCGTAATCTTCCACGTTCGGCTATGCCATAGGCTCTTGGCAGGAGTCGTCCTAGTATTGCTAGGAGTAAGCCCGTGCCCGAAGCAAGCATCTACTGCAAACTACCTTGAATTAGGATCAATACTTTGAATTCCTCTCCGTTCCTTGCCTACCAAACAACTTTGTGTCCTTGGGTGAGCTAGTTCGAAAGATTAGCACACACGTTCTTTGGATTCGATACCCTTGGGAATACTCCTTAAGGGGAAGTGCTACAACGGTATTTCCGTGCGCTTGCGGGTAACTCTGTGGTGTTACGAAATACCAACACTCTGCCATCATCAACGATTACACCTAGCCACTGGCAATCAACGCGGCAAGATAGCAAGTCTTCAAGGCGCGGTCAGAGGCAATGTACGCAAGAAGTCTTAGATCTTGTACAGGATAAGATACCCCCGGGGCCACCTGTCGGGCCCCAAACTCCACTTGTAAGTTGTCCGGCCTTGGACTATAAAAGGACTGGGCAGCCACCGACTTAGACAGCTTCTCTGGTCCGCTCGGACTAGAGATCCCCACATACATACCAGACTCAGAATCCCCGACACACACACATACACACTCGCCAAGCAATACAGTCCACCGTGGAGTAGGGTGTTATGCTCCTTGCAGCCTGAACCACATAAAAACCACTGTCTCATACTCTTCCGCTACAACACTAGTTTGAGGCCTAACCCCGCTGAACAAGAACCTACGCGGGCTGCTCCTTAGCAGATCCCGGGGAAGTGTCACATTAACACTTCGAAATGTGGCGCGCCAGGAAGGGGTTTTTCCCTAAAAAAGTGGTAGCACTTCCACCACCATAGTGTTCATCAAGCCTGCGAGTAGGAGCAAGATCAAGCCACAAAAGGCCAGTCAGCTTCGGCACCACCCAGAGGTCCTGCCGTCGACATTTCTATAGCGGCAATGGGTGACGCCAGAGCAGCCAGCTCCGACACCACCCAAGGGGCCTGCCGTTGACGTTCCTACAACGACGATGGACGATGCCGGAGCAGCCAGCTTCGGAGCCACCCAAGGGGGCCTGTCGTTGACATTTCTATAGCGACGATGGGCAACGCCGGAGCAGCCAGCACCAGCACCACCCAGGGGGCCAGCCATCGACGTTTCTACATCGACAATGGGCGATGCTGGAGGAACCAGCTCTCGCACAGCCCAAGGGGCCTGTTGTCGACATTTCTACAGCGACAATGGGCGACGCCGGAGCAGCCAGCTCCAGCACCACCCAAGGTGCCTGCCGTCAACATTTCTACAGCGATGATGGGTGACACTGGTGCAGCCAGCTCCGGCACCACCCAAGGGGCCCGCCGTTGACGTTTCTACAACAACGATGGGCGACACCGGAGCAGCCAGCTCCGACACCACCCAAGGGGCTTGCCGTCGATGTTTCTACAGCGATGATGGGCGACGCTGGAGCAGCCAGCTCCGGCACCACTCAGGGGGACTGCCATCGACGTTTCTATAGTGACGATGGGCGACGCCAGAGTAGCCAGCTCCGACCAACCAAGGGGCCTGCCGTCGATGTTTCTACAATGATGATGGGTGACGCCAGAGCAGCCAGCTCTGGCACCACCCAAGGTGCCTGCCGTCGATGTTTCTACAGCAACAATGGGCGATGCCGGAGCAGCCAGCTCCAGCACCACCCAAGGGGCCTGCCGTCGATGTTTCTTAGCGTTGATGGTGGGCGCCGCTAGAGCATCCAGCTCCGACACCTCCCAAGGGGCCCGCTGTCGACGTTCCGCATGATGAGGGTTGGTGCTGCCTCGGTTCGGTGGCTACCTCGTTGCCATCGCCGTTAGCATCAACTATCCATGCTCCCACTCTCTGCCAGGGGCCTGCCGACAACATCCTGCAACTAAGTGGTAGGCGTGCCCAACCAGTTGGCCACACCTACTAGGGGGCCTCTAAGGGGTCTCATGGGCAGGACGTCAAGCGGTTTCCCGCCACCAGGGCGACAATGACATCACCAAGGCATTACGGTAAGTTCGACCTAAAGATCCACTATAAGTTTTACTTTTGGCACGGTAAGAAGTCCATAATATGCAGCCTGCTTAATCTGGTCCTGCACCCTAAGCGTGTACACTTTGCCTCCCCAATGCCACTTCAGTAAAGCTTCACCCTGGGCGTAGTGGTAGGATAGTTTTTTTTGAAAAGGGTGTCATAACGTCTAGAAGCAGCGCTCGAAGCAACTAAGCTCCGGTGGGTCCAGTCCAGGGTGTTCAGCCTGCTTAGCATGGTTCCATACCCTAAGCTTGTACAGTTTTCCTCCCTTGTCATCCGGAGCGGGTCGTTGCCTTTTTGTAAAGCCTGCCTCCTCCTATGATTACCAAGTTAGAAGAACCACTGTCTTGCCCTATGATCCATTTATGTTCATTTAATTACGCATTAATTTTATGATCATCAAATCATGCTTGTTTTTGCATATTCTCTGTCATATGCTCGGGCACTCTCTCCCGGTCTCGCGCCTAGTGGAGTTATGCAATCCTGCTGCTCGCGGGTCTGCTTGAGGTTCTTGTGATGTATTCGGGTTCTTTGGTTGATTTCCTGCTCGGGAGCCCATGGCGCCGAATGGCCACTCCCATGAAAAGCTAACGCCCGTAGGAGGTTCAGACTGTACAACCTGCTTAGCCTGGTCCTGCACCCTAAGCGTGTACACTTTGCCTCTTCAGCGCTAACGGCTGAGTACAAGGGGACAGACGACACACACTCCTGAGCAGGGCGATAACCATAACCCGGATACCATCGCACTAAATTACCCATGCACCGTAAGCCCAGCTCGGGATCGTAAGACATAACAAGACTAAAAGCAAGAAGGGAGTAACCGATGAGCAAAATTATTTACATTATGCTTTAATTTTTTGCTTACTTTTGCATATCATCTGCCATATGCCCGGTTACATTTCTCCTGTCTCATCCTAGTTGGAGTTGTGCTATCCTACTAAAGGCGGATCCACATGAGGTACCTGCAATGTGTTTGGGGTCCGACGATCGTTTTCTTGGTCGGGGTCCATGGTGTCGAATGGTTCTAACTCCTAATAGGCTAACACCGAGCTGGAGGTCCAAGGTGTGCAACCTGCTTAGCCTGGTTCTATACCCTAAGCATGCGCACCTTGCCTCCCAGTGCTAACAACTGAAGAAAGGTGGCCGGATGGCTCATGCCCTGAGCAAGGAAGCGACCATACCCTGAATGTTGTCGCACCGAATTACCCATGCCCCACATATTAATTAAGGATCGTAAGCCATAACGAAACTAAAGAGCAGGGAAGTGGTGACCGATGAGCAAAATTACTTTTTATCTACCGTGTGTGCAGGACAAACAGGGAGCCCACTGCCGACGTTCTACACATCCGTGGTAGGCGCCGTCGACGCTTCTCTGAGCTCCGGTGCCCCCAAGGGGGCCGCCGGCGTCACTCCTGTGAGCTCCGACGCCTCCCCAGAGGGGCCGCTGGCGTCACTTCTTTGAATTCCGACGCCTCCCACAGGGATCGCCGACATCACTTTTGCGAGCTCCAGCGCCCCCAAGGGGGCCACCGACATCACTTCTTTGAGCTCCGACACTCCCAAGGGGATCGCCGGCGACGCTTCCGCGAGCTCCGATGCCCCCAAGGGTGCCGCTTGCATCGCTTCTCCGAGCTCCGACACCCCCCGAGGGGGCCGCTAGCGTTATTTCAGCAAGCTCCGGTGCCCCCAAGGGGGCCGCCGGCATCACTTCTTCGAGCTGCGGTGCCTCCCACGGGGACCGCCGATGTTACTTCTGCGATCTCTGGCGCCCCCCAAGGGGGCCGTCAGCGTCACTTCTCCGAGGTCTAGCGCCCCCAAGGGGGCCGCTGGTGCCACTTCTCTAAGATCCGGCGCCCCCAAAGGGGTCATCAGCGTCACTTCGTCGAGCTCCGACGCCCCTCAGGGGGGGGGCGCTGGCGTCACTTTTACAGGACAAGATAAAGGCCCCACCTACAGGATCATCATCTCTCCCGAGGTGGTCCTGGGGGCCACCGTCCGTACCCTCAAGACCGGGTACCCCGCATACAAGAAGAAGCTTCGGACCCAGCCTCCCCGCTGAGGCGGACTCTGGAGCTGCCACGCATCATTAGGCTCCGGGCCCTTGCTCCCACCATGGAGGCTCCGGAGCTTCCACGCGTCCTCCGGCTCCAGGCCCTTGCTGCCATCAAGGAGGGCTTCGGAGCTGCCACGTGTCCTCCGGCTCCGGGCCCTTGCTCCCACCGAGGAGGGCTCTGGAGCTGCCACGTGTCCTGCAACTTTACCTGGGCGATAGGATGCGGGAGTAAGGGGTGGTGCGTTCTATCCAGTCGCACATTAAAGGCACGCACCTTCCCCAAGCGTACAGGTGCAACGCACACCTCTTGTTAGGTATCGCTGTATCCAATCACATCACAGTGAAGGCGCCACAAGCCTACCCCACACCGCCAAGTGGGTAGCTTACGGCGACAAGATGTATGGGAACTTCTCTGCCATCATTAATGACTACGCCTAGCCACTTGTGACTGACGCGGCAAGACAACAAGTCTTCAAGGCGCGGTTAGAGGCAACGTACGCAAGAAGCCTTAGATCTTGTACATGATAATATCACCTGGGGCCACCTGTCGGGCCCCGAGCCCCACTGGTAAGTTGTCCGGCCTTGGACTATAAAAGGACTGGGCAACCACCAACTTAGACAGCTTCTCTGGTCCGCTCGGACTAGAGATCCCCACATACATACCAGACTCAAAATCCTCGACACACACGCATACACAATCACCAAGCAATACAATCCACCGTGGAGTAGGGTGTTACACTCCTTACGGCCCAAACCACGTAAAAACAACTGTCTCATACTCTTCCACTAGAACACTAGTTTCAGGCCTAAGCCCCGCTGAACAAGAACCTCCTGGGCTGCTCCTTAGCAGATCTGGGAAGTGTCGCACTAACACTTCGAAAGGACCCGATACTAGTCTCAATCCGATATGGAACCATCTCACCACCAAATGCCCACGCAAGCCCTTCCCCCTTCTTCAGCGAAGTGCACCGGTTCGTCAGGAAGTTGGCGATGACCATCATAGGAGTCACCCCTCCTTCGACGCTGTTGGTACCCTGGATACCAGGTACCCCCTCTTACCGCACTTAAAACCAAGGAGTTCCTATGTTCGAGTTGAAGACTTACAAAGGCAACACACGTCTAACAGCATCGGGCCCACATCCCTCGTTTGGTAGCTCCGGTGCTACCACATGTCCTGTGAGACCGGACCTACCTGCCTTCACAGGGAAACTCCAGTCCCACCACGTGTCTAGCAACCCCGGACCTAACCCCCAGTAGAAGGAATCTCCGGTGTTGCCACGTGTCAAGAGGCTCCAGACCTGCCTCTCCATAGAGGGAAGCTCCAGAACTGCCACGTGTTGGACCTCCGGACCTAAGCTTGCAACGACTACAGGATCTCCAACGTCATGGCATTCAAGAGGCTATTTCAACAACCGTTACAAGACCTGATTAACTTGTGATTAATTCAACATTAATTACACACGATCAGAGGACCATCAAGACGGGTAATACCACCATTAAGGAGCATTATCACACTGTTAATCACATATTACACATGTAGATCATGTATAGGTGGTTAATTACAACCGGGGCCACCTGTCAGGCTAGGCATAATCTGTAATGGCCAGACCTTAGCATATAAAAGGGTTGTGTCACAAGGTAGAAGAGGACCAAGATCACACGCATACAAGCAACCACTGACACTTGCCACAGACACACATGCTCAATCAATAACCACCCCGTGGAGTAAGATATTACGCTCAGGTGCCCCGAACATGTTAAAAATCTCTATGTCATCATCTTGTTCTTGATCTTACGCACCCCATCCGAATACGAACCTCCGCGGACTACGCTTTAGTAGTACTAGGGGAAGTGTCATCTACACACTTCGACATTTGGCACACAAGGTAGGGGGTGGCTAAGATCTCAAGATGGTGAACTCCACCGCAAACCCGTCTAACGGTTTTGTGAGACCTATGTGTAAAATCCCACATTTTCCTTCATATGAGGTTCAGTTGTAAGTTGGTTATCAACCCTAATGGAGACCAATTATAGCTATGCTTATGAACTTGATCTCATCAAATAATTTCTTCCACTCATGCTTAAATTTTATTAACATGAGGAATGGACTTCACCAATAACCTTAGATAAATTCTTTTGACCTCTCTTAAAGTTTGGAATTATTTGAATGGAGGATCCTAGGTCAAATTAATATGCAGTACCCAATATATATTCAAATTAATTACAAATTGAATATACTACTGTATATTTGGCCCTGTCAAAATTATTCAATTCAGAGGCCATAAATTTTTCTATGGTTTACTAATATTCCAAATAGACTTCCTGCAGAGTTTCATAAATTATGAACTCCATTTGCTATTTTATTTGAGACGCTTAGCAAATAGAGACCACATTAGGAATTCAAATTTTGAATGCTGTTCAACTTAATTGAACATCAAGATTTGATCACACCATAATGGTCAGCATGACATGCTTGACTTATCATCAAAGTTTCACCATTTTTGGAACTCAGTTGCTATTTAATTCAGTGACACCATTGAATTTCATCCAATTTCAAATTCAAATGAAACTTGCTCCAAATCGAAATCCAACTGCAGAATCAAATTCCAGATATTTATTTTAGCCTCTCCACAAAAATCTAGAATTATTGGATCAAGTTTGGTAAGAAAATTGATGTTGCAGAGAAGGGGCAGGGATAAGAGTAGTGGGACCTACCAGTCAGTGAGGCAACCTCGGTGCTGCTCTGCACGCCTTTTTTCCGGTGCTTCTCTACTCGACACCGCGCTACATGCAAACCACCACCGAGCTGCTCGTCTGCCCGCTTCATGGCGCGCCTTCTACTCCTCCCCGAGCTATATATACACTCCCCTGGTCGAAGTGGACACACACCCACACGCTCGCCTCTGTTTTTCCCTTTCCGCCACTGCACCGCATCGCCGCCGTAGTTCCTGATGCACCGGCCAAACGACGAAAGGAATCGCGGTGCTCCCAACAGCAAAAGGTGGCTTAACCAGTTGCTCTTCCTTCTCATCCAGTCCTTTGCTTGATTCCCTGCTTATATGTGTGGTATTTCGAAGTTTCCTTGGAGCTCGCGGGTGAAGCCGCTAGGGAACTTTTTGTACCACGAGGACAGGTCACTACAAGCACGTTCCCGTCTCCTTCCTTGAAGCAATAAGGCGCGCAAAGGTACCTAGATGCTTCTTGTGATGTTTCAGCCAATATCGTGCTTCCTAGCTCCCTTATCTCAAGTTTCCCCGAAAACAGTTCATACCGAGATCACTAGATTACCGGTTAAAATCCGTTTGTACGTACAATGATTTGTCAATCCAATAAGGTAGTATCTCCTAGATGTCCCGGCGCACCACCTCACCAAAATTGAAAGGAAGACATCGAGAGACGGGGTCGGATTTTGAGTTTTCATGGCTGCCAGTTAAAAAACCGTACTTCACCGTCAAACTCAGCTTTCCCGGCGATGTCACTCCGTTATAACCCCCAAATCAACCTCCTGGTGCTCCCAGGATTGTTCCTGACCTTTTCCCGAGCCTATTACGCCATTTCCAAGCATTTCCGACGAACGCGGAAACCCTAGCTCCGCCGTCACCGTCGCATCGCCGTCTCCGGCCATCGCCGACGTGATTGGACACCACCATCAGCTTGCGCGATTGATTTTATGGTTGAGCGGTCAAGGCGAGGCCGAAGGAGGTCGACACACCTAAGTCCGGCGAAGCGCCGCCGCGGTTCCGACGAGAGACGCCGCCGCGTCAGGAGGTTGACGAAGGTGCGGGTCCCACGTGTCAACGACGCCCTCTCGCGTGGGAGCAGCTGTAACAATGGATCCGGTGTGGCTGCACGGGTTAACCCCATGGCTCCCGGTGTGGCTCCGTTCTGATTGGCCCGATTCTAATGAAGTGGGACCGGCCCCTTTATTTGAAATTTCCAATAGGAAAATAAATCCAGATTCAATCCAAACTTGGAAAATCCATAACTTCCAGTAGAATTATACAAAAATTCCCAAATAAATTTTGTTAGAACCAGCATGAAGAATAACTTCCAGTGGTGCACTTGGATTTGTATGAAAAGCCATATAAATTTCTCTATAATTCAGATAAAGAAAATGGTTAAAGAATTCATCCCCACAGTTCTGTTAATTGGAAAATTCCCAATTTTTGTCAGAACACTATTGTTAATACCCTTGACCTCCAGTAAAAAGTTCAAGTCCTTTGGACTTAAAATACTGGGTTGATCAAGATTCCAAATCTCTATGTAGTTATAAATTGAGAAAATGGAAAATCAATTTCCAGAAATTTACCCAAACTTGAAAAATCAGTTTCTCCATGTAGGAAAGTTAGAAAATAGTGAAACAAATTTTCCTAGAAGCAGTGAGACCCCCTCTACATGATACAACCCCTGGTAGCCATGATAGGTCTCCAAAATTTCAAGTAAAATTTAGAGAAGGTTATTTCTTACCATTATTTTTAAGAACAACAAACTTCCTTGATCATCTCCTGTTCTTTGCAAGAGTCTTCGCTATAGTCTCTAGTATGTACCATAAAAGTCCCAAAGCCAATTTAGATAATTATCTTATTTTCATCCTAGGATATTCACACCACCTCAAGCATGTAAATTATTTTCAAAATCATTCATACCTAGTTTATGCATATCGTGTAGTAGCTGAAATCGAGGAGCAGCCGGAAGCTTTGGAGGTCCAGCTGCCAGAAACTAACATAGGCTCAGACTCGCATTCAGGCAAGCCCCGGTTTGCATTTATGTTCCTTACAGTGTTTTGTAGTTTTATTTCACCTTATGTCTTCAGATGATTGTGCATTACGTTTAAGGTGTCTGACATCCACTTGCATGGCCCACAAATCCTATGGAGTCTTGGGTAGGTCTACAGCCTGTTGAGTAGACACTGCTATGCTAATGCTCACAGGAATTCGGTAGAAGTCGAGTAGTTGGAATCTACTCGCGAGATAGGAATTTTATCACACGGAAGGATCTGGAATAAGAAAATGGTTTATGAATATGAAATTGAGACCAAGCAGTGGGTAGGATGCAGCGAGACGTGGTCTCACGTGCGTAGCTCTGCTTGTGTTGATTGAGCACCGTTTTGTGTGCGGTCCTGCTGGACAAGCTTGAATTGTACCGGCGACATACTGGAGGAATGGGCTCCAGTAAACTGACATAGCTTGATACTGGTTTCTCGAGGCATTCCGTTCCATTTTATAGGCGTGGGTTGAGGGCAGCAAGGTGTAAATCAGCTGGTGGGCACATCAGAGTACGCCCCACGCAGTGACCTCCTGCTCGTGAAGGATCGACTGGCTCGACATTCGAGTGTTTAGTGAAAGCTGGCCATATACGACTAGTATTGAATTGTTATGTAGGTACTGCTGTAAGTACTCGCTGACATTTCCGAAAGTGCGTATGTGTCATGTTGTTCCGGGTGTATCCTGATTGCAATCACCGTCCCTCGCGGTAATAGAGTACCACTTCTTCACTGCGCCATGATGTAGTAAATACTGAAGAAGTTAGGATAATATGATATATTGGTTTACAAATTGCTTGGACAACCTTGTTTGTCTTAGAGATATTATAACTAAAAGTTTACAGTTTCACCATACTTTACCGGTAATAGCATTATGTGCTTTCTGCACGTCATATCATCGTCAAAACGTTTCTTGTTTGATTGTGAAGTCTATGATGTGCCGTGCCTGAAGGATGTCATGTGCTACTTAAAATATGAATATAAGGATCCACTTGCAGGCGAGTCCTTTATGCTTTACCTTACCCATGTTTAGTATTCACCCTTGCATATGTCTAGTGAGATGGGTTAGTCTTGCCGAGCCTTATGCTCACGTTTGCAGCTAACGAGTTTTTGCAAATTATACGACTGATGACGGATTTGATGACGAGGCTGCACCCCCTCCAGGGTTTACAGCCGAGTGGGAACGCTGCACGCCACTGTGAATTGTGTGTTGCTAGTGCGAAGAATCCAGGGCATGGATGACTTTGCTTTTGCATAGCTAGTGCTCAGAGCGTAGCTATGATGTATAGTTCTCTTCCCTTTCGTTAGTATTTTAAAACTTCCGATGTGCTTTTCAATAAAGACTTAGTATTGTAAATTGTTCTTGTCCTTTTCATGTATACTGTTGGGTGTCGCATCGCACGACACCACCCAATGAGATCCTTGGACGTCGGGATTCCGTTCCCCACATACAAGGTATTAGAGCCAAGTTGGGAACAGTGTACTTGAAAAGAGCATATTTTCAAAAATTAGGATTTGAGTGAGGAATTAGTTATATGCCCTTATAAGGAGTATGATTAGTATAAGATATAAAGGTGGTAAACTAACTTATATGTTATAAATTCTGTAACGATGCTCCGACAGAAGGTAAGAGGTAAGGTACGCCACCGTAAGTGGATCAATTGCGGTAAGCTCACCATGCTAGAGGTAGCATGGAAGTCTTTCTGTGTCTTGGCACGGAAATGTTAATAGGAGTCTCTGAAGCTTTCTATGTTTCTGAGAACCTATGACACGCGGTACCCCGGCGTGCTTCAAAGTTAATGGGAGCCCCCGTCGGGTGGTGTATAACCCGATAGTATGCATCTCTAGAACCATTCATGTTCTATGGGAGCATGCGAAACACGTATGCCCGAGCGTGTACAAGCCGGTTCGTGCGGGGGTCTTTGTCGTACAGACGTATTACAACCATGTACCTCGAGACATGACATTGCTCGAGGGCGACTCACACCAGAGTCGTATGCATTTACTTTCCTATATATTATTGTGACTGCCTGTCGTGTTTCCCCGTACCGCCCTTGAGGTGTGAAGGTGTGAGAGGGGATTGTTTGTCTTCTGCAGCATTGACTACGGTAGCGACTCGTGTAGTACACGTTTGCGAGTGAACGATACTAGGGCCACCTATAAATGTATCCGGAAATACCGGTTATAATTTTCTTTGGTGAGGCACGTAGTACAGTCGGTATCAACTTTGATACTTTACCATCCCCAATGACAAAAATGGATGCATTATATTTTGGAAAGTCTGACTATCAGGTGCTGGTAAGTTTGGACTCCGCAAAATAAGTTTTGATTCGACTTTGGGTTAGCACCAAGATTCTTGATTTCCTGGGCAAAGTTTGCTCAACTTCGCCAGATTGTAATCTTGGGTAATTAGGAATAAACATAGGGTTATGCTATATGGATGAATAGTTCTCGAAGACCTCTACAACGTTTCTGTTGGCCATTAAGGCAGAAAAGCTTGATAATCTGTTGAAATTTGGGGTATGCTGAAACTACTCCAGATAACCCTACCATTTTACCAGTCTCTGTATTTTTGCAATAACTCACTGTAGAAAAATCTTCTGCCTTATTGTGATATATATCTGAAAAGGGTAGAAGCAGATCTACAGTTTTTTTATTTAAAGTTTCTCTTGATTCGAGTTGGAGGCAATTCAAATTTCGAGCTCAAAACAGTGAACTGCAGGGCTGCTGTTGAACAACAGTCAGTTCATCTGTTAAGTTTAGATAACTCTAGCTTTTGATCCTGAATAGTGACATGGTCATATATATACATTTCCTGAAATCTTAGCAAGTCATCTATCAACTTTGTGTTGCACTCATGACCTAAATCTTGGTGTAGCTGTGTGAAATTCCTATGGTTGCAAACTTGGTTCTAGCAGATCAGGACTTGAAATAGTTGGCACATAGTTTAGAATTAGCGCACTATAGCTATGTAACAAATGTTTCATGGCCGAAATATTTTATCTCTGGATTGTTAACTTGATTTTGTACAATGTTTATTTTGTCATTACCTCAATATATTTTCATGATATACCTGTATTAATTGTGGAAATCACCACATATACAGGAGAGGTTCTGTCAAAATTTCCAGAAAATTTGGGTCAACTTTAAACCTGTATAGATTATATTTCCTAGCTCACCTGGAGCTGTATGAGTACAATCTTGAAAGGTTGTAAAGTTTACTACAACTTTTGTATTCAAACCCACACCTTTTTCTGACGTTTCCTGTATGAAAATTTTCTATTTATACAGGAAGGTCAGCTGGAACAGACTGTGATTACAACTCCAGTTTTAAAAAATTCTCTTGAACTATCGGGAGTTGGAAACCTTCTCATTATTCCAGTATCTTTTTCACAGATGGCTGATTCTATAGTATATCTACCAAACGGATGGGTGTTCACGAAGTGTACTCTTCTGAAGGATTTTCCGGATTTGTTGATAGCAATGCTTCAACGGTTCGGGTATCGTGAAATACCGGACTATTGGGGCAAGGAGATCGATGACGGAGGTGTGACAAGATGCACCATTTATGTCGATGTGACTGCTGCTCCATTGAATATTAGATGGGCTCCTTTCTCCATCCAAGTGCAAGGAACTCAATTGGAAGATACGTGGTGTTATGCCGCAAGTGTTGCCATAATGAGGTTTTGCAAACTTCATTACCGTGCTATGTGGCACTCCATTCGCTCTCTTTCCGGTCGACGGTAGAGCCGGTGACAAGTGGGCAAGTCAGATGGTTGTAGCATATGGGCATACTGAAGAAGTACCCAAGATGATTTTAGCGTCATATGCAGCATCAGCATGTCAAGAGAGCCTTGATCAGCATGCTAGCCTTGGAAAAATGATGAGTGATCTGAAGCAAGCTCTGATTTGAGGGGATCACATTGAAGGGGCCAATGATTCACTTAGGGCCACAGTTGCTCCCCTAAATTGCCGTCTAAACTAAAGGGAGAATTAGTAGCACCGGGCTGTTAAAGCTCAATCGGAGGCTCGCATAAAAGCGCGACACACGGAAAGCGTGTTGGAAGCGAGTCAACTCGAGGTGCAACTGTTGGATGACCAGCTGAGTGAGGTGACTCAAGAAAGGGATAAATCCAGAGGGGAGACATAGGATTGGAAGGCCAGTTGCAAAAACGCACAGAAAGAACTGGAAGACTTGAGGATGTTTCTTCTGCAAGCTGATGTGAAATCTTTAGTTGCCGCAACATCATCAATGGTGGGTGAGGTAGCAACTCTTGCTTCCACAACCACACCTGTGGCACCAACTTCGAATGACGAAGAAGAAGAAGAAGATCCCGAGGAATTCGAGTACGTAGAGTAGGACGTATTGAAGGGGGATGGGGCAAGCACTTCTGCCGTCACGGGGCAACATATAGTTTAATAGTTGCTCGTGTTTATTTTGAGCCATGTTTGTATCATATTAAAAATAGCAGTGGTTATGTCTAAGATGACAAGATGTATATGACATCTCATGGGGACCAAGTATGGTAGAGATGCACTTCCGTAGGAGGAGTCCATCGTTTTGGAGTACACTACTGTAAACTTGGTCATGAGATAATATATCTTGTATAAAGTTTGTACTTTATCAATATATGTGAATGTTATGCACTTATTCCCTTGTCAATAAGTCGTGCTACTGAATAATGAAATGGATAAAGGAAAAGAAAACATGTGCTGATTTTAAGTCATTTGGATGCAAAATGGTGCGTACGCGCTCGATGCCTGAAATGGGAGGATCAAGTCGTGGCCGTGAGGACGAATCTCCGATCCAGGAGACAGCTGCGACACCGCAACAACGAGTTTCTCCACCACAACCTCCTGAACTTCCAAGGAGTCTAGCGGAGGTTCTCGCTGCAGTGCTTGGCTCGCGCGACGAGCAAATAGAGTTACTGCGGACTTTGGTCCAGCATTCGCCCCGTCAAGGAGGGCGACCAGATGCAGGTCCACGACAGCTTTCTCCGAGTTCATACTCGGACTTCATGTCAACGCACCCGCCGGTCTTCGTGGAGGCCGATGAACCGTTGGAGGCGGACAACTAGCTCTGCTCCATTGAAGGGAAGTTTGGTTTACTACGAGTAACCGAACATCAGAAGACCCTATTCGCGGCCCAACAATTACAAGGGTCTACTGGTGCGTGGTGGGCATATTACCTTGCTGCACGACTAGTCGGCTATGCCACGAACTGGGAGGAATTCTGGGAGGCGTTTTGCGCCTATCACATACCTCCTGGTGTTATGAGGAGGAAGCTTCAAGAGTTCTTGGAGCTGAAGCAAGGAGGAAGCAGTGCCTACGAGTACTCCAAGATATTCAACCACTTGGCCCAATATACTCAGGACCAAGTGAGTTCTGAAGATCGGAAGCGGGAATTCTTCTATCGGGGTTTGAACCCCAAGAGAATGACAAGCTTGCCTTGTTCAACAGCGGCAGCTTCAACAGCATGGTCAATGGCGCGATCGTACAGGAGGATGCTACTAGGGAGCTATTCTGCGACAAGAAGAAAAGGAGTGCTCCACAGAGCAGCGGAGTGGGGACTCCTCAGAAGTACCGCATGGTGTATCGATCACCATCCAGCCAAAGGTGGCAGCCGCCACCACGACCACTGATGTTTCGTTGTTGCCCATTCAACAACGTTGGCTTCTGCCCACAACAGCCACAAGGGATGATTTCGCGTGCACCTCTACCTCCACCGCGTGCACCGGGATTCCATCCTCCATTCCCTGCGGTCAGACCCCTACACGTGTTATACGTGTGGACGTACGGGGCACCTCGCCAAGGACTACCCGCAGAGTGGAGGACATTCATCGTACCAAGGGGCAAACCAGCCTCGCAACCAGCCAAAGAAGCCAGCCACCAGAACCGGCAACGTCCACCACCTCGCCATCGAGGACGTTCCGGAAGGCGCACCCATACTCACGGGTACGTTCTCTCTCATTGGTCATCCCGTAGTCATCCTTTTTGACTCTGGTGCCTCCCACAAATTTATTAGCAAGTCTTATGTCAGTTAATACCAGTTGCCTATCTGTTCCACAAAAACCCCATATATGATTTGTTCTCTAGGAGGAAAAGTAGTCGCAGATAAGATGGTCCATAGGGTACCTCTTAATCTGGGTGGGAACATATGCCCCATATCTCTCATTATACTAGAGCATCATAAGTTAGATGCCATCTTAGGGATGGCATGGTTGCAATACAACTGTGCTATTATTGACATCGTTCCTCGGAGGATCTATCTAAATTCTCCGCTCCACTCTCCCCAAACTCTCACTCTTGAGAGTAATATCCTCATGACTCCCATTGCTTTTAACACCAAGGCCTGTAAAATCGAAGACATTCCAGTAGTATGTGAGTATCCGAACGTTTTTCCTGAAGATCTTCCTAGCATGCCACCAGAAAGAGATGTCGAGTTTAAGATTGAACATGTACCGGGAACAATGCCAATCTCAAGAAATTCATATAAGATGGCACCTAAGGAACTTGCAGAACTGAAAGAGCAACTGAAGGAACTTTTGGACAAGGGTTTCATTCGTCCAAGTTCATCACCTTGGGGTTGTTCTGCATTGTTCGTGGAAAAGAAGGATAAAACATTGAGACTATGTGTGGACTATCGTCCACTCAACGCTGTCAAGATCAAGAACAAGTATCCACTACCCCGTATTGATATTTTGTTTGATCAATTGGTGGGTGCTTGGGTATTTTCAAAAATGGATCTTCGCACTGGGTATCATCAAATAAGGATTCGACCAGAGGATATACCTAAGACAAAATTCTCGACGAGGTATGGATTATATGAGTACCTTGTCATGTCCTTTGGACTGACCAACACACTGGCCCATTTCATGTATCTCATGAATTCGGTATTCATGCCAGACATGGACAAGTTTGTTGTGGTCTTCATCGACGACATCCTTGTGTACTCAAAATCCGAAGAAGAACATGCACAACATTTGCACATCGTGCTTTAGCAATTGTGGGACCACAAGTTGTACACTAATTTTAGCAAATGTGAGTTCTGGATCAACCAAGTGCCGTTTCTAGGGCACATCATCTCTGCCGAAGGGATTGCAGTTGATCCAAGCAAGATTAAGCAAGTACTCAAATGGGAGTCTCCTATGTTCGTGCATGAAGTTCGAAGTTTCTTGGGTTTAGCAGGATATTATCGGAGGTTCATCCCAAGATTTTCCAAGATAGCTAAACCAATGGTGGAACTTCTGAAGAAAGGAAAGAAATATGCATTGACAAAGGAATGTGAGGAAGGTTTTCAAGCTTTAGTAAAACACCTCACAACAGTGCCAGTATTAGCCCAAACAGACACAACAAGATCCTTTGATGTTTATTGTGATGCATCTGGAATTGGTTTGGGTTGTGTATTAATGCAAGAAAGAAGGGTGATCGCTTATGTATCATGGCAGCTTCAGAACCATGAGCAGCATTATCTGACTCATGATCTTGAGCTTGCTGCCGTGGTACTAGCATTAGATGTGGAGACACTATCTATGGGGCAACCTAGTACATCTCTACACCGATCAAAAAATCTTGAAGTACATCTTCACCTAGAAAGAATTGAATATGCGACAACAAAGATGGTTGGAGTTAATCAAAGACTATGAGATTCAGATCCACTACCATCCAGGAAAGGCAAATGTAGTCGCAGATATGCTAAGTCGCAAGTCCCATATCAATAACCTTTCTATCACCTTGATAGAGGAAGAAGAACCGAGTCTCTACTTGGTTCCGTATGGGGCGCTCTACAATCTAGCCCTCATTCCGACCATAAGGGAGGAAATTGTGGAGGCTCAGAAGGAGGACAAGGGCATATCGCATATTCGCCAATGAATGAAAAAGGGGGAAATGAAGTGTTTCCAAGGTGACGATGACGGTACCATTTGGTTCAAAGACTGCATCGTGGTACCCCGCAATGCGGAACTTCGGAAGAAAATTTTGGACGAAGCTCATTTGTCCAAATATTCTATTCATCAGGGGAGTAACAAATTGTACCACGACTTGAAGAAGAAAATTTGGTGGACTCGGAAGAAGAGGGAAATAGCGAAGTATGTATCCGAATGTGATACGTGTCGACGAGTGAAAGCCGACCATCTAAAGGCAGCCGGACAACTACAACCTTTAAGCACACCGGCCTGGAAACAGGAGGACATCTGCATGGATTTCATTGTTGTATTACCTCTCACTTTTCGCAAGCATGACTCAATTTGGGTGATAGTCGACCGACTCACCAAGTCGGCTCACTTTATTCCAGTCAATGTCAAGTATGTTGCATGAAAATATGCAGAGCTGTATATTGCCAGGATCTTATGCTTCACACATAGTACCCCACACTATCATATCAAATCGTGGAACCTTGTTTGTTGCTCCATTTTGGGAGCAGCTCCACACATCTCTGGGTACCAAATTGATACGAAGCTCAGCTTACCATCCACAGACTAATGGTCAAACGGAATGAGTAAACAAAGTGCTAGAAGATATGCTCCGCGCCTGTGCCATCCACCATGGTAAAAACTGGATGATCATCTACCATTGGCGGAGTTTTCATACAACAATGGTTATCAGACTAGCATCTAAATGGCACCATATGAAGCTCTTTATGGCTGGAAGTGCCGCACACCTTTGAACTGGTGTGAATCCGATGAACGAGTAACATATGGTATAGACTTGGTAAAGGAAGCCGAAGATCGAGTACGAGTTATTCAAGCCAACCTCAAGGCTACTCAGTCTCGCCATAAAAGCTATGCGGACAAATGACGTCGACCGCTTCACTTTGATATTGGGGATCACGTTTACCTTCGTGTATCCCCAATGAAAGGAATTCAACACTTCGAAGTAAAAGAGAAGCTAGCTCCACGTTTCGTCGGACCGTTCGCAATAAGTGAGCAATGCGGACCTGTAGCCTATCGGCTAGAGCTGCCAGAAACACTTTCAGAGGTCCACAATGTGTTTCACATTTCACAATTGAGAAAATGTCTCAAGGCCCCAGCGGAAGTCCGTATGGAGGATTTGGAAGCTCTCCAACCAGATCTTACTTACTCTGAGCATCCAACACAGATAGTCGATGAGAAGACTTGTACCACAATAAACTGCACTTTGGATTTCTACAAGGTCTTGTGGGGAAACAGAAACCACACCGCTTATGAAGCAACGTGGGAAAGCGAGGAATATCTTAGGACCAACTATCCGGACTTTTGTAATCTCGGGACGAGATTCTTTTAAGGGGGGGGGGAATGTAAAATCCCACATTTTCCTTCATATGAGGTTCAGTTGTAAGTTGGTTATCAACCCTAATGGAGACCAATTATAGCTGTGCTTATGAACTTGATCTCATCAAATAATTTCTTCCACTCATGCTTAAATTTTATTAACATGAGGAATGGACTTCACCAATAACCTTAGATAAATTCTTTTGACCTCTCTTCAAAGTTTTGAATTATTTGAATGGAGGATCCTAGGTCAAATTAATATGCAGTACCCAACATATATTCAAATTAATTACAAATTGAATATACTACTGTATATTTGGTCCTGTAAAAATTATTTAATTTAGAGTCCATAAATTTTTCTATGGTTTACTAATATTCCAAATAGACTTCCTGCAGAGTTTCATAAATTATGAACTCCATTTGCTATTTTATTTGAGATGCTTAGCAAATTCAGACCCTATTAGGAATTCAAATTTTGAATGCTGTTCGACTTAATTGAACATCAAGATTTGATCACACCATCATGGTCAGCATGACTTGCTTGACTTATTCTCAAAGTTTCACAATTTTTGGAACTCAGTTGCTATTTAATTCAGTGACACCATTGAATTTCATCCAATTTCAAATTCAAATTTGAAATTCAAATAAAACTTGCTCCGAATCAAAATCCAATTGCAGAATAAAATTCCATATATTTATTTGAGCCTCCCTACAAAAATCTAGAATTTTTGGATCAAGTTTGGTAAGGAAATTGATGTTGCAGAGAAGGGGCAGGGATAAGAGTAGTGGGACTCACCAGTCAGTGAGGCAACCTCGGTGTTGCTCTGCACGCCATTTTTCCGGCGCTTCCCTGCTCGACACCGTGCTGCATGCAAACCACCACCGAGCTGCTCGTTTGCCTGCTTCATGGCGTGCCTTCTACTCCTCCCCAAGCTATATATACACTCCCCCGGTCTATGTGGACACACACCCACGCGCTCGCCTTTGTTTTTCCCTTTCCGCCACTGCACCGCATCACCGCCGCAGTTCTTGATGCGCCGGCCAAACGATGCAAGGAATCGCGGTGCTCTCAACAGCAAAAGGTGGCTTAACCAATTGCTCCTCCTTCTCATCCAGTCCAATCGCGGGTGAAGCCGCTAGGGAACTTTCTGTACCACGAGGACAGGCCACTACAAGCACGTTCCCATCTCCTTCCTTGAAGCAATAAGGCGCGCAAAGGTACCTAGATGCTTCTTGTGATGTTTCAGCCACTATCGTGCTTCCTAGCTCCCTTATCCCAAGTTTCCCCAAAAACAGTTCATACCGAGATCACAAGATTACCGGTTAAATTCTGTTTGTACGTACAATGATTTGTCAATCCAATAAGGTATTATCTCCTAGATCTCCCGGCGCACCACCTCACAAAAATTGAAAGGAAGACATTGAGAGACGGGGCCGGATTTTGAGTTTTCATGGCCGCCGGATGAAAAACCGTACTTCCCCGTCGAACTCAGCTTTGCCGGCGATGTCACTCCGTTCTAACCCCCAAATCATCCTCCTGGTGCTCCCAGGAACATTCCCGACCTTTTTCCGGGCCTATTATGCCATTTCCAAGCGTTTCCAACGAACGCCGAAACCCTAGCTCCGCCGTCACCGTCGCATCGCCGTCTCCGGCCATCGCCGATGTGATTGGACACCACCATCGGCTTGCACAGTCGATTTTATGGTTGAGCGGTCAAGGCGAGGCCGAAAGGAGGTCAACGCACCTAAGTCTGGTGAAGCGCCGTCGCGGTTCCGACGAGAGACGCCGCCGCATCGGGAGGTTGACGAAGGTGCGGGTCCCACCTGTCAATGACGCCCTCTCGCGTGGGATCAGCTGTAACCATGGATCCGGTGCGGCTGCGCGGGTTAACCCCGTGGCTCCCGGTGTGGCTCCGTTCTGATTGGCCCGATTCAAATGAAGTGGGACCGGCCCCTTTATTTGAAATTTCCAATAGGAAAATAAATCCAGATTCAATCCAAACTTGGAAAATCTATAACTTCCAGTAGAATTATCCAAAAATTCCCAAATAAATTTTGTTAGAACGAATAATACATTCCAGTGGTGCACTTGGATTTGTATGAAAAGCCATAGAAATTTCTCTATAATTCAGATAAGCAAAATGGTTAAAGAATTTATTCCTATAGTTCTGTTAATTGGAAAATTCCCAATTTTTTTAGAACACTATTGTTAATATCCTTGACCTCCAATAAAAATGTCAAGTCCTTTGGACTTAAAATACTGGGTTGATCAAGACTCCAAATCTCTATGTAGCTTTAAATTGAGAAAAATGGAAAATCAATTTCCAGAAATTTACCCAAACTTGAAAAAAATAGTTTCTCCCTGTAGGAAAGTTAGAAAATAGTGAAACAAATTTTCCTAAAACTAGTGAGACCCCTCTACATGATACAACCCCTGGTAGCCATGATAGGTCTCCAAAATTTCAACCAAAATTTAGAGAAGGTTATTGCTTACCATAATTTTTAAGAACAACAAACTTCCTTGATCATCTCCTGTTCTTTGCAAGAGTCTTCTCTATAGTCTCTAGTATCTACCACAAAAGTCCCAAAGCCAATCAAGATAATTACTTATTTTCATCCTAGGATATTCACACCACCTCAAGCATGTTAATTATTTTCAAAATCATTCATACCTAGTTTATGCATATCGTGTAGTAGCTGAAATCGAGGAGCAGCCGGAAGCTTTGGAGGTCCAGCTGCCAAAAACTAACATAGGCTCAGACTCGCATTCAGGCAAGCCCCAGTTTGCATTTAAGTTCCTTATAGTGTTTTGCAGTTTTATTTCACCTTACATCTTCAGATGATTGTGCATTACGTTTATGGTGTTTGACATCCACTTGCATGGCCCACAAATCCTATGGAGTCTTGGGTAGGTCTACGGCCCGTTGAGTAGACAGTGCTATGCTTATGCTCATAGGAATTCGATAGAAGTCGAGTACTTGTAATCTACTCGCGAGATAGGAATTTTATCACACGGGAGGATCTGGAATAAGAAAATGGTTTATGAATATGAAATTGAGACCGAGCAGTGGGTAGGATGTAGCGAGACGTGGTCTCACATGCGTAGCCCTTCTTGTGTCGATTGAGCTCCGTTTCGTGTGCGGTCCTGCTGGACAAGCTTGAATTGTACCGGCGACATACTGGAGGAATGGGCTCCAGTAAACTGACGTAGCTTGATACTGGTTTGTCGAGGCATTCCGTTCCGTTTTATAGGTGTGGGTTGAGGGCAGCAAGGTGTAAATCAGCTGGTGGGCACGTCAGAGTACGCCCCACGCAGTGACCTCCTGCTCGTGACGGATCGACCGGTTCGACATCAAGTGTTTAGTGAAAGGTGGCCATATACGACTAGTACTGAATTGTTATGTAGGTACTGCTGTAAGTACTCTCTAAAATTTCTGAAAGTGCGTATGTGTCGTGTTGTTCCGGGTGTATCCTGATTGCAATCACCGTCCCTTGCGGTAATAGAGTACCACTTGTTCACTGCGCTGTGACGTAGTAAATACTGAAGAAGTGAGGAGAATATGATATATTGGTTTACAAATTGCTTGTACAACCTTGTTTGGCTTAGAGATAGTACAATTAAAAGTTTACAGTTTCACCATACTTTACCAGTAATAGCATTATGTGCTTTGTGCACGTCATATCATCGGCAAAGCGTTTCTTGTTTGATTGTGAAGCCTATGATGTGCCATGGTTGAAGGATGTCATGTGCTACTTAAAATATGAATATAAGGATCCACTTGTAGGCGAGTCCTTTATGCTTTACCTTACCCATGTTTCGTATTCACCCTTGCATATGTCTAGTGAGACGGGTTAGTCTTGCTGAGCCTTATGCTCACGTTTGCAGTTAACGAGTTTTTGTAGATTATACAACTGATGACGAGTTTGATGATGAGGTTGCACCTCCTCTAGGGTTTACAGCCGAGTGGGAACCCTCCACGCCGCTGTGAATTGTGTGTTGCTAGTGCGAAGTATCCAGGACACGGATGACTTTGCTTTTGCATAGCTAGTGCTGAGAGCGTAGCTATGATGTATAGTTCTCTTCCCTTTCGTTAGTATTTTAAATCTTCCGCTGTGCTTTTCAATAAAGACTTGGTACTGTAAATTGTTTTTGTCCTTTTCTTGTATACTGTTGGGTGTCGCATCGCACGACACCACCCAATGAGATCCTTGGAGGTCGGGATTCTGGTCCTCACACTATGTGTGCTGAATACATTGGCTATGGTGATCAAAGTTTTGAATATCACCAAAACACCTTTTTCAACAAGGTCCAACTCTTGGTCCAAACTCCAGCAAGGTCCAACAATAGGTCCGACATGTTTTGGGTAGCTCTGACAAGGTTCAACTTACTTTGTCTAGGTCCGACTTTCTATGGCTAGGTCCGACATGTTTTGCCTAGGTCTGACTTGCTTTGGCTAGGTATGACATGTTTTGGCTAGGTCTGACTTGTTGTGGCTAGGTCCGACATGTTTTTGCTATGTACGGCGCAAGGTCCGACTAGCTTTGGTAAGCTCCAGTGCTAGGTCCTGCTAGCTTTGGTAAGCTCTGCCTCAAGGTCCGGTTAGTTTTGGCAAGATCCAGAGCTAGATTGCAATGGTTCTTCTTTTACTTTGAATTGATTTGAACTTGTTTTACATCTATGAAAACTAGCTTAGTATTCTTTTACTAAGTTTTTGGTGTGTGTTGATGGTTATGGCTGATATGGTTTTGCTATGGTTTGCAACATGCTTATGTGAGGTGCTCATGTAAGGTGTTGTGGTTATCGGAACTAACGAGAGTCAAGTTGAGGACTTGTGCTCGGAAGTATTGGATGTTTATTCATGTGAAGGTGTTGCTTGAGTTCAAGAAATGGCTGGTGACGGGATCCATTGAACTAGTCTTAGGGAGAAGATGAGGTTCAACATCCAAGATCGGGAGGAATTGTGGTTGAGTTGATCGGGTGGTCGCGCAACATGTTTGAATCAAGAACAATGCATATGAAGGTATCGTGGACGTCGTTGGAAGGTGTTTGGACGTGTGCAAGGAGTGCATGGACGTGGCTACATGGTTCCGAGGCGTGATGAAGAGATGTGGACATAGAAAAATGGTCGGAAACGTCCAACCAACTAGGTTATGGACTCAGGCTGCGGCTGAGTCGGGTTTGACTCAAATATGGAAAGATTTGAGTTGTTTATGATAGGATTTCATTTTGGTCACGAAGTTGGGTTGTTTTAGGAATGTGTTATATGTTCCTAAGGTGTTTGGAAGTCTTATGATTGCTTCTATCTGCGTATAGAAGAGTCTTGAGCAGATATGGAAAGTTTCGGTTGAATCTGAGTAGGATCTGAGTCCTAGTTGGGATTGGGTTGGCCTAAGGGCTGATTATATAAGCAAGGGAGGCCAAAGCTCATGATAGACGACTTTGGGGCTGTTTCTTTTGTATTTTGATCAATAAAATTTGTAGTCTAAAGGAGCTTTTGTTCCTTGTTCGTCCGACTTGTTTCTGTCAAGTCTTTCTCGTTCAGTTTCTGCACAGCACTACCTTGCTTTGGTGGTTTTATCATAACTAGAGTCTTACAAATCCAATTGATGTGATTCTTTTTTTTTTTGTCTTGAAAACTTGATTATCTATCATGTGTAAAAATTTCACGGTCATTGGATTTGTGGTTTCTGAGCTACAAGAGTTTCTTTGCAGTCTTGCAAATCTGATTTTTCTCGTGTAGAACTGATTGAGCTTTGTTCGATCTTTCAATCGTAACTTGAGTTTTTCTCAAAAAAAATTCGTGATTCTTGTTGTCGTGTCTTCGCGACTTGATTCTCCATAATCTATACTAGTTTTTTCACGATTGGTCACATTTAGATTAGTTGCACACACGATTTCTTAACAGATTGATTTCTACCGAGGGGTTTTTGTTGCTTCCGCTGAAAATGTTTTTAATCTACCATTCACCCCCCTCTGGTAGCTTTTCATGTGCTCTTCGATCCTAAAATTGGTATCAGAGCCACGATGCTCTAAACTTTGTGATTTTCACATGTTTTTTGACTAATCCTTATGGAGAAATACTCGACAAAACCTTGCGTGTTTGTTGGTATTTATTTTCAGGTATGGAAGGCATGCATGGAAGCTTTTATCCAGGCGCAAGACTTTGTGATATGCGAAAAGGTGTACAAGCCTTACAACGTGCCGCCGAACGATCAAGTCACGACTACAAACTTAAGAGATGTCGACAACAACAACAAAGCCCGCAACTTGATAATCCAAGGACTAACTTAGAGCGACTTCGACCGCGTTGCACACCTCCGATCGACATATGATATGTGGAGAGCACTTTCTGACTACCATGAAGGATCCAACACGATTAAGGATGTAAGACAGGATATGTTCAAGAAAGAATACATGCGCGTCGAGATGCAACCTGGTGAGTCCATTAATGACCTCTTTGCTCGATTTAATAAAATCCTCAGCAACTTGCATAGCGTCAATGTTGATTTTTCAGATGTTGAGAATGCCAGGCAATTACTAAGTGCATTAGACTTGTCAATTTGGGAGATGAAAGTCACATCTATTCGTGAATCTACTATCATGAGTACACTTACATTAGATGTGCTATATTCTAAATTGAAAACTTATGAAATTCACATAATCTCACGTAAGAACCCCAACAAGTCTCTTGCATTTGTTTCTCAACGTTATAAGCCTAGCTCCGGCCAAACTTCATCTAGCAATACAGTTGCTTTCCTGTCTTCACTAACCCTAGAACAGATTGAAGAATTTCAAGAAGAGGAGCTAGCACTCATCTCTACTTGGTTCTCAAAAGCATTGCAAAATGTGAGAACTAGAAGGTGAGGAAGCTCTGGACCTCAACGATGCTTTGAATGTGGTAAGACAGGAAACTTTAGTACATATTGCCCAAACTTTCAGGTCCTTTTACCTATGATGAAAAGCAGCATAAAGTCAAGTCCTCTTCTGGTAACACGACCAAGAAAAAGAAGGGTTTTACTGTACGCAAACTAATAAAGAGTTTCATCACTGCACTTCAAGAACTTGGCTCGAGTGATGTAGACACTGGAAGTGACAAAGATGAAGATGATCTTACAAACTTGTGCTTCATGGCGGGCAAATCAAGATCAAGTATGGAGGATGCAGAACACAATAGTGACAACAAAGAGGTATGTCCTACTTGTGATGAAATGTGTGATCCTATGTCCCGTGCAACTGTTATTGTTAAGAAAAAGGACAAAAATCTTTGGGACAATCCTGTTAAAAATGAGTCACTAGAATCTGAAATTAATTGTTTGAAAACCTTGATTCCTAGTGATGATTCTTGTTCTTCATGCGATTTAATATATGAACAATTATCCTCTCTAAGAAGTGCACACACCTCCACACTTGATAAACTTGAGTTAGAGATTGAAAAGAACAAAAAGCTTGCTGCCCTTAATGATAAAAACATGAAAGATGCTAGCTGTTCTAGAATTGATTCGCATTGTTCTACTTGTGATGATCTTGATAAGAAACTACACGATGCTATGAATGAGATTTCTATATTGAACAACGCTTTACGTTCTCATGAAGTTAAATATTGTTCTAATTGCAAACTAAAAGGAAAAACTTCATGTGAAAACTGCCTAGAGTTGTCTAAGAAATTTGATGACATGAATAGGACACTAGAGCAGTTTTGTATTGGGAACAAAAATCTAAACTTGTTGCTGAATTCATCCAGATCTTGCAATGATAAAACTGGTTTAGGTTTTGATTCCCATGCTCATGCTAAAGAACATCCACCTAAAATTGTAAAGTCATAAGGAAGTGGTTTGATTCAAACAGTTCCTAAACAAAAAGAAGTGGTTTTAAATTCTGTAGTAGTGTTGTCTTATTCAATTTCAAATAAAAATGTTGCTTGCTCATTTAGACATGAACTTCATTTTACCTACTGTGGTAGAGATGGTCACGTCACAAATTTTTGTTATAGACTAGCTAAACAACAGAAAAAGGAAAGAATGATTGCTAGATCTCATAACTTTCATGCAAAATTTGCTGCACATGCGAAACCGAATGATAGGAACATGCATACTCTAGTAATGAGTCGAAAACATGCAAAGTTTGCTCCCAAACCTACTGTTTTTTCGTGCTACACATGTAACACCTCGTAGGCCAGTAGTTGGGTACAAAAATCCTCAAGCTTTGGCTCATAAACCTGCTGTTTTATCTCAGCTTT
Organism: Tuctoria greenei; assembly: GCA_036927565.1. Lineage (NCBI taxonomy): Eukaryota > Viridiplantae > Streptophyta > Magnoliopsida > Poales > Poaceae > Tuctoria > Tuctoria greenei. The sequence goes on along the minus strand of JAYESD010000009.1, from coordinate 78,939,608 downwards.
CGCGGGTTATTCCTGCTGGACGTCGTGTGACTCAGTATTGGATTCCTAAATGCCTTTTGACTAATCCCAGTATTGAGTCATCAACGTATTGTGCTTCTATGTAGATTACATACTTGGGGAAGGAGAACATTTGGATTGTGAATTCAGATTGCTCACGCCACATAACCGGTAACAAAGAATGGTTCTCCTCCCTTTCTTTTATGTCACGTGTAGAGAATGTTACTTTTGCCAATAATTCTTCAACTCCTATAGTTGCTAAAGGTTCAGTTAAAGTAAATGATCACTACACACTGAAAGATGTGGCACTTGTTAAAAATTCGAAATACAACTTGCTTTCTATTTCACAATTGCTAGATGAAAATTTGGAAATTATTTTCACTAAAAATTGATACAAAGTTGTAGATTCAAATAGTGAGTTTATTTTTAACATGTGTCGGTTTGGAAGAGTTTTTCAAGATGATTTTGATATGTCATCCTCTAAGCATAGGTGTCGGTACCCTACGTACCGGGTACCCCATGGTACCGCAAGAAGTGCAAGAGAGTTCCAGATGACAAAGTTAAAGGTCTCCACAGGCCCCACACGTCAAACTACACCGGACCCGCATCCCTCATATGGGTAGCTCTGGGATTGACACGTGTCACATAAGACCGGAGCTAAACTCCCAACACAGGAAGCTCCGCAATCAACACGTGTATAACGACCCCAGACCTTACCCCTAGCAGAGGGAAGCTCCGGTGCCGACATGTGTATAACGACCCCGGACCTAACCCTTGGCAGAGGGATGCTCTGGTGTCAACAAGTGTATAGCGGTTCTGGAGCTACCTCCCCGCAAGGTGAAGCTCCGAAGCTGCCACGTGTGGAGCCTCCGGACCTACATTACCAACGAGTACACCGGCGGATCTCCGTCAGCACGAACATTCAAGGGACAGTTAAAGCAGCAGTTACCAAACCTGATTACATGTCATTAATGCTATATTAATGACACACGATCAGAGCACTGTTAATAGGGGTAACACAGCCATTAAAGAATGTTATCACACTATTAACCATGCTTAATACTCGTAGACAGTGTATTAGGCTGTTAAATACGCCAGGGCCACATTTCAGGCCAGACAAACGTTGTAACGGTCAGTCCTTGGATTATAAAAGGACTGCACCGCACGGTACAGAGACAATCTGATCCAAGCACCACGCATACTAGTGATACTCAATACAACAACACAAACCCCATGGAGTATGGTATTATGCTCAGGCGGCCCGAACCACATAAATCCCCTGCGTCATCATCTTGTTCTTGATCTCTACGTGCCCAAACCAATACAAGAACCTCCGCGGGCTACAATTTCGTAGTACCGCTGGAAGTGTCGTTCTCACAGTTCGACATTTTGGCACACCAGGTAGGGGGTACCCGAGATCTCAATATGGTGAACTCCGTCACAGGATCCTCCAACGGCAACCATGCTGAGCTGCTTGCTAGAGGCAATCCCTCCAACATGCAACATCCAGCAGGTGCCGTTGTTCCGACGGGCATCATGCCACCACCGCAACCATCTACCCCAACAAATAATGTTGGACAGCAGGATGGGGTACTCGTGTCGGTCACAACATCGGCAAACAATAACCCCGAGAACGCGCTAATTGCTGTGCGAACTCTATTGGAGCGCCCACTAGCGCCCGAAGCACCTCAGGGTTTAATAGAACAGTGGCGCGCTGATGTACAACATCTAGTTGCAGCTGCAGCCGATGCCATCACCAACAGAGGTCCTCCCCCTTCAAGGCAGGCAACAACTCAATGTAGGACCTTGTCTAGAAGACTTGGTCCTCACGTGTCACAGCACCAACGTTGTGCTGCTTCTCAGTAGGTGACCTCGTTGCCTTCCAGGGCACGACACACCCACACCATCACCAGGATTCTGACTCATGATCTGTGGCCGGAACTTGATCGCCGTTACTGGCATCAGAACGGTTGTGTCCATATCGAGCATGCTCGTAAAAGGCGAGAGGCTCAGGATAGCCCTGCTCCTCAGGGAGTAGGGGTAGGCTGTTCTGCCCTGGCTATGCACTTACGCATGGTCAGATGGCCACAGAAGTTCTGGCCTCATTTGTCAGAGAAATTCAATGGACCGTCAACCCTGCCAAGTTTCTCCGAATCTACTCCACTACTATACTTGCGGCGAGGGGCAACAAGACCGTGATGGCCAACTACTTCCCAGTGGCCCTAACTGGAACCGCTAGGTCCTGGTTTATGAGCCTCCTGTCTGACTCCATCAACAGTTTGGCAGAGCTATGCCAACAGTTCACTGCCAATTTCGGGAGTTCATACACTTGACCTGGCACTGAACTGGACCTTTTTGCTGTCCAGCAAAAAACGGGAGAGTCGCCGCGATCCTTCATCCAGCGATTCTCTCAAGTACGTAATACCATCCCATGCATGTCGAGTGCCTCTGTTATTGTTGCATTTAGATAGGGCTTTCAGGACAAAAAGATGTTGGAGAAGCTGACAATCAAAGAAGTCACCAGTGTCACGGAACTCTTCAGCCTAGCAGACAAATGTGCTAAAGCTGCGGAGGGCCATGAGATGCACTCCAAACCCCCCCCCCCCAGAGGCTAACATGAAATCATACAAGACTGAAGCCACTACATCCGGAGGTGGCAAAAAGAAAAAGAAGCCTAACGGCAAGAAGAAGCCGTCGGCCGGCGCACCTATTGCTGCGGCTGCTGCAGCTCCGGGTGGCCGGGGACCATCGTCAGAAGATGGTGGCAACTCCAAAGTATGGTGTCCGATCCACAAGATGGACAAGCACAGTCTGGATGAATGCCGAGAGGTCCAGAACCTTGTTGAGTGCTACAACAAGCACCGAGAAGAAGCTCCTTTCCATCAACGGGAAGGAAAGAAAAATGTCGACGAAGCTCTGACTGAGGAGGAGTTAGGCTTTCAGGACCCCAAGAAGGTTTTGAAGGCTGTCTACAACACCGTCGACGACAACTCCGATGTCTCTGACAACGAGCATCGAAATACCCTGAACACCATTTATGGTGGTTCTTGGGACATCACATCTCGCCGCATCCTCAAGGCAATGCGGCGGGACATGGCCGCTGCAGCTCCCACCGCCAGGGCGGAACCTCATCGGAAGTGGAAGGACACTCCCATGATTTTTGATGCTTTGGACTGCCCACACAACATGATCAAAGCTGGCCAACTCCCGTCGATGGTGTCTCTGACCATTAACAATATCCCACTCCACCATGTAATGGTGGACGGAGGTGCAGGGCTAAACCTCATAAGCTTTGAAGCTTTCGTCAAGCTGCAGCTCCAACCTTCGGACCTTCGCCCCTATCGACCTTTTTTTGGGGTAGGTCCGGGGGCCATTACCCCTCTCGGTTCCATTACATTTCCGGTGACCTTTGGGACTCGGGAGAACTACAGATCCGAAAAGATGGTCTTTGACGTCGCGCAGATCAATCTGCCGTTCAAATCCATTTTGGGCAGGCCTGCTTTGTACAGGTTCATGGCCACCGCCCACTATGGCTACATAGTGTTGAAGATGCCAACACCTGCGGGCGTTCTCTAAATTCGCACTGCAGCAATCACTACATTGGAGGAACTCCATGAGCTTGCTACAGCGCAGGAGGAAGCATCCGGTAAGAGTCAACTCCGAACCCACCGAGCATTCGTCATCGATGCTCTACCTCCACACCTCTTGTGCAACCAAGTGGCAATACCGATGTTCCCGTCAAAGTCGTTCAAATTGGTTCCGATGCTGCTCAGACTACCCGTATATCTAGAGGTCTGACCAATAAATAAGAACACACGCTCATCACTTTCCTCCGGGCTAATGTCGACGTGTTTGCCTGGAAACCATCACAAATGCCTGGGATCCCTAGGGAGGTGATTGAGCACAATCTGAAGATCTATCCCAACACACGACTTGTACACCACAAGCACCAAAAGCAATCAATTGAGCGGCAAAACTTCATCCGACAGGAGATCAAGAAGTTGCTCTAAGCTGGTTTCATCTGGGATGTGTTTCATCCTAAATGGCTGGAAAACCCAGTCATGGAGCCCAAGGCTAGCGGAAAGCTTCGGATGTGTATCGACTACACCACCTTGAATAAGGCATGTCCAAACGATCCATATCCACTACCTAGGATAGTTCAGATAGTAGACTCCACCTCCGGGTGTGAGCTATTGTTTTTCTTAGATGCATATTCTAGATATCATAAAATCCAAATGCCTAAGGAAGATGAAGAGCATACTGCCTTCATAACAGTAGATGTATTGTATTGTTATACTGCCATGTCATTTGGTCTCAAAAATGCTGCTTCAACATTTTTGCGAGCTATGTACAAAAAATTTGGAGAGCTAATCAAAGACTTGGTGGAGGTGTACGTCAATGACATCGTCGTGAAGATCAAGAACAAGGAGTCACTCCTTGACAATTTACAAGCCGTCTTCAACAAGCTACGCATCACGCGCACCAAGCTGAACTCGGACAAATGTGTCTTTGGGGTTAGCTCTGGGAAGCTTCTAGGTTTCTTGGTAACCCACTGAGGAATTGAAGCAAATCTGGCGAAGATCAAGGCTATAGAAGATATGTGTAGGGATGGCAACCGGTCGGGTTCGGGTCGGGTAGAGCAAAAACCCGACCCAATATGAAAAGTGCATGGGTAAAATTTTGTACCTGAACCCGTACCCGCGGGTAAAAACTGGTAACCAGACCCGTACCCGATGGGTTTTCGGTCGGCTTTCGGGTACCCTACGGGTACCCATTAAAAATTGCGCGTAGAACAAAGCACTCGTCCGTCACCATTAGCTCTTTGCACCACCGCCTTCTCTCCAAGCGCCGGCCATTTTCCATCTCCTACTCCCCATTCCCCACCATTCTTCAAAGCATCGCGGATCTGAAGTGTCGGCTGACTGAGGTGGCGGAGGTAGGCAGGGGTTGGGGCGATGTTGCGGTGAAGCTGGTGGATGGGCGAAGGCGGCATAGCGGTGGATGACGTCGAGGAATGATGGAAGGGCGTCGTCTGGCCGAGTGAGGCCGTGGAGTTGACCAGCTGTGGAGCCCTCCCGCGTCTCGTAGATGGTGTGGATGAGGGACTCGTCGAAGAGGAGGAAGAAGCCGAGGTGCTTGGGGTCAACACGCACGATGGGCGAGGAGATGGTGGTGCCGAAGGCGACTACGTCTTGATCTCTGTTGCGGCTGGGAATGAGAGGATCACCGCAACGGTTAGGAGGAGGATGCAGGGTGCGGTCATGTGGCGGCCACGATGAGCGAGATACGGCGGGTGTGCAGCAGTAGGTGTGTGGTGCTGTCCAGGCATTAGGGTTAAACGTGGGAAATGTTAAGCTTTTTTTAAGGCCACTATGGGCTGTGAATTGAGTTTTTCTTAGCCTTTCGTGGGCTGTGAAAGTTGGGCCTAGTAAAAATTTTGGGTACCCAATGGGTACCTGCAGGTGGGAATAAAACCCGTACCCACACCCGTAATAAGTCGGGTCGAGTACGGGTTGTACCCAGGGGTAAAATTTTCTACCCGTACCTGTACTCGTCGGGTGCAATACCTGACGGGTACCCGAACCCACGAGTATAATTGCCATCCCAAGATATGCGGCCCCCAGCCTGCATCAAGGATCTCCAGAAGTTAACTAGATGTCTAGCTGCGCTCAACCGGTTCATCTCAAGACTGACAGAAGGGGTGCTACCCTTCTTCAAGCTCTTGATGAAGTCCGGACCATTTCATTGGTATGAAGAAGCAGAAAAAGTGTTTCAAGAGCTGAAACAACTCCTCACCACACTACCGATCTTGGTAGCTCCGAATCCTAGTGAGCCTTTACTGCTTTACATTTCTGCAACTACCAAAGTTGTCAGCATGGTCCTGGTCGCAGAAAGACCGGAGCCACATCCAGTCCAGGAGCCCAGACCCCTCCGGGGGGGGGGGGGGGTCTGGAGTTACCTGAAGGCGTGTTTGGGTCCCAGTCCCCAGACACAGAACCTCAAGGCGAAATGCTAGGAGATCAATCTCACTCACCTGAGGGGGTTCACCTAGCCGGCCAAGATGATTCAGACCCTTCTAACAAGGTCCGGGTCGAACAACAAGAAGTTCTGGACCCCTCCGGGAGGATCCAAGAAGCTCAGCAAAAAGGTACGAACCCCTCAGGGCGGGTCCGAGTTGATGTATAAGAAGCTCCGGGCCCCTCCGAGAGGGTCCGGACCGTCAAGCTCCCAATGTACTTCGTCAGCGAAGTAATCCATGACGCCAAGACAAGATACATTGAGGTGCATAAGCGGCTTTACGCAGTTCTTATTGCCTCAAGGAAGCTTCATCACTACTTCCAAGCCCACAAAATATCAGTGGTAACTTCTTTTCCACTGCACGCTATTTTGCATAACCCTAACTCTACTCGGAACATAGGAAAGTGGGCAGCGGAGCTGGCCGATTTCGATCTCAAATTCGTGTCACGACAAGCAATCAAGAGTCAGGCTTTGGCGGACTTCGTGGTGGAGTGGACTCCCTCTCCATCAAACCCAGGGGGCCCTAGTGAGCAGAAAATGGAACCCATGGTTCCAGTATTCACCGAGCCTCACTGGACTCTCTACTTCGACGACTCCGTGCAGAAGCAGGGGGCCGGAGCTGGAATCTTTCTCCTTGATCCAACTGGGGAGAAGGTCAAGTACATGGTTCACCTTGATTTCAAGGCGACCAACAATATGGCGGAGTATGAAACTCCCATCTACGGACTCAAGGTAGCACTATCTTATGGTGTTAAACAGCTATTGGTGAAGAGTGATTAACATCTCATCATCAAACAGGTCAAAGGTGAATGCTGTTGTAATAATCCCCAACTAGCTGCTTATCTTCTTGAAGTCCAGAGGCTGCAGAAGGACTTTAAAGATCTTGATCTCCACCATGTTTAGCGTCTTCACAATGCTGAAGCTGACGAACTCTCGACGAAGGCTTGAACCAGAGCTCCGGCTCCTAACGGAATCTTCATCTGAAGGTTGTCAAGACCAACAACTCAGCCTGTCGAACTAAGCGAAGGGGGCGAGACTAGCACCTCAAGACTGGCGGTCGCGGTGGCCCTGTTACCATGGCGTCCACCAAGGGTCATAGGTGCTGTCGAAAGCTCCGAGCAACCCAGCACGCAATACTCAAAATCTCAAGTTAGCTCCAATGCATGGATCTCGGAGATCCAGAGCTACTTGAAAGACAACATCCTTCTTGAAAACAATGTATCCGTTGACCGGATCGTGAGGTTGTCTAAAATATACACACTAGTAGAATGGGACCTCTATCGGCATCGTGCCAATGATGTCCTAATGCGGTGCATTACAAGGGAAGAAGGCTGTGAACGTCTCGCGGAAATCCATGGAGGCGAGTGTGGGAACCACACATCTTCCTGCATGTTGGTTGGTAAAGCCTTCCGACATGGCTTTTACTGGCCTACAGCACTCCAGGATGCGGTTGAGCCAGTTCCAAGCAAAATAGATTCATACACCGGCTCAGTCACTACAAATGATACCTCCTACATGGCCATTCGCTTTGTGTGGTATGGGCATCTTGGGACCATTCCCAAAAGCTGTCGGAGGTTACAAGTTCCTGTATGTCGCCATCGACAAGTTCACCAAGTGGCCGGAAGCAACTCCAGTTGTGACAATCAACCAGCAATCGACAATCAAGTTCTTGAAGTCCATTATATGGAGATTTGGAGTTCCAAACAAAGTCATAACTGACAACGGAACCCAATTCACAAGTGCTTCATTTCAAGAATATTGCGAAGACCTCGGCATTCAACTCAGCTACGCCTCAGTAGCTCACCCAGCAAGTAATGGCCATGCCGAGAGAGCAAATGAAAAAATCTTAAAAGGACTCAAGACATGCACGTACGAGTGCCTGAAAAAACACGGAGCCAGCTGAATTGAAGAGTTTCCATCCACATTGTGGGTGAACAGGACAACACCTAACCGGTCAACTGGGGAGACACCCTTCTTCCTGATGTACGGAGCTGAAGCAGTCCTTCCTTCGGAGATCACCATGGGATCCCTCCGGGTCCAAACCTTTTGACGAAGCCACGTAGGACCAGCTCCGGCATGAAGACCTTGACCTCGTTGACGAGGGAAGGTGCCAAGCAGCCGTTGAAATGCACGCTATCGCCAAGTGCTCCGGTGCTATCATCAAAGTCATGTGCGCAACTGACAGCTCGAGGAAGGCGATTTGGTGCTGTTGAAAATACTAACCCATGAATGGATGAACAAACTTTCCCCTAGCTGGGAAGGTCCCTTCCGAGTGATCAAAGTATCCTAACCCGAATGCGTTTGCTTGGAAACTGAGGATGGGACTCCGCTTCCTAATCCTTGGAACATCGAGCACCTCCGTAAGTTTTATGCTTAGAATCACGGAGGTGATTCTGTAATTACATACAATGTATGTTATAGAGTCAATATACAAAAGGGTAGGTCCTCCAGGAGAACATCCGGACCCCTCCGGGAAGGACCGGGAAGTTCAAGTAACACTTCATATAGTCACAACACTAAAAGTATAACTACCTACCCAACGCTAGTACAAGATGTATAGTGCACTTAGCTTGGTCCTACACCATAAGTGTGTCCTTGTCTCAACTGTAATCAGGAGCTATAATTAAAGACATTGTTGTTTGAAAACTGACTCCACATGCATCTATTTTTGTACAAGGCTCGATATATCAAATTATTATTTTTACCCTGCTTGTCTATAATGAAGTTGTGCAATTCTTTTTAAGTTTTAGTCCAAGTAATTCATATGTATTACAAGTTCTATTGATGGTCTCTTTGGATCCTAACATTGCTGCATAGTCTACTAGCCTAAACGCCAAGCCAACATAAGTCTGGAGTGTGCTATCGACTTAGCCTGGTCCTGCACCCTAAGTACGCCACTCTACCTACATCCCGACATAGGGTGAGTACTAAAAAAGGCATGCGGATCTAGAAAGATTATACCAATATGCTTGTTATCATGTCGAGTTTCTTCGGATCTAGAACTCAGATAAGAACAATAAGTCACAAACTATTTATAGACAATAAGATGAATTTTACTCCTTTCTTTTCTTCAATGTGCAGGAAAAACAAAAAATCATAGTGATCGTGGATGACGCCGGAGCTACTAAGCTCCGACAACCACTGGGGGCCTACCTTGAATGATTTGTGCATTGACATCGGAAGCTACCGGACCTATCAAGCTCCAATAAATCCCAGGGGGCCCGTCGTCGATGTGTTATATGTTGTTGGTGGGTGCCGCCGGAGCTACCAAGCTCCGGCAGGCCCAGGGGACAAACCGTCGACGTACTGGAGATAAATACTTCGGACCTAATCTACAAGTTCGAAGCGTTCAAGTCATCAACTTGCTGTCAAAACCTTTTGGTACATGTACACACTCCAATTGTGCACATATACCAGGGGGCCAACAATATAATACAATATATTGAGGACAAAGTGAAATTCATGGAAGAAAGGAGGATTTCATTAATCAAAAGTATTGGATTACAAAATTGGGGTTACATCAAAGGGAAAAAGGAAGAAAGTCCTAGCCATTGGAGGATCTAAGTCCTGTGGGAAAAGGAAGCAACCTTCTCAGTAGCTTCTTGGACACTATCTTTGGCGGCATCCTCTTCTTCGGCAATGATTCCTTCAAAGACCAGATCAAGAGAGAACTGAGGGTCTCGGCTTTTGTAACACGCAAAGACATACTCAATGACGTTCTTGGTCAGAGATTTACCCTCTGTCTCCAGCTGATCGGCGATGACATTACCCATCGTGTCGAGTTTGCTGCCAATAGAGCCAAGTGCCACCAGCGTCTGGTCCAGCTCTTGCGCTGGGTCCTCCGGGCATACTGGACTAAAACCAAGAGGCACAAGGGCCCTGTCCCGCATGTCCTAGGAAGTCCCATACCATCAGGGACTCGTTTTCCTTCGAGCTCTGCAGCTCCTCAAGTGACCTCCTGGCGGCCGCTAGCTCCGAACTCTCTCGAGCAAGGCGTTCCACCACTTTGGCATGTTGCTGCATACTTTCAAAAACGCAACATACTTTTCGCGGTTGGTTAGCTCCATCTCCCGGAGGTGGATGCGGTTCTGCCGTTCGGCCAGGTCCTTCTCCTGGCCCCTCACCTTCCCTTCTCTCGCGGCAATATCACTCTCCCTCTTCGAGAGATCCTGCCCCAGCTGCTAGTACTTTTCTTTCTCCTCCTCACTCCAAAAATCCAACTTTCTGGTGCGATCTGCCAAATTCTATTCACCTAGAGTCAAATTTTGGGTGACCTCTTCCTCCCTCTTCAAAATATCCTCCTGTTGCTCCAGGAGTTTTCCTTCCGTTGCATCAAGGTCCGCCTGACGCTTCTGGAGAATCTCGTCCAGTGCAGTGAGGTTCTCGTGATGCTCTTCAACAACATCACTCCTCTCCTTAGAACATTCGAGAATATCCCGAGAATTGGCTCGAGGGCCCTGATAGCAGCTTCTTTCTCCTCCATTAGTTTGCCCCAATACTCCATCTGGGCCATTTCCCTCTTGACCCACTCTTTCTGATCAGCAAGCCTCGTTTGAGCAAGTCTGGTCTCAAAGTGGATCATGTTGCGTTAACACCTCAAGGTGTGGTTCTTTTCCTCAAGGAACTTGCTCTCATGATCGAAGGAGAGCTGAACTTGTCAGAGGCTTGAGAAGGCATTGTCTATGGACAACACCAAAGGAATGGGCTCCGGACCCGTTGGGGTCAACTTCGCTGGCTCCAGGGGATTCTCCATAACAAAATAGGGTCCCACTCTACAAGTGTAACACCCTCATTTTCATGTATCATGCCCCACATACATTCATATACATGTCTAACATTAATCCACATAAAGAGGAATGAGTTTAAAATTGATTTGGGACAAAACTGCACTAAAAATTCTGGAAAGTGCAGACTAGTCCGATTTTGGTGCGGACTAGTCCGATTTCTCTCTGACCTCGATCGGACTTGTCCGTTTTTGCTGCGAACTAGTCTGTTTTTGCCTCTAGACACTTTCGAACTTGTCCAGTCCTATGCGGACTAGTCCGGTATTCCAAGAATCTTTGAAAATCTGCTAAGTCCCTGCACTTGTCCGGCCTAGTCCGGTGTTCCAGCGGACTTGTCCATTTTCTCCCTGACTAAAGTCGGACTTGTCCGATTTTAGGCTAGACTTGTCTGTTTTCCCCCTGGATAAGTTAGGACTTGTCCGATCTCCAGTCCGAACTTGTCTGATTTCTTTCTAACTAACTTCGGACTAGTCTGACCCTTTTCAGACTTGTCCGATATTTCGGGACTCCGAGTTGATCTTTTGTTTACGACTTGTTTCTTGGGTTTCATGTTAAGTGGGCCTAGGGACGTCATGCCTAACTCTTTTAGAGCCCATGTGGGGCTCTAAACTGGCCTCTACTAATCTCAAAACTTGAAATCTATCTAACCCTAACCTCCACCTCTATATAAACAACCCCACCCCTTGGCTTGACATCTATTTGCCACTTTTCCACGCTACCCAAACCCTAGTTCGTGGAGAGCCACCATCAAGGAGGGAGGAGGAGATCCCAAGCAAGAAGAAGAAGAGGAGGAAACAAAAGAGGATCAAGATCTCCATCAAGTTTCATTCTTCATTCTCAATCCACCATCAAGTTATTCATCAACCCTAGATCGTCAAGATCCAAGTGTTACCTCCAAGTTTCTTGATTCATCGGAGTTCTAAACACCTGGAATACCTTCTATTCTCTTTTCCTTATGTGAATTCGACCCCTAATCTCCAAATTCATGTCGATCTAGAAAACCCTAATATGCTGATCTCGCAAAGTGCGGACTTGTCCGGTCCCTAGCGGACTAGTCCGATTTTCCTAGTTAAATTGTTTTGAATTAATTCTAAAATTAGACCTAATCAAATCAAAACCTGTATAAACTTGTTACAATCTATTAGAACTAGATAGTGATCATTTAAAAGCAATCTATTAACAAGTTCTACCTTGCATTTGCATTAATCATGCATGTCATGTCATATTGAGTAATATTTGTGCACTCTTTGATTATGTTTCTTGTTTGTATGTTTATTGTGCAGATTAGACGGATTTACGCTAGAGAGTGCCGCGGAGAATCTTCAGCACCAAGAGTTTGAAGGCTTTGATCCTAATCAACCCCAAGAGCAAGGCAAGTGTCCTTGAAGCATATTGATCCTGTTTTTGAAATTAATGTTTTGTTTGTAAAACTGCATGCTGTGTCAATTTGATGGGAAATACTATGGTAGGAAGTTTACTAGATTTTTTTAACCACCCTTGTCACCTGAAATTATGGTAGAGAGTCGGGATGGGCTTTTTACCTTTTTGCTTTGCTTAATTAATTGGGAAGGAAAAACAACACTATACATTTAATTATGCATTAATGATATTATGGTTAATGTGAACTGGTCAATATGATATGGTAATGGGTGATCTAAGCAAGCCTGGTATGTGGATGTGTTGGATGTTATGGTGGTTGCTTGTTTAGATCTAAGGACCGGTTCATGCGAGAATAAGCCAGGACTACAGTGCCACCACGAGGCCAAGTATGGGTGCGACGTAGCTGATTAATTAGGGTGTTGCTAGTGCTATTTGGACCATTAAGGATGCTCGGGGAAGGGGTAGTCGGATTGGGTTTGTTGATGATTGGTGGGACTATCCTGGGATCCGAATGGCACAAGAGGGGGCCCTTGGTTGAAGATGTGCTCAGTTGGAGGCATCGCCACCGATGAAACCTTAGTGGGGGCTAAATAGGCTAGTAATCCCTTTGTAAAGGCTATTTTGTGATCTCTTGGCCATACACCAAAGGAAGTGTAATTGGCGTGAGGGAGGTTCTTTAGTCGCCGACATATGATTAAATCACAAACACGTGGGTAAAGTGGTACAAACTCTGCAGAGTCTAATAAAACTATCATGATAGTCGTGCTCCCGGTTATGAGCACTTGGAAAACTTCCATGATTAGAGGGAACCTGGTATTGGGATGGTTTTTGGGAAGGTTATGGTTTGATACTGCTCATGGGATGGTACTATGGTTTATGGTAATGGTTATGGTTAATGGTAATGTGAAATCTGGAATATGGATGATGGTGATGAATATGGATTGGAATTATGATGGTTACATGATTTATGATGGGTTTAATTAACATACATATAATATATTGCTCTTCAAATGTTTTAATGTACTTTTCAGCACTTAGGCTTTATTATATTCGTCATTTGAATCAGCTACATGTCATACTTTCCACACTTGCTGAGTACGACATGTACTCACCCTTGCAACCCCCCCCCCCCCCCAATCAGTTGCAGGTCAAGATTGGGAGTTTAATTATGATAATACGGAGTTCTAGGTAGTGTCTACCGTCAGCTTTGCTTGTGGGCTACTGTATTGCTTATGCTGCCTAGCTATTTAGTTTGCCTAATTAGTTTATTTCCGCTGCATTAGTTGAACTTGTCATTAATATTTATTAGAGCTTGTATTCGAAGATATTATGAATTGTGTAATAAAAGTACTTAATTAATCTTGTTCTGTGGTAATTATCTGGATATTCTTTTGTGAGTGCACTCGTGTACGTGTATTGAACATCCTAGGCACACATATGCATTCACTTGGTTCATTTTTGGAACCGGGTGTCACAGATTGGTATCAGAGCCACAGGTTGACCGTAGGACGCATCCTAGATAGAATGGACATTTTAGAGCACATAGGAGCACTCATGAACCGATGTGTTTTTGTTTGGTGTGTTGTTGCTATATATTGTTTGTTTGTGTGTTTAATAGAGTATTTTGGGATGCTTTAGCATTGCCATGTCCACCTAGGCTATTATAGCTAGTTGTTCAGTTTCATATCCCTTGATGCATATAGTTGGGGACGTTTCTAAATTCTTATCTTTTGCTTTGCTTCAGATGGTGAGGACTTGCAACCAGAGGGATGGCAATGATGAGGAGGAGAATAATGGAGCACCTCAGAACCACAATGGGCAAGAACCTGCTCATGGAGCTATCAACATTGAGCAGCTTTTGGCTAAGCAAAACCAGCTCATGCTGACCATGATACAAACTATGGGACAGCTGCAGGCTGGTAATATCAACAATCAGCCCCACATGCCTCCACCGCCACCCCAACCTCCTCATAACCGGTTGGGAGAGTTTATGAGGACTAGGCCACTAACCTTTGCTCAGGCCACTGACCCTATGGATGCGGATGATTGGCTCAAGTCCATGGAGAAGAAGCTAGCTATTGTCCAATGCAGTGACCAGGAGAAAGTGCTTTTCGCCTCTCATCAACTAGTTGGAGCAGCTGCGGATTGGTGGAATTCCTTATGCAATGCTCACGAGAACCAAGAGAGAATTACTTGGGCCGCATTCAAAGAGAGCTTCCGTTCTCATTATGTGACGGAAGTTGTTATGATTCTGAAGAGGCAAGAATTTGAAAACTTGAGGCAAGGGAGATCAAGCGTGGGTGAATATCTCAATAAATTCACCCAACTTTTAAGTTATGCGCCTGAGGATGTGAGCCGGGACAGCCGGAAGAGATATCTATTCATGAGAGGTTTGAACAATGAGATCCAAGTGCAATTGCTCAATTGTGATTATGCCAACTTCCAGAAGCTTATGGACAAAGCAATTGTGGTGGAGAATAAGGTCCGTGAGATGGAGCAAGATAACAAGAGGAAAGCGCCATATCAAGGACAGTGACAAGGAAGTAATGTGCGCCCCCGCATTGCGCCTCCTAATGCGCCATATTACAGCTCCTCTACTCCTATACAGCGCCTTGGTTATGCACCACGCCCAACTCAGTTTGTGCAGCAGCGCCCTGTCATGCAAGCACCTAGACCTCCAATGCCTTTTGCACCTCACGCCAACTTTCATGGTGCCAATGCATAGAATCAAGTCCGTCCCAATAATTCTGGTGGAGTAAAGAAGTGCTATACTTGTGGAGAAGCTGGACACTTTGCTCATCAATGTCCTAAGTCAGACCTTGGTCAAGGGAGCAATGCGCCGAGGCAAAACCCAAGACCTAATGGAGGACAGCCGCAAGGAAACCGGGGACATCAGAATTTTGCTCGTGGCAACGTGAACCATGTCTCTACGGAGGATGCTCAACAAGCGGATGACGTGGTCATTGGTATGTTTCTCGCCAACTCCAACCCCGCAACTATGTTGTTTGATTCTGGAGCATTGCATTCATTCATTTCATCGAAGTATGTTGCCAAGTATAGTTTGCCTATCTCTCATATGAAGTTTACTCTATTGGTTAAGTCCCCTGGAGGAGAGATGAGGACAAATATAGTATGTCCAAAAGTAAGCCTTAGAATAAGGGGGGTAGACTTCTCCGCCAACCTCATTGTTCTGGATTCTCAAGGATTGAACATTATACTTGGTATGGACTGGTTGAGGAAGCACAATGTAGTTATTGAGTGTGCCACGAAGATGGTCAAGTTAACCAATGAAGAAGGGATCACGGTAGAATTTGAAGCATCTCAAACCGCACTGAAGCGATTGGAGCTGAATCATATAGACAGTGCCGAGGAGATTCCATGGTGTGTGAATTTTTGGATGTTTTTCCGAATGAGCTACCAGGTATGCCACTTGATCGAGACATTGAGTTTGTTATTGATTTAATACCTGGAACTGCACCTATAGCTAAGAGGCCGTATAGGATGCCTCCTATGGAATTAGCGGAGCTCAAGAAGCAAATTAAAGAGCAACTAGAGAAGGGTTTCATTCGGCCCAGCTCTTCGCCTTGGGGAGCGGCTGTCCTGTTTGTGGACAAGAAGGATGGGTCACAAAGGATGTGTGTGGATTACCGAGCTCTCAATGAGGTAACAACCAAGAACAAGTACACCTTGCTACGCATAGAAGACTTGTTTGATCAGATGAAGGGTACTTGTGTCTTTTCTAAGATTGATTTGAGGTCAGGATACTTTCAAATCAAGATTAGACCATCAGACATATCCAAGACAGCTTTTAGGACACATTATGGATCTTATGAGTATACCGTGATGTCTTTGGATTGACCAATGCACCTGCGTACTTTATGTACCTCACGAATAAGGTCTTCATGGAGTACTTGGATAGGTTTGTAGTGGTGTTCATAGACGACATTATGATCTACTCGAAGGATGAGAAGGAACATGAGGAACACTTGAGGCTTACGCTACAGAAATTAAGAGAGCATCAATTGTATGCCAAGTTCAACAAGTGTCAGTTTTGGTTGAAAGAGGTGTCGTTTTTGAGTCATACAATTTCAGGAGGAGGAGTATCGGTTGACCTAGGAAAAGTGAGGGACGTGTTGAAGTGGGAACCACCGCAAAACGTCAAGGAAATAAGGAGTTTTCTTTGGATGGCTAGGTATTACTGTCAATTCATCAAGGACTTTTCCAAGATAGCCAAGCCAATGACAGAATTGCTAACGAAGGGA
Source organism: Tuctoria greenei (assembly GCA_036927565.1). Taxonomy (NCBI): domain Eukaryota; kingdom Viridiplantae; phylum Streptophyta; class Magnoliopsida; order Poales; family Poaceae; genus Tuctoria; species Tuctoria greenei. Next base: position 78,923,167 of record JAYESD010000009.1, on the reverse strand, counting down.
ATGGCTTTCCAATGGACTCAAGCTTGTCAAAACAGTTTTTAGGAGTTGAAGAAGAGGTTAACAACGGCCCCAGTTTTGGTACTGCCGGATGTGAGCAAGAATTTTGATATTTATTGCGACGCATCGTGACAAGGACTTGGATGTGTGCTCATGCAAGAAGGTCAAGTGGTCGCCTATGCGTCAAGACAATTGAAGAAACATGAGAAGAATTACCCAACACATGATTTATAACTTGCAGCCGTGGTACATGCATTGAAGATTAGGAGACACTATATCTTTTGACATAGGTGTGAAGTTTATGATCACAAGGGTCTTAAGTATATTTTCACACAAACAGATCTGAATTTGAGGCAACGGAGATGGTGGGGGCTTATCAAGGATTATGATTTGGGAATCAATTATCACTCGGGAAAAGCCAATGTAGTGGCCGATGCTTTAAGTCGGAAAGGAGTAAGTCACCAACTCACGGTTCGAGAATTACCATCTGAGCTTTGCAAGGAGTTTGAATGGTTGAATCTTGGATTTGTGAATGAGATGGGGACGATGGAGTTAAATCCAACTTTGGAGCAAGAAATTCGAGAGGGCCAAACAAAGGATGAGGAAATCCAAGAAATCAAGGAAAGGACCCAAGAAGGGAGAGAATTCAGATTTGTTGAGGATGAACATGGTACCTTATGGCTTGGAAAAAGGATTGTCGTGCCTAATGTGAAGCATATTCGGGAAACAATACTAAAGGAGGCACATGACTTACCTTACTCAATTCACCCCGGTTGTACAAAGATGTACAAAGACTTGAAGACTTGCTATTGGTGGGATAGCATGAAAAAGGACATAGCTGAATATGTAGCATTTTGTGATGTGTGCCAACGAGTTAAGGCGGAACATCAAAGGCCAGCCGGATTATTGCAGCCATTAAAGATTCCGGAGTGGAAGTGGGAAGAAATTGGAATGGACTTTATAGTTGGATTGCCATGTACCCAGTCCGATTATGACTCAATTTGGGTAATTGTGGATCGGTTGACCAAATCAGGTCATTTCATCCCTGTGAAGACCAAGTATACAGCTGCACAATTGGCCGAAATATACATGGAGCATATTGTGTGTTGACACGGAGTACCGAAGAAGATAGTCTCGGATAGAGGTTCTCAATTTACCTCCAGATTTTGGCACAAATTGCATGAAGCATTAGGAATAAGGTTGAACTCCAGTTCGGCATATCACTCTCAAACGGATGGACAAACCGAGAGGAACAATCAAATTTTGGAGGACATGTTAAGAGCTTGTGTCTTAAAGCATGGGAACGGTTGGGACAAGAGCTTGCTATATGCAGAATTTTCATACAACAATAGTTGCCAAGCAAGCTTGAAAATGTCACCATATGAAGCGCTTTATGGAAGGAAGTGTAGGACACCTTTATTCTGCAATGAGGCAGGAGAAACTCAAGTATTTGGTCCGGATGTGTTGCAAGAAGGCGAAAAGCAAGTCCAAATAATTCGTGAAAACTTGAGGGCTGCCCAATCAAGACAAAAAGGCTATGCGGATGATAGGAGAAGGAAATTAGCCTTTGAAGTGGGAGATTTTGTTTACCTCAAGGTGTCACCGATGAGGTATCATAAGAGGTTTAACATAAGAGGCAAGCTAGCACCTCACTACATTGGACCATTCAAGATTTTGGACAAAAGAGGAGAAGTAGCGTATAAGTTGGAGATGCCAGCTCATCTTTCCAATGTCCATGATGTCTTTCATGTTTCCCAGCTCAAGAAGTGCTTGAGAGTACCGCAAGAACAAGTGCCAATAGAAGGATTGGAATTAGGGGAGAATTTGACTTATGCCGAACAACCGGTCAATATCTTGGAAACCAAAGAGAGAGTCACAAGGAACAAGGTTATTCGATGGTGTAAAGTTCAATGAAAGCATCACACAGAATCAGAGGCAACTTGAGAGCTAGAAGATGATCTCAAGAAGGAATTTCCCTATCTCTTCTCTTCCGCATCGAATCTCGAGGGCGAGATTCCTTTTAAGGGGGGTAGGTTTGTAACACCCTCATTTTCATGCATCATGCCCTACATACGTTCATATACATGTTTAACATTATTGCACATAAAGAGGAATGAGTTTAAAATTGATTTAGAACAAAACCGCACTTAAAATTTTGGAAAACGCGGACTAGTCCGATTTCTCTCTGACCTCGATCGGACTTGTCCGTTTTTGATGCAGACTAGTCTGTTTTTGCCTGTGGACACTTTCGGATTTGCCCGGTCCTATCTGGACTAGTCCGATGTTCCAAGAATCCTTGAAAATTTTCTAAGTCCCTGGACTTGTCCGGACTAGTCTAGTGTTCCAGCGGATTTCTCCGTTTTTCTCTCTCACTAAAGTCGGACTTGTTCGATCTCCAGTTCGGACTTGTCTAATTTCTTTCTGACTAACTTTGGACTAGTCCGACCCTTTTCAGACTTGTCCGATATTTCGCGACTCCGAGTTGATCTTTTGTTTTACGACTTGTTTCTTGGTTTTCATGTTAAGTGGGCCTAGGGACGTCGTGCCTAACTCTTTTAGAGCCCATGTGGGACTCTAAACTAGCCTCTACTCATCTCAAAACTCGAAATCCATCTAACCCTAGCCTCCACCTTTATATAAACAACCCACCCCTTGTCTTGACATCTATTTGCCACTTTTCCACCCCACCCAAACCCTAGTTCGTGGAGAGCCACCATCAAGGAGGGAGGAGGAGATCCCAAGCAAGAAGAAGAAGAGGAGGAAACGAAAGAAGATCAAGATCTCCATCAAGTTTTGTTCTTCATCACCAATCCACCATCAAGTTCTTCATGAACCCTAGATCATCAAGATCCTAGTGTTACCTCATAGTTTCTTGATTCATTGGAGTTCTAAACACCTGGTATACCTTCTATTCTCTTTTCTTACATGAATTCGATCCTTAATTTCCAAATTCACGTCGATCTAGAAAACCCTAATCTGCTGATCTCGCAACGTGCGGACTTGTACGGTCCCTAGCGGACTAGTCCGATTTTCCTAGTTAAATTGTGTTGAATGAATTCTAAAATTAGACCTAATCAAATCCAAACCTGTATGATCTTGCTAAAATATATTAGAACTAGATAGTGATCATTTAAAAGCAATCTAGTAACAAGTTCTACCTTGCATTTGCATTAATCATGCATGTCATGTCATATTGAGTAATATTTGTGCACTCTTTGATTGTGTTTCTTGTTTGTATGTTTCTTGTGCGGATTAGACGGATTTGCACTAGAGAGTGCCATGGAGGATCTTCAGCACCAAGAGTTTGAAGGCTTTGATCCTAATCAACCCCAAGAGCAAGGCAAGTGTCCTTGAAGCATATTGATCCTGTTTTTGAAATAAATGTTTTGTTTTAAAACTGCATGTCGTGTCAATTTGATGGGAAATCCTATGGTAGGAAGTTTACTAGATTTTTTAACCACCCTTGTCACCTGGATTTATGGTAGAGAGTCGGGATGGGCTTTTTACCTATTTTGCTTCGCTTAATTAATTGGGATGGGAAAACAACACTATACATTTAATTATGCATTAAGGGTATTATGGTTAATGTGAACTGGTCAATATGATATGGTAATGGTGGTTGCCTGCTTTATATCTAAGGACCGGTATATGTGAGAATAAGCTAGGACTACAGTGCCACCACGAGGCCAAGTATGGGTGCAGCGTAGCTGATTAATTAGGGTGTTGCTAGTGCTATTTGGACCATTAAGGATGCTCAGGGAAGGCGTAGTCAGATTGGGTTTGTTGATGATTGGTGGGACTATCCTGGGATCCGAATGGCACAAGAGGGGGCCCTTGGTTGAAGATGTGCTCAGTTGGAGGCATCGCCACCGATGAAACCTCAGTGGGGTCTAAATAGGCTAGTAATCCCTTTGTAAAGGCTATTTTGTGATCTCTTGGCCATACACCAAAGGAAGTGTAATTGGCGTGAGGGAGGTTCTTTAGTCGCCGACGGGTGATGAAATCACAAAAACGTGGGTAAAGTGGTACAAACTCTGCAGAGTCTAATAAAACTATCATGATAGTCATGCTCTCGGTTATGAGCACCTGGACAACTTCCATGATTAGAGGGAACTGTAAGTGCATCTAGGATATCCCTTGTGGGTTTTGGTTAATTGATGAAAAACTTATGAGATCCTAATGAAACTACTGAGATGATTGCAGGACAAACAAGTGAGACATATCGGTGCACACAAAAAGGTGAAAAATGAAGTGGTGTTCAAAGAGAGATACTTTGATGAAGCTCGGAAGACCAAAATAGATTTGAATGTATAGGGAGTGTATGAAAGACACACTCCAAGAGCTCACAACTTTGCACGAGGATAAGGGATTAAAATTAACATAACTTTCACAAAGCACCGGACTAGTCCGATCATGGACCGGACTAGTCCGTTCACCTTTCTGGAATCACACTCACAAGGAGACCGGACTAGTCTGTGCATCCACCGGACTAGTCCGTTGATGTTTCTGGAGTCTCTCATACTGAGGGACCGAACTAGTCCGATCATGGACCGGACTAGTCCGTTGAACTTTCTGTAAACTCCCTTTTGTGGAGATCGGACTAGTCCGCGGACTAGTCTGATGAACTTTATGGAGTCATCTTTACACAGTACCGGACTAGTCCGAGGTTGGACCGGACTAGTCCGGCAGACTTTCTGGACCTCAAAACATGTTGAGACCGGACCAGTCCGGACTTGCACCGGACTAGTCTGGTGTTAGGGTTTTTCAACGGCTAGCTTTTGGAAACCCTATAAATAGATGATCCACGACTTTCCCATGATAAGACATGTCGAATATTGAAAAAAGAGCAAAACCTAGCGCCGCCACTCAGTCCCAAGAGCCCAAAACACATCTCCCCACACATCTAAAGTTCAAAAAGAGTGAAATCAATTGAACACTTGGATTCGGGATTGGGAGATTGTCGTTCTTTCATCGCGAGCTCTTGGGGTTTGATCTTTCTACACTCATACTCTGCATTGTAATACTTTTGAGTGTATTTGATCACTTGTTCATTGTAATTTTCGTGGGAGCCCTCAACGTGTGAGGTTGCCCCACAAACTTGGTGATTACCCGTGATAAGTGGAATCAAGTCGGCCTTCGTGGTGACTTGAGGAGGAAAAGGGTTGGAGACCGGGCTCTGTGTGAGCTACCTCAACGAGGACGTAGATCTCGTTGTGAGATCGAACCTCGGGAAAAATTCTTGTGTCTCTTGTCTCATTTACTTTAAATTTTGTTCATTAGATCACTTAAGTGCTAAACATTAACTTAAGGCAATTTGAAGTTACACCTGCATTCTTATATTAATTTCAAGTATAAATATCAGTTGTTCTTAACTCCGCTGCTAAAGAAATTTAATTTATCAATTAACACCTGATCAACACACATACTTCTTGCACACCGGACTAGTCCGCCCACGCAACCGGACTAGTCCGGCCAACCAAGTTTTTGACTATTCTATTAAGTGTGCAGGAAATTCAAAAGGCCTATTCACCCCCCCTCTAGGCCACATTCAATTGGTATCAGAGCTTGGTTCTCCACCAACGAGACTCACATCTTGGAGAGATCAATGGCCTCTGAGAAGAACAACGATATCTCGAAGATGAACATTAATGAGGAGGGACAAGAAACTAAGGCTTTTGATGTGCTGAAAGAGAGCCCACACGATGATGAAGAAGTGCGACAATTGAAGGCACTCCTGAGAAAGAAACTGCTAGGACAAAAGGGAAAAGAAGAAGAGAAGACGACGGGGAGTGGTCATCATGACTACTCCCGACAGCCTTACAACTACAACCGTCTCAACTCCAACAATCATTATCTTTCCATTCCCATGGGAAAACCTCCACAGTTTGACGGAAGCGACTATACAATGTCGAAGTACAACATGAAGATGCATCTAATATCCCTAAATCCTAGCCTATGGCACATCGTCTGCACTGGCATAGATATCCCGGACACGGATGAAGAACTCACCCCAGAACAAGAACAAGAGATTCACAGAAATGCACAAGCTGTCACCGTGATCACATCATCATTAAGCAGAGAAGAATTCACCAAGATTGATGGCTTAGAAAGTGCAAAGGAAATCTGGGATACACTTAAGACGGCTCACGAAGGAAATACATCAGTTCGTGAAGCAAAAATCGAAATGCTTGAAGGAGAGTTGGGGAGGTTCGCTATTGAAGAAGGCGAATCACCTCAAGACATGTACAACCAAATGAAGGCAATCATCAACAAGTAATGTGCCTATGGAAGTAAGAAATGGATGGATCATGAGGTAGTCAAGAGAATGATTAGAGCCTTCATGCCAAGAAATGTCACACTTTGCTCAATGATTAGAGAAAGCCCCGGTTTCCACAAATTGACCCCCGATGAGCTGTTGGGGAAGATCATAAACCATGAGATGATGGAAAAAGAGGCAAAATACGTCAAAGACTTGGCCGAACTCACTTCCTCCAAAAGGAAAGAGGTCGCTCTCAAAGCTACATGCTGACCCAAACTCAAAGAAGCTCGTGAAGATCAAGACGATGGGCACACAAGTGACGAGAGCACCGATCTTGATGATGAGGAGATGGTACTCTTTATCAAGAAGTTCAAGCGAATGATGAAAAGAAGACACGGCAACAACTCAAATGAAGGCAAAAGCAAGGACAAAGGAAAATCCAAGGCTCGACGCACTTGCTACAACTGCGGAGAGTATGGTCACTTCATGATGGACTGCCCCTATGAAGAAAACAAAAAGAAGAAGGAAACAAGATCTCAAGAAAAGAAAAATTTCAGAAAAAGAAGGCAAAACCATCAAGCTCACATTGGCAAGGAGTGGGACTCAAACGACGAGTCCTCCTCCGATGAAGAAGAAGAGATGGCCACTATTGCAATCAAGAAACCTACTATGAAGGCCACACTCTTTCCAAACATGGGAGGACGGGACATGAATAACCACACTTGCCTTATGGCTAAGGAAGGCAAGAAAAAGGTACAGCTCACTCCTCCCACACTAAACTCCTCTATTGATGACTTTGACAGCTCTAGCGATAACGAAGAAATGTTTAGAGGACTAAGTAAAATGGCTCTAAAGAAAATGGAAATGTTGTCGAACGAAATTTTTGAGAAGGAAGAACTTCTTGATCGACAAGAAGATATGCTCATCCATGAAAGGAAGAGATATCAAGAAGTTGAGAAACTTCTCGAGCTTGAAAGAGAGAAGAACAAGTCGCTTGAAGTTGAGCTAGCCTTGAGTAAGGAAACTTACTCAAAGCTGAAAGACTCACATAAAGAACTTGCTAACTTGTCAAAGGTTAACAAGATCCTTGAGGTGCAAGTTGAGTCGCTCAAGCAAAGTGACTCTTCTTCCTCCAAGAGCTCTTCCTCCAAAGATATGAGTTCGACAACAATCGAGACTTGCACTTGCTCTAGTAAGAAGAATACTATTTCTAATACATCAACTTCTCGTAATATGCATGCCCCCCCAAGCGGCATCTTTGATAAGGAGAAGATCAAATATGCACGCAGTGCATATATGGTCACTAGACCTCCCAATGTCAAAGATGGCCTTGGTTTTGATAAGAACAAACACATGGCTATTTCTAATCATGCTAAGAATAGAATTGTCTTTGTCAAAGAGAAATCTCATGAATCTGAACCTCAAATGTTGTTTCACACATTTAATGCTTCTTATGTTCTTATGAAGGCCAAAAGTGGAAGAGTCATTGCCAAATATACAGGGCCACGCCACAAGAACTTGAAAACTTGTGTGTGGGTGCCTAAGACTCTTGTGACTAACCTGAAAGGACCCAAGCAAGCTTGGGTACCTAAAACCAACGAATGATTCTTTTTTGCAGGCTTACTCCTCCGGCGGAACAAAATGGGTACTTGATAGCGGATGCACGAATCACATGACCGGAGAGAGAGGTATGTTTGTGGAGTACGATACAACAAGGATCCACGTGAAGGCATATACTTCGGAGACAACAACCAAGGAAAGGTCCTTGGTAGCGGTAACATTGAAATTTCCTCTCAACATACCTTATCAAATGTTTTACATGTAGATTCTCTAGATTATAACCTTTTGTCAATATCCCAACTATGCGACAAAGGTTACAACTGTTTATTCACTAATGAGGGTGTGACAGTTTTTAGAAGAAGCGATGGCTCGATTGCATTCAAGGGAATGTTGAAGGGCAAGCTCTATCTTGTTGACTTCAACAAAGATAAAGCCGAACTCAACACTTGCTTGGTTGCTAAAACCAACATGGGATGGCTGTGGCATAGACGGCTAGCCCATGTTGGGATGAGAAATCTGCATAAACTTCTAAAAGGTGGTCACATCCGTGGTCTTAAGGATGTGGTTTTTGAAAAGGACAAGCCATGCAGCGCTTGTCAAGTAGGAAAACAAGTCGGAGCACCACACCCCGCCAAGAACATGATGACTATCGCGAGACCGATGGAACTTCTCCACATGGATCTTTTTGGTCCAGTTTCATACATCAGCATCGGCGGTAACAAATATGGTTTAGTAATTGTTGATGATTTTTCTAGATTTACCTGGGTGTTTTTCTTGTATGATAAATCAGAAACTCAGGGGATCCTCAAGAAGTTCTTAAAAAGAGCTCAGAATGAATTCTCATCAACCATAAAGAACATCAGAAGTGACAACGGGGCAGAATTCAAGAATATCCAAGTTGAAGAGTTTCTTGATGAAGAAGGGATAAAGCGTGAATTCTCAGCACCCTACCCCGCTCAACAAAATGGAGTGGCAGAAAGGAAGAACAGAACATTGATCAAAATGGCCAGAACTATGCTGGATGAATACAAGACATCAGATCGATTTTGGGCAGAAGCGGTGAACACCGCCTGCCATGCCACTAATCGACTATACCTCCATCGACTACTGAAGAAAACTCCATATGAGCTCCTTACCGGTAAAAAGCCAAATGTTTCTTATTTTAAAGTTTTTGGTTGCAAATGTTTTATTCTGAAAAAGAAACAGAGGGCCTCGAAGTTTGCTTCGAAGTCCGATGAAGGATTCTTGCTCGGTTATGAATCGAATGCCTATGCCTATCGTGTCTTCAACAAGGTGTCCGGCCTTGTTGAAGTAGCACGTGAAGTAGTGTTCGATGAATCTAATGGCTCACAAGTGGAGCAAGTTGACAAGTGTGTGCTAGATGATGAGGAAGCTCCATATGAAGCACTGAAGAAAATGGGACTTGGTGATATCTTACCACAAGAGCAAACATTCGATCCAAATGCACAAGATGAACCTCAACACGGAAGCAATGATCAAGGGGGAGCCCTTGCACAAGATCAAGAGGAGGAAGATCAAGAAGAGCAGGACCATCATGGAAGCAACGATCAAGGGGGAGACAATGTACATGAAGAACAAGCAACTACACAAGTTCCACACCCAAGAGTACACCAGAGTGTGCAAAGAGACCACCCTGTCAACAACATCATTGAAGATATTGCAAAGGGAGTGACTACTAGATCTCAAGTTGCAAATTTTTGTGAATCCTACTCTTTTGTGTCTTTTCTGGAACCATACAGGGTAGAAGAAGCCTTAGGGGATCCAGATTGGGTGGTTGCAATGCAAGAGGAGCTGAACAACTTCAAGAGAAATGAAGTATGAGAGCTAGTGGAAAGACCAAAGGCGAACATAGTCGGAACTAAATGGGTATTTCGGAACAAGCAAGATGAACATGGAGTAGTGACAAGAAATAAGGCAAGACTGGTGGCCAAAGGTTATTCTCAGGTCGAAGGTTTGGACTTCGATGAAACTTTCGCTCCTGTAGCTAGACTTGAGTCCATTCGTATTTTATTGGCATATGCTACTCACCATAATTTTAAGTTGTATCAAATGGACGTCAAAAGCGCCTTCTTAAATGGCCCTATCAAGGAGGAAGTTTATGTGGAGCAGCCACCAGGATTTGAAGACCCGAAGTATCCAAACCATGTCTACAAACTGCGTAAGGCTCTCTATGGCCTCAAACAAGCTCATCGAGCTTGGTATGAGTGCCTTAGAGATTTTCTAATTGAGAATGGATTCAAAGTTGGTAAAGCTGACTATACACTCTTCACTAAACACTGTGATGATCACTTATTTATATGTCAAATTTACGTTGATGACATTATCTTTGGATCAACTAACAAACCCTTCTGTGAAGAGTTTAGCAAAATTATGACAGATAGGTTCGAGATGTCAATGATGGGCGAATTAAAGTTTTTCTTGGGATTCCAAGTGAAGCAACTAAGAGAAGGTACATTTATAAGCCAAACCAAATATACACAAGACATTCTCAAGAAGTTCAATATGGACAAAGCCAATCCCATCAAGACACCCATGGCCACTAATGGACATCTCGACCTCAATGAAGACAATCCAAACGTGGATCAAAAGGTATATCGGTCCATGATTGGCTCTTTACTTTATTTATGTGCATCTAGGCCAGATATTATGCTTAGTGTTTGCATGTGTGCAAGGTTTCAAGCTACACCCAAAGAGTGTCATCTAGTTGCTGTAAAAAGAATCTTGAGGTACCTTGTGCACACAGCCAACTTGGGCCTTTGATATCCCAAAGGGTCCAAATTTAACTTGATAGGATATTCCGATGCCGACTATGCAGGATGCAAAGTCGATAGAAAGAGCACGTCAGGGACTTGTCAGTTTCTTGGTAGGTCCCTGGTATCTTGGTCATCTAAAAAGCAAAACTCCATTGCCCTTTCAACAGCAGAAGCAGAGTATATTGCAGCCGGTAGCTGTTGCGCCCAATTACTTTGGATGCGGCAAACGCTTAGGGACTATGGCTACAATCTTAAGAATATCCCACTTCTATGTGACAATGAAAGTGCTATAAAAATTGCACACAACCCAGTAGAGCACTCAAGAACTAAGCACATAGATATCCGTCATCATTTTCTTAGAGATCATTCATTAAAAGGTGACATTACTATTTCACATGTCAGAACTGAAAATCAACTTGTGGACATTTTTACCAAACCATTGGATGAGAAAAGGTTTTGTGAACTTAGGAATGAACTTAATATTCTTGACTCTCGAAATGTGGTTTGAAACGTTGCACATCTGGTTGATACTTCAAATGTTGCATTTTATTGCTAAAAATGCCCTTCACCTCTTTTTCTCCTAAGAAAACTACTTTTAATGAAGGAATCTTGAAATTTATGACCATGTTTTTGTGTGGATTGCTTTCTGGTCATAAACACCAAGATTATTTGCAAAACTTGTCCTTGGATCACTATTAGTTATCTCCAAATACCTAGGTTTTCCAGGGACACCGGACTAGTCCGCCCCATGACCGGACTAGTCTGGTCGACTGCCTATATAAGCAGCTGGCCCGTTTCAAATCTCCCTCCACTTGACCTAAACTGTCACCTCTAAAACCCTAACCCCCCAAAAGGTGATTTTCGGTTTGAGCCATCAAAATCCAAGCTCTCTCCGTGGGAAACTCTCCCCTCGACGAGTTGGTACTCCTCTCCAAACTCATCCGGACCGATTTGCGCTCCTTCGAAGCGAATCCTCAAATTTCGGTAAAATTCTCCCCAAAGTCAAACTCTCAACTTTTCTAGTTCTAGTTTATTTCCCTTGATTCCAAGGAAGTACATTAGCTTCATAGATGTATTCCCTTCACCTTCATGCTCATTTGCATCCCTAGATAGAAGTTGTGATTCAAGTTTTGTTAGGGTTCTTGTGTCGGGCCCGCACTCTGAAACCGGACAAGTCTGGTCTCTGACACTTGAGTCCTAGTATCACCTTCATTTTCAGTTCATCTTCATCTAAATCATGAACTCCTTGTTAGGCACGATGTCTTCAAGCTCAGATGACAGCTCCTTCCATGTTGATGAAGAAGTTGAGCACGAAAAAGTGCAAAGAGCCAAGGAGAGGTACATGAAGAAAAGGCATGATGTGAATGTGCACTCTCCACCCTCCGACGACAACTTGCCCAAGAAAAGGAGGGTAGTGGTGAAGAAGGCCCAAGGAAAGGCCGGTGAGAGTTCCTTAGGGCCAAAGAGGACTCTCAACAAAGGGAAAGGACTTGCTAGTGGTCCCATTGGACCCTTGAAAATGAAGAACCCAAGTCACCGCAACCGGCAGCGCTCAAGCAAGGATTTCACTGGGAAAGGGGGTGAGCTTGCCGACAGCTTCTGGCAGGTCAACGTGTATGCTCAGCTACGGAAATGCTCAGACCCAAGATTTTGGAGCAACTTCCATGCCGACTACTATGAGCATGTGTACATGAAGATGAAGAATCCCGTTGTGAAGAGTCAATGGGTGAACATCGGGTACATGCAGTCAAAGAAGTATCCTGCTTTCCATGAGGTGGTTGAGGCCCTGGAAAGGCACGGACTGAAAGAACTATTGTCCTTTGAGAATGACTGGAACAATGAAGTGATCGCCCAATTCTACTCTACTCTCTACTTTGCTCGGGGTGATGGAGACAGTCTTACTTGGATGACCCATGGATCCAAGTATAGTGTCACTTATGATGAGTTTACAAGGATTCTCCACCTTGAGCATACCTTGGATCATGATCTAGTCATCCACAACATGCAACCCCTGGAGAAGGATGAGCTCAAATTTCTCTATGACACAAGGATGCCATATGTTGCTCCCAGTATCAAGTACTTGAAGCCCTTCTATGTGGTCCTCAATAGAATTTTGAGGAAGACAATAGCCCCAAAGGATGGAGATGCGGGGACTATTCAAGGGACCTTGAGGACCCTAATGAAGGTCATTGGTGGGAGGAGACCATTCAATGTCTTTGAATACATCTACAATGACATTGTGAACATATCAATCACTCCAAACAGATCTTGCGGGTATGCCCTGTACATCATGTACATGATTGAGAAGGTGACTGGACTTGAGTTCGTCAAGGATGTTCATACGGGGATGAAGCCACAAAAGCCTACGGAGTACACTCTACCTTCAGCCCCTGATGCACCTCCCTCCCCTGAGACTGAGAGGAGGACTAAACAGGCTCGGGATGTGAATGCACCTAGATCCTCATATGCTCCTCCCAGCTCTGCAGCTGCTCGTGAACCCTCCAGTGGTGTGCTCAAAATGCTCACCTCCATCTTTGCCTGCTGCTGCAAGATTGAAGTCAGGCAAAAGAAGCATCAACAATATGTCAATGCCAACATCAAAGCTATATGCGATAAGCTGGAGATTGAGCCGGTGAGATCCCCGCCTGCCTTCGAGGACTCCGAGGAAGAGTCCGCTCTGACGAATGATGATGATGATGGTGAAGATGAAGACCGGACTGAAATGGAGGAAGAGAGTGGCGATGAGTGATTTCCCTCATTTTTTCCCTTTTTGGTGCCTTGATGCCAAAGGGGGAGAGATTGAGACTAGGAGAGATTAAGACTACTAGTTTAAGAGTAGTTGGTGTCTTTATGTTTTTGTGATCAAGGACATGTGTACTTAATTTTAAAACCTTGTAATGCACTATTCCCTCTCTTATGTGTGATGCTTACTATTGCTTGGATGATTATCTTTATACTCATTGTTGATTATCTTTACTACATCACACCCTGTTGATCACACACTTGTTAGGCACCCCACCATAAGGTGTGTGCATATGTGAGAAGCTTTTTGTGAACTTATCATTATTCTCATATATGGACACCTTATGAAAATCAAGATTTTACTCTCAATTGTGATATCTCAAATGGTTGTCATCAATCACCAAAAAGGGGGAGATTGTAAGTGCATCTAGGATATCCCTTGTGGGTTTTGGCTAACTGATGACAAACATATGAGATCCTAATGAAACTACTGAGATGATTGCATGACAAACAAGTGAGACATATCGGTGCACACAAAAAGGTGAAAAATGAAGTGGTGTTCAAAGAGAGATACTTTGATGAAGCTCGGAAGACCAAAATAGATTTGAATGTATAGGGAGTGTATGAAAGACACACTCCAAGAGCTCACAACTTTGCGCGAGGATAAGGGATTAAAATTAACATAACTTTCACAAAGCACCGGACTAGTCCGTTCACCTTTCTGGAATCACACTCACAAGGAGACTGGACTAGTCCGTGCATCCATCGGACTAGTCCGTTGATGTTTCTGGAGTCTCTCATACTGAGGGACCAGACTAGTCCGATCATGGACCAGACTAGTCCGTTGAACTTTCTGTAAACTCCCTTTTGTGGAGATCGGACTAGTCCGATGAACTTTCTGGAGTCATCTTTACACAGTACCGGACTAGTCCGAGGTTGGACCGGACTAGTCCGGCAAACTTTCTGGACCTCAAAACATGTTGAGACCGGACCAGTCCGGACTTGCACCGGACTAGTCCGGTGTTAGGGTTTTTCAACGGCTAGCTTTTGGAAACCCTATAAATAGATGATCCACGACTTTCCCATGATAAGACACGTCGAATATTGAAAATGGAGCAAACCCTAGCGCCGCCACTTAGTCCCAAGAGCCCAAAACACATCTCCCCACACATCTAAAGTTCAAAAAGAGTGAAATCAATTGAACACTTGGATTCAGGATTGGGAGATTGTCGTTCTTTCATCGCGAGCTCTTGGGGTTTGATCTTTCTACACTCATACTCTGCATTGTAATACTTTTGAGTGTATTTGATCACTTGTTCATTGTAATTTTCGTGGGAGCCCTCAACGTGTGAGGTTGCCCCACAAACTTGGTGATTACCCGTGATAAGTGGAATCAAGTCGGCCTTCGTGGTGACTTGAGGAGGAAAAGGGTTGGAGACCCGACTCTGTGTGAGCTTCCTCAACGAGGACGTAGATCTCGTTGTGAGATCGAACCTCGGGAAAAATTCTTGTGTCTCATGTCTCATTTACTTTAAATTTTGTTCATTAGATCACTTAAGTGCTAAACATTAACTTAAGGCAATTTGAAGTTACACCTGCATTCTTATATTAATTTCAAGTATAAATATCAGTTGTTCTTAACTCCGCTGCTAAAGAAATTTAATTTCTCAATTAACACCTGATCAACACACATACTTCTTGCACACCGGACTAGTCCGCCCACGCAACCGGACTAGTCTGGCCAACCAAGTTTTTGACTATTCTATTAAGCGTGCAGGAAATTCAAAAGGCCTATTCACCCCCCCCCTCTAGGCCACATTCAGGAACCTAGTATTGGGATGGTTTTTTGGGAAGGTTATGGTTTGGTACTGTTCATGGGATGGTACTATGGTTTATGGCGATGGTTATGGTTATTGGTAATGTGAAATCTGGAATATGGATGATGGTGATGAATATGGATTGGAATTATGATGGTTACATGGTTTATGATGGGTTTACTTAACATACATATAATATATTGCTTTTCAAATGTTTTAATGTACTTTTCAGCACATAGCCTTTATTATATTTGTTATTTGAATCAGCTACATGTCATAGTTTCCACACTTGCTGAGTACTATATGTACTCACCCTTGCAATCCCCCCCAACAGTTGTAGGTCAGGATTGGGAGTTTAATGATGATAATGCGGAGTTCTAGGCCGTGTCTACCATCAGCTTTTCCTAATTAGTTTATTTTCACTGCATTTGTTGAACTTGTCGTTAATATTTATTAGAGCTTGTATTCGAGGATACTATGAATTGTGTAATAAAAGTACTGAATTAATCTTGTTCTATGGTAATTATCTGCATATCCTTTTGTGAGTGCACTCGTGTACGTGTGTTGAACATCCTGGGCACACATATCCATTCACTTGGTTCATTTTCGGAATCGGGTGTCAGAACAAGTGAGGTACCCTCGGCCCCTGCGGCACTGGGGCCACCCTCCGGAAGGTCTTTGGCTATAGTAGAGGAAGAA
Organism: Tuctoria greenei; assembly: GCA_036927565.1. Classification (NCBI taxonomy): domain Eukaryota; kingdom Viridiplantae; phylum Streptophyta; class Magnoliopsida; order Poales; family Poaceae; genus Tuctoria; species Tuctoria greenei. The sequence continues at coordinate 78,907,319 of JAYESD010000009.1, read as the reverse complement.
TCCGCTAGGGGAACTCCTACATACGGGGCCGACGCCGATGGTCCTGCTAAAGGAACTTCAATCGCTGGCTCCGCCCGGGAAGAACCTGCCTCTGCCTCTTCATGGCGTTCTGCCACGGGCGTGGGCACCTCCAGAGCAGATATTTCCAGAGTGGTCGTCAGGGATTCACCCGAAGCCATCTCCATTGCTGGCTCTGGTGCCGGTACATTAGCTACTTCCGACTTAACTGCCGGAGCTTCAACAACTTCTGATCTGAGGACCGGAGCTTCCACTACCTCCGGCTCAGCGACCGGAGCTTCGATCATCTTTGTATCAGTAGCCGGGGCTTCAATTGCCTCCGGCTCAACAACCAGGGCTTCAATGACTTCCGGATCAAGGGCCGAAGCTTCTGGCGCCCTAACCCCGCAACAACTCCTGGTGCGGAAATCGAAGCTTCAGTAACCTCCGGCTCAGATGCCGGAGCTTCTGACATCTCCAACTCCTGCACAGGAGCTTCAACTTCCGTCGCTGTTTCCAGGGGTACATCTTTAACTTCTCCCCCATGATCGGCGCTACCACGGGAGCTTATGGCTTCTCTTCTGGATCTAAGACCACGACAGCTGGCGCCAAAGCTGCCGTGTCCTCAGCCACAACTTGAGGTGGCTCGATAGTTGGAGCCGGAGCCTCAGTTTACGCAGCACCAGCCACTGCGATAGAGGCCGGAGCCTTAGACCTCGACTTTGATGCCCTGCAGTCAAAGAATCGGAAGGTTAAAATATGATAAAAACAAGAGTGGCAAAACCAAGGTGAAAAAGCAAAGCTTACCTTGGGAAGCTACCGCCCCAATCGGCACGGAACCTCTTCGCTAGAGGCTCGGAGCCGGAGCTTGTCGTGATCGGCATGGAAGGAGCTCCGGAATGTCGCCCGGAGCTTGTCGTCATCATTGGTGATGCCTCAGTTGAAGTCTCCCTCGGTCGGGAAGGACCTCTGGACCTGGAGCCCCTCGCTAGTACCGAGACTAGAGTCGACTGTCCTGAACTGGTGTCTCTCGAGGACGCTAGCACCGAAAGAGGTGTAGCCGCAGAAGACCTCCCTCGCCGGGGAGAAGGGGAATTGTGGATGGAGCAGGCCTGATGGACCTCCCATCAGCATGCTTCAGTTTCCTCTCTTGGCAGGAAGGTTCAACAGGCTCTTTGCCCTTGACCTTGCCGATGTCTTCAACCCTCTGGCTCGAAGCGGGGGTGGCTACCTCCTCGGAAGCTCCGGAGATTACAACCCTGGAGGTCCGACGTTGTTCTACCTGGCGAAGGTTGTCTAGCGCCAGCATCTTCCTCCAAAGCTCCCTGCTGATCCCTGGAATCATGTTCAAGGGCAGGAAAGCAGCCGACGGAGCCAAGTCATCGCCGTCGACTAGCCCATGCTGAAATTTCTTGAGATGAAGCTTCAGAGCTTCGTCATCCAAGTTGGACTTCAGACTGGTTTCAATCGGGTCATCATCCATCACACTGTTGAGATCCCAGGCGAGCTTCTCCCTCTTCCTTAGCGGAGCCCACCTGTTGACCAAGAAATTTCCGAAGACAATCTGACGGTCACTCCACCCTCCAAGCATTCTCGGATCCTGGTCAGGACAGGCTTGAACGCATCCGACAACTTCGGAACTACGTTCCAGGCCTCGTTGTCGATGTTGGGGAGTCCCTGAGGTAGCTCCAACCTATCGTGCTCATCCACTACAATGACGATACAATCTTTTTTTGAGTCGTCCCATTTGCCCGAGGGGAATGACTTCAGGTACTTGAAGGGGTAGTTCTTGCGCTTCACGAAGTAATAGAAGCCAACCAATTATATCCCCTTGCCGGTGGTATGATCTATGAAGAAGGTTCAGAACAATTCAATGCAGGGAGGCATGCCCACCCACATCTCGCACAAGTGGACGATGGTGGCAACGAGTAGAAGGGAGTGTGGGCCAAGGTGATGTAGTTGGAGACTGTAGAAGTCCAGCAACATCAGGATGAAGCTCGAGAATAGTGGGATAAGTCCCACCATGGCGTATGCTGAAAAATACAACATCTCCCCGTAGCACTCCTTCTTGAAAGGGAGCTTGCCGACGCAGACTAGGTGGTTAAGGGGTCATTGGACCATCCCATGAAGGTCCGGACCTTCATCAGATTGTCTTTGCTCTAGATGCGGCTCTTGGGAAGACCGAACTCCATCATGACAAAGTGGAGCAAAGTAAGGGAAAGCTAGGCGGAGTTTGGGAGGCTCTGAGCGAGAGTTTGATCGAAAGCGTAAAGAGTCCTCAAATCGTGCATACTTTCCTTCTTAAGTAAGCCTCTGCGATGCTTGGATGGAAACCGCAATGAGAGCAGGGTCACATTTCAAAAATCTACCTCGTCAGTGACGAATGGGCCTGGGGCCACCCCGAAAAAGAGATCGAGGTTATTACCCCAGGCGAACCATTGTCATGATGGGCGGTGGGAAACCCAAAGGCGGCACCCCGACAAGACGCTCAGAACCGATACGATTTTCATATTGGGAACTCGCGACCTTACATTGTGTGAGATCCGCACTCAAAGATCTCATCTGCCGCATTCATAACAAGCCATGCGTCGATGGTTTAATCCCGTACCATCGCCCCAACAGCACATCAAAAGACTTTTGAAGTCGAAGCGCAGGAATCGAGGATGGCCCCACCACCGGTAGAATAACTTAACCCAAAGGGTTTCTCCCAAAGGTGCGCCTGGGGGCCACTGTCGGTACCCTGCGTACCGAGTACCCCATGGTACCGCAAGAAGTGCAAGAGCGTTCCACCTGACAAAGTTAAAGGTCTCCTCAGGCCCCACAAGTCATACTACACCGGACCCGCATCCCTCATATGTGTAGCTCTGGAATTGACACATGTAATGTAAGACCAGAGCTAATCTCCCAAGACGGGGAAGCTCCACAATCAACACGTGTATAATGACCCCAGACCTAACCCTAGCAGAGGGAAGCTCTAGTGCCGACACGTGTATAACAACCTCGGACCTAACCCCCGGCAGAGGGAAGCTCTAGTGCCGACACGTGTATAGCGGTTCCGAAGCTACCTCCCCACGAGGGGAAGCCCCAAAGCTTCTATGTCTGGAGCCTCCGGACCTACACCACCAACGAGTACACTATCGGATCTCCAATAGCACGAACATCCAAGGGACAGTTAAAGTAGCAGTTACCAAACCTGATTGCGTGTCATTAATGCTATATTAATGACACAAGATCAAAGCACTGGTAATAGGGGTAACACAGCCATTAAGGCACATTATCACACTATAAACCACACTTAATACTCATAGACAGTGTATTAGACTATTAAATATGCCAGGGCCACATGTCGGGCCAGGCAAACATTATAACGGTCAGTCATTGGATTATAAAAGGATTGCACCGCACGATACAGATACAATGTGATCCAAGAACCACACATACTAGTGATACTCAATACAACAACAGAAACCCCATGGAGTAGGGTGTTACGCTCAGGTAGCCCGAACCACGTAAATCCCCTGCGTCATCATCTTGTTCTTGATCTCTGCGTGCCCAAACCAATACAAGAACCTCTGAAAGTGCATCTAGGAATCTCTTGTGGGTTTTGGATGATTTATGACAAGCAAATGAGATCCTAACCTCTTTGTTGAGATGAGCACAGGTTTTAATAGTGAAACAAGCAAAGTGCCAAAAAGAAGGGAGAATGAGGAGCAAAGTGGAAATGAGCTCAAGAAAGAAGAATAGTAGATCATTGTGTATGAAGTGTGTTAAGGAAACACACCTCAAGAGCTCAATCACAATTAAAAACACACATTGCACAAACTTATACAGGACCGGACTAGTCCGACTGCCACCGGACTAGTCCGATATCCTCTCTACACAAGATCGGACAAGTCCGATATCCATCAGACTAGTGCGATCTTGTGTAGAGAGGATATCGGACTAGTCCGGTGGCAGTCAGACTAGTCCGGTCCTGTATAAGTCATCAGACTAGTGCGATATCTCTCTGACTAGAATCGGACTAGTCCTCCCCAATGCGGACTAGTACTCAAAACACTTCACAACTCACACAAAATGGGACAAGACCAATCACACACCGGACTAGTCCAATATCTTTCTGATGTCATTCGGACAAGTCCGATATTAGCACGGACTAGTACGAAAAACTCTCTGACCTAATTCGGACAAGTCCTCCAAGTGCGGACTTGTCCTCATAACCACTTAGAGTTTCACTATCCAGACAAGTCCGATGTCTATCAGACTACTCCGAAGTTTTCCAGAAGATAAATCGGACAAGTCAGCTCCTAGCCGGACTAGTCCGATATTTCAGGACACTTAGGGTTTGCTACACACAGCACATCGGACTAGTCCGGTGACCACCACGGACTAGTCCGATCTTTCTAAACCGTAACTGTCATTTTTAGAAACCTCATATAAATAGAGGTGCACGGTCCAACTTTAATTTCTCTCGAACCCCAGCGCCGTCACACGTCCCAAGAGCCTCAAAAACACATCTCTCCACAAAATTAAGTGCAACAAAGATCAATCCTTTGAGGATACACTCTATATCATTGGAGAGACATGTTCAACACTCATTGAGCTCTTGGTTTGATTCTCTAACACACTCTTGTGATTTTCATTGTAATCTTTTGAGTGTGTTCCTGGTGGTGTTTCTTGTTGTAATCTAGGGGAGCCCTCAACGTGTGAGAATGACCTTGAATTTGGTTATTCACCCCTTTGTCATAAGTGGAAGAGGATTGGCCTTCGTGGCGATCTGACGAGGGTAGGGTTGGAGAAGACCCAGTCCTTTTGTGGACTCCTCAACGTGGATGTAGGTTGCCTCTGTGGGAGTCGAACCACAGGATAAATCACTTGTATCTTGCTTTGTGTTCATCGTTCTTATTCATCACAAAAATCTAGGGTTTCAATCATTATTGCTTACTTTACGTTGAATCATTAAATATAAGATTGAATTGTGATATACCCTAGTCCACAATTCTGCAACACTTAAATTATAAGTATATTTCCGCTGCATACATCGTAGAATCAACTTAATCAATCAAACTTAATCAACCTAGTCGATACACACTGGACTAGTTCGCACTTTACTGGACTAGTCCGATATCTCAGGTTTTGACCTGGTTGTTAAGTGTTGCAGGTTCCGACAAAGATTAAAAATGCCTATTCACCCCCCTCTAGGCCACATTCAATTGGTATCAGAGCAAGGTTCTTCAAGAAAGAGTCTAACCGCTCGAAGAGATCATGTCAGACATGAAGGACATCCACAAGAGCAACAACCAAGAAAAGGTTGATGATGACAAGAACCAAAAGGTGGAGAAGCTCCTCGAAGCCATTCAAGACTTCGAGGACGACGATGAGGAGACGCTAGAACTAAAGGCGCTCCTAATAAAGAAGACACTTTCCAAAAGGAAAGTAAAGATTGAAGAGAAGAAGAAGGGGAGTAGTCACACCGACTACTCCCGATATCCTTTCAACTATGATCATCTCAATTCCAACAATAATCATTATTTGTCTATCCCACTTGGAAAAGCCCCACATTTTGATGGAAGTGATTACTCAATGTGGAGGTAAAATATGAAAATGCATCTAATCTCTCTCAATCCAAGTCTGTGGCATATTGTGTGCACAGGAATAGATATCCAAGACGACGACGAAGAACTCACACCAAGCCAAGAGCAGGCAATTCACCGAAATGCTCAAGCCGCGGCAGTAATTACCTCTTCGCTCAGTCGGGACGAGTTCACCAAGGTGGATGGACTCGAGATTGCGAAGGAGATATGGGACACAGTGCAAACTGCACATGAAGGTGACCGTCATGTGTGTGAAGCAAAGATCAAAATGATCGAAGGCGAATTAGGAAGATTTGCAATCGAAGAAGACGAGTCACCTCAAGATATGTACAACTGATTAAAGACACTCGTCAACAAGGTTCGATCATACGGAAGCAAGAAGTGGAATGACCACGAGGTGGTGAAGCTCATCCTTAGAGCTTTCATGCCTCGCAACGTAACCTTATGCTCCATGATTAGAGAAAGCCCCGGATACAAGAGAATGACTCCGGATGCATTACTTGGAAAAATCATCAATTTCGAGATGATGGAAAAACAAGCAAAGCATGTCAAGGAAATTGCCGACCTCACCTCGGCAAAGAAGAAAAGGGTTGCCTTGAAGTCCACCCTCAAGCCCCTATCTAAAGAAGCTCGAGAAGCTCAGCTAGAAGAAGACGGTGATGATGAGAGAAGTGAATTAGATGAAGAAGACATGATACTGTTCATGAAGAAATTCAAAAGAATAATGACGAAGAGACAAGGTACTAAATCAAGCGAAGGAAAGTACAAGGAGAGAACAAAGGCAAAGTTGAGGTGGACATGCTATAATTGTGGTGAGTATAGCCACTTTATAGTTGATTGCCCATATGAAGAAAACAAGAAGAAGACCAAAGAAGCCAAGCCTCAATCCAAGAAATTCTTCAAGAAGAAGAAACAAGCCGAAAAAGCGCACATAGGGAAAGAGTGGGACTCAAATGATGAGTCCTCATCATCCGAAGAAGAAGTGATGGCTAGCATAGCCATCGAGAAGACATCCAAGAAGTCTACTCTCTTCCCTACACTCGGCGCATGGAAGGGAAATGGCACCTGCCTCATGGCAAAGGAAGGTAAACGCAAGGTAACCACCAAAACCCCTTTCGTGCATTCCTATTCTAGTGATGATGAAATCAATAGTGATAACAAGGATATGCTTATTGGACTAGATCGGAAAACTGCCACAAAAATGAAATTTTTACTTAATCAACTTATTGAGAAGGAGAGGTTGATACATCGTCAAGAGGACATGATTATCTCACAAAAGGAGGAATATGTCGAACTTGACAAACTTCTAGAATTTTAAAAGGAGCGAAGAAAATCACTAGAACTTGAGTTAGCTTCAAGCAAGGAAGCTTGCTTAGAGTTAACCGACTCAAATGCTTCAATCAAGGACCAACTTGCTAACCTGATCAAGGTTAACAAGATCCTTGAAGTGCAAGTTGAGTCACTCAAGCAAGGTGAAACTTCATCCTCTTCAAGTTCACCTTCTTAACACATTAAAACTGAAGTGGCTTCTACTTGTACATGTGGTAAAACTGACAACAGTTTGAAAGACAAGTCACTCTCTATTAAAGACAAGCATCCTGTCCAAAGTGCCATATTTGACAAGGAGAAGATCAAATATGCACGTAGTGCATACTTGGTCACAAGACCTCCAAATGTAAAATATGGCATTGGTTACTCTTATGGTGAAAAGCAACAAGCTAGAAGCCATAAGAATAACAGGGATAGCAATGTCTTTGTAAAGGAAGGAGTCTTCCAAACTGGAAAGTTCAAGATTAAAACATTAAACACACATGAACACCGTACTAGTCCGGTCGAGGTCCGGACAAGTCCGGCCTCCCAAACTAGTCCTGTATACAAACAACAACAATTACAATTTAGAACTTTTGATGCATCGTATGTCCTAATGAGAAATAATTTTGGCAAAGTTTATGCTCATTATGTTGGGCCACGCCATGGGAACACCAAGTTTCATGTGTGGGTGCCCAAAACTCTTGTAACTAACCTCCAAGGACCCATGCAAGCTTGGGTACCTAAAACCAAAGCATAATTTGTTTTTGCAGGCTTATTCCTCTGGTGGATCTAAATAGGTGCTAGACAGTGGTTGCACCAACCATATGACCGGAGAAAGAAGAATGTTCGTTGAATATGAAGAAAATGAGGATCCAAACGAGGGCATCTATTTTGGAGATAATAGTCAAGGGAAGGTGCTTAGTACTGGTAAAATTGCCATATCATCTAAACACACACTTTCTCATGTATTACATGTTGATTCCTTAGATTATAACCTGCTGTCCATATCTCAATTATGTGACAAAGGTTATAATTGCTTGTTCACTAACGAGGGTGTGACCGTCTCTAGGAGGAATGATGGTTCCATTGCATACAAGGGTATGTTAAAGGGAAAACTTTATCTTGTTGACTTCAACAAGGATAAAGCTGAACTTGACACATGCTTGATTGCAAAAACCAACATGGGTTGGCTGTGGCATAGACGGCTAGTGCATGGTTGTATTAGGAACCTTCAAAAACTCCTCAAGGGCGATCACATACGAGGTTTGAAGGATGTTGTTTTTGAGAAAGACAGGCCTTGTAGCGCATGCCAAGCCAGGAAGCAAGTTGGAGCACCTCACCCCGCCAAGAACGTCATGACTACAACAAGATCGCTCGAACTACTTCACATGGACTTATTTGGTCCAGTTGCCTACATAAGCATCGGCGGTAACAAATATGGTTTAATAGTTGTTGATGATTTTTCTCGCTTCACTTGGGTTTTCTTTTTGCATGACAAGTCAGAAACACAAGGAATACTCAAGAAGTTCTTCAAGCGAGCTCAAGATGAATTCTCATTGACAATCAAGAACATTCGAAGCGACAACGACACGGAGTTCAAGAACACACAAGTGGAGGAGTACCTAGATGAAGAAGGCATAAAGCACGAGTTTTCAGCATCGTACTCCCCTCAACAAAATGGAGTTGCCGAAAGAAAGAATCGAACCCTCATAGAGATGGCGAGAACAATTCTCGATGAATACAAGACCTCGGATCAGTTTTGGGCGGAAGCGGTCAACACCACTTGTCATGCCATAAATCGACTTTATCTTCATCGACTACGCAAGAAGACATCCTATGAGCTACTCACCGGTAACAAACCCAATATTTCATATTTTCGAGTTTTCGATTCTCCATGCTACATTTTAAACAAGAAGCCTAGGACTTGAAAGTTCGCTTCAAAGTCCGATGAAGGTTTCTTACTTGGTTATGATTCGAACGCTTACGCCTACCGTCTGTTCAACAAGACCTCCGAACTTGTTGAAGTAGCACGTGACGTAGTGTTCGATGAAACTAATGGCTCCCAAAAGGAGCACGTTGATCCATGTGTGCTAGATAAAGAAGAAGCTCCTTGTCAAGCATTGAGAAGAATGGCGTTAGGCAAAGTTCGACCACAAGAGCCACCTCTACACATCCATGAGGAAAACGAACCACAAGAGGAGACCAATGATCAAGGGGGAAATTCCATAAAAGATCAACCTCAAGAAAGTGAAGATGATCAACAAGTCAACGAAGGCAATCATTTAGTGGGAGAAGAAGATGATCATGAAGATTCAAGACAGCAAGTACCACACCCAAGAGTACACCAATGCGTCCAAAGGGATCACCCAATTGACAACATCATCAGCGACATCCAAAAGGGAGTAACTACTAGATCTCGCATAGCTAATTTTTGTGAGCATTACTCATTTGTGTCCTTTTTTGGAACCATGCAGGGTTGAGGATGCATTGAAGGATCCAGATTGGGTAGTGGCCATGCAAGAAGAACTCAACAATTTCAAGCGGAACGAGGTGTGGGAACTAGTCGAAAGACCCAAATCCAACGTCCTCGGCACCAAATGGGTCTTCCGCAACAAACAAGACGAACACGGAGTGGTGACAAGGAACAAGGCACGACTTGTGGCCAAAGGGCATTCACAAGTCGAAGGTTTGGATTTTGATCAGACCTTTGCTCCCGTAGCTAGACTTGAATCTATTAGAATATTACTTGCATATGCTACTCACCATGATTTCAAGCTCTATCAAATGGATGTGAAAAGCGCCTTCCTCAACGGACCAATCAAGGAGGAGGTGTATGTGGAGCAACCCCCCGGGTTTGAAGACGAAGAGTTCCCCGACCACGTATTTAAATTACGTAAGGCTCTCTACGGCCTCAAACAAGATCCTAGAGCTTGGTATGAGTGTATTAGAGATTTCTTAATAGAAAATGGCTTTAAGATTGGCAAAGTAGATTATACACTGTTTACAAAGAATTTTGACAATGATCTTTTTGTCTGTCAAATCTATGTTGATGATATAATCTTTGGTTCAACTAACCCATCCTTTTGTGAGGAATTTAGTAAAATCATGACAGATAGGTTTGAGATGTCCATGATGGGAGAGCTAAAGTACTTCTTGGGATTCCAAGTGTGGCAACAAAAGGAAGGGATGTTCATAAGACAAACCAAGTACACACAAGACATACTTAAGAAGTTTGGAATGGACAAGGCGAAGCCTATAAAGACTCCCATGGCAACAAATGGCCACTTTGATCTCAATGAAGATGGACCTAGAGTCGACCAAAAGGTATATCGCTCCATGATTGGATCTCTACACTATTTATGTGCATCTAGGCCAGATATTATGTTGAGTGTATGTTTGTGTGCAAGATTTCAAGCCAATCCTAAGGAGTGTCACTTGACAGCCGTAAAAAGGATCTTGAGATATTTAGTTCATACACCCAACCTTGGTCTTTGGTACCCAAAAGGCTCAAAATTCAATCTCATTGGTTACTCCGATGCAGATTATGCCGGATGCAAAGTAGATAGAAAAGTACCTCCGACACATGCCAATTCCAAGGGACATCTCTAGTTTCTTGGTCCTCCAAGAAACAAAATTCTATTGCCTTACCCACGGCTGAAGCGGAGTATGTTGCAGCCGGGAGATGTTGTGCACAACTCCTTTGGATGTGACAAACTCTAAGGGATTACGGTTACAATATGAACCGTATTCCACTCCTTTGTGATAATGAGAGTGCCATTAAAATTGCCCATAATCCCGTTGAGCACTCTAGAACCAAACACATAGACATAAGACATCACTTCTTGAGAGACCACTCCATGAAAGGAGATATAGCCATTTCCCATGTCAACACCCAAAAACAATTGGCCGACATATTCACCAAGCCACTTGATGAAAAGCACTTTTGTGAACTCCGAAATGAACTAAATATCCTTGATGCTCGGAGTGTGGCTAGAAAATTTTGCATACCTGTATGATTTCTTCAAAATATGTTGATTGGATTGTGAAAATCATCTCTCTTAATTTTCTCCCGAAAACTATGTCAATTACTCAATCTTGGTGAATTATGATCATTGCTTGATTGTTGTATGCTTACTGATCATATTCATCAAGATTATTTGATTTGATTTGCCTCCCTATTTTCTAAAATATGTACCTTCAAATATATATGAATGGGCTAAAATTTCTTCCCTGGTGACCACGGACTAGTCCGTGGTTACCCGGACTAGTCCGTCCATGCAGACTAGTCCGCAGAGTGCTGGTTAGGCCAGACTAGTCCGGTAGACCACGGACTAGTCCGATATAGCCTCTGGAAAATTTTGGACTAGTCCGGTCACCTCCGGACATGTCCTATTTTTCGTGTCCATAACCCTAGCCGTCGCCAAACCCTAATTCCTTCACCTCCACTCTTGCCTCACGTATTCTCTCTCTCAAACTCGAGCTCCCAAGGTGATCTTGCATCCCCTCCACCAAAAATCTCCGCATTTGGGTGGAAATCAAGCTTCCTTGCTCGAAGATTGAAGTTCTCGGACAAGTCCGGACTTCAACACCTCCTTCTTCGAGAATCAAGCGAATTCTTCGGTAATTTTCACCAAACCCTAGAAAACCCTATTTTCTTCATTGTTGATCGAATAGCCTAGCATCCGTTACTATATACATGTCTCCTTGATGTATTACGTTTATGCTAAGCTAGTTGTGCATCAGGAATTGCCATTTGTCTAGTTGCTTAGGTTTTTGATAATGAATACTGGACCAGTCCGGTCCATGCACGGACAAGTCCAGTCACCCCGGACTAGTCCGTGCCTGTACACCGGACAAGTCCGATTTTTCTGAACTCAAAACCTAACCTGTCAATTCCTCAATTCAATTCCTTGTTATCCTTTCTCACCCATGCCTTGAATAATCCATTGTTATTCATGTCTTGAAACAATTCATTCTTAGGACTTGTCGAGCTCAAACAACGGGATCTCCGATTTCGAGGTCGAGATGGACCACGAGGTGGCACCTCGGCCCTCAACAAGCCTTGGAAAGAAACGCCAAGAGTGACATTCCGAGCCAGCTCCATCTCCTCCTCAGGCTCGGAGGAAGGTGATTGCCAAGAAGCCAGCCTCCAAGGCAATGACAGCAACAAGTGGCCCTCGCCAAGCTAAGGGCAAGGGCAAGGGCAAGGGCAAGGGCAAGGGAATAGCAACGGGCCCAATCGGCCCCCTGAGGCTGCATGCTCCAAGGGAAGGGGTCAGGGACCCCACTGAAGACAGATCCAATGGAAAGGGCAGTGATTCAGTGGCGAAGTTCAGAAGCATTGATTGGTATGGCCATCCGAAGCAAGCTGCCGATGGCAGATTTTTGAGCAATTTCCATGCAGATTTCTACAAATCTGTGTACCTCCCAATGAAGACACCAGTAGTGCGCAATCAATGGACTGATTGGGCACATTTTGAGAAAAGGGCTGCTCCCCGTTCATTGAAGTGGTGGAAGCAATTGAGAGGCATGGACTGAAGGACCTTTTTGCCTTCAGAAACAGTTGGAATCACGAGGTCATAGCGCAATTCTTTGCAACATGCCACTTCTCGAGTGAAGATGAAGAGAGTGTTACTTGGATGACTCACGGATCCAAGTACAATATAACTCAAGAAGATTTTGCAAGCTTGCTTCACCTTAACACCTCAAGACATGACAGCTTGATCATCCACAACATAGGTTTCATTGAGAAGGACATGATGAAATTCCTTTATGAGCCAAACTCAATGTTCAACCCTCCCTCCACAAAGAACATGAAGCCTTTCTTTGTAGTTATGAACAGAGTCTTGAGGAAGACTATTGCTCCCAAGGATGGAGATGTTGGGAGTGTGCAGGGTTATCTCCGGACCCTGATGAGAGTCATAAGCAAGGACCGTCAGTTTGATGTCGCTGGGTACATTTGGACTGACATGGTCAACATATCTTGCACACCCAACAGGTCTTGTAGCTATGCTCCCTATCTTATGTTTATGATTGAGAAAGTCACTGGCATAGAGTTTGTGAAAGATGTGGAGCACCTTCCATTGAGGCCCCAGATGCCTCAGAAGCCAAGTATACAAGCTGCTCCGTCTCCAGCCTCCAGTCCTGAAGCTCCGGGGAGAAGAAGTGAAGATTCCAGGGCTGCCCCTGCCCCTAGGGCAGCCCCTCAAAAAGGATCTGCTAGTGGTATTTTCAAGTAGTTGGCTGCCATCTTCGCCTCCTGCAAAAAGGCCGAAGTGAAGGCCCATAAGCTTAACAAGAGAAGAAAGGAAGATATGAAGTATGTCAAGGCCAATGTGAAGCAAATATGCCAGAAACTAGAGATAGAACCCATTGGATCTCCAATGATCTCTGTTGATTCCGATTTAGACTTCACCGAGCTCGGGCTCTTGACCCCCTTCAATCTTGCCTACTTTGGCATTGGGGGCTCGAGTGGCTCCGCACCTCCTCCTCCTCCTCCCCCTCCTCCTCGTCAACCCGAAGATGATGATGAAGACGATGAGAGGACCAACAGCGAGGAGTGAAGACTTTAGGTCCCTCCTCTCCTTCTTTTTGGTGTCTTGATGCCAAAGGGGGAGAGATTGAGGGGAAGTCTTAGTCTTAGCTGTAGGATGCGAGGAGAGAGCTCTCTTTTAAGCTTTTTGAATATTTTGTGGGTTGTAAGGCTTTTACTATGTTCTTAAGTTGATTATGGTTCTGTGATGCATTATTTTGATCTACTTGAGAAGTAATTGTTGAAAACTGTGTTGTTGCTCCTAGAATGACATATATGCTTAGTTTTGGTTGATTAATGTCAATTATGTCATTCTCATTGTTTCAATGTACTTAGTCATGCATCCCACCATAAAGAATGCACATATGGATTATGTTTTCGTTCCTTGATGTATTTTAGACTCATATGTGCACACTTTATGAAAATCTCAATTTTTATCATATTTTGTGAAATCTCAATTGGTTGTCATCAATCACCAAAAAGGGGGAGATTGAAAGTGCATCTAGGATTCTCTTGTGGGTTTTGGATGATTTATGACAAGCAAATGAGATCCTAACCTCTTTGTTGAGATGAGCACAAGTTTTAATAGCAAAATAAGCAAAGTGCCAAAAAGAAGGGAGAATGAGGACCAAAGTGGAAATGAGCTCAAGGAAGAAGAATAGTAGATCATTGTGTATGGAGTTTGTTAAGGAAACACACCTCAAGATCTCAATCACAATGAAACACACACATTGCACAAATTTATAAAGGAACGGACTAGTCCGCCTACCACCGAACTAGTCTGATATCCTCTCTGCAGAAGATAGGATAAGTCCGATATCCTTCGGACTAGTCTGATATCTCTCTGACTAGAATCGGACTAGTCCTCCCCAATGCGGACTAGTCCTCAAAACACTTCACAAGTCACACAAAATCGGACAAGTCCGATCACACACCGGACTAGTCCGATATCTTTCTTATGTCATTCGGACAAGTCCGATATTAGCACGGACTAGTCCGAAAAAACTCTCTGACCTAATTCGGACAAGTCCCCCAAGTACGGACTTGTCCTCATAACCACTTAGGGTTTCGCTGTCCGGACAAGTCCGATGTCTATCGAACTAGTCCGAATTTTTCCAGAAGCGAAATCGTACAAGTCCGCTCCTAGCCGGACTAGTCCGATATTTTGGGACACTTAGCTCTACAAACAACACACCGGACTAGTCCGGTGACCAGCACGGACTAGTCCGATCTTTCTAAACCGTAACGGTCATTTTTAGAAACCCCATATAAATAGAGGTGCACGACCCAACTTTAATCTCTCTCGAACCCCAGTGCCGTCACAGCTCCCAAGAGTCTCAAAAACACATCTCTCCACGAAATTAAGTGCAACAAAGATCAATCCTTTGAGGATACACTCTAGATCATTGGATAGACACGTTCAACACTCATTGAGCTCTTGGTTTGATTCTCTAACACACTCCTGTGATTTTCATTGTAATCTTTTGAGTATGTTCTTGGTGGTGTTTCTTGTTGTAATCTAGGGGAGCCCTCAACGTGTGATAAGGCCCCTTGAATATGGTTATTCACCCCTTTGTGATAAGTGGAAGAGGATTGGCCTTCATGGCGATCCGACGAGGGTAGGGTTGGAGAAGACCCGGTCCTTTTGTGGACTCCTGAACGTGGATGTAGGTTTCCTCTGTGGGAGCCGGACCACAGGATAAATCACTTGTGTCTTGCTTTGTGTTCATCATTCTTATTCATGACAACAATCTAGGGTCTCAATCATTATTGCTTACTTTACATTGAATCATTAAATATAAGATTGAATTGTGATATTCCCTAGTCCACAATTGTGCAACACTTAAATTATAAGTATATTTCCGCTGCATACATCGTAGAATCAATTTAATCGATCAAACTTAATCAACCTAGTCGGTACACACTGGACTAGTCTGCACTTTACCGGACTAGTCCGATATCTCTGGTTTTGACCTGATTGTTAAGTGTTGCAGGTTCCGACAAAGATTAAAAAGGCCTATTCACCCCCCTCTAGGCCACATTCAACCTCCGCGGGCTACAATTTCGTAGTACTGGGGGAAGTGTCCTTCTCACACTTCGACAATAGGTGTCTAGTTTCTAATGATTCAAAGGACTTATATTTTTGACGTCGTAAACTTGGTCACGTAGGCTTTTGATCATCTAACGCGTGTTAATGCTCTTGAGTGCATACGTGGGTTGCCTAAGCTTATAGGGGACAAAGAAATTGTGTGCTCTTCTTGTAGACATGCTAAGATGGTTGCAGGTTCACATGCTCCTCTCACCACGATCATGACAACTGAGCCGGGTCAACTTTTGCACCTTGACACCGTAGGACCTTCACGTGTTCAATCCTTCAGAGGTAAATGGTATGTTCTTGTGATTGTTGATGATTTTTCTAGATACTCTTGGGTTTACTTTATGGCATCTAAGAATGAATCTTTTAGTCATTTTAGAACTTTATTTCTTAGATTATCAATTGATCACCCAAGATCTTTAAAAGCAATTTGAAGTGATAACAGATCCAAATTTAAAAATCAATCGTTTGATCACTTTTGTGCTGAAAATGGAATAGATCATCAATTTTCTTCACCATATGTACCTCAACAAAATGGTGTTGTAGAAAGAAAGAATAGATCCTTAGTTGAGATGGCTAGGACTATGCTTGATGAATATCAAACTCGGAAATTTTGGGCTGATGAAATTGCAACCGCTTGTTATGTCGCAAATCGTGTTCTCTTGCATACTAAGCTAGGTAAAACACCATATGAGCTCCATTTTGGACATAGGCCTAGTGTTACACAATTTCAAGTCTTTGGTTGCAAATTCTCTGTTAAGAAACATGGTAATCTTGTTAAATTTGAACCTAGATCTGTTGATGGCATGTTTCTTGGTTATCCATCTCATACTAGAAGCTACTGTGTGCTTTTACTTGACACTAACAAAATTGTGGAGACTTGTGAGGTTTCTTTTGATGAAGCTAGCCCAGGTAATAGCTCAGATATTGCAGGTCCGGATCCATATCCGTAGGGGGAGAGTATCTTCATCGAAGATGAGGAACAATAGGTGCTGCTGCCCAAAAATTCAGCAGCTAATGACATTGTTCCAACTCATGATTTTGATTCACAACCAGCACCGACGACCACCATTGCCGGTCCAGATCATCCTCAAGTCACAAGCTCATCGATTTGTGATGAACATGAAGAAGAAGAAGCTTGTGAAGTGTCCACTCCCCTCCGGGTTCTGAAAAGTCATCCTCCACAACAAATTATTGGAAGCTTCACGAACGAGTCACACGGTCCAGGTTTTGTGATCCAAACCGTCACGCTTGTTCTGCTTTTGTTGCTTCTTTTGAACCCAAAGATATATCACACGCACTCACTAATGAATCTTGTATTATTTCCATGCAAGAAGAGTTAGAAAATTTTGAAAGAAATAAATGTTTGGAAACTTGTACCGCCACCTCAAGGTCACACTTTAATTGGAACTAAATGGGTGTTTAAAAATAAACAAAGTGAGGATGGGGTTGGGGTTAGGTATAAGGCTAGGTTGGTTGCTCAAGGTTTCTGTAAAAGCCCTAAATTCATAGTGCAAAGTTCAGAGAGGAGAGATTAAAATTTGAATGGGGAAAAGGAATCAAATTGGAAACTGGAAAATCAAACCAATTCCAAACTTCAATGGAAGGAATTCAAAAATTCAAATTATCTCCTGTTCAGACTTTGCCAAAATAAATATCTGAGTTCACCATTAAATTTTAAATATTCCAAATAGCCTCTCTGCAATGTTCCAAAATTATTGAAGCACATTTGCTATTTAATTCAGTGGCTCCATTGAATATCATTCAAATTCAAATTTTGAATTCCAATGAAACTTGGTCAAATCAGTGAATTGATTTCAGAAACATAATCTCTATATTTGAATTGGCCTCACCACAAAAATCTGGAATTTTTGGACAATTCTAGGTGGGAGAATTGAAGTACCATAGAAGATAGAATTGAAAGGGACGGTGGGGCCCACTGGTCAGCCTCTCAAACTCGATGGAACCAACTGAATGCTCTGTTTACGGCTGTCCCCGCGCTTCAATGCCGGGAGAGCTCGCCACCGCGACAAGAGCATGCAAAGCAGGCAGCTACGTGGCCTAAATCCTCCTCTCCACTCTACTGAAGCCCCGGAGGACTCCCCTTCAACGTTCACCGTCCGTTTCTTCAAAACACAAAACGCCGGCGCCATTAGTGACGGCCTTCCTTTTCCTCACTTTGTCCGGCCATCTTAGCCAACGGTGAGTTTCATTCCTTGAGGCACAACTTGATGCTACATCTTCCTCTGTCGATTCCCTACTATTTCCTCAACTTGTGCGACCGTAATTTGCAGTTTCGCGACCGTCGCCGTTGAGCCGCCGAGGTGGACGTCTCTACCTCCCCGTCGCACTGATGCTACAGTCCTTGTCACGAGCTGCTCCCAAAAGCAAAAAGGTGAGCCTGCCCGAGCTGCTTGTGTCCTCCAAGTTTCAGTTCGAGTCATGGACCGTAGCGCTGGTATTTTCCGTTTTTCCCATTGGCAAAACAAAGCATCGGGTCTAGGTTGTCCGCTCAATTCCGTTTCTATGTGCAATTTTTTTTCTAATCCAGTTAGATATTATGTTCACCACCTCCTAGCGCACCCCTCTGCCAAGAATCAACGGAAATAATCGAGTGAAGGCCGAGCTATTCGAGTTTTCCCCACTGCCTTGGGAAATCCCGTCCGTCCATCGTCGAGGTCAACGTTTCTGTCTATTTTACCCTCGTTCATCCCCCTATTCATCTTTCCCAGGGTCCTAGAAACAATCCTGAGTGATTTCCGAGGAGTTTTATCAACGGAGCGGCGGTTTCGACATGGCCACCCGCCGCCGCCGCTGTCGTCGCGCCGCCATTTCCGGCCGTCACCGCGTCGATTCGACCCCACCACCGTGTTCCTCGACCCTTAAAATGGCTGGAGGGAGATTTCCAGCAAGGGAGTTGGCCGAGATAAGGGAGCCGGCGAGCTCGCCGGCGCAGCGCCGCCACGGCCGCATCGCGCGCCCGAGGTTTAAGACGACCTCTTGGGCCCCGTGTGTCAGCTGCTATTTTCCTCTCCAGGGATCTGCTGTGGCTGTTTGATCCAGTACGGCTATGCGGATTAACTCCGTGGCCTTCCGTGCGGCCCATCTCTGATTGGCCTATTTAAACGAAGTGGGACCGGGCTGGATTATTTGAACTCTCCCCTTGAAAATTAATTCCAGAATTTGAGCCAACTTCTAAATTCAATTTCTCCTAGCATACTTGCTCAAATAATTCCCAATAAATTCTGGTAGACTCACCTTGATCCAAACTTTTCAGTGGTACACTTTGTTGGACATGACACCCCCAAAGTTTTCATAATTAAATCCCATGAGATAACTGCTTGGGAAATTAATTACTCCTGTTCTTTTAATTGGAAAATTCCCAATTTTGGTTAGAACACTCCTAAAAGTACACTTTATCTGCAGTAAAAATTTCAAGTTCATTGGACCAAACAGTGTTCAAATCACCTATGTCAATTGAAAAATGGAAAATGTTCAGAAACATTTTCAACTTTTTCCCAAAGTTGTAAAATCAATTTCTACCTGTAGGAAGCTCAGAAAAATGTGAAACAAAATTTCCTAAAACCAGTAAACCTCCTCTACCAAGATCATCAACTGTTAGCTATGGTAAAGCTACAGATTTAGTACCCAAATTCAGAGACACCTTTTACTTGTTGGAATGTTAGAGACAACAAGCTTCCTTGACCATCTCCAAATTTTGGTCCAGTTCTTCCTCATAGAACCTAGTACCTACTGTAAAAATCCCAAAGCCAATTAAAATCATTTAGTAACAGAAACTGTATTTAGAAGTTGATTTGTCTAGTTCTATGTCACTAATATGCTTTCATATTATGCACCTCATCGAGGAGGATCCGGAGCCCTTGGAGAGTATACTTCTAGAAGCTAACTATCCCTCTGACTCGCAACGAGGCAAGCCCCAGTTTGCATTTAAGTGCTATTTCAAAGTTTATATTTATATCACTTATGTCTAGCATGAACTTTGTGCACTAGAGCTAAAGTGCTTGTTACTCCACTTGCATGACCACAAATCCCATGGAGTATTGTGTAGGTCTATAGCCTGACGATTAGAAAATGCCATGCTTAAGTTTTCAGGAATCCGGTAGAAGTCGAGTAGTTGGAATCTACTCGCGAGATAGGATTTTATCACAGGGGAAAGATTTGATCGAAGAATGATTTATGAATATGAAATTGAGACCGAGCAGCAGGTAGGATGCAACGAGACGTGTCCTCACATGCGTAGCCCTGCTTGTGTCGATTGAGGACCGATCCGTGTGTGGCCTTGCTGGACAAGTTTGAACTGTACCGGATGCATACTAGGCATATGGAACCCAGTAAACCGATGTAACTCGATAAATTGGATGTCAAGGCATAGCCCACTGTCGGGTGTGTTGAGGGTAGCAAGGTGTAAGTTGGCCGGCGGGCAAAGACACTCTGTGCGGAAACCTTGTGCCCACGATGGTGGGACTAGTTTGACATTTGAGTTTCTAGTGAAAGGATGCTGCATATGACGTGGTGAGGAGCACGGCACACTCCTTAGGCACGGGTGTGTTATTCGGGTGTCTACTGATTGCAATCACTGTCCATCGCGGTTATTTGAGTACCGCTTGTTCACTGCACTGTGACATAGTAAATACTAAAGAAGCCAGGAGAATATGATGTATTGAAATATAATTGCTTTATAACTAAGATTGCTGTCCAATATGCTCACTAAAGTTACTGTTATTAAACTTGTAAGCTGATTTTAATAACTTAAAAATTAAGGATCAACATGTAGGCTAGTCATTTATTGTTATATCTATTCCTATGTTAAGTATCCCTGCATGTAGAGTTCCATGTTGAGGTGAGACGGTTAAGTCTTGCTGAGCCTTCGTGGTCACGGTTGCTATATTAAGTTGTTTGCAGGTGAGACAAATGAGGAAGGGACCGAAGACGAGGCGATGCCCATATCGGGTTATACCGCCGAGTGGGAGCCCTGCACGCTGCCGTGATTGTTGTGTGCTGCTAGTGTGTAGCGTTCCCGGGCTGGACGACTACACTTTTGCATAGCTAGGCTGATAGTTTAGCTATGAATATTACTTCGCTATATTAAGTATTGTAAAAGACTTCCGCTGTTTATATAAACAAAACTTTTTTTTCTTTCATATTCTTTTCGTGTGTGCTGTTGGGTGCCGCATCGCACGGCACCACCCTCTGTGATTCCTGGAATGTGTGGACCCCAGTCCTCACAGTTTCACACGAATTGAAGGTCTAGATTTTGATAAAACTTCTGCTCCTGTTGCTAGATTAGAGGCCTAAGAGTTTTGTAAGTTTTTGCTGCATCTAAAGGTTTCAAGTTATATCAAATGGATGTTAAAAGTGCTTTTCTTAATGGCTACATAGATGTGGAGGTTTATGTCAAGCAACCACCGAGTTTTGAAAATCCAGATTTTCCTAATCATGTTTACAAACTGTCCAAAGCCTTGGTCTCAAACAAGCCCCTAGAGCATGGTATGATAGGTTAAAAACATTCTTACTTGAAAAGGGGTTTACCATGGGCAAGGTTGATAAGACTCTTCTTGTGCTTAAGCATGGCAATGACTCATTATTCGTTCAAGTGTATGTGGATGATATTATCTTTTGTTGTGCTTCTCATGATCTTGTGTCCAAGTTTTCAGCTATGATGAGTTCTGAATTTGAGATGAGTATGATGGGAGAACTCACATACTTTTTGGGACTGCAAATCAAGCAAACCAAGGAAGGTACCTTTGTGCATCAAATAAAGTATACAAGAGACCTTCTCAAGCATTTCAACATGGACAAAAGCAAGCCTTTTCGAACACCAATGGTACAACAACAACAATTGAACTTGATGAAGATGGTGAACCCGTAGATCAAAAAGAATATAGAAGCATGATCAGATCACTTTTGTACCTCACAGCATCAAGACCGGAGATTCAATTCATTGTATGTCTTTGTGCATGGTTTCAAGCTTCCCCACGTACTTCACATCATCAAGCCGTCAAAAGAATTCTCAGGTACTTACATGGAACTCAAGAATTTGGCATTTTTCTTCCTTCTTCCTCAACCGTTACTTTGAAAGCTTTTTCGGATGCTGATTTTGAGGGTTGTAGGATTGATAGGAAAAGTATTTCATGTGCTTGTCATTTTCTTGGTAATTCTCTTCTTGCTTGGTCCTCTAGAAAACAAAACACAGTTGCACAATCCACAGCCGAATCTAAATATGTAGCTGCTGCTAGCGCTTGCCCACAAATTATTTGGATTGTTCAAACACTTAAGGACTATGGGGTAGATCTAGATAGTGTTCCACTATTTTTTTGATAACACTAGCGCCATTTGCATTGCTAAAAACCCAGTGCAACATTCTAGAACAAAGCACATTGACATTAGGTATCACTTTCTCCATGATAATGTTGAAAAAGGAAACATTGTGCTTCACCATGTTGATACCGAACAATAATTGGCTGATATTTTTATAAAACCTTTGGATTTCACTCGTTTTTGTTTCATTCGTAGTGAAATAGGGGTTATGCATCCTCATGGCTTAAATTGAGGTGGAGTTTTGAAACTTGGGAAGTCTAGGTGTGAATCTTAAATTAAAATAATATGAGCATAGTATTTCATACATATATGACTTTGTGATTCCTTTTACATGCTGAAAATTCTTATTACATTACTCGTGTTATACATTTTGTAGTTTTTACCATGTCTAGTAATTGGAATAATTACTTACACTAAATCTGGTCATGGTCGAACTTTCTTGCTGTTTTGAACTTGTTGTATGCTCACAAGTGCTTTTAATAATGAAAAATTAATCAATCAACTATCAACATGTTGAGTTTTTATGATCAAATGAAAAATTTAGAAAAGATAAAGAGAATATGCATGCATCGCACTTATTATTTTGAGATGGCTTATCATTGCACTTAGATATGAACTTGAAAATGTTGTGTATGACTAAAACCATGTCCTCAAGCTTCTGATTGCAAATGACATAGACTTGGCTTGGTTGGTTAGAATAAGGCAGATGCGGCATATAATCTCTTGCAAATGTTATATGATGAGAATTTTGGCTTTAAATAATTTTGTTTTCAAAACTTTTCATGTGAGTAAGCCAATGTTCAGATTTTAAGTGCTGTTGCCAATGCATTCATCAATGGGGAGATTGTGACACCTATGTGTTCTAAATACATTGGCTATGGCGATAAAAGTTTTGAATATCACCAAAGCACCTTTTTCAACAAGGTCGGACTCTAGGTTCGAACTCCAGCAAGGTCCGACAATAGGTCTGACATGTTTTGGGTAGCTCTGACAAGGTCTGAATTACTTTGTCTAGGTCCGACTTGCTTTGGCTAGGTCTGACATGTTTTGCCTAGGCCCGACTTGCTTTGGCTAGGTCCAATATGTTTTGGCTAGGTCTGACTTGCTGTGGCTAGGGACATGTTTTTGCTAGGTCCGGCGCAAGGTCCGACTAGCTTTAGTAAGCTCCGGTGCTAGGTCCTGCTAGCTTTGGTAAGCTCTGGCTCAAGGTCCGGTTAGTTTTGGCAAGGTGCGGAGCTAGATTGCAATGGTTCTGCTTTTACTTTGAATTGATTCGAACTTGCTTTACATCTATGAAAACTTGCTTCCTATTCTTTTACTAAGTTTTTTATGTGTGTTGGTGGTTATGGCTGATATTGTTTTGCTATGGTTTGCAACATGCTTATGTGAGGTGCTCACGTAAGGTGTTGTGGTTATTGGAACTAACGAGAGTCAAGTCAAGGACTTATGCTCGGAAGTATTGGTTGTTTATTAATGTGCAGGTGTTGCTTTATTTCAAGACATGGCAGGTGACGGGATCCATTGAACTAGTCTTAGGGAGAATATGAGGTTCAACAACCAAGTTCGGGAAGAATTGTGGTTGAGTTGATCGGGAGGTAACGCATCATGTTTGAATCAAGAACAATGCATATGAAGGTATCATAGACATCGTTGGAAGGTGTTTGCATGTGTGCAAGGAGTGCATGAACATGGCTACACGGTTCCGAGGCGTGATTAAGAGATGTGGACGTAAAAAATTGGTCGGAAAGGTCCAACCGGCTAGGTTATGGACTCAAGCTGCGGCTGAGTCGCGTTTGACTCAAATATGGAAAGATTTGAGTTGGTTATGATAGGATTTCATGTGAGTCACGATGTTGGGTTGTTTTAGAAATTTGGTATACGTTCCTAAGGTGTTTGGAAGTCTTAAGATTGCTTCTATCTGCGTATAGAAGAGTCTTGAGCAGATATGGCAAGTTTCGGTTGAACTTGAGTAGGATTTGAGTCCTAGTTGGGATTGGGTTGGCCTAAGGGCTTGTTATATAAGCAAGGGAGACCGGAGCTCATCGTAGATGGCTTTGGGGCTGTTCTTTTTGTGTTTAGATCCATAAAATTCGTATTCTAAAGGAGCTTTTGTGCCTTCTTCGTCCGACTTGTTTCTATCAAGTCTTCCTCGTCGAGTTTTTGTACAACACTATCTTGCTTCGGTGGTTTTATCATAACTCGAGTTTTACAGATCCAATTGATGTGATTATTTTTGAGTTTTCTTGAAAAATTGATTATCTATCATCTGTAAAAATTTCATGGGCATTGGATTTGTCGTTTCTGAGCTACAAGAGTTTCTTTGCAGTGTTGCAGATCTGATTTTTCTCGGGTAGAACAGATTGACCTTTGTTCGGTCTTTCAATCGTAACTTGAGTTTTTCTTGACGAATTTTCGTGATTCTTGTTTTCGTGTCTTCGTGACTTGTTTCTCCACAATCTGTACTGGTTTTGTCCTGATTGATCACGTTTAGATTAGTTGAACAAATGATTTCTTAACAGATTGATTTTCTACTGAGGGGTTTTTGTTCCTTTCGTTGAAAAAGTTTTTAATCTACAATTCACCCACCCTCTGGTAGCTTTTCACGTGCTCTTCGATCCTACAATTGGTATCATATCCACGGTGCTCTAATCTTTGTGATTTGCACGTATTTTTTGACTAATCCGCATGGAGAAATACTCGGCAAAACCTCGTGTGTTTGTTGGTATTGATTTTCAGGTTTGGAAGGCATGCATGGAAGCTTTTATCCAGGCACAATACTTTGCGATATGGGAAAAGGTGTACAAGCCTTACGACGTGCCGCCGAAAGATCAAGTCATGGCTACATACTCAAGAGATGTCGACAACAACAACAAAGCCCATAACTTGATAATTCAAGGACTAACTCAGGGCGACTTCGAACATGTTGCACACCTCCGATCGGTGTACGATGTGTGGAGAGCACATTGTGACTACCACGAAGGATCCAACATGATCAAGGAGGTGAGGCAGGATATGTTCAATAAAGAATACATGCGCTTTGAGATGCAACCCGGTGAGTCCATTCATGACCTCTTTACTCGCTTTAATAAAATTCTCAACAACTTGCGTAGTGTCAATATTAATTTTCCAAATGCTGAGAATGCTAGGCAATTACTAAGTGCATTAGGCATGTTAATTTGGTAGATGAAAGTCACATCTATTCGTGAATCTACTGTCATGAGTACACTTACATTAGATGTGCTATATTTGAAATTGAAAACTCATGAAATTGACATAATCTCACGTAAGAACTCCAACAAGTCTCTTGCATTTGTTTCTCAACATGATAAGCCTAGCTCCGACCAATCTTCATCTAGCAATACACTTGCTTTGCTGTCTTCACTAACCCTAGAACAGATTGAAGAATTTCCAAAAGAGGAGCTAGCACTCATCTCTACTCGGTTGTCAAAAGTATTGCAAAATGTGACAACTAGAAGGAGAGAAAGCTCTGGACCTCAACAATGCTTTGAATGTGGTAAGATAGGAAACTTTCGTACAGATTGCCCTAACCTTTCAGGTCCTTTTACCCGTGATGAAAAGCAGAATAAAGTCAAGTCCCCTTCTGGCAACATACCAAGAAAAAGAAGGGTTTTACAGGACGCAAACTAATAAATAGTTTCATCACCGCACTTCAAGAACTTGGCTCGAGTGATGTAGACATTGGAAGTGACAAAGATAAAGATGATCTGACAAACTTGTGCTTCATGGCGTGTAAATCACGATCAAGTATGGAGGATGCAGAACACAACAGTGACAACGAAGAGGTGTGTCCTACTTGTGATAAATGTGTGATGCTATTTCCTGTGCAACTGTTATTGTTAAGAAAAAGGACAAAAAGCTTTGTGACAATTCTGTTAAAAATGAGTCACTAGAATCTGAAATTAATCATTTGAAAACCTTTATTCCTAGGGATGATTCTTGTTCCTCATGCGATTTAATATATGAACAATTGTCCTCTCTAAGAAGTCCACACACCTCCACACTCGATAAACTTGAGTTAGAGATTGAAAAGAACAAAAAGCTTGCTGCCCATAATGATAAAAACATGAAAGATGCTAGCCGTTCTACAATTGATTCACATTGTTCTACTTGTGATGATCTTGATAAGAAACTACACGATGCTATGAATGAGATTTCTATATTGAACAATTCTTTACGTTCTCATAAAGTTAAATATTGTTCTAATTGCAAGCTAAAAGGAAAAACTTCATGTGAAAACTGCCTAGAATTGTCTAAGAAACTTGATGACATAAATAGGACACTAGATCAGTTTTGTATTGGGAACAAAAACCTAGACTTGTTGCTGAATTCATCCAAATCTTGCAATGATAAAACTGATTTAGGTTTTGATTCCCATGCTCATGCTAAAGCACATCCACCTAAAATTATAATATCATTAGGAAGTGGTTTGATTTAAACAGTTCCTAAACAAAAAAAGTGGTTTTAAAATCTGCAGGAGTGTTGTCCCATTCGGTTTTAAATAAAAATGTTGCTTGCTCATCTAGACATGAACACAAAGTTAAATTTTATTGTACCTACTGTGGTAGAGATGGTCATGTCATAAATTTTTGTTATAGACTAGCTAAACAATAGAAAAAGGAAAGAATTATTGCTAGATCTCATAACTTTCATGCAAAATTTGCTGCACATGCTAAACCGAATGATAGGAACATGCAACATGTGGTAATGAGTCGAAAACATGCAAAGTTTGCTCCCAAACCTACTGTTTTTTGTGCTACATATGAAACACCTCGTAGGTCAGTAGTTGGGTACAAAAATCCTCAAGCTTTGGCTCATAAACCTGCTGTTTTATCTCAGCTTCCGCGTGTTATTCCTGTTGGACGTCGTGTTACTCAGTACTAGATTCCAAAATGCCTTTTGACTAACCCCAGTATTTAGTTATCGACGTATTGTGCTTCTATGTAGATTACACGCTTGAGGAAGGAGAACATTTGGATTGTGGATTCAGGTTGCTCACGCCACATGACCGATAACAAAGAATGGTTCTCCTCCCTTTCTTTTGTGTCACGTGTAGAGAATGTTACTTTTGTCGATAATTCTTCAACTCCTATACTTGCTGATTCGGTTAAAGTAAATGATCACTACACTTTGAAAGATGTGGCACTTGTTAACAATTTGAAATACAACTTGCTTTCTGTTTCACAATTGCTAGATGAAAATTTGGAAATTATTTTCACTAAAAATTGCTGCAAAATTGTAATTCAAATAGTGAGCTTATTTTTCACATGTCTCGGTTTGGAAGAGTTTTTAAAGCTTAATTTGATATGTCATCCTCTAAGCATAGGTGTCTAGTTGCTAATGATTCAATGGACTTTTATTTTTGGCATCGTAGACTTGGTCACATAGACTTTGATCATCTAACGCGTGTTAGTGCTCTTGATCGCTTACGTGGGTTGCCTAAGCTTAAAGGGGACAAAGAAATTGTGTGCTCTTCTTGTAGACATGCTAAGATGGTTGCAGATTCACATGCTCCTCTCACAATGATCATGACAACTGAACCGGGTCAACTTTTGCAACTTGACACCGTAGGACCTTCACGTGTTCAATCCTTCGGAGGTAAATGGTATGTTCTTGTGCTTGTTGATGATTTTTCTAGATACTCTTGGGTTTACTTTATGGCATCTAAGAATGATGCTTTTAGTCACTTTAGAACATTATTTCTTATATTATCAATTGATCACCCATGATCTTTAAAAGCAACTAGAAGTGATAACGGAACCGAATTTAAAAATCAATCGTTTGATCACTTTTGTGCTGAAAATGGAATAGATCATCAATTTTCTTCACCATATGTACCTCAACAAAACGGTGTTGTAGAAAGAAAGAATAGAACCTTAGTTGATATGGCTAGGACTATGCTTGATGAATATCAAACTCCTAGGAAATTTTGGGCTGATGCAATTGCAACCGCTTGTTATGTCTCAAATCGTGTTCTCTTGCCTACTAAGCTAGGTAAAACACCATATGAGCTCCAGTTTGGACATAGGCCTAGTGTTACACACTTTCAGGTCTTTGGTTGTAAATGCTTTGTTAAGAAACATGGTAATCTTGATAAATTTGAACCTAGATCCGTTGATGGCATGTTTCTATGTTATCCATCTCATACTAGAGGCTACCGTGTGCTTTTACTTGACACTAACAAAATCGTGGAGACTTGTAAGGTTTCTTTTGACGAAGCTAGCCCAGGTACTAGCTCAAATATTACAGGTCCGGATCCATATCCGCAGGGAGAGAGTATTTTCATTGAAGATGAGGAAGAAGATGTGCTGCTGCCCAAAAAATCAGCAGCTAATGACATTGTTCCAGCTCCTGATTTTGATTCACAACCAGCACCGACGACCACCATTGCTGGTCCAGATCATCCTCCAGTCATAAGCTCATCGGTTTGTGATGAACATGGAGAAGAAGAGCTTGTGAAGTGTCGACTCCCCTCTGGGTTATCTGAAGTCATCCCCACAACAAATTATTGGAAGCTTGCACGAATGAGTCACGCAGTCCAGGTTTTGCGATCCAAACTCTCACACTCATTCTGCTTTGTTGCTTCTTTTGAACCCAAAGATATATCACACGCACTCACTAATGAATCTTGGATTATTGCCATGCAAGAAGAGTTAGAAAATTTTGAAAGAAATAATGTTTGGAAAATTGGACCTCCACCTGAAGGTCAAACTTTAATTGGAACTAAATGGGTGTTTAAAAATAAACAAAGTGAGAATGGGGTTGTGGTTAGGAATAAGGCTAGGTTGGTTGCTCAAGATTTCACACAAATTGAAGGTCTATATTTTGATGAAACTTTTGCTCCTGTTGCTAGATTAAAAGACATAAGAATTTTGTTAGCTTTTGCTCCATCTAAAGGATTCAAGTTATATCAAATGGATGTTAAAAGTGCTTGTCTTAATGGCTACATAGATGAGGAGGTTTATGTCAAGCAACCACCGAGTTTTGAAAATCCAGATTTTCTTAATCATGTTTACAAACTGTCCAAAGCCTTGTATGGTCTCAAACAAGCCCCTAGAGCATGCTATGATTGGTTTAAAACATTCTTACTTGAAATGGGGTTTACCATGGGCAAGGTTGATAAAAGTATTTTTGTGCTTAAGCATGGCAATGACTCATTATCTGTTCAAGTGTATGTAGATGATATTATCTTTGGTTGTGCTTCTCATGATCTTGTATCCAAGTTTTCAGCTATGATGAGTTCTGAATTTGAGATGAGTATGATGGGAGAACTCACATACTTTTTAGGGCTGCAAATCAAGCAAACCAAGGAAGATACCTTTGTGCATCAAACGAAGTATACAAGAGACCTTGTCAAGCACTTAAATATGGACAAAAGCAAGCCTCTTCGGACACCAATGGGTACAACAACGACACTTGAACTTGGTGAAGATGGTAAACCTATGGATCAAAAAGAATATAGAAGCATGATCGGATCACTTTTGTACCTCATGACATCAAGACCGGACATTCAATTCAGTGTATGTCTTTGTGTACAGTTTCAAGCTTCCCCACATACTTCACATCGTCAAGCCGTCAAAAGAATTCTCAGGTACTTACATGGAACTCAAGAATTGGATATTTTTCTTCCTTCTTCCTCAACCGTTACTTTGAAAGCTTTCTCGGGTGCTGATTTTGGGGGTTGTAGGATTGATAGGAAAAGTATTTCGGGTGCTTGTCATTTTCTTGGTAATTCTCTTGTTGCTTTGTCCTCTAGAAAACTAAACTCAGTTGCACAATCCATAGCCGAATCTGAATATGTAGTTGCTGCTAGCGCTTTCTCACAAATTCTTTGAGTTGTTCAAACACTTAAAGACTATGGGGTAGATCTAGATAGTGTTCCAATGTTTTGTAATAACACTAGCACCATTTGCATTGCTAAAAACCCCGCGCAACATTCTAGAACAAAGCACATTGACATTAGGTATCACTTTCTCCATGATAATGTTGAAAAAGGAAACATTGTGCTTCACCATGTAGATACCAAACATCAATTGGCTAACATTTTACAAAACCTTTGGATTTCACTCGTTTTTGTTTCATTCGTAGTGAAATAGGGTTTATGCATCCTCATGGCATAAATTGAGGGGGAGTTTTAAAACTTGGGACGTCTATGTGTGAATCTAAAATTAAAATAATATGAGAATAATATTTCATACATATATCACTTTGTGATTCCTTTTACATGCTGAAAATTCTTACTACATTACTCGTGTTATACATTTTGTAGTTTTTGCCATGTCTAGTAAGTGGAATAATTACTTACACTAAATCTGGTCATGGTCAAACATTCTTGCTGTTTTGAACTTGTTGCATGCTCACAAGTTCTTTTAATATTGAAAAATTAATCAATCAACTATCAACATGTTGAGTTTTTATGATCAAATGAAAAATTGAGAAAAGATCAAGAGAATATGCATGCATCGCACTTCTTATTTTGAGATGGCTTATCATTGAACTTAGATATGAACTTGAAAAAAGTTGTGTATGACTAAAACCATGTCCTTAAGCTTCTGATTGTCAAATGACATAGACTTGGCTTGGTTGGTTAGAATAAGGCAGATGCGACACATAATCTCTTGCAAATGTTATATGATTAGAATTTATGCTTTAAGTAATATTGAAAAGGAAAATTGCAGCAAAAAGTGTCATGCTTTTAGGTTTTGAAATAGTTAAGTTTGCGAGATCATGACTTGCTTAAGTTGAAAATTACACTTGATCTCTAGCATGACTTACACTACTTTATGTATTCCATTAATGTGATAGTGTAAGTTACTTGATAGTATGACTTGGATGAGCTTTGTTTTATATGTATGTGTTACAATATGCTCATAACAATTAAAATTTCTCTTTTGTACCTTGCTGAATACATTGTCAAAGGGGGAGAAATTGATCACACATTGCACATATTCACAAGTGTTTTTGGCACAATTCTTCTTAGGGGGGATTTTTTCTTCTCATTTTATTTCTAATTTACAAAGGGCGAGAAATATCTAAGGGGGAGAATTTTGTTTTCAAAACTTTTCATGTGAATAAGCCAATGTTCGGATTTTAAGTGGTGTTGCCAATGCATTCATCAAGGGGAAGATTGTGAGACATATGTGTGTTGAATACATTGGCTATGGCAATAAAAGTTTTGAATATCACCAAAACACATTTTCAATAAGGTCCAACTGTAGGTCCGAACTCCAGCAAGGTCCGACAATAGGCCGACTTGTTTTGGGTAGCTTCGGCAAGGTCCGACGTAAGGTCCGGCTTACTTTGTCTAGGTCGGACTTGCTTTGGCTAGGTTTGACATGTTTTGCCTAGGTCCGACTTGCTTTGACTAGGTCTTACATGTTTTTGCTAGGCCCAACTTGCTGTGGATAGGTCCGACATGGTTTTGCTAGGTCTGGTGCAAGGTCCTACTAGCTTTGGTAAGCTCCGGTGTTAGGTCCTGCTAGCTTTGGTAAGCTCCGGCTCAAGGTCCGGTTAGTTTTTGCAAGGTCCAGAGCTAGATTGCACTAGTTCTGTTTTTACTTTGAATTGATTCGAACTTTCTTTACATCTATGAGAACTTGCTTAGTATTCTTTTACTAAGTTTTTGTTGTGTGTTGGTGGTTATGGCTGATATCGTTTTGCTATGGTTTACAACGTGCTTATGTGAGGTGCTCACGTAAGGTGTTGTGGTTATCAGAACTAACGAGAGTCAAGTCGAGGACTTATGCTCAGAAGTATTGGTTGTTTATTCATGTACAGGTGTTGCTTGGGTTCAAGACATGGTTGGTGACGGATCCATTGAACTAGTCTTAGGGAGAAGATGAGGTTCAACAACCAAGTTCGGGAAGAGTTGTGGTTGAGTTTATCAGGAGGTCGCGCAACATGTTTGAATCAAGAACAATGCATATGAAGATATAGTGGACATCGTTGGAAGGTTTTTGCACGTGTGCAAGGAGTGCTTGGATGTGGATACATGGTTCCGAGGCGTGATAAAGAGATGTGGACATAAAAAATTGGTCGGAAAAGTCCAACCGACTAGGTCATGGACACAGGCTGCGGCTGAGTTGGGTTTGACTCAAATATGGAAAGATTTGAGTTGGTTATGATAGGATTCCGTGTGGGTCATGAAATTGGGTTGTTTTAGGAATGTGGGATACGTTCCTAAGGTGTTTGGAAGTCTTAATATTGCTTCTATATGCTTATAGAAGAGTCTTGAGCAGATATGGAAAGTTTCAGTTGAATCTGAGTTGGATTTGAGTCCTAGTTGGGATTGGGTTAGCCTAAGGGCTGGTTATATAAGCAACGGAGGCAAGAGCTAGTGGTAGACGACTTTGGGGCTGTTCCTTTTGTGTTTTGATCAATAAAATTCGTAGTCTAAAGGAGCTTTTGTGCCTTGTTTGTCCGACTTTTTTCTGTCAAGTCTTTCTCATCGAGTTTCTGCACAACACTACCTTGCTTTGGTGGTTTTATCATAACTCAAGTTTTACAAATCCAATTGACTTGATTCTTTTTGGGTTGTATTTAAAAGTTGATTATCTATCATCTGGAAAAATTTCACGGTCATTGGATTTGTGGTTTCTGAGCTACAAGAGTTTCTTTGCAGTGTTGCAGATCTGATTTTTTTCAGGTAGAACAGATTGACCTTTGTTCAATCTTTCGATCGTAACTTGAGTTTTTCTCGACGAATTTTCATGATACTTGTTGTCGGGTCTTCGTGTCTTGATTATCCACAATCTATACTGGTTTGGTCATGATTGATCATGTTTAGATTAGTTACACACACGATTTCTTAACAGATTGATTTTCTACCGAGGGGTTTTTGTTGCTTAAGCTGAAAAAGTTTTTAATCTACCATTCACCCCCCTATTGTAGCTTCTCACGTGCTCTTAGATCCTAATGGTTTGGCTGAGCAGCCTGCCATAGGAAGCCCCTCCAACGTGCTGCAGCCAGCCAATGCTATTGTCCCGGCAGGTGTCATTCCACCGCCACCTCCACCATCACAGCAAGATGGTGTGTTTGCATCCTTCACTGCATTGGCGAACAATCCTGAGAACGCACTGAACGCAGCGCGAACTTTTCTTCAGCGTCCATCGGCACCTGGAGCACCTCAGTATGCGATCGAACAGTGGCGCGCTGATGTGGAACATTTGGTTGCAGCCGTAGTCGACGCTATTGGCAACCAAGGTCCGCCCCCTGCTGGGCATGCACCTTCAAGGAATAGGACCTTGTATGGTAGACTTGGTCCCCTGGCATCACAGCACAGGAGATGTGCGCCCTCCCAGCAAGTGACGTCACTACCCTCCGGGGCACGCCGCACTCATACAACGTCAAGGCTCCCAACGCAGGATCTCCGATTGGAGCTCGACCGCCAATACATGAGGCAGGACGACCGCATATGGAGCACACCCGCGAGAGGCGGGAGTCTCAGGAAAACCCTTCTCCTTTAGGAGTGGGGGGCGGCTGTTGGGCCCTTGCCATGCATCTTTGCATGGCCAACTGGCCACCTAAGTTCCGACCTCATTTGCCAGAGAAGTACGACGGGACAGTCAACCCCGTCGAATTTCTACAAATCTACTCCACTGCCATTCTCGCGGCTAAAGGCAATGAGGCTGTGATGGCCAACTACTTCCCTATGGCTCTAACCGGGACAACAAGGTTCTGGTTCATGAGTCTTCCTCCTGACTCCATCTATAGTTGGGGGGAACTTTGTCACCATTTCACTGCCAACTTCGGGAGCTCCTACACCCGACCTGGCACAGAGCTGGACCTGTTCGTTGTACAACAAAAGGAAGGAGAGTTGTTGCGATCATTCACCCAGCGGTTTTCTCAGGTACAGAACACTATTCCTTCTATCTCCAATGCCTCTATCATTGTTGCATTCCGACAGGGAGTTAGAGATAAGAAGATGCTAGAGAAGATGGCAACCAAAGATGTCAGCAGCGTCACAGAGCTCTTCAGCCTAGCTGACAAATGCGTTAGGACTGCGGAGGGCCGGGAGATGCACTCTAAACCAGCTGCGAAAGCTGGTAAATCCTCCTCCAAAGATGAAGCTACTTGAATGTAGCCTAGAGGGGGGTGAATAGGCTTTTTGAATTTTTAGTCAAAACCTGAAACACTTAGCAAACTGATCAGACACAGAGAAATCAGACTAGTCCGGTAGGGTGCGGACTTGTCTGGTGTATGTGGACTAAATTGATCAAGTTTGATCAGTGATTTCGATCAAAGTACTCTACGCAGCAGAAATTGAGTTACAAATAGAGTGTATTGTTTCAATGAAACTAGATGTAGCACAAGTTAACTTCAGTTTCACAGTTTTAATGTAAATTAAACTCGATTGAGCAAACCCTAGATTCAATGAATATTAAGAACAAGAACAAAGGACACAATGATTTTTATCCCGTGGTTTGATTCCACAAAGGAAATATACATCCACGTTGAGGAGCCCACGAAAGGACCGGGTCTTCACCAACCCTACCCTCGTCGAATCGCCACGGAGGCCAATTCTCTTCCACTAATCATAAATGGGGTAAAATAACCGTGTTCAAGGGGCCTTCTCACAAGTTGAGGGCTCCCCAAGATTTACAACTGAAAAGCACCACCAAACACACTCAAAAAGTATGCAATGAAACAGCGAGAGTGTGTGAGAGAATCAAACCCAAGAGCTCAAGTCGTGAAGAACGTGTCTCTCCTTTGATCTAGAGTTAATCCTCAAGGATTTGATATTTCTTGCGTTGAATTGTGTGGAGAGACGTGTTTTCTAGTCTCTTGGAAGGTGTGACGGTGCAGGGGGTCGAGAGTGGTTTATTAGGGGTCGTACACCTCTATTTATACTAGGGTTTCAAAGGGTTACCGTTAGGGTTTGCGATGTCCAGACTAGTCCGTGGTGGACTCCAGACTAGTCCGGTGTGCAGCGTGTGGGAAACCCTAAGTGTCCTAAATTATCGGACTTGTCCGAAAATGAACGGACTAGTCCGATTTTGTCTTTGGAGTTGTTCGGACTAGTCTGGCACATATCGGACTAGTCCGGTCGTGGTGATTTTCTTAGTGAATTGAGGACAAGTCTGCACTTGGAGG
Organism: Tuctoria greenei; assembly: GCA_036927565.1. Taxonomy (NCBI): domain Eukaryota; kingdom Viridiplantae; phylum Streptophyta; class Magnoliopsida; order Poales; family Poaceae; genus Tuctoria; species Tuctoria greenei. Next base: position 78,872,344 of record JAYESD010000009.1, on the reverse strand, counting down.
ACTTGTCCGATTTTAGTCAGAGAGGTTATCAGACTAGTCCGGATGATATCAGACTAGTCTGGTGTTGTGGAATTTGAGGGGCTAAGGACTTGTCCAAAGTAGGTCAGTGGGGATTTCGGACTAGTTTGTGGAATATCGGACTTGTCCAATATTGATCAGAAGGATTGTCGATCTAGTCCGGAAGTTATCGGACTAGTCCGGTGCGGACAAGTCCGCACTGGGGGACTTGTCCGGTCCTGGACAGAGAGGTTATTGGACTAGTCCGGGGTACTTCGGACTAGTCCGGTCCTGTGTTAACTTGTGCAGTGAGAGTGTTTTTTTTCTTGAGCTCTTGGGGTGTGTTTCTCCAACACACTCCATACATAAAGAGTATCCTATTCATCTCTTGAGCTCTTTTTAACTTGATTCATCACTCTCCTTTCTTTTTGCGCTTACTTCATAATTTCAACAAAAACATGTGTTCATCTAAACAATTTTGTTAGGATCTCATTTGTTTGTCATAAATCAACCAAAACCCACAAGGGATGCTTAGATGCACTTTCAATCTCCCCCTTTTTGGTGATTGATGACAACTAATTGAGATTTCACAAATATGATTAAAACTCCAGATTTTCATAAAGTGTGCACATATGAGCTTGGAACAAGTTAAGCAATAAAATCATAAGACATATGTGCACTCTTTATGGTGGGGTGCAAAACTATGTGTGAGCGAGCAACAATCGTGATGATGATAAGGTAAAAGCATAATTATAACAACAGTAATCATATATGTCAATATCAAAGCATAAACATAGATTGCACCAAAGAACCATCAAAAAATTCACAAACATGACTTAGAACCATAATAGGATCATAATGGCAGTTTTACAACCCAGAAGCATAACAGAGATCAATTTTACAACCCAAAAGCATAATAGAGATCAGTTTTACAGCCCAAAAGCTTGACAACAACCAAAAGATGCAAATGAAGCTCTCGTCTCTCAAACTTTAGCTATTCCTAGTGACTCCCCCTCAATCTCTCCCCCTTTGGCATCAAGACACAAAAAAGAAGGAGAGGAGGGATCTAGAGGTCGCCGTCAACTCACTCCTCGCTGTCGGTCCTCTCATCGTCTTCATCTTTAGGCTGCGGAGGAGGAGGAGGGGATCCACTTGAAGTGCCCCCAATGCAAAAATAGGCAAGTTCAAAAGGTGAAAGGGGTGAAAGCTCTGAGAAGTCAGAAGGAGAGGCCTCAGAGATGACAGGAGATCCAATGGGCTCAATCTCTAGCTTCTGGCAGATTTGCTTGACATTTTGCTTTATGTATCTCATATCTTCTTTCCTTGCCTTGTTCAACTTTTGGACTTTCACCTCAACCTTCTTGCAGGAGCCGAATATGGCGGCCAAGTACTTCAAGATGCCACTGGGGGACCCCATCTTGGAAGTAGTAGCTCCAATACTTGATGGGTGTCTTGCTTCAGCTTGGGCCCTCCTGGGGGCCTCCTCACTAGACACAGGAGATGGAGCAGCTGGGAGAGTGGCTTGGGAAGGCTTCTGGGGCCTCAGGGGAGTGTGCTCCACATCCTTCACAAACTCAATTCTTGTGACTTTCTCAATCATAAACATGAGGTACGGTGCATAGCCACTGGAACGGTTCGGTGTGCAGGAGATGTTCACCATATCATTCCAAATATAGTCGAAGACATCAAACTTCCGGTTCTTGCTTATCACCTTCATCAGTGTCCTTAGGTAGCCTTGGACACTTCCTGCATCTCCATCTTTTGGAGCTATGTTCTTTCTCAGCACCCTATTGAGAACCATGAAGAATGGCTTCATGTTCTTGGTTGATGGAGGGTTGTACTTCAGGCGAGTATCATAAAGGAACATCATCTTGTCCTTCTCCAGGACGCCAATGTTATGGATGATGAGCTCATTGCTGCCAGTGTCCTCAAGATGCAGCAGTCTTGCAAACTCATCATAAGTAATAGTTTACTTGGATCCGTGAGTCATCCAAGTCACCCTCTCCTCTTCATCACTAGCAAAATAGCAGGTTGCATAGAATTGGGCTATGACTTCATCATTCCAGTTGCACCTGAAAGCAAACAAGTATTTGAGCCCATGCCTCTCCACAGCTTGTATCACTTCATCAAAGGCTGGTCAGCTCTTCCTCTCAAAGTGTGTCCAGTCGATCCACTGGCTTCGAACCACCGAAGTCTTCATTGTGAGGTACACATAACTGTAGTAGTCTACATGGAAGTTGCTCCAGAATCTTGCATCAGCTGCCTTTCTTGACCTGCTGTAATAGTCAATTTGCCTGAGCTTTGAAGCGACATCGATTCCTTTGCTACTGAACTTTTCTTCATTGGGGTCTCTGCTTCCCTTCCTCAGAGCACTCATCTGGAGAGGGCCAATGGGACCGGTGGCGATCCCTTTCCCTTTGCCCTTAGCTTGGCAAGAAGTTGCCGAGCTAGGGCCAGCTGCATCCTTTCCTTTTGATGCAGGCTTCTTGGCCATGACCTTACGCCGCACCTGAGGTGGAGTGGGCGACGAATCAGCGGCATGGTGTTGCCTCTTCTTGCTTTGGACTGTCGAGGACCGAAGCAAAAACTCTTGGTCCAACTCGGCCTCAAAATTAGAGATTTCATCATTGGAGCTCGACATTGTCACGACAAGAGGATTATACAATGCAGTGGATGAGAATTGATGGCAAGGAAATGCATTGAGTAGTAGGAATTTAGGGTTGGGTTCAATTTAAAATCGGACTTGTCCGGTGCTCAAGTACGGACTAGTCCGCAGAATCGTACTTGTCCGTACCGAGACCAGACTAGTCCGTTGTTCAACAGTTCAAACCCTAACTATCATATCAATGGTTGTCCTCAATGCAAAAATAGCTCAATGTAGATGTAATACAACAAGGAGTCATGTACTAACAAGTAGAGCTAAGCTATTTGGTCCACAACACAAGAAATCAAAGGTTCTAGGGTTTTGGAGAAAGTTTACCAAAATCCTTTGATTCTTGAGGTTCGAGGCGTTGTTGGTGTGGACAAGTCCGTGGTCCTCGATCCCCTTGCGATGAATATCGTTTTCCATGGAGATTTGAAGAGATTTGGTTGAGAAATCGCCAAATGACCTTGGGGGCGCTCGAGTGAAGAGAGAGAGTATGTGGGAAGTTGTGAGGGTGAAGGGGATTAGGGTTTGGCGGCCCTAAGGTTATGTTGTAGAAAAATCGGACTAGTTCGTGGTCAACCGGACTAGTCTGGACTACCGGACCTCTGTGGACTAGTCTGCAGTGTGCAGACTAGTCCGTGCAACCACGTACTAGTCCGTGGTCACCAGCACAAAAGTAATTAGTCCATTCGTATATATTCAAAGGTGCTCACAAAGAAAACAGGGGGCAAAACACACAAATAATCTTGATGATTATGATTAGTAAACATACAACAATAAAGCTATGACCATAATTCACCAAGATCATGTAATTTAAATAGTTTTTCGAAGAAAATAAAGACAGATGATTTTCATAACACAATCAATGGATTTTGAATAAGCCATACAACTATGCAAGTTTTCAAGCCACGTTCCGAGCATCAAGGATATTTAGTTCATTTTGAAGCTCTCAAAAACATTTCTCATCAAGTGGCTTGGTAAATATGTCAGCTAGTTGTTTTTCGGTGGTGACATGGGAAATCATTATGTCGCCTTTCATTGAGTGGTCTCTCAAAAAGTGATGTCGGATGTCTATGTGTTTGGTCCTAGAGTGCTCAACGGGGTTATGGGCAATATTAATAGCACTCTCATTGTCACAAAGGAGTGGAATACAACTCATATTGTAACCGTAATCCCTTAGAGTTTGTCGCATCCAAGGAGTTGTGCACAACAACTCCCGGCTACAACATACTCTATTTCGGCCGTGTATAGGGCAATGGACTTTTGTTTCTTGGAGGACCAAGAGACTAGGGATCTCCCTAGGAATTGGCATGTACTAGAGGTACTTTTTCTATCTACTTTGCATCTGGAATAATCTGCATCGGAGTATCCAATGGGATTGAATTTGGAACCTTTGGGATACCAAAGGCCTAGGTTGGGTGTATGAACTAGATATCGCAAGATTCTTTTTACGGCTGTCAAATGACATTCCTTAGGATTGGCTTGAAATCTTGAACACAAACATACACTCAACATAATATCAGGCCTTGATGCACAAAACTAAAGTAGAGATCCAATCATGGAGCGATATGCCTTTTGATCCACTCTTGGTCCGTCTTCATTGAGATCCAAGTGTCCATTTGTTGCCATGGGAGTCTTTATAGGCTTCGCCTTGTCCATTCCAAACTTCTTGAGTATGTCTTGAGTGTACTTGGTTTGGCTTATGAACATCCCTTCCTTTTGTTGTCTGACTTGGAATCCCAAGACGTACCTCAATTATCCCATCATGGACATCTCGAATCTATCTGTCATAATCTTACCAAATTCTTCACAAAAGGATTTGTTAGTTGAAACAAATATGATATCATCAACATAAATTTGACAAACAAATATCTCATTGTCAAAATGCTTAGTGAACAATGTATAATTAGCTTTGCCAATCTTAAAACCATTTTCAAGTAAACAAATCTCTAAGGCACTCATATTAAGCTCCAGGAGCTTGTTTGAGGCCATAGAGAGCCTTACGCAGTTTGAACACGTGGTCGGGGAACTCTTGATCTTCAAATCTGGGGGTTGCTCCGCGTACACCTCCTCCTTGATTAGTCCGTTGAGGAAGGCGCTTTTCACATCCTTTTGATAGAGCTTGAAATCATGGTGAGTACCATATGCAGGTAATATTCTAATCGATTCAAGCCTAGCTACGGGAGCAAAAGTATTGTCGAAATCCAAACCTTTGACTTGTGAATACCCTTTGGCCACAAGTCGTGACTTGTTTCTTTTCACCACCCTGTGTCTGTCTTGTTTGTTGAGGAAGACCCATTTAGTGCCGACGACGTTGAACTTGGGTCTTTCGACAAGTTCCCACACCTCGTTCTGTTTGAAGTTGCTCAATTCTTCTTGCATTGTCACCACCCAATTCAGATCTTTCAATGCATCTTCAACCCTGTGAGGTTCCAAAGAGGATACAAACGAGTAATGTTCACAAAAATTAGCAATTCGAGATCTAGTTGTTACTCCCTTTTGGATGTCACCGATTATGTTGTCGACGGGGTGATCTCTTTGGATGCATTGGTGTACTCCTGGATGTGGCACTTGTGGTCTTGAATCTTCATGGTCATCTTCTTCTCCCCTTAGATGGTTGCCCTCATTGATTTGTTGGTCACCTTGATCTTCATGAGGTTGATCTTGTGTAGAAGCTACCCCTTGATCAATTATCTCCACTTGTGGTTCATCTTCTTCATTTGCATTTGGAGGTGGCGCTTGCGGTCGAACATCGCCCAACGCCATTCTTCTCAATGCTTGACATGGATCTTCTTCTCTATCTAGCACACATTGATCAACTTGCTCTTCTTGAGAGCCATTAGTTTCATCGAACAGTACGTCACGTGCTACTTCAACAAGTCCGGAGGCCTTATTGAAGACACAATAGGCGTAAGAGTTCAAATCATAGCCAAGCAAGAAACCTTCATCGGACTTCGAAGTGAACTTTGAAGTCCTAGGCTTCTTGTTCAAGATATAACATTTAGAACCGAAAACTCAAAAATAGGAAATATTAGGCTTGTTACCAATGAGTAGTTCATATGACGTTTTCTTGAGTAGGCGATGAAAATAGAGTCGATTTATGGCATGACAAGCGGTTTTGACCACTTCATCCCAAAATTGACCTGAAGTCTTGTACTCATCAAGCATTGTCCTCACCATCTCTATGAGGGTTCGGTTCTTCCTTTCGGCTACTCCATTTTGCTAAGGGGAGTACGGTGCTGAAAATTCATGTTTTATGCCTTCTTCGTCTAGGTACTCCTCAACTTGGGTGTTCTTGAACTTCGTGCCATTGTCACTTCAAATGTTATTGATCTTCAATGAGAACTCATTTTGGACATGCTTGAGAAACTTCTTGAGGGTTCCTCGAGTTTCTGTCTTATCATGCAAAAAAAACCCACGTGAAGCGCGAAAAATCATCAACAATTACTAAACCATTTTTGTTACCTTATGTAAGCAATTGGACCAAATAGATCCGTGTGATCTTGAGTGGTCTTGTCGTTGTCATGATGTTCTTTGCGGGATGAGGTGCTCCTACTTGCTTCCCGGCTTGGCACGCGCTACAAGGACAAGATTGAGCGGTCTTTCCCAAAAACAACATCCTTCAAACCTCGGATGTGATCGCCCTTAAGGAAATTTTGAAGATTCCTCATACCAACTTGTGCTAGCCGTCTATGCCACAACCAACCCATGTTGGTCTTTGCAATCAAGCATGTGTGTAGTTTAGCTTTATCTTTGTTGAAGTCAACAAGGTAAAGCTTTCCCTTTAACACACCCTTGAATGCAACCGAGTCATCACTCCTTCTAGGGATGGTCACACCCTCATTAGTGAACAAGCAATTAGAACCCTTGTCACATAATTGAGATATGGAAAATAGGTTATAATCTAAGGAATCTACATGTAAAACATGAGAAAGAGTGTGTTGAGATGATATTGCAATTTTACCGATACCGAGCACCCTTCCTTGACTATTGTCTCCAAAGTAGATGCCTTCGCTTGGATCTTCATTTACTTCATATTCAATGAACATCCTTCTTTCTCCGGTCATGTGGTTGGTGCATCCACTATCTAGCACCCATTTCGATCCACCGGAGGAGTAGGCCTGCAAAAACAAATTATGCATTGGTTTTAAGTACCCAAGCTTGCTTGGGTCCTTTGAGGTTAGTTACAAGTGATTTGGGCACCCACACATGAGACTTGGTGTTCCCATGGCGTGGACCAACATATTTAGCATAAACTCTCCCAAAGTTACTTTTCATGAGTACATATGATGCATCAAAGGTTCTAAATAATCGTTGTTGCTCATATGTGTTAACATGTTTGGACTTATCAACATTATTATCCTTTCTAGCTTGAGGGGAGTTTCCCTTGACAAAAGCAATGCACTCCTTGTTATTCTTGTGGCTTCTAGCATTTTGCTTTTCACCATAAGAATACCTAATGCCATATTTGACATTAGGAGGTCCTGTGGCCATGTATGCACTGTGTGCATACTTGATCTTCTCCTTGTCAAATATGCCATTACGGGAAGGACGCTTGACCTTTGTCAAGTTCGAGTTATCCTTCAAGTTAGGGTCAATTTTAGCACATGCACAAGTAATATTAGTTTCAGATTTAAGTGTTGAGAAGGTGAGCTTGAAGAGGATGAAGGGTCACTTTGTTTGAGTGACTCAACTTGTACCTCAAGGATCTTGTTAACTTTGGTTAAGTTAGCAAGTTCATCCTTGATGATAACATTTGAGTCGCTTAACTTCAAGCAAGCTTCCTTGCTCGAAGCTAACTCCAGTTCTAGTGACTTGCTTCGCTCCTTTTCAAGTTCAAGGAGCCTTTTGATCTCAATATACTCCTCCTTTTGAAGGATGATCATATCTTCTTGGCGATCAACAAGATCCTCCTTATCAATAAGTTTATCCATCAAGAATTTTATTTTTGCAGCAGTTTTTTTATCTAAGCAAACAAGCATATCTTCATTATCACTATAAGCACCACTATCGCTAGAGTAAGAATGCGAGGAGGAATATTTAGTTGTTACCTTTCTTTTATCTTCCTTTGCCATTAGACATGTGTCATTGTCCTTCCTTGCACCAATAGTTGGGAAGAGGGTGGATTTCTTGGTTGTCTTCTTGATGGCTATGCTAGCCATCTCCTCTTCCTCTTCGGATGAGGACTCATCATTGGAGTCCCACTCCTTTCCTAGGTGCGCCTGTCCAATTTGCCTTTTCTTCTTGAACATCTTCTCGGGTTGAGGCTTTGTATCCTTGGTCTTCTTCTTGTTTTCTACATAAGGACAATCAACTATAAAGTGGTCGTATTCACCACAGTTATAGCAAGCACGCCTCAACTTAGGTCTTGACTTGTCTTTGTGTCTTCCTTCATTTGGTTTACCACCTTGTCTTCTTTTCATCATCTTTTTGAATTTCTTCATAAATAGGATCATGTCCTCTTTATCTATATCGCTGCTTTCGTCATCACTGTCCTCTTCTTGTTGAGCATCTCGAGCTTCTTTTGACATGGGCTTGCAAGTGGACTTCAACGCGACTCCTTTCTTCTTTGCAGAGGTGAGGTCGGCATCTCTTTGACAAGTTTTGCTTGTTTTTCTATCATCTCAAAGTTGATGATCTTTCCAAGCAATTCTTCCGGGGTCATTTTCTTGTGCCTGGGGCTTTCTCTTATCATCGAACATAGAGCTACATTGCAAGGCATGAAGGCTCTAAGGATTAGCTTCACCACCTCGTGATCATTCCACTTTTTGCTTCCATATGCTCGAACTTTATTAATGAGAGTCTTCAACCGATTGTACATGTCTTGCGGTGACTCATCTTCCTCTATGGCGAATCTCCCCAATCCGACTTCGATCATTTCAATTTTTGGCTTCTCGCACATGACGATCGCCTTCATGTGCAGTTTGCAATGTGTCCCATATCTCCTTGGCAATTTCAAGTTCATTCACCTTGGTGAACTCGTCTCGGCTGAATGATGAAGTTATGATAGCCACAGCTTGAGCGTTCCGATGAATAGCTTGCTCTTGACTTGGTGTGAGCTCTTCATCGTCATCGAGATATCTATCCCTGTACACACTATATGCCACAAGCTGGGGTTAAGCGATATTAAATGCATCTTCATATTTTGCCTCCACATTGAGTAATCATTGCCATTAAAGCATGAGGCTTTTCCTAGAGGAATAGACAAGTAATGATTGTTGTTGGAATTCAAATGATCATAGTTAAAAGGATATCAAGAGTAGTGGGTGTGACTACTCCCCTTCTTCTTCTTCTCATCCTCGATCTTTATCTTTCCTTTAGAGAGGGCCTTCTTCATTAGGAGCGCCTTGAGTTCAAGCGCCTCCTCATCATCATCCTCGAAGTCTTAAATGGCGTCGAGGAGCTTCTCTAACTTTTGAGTCTTTTCATCTTCAACCTTCTCTTGGTTGAAGTTCTTATGCGCATCCTTGATGTCCGACATTTTCTCTTCAAGCGATTAGTCTCCTTTTGAAGAGTCCTGCTCTGATACCAATTGAGTGTAGCTTAGAGAGGGATGAATAGGCTTTTTGAATTTTTAGTCAGAACCTGAAACACTTAGCAAACTGATCAAACACAGAGAAATCGAACTAGTCCGATAGGGTGCGGTGTAACATCCCGATTTTCAAACTTGGGCGAATTAAAATTTGAATAGAAAGTTAGAATTTAATAATAGAAAGAAATTGTTTTTATAAGCAAAAATATAAAATATATGCATGTCATATTGCATTTTGCATTCATCCTTAGATATCAAAATTTATTTACCAACACAATTGCATAAATAATAATTAAATTGAACAACAAATATGGAAGAAAAGAAATAAATGAAAAGAAAAAAATTAATATGGAGGAAGATATAGTAATTCATAAGACTACTAAAATAAACTAAAGCATCTAAGCATATGTGTTCACATTTAGGCATATACGAAGTGACTAGATCTATTAAAATCAAATTATAAATTTTATACAATAGAAAAGTATTTAGGAAAGAGAATTTAATACAGAAGAAAGATGAATAATAATAATAATAAAAGATGGAGAAGTATATATCTATAATATAAATAACAAAAAAATAAAATGAATAAAAATAAAAATATGAAATATAAATAAATAAATAATAAATAAAAGGGAAAACAAAAAGAATAAAGAAAAAGAAAAAAAGATTCCGGGAACTTCCACTAGTTTCTGGGGGAAGCTTTGCTTCACCCCGGAACATTACGGGCAAATAGTGCCCAACCGGCAGCACATGGGCCTCGCCGTACCAAGCTTGGGAAGAAAAAAAAATTCAACGCCTGGCCTTGGCCATGGCCAAAAAAACAAAATAGAGAAAAGGGGCAAGCAACCACCAGTCAGGTCAGCTGCCCTGACTCGGTTCCAACCGAGCAGGCGTGCCAGGGCCGCCACGCACCCAAGCCCGCGCGCTGCGCGTCTGGATCCGACAGGACCGGGCGGTCCGCGCGCCTACGCACGTTTTTGCACTGCGGCTGAGTCGGCCAGTCGTCGCACGCCGTGTTTTGGGCCGCCGTGGCCGATTGGGACTCTGTCCGAGGCTCGATAACGAGCGCGTTGCCGCCTATAAATAAAATCGTAGGCATTCGTCGATCGCAGCGCCGGAAGAAAAAAATAAGAGAGGACAGATGTTGTGCGGCCAGGGAAGAAAATAGGAGGATAGAAGAGGGAAGAAAAGAGGGAAGAAAGGAGCCGCTGTTCGCGGGGATTGTTGCATCGTCGCCGTTCTTCGCGGGAGATCGTTACGTTGCCGCCGTCGTCAAGCCGCCGGAGGATCGCATCGCCATCTCCTTTACCTACATCATGTTGTCATCCTCTCTGTCAATGAAACCCTAGATCCCGGAGACCCACGTTGCGCCGCCGTTCTACGACCGTCCGGACTAGATGCACGCACAGTAGGTATTACAATCTAGATCTAGACCGTTATTTTGGTTCTAGTATTTGAATTAAATCACGTGTGGGATGTGTTTTATTTGAGCGGTCTTTAATCATCGTTAAATCATTAAATCACTTCGAACCCACAAGTTAGATTAAATCATGCAACACCTAGTAGGTTATTCAAGATTTACTAAATATTATATTTTCAGTATTATTTAATCTGTTTTCCAGATTTTATAAATGAGATTAAAGCCTAGTTAATTCATAAAGTATCAAAATAAATCTAGAAAAATTCCAGAAAATTTAGAATAAATTCTAGTAAGTTATTAATATTATTTTCAGCATTTGTAATGTTCTGTAATAAATATTTTCCTCTGAATTTATATTAATTAATTCCAAACTTGCTCAAATAAATAGTAAATCATTAGGGAAAATTATTTAAAAGCTGTAGAAAATTCAGAATAAATTATAGAAAGTATTTTATGATATTTTTAACCTAATTCTTCTTCTAGGATAATTATTTCAATATCTTAGTTAATAGTGATTAATCTGAAAACTTGCTTAAATAATCTGTAATAAATATGAAACCCATATAATAAGCTATTAATCATCATGACAAATTATTCACGTGCATTCTTGTCAATGCATATTTGTTAGTGTTGATTGCAATGCATTCATTATGTATGTTTGCTTGTGTATGTTGTTGATTGCGAGTAGACGGTTTGCTCAAGAGGTTATGATCTAGAGGCGATTATGCGTGGATCTTCGTGTGCAAGATGTTAAATTGCTTGACCATCAAATTGCGGAATATTAAGGCAAGTGTCATTGACCATATTGATTCTGTTTTAAATGTTTTGTTTGCAAAATTGCATGCTTGTGTCAAATTGATGGGAAACCCATGATAGGTGTTTACTAGACTTGTATGACCACCTTTGTCGCTTGGGGTACATTGTAGAGAGTCGGGAAGAGCTTTTTATCTTTTTGTTTCGCTCTAATTAATTGGATTTGGGAAAATAACCAAATGGCTTAATTGTGAATTAATGAAGTTATGGATGATGAGAATTGATGGACATGGTTAATTGGTAATATAGAACTTGGGTGATCTAAGCAAGCATGGTTTTGTGGATGGGTTGGATGATATGGTGGTTTGCTTGCTTTAGATCTAAGGATCGGCTCATGCGAGAATATGTCAGGACAACAGTGCCACCACAAGGCCAAGTATGGGTGTGGTGTAGCTGAATAATTAGGAGCGCTGCTAGTATTGTATGGACCATTGGATGGCGCGGGGAATGAGAGTCGAGGAGGGCTACCCTGGGATCCGCATGGCACATGAGGGGGCCCGTGGGTGGGAGAATGGAGATTCAAGCCTACCGGTGAAACCTTAGTGGGCCCGTACATACTAGTAGTCCCTTTTGAAAGGCTATTTTGTGATCTCTTGGCCACACACCTACGGAAGTGTGATAAGGCGCAATAGAGGTTCTTAGTCTCTGAAAGGTGATGAAATCACGAACATGTGGGTAAAGTGGTACAACCTCTGCAGAGTGTCAAAAACATCATGATAGTCGTGCTCCCGGTCATGAGCACCTGGATGACCTACATGATTAGAGTGGAACTTTGGATTTGGGATGGATTGATATTGGTTGGGTTATGGTTTGGGTTATGATACTATAATAAATGGATATGGTTGGTTATGAAAGTGAGAAATTGGTATATGGATGATTATCGAATTGATGAATGAGGTATGATGGTAAATGAAAATGTTGTATACATGTTATGATAATTACTTGGGTTATGATGGGATTAACTTCACATAGACATTGTAGGATGCTTTTCATATGTTTTATAATGTACTTTTCTGCAAATAGCCACTATTTATTATCATCCCTTTTTTAGCTACATGTCATACTTTCCCACACTTGCTGAGTATGACATGTACTCACCCTTGCAATCCCCCCCCACCAACAGTTTCAAGAGATGTTTGGGAGTATCTTGAGGATATTATGGAGTACTAGGCATGTGTACTACCGTCGATTGCCTGTGGAGTTGGAGTCGCCTATGCTATATTACTTTCCGCTGCAATAGAATAAAGGTAATTATATTATTCGTGACATGGTTAAATTCTGTATATCATTTGTGATGTTTATGTGTATGTGTGATGAACAACATGGGTACACATACATTGCACTTGGTTCGTTTTTCAGAACCGGGTGTCACATGCGGACTAGTCCGGTGCATGCGGACTAAATTGATCATGTTTGATCAGTGATTTTGATCAAAGTACTCTACGCAGTGGAAATTGAGTTACAAATAGAGTGTATTGTTTAAATGAAACTAGATGTAGCATAAGTTAACTTTATTTTCAAAGTTTTAATGTAAATTAAACTCAATTGAGCAAACCCTAGATTTCAATGAATATTAAGAACAAGAACAAAGGACACAATGATTTTTATCTCGTGGTTCGATTCCACAAAGGAAATCTACATCCACGTTGAGGAGCCCACGAAAGAACCGGGTCTTCACCAACCCTACCCTCGTCGAATTGCCACGGAGGCCGATTCTCTTCCACTAATAACAAAGGGGGTAAAATAACCATGTTCAAGGGGCCTTCTCACAAGTTGAGGGCTCCCCAAGATTTACAACTGAAAAACACGACCAAACACACTCGAAAAGTATGCAATGAAACAGCGAGAGTGTGTGAGAGAATCAAACCCAAGAGCTCAAGTCGTGAAGAACGTGTCTCTCCTTTGATCTAGAGTTAATACTCAAGGATTTGATTTTCCTTGAGTTGAATTGTGTGGAGAGACATGTTTTCTAGGCTCTTGGAAGGTGTGACGGCGCAGGGGGTCCAGAGTGGTTGATTAGGGGCCGTACACCTCTATCTATACTAGGGTTTCCAAGGGTTACCGTTAGGGTTTGCGATGTCCGTACTAGTCCGTGGTGGACTCAAGACTAGTCTGGTGTGCGGCGTGTGGGATACCCTAAGTGTCTTGAATTATCGGACTTGTCCGACAATGAATGGACTAGTCCGATTTTGTCTCTGGAGTTGTTCGGACTAGTCCAACACATATTGGACTAGTCCGGTCGTGGTGAATTCCTTATTGAATTGAGGACAAGTCAGCAATTGGAGGAATTGTCCAATTTTAGTCAGAGAGGTTATAGGACTAGTCCGGATGATATCGAACTAGTCCGGTGTGGTGGAATTTTGAGGGGCTAAGGACTTGTCCAAAGTAGGTCAGTGGGGATTTCGGACTAGTTTGTGAAATATCGGACTTGTCTGATATTGATCCGAAGGATTGTCGCCTAGTCCGAAAGTTATCAGGCTAGTCCGGTGCGGACAAGTTCGCACTGGGGGGACTTATCTGATCTTGGACAGAATGGTTATCGGACTAGTACAAGGTACTTCGGACTAGTCTAGTCCTGTGTAAACTTGTGCAGTGAGAGTGTTTTCTTTTGCTTGAGCTCTTGGGGTGTGTTTCTCCAACACACTCCATACATAAAGGGTATCCTATTCATCTCTTGAGATCTTTTTAACTTGATTCATCACTCTCCTTTCTTTTTGCGCTTACTTCATAATTTCAACAAAAACTTGCACTCATCTCAACAATTTGGTTAGGATCTCATTTGTTTGTCATAAATCAACCAAAACCCACAAGGGATGCCTAGATGCACTTTCACTACTGCCTCCAATAGTGGGAAGAATAAAAAGAAGTCCATTGACAAGAAGTAGTCATTGGTCGGCACAACTATTGATGTTGCTGCTGCAGCCGTAGCTCCTGGTGGCCGGGGTCCACGTCCCGAAAAACAGCCTCGACCATTGACTGAAGATGGTGATGGTGAGAAGATGTGGTGTCCTATCCGTAAATCGCACACCCATAACCTCAAATACTGTCAAGAGGTCCAGCGGCTTATTGAACGCAACAATAAGGGCGCAGAAGAAGCCCCATACCGCCAACGAGAGGGGAAACAAAAAGTCAGAGAAGATCTGTCAGAGCAAGAGCTTGGCTTCAAGGATGCCAAGAAGTCCCTGAAGATCGTCTACAACACGGTGAATGAAGACTTCGACACCTCCGACAATGAACGTTGGAAGACTCTCCATGTGATATATGGAGGGTCCTGGGACATCACCTCCCGACGTATCCTCAAGACTATGCATCGGGAGATGGCTGTTGCAGCTCCCACCACCAAGGCATAACCTCATCAGAAGTGGATTGATACTTCCATCACCTTTGATGCTTCATATTGTCCAAAGAATATGACTGGAGCTGGTCAGTTGCCTTTGATGGTATCTCCTACCATCAACAACATCCAACTCTATCATGTCCTAGTGGACAGAGGCACGGCGCTCAGCCTCCTCAGCTTCGCGACTTTCACGAAGCTCAAACTCAGCCTATCGGAGCTGAGGCCCTCACGTACTTTCTCTGGAGTAGGTCTGGGAGCTATCATTCCTCTCTGATCAATTACACTCCCGGTGACCTTCGGAACCAGGGATAATTATAGGTCCGAGAAGCTGGTGTTTGATGTGGCACACATCAACCTTCCTTTCAACGTCATCCTAGGCAGGCCAACCCTGTATAGGTTCATGGCCGTAGCTCATTACCGCTATCTGGTGATGAAGATGCATACTCCCTTAGGAAACCTCCGGAACCTTGCAGATCACACTACTGGAGTCACTGCGCTGGAGGAACTTCATGCACTTGCAATGGCGCAAGAAGAAGAATCTAGCAAGGAGTGACCAGCTCAACAGCCTTCGAGCTCACATCAGCGTGGCTCTACTTCTGCACCTCACGTGCAACCAAGCGGCTACACTAACATCCCCGTCAAAGTCGTCCAAATCATTTCAGATGCTGTCCAGACCAATCGTATATCGGGAGGTCTAGATGACAAATAGAAACTCACACTAGTCACTTTCCTCCGGGTGAATGTTGACGTGTTTGTATGGCAACCGTCACAGATGCCTGGGATCCATTGGGAGGTGATCGAGCACAACCTGAAGATATACCTCGACGCCCGGCCAGTACAACAAAAGCCCCAAAAGTAATCTGTCGAGTGGCAGAACTTCATCAGATAAGAAATTAAGAAGGTTCTCGATGCTGGTTTCATCTGGGAGGTTCACCATCCTCGGTGGTTGGCAAATTCCAGTCGTTGTACCAAAGGCCGGCATGAAGCTTTGAATGTGCATCGACTGCACCAACTTGAATAAGGCATGCCCAAAAGACCTATTTCCACTTCCTAGAATAGATCAGATAGTGGATTCTACCTCCGGGTGTGAGTTACTGTGTTTCCTAGATGCGTATTTTGAATATCATCAGATACAAATGTCTAGCGAAGATGAAGAGCATACTGCCTTCATTATAGTATATGGGTTATATGGTTACACTGCCATGCATTTTGGTGTCAAAAACGCTTCCTCAACTTTTGTGCAAGCCATGCACAAAACATTTGGAGAGCTCATTAGGGAATTGGTGGAAGTCTACTTCATAGACATCGTTGTCAAGGTGAAGAACAATAAGTCACTCCTTGACAATCTGCAAGCCGTCTTCAACAAGCTGCGCTTGACAGGCACGAAGATCAACCCAAACAAGTGCGTCTTTGGGGTGAACTCTGGAAATCTCCTTGGTTTCTTGGTGAATCATTGAGGAATTGAGGCAAATCCGGCTAAAATCAAGGCAATTGAAGAGATGCGGCCCCAAGCCCGCGTCAAGGACGTCTAGAAGCTAACTGGATGTCTAGCTACGCTCAGCCGGTTCATTTCAAGACTGGCGGAGTGGACACTTCTTTTCATCAAGCTATTTAGGAAGTCCAAGCCATTTCATTGGTCCGAAGAAGTAGAGAAGGCGTTCCAATAGCTCAAGCAGTTCCTCACCACACTACCAGTTCTGGTAGCTCCAGAGCCTGGTGATCCTCTTCAGCTTTACATTTAGACAACTACGAAGGTTGTTAGCATGGTCCTGGTCACGGAGAGACCGTAGCCATCTTAAGCTCAGGAGCCTAGACCCCTCTGGGAGGGTCCGAAGCAACCTTAAGGCGAGTCTGGGTCCCAGCCCCCAAGTACGGATCCTAAAGGCAAGAGGCCTGAGGATCAACCTCTCTCAATTGAGGGAGTTCCTGTGGTACAAGAAGAAGGTTCGGACCCCTCCGAGGAGGTCCGAGCTGATGAAGAACAAGATCTAGACGCCCTCTGTAGGGTTCGAGTCGCTCAAGAAGATCTGGACCACTCTGGGAGGGTTCGGGTTGACGGAGAAGAAGCTCCAGGCCCCTCTGGGAGGTTCCGGACCGTCCAGAGGCTAGTGTACTTCATCAGTGAAGTACTACATGATGCCAACACTTGCTACATTGAGGTGCATAAGCTGCTATATGGAGTCCTTATTGCCTCAAGAAAGCTACATCACTACTTTCAGGTTCACAAGATATCCATGGTAACATCCTTTCCACTGCGTGCCATATTACATAATCCAAATTCTATTGGAAATATTGCCAAGTGGGCTGAGGAGCTGGCATAATTCAATCTCGAATTCCTGGCTCAACATGCTATCAAGACTCAGGCGCTGGCTGACTTTGTGGCGTAGTGGACTCCTTCTTCATCAACTCCAAGGGGCCTCAGTGAGCAGAAGTCGGAACCTAAGGTCCCAATCTTCACTGAGCCTCACTAGACACTCTACTTTGATGGCTTCGTGCAAAAACAGGGGGCCGGAGCTGGAATTCTTCTCCTTGCTCCAACTAGGGAGAAGGCTAAGTACATGGTACACCTTGACTTCAAGGCAACCTACAACATGGAGGAGTACAAAGCTCTCATCTATGGACTCAAGGTGGCGCTATCATATGGTGTTAGGCAACTATTGGTGAAGGGTGACTCGCAACTCATCATCAAGCAAGTCAAGGTTGAGTGCAGTTGCAACAATCCCCAACTCGCTGCTAATTTACTTGAATTCCAGAAGCTACAAAAGGACTTCAACATCTTGATCTCTGTCATGACCAGCGTCTCAACAATGCTGAAGCTGATGATCTTTCGACGAAGGCTTCAATAGGAGCTCAAGCTCCAGATGAAGTTTTTGTCAGAAGACTGCTAGGACCTGCCGCTCAGCCCGCCAAACTGAGTGATGGGGGTGAGACCAGCACCTCAAAGCTGATGGTCCCGATGGCCCTGTTACCATGGCACCCACCAAAGATCGTAGGTGCTGTAGGAAGCTCTGAGGAACTTAGTGTGCAAGATCCAGAAGCTCAAGTTAGCTTTGATGCATGGATCTCGAAGATCCGAAGCTACGTGAAGGACAATAACTTTCCTGAAGACGGTGCTTCCGCTGATCGAATTGCCAGATTGGCTAAAAGATACACGTGGGTAGAAGGGGATCTCTATCGATGTGGTGCCAATGGTGTTCTAATGCGGTGCATTTCCCGAGAAGAAGTCCGCGACCTTCTTGCAGAGATCCATGGAGGTGAGTGTGTGAACCACGCGTCTTCTTGCACGTTGGTCGGTAAAGCCTTCCGACATGGCTTTTATCGGCCTACAGCACTCCAGGATGCAGTTGAGTTGGTAAAGAAGTGTGAAGCGTGCCAGTTCCATGTGAAGTAGATTCATACACCGACTCAGTCAATGCAAATGATACCTCCCATGTGGCCTTTCGCAATGTGGGGGGTGGACATTTTGGGACCTTTCGCAAAAGTTGTCGGAGGTTACAGGTTCCTGTACATCACCATCGACAAGTTCACCAAGTGGTCGGATGCTACCCTAGTTGTGACAATCAACAAACAATCAACTATCAAGTTCTTGAAGTCAATAGTCTGCAGATTTGGAGTTTCGAACAAAGTCATCACTGATAACAGAACCCAATTTACAAGTGCAGCATTTCAAGAGTACTACGAAGATCTTGGCATACAAGTCAGCTACGCATCAGTAGCCCACTGGACAAGCAATGGCCAAGCTGAGAGAGCTAATGTTGAAATCCTCAAAGGACTCAAGACGCGGACATATGAGTGTTTGATGAAACATGGAGCCAACTCGATAGAGGAGCTTCCATCTGCATTGTGGGCAAGCAGGAAAACACCTAGCTGGGCAACTGGAGAGAAACCTTTCTTCATGGTGTACGGAGCTAAAGCAGTCTTTCTCCGGAGATTACCATGGGTTCTCTCCGAGTCCGGACCTTCAATGAAGCCATGCAGGACAAGCTCCGGCATGAAGACTTGGACCTCATAGACGAGGCAAGGTGCCAAGTGGCTGTTCGGAATGCATGATACCGCAAGGCGCTCCGGTGCTATCAACAAAGGTTTGTATGCAACCGTCAGCTAGAAGAAGGCGATCTGGTGCTGCGGAGAATACTGAATCGAGAAAGGATGAACAAACTCTCCCCAGGCTTGGAAGGTCCCTTCCGAGTTATCAAAGTTTCATGTCCCGGATGCGTTCACTTGGCAACAGAGGATGGGACTCTACTTCCCAATCCATAATATAGAGAACCTCCGTAAATTTTATGCTTAGCTGCACGGAGGTGAGTCTGTTGTATAAATTGTATCTCGCGCAGTCCATGGACAAAGTCGGGAAGGGTCTTAGCGCACTTAACTTGGTCCTATACTTTAGGTGTGACTTTACCTTCCCTGGGATAGATTATGATGAATAACACACTTAACTTGGTCATTGTACTTTGAGTGTGTCCTTGTCTTCCCCTGTAATTCGGACCTTAATGAGAAATATTTTATATGGACAGACTGTTCGTGCATTTCAATTGTACAAGCTTGGTACTTTTATTATTTTTTTACCTTCTTGTCTATAAGAAATTTGTGCAATCCGTCTGAAAGTTAGTCCAAGGTATTTATGTGATATATAAGTTGTATTAGTAATCCTCTTTTGGATCTTAGCATTATTGCATGGTCTATTCGCCTGAAAACCAAACCCAATGACAGGTCCGGAGTGTGCTATCGACTTAGACTGGTCAGGCACCTTAAGTACGCCACTCTACCTATATCCTAGCAAGCCCCAGTAGGGCGGGTCCAGAAGGCATTCAAACCTAAAGAGATTTAATTAATACTCTTATGTCATCATGTTAAATTATTTAGGATCTAAAATTGAAAGAAGGACAATAAGCCGCAAATAAGTTATAGATAAGAGGATGAATGTTACCGTTTTTCTTGTTTTTTATGCGCAGGAAAAATGAATATTCGACGGCATTCGCTCGGTGATGGTGGATGCTACCGGAGCACTAGCTCTGACAACCCCTAGTGGGACTGAAGTCGATATTGTAAGCATTGATAGTGGGTGCCGTCGGACCTATCAAATTCGACAACCCACAGGGGGCCCGTCGTCGACGTTCTAAGTGTTGATAGTGGGCGCCGTCAGACCTACCAAGCTCCGACAACCCCCTGGTGGGCCGCCGTCGATGTTCTAAGTGTTGATAGTGTGCGCCGTCGGACCTAACAAGCTCCAACTACTCCCATGGGGGCCGCCATCGACATTCTAAGCATTGATACTGAATGTCGTCGGACCTACCAAGCTTCAACAACCCCCAGGGGGCCCACCGTCGACGTTCCATACGTTGACAGTGGGCGTCGTCAGATCTACCAAGCTCCAACAACCCCTAGGGGGCCCGTCGTCGACATTCTAAGCATTGATAGTGGGTGTGACACCCGGTTCCGAAAACTGAACCAAGCTAACGCATATGTGTGCCCAGGATGTTCAACACACATACACGAGTGCAATCACAAACGATATACAGATAATTACCACAAAACAAGATTAATTAACCAAATTTTATTACACAAAACATATTATCCTTGAATACAAGCTCTAATGAATATTAATGACAAGTTCAACTAATGCAGCGGAAATAAACTAATTAAGCAAACTAAGCAACTATGCAGCATAAGCGACAGGGTATGTATGCGCAGCTCCAATCAACACCACAGGCAAAGCTGACGATAGACACGGCCTAGAACTCCGCATTATCACCATTAAACTCCCAATCCTGACCTGCAACTGTTGGGGGGGGATTGCAAGAGTGAGTACATGTCGTACTCAGCAAGTGTGAAAAGTATGACATGTGGCTGATTCAAATGACGACAATAATAATGGCAAAGTGCTGAAACGTACAGTAAAACATTTGAAAAGCAATATATATATTATATGTATGTGAAGTAAACCCATCATAATCATAAGTAATACCATAATACCAAATTGAATTCATTACCATCATCAATAAGTCCAGATTTCACCATTGCCAATAACCATATTCAATACCAGAAATTAAATCCATAACCATCCATAACCATTACCAGACCATAACCATTCCAAATTCCAATTTCCCTCTAATCATGTAGGTCATCCAGGCGCTCATAACCGGGAGCACGGCTATCATGATAGTTTTATTTAACTCTGCAGAGGTTGTACCTCTTTACCCACGTGTTCGTGATTTCATCACCTTTCGGCGACTAAGAATCTCCCTTATGCCCATGACCCGTCGGTCACATTACACACTTCCGTTGGTGTGTGGCCAAGAGATCACAAAATAGCCTTTACAAAGGGATTACTAGCCTATTTAGACCCCACTGAGGTTTCACCGGTGGCGATGTCTCCCGCAGAGCACATCTTCAACCAAAGGCCCCCTCTTGAGCCATTCGGATCCCAGGGTAGTCCCACCAATTATCAACAAACCCAATCCGACTACCCCTTCCCCGAGCATCCACAATGGTCCAAACAGCACTAGCAAAGCCCTAATTAATCAGCTACGCCGCACCCATACTTGGCCTCGTGGTGGCACTGTAGTCCTGGCTTATTCTCGCATGAACCGGTCCTTAGATCTAAAGCAAGCAAACCACCATAACATCCAACCCATCCACATACCAGGCTTGCTTAGATCACCCATTACCATACCATATTTAACCAGTTCATGTTAACCAGAATATCATTAATACATAATTAAATGTGTATTGTTTGTTTCCATCCCAATTAATTAAGCGAAGCAAAAAGGTAAAAACCCTTCCCGACTCTCTACCATATATTCCAGGTGACAGGGGTGGTTTAACAAGTCTAGTAAACTTCCTACCATAGGATTCCCATCAAATTGACACAAGCATGCAGTTTTACAAACAAAACATTTATTTTAAAACAGGATCAATATGCTTCAAGGACACTTGCCTTGCTCTTGCTGCTGATTAGGGTCAAAGCCTTCAAACTCTCGATGCTGGAGATCCTCCGCGGCACTCTCTAGCGCAAATCCGTCTAATCCACACAATAAACATACAAGACAAGAAACACAATCAAAGAGTGCACAAATATTACTCAATATGACATGACATGCATGATTGATGCAAATGCAAGGTAGAACTTGTTACTAGATTGCTTTTAATGATCTCTAACTAGTTGTAATAGCTTTTAACAAGTTTATACAGGTTTGGATTCGATTAGATCAAATTTTAGAGTCAATTCAACACAATTTAACCAGGAAGATCGGACTAGTCCGCTAGGGACCCGACAAGTCCGCACTTGACGAGATCGGCAGATTAGGGTTTTCTAGATCGACGTAAATTTGGAGATTAGGGGTTGAATTCACGTAAGGAAAAGAGAATAGAAGGTATACGAGGTGTTTAGGACTCCAATGAATCAAGAAACTTGGAGGTAGCACTTAGATCTTGGTGATCTAGGGTTGGTGATGAACTTGGAGATGAATTGGCTGTGAAGGACGAAACTTGGTGGAGATCTTGATCCTCTTTCGTTTCCTCCTCTTCTTCCTCTTGCTTGGGATCTTCTCCTCCCCCCTTGATGGTGGCTCCCCACGAACTAGGGTTTGGGTGGGTGGAAAAGTGGCAAATAGATGTCAAACCAAGGGGTGGGGTTGTTTATATAGAGGTGGAGGCTAGGGTTAGATGGATTTCGAGTTTTGGGATAAGTAGAGGCCGGTTTAGAGTCCCACATGGGCTCCAAAAGAGTTGGACACGACGTCCCTAGGCCCACTTAACGTGAAACCCAAGAAACAAGTCATAAAACAAAAGGTCAATCTCGGAGTCACGAAATATCGGACAAGTCCGGACAGGACCGGACTAGTCCGAAGTCGTCCAGAGAGAAAATCGGACAAGTCTGGCCAAAAATCGGACAAGTCCGATCTTAGTCAGAAAGGAAAACGGACAAGTCCGCTGGAACACCGGACTAGTCCGGAAAAGTCCAGGGACTTAGCAAATTTTCAAGGATTCATGGAATATCGGACTAGTATGCACAAAATCGGACAAGTCCGAAAGTTTCCAGGGGCAGAATTGGACTAATCCGCAGCAAAAACGGACAAGTCCGTTTTCAGACAGAGAGAAATCGGACTAGTCCTCAGCAAAACCGGACTAGTCCGCACTTTCCTACATTTTTAAGTGCGGTTTTGCTCCGAATAAATTTTAAACTTGTTCCTCTTGTTATGGGTTAATGTTAAACATGTATATGAGTGTATGCAAGGCATGATGCATGAAAATGAGGGTGTTACAAACCTACCCCTCTTAAAATGAATCTCGCCCTCGAGATTCGACGCGGAGGAGAAGAGATAGGGAAAGTCCTTCTTGAGATCATCCTCCAATTCCCACGTCGCTTCTTTTTCGGTGTGGTGCTTCAATTGAACTTTACACCATCTAATGACCTTGTTCCTTGTGACCCTCTCCTTAGTTTCCAAGATTTTGACCGGTTGCTCGGCATACGTCAAATCTTCCTCTAGTTCCAATTCTTCCATTAGCACTTGTTCTTCCGGTACTCTCAAACACTTCTTGAGCTGGGAAACATGAAAGACATCATGCACGTCTAAAAGATGCAACTTATACGCTACTTCCCCCCTTTTGTCCAAAATCTTGAATGGTCCAATATAGCGAGGTGCGAGCTTACCCCTTATGTTAAACCTCTTATGACCTCTCATTGGTGACACCTTGAGGTAGACAAAACCTCCCACTTCAAAGGCTAGTTTCCTTCTCCTATTGTCCGCATAGCCTTTTTGCCTTGATTGGGCATCCCTCAAGTTTTCACAAATTATTTGGACTTGCTTTTCGGCTTCTTGCAACACATCCGGACCAAATACTTGAGTTTCCCCTGCTTCATTCCAGAATAAAGGTGTCCTACACTTCCTCCCATAAAGTGCTTCATATGGTGACATCTTCAAGCTTTCTTGGTAACTATTGTTGTATGAAAATTCCGCGTATGACAAGCTTTTGTCTCAACTTTTCCCATGCTTTAAAGCCCAAGCTCTTAACAGGTCCTCCAAAATCTGATTGGTCCTCTCGGTTTGTCCATCCATTTGAGGATGATATGCTGAACTAAAATTCAACCTCGTTCCCAAAGCTTCATGCAACTTTTGCCAAAACCTGGAAGTAAATTGAGAACCTCTATCCGAGACTATCTTCTTCGGTACTCCATGTCGGCACACAATATGCTCCATATACAATTCTGCTAGCTTCGCGGTGGTATATGTGGTCTTGACAGGAATGAAGTGAGCTGATTTTGTCAACCGATCTACAATGACCCATATTGAATCATAGCCATACTGAGTTCGCGGTAATCCAACTATAAAGTCCATACCAATCTCTTCCCACTTCCACTTTGGAATCTTTAATGGCTGCAATAACCCTGCTGGCCTTTGATGTTCCGCCTTGACTCGTTGGCACACGTCACACAATGCAACATATTCGGCTATGTCCTTCTTCATGCCATCCCACCAATAGCAAGTCCTCAAGTCTTTGTACATCTTCGTACAACCTGGGTGAATCGAGTAAGGCGAGTCATGTGCCTCCTTTAATATTGTCTCCCGAATATGCTTTACATTAGGCACAATGATCCTCTTTCCGAGCCATAAGGTACCATGTTCATCCTCGTCAAATCTGTATTCTCTCCCTTCTTCGGTTCTTTCCTTGATTTCCTTGATCTCCTCATCTGTGGTTTGTGCCTCTCGAATTTCTTCCTCCAAGGTTGGGTTTAACTCCATCATCTCCGTCTTGTTTACAAATCCGAGGTTCAACCGTCCAAACTCCTTACATAACTCGAATGGTAACTCTCGAACTGTAAGTTGATGGCTTACTCCCTTTCTACTCAAAGCATCGGCCACTACATTGGCTTTTTCCGGATGATAGTTGATTCCCACATCATAATCCTTGATGAGCTCCAACCATCTTCGTTGCCTCAAATTCAGGTCTGTCTGTGTGAAAATATACTTAAGACTCTTGTGATCCGTATAAATTTCACACCTATGTCCAAGAATATAGTGTCTCCAAATTTTTAATGCAAGTACCACGGCTGCAAGTTCTAAATCATGTGTTGGGTAATTTTGCTCATGTTTCTTCAATTGTCTTGACGCATAGGCAACCACTTGACCTCCTTGCATCAATACACATCCAAGCCCTTGTCTTGATGCGTCACAATAAATGTCGAAACTCTTGCTTACATCCGGCAATACCAAAACTGGGGCTGTTGTCAGCCTCTTCTTCAACTCCTCAAAAATATTTTGACAAGCTTCAGTCCATTGGAATGCCTTTCCCTTCATTAGCAACTCCGTCATAGGCTTGGCTATCTTGGAAAAATCCTTGATAAACCGACGGTAATATCCAGCCATCCCAAGAAAACTCCTTATTTCCTTGACATTTTGTGGCGGCTCCCACTTCAACACGTCTCTCACTTTTCCGGGGTCAACCGACACTCCTCCTCCTGAGATTATATGACCCAAAAATGGCACCTCTTTCAGCCAAAATTGGCACTTGTTGAACTTGGCATACAATTGATGCTCCCTCAATTTTTGCAGCGTAAGCCTCAAGTGTTCCTCATGTTCCTTCTCATCCTTTGAGTAGATCATAATATCATCAATAAACACCACAATGAACTTATCTAAGTACTCCATGAAGACCTTATTCATGAGGTACATAAAGTAGGCAGGTGCATTTGTCAATCCAAAAGACATCACGGTGTACTCATAAGATCCATACCGTGTCCTAAAAGCTGTCTTGGGTATGTCCGATGGTCTAATCTTCATTTGAAAGTATCCCGACCTCAAATCAATCTTGGAAAACACACAGGTGCCTTTCATCTGATCAAACAAATCCTCTATACGGGGCAGGGTGTACTTGTTCATGATTTTGCTTCTTGAGCTCCGCTAATTCCATAGGGGGCATCCTATACGGCCTCTTAGCTATAGGTGCAGTTCCAGGTATTAAATCAATGACAAACTCAATGTCTCGATCGGGTGGCATACCTGGCAACTCGTCCGGAAAAACATCCAAAAATTCACACACCACCGGAATCTCCTCAATTGTGGCACCGTCCATATGATTCAACTCCAATTGCTTCGGTGCGGTTTGAGATGCTTCAAATTCTACGGTGATCCCTTCTTCATTGGTCAACTTCACCGTCTTCGTGGCACACTCAATAACTCCATTGTGCTTCCTCAACCAGTCCATACCAAGTATAATGTCCAATCCTTGAGAATCTAAAACAATGAGGTTGGCGGAGAAGTCTACCCCCCTTATTCTAAGGCTTACTTTTGGACATACTATATTTGTCCTCATCTCTCCTCCAGGAGACTTAACCAATAGAGTAAACTTCATATGAGAGATAGGCAAATTATACTTAGCAACATACTTCGATGTAATGAATGAATGCAATGCTCCAGAATCAAATAACATAGTTGCGGGGTTGGAGTTGGCGAGAAACAAACCAATGACCACGCCATCTGCTTGTTGAGCATCCTCCGTAGAGACATGGTTCACGTTGCCACGAGCAAAATTCTGCTGTCCACGACTTCCTTGTGGCTGTCCTCCATTGGGTCTTGGGTTTTGCCTCAGTGCATTGCTTCCTTGACCAAGACCTGACTTAGGACATTGGTGCGCAAAGTGTCTAGCTTCTCCACAAGTATAACACTTCTTAACTCCACCAGAATTGTTGGGACGAGCTTGGTTTTGAGCATTTGCGGCAGGAAAATTAGCACGAGGCTCATAAGGCATCGGAGGCCTAGGTGCTTGCATGACAGGGCGTTGCTGCACAAACTGAGTTGGGCGCAGTGCATAACCAGGGCGCTGAGCAGGAATAGAGGAGTTGTAATGAGGCGCATTGGGTGGCGCAAAGCGAGGGCGCACATTACTTCCTTGTTGTTGTCCTTGATATGGTGCCTTCCTCTTGATTTCTTGCTCCATCTCACGGATCTTGTTCTCAAGCACAATTGCTTTGTCCACAAGTTTCTGAAAATTGGCATAATCGCAGTTGAGTAGTTGCACTTGGATCTCATTGTTCAAGCCCCTCATGAACAAGTATTGCTTCCGACTGTCCCGACTCACATCCTCAGGCGCATACCTTGAGAGTTGAGTGAACTTATTGAGATATTCACTCACGCTTGATCTTCCTTGCCTCAAATTCTCAAATTCTTGCCTCTTCAAGATCATAACTCCCTCGGGCACATAATGAGAACGAAAATTCTCCTTGAATTCGGCCCAAGTGATTCTTTCTTGGTTCTCATGAGCATTGCAATAAGAATCCCACCAATCCACAGCTGCCCCAACTAGTTGTTGAGAAGCAAATAGCACCTTCTCCTGGTCACTGCATTGGACAATAGCTAGCTTCTTCTCCACGGACTTGAGCCAATCATCCGCATCCATAGGGTTTGCGTCTTGAGCAAAGGTTGGCGGCCTAGTCCTCATAAACTCTCCCAATCGGTTATGAGGAGGCGGGGGTGGCTGTGGAGGCATGTGAAGCTGATTGTTGATATTGCCAGCCTGCAGCTGTCCCATAGTCTGTATCATGGTCTGCATGAGCTGGTTTTGCATGGCCAATAGCTGCTCGATGTTGATACCTCCCTGAGTAGATCCTTGCCCATTGTTGTTTTGAGGCACTCCATTGTTCTCCTCTTCATCATTGCCATCCCTCTGGTTCTAAGAATTAGAAAACGTCCCCAACTATATGCATCAAGGGATATGAAACTAAAAAGCTAGCTACACTAGCCTAGGTGGACATGACAATGCTAAGGCATCCCAAAATCCTCTATTAAGCACACAAGCAAACAATATATATAGCAAACAGCACTCCAAGCAAAAACACATCGATTCCTGAGTGCTCCTATGTGCTCTAAAGTGTCCATTCTATCTAGGCTGCATCCTACAGTCAACCTGTGGCTCTAATACCAATCTGTGACGCCCGGTTCCGAAAACTGAACCAAGCTAACGCATATGTGTGCCCAGGATGTTCAACACACATACACGAGTGCAATCACAAACGATATACAGATAATTACCACAGAACAAGATTAATTAACCAAATTTTATTACACAAAACATATTATCCTTGAATACAAGATCTAATGAATATTAATGACAAGTTCAACTAATGCAGCGGAAATAAACTAATTAAGCAAACTAAGCAACTATGCAGCATAAGCGACAGGGTATGTATGCGCAGCTCCAATCAACACCACAGGAAAAGCTGATGGTAGACACGGCCTAGAACTCCGCATTATCACCATTAAACTCCCAATCCTGACCTGCAACTATTGGGGGGGGGGGAATTGCAAGAGTGAGTACATGTCGTACTCAGCAAGTGTGAAAAGTATGACATGTGGCTGATTCAAATGACAACAATAATAATGGCAAAGTGCTGAAACGTACAGTAAAACATTTGAAAAGCAATATATATATTATATGTATGTGAAGTAAACCCATCATAATCATAAGTAATACCATAATACCAAACTGAATTCATTACCATCATCAATAAGTCCAGATTTCACCATTGCCAATAACCATATTCAATACCAGAAATTAAATCCATAACCATCCATAACCATTACCAGACCATAACCATTCCAAATTCCAATTTCCCTCTAATCATGTAGGTCATCCAGGCGCTCATAACCGGGAGCACGACTATCATGATAGTTTTAATTAACTCTGCAGAGTTTGTACCTCTTTACCCACGTGTTCGTGATTTCATCACCTTTCGGCGACTAAGAATCTCCCTTATGCCCATGACCCGTCGGTCACATTACACACTTCCGTTGGTGTGTGGCCAAGAGATCACAAAATAGCCTTTACAAAGGGATTACTAGCCTATTTAGACCCCACTGAGGTTTCACCGGTGGCGATGTCTCCCGCAGAGCACATCTTCAACCAAGGGCCCCCTCTTGAGCCATTCGGATCCCAGGGTAGTCCCACCAATCATCAACAAACCCAATCCGACTACCCCTTCCCCGAGCATCCACAATGGTCCAAACAGCACTAGCAAAGCCCTAATTAATCAGCTACGCCGCACCCATACTTGGCCTCGTGGTGGCACTGTAGTCCTGGCTTATTCTCGCATGAACCGGTCCTTAGATCTAAAGCAAGCAAACCACCATGACATCCAACCCATCCACATACCAGGCTTGCTTAGATCACCCATTACCATACCATATTTAACAAGTTCATGTTAACCAGAATATCATTAATACATAATTAAATGTGTATTGTTGGTTTCCATCCCAATTAATTAAGCGAAGCAAGAAGGTAAAAACCCTTCCCGACTCTCTACCATATATTCCAGGTGACAGGGGTAGTTTAACAAGTCTAGTAAACTTCCTACCATAGGATTCCCATCAAATTGACACAAGCATGCAGTTTTACAAACAAAACATTTATTTTAAAACAGGATCAATATGCTTCAAGGACACTTGCCTTGCTCTTGCTGCTGATTAGGGTCAAAGCCTTCAAACTCTCGATGTTGGAGATCCTCCGCGGCACTCTCTAGCGCAAATCTGTCTAATCCACACAATAAACATACATGACAAGAAACACAATCAAAGAGTGCACAAATATTACTCAATATGACATGACATGCATGATTAATGCAAATGCAAGGTAGAACTTGTTACTAGATTGCTTTTAATGATCTCTAACTAGTTCTAATAGCTTTTAACAAGTTTATACAGGTTTGGATTCGATTAGATCAAATTTTAGAGTCAATTCAACACAATTTAACCAGGAAGATCGGACTAGTTCGCTAGGGACCGGACAAGTCCGCACTTGACGAGATCGGCAGATTAGGGTTTTCTAGATCGACGTAAATTTGGAGATTAGGGGTTGAATTCACGTAAGGAAAAGAGAATAGAAGGTATACGAGGTGTTTAGGACTCCAATGAATCAAGAAACTTGGAGGTAGCACTTAGATCTTGGTGATCTAGGGTTGGTGATGAACTTGGAGATGAATTGGCTGTGAAGGACGAAACTTGGTGGAGATCTTGGTGATCTAGGGTTAGATGGATTTCGAGTTTTGGGATAAGTAGAGGCCGGTTTAGAGTCCCACATGGGCTCCAAAAGAGTTGGACACGACGTCCCTAGGCCCACTTAACGTGAAACCCAAGAAACAAGTCGTAAAATAAAAGGTCAATCTCGGAGTCACGAAATATCGGACAAGTCCGGACAGGACCAGACTAGTCCGAAGTCGTCCAGAGAGAAAATCGGACAAGTCTGGCCAAAAATCGGACAAGTCCGATCTTAGTCAGAAAGGAAAACGGACAAGTCCGCTGGAACACCGGGCTAGTTCGGAAAAGTCCAGGGACTTAGCAAATTTTCAAGGATTCATGGAATATCGGACTAGTCCGCACAAAATCGGACAAGTCCGAAAGTTTCCAGGGGCAGAATCGGACTAATCCGCAGCAAAAACGGACAAGTCCATTTTCAGACAGAGAGAAATCGGACTAGTCCTCAGCAAAACCGGACTAGTCCGCACTTTCCTACATTTTTAAGTGCGGTTTTGCTCCGAATCAATTTTAAACTTGTTCCTCTTGTTATGGGTTAATGTTAAACATGTATATGAGTGTATGCAAGGCATGATGCATGAAAATGAGGGTGTTACAGTGGGTGGCGTCAAACCTACCAAGCTACAACAATCCATAGGGGCCCGCAATCGACGTTCTAAGTGTTGATAATGGGCGCCGTCGGACCTAACAAGCTTCGACAACTCCTAGGGGGCCCGTCATCGACACAACAAAGGGTCCCTGGCTACAAATTCAGAGATATTGAGTTTTCAAGACATTGTCTAAAATCCTCATGGTAGATGCCTTCAATTCATTTAACACATCTACCAGGGGCAAACAATATAACAGGCAATGCATTGAAGACACAAAAAATGGAATTTGGAAGGATTTTAGATTTCATTAATTCAAAATGAGGATTACAAGATGAAGTAAATAAAAGGAAAAGTCCTAACTACTGGAGTTCCTATTGAAGAAAGAGGCGACTGTATGGGCAACTTCTTGAACGCTGGCCTTGGCTGCTTGTTCCTCCTCTGCAACGAGTCTTTTGAACACCAGAGCTAAAGATATCTTGGGTCCTGGCTATTGAAACATGCCAATACATATTTGGCAACGTTCTTAGCCAGGATCCTTCCTTCAATCTCCTGTTCGTTGATGACTACGTCGCCCACGACGTCAAGTTTCTTGCCAACGTATGTCAACGCCGCTAGCGCCTTCTCCATCTCTAGCTCCGGGTGAGCTGAACGTACCGGGCTGAAACCAAATGGAACCAGAGCTTCGTTGGCATGCCATAAGAAGTCCCAGACTTGCTGGGACTCAGTTACTCTCATGCTCTTTAGCTCCTCCATTGACTTCTTGGCAGCCGAAAGTTCCACAAAACCTTCCTTGAAGAAGCGCTCAACTTCCTTAGCGTGCTGCTGGATACTATCAGCCATATGCTTTTCTTGGTAGCTGAGCTCTTTCTCTCAGAGGTAGATATGGTTCCTCCACTCTGTCAAGTCCTTCTCCTTGCCCTTCACCTTGTCCTCCCTGGTGAATATATCAGTCGCTCTTTTGGAGACGTCTACCCCCACTTGCCATATCGTATCCTTTTCCTGACTGCACCACAGCTCAAACTATTTGGCACGATCAGCCAAGCTCTGCTCTCCCAAGGATAGCCTTTGAACGAGATCTTATTCCCTCTTCATGAGGTCTTCCTCTTTCTCCAGGAGCTTATAATCCTTTTGATCGAGGGCTTCCTGGCGCTTGAGTAGGTGCTCATTCAATTCATTAAGGCTATCCGAACGGTCGTCGGCTGCCTCATTGACTTCCTTAGATGCTCAAATATCTCTCGAGTCTTGTCATTGAGGGCCTTTATCATGGCCTCTCTTTAATTTAGCGCACGGTCCAACCATGCCAGCCGGGCCTTCTCCTTAGCCACCTATTCTTTCTGGTCAGCCAACCAGAACTGCATCAACTTAATCTCGAAATGAAGTCTATTGCGCCAACGCCTTAAGGTGTTGCGCTCTTCTTTGAGAGCCTTGCTTTCGTAGTCAAAGGCGAGCTGGACCTGGCAAAGACTTGAGCAAGCGTTGTCAATAGACAACTCCAGGTGGATTGACTTTGGGCCCGCCTGAAGTGAATTATCAGGCTCCAGTGGGTCTTCCAAAATCACTATCGGATCCCACGGCGCGAGCATGTTATCCAACAGCTCCACATCGCCGGGGCTGACCTCCGGGAGCTCATCAGTATTCACTACAGTAGAAGAAGGTCCAACAGTAGGAGCTTCAATCTCTAGGGCTGATGAAGATGGTCCCTCAGCCAGATCTTCAATCATTGGCTCTGAATGTGAAGGACCTGCAGTCGGATCTTCGGGTTGCTCTGACTCAGACATAATCACCTTCGGAGCTACCGCTTTTGGGGCTGACATCGAAGCATTGGCTGGAGCTCCACCCACTTCTGGCACCGATGCAGGAGCATCTACACCAGGCCTCAGAGTTGTCGGAGCTTCCACAAAGTCTTCCTCCACGTGGTCTGGCACTACCACAAGATTTTAGGTCACTGGCTCTGGACTTGTGTCCATGATAGCCAGCGCTGGAGCTGTCGTGTCATCTCCACCACCACTGGGGGAGAAGCAGGAGCTAGAGCGGGAGCTTTAGCTGGTGCAGCCTCCGGAGCTGCTGTATGCACCGGAGGCGCTGTGCTTGTTCTCAACATTCTGGAAACACATAGTAGAGAATTCAAGACAAAGCAAGGAACAAAATCAAAACAAAAGTTAAAGAGTCGATTCTTACGTTGGAGTATTGCCGCTCCAATCGGCGCGGATCTTCTTCCTCAGGCGCTGGGAGATAGAGCCAGCCATCATCGGCGTGGCAGACGCTCTGGGGCCTAAACCTGGAGTTGAAGCGACCACAAGCGCTGCCACCTTTAGTACCTCCCTCGTTGGAGGTTGCATTTCGGACCCAGAGCCACCAGTTGGCACTGGGTCCGAAGTTGACTTGCTAGAGCCGGTGGCCTCTGCAGGCACTGGAGCTGAAGAACCAGCTGAAGCTGGAGGCACGATCACCACGGACCTAAGCCGAGGTTGAGGGGTCACTTCAGTTGTAGCTTCCCTCACTCTGTTCCCATCACTTCTCGTCAGCTTTCGCTTGCGACTCGAAACTTCGACGGGAGCCTTCTCCTTGCCTCGGCCGACGGCAGACTTCTTTGGAGGGGGAGCTGTGGGACCTTTGCCTTTGCCACTGATTGGCACAGGTCAGACACTTTCATGGGTGTAAGGAGCCCCGGGGATAACAATCCGGGCCGAAGGAGTGCTCTGATGCTTGTCCACGAGGGCCAGATCATCAAGAGCCAGCATCTTCTTCTGCAGCTCCCTCTTGACCACTAGCACCATGTTTAGAGGCAGCAAATCTACTGGAGGGGTCAGATCATCAGGGCGAATGACTCGGTGCTTCAAATTCTAGAGATGGATCTTCAAAGCTCCTTCATTCAGATTGGACATGAAGCCCGTCTTGATCCGGTTATGATCGTGCTCTCCACCGAACGCCCAGGCGGGCCACTCCCTTGTCTTCAGCAGAGCCCACCGGTTAGTTAGGAAGTTGGCGATGACCATTAGAGGAGTCACTCCTCCTTCAATGCACTCCCGGATCCTTGTCAAGATTGGGTTGTACTCCTCTGACAGCGTCGGGGCAACCTCCCAAACATCGGTGTCAACGGACGGAAGGCTGTCAAGCAGCTGAAGCATATCATGGTGATCCACTGTGATAGCTACCCAATCTTTCATCCAGTTGTCCCTTCTTAGAAGGGAAGGTATTCAGGTACTTGAGCGGTGAGTTCTTGCGCTTCACAAAGTAGTAGAAACCCAGGTACACGTTGCTCTTCCCAGTTGTGTGGACCATGAAGAAGGTCCAAAAGAGCTCGATGCAGGGCGACACACCCACCACATCTCGCAAAAGTGTACGAAGGTTGCCACTAGCAAGAAGGAGTTGGGGCCAAGGTGATGAAGCTGCAGGCCATAGAAGTGCAGCAACATTAGGAACAAGCTGGAGAAGGGTGGGATGAGCCCCACCATGGAGAATGCCGTTAAGTAGACGATCTCGCTGGGGTTCTCCTTCTTGAAGGGGAACTTGCCAACGCGGATCAAGTTGTTGAAGGAGTCACTTGACCACCCCATGTAGGTGCAGACCCTCAACAAATCTTCATCTTATTCATCCGGCCGCGAGGAAGACCCAACTCCATTGCTGCAAAGTGGACCAGAAGTGGAAGAGAGGATGCAAGGGCGGAGAGCTCTAAGCGCAAGATCAGATGAAGGTGTAAATAGTTCTCTCCCCTCGCCGCCTTTTTCACTTTAGTAAGACTCCACAAAGCTTGGATGGAAACTACCTCCAGACCCGAATCTCAAAGACCTCGTCAATGACAAGGGGGCCCGGGTCCACTTTGTTAAAAAAAGTCGCACCAGGTGAACCGTTGTCATGATGGGAAGTTGCAACCCCGAGGGCGGCGGCCTGACAGGGCTACAAATATTATGCTGGGAACCGATACGAATTTCATATTGGGAACCGGCAACCTTTAATTGTGTGAGATCCGCATGCCAGGATCCTACTCGCCATATCATGAAGGGCCACGTGACGGTGGCATAACTCTTTGTCGTCGCCTCAACCGCCCAAAAAAAGACTTTGAAGCCGCTGCACGGGAATCAAAGCTGGCCCCACCTTCGACAATATAACCTCACCCTGAGGGTCTCTTCCAGAGGTGGGACCAGGGGCCACCGACGGTACCCTGTGTACCGGGTACCCCCTCATACTGCACTCAAAACCAAGGAGTTCCTATGTCTGAGTTGAAAACTTTTGAAGGCAACACACATCCCGCAGCACTGGGCCCGCCTCACTCGTTTGCATAGCTCCGGTGCTACCATGTATCCTGCGGGGCTGGAGCTATGTCCCTCCACAGGGAAGCTCTGGTGCCACCACGTGTCCATAAGTCCTAGATCTAACCCCCAGTAGAGGGAAGCTCCAGCGCTGCCACGTGTCAAGTGGCTCCGAACCTGCCTCCCCATAGAGGGAAGCTCCAGAGCTGCCACGTGTAAGACCTTCGGACCTAAGTCAACAACAGGAAGACCACAAGATCTCCAACGGTGCAGTTATTCAAGAGGTTATCAAACAGCCGTTACAAGACCTAGTTAAATCGCCAATAATTCAGTATTAATGCCGCACGTCCAGAGGACTGTCAATACCGGTAACGTCGCTATTAAGGCACATTATCACACTGTTAATCACTCATAATATCAGTAGATCATGTATAGGGTGATTAATATAGCCAGGGCCACCTGTCAGGCCACGCATGCACTGTAACGGCCAATCCTTAGCATATAAAAGGGTTGCACCACACGGTAGAAGGCAACTAAGCTCATACTCATACAAGCAACCCAGACACTCGCCAGATACTCATTCAACAACCATCCTATGGAGTAGGGTATTACGCTCAGGTGGCCCGAAACATGTCAAAACTCTCGTGTCACCATCTTGTCCGTGATCTTACACGTGCCCCATCCAAATACAAACCTCCGCAGACTACGCTTTAGTAGTACTAGAGGAAGTGTTGTTGCTACAATTCGGCAGGCGCCCTTCAATGTTTGATCTCCGGATTGCGCCCCACCAACCTAAATTAGCAAGCACTACACGCAGTTGCGGTGCCTACGTATCTAGACATGTCCTCAGCAAGCGCTCCACACGTACAGGCAACAGGTGCCAGCCGGCCTGCTCACAACATTACATGGCATGCCTCCACTCGGTCACTACTTCGGGAACGACTGGGTCCTTGATACGGGTGCTAGCTCCCATATGGATAACAACTCTGGTATATTACTCTCTTCCTCACAACCTCCCCATCCGTCCAACATCATTGTTGGTTATGGGTCTCTCATGCCAGTCCACACTGTTGGTCATACCACTATTCCCACGCACAAGTCAACCTTGCATCTGAAATATGTTCTTATTTCTCCTAATCTCATTCGCAACATCATTTCCGATTGTGCTCTTACACCTGACAATTGTGTTTCTGTTGTTTTTGACCCATTTGGTTTTTCCATGAAGGATTATCGAACAAGGACGACACTTCAATGTGATTCCTTTGGTGATCTCTACCCACTACATTCGCACACCTCCAATAAGCACACTCATCGGAGCCTCCTCACCACGCTTGACACCCAGACTTGGCATGCTCGATTTGGTCACCCTGGACATGGACAACTTCGGTGCCTCCTATCTAAATTTCCCTTTTGTTGTAATAAGGCTGGCATCCATACTTGCGACTCTTGTCGAGTCAGCAAGCATGTTTGATTGCCCTTTTCACCATCGAAATCTATTTCCATTTTGCCATTCCAGTTGCTTCACTGTGATTTATGGACGTCTCCCATCTCAAGTAATTCGGGATTCAAATTTTATCTCCTCATTTTGGATGATTTCTCTCATTTTTTATGGACTTTTCCTCTTCAAAATAAATCTGATGTTCTACCCACAATTATTTCCTTCCATGCATTTGTTCTCACACAATTATGTTGCCCGATCTCATTCATCAGCACAGACAATAGCAAAGAATTTGAGAACCACGCTGTCAAAGTTTTAGAGCGACCCTTCCCTAGGATCTGCTAAGGAGCAGCCCGCGAAGGTTCTTTGTTCGATGGTGCTTAGGCCTCAATAAAGTGTTCTAGCGGATGGAGTTAGAGACTTCGGGCCGCAAGGATCATAACACCCTGCTCCACGGTGGATTTTGTTGCTGGTGAGTGTTTATGCGTGTGTGTATTAGTGATTTTGAGTCTGGTCCTTTGTAACGGTGGCGGTCCGGGCCTTTTATAGACAAGGTCGGACACCTTACAAGTGGGGTCCCGAGGCCCGACAGGTGGTCCCGGGGCAATCTTATCCTAAAGATCTAAGACTTCTTGCATAACCTTCCTATAGGCGTGCCAGTGAAGACTCGCCGTCTTGTCGCCTCCCTTGTCAGTAGCCCATGCGCCGTTGCTGACGGTGGCAGAAGGTGTCTCGTCAGCCTGTCTTGTTGCCGCAAGCTACCCACTTGGCTGAGTAGGACAGGCCTGCAGCACCTTCACTAGGATGGCATTGGTCATAGCAGTCTCTGACCGTTGGCGTACTTCGCATCGTGCGCCAGAGGTGGGTGCGGATCTTCAATGCTTTACTGGAGCAGAGCGCACCATCTTTTAACTCCCGCACCTTACCGTCTAGGGCGAGATGTGGGACATGTGGCAGCACCGGGGTAGGTCCTCGGTGGGGAGTCTAGCCCCGGTCCTTCGTGACGCGTGGCAGCTCCGGTGCTCCCTAGGGTACGTGGTAGCTCCGTGCTTTCCCCCGAGGGAGGGTGCTTGGACCGGTGCTCCAGGCTACACGACAGCTTTGGAGCTCTCTGCAGAGGTTGGGCGAGGCCCTGTCCCAACATGTTGTGCCTTGGAAGGCAGTCTCTCCTGAGGGTCCAAATCCCGTTCTTCCGGTCCCACGTGGCTGCATCGGGGCTGGATCTTGCGAGAGGCTGAGGCCTCGGCACCTTCGGGACACATGGTGTCGTCGGACATGCCCCGATGACTTCATCCTGTGTGCGAGGGTAGCCGGTCTGCAGGGTACCGATAGTGGCCCCTGGGTCCACCTTGGGGCAAGATGGAGAGCCCAAAGGTGGAGCCCTTTCCCTGTTTTCCCGCGTCGTGCTTCGAATTCTATCTTGGACAGCCGAAGCAGTAGGCGCTTCTGCCAATGCCGCCACACGTCTTTCTCAGGTTGAGAGGTTGCGGTGACGGGATATTTGCCTGCTGTCGTTTCTCTGCCTTCTGCGGCGCCTTTAACTGCGACGGTTCTCGATGCGGTTATAGCACTTCCAATTGCTCCTCCTTTATGGGAGCCGCTTCAGCTATTTTTCCAGGTGTCTGACCGCCTGGGACAGCGCTTCTACCCGGGGGCATAGTGCCTATCGCCATGGGCACCGCATTCTGAGTAGTGTGGCTCGATCCTTCGTTCGAGGTACTCAGGCGTCGTGGGGGTGATTAAAAAGGAAACCTTTTAGGGGAATTGTTTCCTTCCCTGCTCACACCCAGCATCCTAAGCTTTTGCCTTCTTCCTCGAGCACTCGAGCTTTCTCACTTTAGCTAAAGCTCCCACCTTTGCTTGCTCCAATGGCCTCCCCATTGCTTCCGTCTAACCTTCAGTCGACCGACAACCTGTTCTCAATGCGATGACTGCTTGGCTGGTCGATGGTGGAGCGTGCAGGGATGATCCGCTTAGGATCTCCCGCTCTTGAAGACTTGCACAAAGACAAGACTGTCCTCTTCTCTGCCTACATGTCTGCAGGGCTTGGGCTTCCGCTGTCGAGGTTCTTCTTCATGGTGCTGGAGGAGTACTGGTTGCAGCTTCACCACCTGTCGCTGAACTCCATCGTTGTGATAGCAGTGTTCGTCCACCTCTGTGAGGCGTTCGTGGGCTCCAAGCCGACGGTGGAGATGTTCTGGCTCTTCTTTGTGATGAAGACCACCGGGAAAAGCAAGACTACCAGGCGTTGACGGTCGTTAAGTACCATATTTTGACCATCAATTCACCTCATAATATGCATAGAAGAAACACAAAACATAGTGGTAGGGCTATACACTAACCCAATTCCACAAGTGTTGGTGTTTATTTGTATGCAGGTGAATTATTACCCAAAATACCAAAACATGCAGGGATGAATCCATGAAAATGGATTTCAACAAATCAGGCGATGATACATGGCGACAAATGGAACAAATGGTCCACAAACGGAAGAATATGAGGAGATCCAACGGTGTTGCACCCATTGAAAGTGCATCTAGGAATCCCTTGTGGGTTTTGGATGATTTATGACAAGCAAATGAGATCCTAACCTCTTTGTTGAGATGATCACATGTTTTGATAGCAAAATAAGCAAAGTGCCAAAAAGAAGGAAGAATGAGGAGCAAAGTGGAAATGAGCTCAAGGAAGAAGAATAGTAGATCTTTGTGTATGGAGTGTGTTAAGGAAACACACCCCAAGAGCTCAATCACAATTAAACACACACATTGCACAAAGTTATACAGGACCGGACTAGTCCGATATCCTCTCTGCACAAAATCGGACAAGTCCGATATCTCTCTGACTAGAATTGGACTAGTCCTCCCTAGTGCGTACTAGTCCTCAAAACACTTCACAAGTCACACAAAATTGGACAAGTCCGATCACTACTGGACTAGTCCGATATTCATTCTGATCTAAATCGGACAAGTCCGATGTTAGCACGGACTAGTCCGAAAAACTGTCTGACCTAAATCGGACAAGTCCTCCAAGTGCGGACTTGTCACCCAATTCACTTAGGGTTTCACATGTCCGGACAAGTCCGATGACTATCGAACTAGTCGGAAGATTTCCAGAAGCGAAATCGGACAAGACCATTCCTAGCCGGACTAGTCCGATATTTCGGGACACTTAGGGTTTGCTACACCCAGCACACCGGACTAGTCCGGTGTCGACCACGGAATAGTCCGTTCTTTCTGAACCCTAACGGTCACATTTAGAAACCACATATAAATAGAGGTGCACAACCCAACTTTAAACTCTCTCAAACCCTAGCGCCGTCACACCTCCCAAGAGCCTCCAAAAACACATCTCTCCACGAAATTAAGTGCAACAAAGATCAATCCTTTGAGGATACATTCTAGATCATCGGAGAGACACGTTCAACACACAATTGAGCTCTTGGTTTGATTCTCTAACACACTCCTGTGATTTCATTGTAATCTTTTGAGTGTGTTCTTGGTGGTATTTTGTGTTGTAATCTAGGGGAGCCCTCAACGTGTGAGAAGGCCCCTTTGATTTTGGTTATTCACCCATTTGTGATGAGTGGAAGAGGATTGGCCTTTATGGTGATCCAACGAGGGTAGGGTTGGAGAAGACCCGGTCCTTTTGTGGACTCCTCAACGTGGACGTAGGTTGCCTTTGTGGGAGCCGAACCGCGGGATAAATCCTTGTGTCTTTCTTGGTGTTTATCGTTCTTATTCATCACAACAATTTAGGGTTTCAACCATTATTGCATACTTTATGTTGAATCATCGATTACGAGATTGAATTGTGATATACCCTAGTCCATAATCTTGCAACACTTCATTTGACTGTATATTTCCGCTGCATACATCAAAGAATCAAATTAATCGATCAAACCTAATCAACCTAGTCGGTACACACCGGACTAGTCCGCACTTTACCGGACTAATCCGATATCTCTGGTTTTGAACTGGTTGTTAAGTGTTGGAGGTTCCGAAAAAATTCAAAAAGGCCTATCCACCCCCCTCTAGGCCACATTCAATTGGTATCAGAGCCGGTTCTTCAAGAAAGAGTCTAATCGCTCGAAGAAGATCATGTCGGACATGAAGGACATCCACAAGAGCAACAACCAAGAAAAGGATGATGATGAAAAGAACCTCAAGGTGGAGAAGCTCCTCGAAGACATTCAAGACTTCGAGGACGACGATGAGGAGACGCTAGAACTAAAGGCGCTCCTAAGAAAGAAGACACTCTGCAAAGGGAAAGTGAAGATTGAAGAAAATAAGAAGGGGAGTAGTCATACCGACTACTCCTGATATCCTTTTAACTATGATCGTCTCAATTCCAACAATAATCATTATTTGTCTATCCCACTTGGAAAAGCCCCACACATCGATGGAAGTGATTACTCAATGTGGAGGCAAAATATGAAAATGCATCTAATTTCCCTCAATCCAAGTTTATGGCATATTGTGTGCACAGGGATAGATATCCCGGATGACGATGAGGAACTCACACCAAGCCAAGAGCAGGCAATTCACCGAAATGCTCAAGCCGCGGCCGTAATTACCTCTTCGCTCAGTCGGGACGAGTTCACCAAGGTGGATGGACTCGAGATGCTAAGGAGATATGGAACACACTACAAACTGCACATGAAGGTGACCGACATGTGCGTGAAGCAAAGATCAAAATGATTGAAGGCGAATTAGGAAGATTCACAATTGAAGAGGACGAGTCACCCCAAGACATGTACAACAGATTAAAGACACTTGTCAACAAGGTTAGATCATACAAAAGTAAGAAGTGGAATGACCACGAGGTGGTAAATCTCATCCTTAGAGCTTTCATGCCTCGCAACGTCACCCTATGCTCCATGATCAGAGAAAGTACCGATACAAAAGGATGACTTCGGATGAATTGCTTGGAAAGATCATCAACTTCAAGATGATGGAAAAACAAGCAAAGCATGTCAAGGAGATTGCCGACCTCACCTCGGCAAAGAAGAAAGGGGTTGCTTTGAAGTCCACCCTCAAGCCCCTATCTAAAGAAGCTAGAGAAGCACAACTAGAAGAAGACAGTGACAATGATAGAAGTGAATTAGATGAAGAAGACATGATATTGTTCATGAAGAAATTCAAGAGAATAATGAAGAAGAGACAAGGTGCTAAATCAAGTGAAGGAAAGTACAAAGAAAGAACAAAGCCAAAGTTGAGGCGGGGCTTGCTATAATTGTGGTGAGTATAGCCACTTTATAGTTGATTGCCCATATGAAGAGAACAAGAAAAAGACCAAAGAAGCCAAGACTCAACCCATGAAATTCTTCAAGAAGAAGAAACAAGCCGAACAAGCCCACATAGGGAAGGAGTGGGACTCAAATGATGAGTCCTCATCATTGAAAGAAATAGAGATGGCCAGCATAGCCGTGGAGAAGACATCCAAGAGGTCTACTCTCTTCCCTACACTCGCCACATGGAAAGGAGATGGCACTTGCCTTATGGCAATGGAAGGTAAACGCAAGGTAACCATTAAACCCCTTCCGTGCATTCCTATTCTAGTGATGATGAAATAAATAGCAATAATGAGGATATGCTTATTGGACTAGATATGAAAACAACCACAAAAATGAAATTTTTGCTTGAGCAACTTGTTGAGAAGGAGAGGTTAATACATCGTCAAGAGGACATGATCATCTCCCAAAAGGAGGAATATGTCAAAGTTGAAAAGATTTTAGAACTTGAAAAGGAACGAAGCAAATCACTAGAGCTTGAGTTAGCTTCAAGCAAGGAAACTTGCTTGGAGTTAACCGACTCAAATGCTACAATCAAGGACCAACTTGCTGACCTGATCAAGGTTAACAAGATCCTTGAAGTGCAAGTTGAGTCACTCAAGCAAGGTGAACTTTCATCCTCTTCAAGTTCACCTTCTCAACTCACTAAAACTAAGGTTTATTCTACTTGTACATGCAATAAAATTGACATTAGTTTGAAAGACAAGCCGAACTCTACAAAAGATAAGCATTCTACCCAAAGTGGCATATTTGACAAGGAGAAGATCAAATATGCACGCAGTGCATACTTGGTCCAAAGACCTCCAAATGTCAAATATGGCATTGGTTATTCTTATGGTGAAAAGCAACATGCTAAAAGCCATAAGAATAACAAGGAGAGGATTGCCTTTGTAAAGGGAAGACCCTCTCAAACTGAAAAAGTTTGGACTAGTCTGGTCGGGGTCCGGACAAGTCTGGTCCTCCGGACATGTCCGGCATCCCAGAATAGTCCAGTATATAAACAACAACAGTTATTGTTTAGAACTTTCGATGCCTCGTATGTCTTAA
This sequence comes from Tuctoria greenei, assembly GCA_036927565.1. Lineage (NCBI taxonomy): Eukaryota > Viridiplantae > Streptophyta > Magnoliopsida > Poales > Poaceae > Tuctoria > Tuctoria greenei. Next base: position 78,829,954 of record JAYESD010000009.1, on the reverse strand, counting down.
TGAGAAATAATTTTGGCAAAGTTTATTCTTATTATGTCGGGCCACACCATGAGAACACCAAGTCTCATGTGTGGGTGCCCAAATGTCTTGTAACTAACCTCCCAGGACCCAAGCAGGCTTGGGTACCTAAAACCAAAGCATAATCTTATTTTGCAGGCCTATTCCTCCGGTGGATCTAAATGGGTGCTAGACAGTGGTTGCACCAACCATATGACCGGAGAAAGAAGAATGTTCGTTGAATATGAGGAAAATGAGGATCCAAACGAGGGCATCTACTTTGGAGATAATAGTAAACGAAAGGTGCTCAGTACCGGTAAAATTGCAATATCTTCTAAACACACACTTTCTCATGTTTTACATGTTGAATCCTTAGATTATAACCTGCTGTACATATCTCAATTATGTGACAAAGGTTATAATTGCTTGTTCACTAACGAGGGTGTGTCTGTCTCTAGGAGGAGTGATGGTTCCATTGCATTCAAGGTATGTTAAAGGGAAAGCTTTATCTTGTTGACTCCAACAAGGACAAAGCCGAACTTGACACATGCTTGATTGCAAGGACCAACATGGGTTGGTTGTGGCATAGACGGCTAGTGCATGTTGGTATGAGGAACCTTCAAAAACTTCTCAAGGGCAATCACATCCGAGGTTTAAAGGATGTTGTGTTTGAGAAAGACAGGCCTTGTAGCGCGTGCTAAGCCGGTAAGCAAGTTGGAGCACCTCACCCCGCCAAGAACGTCGTGACTACAACAAGACCGCTCGAGCTACTTCACATGGACTTATTTGGTCCAATTGCCTACATAAGCATCGGCGGTAACAAATATGGTTTAGTAGTTGTTGATGATTTTTCTCGCTTCACTTGGGTTTTCTTTTTGCATGATAAGTCAGAAACACAAGGAATACTCAAGAAGTTCTTCAAGCGAGCTCAAAACGAATTCTGATTGACAATCAAGAACATTTGAAGCGACAACGACATGGAGTTCAAGAACACACAACTGGAGGAGTACCTTGATGAAGAAGGCATAAAGCACGAATTTTCAGCTTCGTACTCCTCACAACAAAACGGAGTTGCCGAAAGAAAGAACCGAACTCTCATAGAGATGGCAAGAACAATGCTCAATCAGTACAAGACCTCGGATTGATTTTGGGCGGAAGCGATTAACACTGCTTGCCACGCCGTAAATCGACTTTATCTTCACCGACTACTCAAGAAGACATCCTATGAGCTACTCACCGGTAACAAACCTAATATTTTATATTTTAGAGTTTTTGGCTCTCCATGTTATATCTTGAACAAGAAGCCTAGGACTTCATAGTTCCCTTCAAAGTCCGATGAAGGTTTCTTGCTTGGTTATGATTCGAACAATTTCGCCTATCATGTTTTCAACAAGACCTCAGGACTTGTTGAAGTAGCACGTGATGTAGTGTTTGATGAGACTAACAGCTTCCAAAAGGAGCAAGTTGATCCATGTGTACTAGGTAAAGAAGAAGCTCCTTGTCAAGCATTGAAAAGAATGGCCTTAGGTGAAGTTCGACCACAAGAGTCACCTCTACACGTGCATGAGGAAGATGAACTACAAGAGGAGGTCAACGATTAAGGGGGAGCTTCCACACAAGATCAACCACAAGAATACGAAGATAATCAACTAATCAAAGAGGACAACCATTTAGGGGGAGAAGAAGATGATCATGAAGATACAACGCCTCAAGTGCCACACACAAGAGTACACCAATGCGTCCAAGGGGATCACCCAATCGAAAATATCATCGGTGACATCCAAAAGGGAGTAACCACTAGATCTCGTATAGCTAACTTTTGTGAACACTATTCGTTTGTATCCTTTTTGGAACCGCGCAGGGTTGAGGATGCATTGAAGGACCCAGGCTGGGTGGTGGCAATGCAAGAAGAATTGAACAATTTCAAGCGGAATGAGGTATGGGAACTCGTGGCAAGACCCAATGCGAACATTGTCGGCACCAAGTGGGTCTTCCGCAACAAACAAGATGAACATGGGTGGTGACAAGGAACAAGGCACAACTTGTGGCCAAAGGGTATTCACAAGTCGAAGGTTTGGATTTCGATGAGACCTTTGCTCCCGTCGCTAGACTTGAATCTATTAGAATATTACTTGTATATGCTACTCACCATGATTTCAAGCTATATCAAATGGATGTGAAAAGCGCCTTCCTCAACGGACCAATCAAGGAGGAGGTATATGTGGAGCAACCCCCCAGGTTTGAAGACGAAGAGTTCCCCAACCACGTATTTAAATTGCGTAAGGCTCTCTACGGCCTTAAACAAGCTCCTAGAGCTTGGTATGAGTGTCTTAGAGATTTCTTAATTGAAAATGGCTTTAAGATTGGCAAAGTAGATTATACACTATTTACAAAGAATTTTGACAATGATCTTTTTACATGTCAAATTTACGTTGATGATATAATCTTTGGGTCAACAAATCAATCTTTTTGTGAGGAACTCAGTAAAATCATGATAGATAGGTTTGAAATTTCAATGATGGGAGAACTAAAGTACTTCTTGGGATTCCAAGTGCGGCAACAAAAGGAAGGGACATTCATAAGCCAAACCAAGTACACGCAAGACATACTCAAGAAGTTTGGTATGGACAAGGCGAAGCCTATAAAGACTCCCATGGCAACAAATGGCCACTTGGATCTCAATGAAGACGGACCTAGCGTCGACCAAAAGGTATATCGCTCCATGATTGAATCTCTACTCTATTTATGTGCATCTAGGCCATATATTATGTTGAGTGTGTGTTTGTGTGCAAGATTTCAAGCCAATCCTAAGGAGTGTCATTTGACAGTCGTAAAAAGGATCTTGAGATATTTAGTTCATACACCCAACCTTGGTCTTTCGTACCCAAAAGGCTCAAAATTCAATATCATTGGTTACTCCGATGCAGATTATGCCAGATGCAAAGTAGGTAGAAAAAGAACCTCAGGTACATGCCAATTCCTAGGGAGATCCTTAGTTTCTTGGTCCTCCAAGAAACAAAAGTCAATTGCCTTATCCACAGCCGAAGCGGAGTATGTTGCAGCCGGGAGTTTTTGTGCACAACTACATTGGATGCGACAAACTCTAAGGGATTACAGTTACAATATGAACCGCATTCCCCTCCTTTGTGATAATGAGAGTGCCATTAAAATTGCCCACAATCTAGTAGAGCACTCTAGAACTAAACACATAGACATAAGACATCACTTTCTGAGAGACCATTCCATGAAAGGAGATTTAGCCATTTCACAGGTCAATACCCAAAAGCAATTGGCCAACATATTCACCAAGCCACTTGATGAAAAACGCTTTTGTGAACTCCGAAATGAACTAAATGTCCTTGATGCTCAGAGTGTGGCTTGAAAGTTTGCATACCTGTATGTTTTCTCTAAAATATGTTGGTTGGGTTGTGAAAATCATCTCTCTCAATTTTCTCCGGAAAACTATGTCAATTACTAGATCTTGGTGAATTATGGTCATTGCTTGATTATTGTATGCTTACTGATCATATTCATCAAGATTATGTTTTTTGACAAATAAAAAGATCATTGTCAAAGTTTTTTGTAAATAATGTATAATCTACTTTGCCAATCTTAAAACCATTTTCAATTAATAAATCTCTAAGACACTAATACCAAGCTCTAGGAGCTTGTTTGAGCCCGTAGAGAGTCTTACGCAATTTAAACACGTGGTCAGGGAACTCTTCGTCTTCAAACCCGGGGGGTTGCTCCACATACACCTCCTCCTTGATTGGTTTGTTGAGGAAGGCGCTTTTCACATCCATTTGATAGAGCTTGAAATCATGGTGAGTAGCATATGCATGTAATATTCTAATAGATTCAAGTCTAGCTACGAGAGCAAAGGTTTCATCGAAATCCAAACCTTCGACTTGTGAATACCCTTTAGCCACAAGTGTGCCTTGTTCCTTGTCACCACCCCGTGTTCATCTTGTTTGTTGTGGAAGACCCACTTGGTACCGACGATGTTTGCATTGGGTATTGCAACAAGTTCCCACACCTCGTTCAGCTTGAAGTTGTTCAATTCTTCTTGCATTGCCACCACCCAGTCCGGGTCGTTCAATGCATCCTCAACCCTGCGCGGTTCCAAAAAGGATACAAACGAATAATGCTCACAAAAGTTAGCTATACGAGATCTAGTGGTTACTCCCTTTTGGATGTCATTGATGATATTGTCGATTGGGTGATCCCTTTGGACGCGTTGGTGTACTCTTGGGTGTGGCACTTGAGGCATTGTATCTTCATGATCATCTTCTTCTCCCCCTAAATGGTTGTCCTTGTTGATTCGTTGATCATCTTCGTATTCTTGTGGTTGATCTTGTGTGGAAGCTCCCCCTTGATCGTTGACCTCCTCTTGTGGTTCATCTTCCTCACGCACGTGTAGAGGTGACTCTTGTGGTCGAACTTCACCTAAGGCCATTTTTTTCAATGCTTGACAAGGAGCTTCTTCTTTATCTAGCACACATGGATCAACTTGCTCCTTTTCGGAGCCATTAGTTTCATCGAACACTACGTCACGTGCTACTTCAACAAGTCTGGAGGTCTTGTTGAAAACACGATAGGCGTAAGTGTTCGAATCATAACCAAGCAAGAAACCTTCATCGGACTTCAATGCGAACTTTGAAGTCCTAGGCTTCTTGTTCAAGATATAACATGGAGAACCGAAAACTCGAAAATATGAAATATTGGGCTTGTTACCGGTAAGTAGCTCATAGGATGTCTTCTTGAGTAGTCAATAAAGATAAAGTCAATTTACGGCGTGGCGAGCGATGTTAATCGCTTCTGCCCAAAATCGATCCGAGGTCTTGTACTCATCGAGCACTGTTCCTGCCATCTCTATGAGAGTTCAGTTCTTTCTTTTGGCAACTCTGTTTTGTTGAGGGGCGTACGGAGCTGAAAACTCGTGTTTTATGCCTTCTTCATCAAGGTACTCCTCCACTTGTGTGCTCTTGAACTCCTTGCCATTGTCGCTTCAAATGTTCTTGATTGTCAATGAGAATTTGTTTTGAGCTCGCTTGAAGAACTTCTTGAGTATTCCTTGTGTTTCTGACTTATCATGCAAAAAGAAAAACCAAGTGAAGCGAGAAAAATCATCAACAACTACTAAACCATATTTGTTACCGCCGATGCTTATGTAGGCAATTGGACCAAATAAGTCCATGTGAAGTAGCTCGAGCGGTCTTGTTGTAGTCATGACGTTCTTGGCGGGGTGAGGTGCTCCAACTTGCTTCCCGGCTTGGCACGCGCTACAAGGCCTGTCTTTCTCAAACACAACATCCTTTAAACCTTGGATGTGATCGCCCTTGAGGAGTTTTTGAAGGTTCCTCATACCAACATGCGCTAGCCATCTATGCCACAGCCAACCCATGTTGATCTTTGCAATCAAGCATGTGTCAAGTTCGGCTTTATCCTTGTTGAAGTCAACAAGATAGAGCTTTCCCTTTAACATACCCTTGAATGCAATGGAACCATCACTCCTCCTAGAAACGGTCACACCCTCGTTAGTGAACAAGCAATTATAACCCTTGTCACATAATTGAGATATGGACAGCATGTTATAATACATGAGAAAGTGTGTGCTTAGATGATATGGCAATTTTACCGGTACTGAGAACCTTTCCTTGGCTATTATCTCCAAAATAGATGCCCTCGTTTGGATCCTCATTTTCCTCATATTCCACAAACATTCTTCTTTCTCCGGTCATATGGTTGGTGCAGCAACTGTCTAGCACCCATTTAGATCCACTAGAGGAATAAGCCTACAAAAAGAAATTATGCTCTGATTTTAGGTACCCAAGCTTGCTTGGGTCCTTGGAGGTTAGTTACAAGACATTTGGGAACCCACACATGAGACTTGGTGTTCTCATGGTGTGGCCCAACATAATGAGCATAAACTTTGCCAAAATTATTTTTGATTAAGACATACGAGGCATCGAAAGTTCTAAACAATAACTGTTGTTGTTTATGTACAGGACTAGTCTGGGAGGCCGGACTTGTCCGGAGGACCGGACTTGTCCGGACACCGACCGGACTAGTCCTATGTTCATGTGTGATTAATGTTTTAATCTTTGACTTTCCAGTTTGAGAGGGTCTTCCCTTTACAAAGGTAATCCTCTCCTTGTTATTCTTATGGCTTCTAGCATGTAGCTTTTCACCATAAGAGTAACCAATGCCATATTTGACATTTGGAGGTCTTTTGACCAAGTATGCACTACGTGCATATTTGATCTTCTCCTTGTCAAATATGCCACTTTGGGCAAGATGCTTATCCTTTGTAGAGGTTGGCTTGTCCTTCAAACTGGTGTCAACTTCATTACATGTACAAGCATAAGCAACCTCAGTTTTAGTGGGTTGAGAAGGTGAACTTGAAGAGGATGAAGGTTCACCTTGCTTGAGTGACTCAACTTGCACTTCAAGGATCTTGTTAACCTTGATCAGGTCAGCAAGTTGGTCCTTGACTGTAGCATTTGAGTCGGTTAACTCCAAGCAAGTTTCCTTGCTTGAAGCTAACTCAAGCTCTAATGATTTGCTTTGTTCCTTTTCAAGTTCTAGAAGCTTGTCAAGTTCGACATATTCCTCCTTTTGGGAGATGATTTTATCCTCTTGACGATGTATCAACCTCTCCTTCTAAATAAGTTGATCAAGTAAAAATTTCATTTTTGTGGCAATTTTCCTATCTAGTCGAATAAGCATATCCTCATTATCACTATTGATTTCATCATCACTAGAATAGGAATGCACAGAAGGGGGTTTGGTGTTTACCTTGCGTTTACCTTCCTTTGCCATTAGACAAGTGCCATTTCCCTTCCATGTGCCAAGTGTAGGGAAGAGAGTAGACTTCTTGGATGTCTTCTCGATGGCTATGCTAGCCATCTCTTCTTCTTCGGATGATGAGGACTCATCATTTGAGTCCCACTCTTTCCCTATGTGAGCTTGTTCGGCTTGTTTCTTCTTCTTGAAGAATTTCTTGGGTTGAGGCTTGGCTTCTTTGTTCTTTTTCTTGTTCTCTTCATATGGGCAATCAACTATAAAGTGGCTATACTCACCTCAATTATAGCATGCCCGCCTCAACTTTGGCTTTGTTCTTTCCTTGTACTTTCCTTCGCTTGATTTAGAACCTTGTCTCTTCTTCATTATTCTCTTGAATTTCTTCTTGAACAATATCATGTCTTCTTCATCTAATTCACTGCTCTCATCATCACTGTCTTCTTCTAGCTGAGCTTCTCGAGCTTCTTTAGATAGGGGCTTGAGGGTGGACTTCAAAGCAACCCCTTTCTTCTTTGCCGAGGTGAGGTCTGCAATTTCCTTGACATGCTTTGCTTGTTTTTCCATCATCTCGAAATTGATGATTTTTCCAAGCAATTCACCCGGAGTCATTTTCTTGTATCTGGGGCTTTCTCTTATCATTGAGCATAGCGTGACGTTGCGAGGCATGAAGGCTCTGAGGATAAGCTTCACCACCTCGTAGTCATTCCACTTCTTGCTTTCGTATGATCGAACCTTGTTGACGAGCATCTTTAACCGGTTATACATATCTTGAGGGGACTCGTCTTCTTTGATTGCGAATATTCCTAATTCGCCTTCGATCATTTTGATCTTTGCTTCACGCACATGACGGTCACCTTCATGTGCAGTTGCAGTGTGTCCCAAATCTCCTTAGCAATTTTGAGTCCATCCACCTTGGTGAACTCGTCCCACTGAGCGAGGAGGTAATTATTGCAGTGACTTGAGCATTTTGGTGAATTGCCTGCTCTTGGCTTGGTGTGAATTCTTCGTCGTCGTCCGGGATATCTATTCCTGTGCACACAATATGCCATAGACTTGGATTGAGAGAGATTAGTTGCATTTTCATATTTTGCCTCCACATTGGGTAATCACTTCCGTCAAAGTGTGGGGCTTTTTCAAGTGGAATAGACAAGTAATGATTATTGTTGGAAATGAGACGATCATAGTTAAAAGGATATCGGGAGTAGTTGGTGTGACTACTCCCCTTCTTCTTCTCTTCAATATTTACTTTTCCTTTGGAAAGTGTCTTCTTTCTTAGGAGCGCCTTTAGTTCCAGCGTCTCGTCATCGTCGTCCTCAAAGTCTTGAATGGCTTCGACGAGCTTCTCTACCTTTTGGTTCTTGTCATCATCAACCTTTTCTTGGTTGTTGCTCTTGTGGATGTCCTTCATGTCCGACATGATCTTCTTCGAGCGATTAGTCTCTTTCTTGAAGAACCGGGCTCTGATACCAATTGAATTTGGCCTAGAGGGGGGTGAATAGGCCTTTTTGAAATTTGTCAGAACCTGCAACACTTAATCACCGGATCAAAACTTGAGATATCGGACTAGTCCGGTAAAGTGCGGACTAGTCCAGTGTGTACGGACTAGGTTGATAAAGTTTGATTTATTAAATTTGATTCTAGGGTTTAGCAGCGGAAATATACTTGTAATTTATATGTTGCAAGATTATGTACTAGGGTATATCACAAGTCAATCTTAAATTTGATATTTCAATGTAGAGTGAGCAAGATTATTTGAAACCCTAGATTGATATGATGTAAAGAACGATGAACACGAAGCAAGAACACAAGAGATTTATCCCGTGGTTCACTTCACACGGAGGCAATCTACATCCACGTTGAGGAGTCCACAAAAGGACCGGGTCTACTCCAACACTACCCTAGTCGGATCGCCACGAAGGCCAATCCTCTTCCACTTTTTACAAAGGGGTGAATAACCGAATTCAAAGCGACCTTCTCACACGTTGAGGGCTCCCCTAGATTACAACACGCAATACCACCAAGAACACACTCAAAAGATTACAATGAAATCACAGGAGTGTGTTAGAGAATCAAACCAAGAGCTCAATGAGTGCTGAATGTGTCTCTCCAATGATCTAAAGTGTATCCTCAAAGGATTGATCTTTGTTGCACTTAATTTCGTGAAGAAATGTGATTTTGAGGCTCTTGGGAGGTATGACGGCACTAGGGTTCGAGAGTTTTACTCAAGTTGGGCCGTGCACCTCTATTTATATGGGGTTTCTAAAAGTGACCGTTAGGGTTTAGAAAGATCGGACTAGTCCGTGGTGGACACCGGACAAGTCCGGTGTGTTGTGTGTAGTAAACCCTAAGTGTCCCGAAATATCAGACTAGTCCGGCTAGGAGCGGACTTGTCCGATTTCGCTTTTGGAAATCTTCGGACTAGTCTGATGGACATCGGACTTGTCTGCACAGTGAAACCCTAAGTGGTTATGGGGACAAGTCCGCACTTGGAGGACTTGTCCGATTTAGGTCAGAGGGTTATTCGGACTAGTCCATGCTAATATCGGACTTATCTAATTTAGATCAGAATGAATATCGAACTAGTCCGGTGGTGATTGGACTTGTTTGATTTTGTGTGACTTGTGAAGTGTTTTGAGGACTAGTCTGCACTGGGGAGGACTAGTATGATTCTAGTCAAAGAGATATCAGACTAGTCCAATGGATATCGGACTTGTCCGATCTTGTGCAGAAGGGATATCGGACTAGTCCGGTGACATTCGGACTAGTCCGATCCTATATAAATTTGTGCAATGTGTTTGTTTAATTGTGATTGAGCTCTTGGGGTGTGTTTCTTTAACACACTCCATACACAATGATCTACTATTCTTCTTCCCTGAGCTCATTTCCATGTTGCTCCTCATTCTCCCTTCTTTTTGGCACTTTGCTTATTTTGCTATTAAAACCTGTGCTCATCTCAACAAAGAGGTTAGGATCTCATTTGCTTCTCATAAATCATCCAAAACCCACAAGGGATTCTTAGATGCACCTTCACATCGTTGTTGCCTGGCAAGGAGTTCATGTACACACTGAAGACTAAGAATGGTGATGTAGTGAGCCACCACTACATAACGCCCACCTGTACCTCGCCAGAACGCATGGGAGATCACTTTCTTATCCACGGGGTGCGCAAACCCGAAGGAGGCTATGCTAAGGGCCTATTCAAGCGCGTGGATAATCTGGCGATGGAGGAGTCGACAGGCTCGTCGCCCTCCAAGATTAGGCGACACGTCCCACCACCTGCCATCAACGGGCCACCCGGTCAGTTCGAGGGTAGTGATGAGGACTCTCCTCGTGCCCCCAAAGTGGCACAGCTGACCAAGGAGTCCGCTTCTCTCCACTTGGATAACATAAAGCTAACTAACTTGGTGGTTGAAGGGCGCATCAAGAGGGCAGAACTGAAGGACGACATCATGGCCCTCAAGGAGGAGATTAACGGTGTTCGCCATGGCATGAGTGCCAAACTGCAGCGCTTGTGCAATGTCGTCGGGGACCTCGACATCTACAATGCACCATAGTTTAGATGTCCCAACAGCATAGGATGCTTACTACTTAGGATTTTATTTTATAAAAAAACCATTTGTTTTCTAAAGCTAGGTTAAATAATGTAAGCATCCCCATATTTTGATTTCAATAAAGTGAACTTACCGGTTCATCTAACACCGGTAAAGTTCCTCCTTTAGTTTATTTTGTTGAATAAAGAATTCAGGCAACAAGTGTGGGGGAAACATGTCTCCAAGTCATGAAACCCCAACGTGAAAAAATCAACGTTGCATATCAAAACATGTCGCGACCAAATGAGCAAAAAGACACGATGAAATAGAGCCATAGAAGAGCCAACAGGAGGTCGGCCGAACCCCCTGGTCGATCGACTTGTTTTCTGCACCGTACGACTCCATTTCGCTCCGGAAAATCAGTTTGGATTTCTTTTCCCCAATTTTATGCGCTATCCTGATGTTTGAGTTGATTTCATATTTTTCATTGCATATCTAAAATGAATCAAATCAACAAATTGAAAAAAATGGTAGTCAAGAATTTGCTTAAGCTGAAAATTTGTATACTTTATATTTCAATTCATTACCTTGTTTATGATTCCCATAATTCAATAGGAAAAACACATCATCTAGGTATTTGACTAGTGTGATATGGTAAATGAGTTCTTTAGAAATCATCCTTTTGCTTGAAATTGATTTTGACATTTGTAACTATTTGAAGTCCTGAACTTTGCCTAAATCTCTCATTGGAAATTTATATACCCACCAAGGCCATATGATACATTCGTTGAAAACCACAAGCATATGCCACTTTGTTTTTCATTGAACTTTGTCAAACCCGTGCCCCAATTGAGTGACATGCATGAACTTGTTGAATTGAAAACTCTTGTGCACTCCATTCATGCAAAATTTCTCACATTGAGAGTTTGCATCCATCGATTACCCATCCGTCAAAAAGAAACTCCATACAATACAAATGAAAGCCTCTATAAAAATAAAAAGGAGTAGAAGACATGGCTACAAGAAAAAGAAAAAGCATCCACTCTTGAAAAAGAGTAAGAGTTCTCAAAAAAAGTAGCCATGTTTCATCCTTAAAAAAAAAGAGCAAATTCATGGGAGTTATCACCTCACCCCTCCATTCCATTCATGTGCACAAGAATTTTCCCTTCACTTTGTTCATTGCATAAGTCTCTCATAGGATCAAGTTTTTGACTTAGTAATATATGCATTGCAAATGTGTGCCACATTCATCCCTACCAAGCTCCAGATATAGCCACTTTAGTATATGGACAAGAATTGGCAAAACATGCCATGGTGAGGACTCAAACACTTTGAGAGACTTGAGAGATTCTGATAGAGAAGGCAAGGTCAAATGTTCCTATGACTTTCAAATATAGCAATTGCCAAATCATTTCAGCCGAGAATGATCCAAGGGAACTTCATTCTAACCATTTCATTTTTCAAACACCCAAGATTGATGTGGTAGCCACATACACAAAGGGGATCCATGAATTCAGGTATAAGTTGAAATATCTAGTATCCTTATTTTCTACCTTATAGCAAATTCATGACAACAATCTAGTTTTTCTTGCCTTCACTCGAGGACGAGCAAAGGACTAAGTGTGGGGGAGTTTGTTAACGGTCCTTAAGTACCATATTTTTACCGTCAGTTCACCTCATAATGTCCATAAAAGAAACACAAAACATAGTGGTAGGGCTATACACTAACCCAATTCCACAAGTGTTGGTTTTTATTGTATGCAGGTGAATTATTACCCAAAATACCAAAACATGCAGGGATGAATCCATGAAAATGGATTTCAACGAATCAGGCAAAGACATGTGGCAACACATGGATCAAATGGCCCACAAACAGAAGAATACGAGGAGATCCAACGGTGTTGCACCCATATACATCAAGGGGGCCCACCTAGAAGCCACCTGGTGGAAGCACTCCCCGAGGGGAGGCTTGAACAGGTCGGTCGAACCAGGGGTTCGGCCGACCCCTTCCTGTCGCCAAACCCGTTCAAATGACACGTGTTGGCTCGTCCTGGCTCCCTGGAGTCAATGCTGACTGATTCGCGCGTTAATTGTGGCGGGAACTAACCCTTCTCCACCTATAAATAGACCCCCTCACCTCACTTCTCACACACACCAAAAGTTGAGAATGGTGCTACACTCCAAAGGTTTAGAGTAGTCCTAGAGGCTACCAAAGTAGAAGGAGAGTGTGGTGAAGAGTCTAGGAGAAGGAGGATTGGGCTTGTCAAGTCGTTCTTCTACACTTGTACCCCTACAAAGGTTTTACTCAATCAAGTAAGCCTTTGTGAATTCAATACAGGTTTGATCTTTTATTCTTAGTAGTTTACACAAGTAGCTACTTGTGGGTTCACTTCTTTAATTCATTAGAGACTCTAGTTGTAGCTTTATGTTCAAAACAACTAGAGTAGTGATTTAGAACGTAAGCGTGGTGCTTAGGTTATAAATCATCAGTGGATATCTTGTAGACCAACGGATTGAAGAGGTAGGCAGTAGGTGGTGACATCCCTATCTGTCCTTCATAATCCTCCACGTTTGGCTATGCCATAGGCTCTTGGTGGGAGTCATCCTAGTATTGCTAGGAGTAAGCCCGTGCCCGAAGCAAGCATCTACTGCAAATTACCTTGAATTAGGATCAATACTTTGAATTCCTCTCTGTTCCTTGCCTACCAAACAACTTTGTGTCCTTGGGTGAGCTAGTTCGAAAGATTAGCACACACGTTCTTTGATTCGATACCCTTGGGAATACTCCTTAAGGGGAAGTGCTACAACAGTATTTCCGTGTGCTTGTCGATGACTCTGTGGTGTTAAGAAATACCAACAAGCATTTTTGGCGCAGTTGCCAGGGAACGGTTGTTGTTAATCTTCGAACCAAGATCACCCTTGTATCATATACCCTTATCTATCATCTTACCTTTCTTATTCTTACCTTACCACCACCATATAAATGGAGCAACCCACCATTCTTTCTTACTCTGCTCCGAAGGGCAAGTTCTGTGAGCCACCGCCTTCGGCAGAACCTATTTGTTCAACCAGCTATGAACTTCGCCCTGGCTTTATAGCCATGGTTCGGGAACAATCCTTCTCAGGAACGGATTGTGAAAACTCTTACCACCATCTACGAGAGTTCGAACAACTGTGTTCATGCCTTCTAATCAAAGGTATGACACAGGAAACTCTCAAATGGAAGTTGTTTCCTTTTTCCCTCAAGGAAAAAACTTTTTCCCTCAAGGAAAAAGCCAATCAATGGTACAACCACTACGTTGGGAAGACAAACAGTGATTGGAGTGAATTACGAGACAAATTTTTTCTTGCTTTCTTTCCCATTGCACGAAATGTTTCCTTACGAAACGAAGTACTATGCTTCCAGCAGATGGAGAAGGAATCCATAGGTGCAGCTTGGGACAGATTTTCTCTTTTGAAAAATTCTAGCCCAGATTTGTTAATCCCTGATCCAATGCTTTTGCAACATTTCCTCATGGGATTGAACAAAGAGTTTGCCCTATATCTTGACATTACGGCTGGAGGATCTTTCCTCCATAAGACTCCAGAAGAAGGCAAGGATCTTCTAGACAGAATTCTAGAAAATTCTTCCTTCGTTATGGGTCTTAATGAGCCTCCCCAAGAGGAAGTCGTGTCAAGAACCGAGGATACACTCTTGGACAAGGATGAACCCATTTCTTGTTTACCCCAAGCCTTGCCAGAGGAATCCTCTCCCAAACCTGAGACTACAAAGGTAGAAGAAATTCAACCTCGCAGTATCCATTTTACTTCGAGGGGGAGCTTTTTGAAGATTATGGAAATACCTTGAAGTATTGTTTCTATAGGAAACCTTTATTGCCACCAACTCCACCTGAACAACCTGACGGGGTGTTCGTCCATCAGATGGTCAAGGAGTTGACCTCTATCCTAAGCAGTGAGTGGATAGCTGAAGTCGAGAATTCACCCTAAATTCTTCGAATGACCTCACCTTTGGCTACCATTTTATGTTCTATTAGAGGGACACCAATGAGAATCCTATACAACCCTACTGTTGGAGCAAATCTCATTTCCGATTCTTGTGCTCTCGCCATTCTCTTGGCAATGTGCCATTGGCACCAACACGCAAATCCTTCCGAGATTCATTCGGAACCATTCTTGAAGGATGCGGGGTTCTGCAACAAGTGTCTGTTAGACACAAAGATGTTGAGGCTCTCCTAGATTTTCACGTGTTCAAATCTAAGATTTCGACATCATGATAGGGATTCCCATAGAGAAATTCCTCATGGAAGTTCCTTTGGAAGGAAGGCTCAATATAAATCTTGGAGATGGAGTATACGCTGATATTGAGAAGGATCCAATTCTTCAGAGCAAAGGCTTGACATCCCTTATGGTGCTGGCCGACTCCTTACGCTGCCGTACCGCCCCTCTAAAGAATCGCCAGTACAAGGCCTGGTACTACACTGGTACTGATTATCAGTAGTCAGCTCGCACTGGACGACCTTACCCCGAAGGTGTTGGAGGGTTTGCTGAAAGCGGTGACCTGCGAATACGGTTGACGATGAGCACGTCTCCATCTCAATCGACAGCCAGCCGCTCTTCATGACCCCCGATGTGAGGGACAAAACTTCTGAGCTCGATGCCGGCGGTCAATGTGTTTGGTGTCACCCGCCTACACCCCGAGGAGACGTCAGGGGTTTAAGCGGTTCTGGCGCAGTGCCGCATCATGTTGCAACAAAGGTCGGATTCCTCCCGCTCGTTGGAGAAGGCAGAGGTAGGGTCCCCAACATCTTCCATCGGGCTGGAGGGCAGCCAGCCAGCGCCAGTTCTGTCGCCAGGAAGGTGTTCCCGCCGTCTGGCCATGGAATCGGCTAGTCTTTCGTCGAAGAAGCGGAAGTTGACGCGGGGGGACAGCACCCCAACTTCTCATTGTGATGGGGCCGGAACGAATGAAGCTCCCGTTGTAAACTTGGTTTCCGATTTTAGCAGCGGCTCTGGTTCCAGCGGGGGCGCAGAAGGGTCTGCGCAGGAGACCGCGCCAACGCGGGCCGATCAAGAGCTGAAGCTAGATATGGCGGCGCCAATATTGAGGATAGGTCCCGATGACCTCGATCTATCGCTTAGCGTGGAGGTACAGGGTCACTGGAGCGGTCCGACCCACCGGTGAGGTGCAGCTTCTTCATCTGCTTTTTCCCTTCTTTCCCTACGCACGCTCTGACGGAGTTTTATCCTGGCTTCTCAGGGCATCGTCAGCCGACTTGGTGCCCTTAGTGCTTCCAAGGGTGGGCTTGATAGGCCTTATCCTTCTCGGAGCTGGATCAGGGTCTGTCATGTTGTGTCCTACGCTCGAGGGTGCATCGACCTTAGGTGTCGCCGATGACTTTGCACCTCCGTCTATCGAGGCAGGTGGGGCTGAAGTGGCGTGAAGCGTGGGTGTGCTAGGCGAGGAGGTGCCTGGCGTGGATGTGCCAGGTGAGGAGGTGCTAGGAGAGGAGGTGCCACGCGAGGAGGTGCCCCATGTGGACGTGGCTACACTGGTCGTGGTTGCTCCCCTTGGTGAGGCTGACCCGCCATCGTTGAAACAGTGCCGACACCTGACGTTATTGTCGCTCAAGGCGGCGACTTGCCACCGGCGACCGGCGATGCCCTTGTAGCGGAGGAGGGGGCTTCAGCGCCGGGTAGCGGCACTCCATTTCTTCAGGCTCCCGCCGGGGCACTAACTGGTCCCCAGGCGCTAGTGTCTGTCGCGGCATCGGCAGAAGGGGCAAAGGGGCAGTCGTCTGTGGCGATGGTTACACCGATTCCTCTTGCCGATGTTGTTGCCGTGACACAGTCTATCTTGTGCTAGACGCAGGCTGCTTTCGCCCTGGAGTGGGATCAGCTTGCAGTGGAACAACATTTGGTGAAGCTGGCTGATGCCAAGAATTAGCAGCTTGAGGTGGAGGCCTTGCAGACCCATGCCACCGTCGATGCCCGCCTGAGGCTCTATGAGGATCAGTGACTGGAGCTGGTCCGCCGCGAAGTTGCCGTCGCTGACGCTGAACGGGACTTCGTGACGAAGAAGGGGGAGGTCTTCCGGGCCTGGAGGAGTAATGCCGGGCTTTGCAGGACTTGGATCTCGCCATCAAGCGTCGGGAGGATGATCTGGGGCGTCGTGTTCGGGAGCTCGCTGATCGAGAGGAGACTGCACAGAGAGAGATGGAGAGCCTCCAGGCCTCCCGTACGGCCGAGGCCCAAGGGGTCCGGGACTTCCTGGCCCGTGCTATGGCAGTGTTGGAACCCCTCAGCTTTGGTCCTGTCCCGCGTGGGGAGCCATCTCAGGGGGTGGCCCAGCTGCTTCCTTCCTTGGACTCCCTATGTTCGTCATTGGGGTAAGTGAACATCGTCCTTGCAAGGTGGCTGGAGGCCAAATGAAAGGAGCTGGCTCAGCTGGTGGCATGCCATGTCCTGGTATGCTTCTGAAGCATGTACCCGAAGATCCCGCTGGAGGTGGTGGAGAAAGGTCCCCTTGATGAGTGGAGGATGAGGCTAGGGCCGAAGTCCAAGACCTTGCCAAGGAGGTGGCTTCTTTGTTCCAGCAGAGTTGAGGCCGGCGAGACCTAGGCGCAATGCTTTTGTATCCGGAAATGACCCCCTTGTGTAAATGAATTTGGAATCATGTTGTTTTGCTTGTTGGCTTGTCGCGTGCTTCCAAATTGTTTCCCCAATTCCTTTTCTTGTGTAAGGTCTTGGAAAGCCTTTGTTGATGTCGTTAGCCTTTTAGGGGCCGACGCTTGCACAATCGACGCAGCTGATTTGGCGTTAGATGATGTCCTGCCTACGGAACCCCCCCTCCCCCAGAGGCCCCTTGGCAGGCGTGGCCAGATTGTTGGGTACGCCTGCCACTTGAACACGGGATGTCTTAGACTGGCCCCCAACAGAGTGGGGGAGCATGAGTGACTGGTCTCGGCATGCCCCTTTCAGGAGCATCGGGCTTTTCCTGGGTGTTAACATCGATGGTCGTTGACGGTAGGCCCCCTGGGAAGTGCCTGAGCTGGCTGCTCCGGCGCCGCCCTCTGTCACTGTGAAGACATCGATGACAGGCCCTTGAGAGGTGTCGAAGCTGGGTGCTTCGGCATCGCCCACCATCGCTGTGGAGTCTTCGATGATAGGTCCCTTGGGTGGTGCCGAAGGTGGGTGCTCTGGCGTCACCCACCATCATCGTGAAGTCGTGGACTAGTGGCCCCTAGTGCACAGTATACCACAAGCGAAATTTGTTTGCAACAAAATCAGGGCAAGAGAGAGTACTCACTTGTCCACGCTTGTTGTTGTTGTTGACGTGTTGGGACGTCGACGGCAGGCCCCTTGGGGTGTGTTGGAGTTAGATGCTCCAGCATCACCACCATCATCGTTGAGATGTCAACGGCAGGCCCCTTGGGGGGTGTTGGAGCTGGATGCTCGGCATCGCCCACCATCGTCGTTGAGACATCGACGGCGGGCCTCTTGGGAGTTGCTGGAGCTGGCTGCTCCGACATCTCCCACCTTCATTGTTGAGACGCCGACGGTAGGCCTCATGCTAGGTATGCTCCAGCGTCGCCCACCATCTTCATAGAAACATCGACGGCAGTCCCTTAGGAGGTGCCAGAGATGGATGCTCCGGTGTCGCCCACCATCTTTGTAGGAACTTCGACAGCAGGACCCTTGGTATAAAGGGTATCGCAAGAGAACCCTGTTAGCAACAAGTGCGAAGCAGGAGAGTTTACTAACTTATCTGTGCTTGGTGCTGTCGTTGACATTCTGGGACGTCGACGGCGGACCCCTTGGGAGGTATTGGAGCTGGCTGCTCCGGTTTCGCCCACCATCGTTGTTTGAGATGTCGACAGCAGGCCCCTTGGGAGGTGGCGGAGTTGTATGCTCTGGCGTCGCCTACCATCGTCATTGATAAATCGACAGCAGGCCCCTTGGGAGGTGCCAGAGCTGGGTGCTCCGGTGTCGTCCGCCATCATCGTAGGGTCGTTGATGGTGGGCCCCTTGGGAGGTGCCGGAGCTGGATGCTGCGGCGTCACCCACCATATTCATAGAAACGTCGACGGCAGGTCCCTTGGGTAGTGTCGGGGCTGACCATTCTGCCGCAACCTGCTTTGTATGTCATACACACATAACAGGGGTGCATATTGTTTTGCTCGCTGGTGATGTTTTTCATATTCTTGAGTATTGTTATGTCTTATAGTCCTGGGCTAATACGCGGGGTTTGGGTAATTCAGCGCATTGGCGCTCGGGATCTGGCTTCCTTTTTATTCAGGATGTGAGCGTCCTGGTCCCCGGTACTTTGTCGTAGCACTGGGAGGCAAAGCGTGCATGTTTAGCGTACAGGACTAGGCTAAGCAGGTTGCACGCTCTAGTCCTCCAGCTCAGTGTTGACCTTTCGCAGGGGACCATTTGGTACCACATGACCCCAAGTAAGAGGGCAGCCGTGAGGATCCAAGACACCTTGCATGTACCTCAAACATGTCCGCCTACAGTAGGGTTGCATAACTCTATAGGGGCGATATAGAAAAAGTTTCACCAAGTATATGAAGATGATATACAAAAGACGAGACTAGCTTGATTGATTGCAAAATTAACATGTAATTTATGTGAACATAAGAGAAAGCATATGGCAAGATAGTGAATTCTTCTCATTGGTGTTGACAGAGGAGTGGATTGGCTTCACAATAAGGCAACGACCCACTCCCGTTGGCTAGGGAGGCAGGGTGTTGATCCATGGGGTACGGGACCAAGCTAAACGGCTGAACACTCTAGACCTGTCCCTCCCAGAGCTTGGTTGTCATAAGTGTTGTTCCTCGGCACCATGACACCCTACATTGTCCTACAATTTATGCTTAGGGATAGAACTTACGGAGGTGCTCTATATTCCAAGGGTTCAGGAGGGGCTCTCCTTCTGTGGCTAGGTAGACACACCCGAGGTGGGATACTTGCGTTACTCAGAAGGGGCCCTC
Source organism: Tuctoria greenei (assembly GCA_036927565.1). NCBI lineage: Eukaryota > Viridiplantae > Streptophyta > Magnoliopsida > Poales > Poaceae > Tuctoria > Tuctoria greenei. The sequence continues at coordinate 78,810,630 of JAYESD010000009.1, read as the reverse complement.
CCAGTTGGGAGAGAGTTTGTGTGACCCTTCTCAAGAAAGTATGTGCCGCCGCACCAGGTCATCTACCTGGAGCTCTCTACTCCGCACGAACCGCTCCTGGTAGCACCTTAGCACCTGCCGGTAGCGTGCATTTTGGATGGTGGCGTGCCACCTTGCTTCGTCGATGAGGTCGAAATCTTCTCACCGGAGTTGGTCCTGTGAGGCTTCATCGAACGCTTGGAGTCGTAGTGAGCCTACTGCGATCTCCGGGGGGAGGACGGCCTCAGTCCCGTACACCAAGAAGAAAGGTGTTTCTCCAGTGGCTCGATTGGGTGATGTTCGGTTGCCCAAAGTGCGCAAGGGATTTCTTCGACCCACTTGGCACCCTAATTGTCCAGGTTGTTGTGTGTGTGCGTCTTGAGGCCTCTGAGGATCTCAGTGTTGGCCCTTTCGACTTGGCCGTTGCTCTTTGGAGGAGCCACTAATGCATAACAAACTTGGACGCCGAGGTATTCGCAGTAGTCCTGGAAAGCTGTACTGGTGAACTGGGTCATGTTGTCGGTGGTGATCCTGTTCGGGACCCCGAACCTGTAGACGATCGACTTGATGAACTTGACTGCAGATTCCTTGTTGATGTTGATCACTGGGGCTGCTTCAGGCCACTTGGTGCACTTGTCTACAACGACGTAGAGGAACGGGTATCCTCTGACCGCCCTTGGGAAGGGTCCTAGAATATCTAGCCCCCAGACCGCAAAAGGCCAGGAGGGCGGGATCATCCGTAGCGACTGTGTTAGAGTGTGAATTTGCTTGGCGTGGAACTGGCACGCTTTGCATTTGTTGACCAGATTGATGGCACCTTGTAGTGCTGTTAGCCAGTAGAAGCCATGCCAGACGGCTTTGCCAACCATAGTGCGGGAGGCTACATGATTCCCGCATTCTCCTTCGTGGATCTCTGCGAGCAAGTCACAGCCTTCCTCCTGAGTTATGCATCGTAGCAGCACGCCGTTGGCGCCACGCTGGCAGAGGTGACGTTCTACTAGCGTGTAGCGCTTTGCCATCCTCACGATCCTCTCAGCGGATATTGGATCCTCCGGGAGGATGTTGTCCTTCAAATAGTCCTTGATCTCCGTTATCCATTCATCGGGACTCTCCTCAACTTCTGGACCTTAGGTGCTGGGTAATATGGGGTCCCCGGTGGCACACAAGATCCTCGGGGGCCCCCATGGTTGCAAGGCCACCGTGGTCACCAGCTCTGAGGAGCTGGGCTTGCGTTCTTCGTTAGGCCCCGTAGGCCTTACAGTTAGCCGCACCAACCTCCTACCGCAGACCCCTTCATGGATCGGGGCTCCCGTGGACACCATGGTTGACAAGGCGTCGGCGATGGAATTGTCGGCATGTGGCACATGGCAGAGCTCCAAGGACTCGAGGCTAGCTTCCAACTTCTTGACGTCATTGCAGCAACACTCTCCCCGGACCTGCTTGATGATCAGCTAGGAGTCTCCCTTGACCAGCATATGCTGGACGCTGAGAATCTGCGCAGCTGTATGTCCGAAGATGAGCGCTTTATACTCCGCCATGTCATTGGTCGCCTTGAAGTTGAGGTGCACCGCATACTTGGACAATTCCCCTATTGGAGAGGTGAGCAGTACATCGGCTCCAGCCCCTTGCTTCTGCAAGTATCCATCAAAGAAGAGTGTCCAGTGAGGCCGGGTAGGCACCGATGCTCTGGGCTCCGGCTCACTGATTTCCCAGCCCCCTAGATTGCGTGGTGAAGGAGTCCACTCAGCACCGAAGTCTACCAGGGCTTGGCTCTTGATTGCATGTCGTGGTATGAAATCAAGCTCGAACTCCGCCAGTTCAGCGGCCCACTTGGCGATATTGTCAGTTATGTTTGGGCTACGCAGTACAGCTCCCAGCGGGAACGAAGTCACCAAGGACACTAGGTGTGCCTGAAAATAATGGCGGAGCTTCCTCGACGCGATTAGCATCGCATAAAGCAGCTTGTGCACCTCAGGTTACCTTGTTATTGCTTCATGTAGGCATTCGCTAATGAAGTAGACCGGGCGTTGGATGGTCTAGAACCTTCTCGGGGAATCCGGCGCACCTTCTTCCCTCTACTCCGGGTCAAGAGACTCCATGTCTCTGGGCTTGGCGCTTCCTTTGGGGGCTGGCACCCAAAGGCTTCTTGACCTTCGATGTCCCCTAGGGGGACCCGGACGTCCTTCGAGGGCTGGGACCTAGAGGCTCCTTGCACTCTGGGGCCCCTTTAGTGGGCACGGGCATCCTCCGGGGGATGGGACCCAGAGGCTCCTCGCTCTACGGGGCCCCCTTGGCGGACCCGAACATCCTCAAGGGGCTGGGACCCAGAAGCTCCTTATTCTCCGAGGCCCCCTTGGAGGACTCGGACATCCTCTGGGGACTGGGACCAAAGACTCCTTGCTCTACAGGCCCCCATTGGGGGACCCGGACATCCTCTGGGGGCTAGGACCCAAAGGCTCCTTGCTCTCTAAGGCCCCCTTGGGGGACACGGACATCCTCTAAGGGTTGGGACCCAAAGGCTCTCCTGTCATTTGGCTCCCCTGCAAGCTCAAAGCCATGTGGCTCAAAATCAGCGGCAGGGGCCCCTTCCTTTCGTCAGGGCTGCTAGTGACCGGCCCGCTCTACAACAAAAACCATGCTTACCACCTCTATTGTGGTGGCGATGTAGAGGTACAGGGGCTCCTTGGGCTCCGTTGCCACCAATATTGGCAGCGGCGTCAGCTGCTGCTTTATCTCGCGGAACTCCTTCTCTGCTTCTCTGGTCTAGATGAATGGTTCGGACTGGTGCAGGAGCTTGAATAACGGGAGGGCCCGCTCAGCCATCCTAGAGATAAATCGGCTGAGCGCTGCCAAGCATCCTGCAAGCTTCTGCATGTCCTTGATGCGGGCTGGGGGCCGCATCAGCTCCACCGCCTTGATCTTCTCTGGGTTGGCCTTAATCCCTCTGTGTGAAACCAAGAAACCAAGGAGCTTCCCAACTTTGACTCTGAACACGCACTTGTCGGGATTGAGCTTCGTGCGTGTGGTTTGTAATCTATCAAAGACTAGGGCGAGATTTTGTAGTAATGATGTATGTGTCTGGATTTTTACTAAAATATCATCGACATATACCTCTACTAGGTCCCGGATGAGGTCCCCAAATGTTTTATCCATAGCTCGTACAAAGGTGAGGAGGGCATACTTAAGACCGTAAGGCATGGAAACATAGCAGTAAAGGCCATCTACAGTTATAAATACGGCATGTTCTTCGTTCTCTCCAGACATTGGGATTTGGTGAAACCCCGAGTAGGCATCTAGAAAGTATAGCATATCGCATCCTGAGGTTGAACCTACGATTTGATCGATTCTAGGGAGAGGGAAAGGATATTAGGACATACCTTATTGAGTTTGGTGTAGTCGATGCACATTCGGAGCTTACTACCGACCTTGAGGACAACAACAGGATTGGCCAACCATCTGGGATGGTGAACCTCCCGTATGAAGCCGGCATCGAGGAGCTTCTTGATTTCTTCACAGATGAAGTTATGCCACTCAATGGACTGCTCACGGGGCCTCTGTTGTTGTGGCAGGCGTCGGGGTAGATATTCAGGCGGTGCTCGATCACCTGCCTGGGAATATCTGGCATCTGCGACGGCTGCCAGGTGAAGACGTCAACGTTAGCGCGCAGGAAAGCGGTGTGCTTCGATTCTTGCTCGCTGTCCAGACTCCCCGTGATATGGGTGGTTTGAGCTGCATCAGAGCCAATCTGGATTGCCTTGATGGGCACGTCATCGTCGTCAAAGGGCTGCACTTGTGGTGCAACGGTGTGATTGCGCGCACGTGGGTCTGGCGGAGGCTGATTCGGTCCATCTTTGCTTGGGTCAGGTGCTGAGGCTGTTGCCAGCGCTCAGAGCTTCTCCGAGGCAGCACCGCAGCAGCGCGATAACCGCAGATCTTGAGGATGCCGGAGGATGTCGGCATCTTGAGGACGAGGTAGCCATAATGTGCTACAGACATAAACGGGTACAGGGTTGGCCTGCCGATAATGTTGTGGTAGGGGAGGCTAACCTCCGCGATGTCGAATAGGATATTCTTCATCCGGAAATTCTCGGGTGTCCCAAGGGTCACCCGGAGGTGGATGCAGCCGTACGGGATAACAATCTCCGGTCCTACCCCCGAGAAGGGTCTCGATGGGGCAAGCATGGACACGGGGATCTTCAACTTGTTGAACATCGCACGACTGATGAGGTTGAGGCCGGCTCCACCATCTACTAGGACGTGGTAGAACTTTACATTGGCGATAGTGGGGGCGATGAGGAGGGGCAGCTGCCCGGCTCCAGCCATGTTCTCAGGGCAGTCGGAGGCGTCAAAGCTAATCGGCGTCCCCATCCATCTGTGATGCAGCGCCGGGGCATATGTAGAGGCTGTCGAAGCCATTACCCGATGCAGGGTCTTCACTACATTCCTAGATGCGGGTTCCACATATCCTCAACAGATGACGTGGAGTGCTTTACGACGCTCGTGGTCACCGTTGAGGTCGAAATTCAAAGCCTGGTGGACCGTTTCCACAGTGCGTTCCGGCCTTTGGAACTCCGTTTTGACATCTTTGTCAACACGCTGGTCGACCTCTTGCGTCTCGATCTTGCTGCTACTCGAAGGCTTGATGAACACCATGCTTGGTGAAAGTGCTACCACTTTTTTAAGGGAAAAAGCCCCTACCTAGCGCGCCAAATGTCGAAGTGTTAGAGCAACACTTCCCCCGGATCTGCTAAGGACCAGCCTGCAGAGGTTCTTTGTTCGGCGGGGCTTATGCCTCAATCAAGTGTTCTAGCGGATGGAGTTAGAGACAGTGGTTTTTACGTGGTTCGGGCCGCAAGGAGCGTAACACCCTACTCCAGAGTGGATTGTATTGCTGGTGAGTGTGTATGCGTGTGTGTATCGAGGATTCTGGGTTTGGTCCTTTGTAACGGTGGTGGTCTGGGCCTTTTATAGACAAAGCCGGACGCCTTACAAGTGGGGTCCCGGGGCGAGACAGGTGCTCCTGGGGCGATCTTCTCCTAAAGATCTATGGCTTACCGCATAAGCTTCCTCTGGGCGTGGCAGTGAAGATTCGCCGTCTTGTCGCTCCCTTGTCAGTAGTCCATGCGCCATTGCTGACGGTGGCAGAAGTTGTCTTGTCAGCCTGTCTTGTTGCTGCAAGCTACCCACTTGGCTGAGTGGGATAGGCCTGCAGCGCCTTCACTGTGATGCAATTGGTCATAGCGGTCTCTCACTGTTGGCGTGCTTCGCATCGTGCACTGGAGGTGGGTGCGGATCTTCAATGCTTGACTGGAGCGCAGTTCACCATCTTTTAACTCCCGCACCTTACCGTTTGGGGTGAGCTGCAAGACACGTGGCAGCGCCGGAGCAGGTCCTCGGTGGGGAGGCTAGCCCCGGTCCTTCGTGACGCGTGGCAGCTCCGGGGCTCCCCAAGGTACATGGCAGCTCCGTGCTTTCCCGTGAGGGAGGGTGCTTGGTCCGACGCTCCAGGCTACGCGGCGGTTGGGCGAGGTCCCGTCCCAACACATGGCGCCTTTGGAGGCCGTCACTCCTGAGGGTCCAAATCCCATTCTTCGGGTCCCATGTGGTAGCATTGGGCCTGGATCTTGTGGGAGGCTGAGGCCCCGGCACCTTCGGGACATGTGGCACCATAGGACATGCCTCGGTGTCTTCTTCCTATATGCGAAGGTACCCGGTCTACAGGGTACCGACACACGCAATGCACTCCTTCCTAGCATCGCACGGCATGGTCTTGCAGCTAACTTGTCCATACACTTCAGCTCAATGGCAGTATGCGCACATTGCTCCTTCATGCAAGTGCACACTGTCATTTTGGTCGGACACCCTCTCCACCGCCACATATCTATTGAATGGTTCTCCATGTCGTGTTCATCCTCACCTCACTCCACATGACATTTTACTCAGTTGTCCTCCTGCCTATGCACACTTGTGCACGTTTGGATGCCTATGCTATCCGAACACCACCTCCACTGCTCCACACAAACTCACCCCTTGCTCCACACAGTGCATATTTATCGGCTACCCTCTTGACACCAAAGGGTACAGGTGCTACAACCCTGTTACCAAGCGTGTTATCACATCTAGACACGTCACATTTCACGAACACATATTCCCGTTCGCAACGTTGACGTCCGCACAACCAGGCGCCTCCGATTCTTTTACATCTCATCCGACGCCTCCATCTAAATCGATCCTTTTGCCTCTGCAGCGCGTTGGCTCCAACCGACGTCCTCATCCACATCTACTGCTGCTTGCTGCACCAGCTCACTCAAACAGCCTGGCCCCACTCCACCCGCTTCCCTAGCCCAACAGATTCACCCCACCACGAGCGCTTCAATCGCAACAAGTCGCGTCGCCCATGACTCCTCCCGTGGACCCCACCTCCCATGCGGACTTGCGCTCAGGTTCCCAGCCAACTGAGCATCACGGTGCTATTGCTCCACAGCACGTATCGCGCAACCCCGCCTCCCATGCACATGCACACGTCCCGTCCTCATCCTCAGCTGCCGCACCAGATAACAACGCACCTCCAGCACGCCATCCTTGATCACGCGTGTGCGCTCTGGCATTCATTTGCCAAACCAAAATACACTGCAGCTGCAACAACCCAGACATCACCTCCCCCTACCTCTGTGCGAGCCGCTATGTGTGACCCCGCCTGGTTTGCTGCAATGCAGGAAGAGTTCTCGGCACTACAATCTAACGACACCTGGAAGCTTGTGCCTAAACCTGCAGGAGCAAACATCATCACCGGCAAATGGATCTTCAAGAAAAAAATCAACGCTAATGGCAGTTTTGAATGGTGCAAAGTGTGTTGGGTGGTGTGCGGCTTCAAACAACAACGGGGGATTGACTTCGATCAGACTTTCTCCCCTGTTGTCAAGCCCGCCAGGATACACACCGTGCTCCATCTCGCAGCTTCATGATGCTGGCCCGTCCACCAGCTCAATGTGAAGAACGCGTTCCGACTACTACAAAAAGCATTTTTACAGGCGCCTCAATTTTTCAAACACAGGCGGTCCTTAAAAATATGCGACTGTGATGACGAATGATATAATAACCGTCTCTGATGAAAGAACAACACAGGCGGATTTTAAAGAACAACCGTCTGGGTAAATACATGATCTTCAGAATCGGTTCTTAATTAAGAACCGCCTGTAATGCAACGAACTTCACAGACGGATTTTAAGAAACAACCGTCTGGGTAAATACATGATCTTCACAGACGGTTATTAATTATTAACCGCCTGCAATGCCATGAACTTCACAGACGGATTTTAAGAAACAACCGTCTAGGTAAATACATGATCTTCGTTGGCGGTTCTTGATTAATAACCGTCTGTAATGCAATGAACTTCACAGATGGATTTTAAGGAACAACCGTCTGAGTAAATACATGATCTTTGTTGGCGGTTCTTAATTAATAACCGTCTGTAATGCAATGAACTTCATAGCCGGTTCTTGATTAACAACGGCCTGAGAAGATCATGTATTTTCAGTAGCGATCATTGTTTAATTATCATAAGCGGTTTTCATTGAAATTACAGGGATGTAGTTGCAATTATATATCACAGCTGCATGTAGTCGTGCAGGCAAAATTGTATCAGGAAAAAAACACAGATGAGCTAGCGGATACTAGTACAATAATGCATTATAGGAAATGCTCGATCACCAGTGAGGCTGGCTTAATTGTGATAATACACCATTAGAGGCTTTACAATTGTTCAAAGATAATTTCTTTACACACTGAACAAAAATCATGCTACATTCATTGTAGATCGACGATGAAGCTCCCATCGATCAATCTAAATTGTACCGTCCTGCTTGCTCCCGAACACGTCTCTTATATTCCGCTGGATCCTGAAAATATTGACATTATTTAAATTAACAAATGTCGAAGGAGGAATGAATAACAACCTACATTGGTCACTAAGTCAAAGTGTCATCTAACCTTGATAAGTAGATTATAGCAATCATTTTCAACATCAGGCACATTTGGCTGATGCAGCAAACGCTGAACTTCAAGTAGTATAGTTTTGATTGTAAAAGCACTGCACCACCCCTACGAAATATAATTTAAGCAATATAAGAAACCAGTTCAAATAAGTTCGACAAAAATTATAAGTAATAATTACATGAACAAAATAGGTCTATCTTACAGTCTCTTGATCAAGAATCCCGATGCAGAGTGCTCCCGAACGATGGACATTTGGGTGGAAGAACCCAATTGGAAAGGAGCATCTTGGAGGCACCAAGGGATAGTCCTCAGAGAAGGAGATTGTCAGGGGGTAGTAACCATCTTCCCATTCAGTCTGCAAAAGAAATTTATTAATAGGAGGACGATAGTTAAACTCATATTGTGCTTGTTCTTCATGACTTACCCCTTCTTTACCGGGGACGATGCACTGCCACTTCAATAAATCTCCCGATTTAGGCTTCGCAGAGAAACCCTACGCGGAGAAATTGAAAATACCAAAAACAAACAACACGGAAAAACAAACTACAGTTAAGTTCATCAGTCCATTACAGATACATATGTATATACAACCATGTGACCGGTGTGCCATATGTACATACATGGGGATGGTTCTTGCGCCACGCCAAGCGCTCCTCCTTCAATCGGCTACACGCCCGAGACATCATTATCTGAAGAAAGACCAAACTTCCAAACTTCCAAATCATTGAGTCCAAACGCATATGTACACAAATGCAAAAGGACACAATCCATATACCAACATTGTTCTAAGTTGATTTCAGAAGATACAAATATATACAATATATATCATCTCGCATTGCTATATACATTTTTTCCAGCATTGACATCTTCTCGCATATAGGGTTTCAAATTCTTTTTAATGCTTCTCTCTACGCGCTTGATGTTTTCTGGTTCGGTGAAAAGGTACATCTCTTCATACTGATTATATTCCTCTTCATTATCTCCCACATTGTCAACCCCAACAATATTTTGCTTTCCAGAAACAACTACGTGCAACTTCTCAGTTTCTGGATCTTGAACATAAAAAACTTGTGCAACATTATCGGCGAGAACCCACAGGTCATCTTTGTAACCCACTTTATTCAAGTCTACCAGTGTCAGTCCGTAATTGTCCACTTTCAAACCATCAAGATGTTTGACCCATTGGCACTTAAATACGGGCATTACCATTCTTTCGCCATAATCGAGTTCCCATATTTCCTCTATGAACCCGAAGTATGTGGTCTTCTGCCCTTGTGAATCATAAGCCTCAATACGAACACCACTATTTTGTGCAACACTCTTACCGTCTTTTTCTTTAGTGTAAAATGTGTAACCATTGATGTCATATGCTTGCCATGATGTTACCAAAGCAGATGGGCCACAAGCTAACTTTTTCATTGTTGCCTCTTCTATAGTGTTTCCGTATGATATATTTTTGTCCATTAACCATTCAGTGAAACATCTTCTGTGCTCTTTCATGATCCAGTCCTCTTTGCGGTCTTGGTTTTTATCACGAAGCTCAATTTGGTGTTCCTCGATGTACGGCTCAGCTATTGTGAGCTGTTGTAGTACACCAAAATGTGCACGGTGTACATTCTTGTAATCTTGAACAATAAAAGTTTTCTTACCCACTTTGCCTCTCCCACGTAGTCTACCCTCATGTACCGGTATAGGCACACCTATCGATTTTCCATCTTTGATGTAATCAGCGCAACCCTCAATCACTTCTTCAGTGGTGTATCCTTCCATAATTGAACCCTCTGGGTGAGCACGGTTCCGCACATAACCTTTTAATACTCCTAAATATCTCTCCAACGAAAACATATGATGTAAATATAGTGGCCCCAATGCTTTTATCTGATCAACAAGATGTATGATTAGGTGTACTTGCATATCAAAAAAGGATGGTGGGAAACACATCTCGAGCTTGCACATTGTCTTGACGATGTATGTTTTCAGATAGTCTAAATCTTCACGTGCCATCACCTTTTGCGATACTGCATTGAAGAAGTAACACAAACGTGTGATGACAACTTTTATATGCTCAGGTTTGATTACTCTTATTGCAATGGCAAGGAAAACTGTCATCATCATGTGACAGTCGTGAGAATTATAACCGAATAAAGACAAGTCTTTCATCGAGACTAGTTTGCGGATATTGGATGAGAAACTTGTGGGCACTTTGATCCCACGCAAGCATTCGCAAATTTCTTTTTTCTCTTCTAGCGTCAAGTTGTAGCTGGCTGGGGGAAGGTAATGCTTCCCGTTCGCCTTTTCTACTGGATGAAGCTCTGGTCTCAAATCAAGATTTACTAGGTTCATACGTGAATTTAATCCATCCTTTGTCTTCCTCGGCATGTCCAGCAAGGTCCCAATGATGCTGTCAAATACATTCTTTGTAACGTGCATCAAATCAATACTATGGCAACATTCCAGATTCTTCCAATACGGAAGATACTTGAAAAAAATTGATTGTTTCTTGAAAGCCATGTCAGTTGTATCATCCGAAGATGTACTTTTCTTTCTCTTAATTCCTTTACTCTTTTTTCCCTTACCGAAAGCAATATGAATGTTCTTGACCATTTCAAACACAAGTTTTCCACTGTAAGGTTTCGGTGCAGTATGTTTTTCGATTTTGTTATCAAATTGTTCTTTCATCTTCCTATACTTGTGTGTATCTGTCAAGAACCGTCGATGCCTCATGTACACCGTCTTTCTGGATGAAGTGAGGTATAGATATCCAGTTCTATCCACGCACCTAACGCAACCTTTCTTCCCTTTCATTTGTCCCGATAATGTAAACAGTCCGGGATAATCATGCACGGTAACGAATATCATTGCTCTTAGCGTGAAATACTCCCGCTTGTACTCATCCCATGTACGTACCCCTTCATTCCACAATTTCGCCATATCTTCCATTAAAGGTTCCAAGAACACATCAATTTCGATGTCGGGTTGTTTCGGACCTTGGATAAGAACAGATAATAAGATATATTTCCTTTTGTGACACAACCACGTCGGTAGGTTGTACATAGTTAAGACCACGGGCCATGTGCTGTGTATGCTCCTTTTTTCACCAAACGGATTCATTCCATCTGTACCCAAGGCAAACCTCACATTTCTGATTTCCTTCGCAAATTCTGGATACTGAATATCAAAATTTTTCCACTGCGTTGCATCACCAGGGTGTCGTATATGTTTTTCATTCTTCTTGCGTTCCTCGGAATGCCAACGCATAAGTTCAGCCTCCCTAGGGTTTGAGAACAAACGCTTCAAGCGATCAATTACCGGAAGGTACCACATCACCAATGCAGGAATTTTTCTCTTATTCTTCCCGTCTGCATCGCCAGAAGTATCGTCATCGTCACCTTCAGGACCAATAATAAACTTCTTATTCTTCTGAGTCTTTTTCATGTTAGTAACATACTGGTGATTGTAGTCCTTCTTATATCTACTGACACCACAAATGGGGCATCTAGTTGCGAGCTCATGCTCTTTGCGATACAGAATACAATGGTTCACACAAGCGTGTATTTTTGTCACACCTAGTGCCATCGGGCAAAGAAGTTTCTTCGCTTTATAAGTGCTTCTAGGCAGTTTATTTGGATTTGGAAGAATTTCTGCCAGAAGATTCAAAAGATCAGAGAAACTACAATCGAACCATCCGTGCGTAGCTTTCAACTTTAGTAGTTCTAAGACTGCACGCAATGTAGTAAACTCTTTATCACAACCGTTTGATTCATCATATAAAAGCTCTGTGGCCGCATTCTGCAATGTCTCCATTTTACTTAAACCTTTGCTTGCTCCCATAGAAGTCAGTACATATGGTTCAATGTGACGCAACATCTCCTCACAATCGAACTCATCATCATCATCACCAGCTTGATTGTCACTACCATCATCGATATGAACATTATCATCATCTGAGCCTCTCTCATCATCTTTATCCACATCATGTGTATCTAACTCACCATGCTCTGTCCATATTGTGTAGTTATTTTTGAAACCTCTTTTCACCAAATGAGATTGGATTACTATAGTATCCGTCCAAGCAATCTTATTTTCGCAGTCGATACATGGACATAATATGTCATCTATCTTTTGCAACTTCGCATGTCTCTTGGATTCTTCAATAAAATTTGCAACATTACGAATGTACATAGGATCGGGTCTTGGCATGTTATACATCCACGCTCGACGGTCCATGCTTCAATAATAGAATTTTTTGTCAGATTTACAAAATTTGGCCACAAATATTCTCTAAAGGTCTTCTATAAAATGAATTTACAGAGACATAACAAGTATGATTAGGGCGACTAATGTAGGAGACGGGCGACGTCTTGAGGCGGACGGAGTCAAAGGGGGAAACAGGCCCAGCAGCATGGGCTAGGTCTGGGTGGGATCCAGTCCGTTATATCGAGAAACAAGGCCTAGATGCATCTTATATATATTACAATAGCATCTGTTAATTAAACATCATATTCATGTCACATAATAGGTACAAAAAGGAAACAATCCATATGGTCCATACATCAATATACCAGAACACAATCCATACAGTCCTTACACATGCAAAAGGACAGAATCCATATACCAGAACACACAAAACTAACAGCTTATCAGCTAATGAAAATATACAAAGAAAAAGTAAGGAAACTACATTTACCTTGAAGAGGCGTCAGCACGGTGGGGAGGCGTCAGCACGGTGGGCCGGCTGGGTGGAGAAGTGGCGGTGCGGGGTTGAGCGGCGGCGCGGCAGTATGGGCTGGGCGGCGGAGCGGCGGCGCGGCGCAGGGGAAATTTCAACAGCCTGGCGGCGTCGATATAAATTCTCCAGGGTTGCGTTTTGACTGCGGTGAGGGGTCCTTATATAGACGTAGGTTTTTCACAGGCGGTTTTTAACTTTATCGCAGGCGGGTTTTACTTACCAACCGCCTGAGATGATGTTTATTAATTAAGAAGTAAATATCTTCACAGGCTGTTGGTACTTAATAACCGCCAGGGAAGATTTTTATCTCAGGCGGGTATTACTTAACAACCGTCTAAGATAATGCCAACTGAACAAAATATTTTTAAAACTTGTATAGCTGACGTTGAAATGTTTTGGTAAATATCAAATTAATTTCTACTCACATATTATTCACATTTGTGTATCTCATAAAAAAAGATCTTTCACTCAAAATTGTTGGTACGAACATATTTGCATAATTTATACATGTATGAATTTTTTTAATTTTTTAAAAAGCACTCCAACATGTCAAACTTCAAATTATCCACCAGTATTCATTGACACTTGATTGAAATATGTACAAAACACAAGAAAAATGTACAAGAACACTTGATTAAAATCCTAAAACTACACTACGGCCCCGCCTCCTCCATCCTCTCCGCCAGCTTCTCAAACCAAGCCAAGCGGTCCTCCTCCGACTCGTCGTCGTCGTAGTCGTCACCATGGTGGTGGTCGCCGTCATCGTCGTCGCCGTCGTCAGTGGACGACTCGTCGTCGCCGTCGTCGGTGGACGACTCGTCATCGCCGTCGTCGGAGGACGACTCGTCGTCATCATCGTCGTCGTCGTCGAAGTCCTCCTCCTCCTCCTCCTCCTCCTCCGGCGACGATGCAGCAGGAGAGAGGGTCGGCTTCTCCGGCTGAGCCGATTGCTCCGGCTGTACCGGTGGCTCCGGCTGCACCGGCGGTGGAACGCGCTGGTCGTCATTCACCCTCTCGGGGGAGCTGCAGCGTATCCGCTTGCAGGGTGGCTGCCTCGGCGGGCTAGGTGGCGGAAGGTTGGCCATGGCTGTGGTGGTTAATCGGCGGCGGGCTAGGAGAGGTGGAACGATGGAAGAAGAAGAAAGGAGTGGAGAAAAGTTTTGTGCTTGTCCATAACCGACGACGCGCCTTATATAGGTCTGTGCGGAGTAGACGAGGGAGCGGTTCGTTTCCCGCGCATTGAACTCTTTGCAGACCTCGTGCGGCGCACAATTAAACCACTGTGGAAGACGATCTTGAGAGATCCTTGCACGCGTCCCTGCACCACGGCTTCTCAACTTCTCCGCAGACCTCGTGCGGCGCGTCAGTTAATTAACACTTCTCAGGCCGTTAATTAACATATTGTAGTTTCAAAAATGATTATCTCAGGCGGTTATTACTTATAAACCGCCTGAGAAAAAAGAAGTAAAAATCTTCACAGACGGTTGGTACTTAACAACCGTCTACAAATATGTTTATCTAAGGCGGGTATAACTTAAAAACCGCCTGGGATAATGCCCGATACTGTTCTGCAGTTTCCTTATCCCTTGCTTCTTTTTTATTTAGATTCCAATATAAATACTCAAACATGTTTACATTCTGCAAATTGTGTTCAAATTCGATGATTCTTTCTTCTACATTTGTATTAAATTAACATCTACCAACTGAACAAAATATTTTGTTCATTGCGCATTGAACTCTTTGCAGACCTCGTGCGGCGCACAATTAAACCACTGTGGAAGACGATCTTGAGAGATCCTTGCACGCGTCCCTGCATCACGGCTTCTCAACTTCTCCGTAGACCTCGTGCGGCGCGTCAGTTAATTAACACTTCTCAGGCCGTTAATTAACATATTGTAGTTTAAAAATGATTATCTCAGGCGGGTATTACTTATAAACCGCCTGAGAAAAAAGAAGTAAATATCTTCACAGGCGGTTATTGCCTAACAACCGCCTGAGATAATGCCCGATACTGTTCTTCAGTTTCCTTATCCCTTGCTTCTTTTTTATTTAGATTCCAATATAAATACTCAAACATGTTTAGATTCTGCAAATTGTGTCCAAATTCGATGATTCTTTCTTCTACATTTGTATAAAATTAACATCTACCACCTGAACAAAATATTTTTAAAACTTGTATAGCTGACATTGTAATGTTTTGGTAAATATCAAATTAATTTCTACTCACATATTATTCACATTTGTGTATCTCATAAAAAAAAGGTTCCTTCACTCAAAATTGTTGGTATGAACATATTTGTATAATTTATACATGTATGAATTTTTCTAATTTTTTTAAAAGCATTCCAACATGTCTAACTTCAAATTATCCACCATTCTAACTAAATGCTCATATTCATATGAGGCATTCATCAAATTATGAACACACATTGATTCCAAAAAATTTAAAAAAATATGAAAAAATTCGTAGATGTTGGTATGATGATTAAAAATGTCCACTGAAAAAATAAATGAAAAAAGCATTATATTCATCAAGATAGAAAAATGAAAAATAGCATTTGTTGTATGTTTTTTATGTTCTGACAAATTTAAAAGGATTTATGAAGTGAAATTTAATGGTAACCTTTACTTATCAATAATATTACAAGAAAGTGGATTTTTGCCTTTTTAAAGGACCACATTTAATCAAGAATATTAAATAAGAAGAAGTAAATATCTTCACAGGCGGTTATTGCTTAACAACCGCCTGAGATAATGCCCGATACTGTTCTTCAGTTTCCTTATCCCTTGCTTATTTTTATTTAGATTCCAATATAAATACTCAAACATGTTTACATTCTGCAAATTGTGTTCAAATTCGATGATTCTTTCTTCTACATTTGTATTAAATTAACATCTACCAACTGAACAAAATATTTTGTTCATTGCGCATTGAACTCTTTGCAGACCTCGTGCGGCGCACAATTAAACCACTGTGGAAGACGATCTTGAGAGATCCTTGCACGCGTCCCTGCACCACGGCTTCTCAACTTCTCCGCAGACCTCGTGCGGCGCGTCAGTTAATTAACACTTCTCAGGCCGTTAATTAACATATTGTTGTTTAAAAATGATTATCTCAGGCGGGTATTACTTATAAACCGCCTGAGAAAAAAGAAGTAAATATCTTCACAGGCGGTTATTGCTTAACAACCGCCTGAGATAATGCCCGATACTGTTCTTCAGTTTCCTTATCCCTTGCTTATTTTTTATTTAGATTCCAATATAAATACTCAAACATGTTTAGATTCTGCAAATTGTGTCCAAATTCGATGATTCTTTCTTCTACATTTGTATAAAATTAACATCTACCACCTGAACAAAATATTTTTAAAACTTGTATAGCTGACATTGTAATGTTTTGGTAAATATCAAATTAATTTCTACTCACATATTATTCACATTTGTGTATCTCATAAAAAAAACTTCCTTCACTCAAAATTGTTGGTATGAACATATTTGTATAATTTATACATGTATGAATTTTTTTAATTTTTTTAAAAGCATTCCAACATGTCAAACTTCAAATTATCCACCATTCTAACTAAATGCTCATATTCATATGAGGCATTCATCAAATTATGAACACACATTGATTCCAAACAATTTAAAAAAATATGAAAAAATTCGTAGATGTTGGTATGATGATTAAAAATGTCCACTGAAAAAATAAATGAAAAAAGCATTATATTCATCAAGATAGAAAAATGAAAAATAGCATTTGTTGTATGTTTTTTATGTTCTGACAAATTTAAAAGGATTTATGAAGTGAAATTTAATGATAACCTTTACTTATCAATAATATTACAAGAAAGTGGATTTTTGCCTTTTTAAAGGACCACATTTAATCAAGAATATTAAATAAGAAGAAGTAAATATCTTCACAGGCGGTTATTGCTTAACAACCGCCTGAGATAATGCCCGATACTGTTCTTCAGTTTCCTTATCCCTTGCTTCTTTTTTATTTAGATTCCAATATAAATACTCAAACATGTTTAGATTCTGCAAATTGTGTCCAAATTCGATGATTCTTTCTTCTACATTTGTATAAAATTAACATCTACCACCTGAACAAAATATTTTTAAAACTTGTATAGCTGACATTGTAATGTTTTGGTAAATATCAAATTAATTTCTACTCACATATTATTCACATTTGTGTATCTCATAAAAAAAGTTCCTTCACTCAAAATTGTTGGTATGAACATATTTGTATAATTTATACATGTATGAATTTTTTTAATTTTTTTAAAAGCATTCCAACATGTCAAACTTCAAATTATCCACCATTCTAACTAAATGCTCATATTCATATGAGGCATTCATCAAATTATGAACACACATTGATTCCAAAAAATTTAAAAAAATATGAAAAAATTCGTAGATGTTGGTATGATGATTAAAAATGTCCACTGAAAAAATAAATGAAAAAGCATTATATTCATCAAGATAGAAAAATGAAAAATAGCATTTGTTGTATGTTTTTTATGTTCTGACAAATTTAAAAGGATTTATGAAGTGAAATTTAATGGTAACCTTTACTTATCAATAATATTACAAGAAAGTGGATTTTTGCCTTTTTAAAGGACCACATTTAATCAAGAATATTAAATAAGAAGAAGTAAATATCTTCACAGGCGGTTATTGCTTAACAACCGCCTGAGATAATGCCCGATACTGTTCTTCAGTTTCCTTATCCCTTGCTTCTTTTTTATTTAGATTCCAATATAAATACTCAAACATGTTTAGATTCTGCAAATTGTGTCCAAATTCGATTATTCTTTCTTCTACATTTGTATAAAATTAACATCTACCACCTGAACAAAATATTTTTAAAACTTGTATAGCTGACATTGTAATGTTTTGGTAAATATCAAATTAATTTCTTCTCAGACGTGAAATTTTAATTAACGATGAACACACTACATTCATTAACAATATTCAATCATTCACACAGTTGAAGAACACACAAGATACTCATTCATTAACAATATGCACATCTCACAAAAGAACACACAAGATGCACAATATTTACACAAGAACACACAAGAACACAAAAGATACACAAGTAATATTCAATCACATAGATGAAAAAAGATAGATTTCATTCATTAACAATATTTACAAAACAGAAGCAACTAAAAACAACAAAAAGAAAAACTAATTAAATCCTACTCCTACTCCTCTTCCATCTCCTCCTCCTCGTCCTCCGGCGGCGACTCCGGCACCGGTGCAACAGGAGACAGGGCCGGCTGCACCGGCTGCACCGGCTGCACCGGCTGCACCGGCTGCATCGGCGGTGCAACCCCGAGGTTGCTAGCCGTCGCCTCCACCAGCGTTCTACGGCCCTCGGGGCCAAGAACCTGGGCCATCGTCGCGAACAGAATGTCGAGACGATCAGCCACCCCCACGAGGGCGTAGAGGTAGTGGCCCAAGGTACCCATTCCAGTATACTCTGGAAGGGTACCCAGCCCCAAGGCACTCATGGCGCGAGACGTATTGTTGTACGCCTCTCGCACCATGAGGAGGCGCTGCTCGGCGTTGATCTTCTCGGGGGAGCTGCAACATTGTTTCTTGCAAGGTGGCTCCCTCGGAGGGCTTGGCGGCGGAAGGTCGGCCATAGTGGTGTTGGGTCGTCGGAGCGGAGGAAGACGAAGAAAACAAGAGGATTCAAAGTGAGTGATGCGCTTGTGAGCGATAGCGCGTCTTTAAGGCCGCGCGGAGTGGAAAAGAAAGGTCGCGCACGCGTGACATGGTCACTGACGTGTGGGACCGGGTCCACATGTCAGTGACCGCTCATTAAGTCAGGGGATCCTCATCCCGGTTGGTGAGGGGTCTTTATGTAGGCGTTCATCAAATTAAGAAGAAGTAAATATCTTCACAGGCCCATGTTTAACTCAGGCGGGTGTTACTAACCAACCGCCTGAGATAATTGTATCTTCTCAGGCGGTTGGTAAGTAAAATCCGACTGAGGTAACAGTCTTCCCTGACGGTCGGTACTTAAAATCCGCCTGAGAAAATGTGAGTCTATATATACCCCTCGGCAGCATTGGAAAAACCTAACCCGGGCGAAACACTTAGACGCCGTTAGGCTGCCAAAATTTCGTTTGCCGCCAAGTGTTCCCCCTCGTCACTTCCAGGTACGCCGCCGAGCTTCGCCGTCGCCGAGCTTCGCCGTCGTCGCCGAGCTTCGCCGTCGCCGCCGAGCTTCGCCCTCCTCACTTCCAGGTACGCCGAGCGAAGCCATTTCCGTCGCCGCCGAGCTTCAAGGTAAACCCTAAACCCTTCGACCTTCCATCCTCCTTCGCCGTGCCGCCTCCCTCCCCGCCCTCGCTGCCGCCTTGCATATCCTTGGTTAGGGTTCGGGAATTAGATAATGGTAGGCATCCTTGGTTAGGGTTCGGTGGAATTCGAAAAACTGTCAAGTTCGGTGGCATCTTTGGTTAGGGTTCGGTGGGGCAAGATTTATGTGGATGGTTATATCACGATAAATTGGTAGTTGGTTCTGTGTGTCTGAAACTGTTCTGACACATTAGTGGTAAACATGATTCTAGACTCTAGTAACAGCAGTATATTCCCTATTTCTGTCATCGGCCTTGCATATGCCACATAATTCTCTATTAGGGGCAAGATTTAGCTATATTTGGTTAAGTTGACCAAATTTGGCTAATTTTGGCTAAGTTACATTAGATATAGTTATACTTGACTAATTTTGACTAAGTTATGCTATATTTAGCTATATTTGGCTACTTTTGCTTAGAGTTAGCTATGCTAGACAAAGTTTGGCTAAGTTTGCTTTTATTTCTCTAAGTTTCATTTGAGCAATTGTAGCTAATCTGTGCTATCAAAGATGTCTGCACTTGTGGCTCCATCAGCTTCATTTGAGCAATTGTACCTAATCTGAGCTACCAAAGTTATGCTATATTTAGCTCTGAAGCCAAACAAAAGTTGCTGGCCAACTCATTTGTGATGCCAGGAGCATCCTCACGCCCATATCTAGGTAACACTAGGTGTGGCGATGGAGTCTGAGCATATGATGCCGATCTCTATGATACAAGAATTTAGTTAGACCTATATAACTTCAAAAATGTGTTTTGGCTAAATTTACTTAATTGAGCCAAAATTGAGAAAATTTGTTTTAAATATGACCAAATTTAGTTATGCCATTTATTAGATTTTTTGTCTTATTAGATCTAGCATGGAAAGCCCTAAGAAGACTGGTCCTGATTGTAACAACAAAGAAGACAATATGGAGTTTACTGACTCCAGCAGTTCAGGCTCCTATCACAGTCCTTCGGATCCTTTTCCGAATATAAAAATTAAAAGACTTCAGTGGATCTAGACCCAGAATATGATCCTGCCGACGAGGTATGGATCACGAATCTTAACTTCAGCTGTTCAAGTTAATGTTGGTTGTCAAGTATACGAAGTCTTATAATTTTTTTCTACCTAGATTAATCTCGAAGACAATGAGGTGACATCGGCTCCTAAAACCGTAGAAGGTTCACCAATGGATGAATCCTCAGCTTCACTCAAGCGGAAACGAGGGCAACGAGGTCCCAATAAGGGTCTATTGGACCGCATCATGTACATAACAAGGGTCGGTCCAAGTGGGCTTCCCCAAGAACCACTGGATTCAGTTACCAAGTACCGTAATGCATGCGGTTTTCTTGTTAGGGAGGTTGTGCCGATCACAACCGAGAATTGGAGGAAATTACCCGAGCAGACCAAGAATGAGTTGTGGGAAAAGATAAAGAAACAATTCAAGTTCCCGAAAGGCACAGAAGAAGCTGTAAAGAAAGCAACATTGGTCTCTTGCGGCAAGAAGTTTCGATGCTGGAAGAGTGAAATGAATGCTTATGTTAAGGCCAATAAGGTCCCTAGCCCGAGGAAGATGGGAAAAATCACACAAGCTCAGTGGCAAGAGTTTGTTCGTCAAAATAGCACACCTGATGCTAAAGCTCTAAGTGCAACTAGGTCAGAGCTTGCAAAAAAGAACAAATACCATCATCGCTTGGGGTCTGCCGGATATGGCCCCAAAGTCCAGAAATGGAATAAGATAATAGACGAAATTCTTAGTAAGGGCAATCCTCACCCATTAGAAGGGTGCGATGAGCGAACTCAACGCTGGGTCTTTGCTCGGTCAGGTTTGACCAGCGAGGGCAAACTTGAAAAGCCCGACTCTCTGAATGAAGTAGAGGATAAAATGAAAGAAGTAATTGAAAAGCAACAGAAGGGTCTCTTCAAGCCGAAGAGGGAGAATGACCAACTTACCGCTATCTTGGGAAACCCTGAACACAGCGAACGAGTTCGAGCGGTCTCTTCTCAAATGTCTTAGCTAGATGGTTTCCCTAAAGATAAAGACACATATAGAAGACGTGAGAAGTTTAAGAAAACACTTGATGAAACAATTGCTCAAAAGGTCAAAGAAAATATGCAAGAAATAATGGAACAACTTAGACAATCAGGACAATTAGTGGCACCGAGTACAATGATGGTTCCGGTGCAAAAGGAGCAATTAGTATCTCCAACTGCCTACCCTAGCAGCGTTGGTTCCGTGCCAGGCTCAGGGTCAGCCCATAAGTTCCCTGTCGATGATATTGCTAACGACAAATCTTGTCGTCTTCTTGTCCCGATAGGCAGAGCAGGGAACAAAACCAAACAGGTTGCCACTGCTATGGCAAAGCCTGATCGTGACTTCAACGGGAGTCCACTTCCGTTGTATTATTCTGTGGTGCAAGTTCTTCAGATCATTGATAATGATTATGAATATTATGAAATAGACCACGTCACACCTGAGGGGATCGCGACTCTGGGGCAGGCTGTCAACCAATTAATCCTTTGGCACCGACGCGATATCGTGTTGGACGATGAGCCAATTTCTAGCCCCGTCGCATCTCCAAATACTGCAACCCCATCTTCTAAGGCGAAAGTGCATGAAGATCCACTCCCAGTCCGGGAAGATCCACTCCCCCTATGTCTGAGCAAGGATGATGATATCCAAGAGCAACAAGTTGGACAACAACTTCAAGCAGTACCAGAGCAAGCTGTTGCTAGTAAAGAGCAACTAGTTGAGCAACAGCTTGAAGTAGTACTAGAGCCAGCTGCTGGGAGTAAAGAGCAATTAGTTGAACAACAGGTTCAACAACAAGCCAGTGTCCAACTTCCGACGACTACTCCTCGATCATCAGTGCCTGTCAAAGTTAGCTCATACGAAAATAAGAAACCTTCATCAGAAGTGACAAAGTATTTGGA
This sequence comes from Tuctoria greenei, assembly GCA_036927565.1. Taxonomy (NCBI): domain Eukaryota; kingdom Viridiplantae; phylum Streptophyta; class Magnoliopsida; order Poales; family Poaceae; genus Tuctoria; species Tuctoria greenei. Next base: position 78,788,596 of record JAYESD010000009.1, on the reverse strand, counting down.
AGCTATGAAGGAAAATATTAGAAAATCGAGTGCATCTCATTCTTCTCATGAGCCAGCATTAGAAGATATCGAGGAGTGGGAAGAAGACGGTGTCATGTATAATCGGCGGATGGCTTTAGTTAAACCAGGAGTTCCAATATACAAGCTTGAGGATGTTCCTCCTAAATTTGAGAATGGGAAGCCGTTAATGACATCCGTACAACTTAGCAAACAACCCGTCGCACTCAGAAGAATGCATGAGTGGTACATCACTGCCAGCACAAAATATGGTCTTGATTGCGTCACATTTCGTATTCCAAAAGAAGCATTCTGGAGCACTGGAGTAGATAAACGAGTCATTTTATTTGACGAGCTGCTTTCCCTTTTTCATCGGGGCATGCTTGAAATCAACCTGCTGCTCGTCTGGTGCCTGTAAGTGCTCTAATATTTTGTATTTGCTTTTCTTACTACACGCATACGCATTTCATGAGATTATAACAATTCTGGACTTCTTCAATAGGATGCAATACATGGATAATGAAAAGTTGGCGCACAAGACAGGTATCCTTGACCCTACTAGGATTGCAAAGTCGCTATTCGACGTCCAGGCGAATCGAGAATCAAGCCAGTACAAACACATGAAAAAAAAAGATTTTGAAAGAGCAATTGCAAAACTTAAGAAGGATAGAAAGGCAGAAGTTGCAGCTTACATAGGACATGCGATGTTTAACTTTGTCAGAGACGGCCAGGACCTCGTAAAGGCTCCGTACCACTTCGAGTAAGTTCGACACATGGCATTGAAATAGCAATTATTGGTAATTGTTAACACGTGTGTTTGTATGTTTGCAGTAATCACTACATAATGATCTTCATCAAGCCAACGCAGGGAATGGCAACAGTCTTGGACTCGGCCGATTACCCACCAGATCGTTACAAAGATTTCCTTTCCATTTTGAAAAAGTACGTTTATTAAATAATTTTAATTTACGCACATTTAGAATGTGTTGACAAGTTTTATATGACATTTCTTGTATTACAGCGCTTGGCGGTTTTACGCGGAACAGCTTGGCGGTCAGAGACCTCCTAATACGAATGCATTGGACATTAAAACGTATTATGCTTGTCCGAAGCAGCCTGCTGGGAGTGTCTTATGCGGGTATTATGTATGCGAGCATCTTCGGACCGCCGCCGTATATAGAGTCAATCGTGAGGATGTAAGTTATCCTTAATGTCGATACCTTATTTTCTTACTTTTGTGTTTCATTTTCATTGTAACTAGCATAGTTTAATGCTTATATTCTCTGCTGTTCAATATTACCAGAAACATTATTTTCATATTTTGATTCCAACTTCAAAATTCAATTGCTCATAGTACAACTGCTCCAAAAATACCTACTAAATTCTTGTATACTCTCACTTTGATCTATACTTTGAGATTGTTCAAACCAACACATTCTAAACCTTGTTATGTGTTATATTGCAGCACAAGAAGAATCTGAACGAAGAATGGCCGGTTTGTAGAAGTATTCCTGATGGAGGAGCCGACAGGATTGCTTCTGAACTCTGTCAGTTCATTCGTCGCGAAATTTTGCACAAAACGGGGAAGTTCTTTGATAAGAGAGGTTCAGCAGCTGATGTGCCAGAACTTTGCGACTATACCAATCTAAACAGTTTTTAGTGAAAACTTGTAAACTTTGAGATGAAATTGTATCTGTAACTTGTGTGTATGTATATTGTTTTAGTGAAATTGACTTTTGTGATGATAATATTGTTGTCTTTTGTTCTGTGATGATTGTTGTTTTTTGTTCTGTGATTATATTGAATTGACCTGGAAATTAGAAATAACAGCAGTAGTACTGCATGACTGGGAAAAACAATTATCACAGGCGGCTAGATACAAGTAAAGAAACATCTGTGATAACCTAATTTTCACAGGCGGTGTCTGTTATGGTAGAAACCGGCTGCGTTAAAGGGTCTTCACAGACGGCTGATATAGGTAAACTCCGTCTGTGATAACACCATTATCATAGACGGGTTAGTTATGCTTCAATAACCGTCTGTAAAGACACATTATCATTGACGGTTAGTTATGCTTCAAAACCCGCCTGTGAAGACATATTATCATAGGCGGTTAGTTATGCTTCAAAATCCGTCTGTGAATACAAATTATCATAGACGGTTAGTTATGCTTCAATACCCGACTGTGAAGACTCATTATCATAGGCGGTTAGTTATGCTTCAAAATCCGCCTGTGAAGACAAATTATCATTGGCGGTTAGTAATGCTTCAATACCCGTCTGTGAAGACTTCTTATCATAGGCGGTTAGTTATTCTTCAATAACCGTCTGTGATAAGACGTTTATCACAGACGGTTATATATGCTGCACGACCCGTCTGTGATAAAGTATTTTCACAGACGGCTAGCCTAAGTAAAGAACCGCCTATGATAATCGGTCTTCACAGGCGGCTATCCTTAGTGAAGAACCGCCTATGATAATTAGTCTTCACAGGCGGTTTCACTTCTCCGCCTGTGAAATTGCGGATTATCACAGACTCTTCGTTTCAGGCGGTTTTAAAAGCCGTCTGTGATAATAGGTTTGGAGCCGCCTGTGATGAGGCTTATTGTAGCAGTGGATCCTCCATGGTGATCTCACAGAACGCGTCTACTGCACACAACTTTCTGACTTCGTCGACAAGGATCACCCAGACTATGTTTGCCTTCTGACGAAATCTTTGTACGGCCTCAAGCAGGCGCCGCGTGCCTGGTTTCGGACCTTCGCCAACGAGCTCCATGCCATTGGTTTTCAGGCGACACGCTCGGACTCGTTGCTATTTACGTTCCGCAACAGTGGCGACATTTAATTCTTGCTACTCTACATCGACGACATCATCATTGCTGCATCATCGAATGCCTCAGTTAGGCGTTCGCGATGAACGATCTTTGTCCGCTGCACTTCTTCCTTGACATCCAACTGTAGCGCTCCGAGTCCGGCTTCTTACTCACTCAAACGGCTGATGCTGAAGACATATTGGACTGAGTTGGCATGCTTAACTGCAAGCCGGCGACCACTCCAGTCAACACCAAGCCTAAAGTTTCAGCACAAGTAGAACTCGCTTCAGATGCCTCAATCTATAGAAGCATCACCGGCGCGCTACAATACTTGACTCTAACATGTACGGACGTTGCGTATGTAGTCAACCAAGTTTGCCTACACATGCATGCGCCACGTGATGTTCATTGGAGTCTCGTCAAAAGGACACTTCGCTACGTTATAGGGATGATCCACTACGACCTTCAGATTCATTCATCGCCAGGCTTGTCGCTCACCGCCTACTCCAACGTTGTTTAAGTGTTAATGCAACACTTCCCCTGGATCTGCTAAGGAGCAGCCCGCGAAGGCTCTTGTTCGGTGGGGCTTAGATCTCAATCAAGTGTACGAGTGTGTTAGAGAGTACAACACGGTGGTTTTTACGTGGTTCGGGCCGCAAGGAGCATAACACCCTACTCCATGGTGGATGGTATTGCTAGTGCGTGTGTATGCGTGAGTCTGATGTTGGATCCATGTAACGGTGGCAGTCCGGGCTTTTTATAGCTAAGGTCAGACACCAGACAAGTGGGGTCCCGGGCCCGACAGGTGGTCCCGGGGCGATCTTATCCTAAAGATCTAAGGCTTCTCACATAAGCTTGCTCTGACCGTGGAAGTGAAGACTCGCCATCCTGCTGCCTCTCTCGTCATTAGCCCACGTGCAGCTGCTGACAATAGCAGAAGGTGTCCCGTCAGCCTATCTTGTTGCCGCAAGCTACCCACTTGGCCATGTGGGATAGGCCTGCAGCGCCTTCACTGTGATGTGGTTGGTCACAATGGTCTCTTACCGTTGGCGTGCTCCACGTTGTGCGTCAAAAGTGGGTGCACATCTTCAAAGCTTGGCTTGGACGGAGCGCACCGTCCCTTAACTCCTGCACCTTATCGTACAGAGTAAGTTGCAGAACACGTAGCAGCGTCGGGGCCGACCCCTATTGGGGAGGCCAGTCCTAGTTCTTGGTGACGCGTGGCATCTCCGGGGCTCTCCAGGGGACGTGGCAGCTATGTGTCCTTCCCCACGAGGGGTGCCTGGCCCGGTGCTCCGAGCCATGTGGAACTATCAGAGCTCTTCCTCGAGGTTGGGTGAGGTCCCATCCCAAAACGTGGCATTTCGGGAGCTCGTCTCACTGGAGGGGCCAAGCCCCATCTTCGAGTCTTATGTGGCAGCGTCGGGGTTCAATCTTGAGTGAGGCCGAGGTCTTGGTACCTTCAGGACATGTGGCGCCTCCGGACGTGCCTTGGTGTCTTCATCCAGTGTGCGAGGGTACCCAGTCTGCAGGGTACCGACAGTGGCCCCTGGGTCCACCTTGGGGCAAGGTGAAGAGCCAAAAAGTCGACCCCTTTCCATGTTTTCCCACACTGTGCTTTGAATTCTGCCTTGGACAGCCGAAGCGGTGGGCGCTTCTGCCAACGTTGCCATGCGTACTATCCATGTGGCGGGGATATGGCGATGGGATCTTTGCTTGTTGTAGTACCCCTGTCTTCTGCAACATCTTCAACTGCGACAGTTCCTGATGCAGCTATTGCAATTTTGTTTGCTCCGCCTTTATAGGAGGATGAGACTGCTCCCGCTTCAGACGTTTTTTCAGGTGGCTGACCGCCTAGGCTAGTGCTTCTACCAGAGGGCGTAGGCCCCATTGTCATGTGTGTTGTGCGTTGAGTGGTGCAGGTCAAAGCTTTGCATGAAGTACTCTGGCATCGCGGGGGTGAAACCTTTGTTAGAGGGAACTGTTCCTCCCTTACTCTCACCCCGTAGCCTAAGTTTTTGCCTTCTTCCTCGAGCGCCCGAACCTTCACCTCTCAGCCAAACTGTGAGACCTATGTGTGCTGAATACATTGGCTATGGCGATAAAAGTTTTGAATAGTACCAAAACACATTTATCATCAAGGTCCGACTCTACGTACGAGCTCCAGCAAGGTCCGACAATAGGTCCGGCTTGTTTTGGGTAGCTCCGGCTCTAGGTCCAATAGCTTTGGTAAGCTTCGGTTCAAGGTCCGGTTAGCTTTGGCAAGGTTCAGAGCTTGATCGCAGTGGTTCTGCTTTTAATTTGTAATGTTTCGAACTTGCTTTTTGAATTATGGAAAGTTTTCTTAGTTTTCTTTTACTAAGTTTTTGGTGTGTTTTGGTGGTTATGGTTGATATCTTTTGCTAAGGTTTGCAACATACCTATGTGAGGTTCTCACATAAGGTGTTGTGGTTATCGCAACAAACGAGAGTCAAGTCGAGGACTTGTGCTCGGAATTATTGGTTGTTTATTCATGTGCAGGTGTTGCTTGAGTTTAAGACATGGCTGGTGACAGGATCCATTGAACTAGTCTTAGGGAGAAGATGAGGTTCAACAACCAAGTTCAGGAGGAATTGTGGTTGAGTTGATCGGGAGGTTGCGCAGCATGTTTGAATCAAGAACAATGCATATGAAGGAATCGTGGACGTCGTTGGAAGATGTTTGCGCGTGTGAAAGGAGTGCATGGATGTGGCTACATGGTTCCGGGGCGTGATGAAGAGATGTGGACGTAAAGAATTGGTTGGAAATGTCCAATCGACTAGGTTATGGACTCATGCTGCGGCTGAGTCGTGTTTGACTCAAATATGGAAAGTTTTGAGTTGGTTATGATAGGATTTCGTGTGGGTCACGAATTTGAGTTGTTTTAGGAATTTGGGATACATTCCTAAGGTGTTTGAAAGTCTTAAGATTGCTTCTATCTGTGTATAGAAGAGTCTTAAGCAGTTATAGAAAACTTCGATTCGTGAATTGAGTAGGATTAGAGTCCTAGTTAGGTTTGGATTGTCCTAAGGGCTGGTTATATAGGCAAGGGAGGCCAGAGTTGGTGGTGCACAACTTTGGGGCTGTTTCTCTTGTGTTTTGATCAATAAAATTTGTAGTTTGAAGGAACTTTTGTGCCTTGTTCGTCTGACTTGTTTTCGTCAAATCTTTCTCGTCGAGTTTCTGCACAGCACTACCTTTCTTCTGTGGTTTTATCATAACTCGAGTTTTACCGATCCGATTGACGTGATTCTTTTTGGGATGTCTTCACAACTTTATTTTATATCATCTGTGAAAATTCACAGTCATTGGATTTGTTGATTTGGATCTACACGAGTTTCATTGCAGTATTCCAGAACTGTTTTTTTTTTGGTAAAACATATTGACCTTTGTTTGATTTTTTGATCACAACTTGAGTTTTTCTCGACAAATTTTCGTGATTCTTGTTGTGACGTCTTCGTGACTTGATTCTCCACAATCTATACTTGTTTAGTTACAATTGATCACCTTTAGGTTAGTCGCACACATGATTTCTTTAACAGATCGTTTTTCTTCCGAGGTGTTTTTTGTTGCTTCCGCTGAAAAGTTTTAATCTACCATTCACCCCCCCTGTTAGCTTTACACTTGCTCTTCGATCCTACAATTGGTATCAGAGCCACGGTACTCTAATCTTTGTGATTCGCACGTGTTTTTGGCTAATCCTCATGGAGAAATACTTAGCAAAACCATGTGTGTTTGTTGGTATTGATTTTCAGGTTTGGAAGGCACGCATGAAAGCTTTTATCCAGGCACAAGGCTTCGCGACATGGGAAAAAGTGTACAAGCCTTACGATGTGCCGCCAAACGATCAAGTCACGGCTACAAACTTAAGAGATTTCGACTACAACAACAAAGCCCGTAACTTGATAATCCAAGGACTAACTCAGAGTGACTTCGACCGTGTTTTGCACACCTACGATCGGCGTACGATGTGTCGAGAGCACTTTGTGACTACCACGAAGGATCCAACATGATCAAGGAGGTAAAGCAGGATATGTTCAAAAAGGAATACATGCACTTAGAGATGCAACCCAGTGAGTCCATTGATGACCTTTTCGCTCGCTTTAATAAAATTTTCAGCAACTTGCGTAGTGTCAATGTTAATTTTTCAGATGCTGAAAATGCTAGGCAATTGTTAAGTGCATTAGACATGTCAATTTGGGAGATGAAAGTCACATCTATTTGTGAATGTACTGTCATGAGTACACTTACATTAGATGTGCTATATTCTAAATTGAAAACTCATGAAATTGACATAATCTCATGTGAGAACCCCAACAAGTCTCTTGCATTTGTTTCTCAATGTCATATGCCTAGATCCGGCCAATCTTCATCTAGCAATACACTTGCTTTGCTGTCTTCACTAACCCTGAAAGATTGAAGAATTTCCAGAAGAAGAGCTAGTGCTCATCTCTACTCGGTTCTCAAAAGCATTGCAAAATTTGAGAAATAGAAGGAGAGGAAGCTCCGGACCTCAATGATGCTTTGAATGTGGTAAGACATGACACTTTCGTACAGATTGCCCTAACCTTTCAGGTCCTTCTACCCGTGATGAAAAGCAGAATAAAGTCAAGTCCTCTTCTGTCGATACCAACAAGAAGAAGATGGGCTTTACAGGACGCAAACTGATAAACAGTTCCATCACCACACTTTAAGAACTTGGCTTAAGTGCTTCATGGCAGGCAAATCAAGATCAAGTATGGAGGATACAGAACACAACAGTGACAATAAAGAGGTATTGTAAGTGCATCTAGGATATCCCTTGTGGATTTTCGCTAATTGATGACAAACATATGAGATCCTAATGAAACTATTGAGATGATTGCAGGACAAATAGAGTGAAACAGCTCGGTGCACACAAAAAGGTGAAAAATGGAGTGGTGTCCAAAGAGGGATGCTTTGATGGAGCTTGGAAGAACAAATTAGATTTTAAATGTATAGGGAGTGTATGAAAGACACACTCCAAGAGCTCACAACTTTGCGCAGCGGTAAGGGTTTTAAAATTAACCTAACTTTCATAGTGCACCGGACTAGTCCAATCATGGATCGGACTAGTCCGACAGACTTTCTGGAGTCTCCCTTCTCTGGAGACTGGACTAGTCCGTGTGTCCACTGGACTAGTCCGTTGAACTTTCTGGAGTCTCTCATATCGGGAGACCGGACTAGTCCGTGTGTCCACTGGACTAGTCCGTTAAACTTTCTAGAGTCTCCCATCTGTGGAGACCGGACTAGTCCTCGGACTAGTTCGTTGAACTTTTTGGAGTCCACCTTCACACAACACCGGACTAGTCCGAGCTTGGACCGGACTAGTCCGCCAGACTCTCTGGACTTCGAGTTACACTGTGACCAGACAAGTCCGGACTTGCACCGGACTAGTCCGGTATTAGGGTTTTTCAATGGTAACTTTTTGGAAACCATATAAATAGAGAATCCACGGCCTTCCAAACTATAGACACGTCGAATACTGCTGAGAACACAAACCCTAGTGTCGCCACTTTGTCCCAAGAGCCCTGTAACACCCTCAATTTTCGCATCATGCATTGCATACATGATCATGCATTAAACATTAGTAGGATAAAAGAAAAATAATAAAACATAAAAGATGGAGCATATATACAAATGTATGTAGCAAAAGAAGAAAAATAAAATAATAGCGTAAAACTTGTAATAGGGAATAAGTATAAAATAATAATAATAAAATATATGTAAAAATATATATAAATATATATAAATAAATAATATATATAATAAGAAATATATATAAAAAGTAAATAAATAAAATAAATAAGATAAATAAAAATAATAAAACATAAATAATAATATAATAATATATATAAAATATAAAGAATAAAATATATAAATAAATAAATAATATAGTAATAATAATATAATAAAAAAAGAGAAAAAAAAGAAAAGCAAAACAACCACTGGCCAGGCCGCCGACCGGCCCAGCCAGCGACAGCACCCTCGCCCTGGGCCCCAGCACCCACCCCGACGCGCGACACCCCGCCGCCCTCCCGCAGCACGCCGGGCCCCACCCCGCTCGCCCCGCCCACGCCCCGCTCGCCCTCCCGCGCGCCGAATCGCCCCGCCTCCCACGCGGCGCTCGCACGCGCCCGCCCGACACCCCACGCCTGACGCACGCGCCGATGCGCCCGACCGCGTGGCCCCCACCCCGCCGACCGTGCGGCGCACCGCCCGCCTGGCCCCGCTCGCCCGTAAGCGCCTCCCGCGTGATCCCCGCCGACCCCGCGCGATACGCGTCCCGCGCGTAACTCCCAGCGTCGGCCCTAGCCGCCCGGTATAAAAAGGCCCGAGGCATCGTAATCCCCAGCGCCCAGAAGGCCACGCCGCCGGTACAAAAAAAAAGGGGACCAGAGAGCTGCGCCGCCAGGGGAAGAAAAGGAAGAAAAAAAAGAGGGGAAGACGAGGAGGAAAAAGAGGAGGGCGCCGCCGTTCGCCGGAGATCGTCGTCGTCGTCGTCGTGCCGCCGGAGGACTGCTGCGCCATCCACTCGTCTACGCGTCACCTTCGTCCCTCGATCTTCGAAGCCATCGCATCTACAGTAGGATTCGTTTTTCCGATGCGAATTTTAGCGACGTATTAGATCTAATAGACGTAAATTGATTTTAGTTGCACCATGAATTTATTTTCAGCAGCACTAATTCTCGTTAAAACCCCCGTAAACTCGTATGAACACGTATGAACTAGTTTCATCTAATTAATAGACAACCGTAGTTAATCAATTATTGTACTTTGCATGCATGCATGCCATCGCATGTTGATTAATGTGTGTGCATCATGTTGATTTGTATGTATATTCTTGTATGTGTGATCACGAGTAGAGGGAAGTGCTCAAGAGATCGTGTATGAGGATTTCGAGAATCAAGATTTTGAAGCGCTTGAGCAACCCTATCCGCCGGAGCAAGGCAAGTGTCCTTGAAGCATATTGATCCTGTTTTTAAAATAAATGTTTTGTTTGCAAACTGCATGCTTGTGTCAAATTGACGGGAATCCTATGGTAGGAAGTTTACTAGCTTTGTTTAACCACCCTTGTCACCTGGAATATATGGTAGAGAGTCGGGGAGGGTTTTTGCCTTTTTGCTTCGCTTAATTAATTGGGATGACAAACAACACTACACATTTAATTATGCATCAATGACATTCTGGTTAATGTGAACTGGTCAATACGATGGGTGATCTAAGCAAGCCTGGTATGTGGATGGGTTGGATGTTATGGTGGGTTGCTTGCTTTATATCTAAGGAACGGTTCATGCGAGAATAAGCCAGGACTACAGTGCCACCACGAGGCCAAGTATGGGTGCAGCGTAGCTGATTAATTAGGGCTTTGCTAGTGCTGTTTGGACCATTGTGGATGCTCGGGGAAGGGGTAGTCAGATTGGGTTTGTTGATGATTGGTGGGACTACCCTGGGATCCGAATGGCTCAAGAGGGGGCCCTTGGTTAAAGATGTGCTCAGTTGGAGGCATCGCCACCGATAAAACCTCAGTGGGGTCTAAATAGGCTAGTAATCCCTTTGTAAAGGCTATTTTGTGATCTCTTGGCCACACACCAACGGAAGTGTGTAATATGACTGATGGGTCATGGGCATAAGGGAGATTCTTAGTCGCCGTAAGGTGATGAAATCACGAACACGTGGGTAAAGAGGTACAAACTCTGCAGAGTTAAATAAAACTATCATGATAGCCGTGCTCCCGGTTATGAGCACCTGGACAACTTCCATGATTAGAGGGAAATTGGAATTTGGGATGGTTATGGTTTGGTAATGGTTATGGATGGTTATGGATTAATTTCTGGTATTGAATATGGTTATTGACGATGGTGAAATCTGGAATTACTGATGATGGTAGCGAATTCAGATTGGTATTATGGTATTACTTATGATTATGATGGGTTTACTTCACATAGGAGCACTCAGGAATCGATGTGAAATGGGTGTTTAAAAACAAACAAAGTGAGGATGGTGTAGTAATTAGGAATAAAGCTAGATTGGTTGCTCAAGGTTTCACACAAATTGAAGGCTTAGATTTCAAAGAAACTTTTGCTCTTGTTGCTAGATTAGAAGCCATAAGAATTTTATTAGCCTTTGCCGCATCAAAAGATTTCAAGTTATATCAAATGGATGTGAAAAGTGCTTTTCTTAATGGATACATAGATGAGGAGGTTTATGTTAAGAAACCACCATATTTTGAAAATCCAGAATTTCCTAATCATGTTTAGAAATTGCCCAAAGCCTTGTACGATCTCAAACGAGCCCCTAAAGCATGGTATGCTAGGCTAAAAACATTCTTACTTGAAAAGGGGTTTACTATGGGCAAAGTTGATAAAACTCTGTTTGTGCTTAAGCATGGCAATGACTCATTATTCGTTCAAGTGTATGTGGATGATATTATCTTTGATTGTGCTTCTCATGATCTTGTGTCCAAGTTTTCAACTATGATGATTTCAAAATTTGAGATGGGTATAATGGGAGAACTCACGTACTTTTTGGTGCTGCAAATCAAGCAAACTAAGGAGGGAACCTTTGTGCATCAAACAAAGTATACAAGAGACCTTCTTAAGTGCTTCAACATGGACAAAAGAAAGCCTCTTCGGATACCAATGGGAACAGCAACGACACTTGAACTTGATGAAGATGGTGAACCTGCGGATCAAAAAGAATATAGAAGCATGATCAGATCACTTTTGTACCTCACGACATCAAGACCGGACATACAATTTAGTGTATGTCTTTGTGCACGGTTTCAAGCTTCTCCACATTCTTCACATCGTCAAGCCATCAAAAGAATTCTGACGTACTTACATGGAACTCAAGAATTTGGCATTTTTTTCTTCCTTCTTCCTCAATCGTTACTTTGAAAGATTTTTGGGATGCTGATTTCGGGGGTTGTAGGATTGATAGGAAAAGTACTTCTGGTGCTTGTCATTTTCTTAGTAATTCACTTGTTGCTTGGTCCTCTAGAAAACAAAGTTCAATTGCACAATCCACAGCCGAATCTGAATATGTAGTTGCTCCTAGTGCTTGCTAACAAATTAGTTGGATTGTTGAAACACTTAAGGACTATGGGGTTGATCTAGATAGTGTTTGTGGGGACCGGGCTCCCGACGTCCAAGGATCTCATTGGGTGGTGCCGTGCGATGCGGCACCTAACAGCACACACAAAAAGAATTACCAAACCATACAAAGTTTTCATTTCATAAATAAGTTAGAGTTTACAAAATAGTGTACAATAGAGGTACACACGCAGCGGAACTACATATTCATATTCTCAGCTATCTAAGCATGAGAGAAGACGTCCATACCCTAGGACACTTCTCACTAGCAACATGATGATCATCCAGCAGCGGCGTGGTCCACACGAGATTCTTCTCGACACCTCGAGGTCTCATGTACAACCTTAGCAACAGAAATAAACTAATACCTGCAAAATTGTTAAAGCACAAACGTGAGCGTAAGGCTCAGCAAGACTGACCCATCTCACTAGACATATGCAAGGTAAAGTCTAACCATAGGTAAGGAATAGCATAAATAGACTCGCCTACAAGTGGATCCTTATAGTCATGTTTTAAGTAGCAAATGACATTCCTCAAGCACGACACATAATAGACTCCACAATCAAACAAGAAATGCTTTGTCGATGATATGTCATGCCCAAAGCACATAATACTATTACAGATTAAGGATATGGAAACTGTAAACTTTTAATTGTGCTATCTCTAATCCATACAAGTTTCAATACAATAATAATCATGGCAAAAATTTCATAATAATTCCATTACTCTTTATTACTAGGTGCAGTGAACAAGCGATACTCAAATAACCGCGAGGGACGGTGATTGCAATCAGTAGACACCCGGATAACACGTCCCATACACCATTTCGGAAGTGGATCGAATCAAACTTCAATACTATGTTGTATGCAACAACCTTTCACGAGAAAAATCAAATGTCGAACCAGTCCCACCATCGCGGGCATAAGGTCCCCGCACGGAGCGTGTATGTGCCCGCCGGCAGATTTACACCTTACTATACTCAACCCACCCCTATTGACCGTGGGGTAATGCCTCGACACCCAAGTTATAAAGTTACATCATTTTCCTGGGTTCCATATGCCCAGTATGCATCCGGCACAGTTGAAACTTGTCCTGCAGGTCCGCACACGGATCGGTCCTCAATCGACACAAGCAGGGCTACGCATGCTAGATCCCATCTTGCTACATCCTATCCCGCTGCTCGATCTCCAATTCATATTTACAAACCATTATTTGCTCAAATTCATCCCGTGTGATAAAATCCTATCTCGCGAGTAGATTTCAACTACTCGACTTCTACCGGATTCCTAAAAACATAAGCATGGCATTTTCTACTAGTCGGGCTGTAAACATACCCAATACTCCATGGGATTTGGGGGTCATGCAAGTGGAGTTTCAATCACCTTAGCCCTAATGTACAAAAATCTTCCTAGACATAAGTGATACAAATAGAAAATTTGAAATAGCACTTAAAAGCAAACCAGGACTTGCCTTAGTTTGCGACTCAATTAAATGTCAATGGTCAATGGTCTTCTTCCGGGACTCTGCCAAGGACTTCAAGATGGTGACTCCTCAGCTCCTCCTCCAAGTGAAGCTCCTTGTCGATCATCTCCATCACGTTTACTATTGAGATGATATGCATATCAGTAAACATTGTAACTATACTTTAGATTAAACAAGTTAAACAAACTCTAAGACTGATGAGATTAACTTGGAAGAAGAGGTATGCCTCTGTTGTGTGGATAACCAAAGAATGGAGTCAAGTGGTCATAGTAGTGTCGAGATGTGAAGGTGCAATGAAAGCATGTAATGCCATTATTCACTTAACACTTGGAGCTATGCCACTCAAGAAGGTTGAGTCTGACTGGTGTGGAAGTGTTGGACTGATTAGAGTAAGGATGACCCCGAAATCAAGGTGGGACATCGAAAGCTTGAGTATGAGTGGAGTGTGAAACAAAGAAGGTCATGACTTAGAAGTCGACCAATGAAGTTATACAAACTCACTAAGGTGTAAACCTAGTTAACTGAGAAGTGTGGTCGCAGGGTTAAGAAATAGAATGAATCGAAGTGGAACTCTAGCAACACTTGGAAGTGAAATGAGATTTGCATTGCTTGGACTCAAAGAGTCATCACAAGCACTGCTAACCTGACGTGAGTACCAAGACAACATTCAAATCACTTTTAGGTAAACCAGTCGCTACGACTAACTTCACAAGCGTCGTTCAAGTTCTTACCTGACACTATTGCAGTGTCTTTTGCAAGATTTTCCAGGTGAGCTCGGTGAACTCCTGGAACTTGAATATAATGCATTACTATGCCGTGACAACATCCTTTGCCATCTCGTGAAGATCATCTCATCGATGTTCACATCGAACTAGAACTCGTCAATGGTGGTGAGCGGAATCCCGAACACCACCTCATGAGTCTCAAGGTTAGTGATGTTGACTCGATCGTCGGCAAGCGACTCGACGAACCAACCGTCGATGAAGCGGCACACCTAGTTAAGCAATTCTACGAACGATTAGGAAACGTCTGTGACATGACCAAGAAACTCTTATCCAAGTTTCCCCTTGGTCTAGTTCTCCTTGACAGTCACGACGTTCTCGCATTCCCCTACCATAGGTTATCGGTGGTCACCAATACCCTTGGTTTGAACTAGAAGGCATTTCATCAAGCACCTTGGCTACACCTAGGACTTGATGAATCTCGCCTCGACTAAACCCTAATTTGGCCAAACGGCCATCGCTCGATGTGTCGTGTAGGAGAGGTTGTGGCCTTGGCACGCAGCGCGGGTGCGACACTGCGTGACAGAGGAGACGAACATGGGTGCAACAAACTAGGAAGACAGAGGAGGATTACTTGGATGGTCCACGGGAGGGACACCATCAAGCGCCGGCGGTGCAGCAGGCGACGAATTGAGACATTGTGGTGGCCGTCGGGACCTGGATGTGGGGAGCAGACCATGGCGCGGGTGGCAGTTGGCCGGCGGCTTGAGCTCTGGCGCGCGATGTGTGGCCGTCAAACAGCGGCGGGGTTGCGGATGGGGGCACACTAGAGCGCGCGCACAGAGGCAACCTACGGTGAGAGAAGCAGAAGCCATGGCTCCGTTGGGGAGGGCGGAGCGCGGGCGCGGGCGAGGGCGTGGAGATGAGGCGCAACCGGGGGCAAGCGGCACGTTGGGTGTGGCGAGTTGGGCCCAGCGCTGCTAGGTGAGCGGTGCGTGGGGGTAGCGCCGGTAAGGAGGCGGAGCACCGTGGCGGCTGGGACCGGGCCAGGAGCGCGGGTCGGTGGTGCATAGCCGTGAGAAGTCGCATAGAAGAAGCAAAACCTGGTTTCTGTGATCGGGATAAGTCTGACATGTGGGCCCCACCAATGGATACTATCTTCTTTTTCTTTTTCTCAGATTCAAACCATGTTTAAATAAGCTCAAAGCACAATAACCTGGGGCTGGTTAATTGGTATGTGGATAATTCAAATTTTTGTACCAAATTTGAGAATTGACTCAATTGAATTTCAAATTCACATTTGAATTTTGAAAGCACCCTAGGCTTTTGCTTTTGTTCTTTATCTATTTTCTTTTCTTCTAAATTAGATTTCTACTAGCGAGAGTCTCCAACAGTAATGTAAATTGAAGCAGGGTGACCGGATGAATGTGCGGAATCCAATTGTGTTCTTTAATTTTTTCATTGCACACATTTGATTTGTTGTTGAGCGGCTGAGGCGACAACGCAGGGCTAGGAGCAATGTGGAATTGGCGGGGAAAGGTGCTGCCACGAAGGAAGAAGGAAAAACGTGCAGTGTTCGGAGATAAGGACGACACTTCATGGTTCGTCACCGGCTCTTGATAGGTACAAGCAGAAGAGAAAACCTAACGACGTTTGATGAGAACAACCGAGTGGGCCACCCAATAAGTGGGTCCCACCCATGATATTATTCTCACCGGTACAACAAAAGATTAGAATGGAAGTTCTTGAAGATACTACACATCGTCAATGTAGCTGGAAACTCCATGATGTTGCTCAAGTCGATGTTGGAACTTGAGTTTGAATTAACATTCAAATTGTTAATCTTTTAGGAGGAATATTCCAGTTAAGGCTTTAAGTTTTAACAAGTTCATAATTTTTAGTGAACATTGGTTAACTCACGTGTTACATGTGAGTTTGAATTCCAATGTCCACTTTCAAAAAAAAATTAAGTTCGCATTTTTGCATTTTTGTTCTTTCGAAAAGCAGACTTTTACAATCCTTCCCCCTTAAAGGAATCTCGTCTCGAGATTCTATCAAGTAGAATAATAGAAACGAGTAGGGAACGATACGTAAGAAAGAGTCATTGACTAAGGAAAATGACAATGCCCTTAAAGACTTGGGTTCTACGAAGTAGTGATTATTTCAAGGCATCTTATGAAATTCTAAAGTTTGCTTTTGGTGATTCCAATCTTCAGGTTGATAATCTTGACAGGATGTTAGACATGACCATATCACGTCGTAAAACTCTCACGTCTGTTACTAAACTTTTAACGTTGTCTTGTTAAACTAGCATGACATCTTGTTCTGTCCTAGTCTTGACTGGAAGAATCAGCACTTGTTCTTTGCTTCTCTAGGTCACCTCGATAGTTTGAAACTATCTTAGTATTGGTTCTTGGTTGCTTGCTTGGTTTTTGCATAGGTCCTTACAACTTCATGTGGTATTTCCTCTGACATGAGTTAAGATGGTTTACGAGGTTAAACAACAATCATTAACCTCGTTTGATATTTAGCCAACTATAGTATCCCTTAGCTATAGCATAAGAGTAGCAAAGCACTCAACACTCTTATGTGATCAAAACAGCAGGAATATTGAAGATATGGTGACTACAAGGTTTTTGGGTATATCAACATCTTCAAACAATAGAAATAGAAGATGAAGATTCTTCGTGGTGGCATATGAAAATTTATGGATTCAGAATCCTAACATGCTCCCAACACAACAAAGAGCTCAATCATATGGTAACTACAAGGTTATCAAGGTTACCATCTACCAAGTCAAGAAATTATAGGAACTTCAAGGAATTTCACGAGGTTGATAATCAAACGGAACATTTGCGAGTAATGAGAATCATAGATTGTACAAGGTTGATCGTCTAACTAGTGATCACACGATGAAGAACGGTATAATTGCAACAATCAAAGCACTTGAACCTAAACAAGTCAAGGACGAAAGTTCAAGTGTCTGTTTAGTTGCAAGGGAGGTTGAGTGATCGGTTGCCCAAATATCACTCAATGAAAGAGAGATCAACCATATAAGAAGTCAAATGAAGATGGTCAAATGATTGTAGTCATTAGACACCTTGGAATAGTCTGAATGGTAGTACATAATCTTGCTCTAAATTTAGTATTATCATGCATTCTATCATTCGTACTTCATTGGTAATGATGCTTTATGATGTGTCATATGTTGTATTGTGCAATTAATATGCACATGGTATGGTGCAAATGGTGCATATATATGGTGCAAATGGTGCATATGTATGGTGCAAATGGTGCACATGTATGGTGCAAATGGTGCACATGTAGGGTGCAATAGCTTTTATAGTTTGAGCGAGACTAAATGAACCACACAAACAAAACTCAAGTATTGTATGATGATTTGCAAGGATTGGATATTGATGTCGTGAAAGACACTCAACATGTGATGTCTCTTCCATGGCTCGACCACGATCAAGAAATTCACTTTTAAGAGAATTGACAAGGAACGCGGAAAGTATACCATGGTCTTGGTCTTTTCAAAAGCTTGTTCATGTTCTAATCAACTTATTTGCGTCTTCATCTATATCTTGGAGGTACTTGTTGACTTGAGGAGTATCTTCATCAGAAGAAAAACAACTAACTATATGTTGAAGGTTATCCCTAGACACCTGGTCGAGATCACTAGACATATCTCTAGTGATACTTCACTTAACCTTCGCTTCGATCAGTCAGGGGGAACGGATATCCTTCTCTATCACTTTAGTGGAGTTGAAGTCACACTCTTCTTAGAGTAACTCAATCTGGTGGTGGAGGTTGGATCCTCTTCAAGATGTAGTCTCACTTGTTTGTGTTGTCATTGACACATCTTCGTGTGCCAAAAAGTGCTAGTTGATCACTACAGTTACTTGAGTGCTCACCTTCCCCCTTAAAGTTTTGAACTAGGATGTCGAAGTGTACCTCAAACAATCCTCATGGGAATACGAGATGCAACTCGAGTAATTGCGATTTGCGCTCAAAATCACAAGAGGTGATGTGACAAGTCACATAAATCAAATACTAATATGTCTATACAAGGAAAAGAGCATCAAATGAGTTAAACACTCCATTATACTTGGTAAATAGCTGAGTCCCAACTCTTGGTTTGTTATGACACTCCTCGAGTTGAAATCGAGAACTGAATGCCTAACAAAACCCAAAAGTTTCAAACTTGCCAAGCTTTTGTGACCAATGACCAGTTTGGACGCAAACTCGATTTTGATCCAGTTAATGGCAAAATATGATCTTGAGGTGAATAGAAAAGTTAAATTACAATTCAATAAATTTCTAAAAAGTATTGGTTTGCCCCTAGATCATTTCTGTTTGCAAGTTATGCTTTATAAAGTTTGCAGATTTTTCTGGCACTTTCAGCAGAACTTGCTTAAAAAGTAGCAGTTTTGATCCAACGTTTCCATACAGTTCTATCCCAAATCTGGAGTAATTATTATTGACAAAGTTATAAACACTGTAATAATATTTCCATAAAGTACTTATTTGTATTCATATCAGTTCTTGTTTAAGAGATATGCATTTTTAAGATTTGCTAAAATTTCAGCATTCAGAATTTGATGTTCAGTTCAGATTGACAACTTTGCATTAAAACTCTATTTAGCATAGGTAGATGACATTTTTAGATCTGGAGTTGAATAGAGAACTTGTAGAGAACTTTTAAATATTTCCAAAAAGTATTCATTTGACCTCATAACATTTCTGGTTGAGGAGATAATGCCTTTGCAAGTTGACAGTTTTTTCTGAAAATTTGGACAGCACCTACTTTGTTTATGGCTGATCTTGTCCACAGTTTTCAGATATATAGACATCAACTTTTGCAAAAAATTGTTGCATACATCCTCCTAATTCAAGAAATGTAAAACACACAGTCATCCGATGATTCTATTCGAAACTAAGATCAAAACAATAACTGAATACAAACCTGCGAGATTCTGAACTGCCAATACACCTTAAACGATACTTCGATTTAAATCCAGTTATTTTGAGATTTAGCCTTAGAGTCACTTAGAAACTTGATAGAGGACTCCATAATATTTCCAAAAATTTATATACTTGATTAGTTCACATTTCTAGGTTGGAAGATATGCCAGTTCAAAGTTCACCGATAATCTGAATAGTGTAGTTAGTACCAGCACAGAGTACCAGTTTCAACTGCCTATTTCAAATAATTCTGTACCGAATTTGGAAATACTTTGAACTACAAAATGGTAGCATAGATCCTTCCCTTTCCGAAAATGCATCACAATGGCCTAGAAGAGTTTTCGGCAAACAGATGTGGCAAAAATACAGATGCTGATCCACTAAAGCTCAGAACAGCAATAGTTGTAGTTAGAGTGCTTTTTCATCTTCTTCATTGGTTTTCTTGTTTGGAGTTCAACAGAAGATTTAGAGAAGACTCTCCAATATTTCTAAAAAGTATTTATTTGCCTCCATATCCCTTATGGTTGAAGAGATATGGATTTCTGAATTGGACTATGTGCCCAGATTTCTAACGAAATTCTGATAGGACTTTATTTGTTGTGGCTGATATGGTCACTGATTTCTAGGTAGAGAACATCAAAATTTGACAGCAAGTTATATTACAAACTTGTTGCAAGGTTTCCGGAAATGTATTACACGAAGTTATTCGACAATTCTACCCCGAGTTATGGTCGAAATCGTAACCCTATACAGATATGTGCCCATCTGGGTCCAGATTTGTTAGAGTTTGTAACTTCGAGTTTTTCCTCGAGTTACATGAGGATTCTGACCTGGAGTTCAGTAGAAAAATTGTAGAGGACTCTCTAAAATTTCCAACCAGGTATTATAGACCTTCATTGGTAAAGTCTACAATGAGTTATGAGTAAAATGGTGAAAGGCTCAGAACAGTTTCAGATTTGGTCCAGCTTTGACAGAGTTTAAGAATTAGAGTTTTGGAATAGGTTAGCAATGGAGTTTGCTGTCGAGGTGAACAGGTAACATCTAGAGGACTTCCTAAACTTTCCAACCGAATAACATACACCTAGATTGGTTTAATAACCTAGGAGATAGGGCTCTATGAAATTCACCCAAAATCTGAATAGAGCTGGTCGTAGCTACATAGTGTACCAACTTCAACTCAGGATTGGAATTTGCTAAGTGCCGAATTGGAAGACACTTCACATGACCAACTTGGAAGCATCTTACCCTCTTTCCAAAACTGTATCACAAGGGTCAAGGAGAGTTTTATACGGAAGAATATGGTAAAAACATTGAGACTAGTTCATGAGATCAAGGGGGTGGATAAATGTTGGTTTCCAAGGATTTGGACCGGTTCAAAGTGCTTTCTTGTCCAAATTGTCCTAGGAAAAAGTCGTAAAGGATTTGAATATCTTCTTAAACATATAGCATACTACTATGTTCTCTAACATCTAACCAAGATTGCAACCTGGCGAATTGAGCAAACTTCTGCCAGAAACAAAGAACCTTAGTTTTATAACTTTCTTCAGTCGATAACCAATGATACAAGTCCAAACATACTAGCAACTGATAGTCGGACTTCAAACACAATGCATCCATTCTGTCGCGGGGGATGGTCAAGTATCAAATGTGATACTGTCGGTACTACGTGCCTTACCAAACTAAAAAAATTCTAACCGGTATATCCGGATACGTC
This sequence comes from Tuctoria greenei, assembly GCA_036927565.1. Lineage (NCBI taxonomy): Eukaryota > Viridiplantae > Streptophyta > Magnoliopsida > Poales > Poaceae > Tuctoria > Tuctoria greenei. The sequence continues at coordinate 78,767,770 of JAYESD010000009.1, read as the reverse complement.
TATAGGTGGCTCTAGTATTGTTCACTCGCAAACGTGTTATACACGGATCGCTATCGTAGTTAGTGTAGCTGCAGAAGACACGCAATCCTCTTTCACTCCTTCACGCCTCAAGGGCGGCACGGGGAAACATGAGAGGAAGTCACAATAATATATATGAAAGTAAATGCATACGACTCTGGTGTGAGCGCCCTCAAGCGAAGTCATGTCTTGAGGTACATGGTTGTACTACGTCTGTACAGCAAAGACTCCCACACGAATCAGCATATATACGACCGGGCATACGTGTTTGGCATGCTCCCATAGAACATGAATAGTTCTAGAGATGCATACTATCGGGTTATCCACCACCCGACGGGGTCTCCCACTAATTTTGTGGGTACCACGTGTCATATGTTCTCAGAAATATGAAAAACTTTAGAGACTCATATTGACTTTCCGTACCAAGCCACAAAAACATCACATACCACATCTCGTATGCAGAGCTTACCGAGATTGATCCGCTCTCGGTGGCGTACCTTACCTCTTACCTTGAAGACGGAGTGTCGTGACAGAATATTATAACAAGTAAGTTAGTATTGCCACCTTTATATCTTATACTAGTAATAGTCCTTAATGGTCATATAGTTAATACTCACTTGACTACTTTGGAGTTCTCGAAAATAGGATCTTTTCGAGCGTGCTATTCCCAATGAAGCTCTGATACCATGTCTGTGGGGACTAGGGTCCCGACGTCTAAGGATCTCATTGGGTGGTGTCGTGCGATGTGGCACAGCACACACGAAAAGAATTACCAAAACATACAAAGTTTTCATTTTATAAATATAATTAGAGTTTACAAAATAGGGCACAATAGAGGTATACACGCACCAGAACTACATACTTATATTCTCACCTATCTAAGCATGAGATAAGACGTTCGTACTCTAGGACGCTTCTCACTGGCAACATGATGATCATCCAGTAGCGGCGTGGTCCACACGAGATTCTTCTCGACACCTCGAGGTCTCATGTACAACCTGAGCAGCAGAAATAAACTAATACCTCAAAAAAATGTTAAAGCACAAACGTGAGCATAAGGCTCGGCAAGACTGACTCATCTCACTAGACATATGCAAGGTAAAGTCTAACCATAGGTCAGGAGTAGCATAAATAGACTCGCCTACAAGTGGATCCTTATAGTCATGTTTTAAGTAGCAAATGACATTCCTCAGGCACGACACATCATAGACTCCACAATCAAACAAGAAACGCTTTGTCGATGATATGTCATGCCCAAAGCACATAATGCTATTATAGATTAAGGATTTGGAAATTGTAAACTTTTAATTGTGCTATCTCTAATCTATACAAGTTGCAATATACTAATAATCATGGCAACAATTTCATAATAATTCCATTACTCTTTATTACTACGTCACGGCGCAGTGAACAAGCCGTACTCAAATAACTGCGAGGGACGGTGACTGCAATCAGTAGACACCTGGATAACACGTCACATACACCCATTTTGGAAGTGGATCGAATCACACTTCAATACTATGTTGTATGCAACAACCTTTCACAAGAAACTCAAATGTCGAACTAGTCCCACCATCGCGGGCATAAGGTCCTCGCACAGAGCGTGTTTGTGCCCGTCGGCAGATTTACACCTTACTACCCTCAACCCACCCCTATCGACCGTGGGGTAATGCCTCGACACCCAAGTTATCAAGTTACATCGGTTTCCTTGTTTCCATATGCCCAGTATGCATCGGTACGGTTCAAACTTGTCCAGCAGGGTCGCACACGGATCGGTCCTCAATCGACACAAGTAGAGCTATGCACGTGAGACCCTTTCTCGCTACATCCTATCCCACTGCTCGGTCTCCAATTCATATTTACAAACCATTATTTGCTCAAATCCACCCCGTGTAATAAAATTCTATCTCGCGAGTAGATTCCAACTACTCGACTTCTACCGGATTCCTAAAACCATAAGCATGGCATTTTCTACTAGTCGGCATGTAAACCTACCCAATACTCCATGGGATTTGGGGGTCATGCAAGTGGAGTTTCAATCAACTTAGCCCTAATGCACAAAATGCTTCCTAGACATAAGTGATACAAATAGAAAATTTCAAATAGCACTTAAATGCAAACAGGGACTTGCCTTAGTTTGCGACTCGATTAAATGTTAATGGTCAGTGGTCTTCTTCTGCGACTCCGCCAATGACTTCAAGATGGTGACTCCTCGGCTCCTCCTCCAAGTGAAGCTCCTCGTCGATCATCTCCATCACGTTTCCTATTGACATGATATGCATATCAGTAAACATTGTAACTATACTTTAGATTAAACAAGTTAAACAAACTCAAAGACTAATGAGATTAACTAGGAGGAAGAGGTATGCCTCTATTGTGTGGATAACCAAAGAATGGAGTCAAGTGGTCATAGTAGTGTCGAGATGTGAATTGAAAGGTGCAATGAAAGCATATAATGCCATTATTCACTTAACACTTGGAGCTATGCCACTCGGGAAGGCTGAGATTGACTGGTGTGGAAGTGTTGGACTGATTAGAGTAAGGATGACCCCGGAATCAAGTTGGGACATCGAAATCTTGAGTATGAGTGGAGTGTGAAACAAAGAAGGTCGCGACGTAGAAGTCGACCAATGAAGTTATCACTAAGGTGTAAACCTAGTTAAGTGAGAAGTGTGGTTGCAGGGTTCATAATTAGGATGAATCGAAGTGGAACTCTAGCGACACTTGGAAGTGAAATGAGATTGGCATTGCTTGGACTCAAAGAGTCATCACAAGCACTGCTAAAGTGACGTGAGTACCAAGACAACGTTCAAATCACGTTTAGGTAAACCAGTCACTACGACTAACTTTGCAAGCATCATACAAGATCTTACCTGAGACTATTGCAGTGTCTTTTGCAAGATTGTCCAGGTGAGCTCGATGAACTCCTGGAACTTGAGCATAATGCATTACTATGTCGTGACAACATGCTTTGCCATCTTGTGAAGGTCGTCTCATCGATGTTCACATCGAACCAGAACTCGTCAACGGTGGTGAGCTGAATCCCGAACACCACCTCATGAGTCTCAAGGTTAGTGATGTCGACTCGATCGTCGGCAAGCGACTCGACGAACCAACCGTCAATGAAGTGGCACACCTAGTTAAGCAATTCTGCGAACGATTAAGAAACATCTGCGACACGACCAAGAAACTCTTATCCAAGGTTCCCCTTGGTCTAGTTCTCCTTGACGGTCGCGACGTTCTCACATTCCTCTACTATAGGTTGTCGGTGGTCATCGATACCCTTGGTTTGAACTAGAAGGCATTTCATCGAGCACCTTGGATACACCTAGGACTGGATGAATCTCGCCTCGACTAAACCCTAATTTGGCCAAACGGCCATCGCCCAATGTGTCATGGAGGCGAGGTTGTGGCATGGGGAGGCAGCGCAGGCGCGACACTGCGCGACAGAGGAGACAAATACGTGCACAACAAACTAGGAAGACGGAGGAGGATTATCTGGATGGTCGACGGGGCGGCCGCCGTCAAGCGCCGGCGGCGCGGCATGCGGCAAATTGTGACGTTGTGGTGACCATCGGGCACTGGATGCGAGGAGCAGACCATGGCGCAGGTGGCGGCTGTCCGGCGTCTTGAGCTCTGGCGCGTGACATGTGGCTATCGGACCGCGGCAGGGTTACGGATGGGGGCGCACTGGAGCGCGCGCACAGAGGAAGCCGGTGGCGAGCGGAGATGAAGCCATGGCTGCGTTGGGGAGGGCAGAGCGCGGGCGCGGGCGAGGGCGTGGAGATGAGGTGCAACCGGGGGCGAGTGTCGCGCAGGGTGCGGCGAGCTGGGCGCAGCGTTGCTGGGCGAGCGGTGCGCCGTGGCAGTCGGGCGAGCGGCGCGTGGGATGCGGCGAGCTGGGCGCGGCGCTGCTCGGCGAGCGGCGCGTGGGGGCAGCGCCGACGAGCAGGCAGAGCACCATGGCGGCTGGGACACGGTCAGGAGCGCGGGTCGGTGGAGCATAGCTGGGAGAAGTCGCATAGAAGAAGACAAACTTGGTTTCTGTAACTGAGATAAGTCTGACATGTGGGCCCCACCAATGGATAATATCCTCTTTTTCTTTTTCTCGGATTCAAACCATGTTTAAATAAGCTCAAAGCATAATAACCTGGGGCTGGTTAATTGGTATGTGGATAATTCAAATTTTTGAACCAAATTTGAGAATTGACTCAATTGAATTTCAAATTCACATTTGAATCTTGAAAGCACCCTAGGCTTTTGCTTTTGTTCTTTATCTATTTTATTTTCTTCTAAATTAGATTTCTACTAGCAAGAGTCTCCAATAGTAATGTAAATTGAAGAAGGGTGACCGGATGAATGTGCGGAATGTAATTGTGTTCTTTAATTTTTGCATTGGACACATTTGATTTGTTGTTGAGCGGTTGAGGCGATAGCGCAGGGCTAGGGGCAACGTGGACTTGGTGGGGAAAGGCACTGCCACGAAGGCAGAAGGGAAAACGTGCGGTGTTCAGACATAAGGACGACACTTCATGGTGCGTTGCCGGCTCTCGATAGGTACAAGCAGAAGAGATAACCAAACGACGTTTGATGAGAACTAACGAGTGGGCCACCCAATAAATGGGCCCCACCCATGATATTATTCTCACCGGTACAACAAATTAGGATCGAACTTCTCGAAGATACTACACATCGTCAATGTAGTTGGAAACTCCATGATGTTGCTCAAGTCGATGTTGTAACTTGAGTTTGAATTAACATTCGAATTGTTAATCTTGTAGGCGGAATATTCCGGCTAAGGCTTTAAGTATTAACAAGTTCATAATTTTTAGTGAACATTGGTTAACTTATGTGTTACATGTGAGTTTAAATTCCAAAGTCCACTTTCAAAAAAAATTTAAGTTCGCATTTTTGCGTTTTTGTTCTTCCGAAAAGCGGGCTTTTATAGTGTTCCACTATTTTGTGATAACACTAGTGCCATTTGCATTGCTAAAAATCTCGTGCAACATTCGAGAACAAAGCACATTGACATTAGGTATCACTTTCTCCGTGATAATATTGAAAACGGAAACATTGTGCTTCACCATGTAGATACCGAACAATAGTTGGCTGACACTTTTACAAAACCTTTGGATTTCACTCGTTTTTGTTATATTTGTAGTGAAATAGGGGGTTATGCATCCTCATGGCTTAAATTGAGGGAGAGTTTTTGAAACTTCGGAACTTTATCAGTGAATCTGAATTTTAAATAATATCAGCATAGTATTTCATACATATATGACTTTGTGATTCCTTTTACATGCTCAAAGTTCTTACTACATTACTCATGTAATACATTTTGTAGTTTTTTCCATGACTAGTAATTGGAATAATTACTTATACTAAATCTGGTCATGATTGAACTTTCTTGCTGTTTTGAACTTGTTGCATGCTCACAAGTGCTTTTAATAATAAAAAATTAATCAATCAACTATCTACATGTTTAGCTTTTATGTTCAAATGAAAAAAAATGAAAAAGGATCAAGAGAATAGGCATGCATCACACTTCTTCTTTTGAGATGTCTTATCATTGCACTTAGTTATGAACTTGGAAGAAGTAATGCTTGACTAAAACCATGTCCCTAAGCTTCTGATTGTCAAATGACATAGGCTTGGCTTGGTTGGTTAGAATAAGGCAGATGCGCATATAATCTCTTGCAAATTTCATATGATCAAAATTTGTGCTTTAAAAAATAATTGCAGCAACAAGTATCATGCCTTCAGGTTTTGAAATAGTTGAGTTTGTGAGATCATGACTTGCTTAAATTGAAAATTACACTTGATCTCTAGCATGGCTTGCACTACTCTATGTATCTCATTGAAGTAATGGTGTAAGTTACTTGATAGTATGACTTGGATGAGCTTTGTTTTATATGATATGTTCTAATGTGCTCATAACAATTGAAATTTCTCTTTTGAAACTTGTTGAATACATTATCAAAGAGGGAGAAATTAATCACACATTGCACATATTCACAAGTGTTTTTGGCACGATTCTTCTCAAAGGGAGAAGTATGCAAGGGTGAAGGGGAGAAATTTATTTCTACCTGATTTGGTTTTCAAAAAGGGGGAGATATTGTTTTCAAAACTTTTCATGTGAATAAGCCAATGTTCAGATTTCAAGTGGTGTTGCCAATGCATTCATCAAGAGGGAGATTGTGAGACCTATGCGTGCTGAATACATTGGCTATGGCGACAAAAGTTTTGAATACTATCAAAACACCTTCATCATCAAGGTCCGAGCTCCAGCAAGGTCCGACGATAGGTCCAACTTGTTTTGGGTAGCTCCGGCTCTAGGTCCGTCTAGCTTTGGTAAGCTCTGGTTCAAGGTCTTGTTAGCTTTGACAAGGTTTGGAGCTTGATCGCAGTGGTTCTTCTTTTAATTTGCAATGTTTCGAACTTGCTTTTTAGATTATGGAAAGTTTGCTTAGTTTTCTTTTACTAAGTTTTTGGTGTGTTTTGTGGTTATGGTTGATATCTTTTTGCTAAGGTTTGCAACATACTTATGTGAGGTTCTCACGTGAGGTGTTGTGGTTATCGGAACTAAAGAGATTCAAGTCAAGGAGTTGTGCTCGGAAGTATTGGTTGTTTATTCATGTGCAGGTGTTGCTTGAGTTCAAGACATGGCTGGTGATGGGATCCAGCGAACTAGTCTTAGGGAGAAGATGAGGTTCAACTACCAAGTTCGGGAGGAATTGTGGTTGAGTTGATCGGGAGGTTGCGCAGCTTGTTTGAATCAAGAACCATGCATATGAACAAATTGTGGACGTCGTTGAAAGATGTTTGCATGTGTGCAAGGAGTGCATGGACGTGGCTACATGGTTCCGAGGCCTGATGAAGAGATGTGGACATAAAGAATTGGTCGGAAAGGTCCAATCGACTCAGTTATGGACTCACGCTGCGGCTGAGTCGTGTTTGACTCAAATATAGAAAGTTTTGGTTGGTTATGATAGGGTTTCGTGTGGGTCACAAATTTGAGTTGTTTTAGGAATGTGGGATACGTTCGTAAGGTTTTTGGAGGTCTTAAGATTGCTTCTATCTGCGTATAGAAGAGTCTTGAGAAGTTATGAAAAGTTTCGATTTGTGAATGGAGCAGGATTAGAGTCCTAGTTAGGTTTGGGTTTTACTAAGGGCTGGTTATATAAGAAAGGTAGGCCAGAGCTCGCCCTTGTGTTTTGATCAATAATATCCGTTCGACTTGTGGCTTGTTCGTCGGACTTGTTTTCGTCAAGTCTTTCTCGTTGAGTTTCTGCACAACACTACCTTTCTTTGGTGGTTTTATCATAACTCAAGTTTTACAGATCCGATTGACATGATTCTTTTTGGATTGTCTTCAAAACTTGATTTTATATCATCTGTGAAAATTTCACGGTCATTGGATTTGTGGTTTTGGATATACACGAATTTCTTTGCAGTCTTCTAGAACTGTTTTTCTTGGGTAAAACAGATTGACATTTGTTTGATCTTTCGATCGTAACATGAGTTTTTTTCTCGACGGATTTTCGTGATTCTTATTGTGACGTCTTAGTGACTTGATTCTACACAATATATACTTTTTTAGTTACAATTGATCACCTTTAGGTTAGTCGCACACACGATTTATTTAACAGATCATTTTTCTGCCGAGGGGTTTTTCGTTGCTTCCGCTAAAAAGTTTTAATCTACCATTCACCCCCCCTATGGTAGCTTTACACATGCTCTTCTATCCTACAAAACTTTATCACCTTCTCTGGTTCCAATGGCTTCCCCACTACCTCCTTCTCACTTCCAGTCGGCAGAAGGCCTGTTGTTGATGCATCGACTGGTTGGCTGGTTAGTGGCGGAGTGTGCGTGGATGATCCGGTGCGGATATACCATCCATTAAGACCTACGTGAAGAAGAGACCGTCCTCTTCACTGCCTACGTGTCTACGGGTATGGGGCTTCCACCGTCGAGGTTCTTCCTTGCAGTGCTAGAGGAGTACGGGCTGTAGCTTCACCACCTGTCGCCGAACTCCATCGCCGTGATCGCGGTGTTCGCCCACTTATGTGAGGCGTTCATGGGCTGCAATCCAACGGTGGAGATGTTCCGGTTCTTCTTCGTGATGAAGACCACTAGAAAGAGCGAGACGACCCAGGTGGGTGCCTACTACTTTTGGCACCGGGATAAGACCTCCCATTCCTACATTCCTTCGCTCGAAGGGGGCAAGTGGAAGACCTGGAAAGAAGATTGGGTGATCGTCCGGGTTGAGGCCCATCTAGCGCTAAAGATGCCTTCTGAAGGTCCAGCCTCTGATCCCATCACCTGGGAAGCCTTCCAAGGGTTGACGAAGGAGTACACGTCGATATTGCATAGGATCAAGTCCCTGGCACGCAAGGCTTGACCTCCCTGATGGTGTTGGTTGACTTCTTGTGCTACCGCACCACCCCTCTCCAAAAGCGCCAGTACGAGGCCTGCACTACATCGGCACCTATGATCGGCGCCGGTTGGATCTGGACGACCCCAACCCGGAGGTGTTCGAGGTCTTGTTGAAGGTGGTGACCTCTGACACAGTCGACGACGAGCACATCTCCATCCCGAACGACTGCCAGTCGCTCTTCATAACTTCGGAATTGAGAGATGAACTGTTGAGCTTGATGTCGGAGGTCAATGTGTTCAATGTTACTCTCCTGCACCCAGAGGAGACATCTGGGGCTTCTGCGGTACTGGCGCGGTGCCGCGCCATGACGCAACCAAGGTCGGGGTCCTCCCCCCCGTCCTTCCAAAAGGGCGAAGGTAGGGCCCCCACATCTTCTGTCAGGCTGGAAGGCAGCCAACCAGCGCCAATTCCATTGCTGGGAAAGTGTTCTCGCCCTCTGGCCATGGGTTCCGCTACCACTGCGTCGAAAAAGCAAAAGCTGACATGGGAAGATGGTACCCCCATCTCCCCTCGCGATGGGGCTGGTGCGGCCGATGCTCAGTCATTGACTTGGTTTTTGATTCCAGCGGTGGCTCTGGTTCTGGAGGAGGTGCAGAGGGGTCTGCCCAGGTGGCCGCGCCAACGCAAGTTGATCAACAGCCGGTGCCAGAGATGGTGGCACCGACCTTGTCGTCGGGTCCCGGCGACCTCGATCTATCGCGTGGGGCGGAAGGCCAGGGTCATTGGAGCGGCCTGTCCTGCCAGTAAGCCGCAACTTCTCCCTCTGCTATTTCTCTTCATTTCTTTTTCGCTCTGAAGAAGTTTTACCTTGTCTTTTCATGGCGTTGTCAGTTGACTTGGTGCCCGTGGGGCTTCCAGGGGTGCGCTTGATAGCCCCTGCCACTCCCGGAGCAAGAACAGGGTCTGTCGTGCCGCATCCTATGCCTGAAGGTGCATCGGCCTTTGGTGTCGTCGATGCCTTTGGACCCCCGTCCGTCAAGGCCGATGGGGAAGAAGTGGCACCAAGTGAGGAAGTGCCAGGCGAGGAGGTGCCAGGCAAGGAGGTGCCCAGCGAGGAGGAGGCTACCTTGGTCTTAGATGCTTCCCTTGGCAGAGCTGACCCACCCGTCATTGAAGCGGAGCCGGCACCTGATGTCACTGGCGCGCAAGATGGCGACTCGCTACCGGCTGCTGGTGATGTCCTTGTAGCGAAGAAGGGGACTTCAGCGCAGGGCATCGGCGCGACGATTCCTGAAGCTCTAGCTGAGGAACCATCTGGTCCATAGGCGCTGGTGTCTGTTGTGGCATCGGCAGGAAGGGCGGAGGGGCGATCGTCCATGGCGATGGTGGTGCCGATCTCTCTCGCCGATGTTGTTTCCATGGCCCAGTCCGTCGTGCACCAGATGCAAGTTGCATTCGCCCGAGAGTTGGATCAACTTGTAGAGGAGCGGCGCTTGGTGAAGCTGGTCGATGCCAAGAACAAGGAGCTTGAGGTGAAAGCCTTGAAGGCCCATGCTGCCGCTGATGCCCGCCTGAGTCTGTGCGAAGATCAGTGGCTAGAGTTGGTCCGCCATGAAGTTGCCATTGCTCACGCTGAACAGGACTTGGCGGCGAAGGAGGAGGAGGTCTCCCAGATCCTGGAGGAGAAGCACCGGGCTTTGCAGTACTTGGAGCTCGCCAACAAGCGTCGGGAGGACGATCTAGTGCATTGTGCTCGGGAGCTCGCAAGTCGGGAGGAGACTGAGCGGAGAGAGGCGGAGAGCCTCCAGGCCTCCCGCGCGACCAAGGCCCAAAGGATCCGAGACTTCCTTGCCCATGCTGGGGCGGTGTTGGAACCCCTCAGCCTTGGTCCAGTGCCGCGCGGGGAACCATCTCAGGGGGTGACCGAGCTGCTCCCAGCTTTGGACTTCCTGTGCTCGACGTTGGGGACGATGAACACTGTCCTTGTGAGGCGACTGGAGGTCAAGGGAAGGGAGCTGGCGGAGTTGGTGGCCTCCCATGTCTTGGCTTCCGGAGCTGGTACCCCTTGATCCCACTAGAGCTAGTGGAGAAAGCCCCCCTTGATGAGCGAGACGAAGTCCAGGACCTTGTCAAGCACGTGTCCTCTTCGTTCCAGCAGAATTGAGACCAGCGGCACCCAGGCGGAATGCTTTTTGTATCTATAGATGACCCCGTTGTATAAATAATTATTAATGAATTTGAATTCATGTTTTTCTTGTCGACTTGTCTTGTGCTTCTCAAACTGTTGCCCGAATTCCTTCTCTATGTAAGGTCTTGAGGAGCTTTTGTTGATGTCGTTAGCTTTTTAGGGACCAACGCTTGCACAGTTGACACGGCAAATTTGTCGCTAGTTGACATCCTACCCATGGAACCCCCTTAGAGGCCCCCTGGTAGGCGTGGCCAGGTTGTCGGGTACGCCTACCACTTGAGCGTGGGATGTCTTCAACTGGTCCCCAGCGGAGCAGAGGAGCTGGAGTGGTATGTCTCAATGTCTCCATCCATCATCGACGGCGGGTCGCTCGGTGATGCTGCAGCTGGCTGCTCCGGCGTCGCCCACCATCATCGTAGATACGTCGATGACAGGCCCCCTGAGAAGTGCCGGAGCTTGATGCTTCGACATCGTCCACCATCTTTGCAGAGATGTTGATGGTAGGCCCCCTGGGAGGTGCCGGAGCTGGTTGCTCCGGTGTCGCCCGCCATCGTGGTAGAAGCATTGACGGCAGGCCTATGGTGTACACGATACTGCAAAAGAACCTTGTTAGCAACAAGAGATGTGCATGAGAGTGTACCCACTTATCCACACTTGTTGCTGCCATTGGTGTGCTTGGACGTCAACGACTGGCCCCTTGGGAGGTGCCGGAGCTGGATCCTCCGGCATCGTCCACCATCTTCGCAGAGACATCGATGGCAGGCCCCCTGGGAGGTGATGGAGTTGGTTCCTCCGACGTTTCCCACCATCGTCGTAGTTGCGTTGGTGGCAGACCTCCTGGGAGGTGCCGGAGTTGAATGTCCTTGCATTATCCACCGTCTTCGCAAAGACGTCGACAGCAGGCCCCCTGTGTAACACCCTCATTTTCATGCATCATGCATTCCATACATTCTAATACATGTTTAACATTAATCCACATAAAAATAAATAAGTTTAAAATGAATTAGAAGCAAAACCACACTTAGGAATTTTGGGAAGTGCGGACTAGTCCGTTTCTGGTGCACACTAGTCCGATTTCTCCCTGACCTCCATCAGACTAGTCTGTTTTTGCTGCGGACTAGTCTGTTTTTGCCTCTGGACAGTTTTAGAATTGTCCGGTCCATTGTGGACTAGTCCGGTGTACCGAATCCTTGGAAATTTCGCTAAGTCCCTAGACTTGTGCGGTATCCCAACGGACTTGTCTGTTTTCCCCTCTGACTAAAGTCGAACTTGTCTGATTTTGGCCAGACTTGTCTGTTTTTCCCCTCTGGATAAGTTTGGATTTGTTCGATGTCCAGTTGGTACTTGTCTAATATCTCTCTGTCTAACTTCAGACTCTTCCGACCCTTTTTGGACTTGTCTGGTAAATGCGACTCCGAGTTGATCTTTTGTTTCACGACTTGTTTCTTGGATTTTACATTAAGTGGGCCTTGGGACATCATGCCTAACTCTTTTAGATCCCATGTGGGACTCCAAACCGACCCCTGTTCATCTCAAACTCAAAATCCACCCAACCCTAGCCCTCCACCTCTATATAAACAACCCCACCCCTTGGCTTGACATCTATTTGCCACTTTTCAATCACACCCAAACCCTAGCTCGTGAATAGCCGCCACCAAGGAGGGAGAAGGAGATCTAGAGCAAGAATAAGAAGAGGAGGAAACAAAAGAGGGTCAAGATCTCCATCGAGTTTTCGTTCTTCATCAACGATTCACCTTCAAGTTCTTCATCAACCCTAGATCGTCAAGATCCAAGTGTTGCCTCCAATACCCTTGATTCCATGGAGTCTTAGACACATGGTATACCTTCTACTTCCTCTTCCTTACGTGAATTCAACCCCAAATCTCCAAATTCACGTCGATATAGAAAACTCTAGTTCGCTAGTTCTGCGAAGGACAGACTTGTCCGGTCCAGTGCTGACTAGTCTGATTTTCCTGGCTAAATTGAGTTGAATTAATTCTAAAATTAGATCGAATCAACTCCAAACCTATGTAGACTTCTTAATAACCATTGTAATTGATTAATAAACATTATTAAAACCTTATTAACTAGTTTTGCTTCGCATTTTCATTAATCATACATGTCATGTCATATTGAGTAATATTTGTGCACTCTTTGATTGTGTTTCTTGTCTTGTATGTTTATTGTGTAGTTTAGACGGATTGGAGCTAGAGAGTGTTGCGGAAATATCCAGCACCAAGAGTTTGAAGTCTTTGATCCCAATCAAGGCCAAGAGCAAGGCAGGTGTCCTTGAACATATTGATCCTGTTGTGAAATAAATGTTTTGGTTTCAAAACTGCATGCTTGTGTCCATTTGATGGGGAAATCCTATGATAGGAAGTATACTAGCTTTGTTTAACCACCCTTGTCACCTAGAATATATGCTAGAGAGTCGGGAAGGACTTTTTACATCTTTACTTCGCTTAATTAATTGGGATGAGAAAACAACTATACCACTTAACTTAATTAATTGTGTATCTTCACAGGCGGTATCACTTCTCCGCTAGTGAAATTGCAGATTATCACAAACTCTTCGTTTCAGGCGGTTTTAAAAATCGTTTGTTATAATAGGTTTGGAGCCGCCCGCGATGAGGCTTATTATAGTAGTGTATGCATTTATGAGATTATGATTAACATGAACTGGTTAATATGATGTGGTAATGGGTGATCTAAGCAAGCCTGGTTTGCGTATGGGTTGGATGTTATGGTGGTTTGCTTGCTTTAGATCTAAGGACCGGTTCATGCGAGAATAAGCCAGGACTACAGTGCCACCACGAGGCCAAGTATGGGTGCGGCGTAGTTGATTAATTAGGGCTTTGGAAGTGCTATTTGGACCATTAAGGATGCTCGGGGAAGGGATAGTCGGATTGGGTTTGTTGATGATTGGTGGGACTACCCTAGGATCTGAATGGCTCAAGAAGGGGCCCTTGGTTGAAGATGTGCTCGGTGGGAGACATCGCCACCGGTGAAACCTTAGTAGGGTCTAAATAGGCTAGTAATCCCTTTGTAAAGGTTATTTTGTGATCTCTTGGCCACACACCGACGGAAGTGTGAGACAGCATAATAGAGGTTTTAGTCATCGAAAGGTGATGAAATCACGAACATGTGAGTAAAGCGGTACAAACTCTGCAGAGTAATTAAAACTATCATGATAGTCGTGCTCACAGTCATGAGCACCTGTACAACTTCCATTATTAGAGGGAAATTGGGATTTGGGATGATTTGATTATGGTTACAATTGCTTATAGTATTATGATTTATGGCAATGGATATAGTTATTGGTAATGGTGAAATCTGGTATATGGAGGATGCTAATGGAACTTGGACTGGTATTATGGTAACTACATGGTTTATGATGGGTTTACTTCACATATATATAATATATTGCTTTTCAAATGTTTTAATGTACTTTTAAGCACTTAGCCTTTATTTCATTTGTCATCTGAATCAGCTACATTTCATACATTCCACACTTGCTGAGTACGACATGTACTCACCCTTGCAATTCTCCCACCAACAGTTGCAGGTTAGGATTGAGAGTATAATGATGAAAATGTGAAGTTCTAGGCAATGTCTGCCGTTAGCTTTGCCTGTGGAGTTGATTGGAGCTGCGCTATCCCTTTTGCTTAGTTTGCTTAGTTGCTTATTTAGTTATTTCCGATGCATTAGTTGAAACTTGTCACTAATATTCATTAGAGCTTGTATTCAAGGATATTCTGAATTGTGTAATAAAAGTGGTTAACTAATCTTGCTTTGTGGTAATTTTTTGTATCTCCTTTTGTGAATGCACTCGTGTATGTGTGTTGAACGTCCTGGGCACACATATGCATTCACTTGGTTCATTTTCGAAAACGGGTGTCACACCCTGGGAGGTGCCAGAGCTGGTTGCTCCGGCGTTGCCCGCCATCATGGTAGAAGCGTCGATGGCACGCCCCTGGTGTACACGATACTGCAAGAGAATCTTGTTAGCAACAAGAGATGTACAGGAGAGTGTACCCAATTATCCACGCTTGTTGTTGCCGTTGTCGTGCTTGGACGTCAACGGCTGGCCCCTTGGGAGGTGCTGGAGCTGGATGCTCTGACATCCTCCACCATCTTCACAGAGACGTCGACGGCAAACCCCCTGGGAGGTGCCAGAGCTAGTTGCTCCGACATTGCCCACCATCGTCATAGTTGCTTCGGCGGCAGGCCCCCTGGGAGGTGCCGAAGTTAGATGCTCCGGCATTATCCACTATCTTCGTAGAGACGTCGATGCAGGCCCACTGGGAGGTGCTGAAGTTGGTTGCTCCGGCATCGCCCGCCATCGTGGTAGAAGCGTCGACGACAGGCCCCTGGTGTACACGATACCGCAAGAGAACCTTGTTAGCAACAAGAGATGTGCAGGAGAGTGTACCCACTTATCCATGTTTGTTGCTGCCGTTGGCAAGCTTGGACATCGACAGCTGGCCCCTTGGTAGGTGCCGGAGCTGGATGCTCCAACATCGTCCACCATTTTCGCAGGGACGTCGACGGTGGGCCCCCTGGGAGGTATCGGAGCTTGTTGCTCCGGCATTGGCCACCATCATCGTAGATGCGTCAGCGGGAGGCCCCTGTGAGGTGTCAGAGTTGGATGCTCCAACGTTGATCATCATAGTAATCTTCTCTGTATGTCCTACATACATAACAAGGGTATGTATTCTTTGCTCGTTGGTGATCTTTTCCTATCCTCTTTTAGCTTTGTCATGTCTTATTGTCATGGGCTGGTACACGGGGTTTGGGTAATTTAGTGCGTTAGTGCCCGGGAACCGGCTCCCACCTTATTCGGGGTGTGAGCGTTATGGCCCTCAGTACTTAGCCGTAGCACTGGGGGGCAAAGCGCGCATGCTTAGAGTACAGGACCAGGCTAAGAAGGTTGCACGCTCGGGACCTCCAGCTCGGCGTAGGCCTTTCGTGGGAGGCCATTTTGCACCACAGGTCCCCAAGTAAGGGGGCGGCCACGATGTCCCAGGACACTTTGCAGGTACCTCAAACAAGTCTGCCTTCAGTAGGGTTGCATAACTATGCTATGGATGGTAGAAAATAAATTCACCAGGTATATGAAGATAATATACTAAACAACGAAATTAGTCTGATTGATCACAAAATTAACAGGTAACTAAGTGAACCTTTAGAGAAAGCACATGGTGAGACAGTGATTTTTTCAAATGTGCATTCATAGGAGGGGACTGGCTTGACAATAAGGCAACGACCCACTCCGGTTGGAAAGGGAGGCAGAGTGTTCATGCTTAGCGTACGGGACCAAGCTAAATAGCTAAATATTCTGGACCTGTCCCCCCTAGAGCTTGGTTGTCCTACGTGACGTTCCTTGACACCATGACACCCTACACTATCCTACTATTTATGCTTAGGGATAGAACTTACAGAGGTGCTCTATGTTCCAAGGTTTGGGGAGGGGCTCTCCTTCTTCTGTGGCCAGGTGGAGGATACTTGCGTTACTTGGAAGGGGCCCTCCCAGCTAGGGGAGAGTTTGTGCGACCCTTCTCAAGAAAGTTCACACCACAGCACCAGGTCACCTGTATGGAGCTCTCTACTCCGCACGTACCGCTCCAGGTAGCGCCTCGGTTCCTGTCGATAGCGTGCGTTTAGGATGGTGGCGAGCCACCTTGCTTCACCGACGAGGTCGACATCTTCTCGTCAGAGCTGGTCCTGTGAGGCTTCATCGAACGCTCAGACTCGTAGTGAGCCCACTGCGATCTTTGGGGGAGGACGGCCTCAACCCCATACACCAGGAAGAAAGGTGTTTCTCCAGTGGCGTGGCTGGGTGATGTCCGTCTTGCCCATAGTGCACGGGGGAGTTCATCGACCCACTTGGCACCATGCTTATCCAGGTTGTTATACGTGCCTGCCTTGGTGCGCTTGAGAATATCAGTGTTGGATCTTTCAACTTGGTTGTTTCTCTTTGGATGAGACACAGATGCATAACAAACTTGGACGTCGAGGTCTTCACATTAGTCCTAGAAAGCTGCACTGGTGAATTGGGTCCTATTGTCGGTGATGATCCTGTTCGAGACCCCAAACCGGTAGACAATCGACTTGATGAACTTGACTGTGGACTCCTTGTTGATGTTGATCATTGGGGCAGCCTCTGGGCACTTTATGCACTTGTCTACAGCGACGTAGAGGAACCGGTACCCTCCGACAACCCTGGGGAAGGGTCCCAGGATATCCATCCCCCACACCGCGAAAGGCCAAGAGGGCTGGATCATCTGCAGTGTCTCTGGCGGAGTGTGAATTTGCTTGGCATGGAACTGGCATGCCTTGCATATCTTCACCAGCTTGACAGCGTCTTGTAGTGTTGTTGGCCAGTAGAAGCCATGCCGAAAAGCTTTGCCAACCAGCCTGCGAGAAGCTGCGTGATTCCCACACTCTCCTTCGCAGATCTCTGCGAGCAAGTCGCAGCCTTCCTCCCGAATTATGCACCGTAATAGCACGCCGTTGGCGCCACGCAGGCAGAGGTCACCTTCTACCAGCATGTAGTGTTTCGCCATCCTTACGATCCTCTCAGCAAATACTGGATCATCCGGGAGGATTTTGTCCTTCAGATAGTCCCAGATCTCTGTGATCCACGTATCGGGACTCTCCTGAGCTTCTAGATCTTGGGCGCCGGGTAATTTGGGGTCAATGGTGGCACATAAGAACCTCGGAGGGTCCCATGGTTGCAGGGCCATCATGATCGCCAGCTCTGTGGTGTTGGGCTCGCCTTTTTTGTTAGACCTCGCAAGCCTAGCAGTTGGCCATACCAACCTCTTGCCGAAGACCCCTTCAGGGACCGGGGCTCCCATGGACGCCATGGTTGACAAGGTGTCGGTGATGGAGTTGTCGAGCGTGGCATATGTCAGAGGTCCAAGGCCTCGAAACTAGCTTCCAACTTCTTGACGTGCAGTAGATACACCGTGAGTTGGGGGTTGTTGCAGCAGCACTCTCCCCAGACCTACTTGATGATCAGCTGGGAGTCTACCTTGACCAGCATCTGCTGGACACCGAGACCCTGCACAACTGTGAGTCCGAAGATGAGGGCCTCTTACTCCACCATGTTGTTGGCCGCCTTGAAGTCGAGGCACACCGCGTACTTGGAATGCTCCCCTGTTGGAGAGATGAGCAGTACACCAGCTCCAGCCCCTTGCTTCCACGAGGATCTGTGGAAGAAGAGTGTCTAGTGAGGTCCGGTGAGCACCAGTGCTCTGGGCTCTGGCTCACTGATTTCCTGGCCCCGTGGGTTTGCTTGGTGAAGGAGTCCACTCAGCAACAAAGTCTGCCAGAGCTTGGCTCTTGATTGCATGTCGTGGTATGAAGTCGAGCTCAAACTCCGCCAATTTGGCCGCCCATTTGGCGATATTGCCTGTTGCGTTGGGGCTACGCTGCACCGCCGCTAGTGGGAATGAAGTCACTCCTGCAACTCTGTGTGCCTGAAAGTAATGGCGGAGCTTCCTTGACGTAATTAGTACCGCAAAGAGCAGCTTGTGCACTTCAAAGTACCTTTTTTTTTCTTCATGTAGGACTTCGCTGATGAAGTAGACCGGGCGTTGGATGGTCCGGGATCTCCTTGGGGAAAGCAGCGCATCCTCTTCCATCTGCTCTGATCCCGGAGACTCCATGTCTCCTGGGCCCAGTACATCATTTGGGGGCTGAGACTCAAAGGCTCCTTGATCTCTGGGCCCCCCTAGGGGGATCTGGTCATCTTCTGGGGGTGGGACCCAAAGGCTCCTTGCTCTCTGGGGCCCCCTAGGGGAACCCAGACATCCTCTGGGGGCTAGGACCCAGAGGCTTCTTGCTCTCCGGGGCCCCCCTAGGGGGACTTGGACATCCTCTGGGGACTACGACCCAAAGGCATCTTGCTCTGTGAGTCCCCCTAGGGAGACCCAAACATCCTCTGGGGTTGGGACCCAGAGGTTTCTTTGTTGTCGGGGCCCCCTACCAGCTCCAAGCTCTGGGGATCAGACTCAGCGGCAGGGGCCCCTTCCATCCATCGAGGTTGTTGGGGACGG
This sequence comes from Tuctoria greenei, assembly GCA_036927565.1. NCBI lineage: Eukaryota > Viridiplantae > Streptophyta > Magnoliopsida > Poales > Poaceae > Tuctoria > Tuctoria greenei. The sequence goes on along the minus strand of JAYESD010000009.1, from coordinate 78,749,124 downwards.
GCCCACTCTGCAAACAGAACCATACTTACCACCTCTTTTGTGGTGGCGATGTGGAGGTACATGGGCTCCCTGGGCTCCGGTGCCACCATTATCGGCAGCGATGACAACTGCTGCCTCAGCTCGTGGAACGTCCTCTCTGCTTCTTCGGTTCAGACAAATGGTCTAGACTATTGCAGGAGTTTGGAGAATGGGAGGACCCGCTTAGCCATCCTAGAGATAAACCGGATGCACGGTGCCAAGCATCCTGCAAGCTTCTGCATGTTCTTAATGGGGGCTGGAGGTTGCATCAGCTCCACCGTGTTGATCTTCTTCGGGTTGGCCTCAATTCTTCGGTGTGAGACCAATAAATCGAGTAGATTTCCAGCTTTTACACTGAACACGCACTTGTCGGGATTGAGCTTCGTGCATGTGGACCGCAGTCTGTCAAAGACTAGGGCTAGTTTTTCTAACAATGATGTATGTGTCTGGATATTGACTACAATATCATTGACATATACCTCTACCAGGTCCCGAATGAGGTCCACAAATGTTTTATTCATGGCACATACAAAGGTGGGGAGGGCATTCTTAAGACCGTAAGGCATGGAGACATAGCATTAAAGGCCATCTATGGTTATAAATGCGGTATGTTCTTCGTCCTCTCTAAACATTGGGATTTGGTGAAACCCTGAGTAGGCATCTAGAAAGCATAGCATATCGCATCCCGAGGTTGAATCTACAATTTGATCTATTCTAGGCAGAGGGAAAGGATCTTTAGGACATGCCTTGTTGAGGTTGGTGTAGTCGATGTACATCCGGAGCTTACCGTCGGCCTTGGGGATAACAACAGGATTGACCAGCCATCTGGGATAGTGGACCTCCCGTATGAAGCCAGCATCGAGTAGCTTCTTGATCTCTTCATGGATGAAGTTATACCACTCAATGGACTGCTTACGGGGCCTCTGTTGTGGTTGGGCTTCGGGGTAGATCTGTATGACCTATGTGTGATGAATACATTGGCTTGTAATGAATACACTTGCTTTGACGATAAAAGTTTTGAATATCACCAAAACACCTTTTTATCAAGGTCCGACTCTAGCTCCGGCGCTAGGTTCTACTAGCTTTTGTAAGCTCCAGCTCAAGGTCCGGGTTGTCTGGCAAGGTTCAGAACTTGACTGCAGTGCTTCTGTTTTTCATTTGCAATGTTTCATACTTGCTTTACATCTCTGGAAAGATTGCTTAGTATTCATTTGCTAAGTTTTTGGTGCATTTTGGTTGACATGGATGATATCGTGTTACTGTGGTTTTGCAACATGCTTATGTGAGGTTCTCACGTAAGGTGTTGTGTTTGGAACTAACTTGAGTCAAGTCGAGGACTTGGGCTTGTATGGATTGGTTATTTATTCATGTGCAGGTGTTGCTTGAGTTCAAGACATGGCTGGTGATGGGATCCATTGGACTAGTCTCATGGAAGAGATGAGGTTCCAACAACCAAGTTCGGAAGGAACTGTGGTTGAGCTGATCAGGAGGTCGCGCAGGATGATTGAATCAAGGGCAGTGCATATGAAGGTTACTGGAAGTCATTGGAAGATGTTTGCATGTGTGCAAGGAGTGCATGGACGTGGCTACATGGTTCCGAGACGTGATGAAGAGATGTGGACGTAAAGAGTTGGTCAGAAAGGTCCAACCGACTAGGTTATGGACTCAGGCTGCGACTGAGTCGGGTTTGACTCAAATATGGAAAGATTTGAGTTGGTTATGATAGGATTTCGTGTGGGTCACGAATTTGAGTTGCTTAGGAATGTGGGATACATTCCTAAGGTGTTTGAAAGTCTTAAGATTGCTTTTATCTGCATATAGAAGAATCCTAAGCAGTTATAGAAAGTTACGATTCGTGAACAGAGTAAGATTAGGTTCCTGATTTTGAGTTGAGTTGGTTTTTGAGCTGGTTATATAAGCAAGGGAGCCTAGAGCTCGTAGTGCACGACTTTGGGGCTGTTTCTCTTGTGTTCTATTGAATAAAATTCGTAGTTTGAAGGAACTTTTGTGCCTTGTTCGTCCCACTTGTTCCAGACAAGTTTTACTCGTCGAGTTTCTGGACAGCACTACCTTTTGTTGGTGGTTTTATCATAACTCGAGTTTTACAGATCCAATTGACGTGATTCTTTTTGTTTTGTCTTCAAAACTTGATTATATATCATCTATCAAAATTTCACGGTCATTGGATTTGTGGTCTATGATCTACACGAGTTTCATTGCAGCGTTCCAGAACTGTTTTTTTCTCGGGTAGGGCAGATTGACCTTTGTTTGATCTTTCGATCATAACTTGAGTTTTTCTCAACGGATTTGAGTGATTCTTGTTGTGTTGTCTTCGTGACTTGATTCTCTCTGATATCTATCACTTTTGTCACAGTGAAACACGTTTAGATTAGTATCACACATGATTTCTTTAACAGATCATTTTTCTGCCGAAGGGGTTGGGGTTTAATTGTTTCCGTTGAATAAGATTTTTAAATCTACCATTCACCCCCCCTCTGGTAGCTTTTCACGTGCTCTTCGATCCTACAAGATCTTCAAACGATGCTCGATCACTTCCATGGGATGCCTGGAATCTGCGATGGTTGCCCGGCAAATACGTTGACGTTAGCTCGCAGGAAAGCGATGAGCATCGATTCCTGCTCGTTTTCTAGACTCCCCACGATATGGGTGGTCTGAGCAGCATCAAAGCCAATCTGGATTGTCTTGATGGGCACGTCGTCGTCGGAAAGCTGCACCCGTGGTGCAGCAGTGTGACCACGCGCGCATGAGCCTGGCGAAGACTGAGTCAATCCAGCATTGCTCGAAGTAGGTGCTGGAGCTGTTGCCAGTGCTCGGAGCTTCTCCAAAGCCACCACCGCAGCAGCGCGATCTCCGCAGATCTTGAGGACGCCAGAGGAGGTCGGCATCTTGAGGACGAGGTAGCTGTAGTGGGCTACATCCATAAACCGGTACAGCTGGCCTGCCGATGATGGTGTGGTAGGGGAGGTTAACCTCCGCGACGTCGAATAGGATATTCTCCGTCCTGAAGTTCTCGGGTGTTACGAGGGTGACCCGGAGGTGGATGCAGTCGTACGGGATAATACTCTCTGGTCTTACCCCCAAGAATGGTCTCAATGGGGCGAGCTTGGACACGGGGATCTTCAGCTTGTCGAAGGCCGCACGGCTGATGAGGTTGAGGCCGACTCCACCATCTACCAAGACGTGGTGGAACTTCACCTTGGCGATGGTGGGGGCGACGAGGAGGGGCAGAAGCCCGCCTCTCGCCATGTTCTCGAGGCAGTCGGAGGCGTCGAAGCAGATCAGAGTCTCCATCCATCTGTGATGCGATGTCAGGGCATGAGTAGAGGCTGTTGAGGCCATTGCCCGGCGCAGGGTCTTGACCGCACTCCTGGATGCGGGTTACCAAGATCCTCCACAGATGACGTGGAGTGCCTTTGGACGCTCGCAGTTGCTGTTGAGGTCGCAGTTCACCGCCTAGTTAATCTCTTCCACGGCGCGTTCCGAACTCTGGAACTCCATCTCCACGTCTTCGTCGACACGCTGGTCGACCTTTCGTGGCTTGATCTTGCCGCTACTCAAAGACTTGATGAACACCATGGTGGTGTAAGCGCTACCACTTTTTTTGAGGGAAAAAGCCCCTACCTGGCGTGCCAAATGTTGAAGTGTTAATACGACACTTCCTCTGGATCTGCTAAGGAGCAGCCCATGGAGGTTCTTGTTCGGCGGGGCTTAGGCCTCAATCAAGTGTACGAGCGCGTGAGAGAGTACGATACGGTGGTTTTTACGTGGTTCGGGCCGCAAGGAGCGTAACACCCTACTCCACGGTGGATGGTATTGCTAGTGTGTGTGTATGCGTGAGTCTGATGTTGGATCCTTGTAACGGTGGCGGTCCAAACCTTTTATAGCTAAGTTCAGACGCCTTACAAGTGTAGTCCGGGCCCGACAGGTGGTCTCGGGGCGGGCGATCTTATCCTAAAGATCTAAGGCTTCTCGCGTAAGCTTGCTCTGACCGTGGCAGTGAAGACTCGCCATCTTGCCGCCTCTCTCGTTAGTAGCCCACATGCCGTTGTTGACAATAGCAGAAGGTGTCCCGTCAGCTTGTCTTGTTGCCGCAAGCTACCCCACTTGGCCAAGTGGGATAGGCTTGCAGCGCCTTCACTGCGATATGATTGGTCACAGCAGTCTCTAACTGTTGGCGTGCTCCGCGTTGTGCACCGGAAGTTGGTGCGCGTCTTCAACACTTGGCTTGGGCGGAACGCATCGTCCCTTAACTCCCGCACCTTACCATCCAGAGTAAGTTGCGGAACACGTGGCAGCGTCGGGGCTGACCCCTCTTGGGGAGGCCAGTCCCGGTCCTTCATGACGCGTGACAGCTTCGGGGCTCTTCAAATGACGTGGCAACTCCGTGTCCTTCCCCACGGAGGGTGCCTGGCCCGGTGCTCATAGCCACGTGGCAGCACCGGAGCTCTTCCCCGAGGTTGGGTGAGGTCCCGTCCTAACACGTGGCGTTTCGGGAGCCCGTCTCATCAGAGGGGCCAAGTCCCATCTTCGAGGCTTACATGGCAGTACTGGGGTTCGGTCTTGAGGGAGGCCGAGGTCTTGGTACCTTCAGGACACGTGGCGCCTCCGGACATGTCTTGGTGTTTTCATCCTGTGTGTGAGGGTATCCCGTCTGCAGGGTACCGACGGACGTCAACCGGGTCGGTTGTCCAGACACCCGACGATCCACGTCTGGGTACAACATCTTCCTCGACGACTTGCTCATTTCGTGATCCTCCAAGCAACAGACCACGGTTTCGCGTTCTAGCACCGAGGCAGAGTACCGGGCGGTGGCCAATGCGACCGCTGAATGCTGCTGGATACGCCAACTTCTACAAGAATTACACGTCGACGTCAAGAAGGGTACCCTCATGTATTGCGACAACGTTTCTGCGGTCTAATCGACGCAGAATCCGGTGCACCATGGGCAGACCAAACATGTCGAGTTGGACATTCACTTTGTCCGCGACAAGGTGACGCTCCGAGAGCTTCGTGTGCAATCACTTTGTCCGAGACAAGGTGACGCTCCGAGAGCTTCGTGTGCAACACGTGCTGACGCATCTTCAATTCGCGGACGTCATGACCAAGGGGCTTCCAACAGCTGTTTTTCAGGATTTTCGTAACAGTTTGTGTATGATTCCTACGTACCACGAACTGCGGGGGGTGTAGAAACAAATCTGTTGTTGGCTAGCGTTGGATAGTTCGGAGTCCGCTGCATGCGCGTCCGCCCGTTGCCAGATGCTACATGCACGCCTGCATGCGCGCTTTCCGTCCGCTGCGGCCGCGCCTGTATCGCTTCGGCTATTAGCCTCGTTGAGGCGCTGCACCTCAGTTATGTACGTCACACCGAATCAATAAACTCCGTCGGTTGACTTCCTATAATTAGGAAGAGAAAATTACAAGCCAGGTTGATTATTATTGATAAGCTATGTTCAGTCTTGGCAACCAAGCACGCACGTGCGGTAAGTGATCCATCAGCCCGTGGTCGTGAATCTGTAGGACGCGTAGGAGAGGCTTCCGATCCAGCTGTGATGGATGAGCTCCGCTCTGGCGCCGTCCCCGGCGGCACCCAGCGCGACGTGCAGCGGGTACAGGTGGTCCGGCTGCGGGTGCGCCACCTCGGCTTGCGGCGCCGCCTCCCCGTACTGCTTCATGTCGTTGTGCCTCCCTTCGAGGAGCGCGTCCCTGAGCCAGGCGTCGAACTCTGTCGCCCACGCCGGCGGCGGCGCCCCGTTGAGGCCCCTCCGGCCCAGGTTGTGCGTCGCGGCGCCGGAGCCGAGGATGAGGACGCCGTGCTCCTCCCGGAGCTGCGCCAGGGCGCGGCCGAGGTCGTAGTGGTAGGCGGCGTCCCGGGCAGGCTGCACGGAGAGCTGGCACACCGGGACGTCCGCCGCCGGGTACATGAGCATGAGCGGCACCCAGGCGCCATGGTCGAGCCCCCGGCCGTGGTCCTTCTCCACGGGGCCGAACCCGGCTTGCTCCAGGAGAGCCTTGGTCATCTTGCCCAGCTCCGGGGCTCCGGGAGCAGGGTACTTTGATCTGATCGATGAACGTTCAAGCATGCACATAGAGCCTTGTCGGTCAGCAGGATGATGAACGCACTCCAAAGTTGGAAATTAGTCAATAAATTAAGCTGCTGCATGCGCCTGACCTTGTACATGGCTTCCGGGAAGGGGATGCCTAAGAAGTCGTAGATAGTGTCGTTGCTGCCGTGGACGACGTTCACAGCTGACGCGTCCGTCTCCCAGTGAGCGGATACCACGCACTACAGGAATATCGATCACTTACGTCGGCCGGGGCAACTTACGTCGGCCAGCCGACGTAAGTAAGTAACTTACGTCGGCTACTAGTAGCCGACGTAAGTTAGATAAATTACGTCGGTAGACCGACGTAAGTAAAGGGACCGACAGTAATAAAAGTTACCCACGTCGGCCTCGGCCCAGAGCCGACGTAATTAAGCAGACCGACGTAATTTAGCCCTAACTTACGTCGGCCGCGAAGTGGGCCGACGTAAGTTAACTAAGCCGACATAAGTTATTGTTTAACCTAAATGCGCGAGCGGTGCGCGCCTTCATTTCACGCGCCTTCCCCCGAGCCGCCCGCCCCGCCGCCGCCGCCTGCCCCCCGAGCCACCGCCCCGCCGCCGCTCCCCGTCGCCACCCCGCCGCCGGCACGCCGCCCCGCCGTCGCCGCCCGGCCGCCCCCCGCCTCCCGGCCGCAGCCCCGCCCCTCTAGCGCCGCCCCGACCCGCCGGCACCCGACCCCGAGCCGCCGCCCCGCCGCCTGCTCCCCCTCGCCGCCCCGCTGTCGCCGCCGGACTGCCACCCGCCTCCCGGCCGCAGCCCCGCCCCTCCGGCGCCGCCCCGACCCGCCGGCACCCGACCCCGACCCGCCGGCACAGCAAGGTGAGCTCGGATTTTTTTTGTTTTCATTTTAAAATTCATATGCACAATAGGGAATTATTCCTACAAATTATATAGATACACAATAGGGAATCATGCATGGTTTAGGGTTTAGGGTTAAAATGTATACACAGTGCGAATAATGTTTACTATGCTTATGTTAGAATTAAATCGATAAATTGATGAATTTTTATGCTTATTTGTTATGCTTAGAATTATGGTTAGAATTGAATTGCTTATGTTTAGGTTTAATTTAATTGAATTGAATTGCTTATGTTAGAATTGAGTTGATAAATTGATGAATTACAATGGATAATTGTTATGTTTAGGTTTATTTGAATTGCTTAGTTTTTTGAATTATGGTTACAATTTTAATTTTGATTGCTTGAGTGTTCAAGTACTATATATACATAAATAGGTTTTGGACAGGCTTGACAAGGCCCGACAAGGCCCATTTAGTGGTAAGGTAAAGTATGCGTGTAGACGGGCACGAAGGCGAACGACGACGGTGAGGATGGCAAGCACCTGCGCCAGCGTTGTCCAGGCGTCGCGGCCGCCGTATCTGGACTCTACAGCGATGGAATCGTGGAGAAGAGAAAGGAAAATGAGTAGGGTTAGGTCAGGGAGGACTTTTATGTGGCCGATCTGAAGTGTGGACCGTCGGATATGATCTGACGGCTCACAATAACTGAGCCGATTTTACTCCTCGGGCCCACTCGCCTCAGTCCTCCGCCTCCCCCGATGGCTTAGTCCTCCGCCTCCTTCTCTAAGACCAACTTTCCTCTCAGTCTTTCTCTAGTTCTTTCCTCTCTCTTAAATGACCTCAAAATGAAAATGAGCAACGTAACCTATAGCAATGTGTTACCCGTTTCGGATCGGCACGTCTCACATGACATTGGCATGTGAGACGTGCAGGTTTGGAATTGTCCCTTTTTGGACAGCCTCGGAGTGACCGAGGGGGCGTGGCTTGTGACGAGACGCGGGTCCGGATTTAGACGAGATTTCGGTGGCGTAACCCTGTTGTTCTCTGCTGCACCATTTTTGGGCGTGCAGTGGAGAACAGCGGGGTTATGCTGCCGAAATTTCGTTCGAATCCGGATCACGCGTCTCGTCATGAGCACGCTCCGCTCGGTCACTCTTGGGTGGGTTTAGGATCTATCTGCCTAGGTTGTAGGGCCGTGACACATAACATAACAATACATTAACGACAATTTCTTTCGCGTTAAACTGCAGAGTCAAACATGGGCGAAGACCGTAGTTGGATGTACACTGGTTGGAAGAGCAGAACTGGTGGTCACTCAGATGAGTGGTACGCCAAGACAGAAGCTTTTGTGGAACGAGCTTTTTCGTTGTCAAATAGCGATAAGGCGTGGTGCCCATGTACGAAATGCCGAAATGGAACGTTTTTGGACAAAGTGGAACTTACGTTGCACTTGTGTCGAAACGGTTACGTGTCACATTATGAGTTGTGGAACTTCCACGGCGAGACAGCTTCTCAAGTTGTACAAGAAGTGGAAGCTGACAATGATGATGCTCAAGAGGTTGATATGATGGATGACATGCTGGAAGCTATACGACCAGAGCTTACAGAAGATACTCAAACAGCAGAGGTTAAAGAGTTCTTCAAACGTCTCAAAGATTCAGAAGAGGCTCTGCATGAACACACTAAAATGTCAATCCTCAATTTTGTGACTAGACTTATGGCAATTAAGTCTAAGTTCTTCTTTTCTAACAATTGTTACAACATGCTCATCGATTTGTTCAAAGATGCTCTTCCACAACCCAACAAAGTGCCTAAGGATATGTACAACTCGAAGAAAATTCTTTCTGGTCTCGGGATGAAGCACGAAAAGATTGATGTGTGTCCGGACAACTGCATGCTTTTCTGGAGAGAGCATGCCAATGAGAACAAATGTTTGAAATGTGGTCAACCGAGGTTTGTCGAAGTTGTTAATAACGATGGTAATACAGTGACGACGGAAGTCGCACGTAAGCAGCTTCGTTACTTACCTCTGACACCGAGGTTGAAGCGGCTGTTCCTTTCAAAAAAAACGGCCAGACACATGAGATGGCACAAAGAAGGTGAGCGTGAGAACAATGGAGTCATGACGCACCCGTCCGATGGTGAGGCATGGAAGGCTCTGGACCGGTTTGACCCAGAATTTGCTCGTGAAGCGAGAAATGTTCGCATCGGGTTGGCGACAGATGGGTTCACGCCGTTCAGCACAAACGCCGCACCATACTCCTGTTGGCCCGTCTTTGTCATTCCGTACAATCTTCCGCCGACCTTTTGCATGAAGAATGAGTTTATGTTTCTTAGCCTCATTGTACCTGGGCCAGATCATCCTGGGTCACGTCTCAATGTGATGTTGAAACCGTTGATCGAAAAGTTGAAAATGTTGTGGACAGGAGTCGAAGCGTACGACTGTTACAAGAAACAGAAATTCAACCTCCGAGTTGCTTATTTGTGGTCCGTTCATGATTTTCCGGCATACGGCATGTTTTCTGGATGGAGCACTCATGGTCGGTTGACGTGTCCGATATGTGCCTCGGACACCGATTGCTTTCGACTTACCCATGGAGGCAAGATATCTTACTTCGATTGTCATAGATGTTGGCTACCTCCGAATCACTTGTTTAGACAACAGAGGAATGTCTTCAGAAAGAACACCGTTGTCACTAAAGGACCACCGAAACGTCTTGACGGGTCAGAAATATCTGATATGTTGGACAAATTGGTGCCAGATGAAGGTCGTCCTGGATATTTCGAAGGTTACGGAGACAAACACAATTGGACTCACATATGTGGACTTTGGGAGTTACCGTATGTGAAGTCGTTGATTCTAAGGCACAACATTGATGTTATGCATCAAGAGCGTAACATGGCCGAATGTATCATAAGCACATGCATGGACATGACGGGCAAAACAAAAGACAATTTAAAGGCTCGAAAGGATCTTGCCGAGCTTTGTAACCGTCAAACTCTTGAGCTCTCCGAAAATGGTGGTAAACCACGCGCTCCTTTCTGTCGACCTAAAGAGAAAAAAAGAAGTTCTCGAATGGTTGCAAAGGTTGAAATTCCCAGATGGTTACGCAGCTAGTCTGAGACGAGCCGTGAATGTGAAAACGGGAAAGCTCATTGGGTTGAAGAGTCATGATTATCACATAATCATGGAAAGACTTCTGCCTGTTATGTTTCGAGGCTATTTTGACGATGCAGTGTGGAAGGTGTTAGCCGAGCTTAGCCACTTCTATAGGCAACTCTGTGCTAAAGAAATCACGCCAGAGATGATGACTAAATTGGAAAAGGAGGTTCCGGTACTTTTGTGTAAGATGGAAAAAATTTTTCCTCCGGGATTTTTCAATCCAATGCAACATCTCTTAATTCATCTTCCATTTGAAGCGAAAGTGGGCGGTCCCGTGCAATATAGGTGGATGTATCATATTGAAAGATCACTTAGATATCTGAAACCAATGGTTGGTAACAGGACAAGGGTTGAAGGTTGCATCGCCGAAGCTTTTACTCTTAAGGAAGTAGGATACTTCTCAAGTGTTTACTTTGCAGAGGAAAACAATGTTAATACTTCGGTAATGCGATACAATATAGATGAGCAACCTCCTTGTAGCGATCTCTCCATTTTTGCAACAAGAGGCACTACTGTTGGTAGTTACACTTCGTATGATGTTAGCGAAAAAGAAAGGCGTGCTGCATTCTTCTACATGTACGCTAATATGGAAGAAATGAATGAATATTTCAAGTAAGTGTTTCTCCTACACTTATGCTTTTCACCATCTTTTCCGACACATGTATTCTAAAAGGTTCTCTTTGTCGTGTAGTATGTTCGACAAGCAAAATTGGAGACATAGACATCAACCCACGAGCAAGCAAATAGAACATATTCGACGGGAAGGAATAAACGGGGGATCTAATTTTCTCTCCTGGTTTTGAGATCATGTAACGTTTTCTCGATAACTAATCAATGTTAACAATGTTTTCTTATAACTTAAGAATGCTTACGTTTTCTAATAATTCCATATCTTGGACAGTGCCAAAAAGATGCCAACGTCCATGAAGATTTGCGACAACTATCCCGTGGAGTGGTTAATGTTAGAAGCTATGGTCGATATGACGTCAACGGCTATCGATTCCGTACAACTCAATTTGAATCTCTTCGTCCTCTCGCGGCAACATGTAATACCGGAGTTGTGATGAGGGCAATCGATTCGCAAGATCATGAAACGCAGTACTACGGGATTATTAAAAAAATCCTTGAATTCACTTTTGTCGCAAACAAGCCAATTCGAGCGGTATTCTTTGACTGCGAATGGTTTGATTCCATTCGTGGAATTCGAGTAAACGAATTTGGCATGGTCGAAGTAAAACACAAGGAACGGTTGAAAGGATTCGATTCATTAGTTCTTGCACACCAAGTAGAGCAAGTGTACTATCTACCTTATCCATGCAATAAATTCAAAGCTTGGTGGGTGGTACATAAGGTGAATCCTCGTGAGCGGTTATACGCTCCAGGAGATGATGATTATCACGACGAAGCTGAGGTTGATTGTGTCTACCAAGAGGAAGAGTTGCCAGACTCCTTCTCAATCGAGCCCGGTGTAGGACTCAATAACTTAGTTGGAGACGCTCAAGATATCGAGGCTGGCACGGAAGAGGAAACAGAATCAGAATCAGAATCTGAAGATATCGATGACATAGTCGAACCTGCTAATTTGCGCAAACGAAAACGATATGCGCAACAAGAAGATCGATGGGCTGGTTTAAGGAGTAGGGTGCATGATCGTGATGTTGATGAATTTTGAAGTAACGTTTTATTCACTAATCTAACATTAATTTTGTATATTATCTTTGTATATTAATCATTTATTCCTTGCAATAGGATGTCGTCAAAGGGGAAGGGGAAGGGGAAGCCAGTGAGAGGGTTTGAGCCGCCAGCAGACCCTTGCTCAGGGAGCTCGTTCCGTTCTAGTCGACGTGAGCTCTTTCTGGCACACGCTCCACCCTCAGCTGTCGTGTGCTTTCAGCGGAGAGAGGTAAACTTTAGTTACTATAAAGTTATTTTTGAAATTGCAATTGTTATTAATTATTAATAAAGTCATTCCTTTTGTGCAGTCTGCCTCAGAGACTTCTGAGTCTGAGTCAGAGTCTGAGGCTAGGGGGCCGCTACAGGAGCCCGACTCAGAGGCTAGGGGGCCCTCTAGCGCTAGCCTCCCTTCGGAGCCGGCTAGCGCTAGCCTCCCTGGGCAGCCCTCTACCACTAGCCTTCCTGGAGGCTCCGGGGGGTCTGCAGAGCCTTCAGGGTCACAGGACGCGGCAGCGTCGCAGCAGAGGCGACGGACGAGGAGGACCCACTTTGCGCCTCCTCCTCCGGGTACTACTCAGCGGACCACGATCCGTCCCGTTGGAGACAGGTATAAAAACTGTAAATAGTATACTAAATATTAGATGTTGTTTTTCTTTACTTAATGATTTAATATATTTTGTAGATGTTGGTACGACTTCTCGTTCACGGGGGCCGAGAAGCACCACAAGCAGGTTAACAGTGTCCTCGGTGCTATCGTCAAGTTGCACTACCCCGGTGTAATTGACGGTTTTCCTGCCCTGTCGTGGGATGACTACGCTCGGGTGTCTCACCCGGTGCACGGCACGGTTCAGGGAGCCTTGTGGCATGATTTTATGGTAAGTTTAACTGTTTCGTTTTTTCAACTCCTTTGAATTCTTAATTGCATATCACTTAAATATTTGTTTGCTTAAAGTTGAGGTACCAAGTAGAGGAGCCGGGCATGGAGGACCACGCGAGACGCGTGTTCCATTACAACGCTCGGAAGCTCACGACGGCGGCGTTGTCATACGCCCGGATTCAGGCCGTCAACGCTTACTACAAGCGGCACCCCCGGGAGCAGGGGCAGGAGCAGCAAAGGGGTGTCTTTAGGAAGGACTCGGACTCCTACTTGACAGAGGAGCAGTACGCGGAGGTAAGTTTTTAATATTGTTAAATATTTACAATATCTACGTATGTTAACCGCGTTGATGAAAATGAAATATGTGCAGGTTAGTATTTCCTGGTTACAGGGTAACATCGAGGCGTACTTAGCTCTCTGTCGGTACTGGGCTAGCGACGCTTTTATCAACAAGTCCACGAAGGCTAGACAGTGCCGCATGGGGTCCGAGGGCAAGCACAACTATGGCGGTGACGGCTACTTGCGTTTGGCTAAACGCATGGTAAGTACCTTTTTATTTTATTTATGTGTTCTTAATATATTATTTATCTCACTAACACGGATGTACAGGAGCGAGAGCTGGGTCATGAGCCGACCCCGACCCAGGTTTGGAAGAGAGGTCACAAGGGAAGTGACCCTTCTCAGCCAGGGCAGTGTAGTCAGGTCGCAGCCGACCGACTGGTAAGTTTTCGAAATTCATCAATTTCATTATAACTAATACTATTATTGACATACTTACAAGATTTATTTGTTTTGTAGACAAAGTACGCGCAGGAGGTCGCGAAGATACACGGTGCGGATTACGATTGGGAAAGCGCGCCGATCGACCCCCAAGCCGCGTACGCAAGCGGAGGCGGGAAGGCCCACGGACGGTGAGTTCTTCGTGTGTTTCATTTCTTTTTCAATTAATCTTCTTCTACTTAGTGTTTTCATTCTTTTGCAGGTTTGCCATTTTCGATGGAGTTGTCGACTCGAGGTTGACGCGACCTTTGAGAGGCGCTTCATCGTCGCAGGCTTCGACCGCTGGGACCAGTGGTCGTCTCTCGCAGACGCAGCTGGAGCTCCAGGCCATGAGGGAGTCGCTGACGCAAACTCAGGCAGAGCTGGAGCGGACGAGAGCGGAGGCAAGGGAGGAGCAGCAGAGGACGGCCTTAATGATGGCCCAGATGCAAGCAACGGTGGCGGTAAGTAATTTAAAGTACCGTAGTTAAATTTCACAACACTTAATAACATATATCTGCTAATATCTTGCAATGGCAGGCTCTTGCTCGACAAAGCGGTCAGGACATCCAGATTCCTACGCTTCCGCCACAGCAGACACCGGAGCAGGTAATATTGTCTATACCTAGGAGTTTGATTCCCTTTTCATTATGTTAAAAAGTTATTTGCATCACATTTAATCCTAATTATGATTCTTTTGCAGGGTTCCGGAACGCGTCGAGATCCCGGAGGCAGTGGAGGGGGTAGCGTGTAGACACTGGAGCAGGTGAGAAACTCTCTTTAAGTGTATCTAATCAAGCTTTAGTAGTTTTTGACCATGGTAGAAATGATTAGTATATAGTGAATAAGTTGTCAGTGCTTCCATTTAACAAAAGGGCTAGTGATTATCGCTGATGTTTCCTTCTTATGTCGAAACTGATGTTCACTGAGTTAACAAAGGGCTAGTGCTTCCATTTAACTAGTGATATAGTACATTACTTCATTTGAAACTACATCATGCTTCCTTCTTTTGTCACTGATGTTCTTGGCCTCTTATGTTATCACTGAGTTGACATTGATGCTTACTAGTGATTATGTTTCTTTTGCAGGGATCCGGAACGTGCCGAGAAGATCCCGGAGGTAATGGAGGGGCTAGCGTGTAGCCCGGTGGTTGTTGATGTTGATTGTTGCAAATTGTGTTGTTGTTGATGTTTTGAACTATATATTGAAACTATTATGTTGTGTATGATATTATTTGTTTGTTCTGTGTTCTCGCCATCGAGCGAGGTAGTCAGTTTCTGTTTTTAAAAAAAATTCGAAAACTTAACTTACGTCGGCTATGGGCAGGCCGACGTAAGTTAGTCCAGGTTAACTTACGTCGGTCAGGCCATACCGACGTAAGTTAAACCACTAAACTTACGTCGGTTTGCCCTGGCCGACGTAAGTTACAGCACTTTACTTACGTCGGCCTACCCAAGCCGACGTAAGTCCTCAGGCCCAGCCCAAGGCCCATCTCGACACTTAACTTACGTCGGCTTCTGCAGACCGACGTAATTAAGTTAACTTACGTCGGTGGCCGACGTAAGTCACCTTAATTACGTCCAAATGCCTACGTCGGCTGAAAGCCGACGTAATTAAGGGAAAACCGACGTAATTAAGTTATTTACGTCGGTTTAAGCCTTACTTACGTCGGCTTTGGCCGACGTAAGTGACCGTTATTCCTGTAGTGACGAGGATGGCGCGCGGCGGCGCGTGGTCGCTGGCAACCTCCGCCGGCAGCCACGACTGGAAGAAGCGCCGCGCCGGGATGATGTCGTCGATCGAGAGAATGGGCGAGCCGTGCGACAGGAAGAAGCTATCCATGGTCTGCGCTTGCTTCAAAGTTGCTTTGTTTATTTACTTTAGAAAAAGTCTACATACCCCCCTCATCTATAAGCTTGAGATTAATTCACCCCCAAACCACAAAACCAGATTTTTAGCACCCTAATCTTTCTAACACCGTCTATTTTACCTCATTAAATGGTTTTTTTTGTACGGTTTTGACATATCAGCTGGCTATGTGACACTCTCCTCCTCCCCGCCTCCTCCTCCGCGTCCACCGCATCCATCTTAAAGACATGTATATTGCTTTATTGGGGAGCGCCTGATGCTTACAGTGGCGGGAGCGGGGTTGACAAATTGCCTTCCAATCGAAGCAGGCATGCTCGTCTTGTCACTTAATTTCAACCACAGTCTTAAACGGTGGAACATCTCCTTAGCTAGCAGATTCGTGCAGAGCCACAACCACCAGGCATGGCCGCATGGGCTGCTCCCAGGATTATGAGGTGATTCAGTTCTCCATTTTCCGTCCTCCTAGTCATTCACATTAAAGGGCTTGGCCGCCACCACTACCAGGGATGGTGACTTCCATGCCGTAGGAGCCAGAGCAAGGGGACAGCGGGTCTTTAATGCCGGGGCAGCAGATGATGAGCGAGACCCCTCCGCGTCCTCCCAGTTCATATCCTCTCCCCGCAGAGCCTGTCAGATTTGGGATGGGCATCTGGAGCCCCGTTTTTTCTTTATTTCAACGATGACAGTTTGGCCCCACTATGGTTTACATGCAAAAGTGTCACGTAGGCAGCTGACATGGCAAAACCGCTCAAGAAAACCACTAAAAGGGGTAAAATAGATGGCATTAAAAAGATTAGGGTGTTAAAAACTTGGTTTTGTAGTTTAGAGGGTGAATTAATCTCAAGGCTATAGTTGAGGGGGGTATGTAGACTTTTTCTATTTACTTTTGGCCTTGCTGTGGTAGGAAGATTACTGATGATTTCTCCCTTCTTGCTGTATAGAGTATATATTATAAATCGTGCATTAGACACGTGAAAGCAATATATAGGTGTGCTAAAGTTCAACTACTATGCTCTGATCGGTTGCACCAAAAAATTTAAGCTAATGAGGAAGGTGGACAATTCACTCATGTTTCAACACTCTTCCTTACGTGCAGGCTATTTTGAGCAGCACACGTGAAACAATAGTCGGCTGCGATTTATTTTTTTAATAAATTGTTCGAATTCGAAATTTCTAAGTGATATTATTTTAACATGGTATCTGTCAGAGGTCTACTTCGGAAGCTGGTTGACGCAAGCTCACTTTTTGTTTCCATGTTAGAGGACCGGGGGAGCCTCACGTGAGGGAGAAGTGAATTGTCTACCCTTCTTCATAAGTTTAAACTTTTGGAGTAACCAACATTTATGTCTCAACTAGCTTTGCATAAAAAACACCTTGTTAATAACTTTTAAAAAGGGAAGAAAATGAAAACATGAAACAAAAATAACGTACATTCGTATATAAAAATATTGCATATTTTAGATAAAATATATCGAAAAAAATCAAAACCATATATTACTTATGCATGTACATAACTCGCCAGCGCTAAATTGAGTTTTTGTTTCTAGTTCACGAGCCAGCTTGAGTTAGATTGATAACGAACTAAAAACTAGCTCAGCTCATTCAAAATTGAAACGAGTCTTGTTCGCCACCAAACCGAGCGAGCTAGGGAGTCATGAGCTTTATTGCCACGCCTACAGATCTGCAATGCGGGTAACATCGGATGTCTAAAGAGCTATTCCGGTTCCGTTTGGAATAAAGAAATGCAAAACGTATGAATAAGAAAAATGGGCTGTCCAAATTTTAGATGTCTGAAATTTAAAAAATTAAACAGCGAGTAATTAGTAGTTAATTACTATCATTGACTGCTACTTATTGTAATTATTTATTAACTTTTAATTATATATGTTAATCAATCATAAATTTTTATTTAATTATTTTACAATTAATATAACCTTACAAATAACGAATTACAATTAACAAATTAAAAGGATTACCTAGCTTACCTGCTCGCGGCAGCCATTCAGGCACCTGAACAAGTCTTTCCGTAAGAAAAACCCTAAGAATGGAGAAAATAGAAGAATGGAGAAAGTGATAGTACCGCAGGAACCAAAAGTAAAGAAATTGTGATCTTTTGTTGTTTGGATTACAGAAATTTATAACACAAGAATTATTAAATAATAACAATAGATCAACTTAAAAATCATGTCAGGATCTCTCAATTAGACGAAAAACTGGCTAGGTTATATACCATCACATGTTCTCGCGTCACATGACATGTTGACCCTACAAGTTGGGGTCCCACCATAGCATTTTATTGTTTGCAGTGATGCTCCTTTTCTCTCCATCATGACACTCGATGCCTCCGCTTATGCCAAGGAAATGAAAACCATAGGTTGGAGTGGATGTTTTGTTCCCGTAAAATGACTTACTTGTAATTAGTGTTCCTCATGAAAGGAATGGAGAATTCCTCCGTTCCAAACACTCTAACGGACCTCCTTTCCTCCGTTTCCAGTTCCTACAATTTTCACTTGAAATCCCTCTATTCCAAACGCGACCTTATAGTTTCAAGAAAAAAAAAAGAGAGCCAATCCTCCCAATCCTCCCTGAGAGAGCTGGCACGCTAATTTCCAGCAATCAATACGTCGGTGGGAATTGCATGTCGCTGTATCAAATATGTTAATCATTCGGGATGGGAGTTTAGTACTAGCTAGCACCACTAGAATTAGAGAGTGCGTCCTTTGGAGTGTTAACATATTTGCGTCATATGCCTCATGACCTCAGTGTGTTTATGAGCATGTGACAGCTGACATATACTACTTCCGTCCTCAAATACTCGTCGTCTTCTTATTCTTTTTTATTAGGAGAATACAAGTATATGAAGACGGATGGAGTATAAGTTTTGGATCATAATTCTGAAACACATACAAATGCAATGAAAGAAGTGCATAGATTGTTGATAATGTATTCCCTACGCCCAGGCCAGCTTAGCAGTCCAATTCAGACCAGGGAGTGTGTGCTCAGGAGGAGGAAAGAATGATTCAGTTTTTGGTTCTGATTCTAACATACCAGTTTAGATGGAGTTTGTTTAGAATAAATTTGTTCGTTAGCAAACAGATAAGATTTATTTGGTTTTGGATCTGATTTGATCAGAACAAAATTGGCAAGTTGGAATTAAATGAATCAATTCAATTCAGTTTAGAGTTAGATTTGTATCTATCCCTACACTACAGGAAACGTGTAAAGAAGTGTCGGCCTTATCGCCGTCGGTAAGCCACTGTAGCTGACGGCCTTACCGTAAACCCGTCAGCCTACCGACGGCCATACCCAACAACTCCTAGTCGACGTTCTTAACACTTTAAAGACATCGTGACCGACGGCTTTAGACAATTAAAGACGTCGGGCCGTCAACCCCGACACCTCTACTCTGTAGGCGCTCTATGACTGTCGGGGGCCGCAGACCGACGATCATATTGCTTTAAGGCGGTCAGCCCATCTGCCCCGACAGCTTTAGTTGCCTTTAAAGCCGTCGGCCCCGACGGCCGTATATGCGACACGTAGGCGCTCCAGGGGACTTATAGCCGTTGGTTTCGTTGCCAGACCGACGGCTTTATGGTCCTTATGACCTTCGGTCATTAGAACATACTGGCAGTTTTTTTTTTAAATACTCGGCTGCTTTCCCTCCCTCCCAAGTGGGAAGCCTCCGGTTCATACAACACACATATATAACAATTTGTATACAGATCATATTTTGCACATATATAATACACAATTTCCATACAACACATATAATCCACAATTCCATACAGCACATTAGTTGCATATATCACAATTTCCACACAATGCAACAGATATATCACATTCTTCACATAGTCATATAACAACTAACTTAATGTATCAACAAGTTCAATCCAAATTAGTTCAAGAGAAAACACATCGCAAACACTACCATTGTGAAGATTACTCCGCTTCCATGTCATTGTTCGAACCTCCACCACTTGCACCTCCGGCGTTCAAAATGAGGAAATCATCGCAACCATGAGCGGAACCCTACGAGAAACAAATAAAAGTTAACTTTGCATTAATAGTTACAATTCATATGTCTCAATATTTCTAAAATTCACAAATGCCCAACTCACATGTGTAACTAACTTAAAGGTATTAGCAACTGTATCATTGAATAAGTCGCTAAGTATTGTTTAAATTAAGCTATGCTATCATTAGAGCTAATGATTTGGTAATCATACCGCTGCGGCGCCCAAAGGTGTTGATGGTTGACTATGCCCCAAAGCGAAGGGCAACAATGGGAGAACACCTGGATAAGGCTCCAATCCAGGGGATAACATTGACATGAATCCCTAATGTGGAGGATAGGCTTGACCACTCTGGGAACCCTGAGACAAATATGATTAGTATTTCGTACAATCAGTCGAATTAATAAGAAATGCGGTTATACCTGTGAAGAAGAGCCAACTTGTTGTCCGTGCTGCATTGGACAAGGCATACCGAACTGCGATCCAAAGCCACCTTGAGGGAAGAACTGCATAATGTAAGAATATTCAGTTACTGACTTTAACACAAATATGGTAACAAGTATACCAACTTAAGTAAAGCAGTAATTTACCTACGACATCATCTCGAACTGAGGTTGTTGTGGCATATTAATCTGAGTTCCAGTGTTGCGTTGACCCAAGAACTACACAAGGGAAATTATTTGTGAAATCTTAAGTGGAAGCAGTATGGAAACGAATAAACTATTCAATTGTTAAGATTATAAGTTACCTGCGCCATATACAAATACTGCATCTGCTGCATCTGTTGCTGCTGCATCTGTATTTGTTGTATTTGTTGTTGTTGCTGTTCCACTTTCTTCTAGTATCGTCTTAATTTTTTTTACAATACCCCATCTGCAACACGGGATCGACTCGATCTGGAAGTAGAAGACCGTCGTCCCACATAAGCGTCACGCTCTACGTAACCGTTGCCTAATCCAAGTCTACAAAAATCACAAATGTGATGAATTGATGGTAATTAACCTTTAAACAATCATTAACTTTACACGTACCTCCCATGCGGTACGCCTCCATCGGCTTCGTATGCCGCACCCACATCCAACGACGCTCTTAAATAATCTACATCATCTCCATGCTTTTTATTTAGACACTCAACATATTTTGTCTGCAACATTAAATTAAGTTCACGAGTAAGAGTCATCAAAGATAGATTTAGTTCATAGATAGAGAGCAGTCAACACACTTACCACTTTTTGTGTTGCCGCCTTATCACACAACTACTCCTGGCGCGCCGGATCTGTGCCTCTGTGCCCCCGAGGTAAACCTCAATAAAAGAAGGAGTGACACCAGTTTCAGCTTCCTGCAACATCAGGATACAACATCAGTTCAATCAATGCAATTTTTTGAAGTAATTTACAAGTTATTGTGATAGTTCATACCATTCGTTGTGCCATCCGCACATGTCCATCTGCCCCATAACGTTGTAGTCCAGGCTTGCTCTTTCGGTTGCTTCGGTTTATCCTTGAAATATGTTTGAACTCCTTCGACGCCCAGTATTCGCATAACCACTCCCAAGTTGCCAAATCTACAGAGATCCAATCCACACTACTCTCCATGTACTCATGCTTTTGCAGATAAATTGTAGCTGCTTGCTTCTTTGTCATGGACTGACGCAACCTGGTCTTGTAATACACGGTCACAGCCTTGATCCGTGCATAAGCGAAGGAGTCCTTTGTGAGCTTTCTCGCTGAGGTCTCGAAAACAGACCTCGCATATGCTGGAGCCACACCTTCCTCCAATTTAAATATACGATGCATAAAACCAATAATTAGTATCAACCAAAGTAAGGTTCAACCTATTTCAAACAATGAAAACAAACTCACCCAAAAAATCTCCCAAACTTTGTCCTGACAAGTACTCGTAGTGCCATATGGTTTCAGGGCATAGTGATCCCAATTATGCGCGGCAATTAGCCGACCGCCCGCAAGAACCATCCCTGGAAAGCAAAACCGGATGGCATTTCCCAACTCTGTGTTAACACAATGTCGATGCCCCCAGCCATCCCAACCAATCTCGAGCCAGCACCTAGTACCCTTTGGCCTTATAACCGCATGCGTATCAGGACTTTCACTTAGAGTACATAAAAGGTGCATCCACAGCCTGTACAAATAATATTAGTTAGTTGACAAGAAAACCAAATGTATAAGATAACTTATCAAATAATTCAGAAAAAAATATAAGGGCATCAATCACTCTGTCCCTCTGCTGCCTCTTGTAACTCTGCCAATCTTGCCAACCTTGCATCTCGTTCCGGGTCATCTTCCTCTTTGCCACTCTCTTCACCCTCAGTATCACCCTGTCCACCCTCAGTACCATCATGTCCACCCTCAGAAGATGACATCCCAAAGACCTGCGCCAGAATCTCCTCTGCTCCTAAGCCTGCTCCCTGCTCCTGAACCTCCTCCATTGTGCGTGCTTCTAAGCCTCCTCACCGCTCTTAAGCCTCCTCTGAGTACACACCTAAGCCTCCTTCTGAACCTGGTGCTAGCTGGCTCGATGCCTGCTCTGTCACAAACCCCAAAAGTTGTCTCTGTCTATCTGCACTCACGGTTGTGCCCTACAAATGCAAATAAACATATAGCAAATAGTAAATAGTTGATTATGATATTGAAGTGTTTAAAAAAAACAAAGTACCTGAAACAAGGACGTGTGAACCGAACCACTACTGTGGTGAGACGCGAAGGAAGAAGTATCATCACTTTGCTTTTTTCCTTTTTTGAAATGCTTCCACATCTACACAAATTTCAAAATAATGATTAATATACGAGATTATTAAAAAATAAAAAATAAATGACAAAGACTAAAAGATGTACACAATAAAAATTTAAATCTCAAAGAATGCAAACAATAAGAACTAAAAATCACCAGTATTAGAATGTGCTAAAAATCATCAACATTCGATTCTGCTTCTATCACACGTGCATGAATATTTTCATGTACCTCTTCTTCTACCATCTCTTCCTCAAACCCTTCTCCTTCACTATGTTCTTCAATAATTCTATTTTACTTTTCAATAATCCTTTGAGATTTCTGAAGACGTTTTCTCAAAGGGTCGACTTGTTCTTCAGACATTAACTCTAGAGTAGTACTAGCAATTTCTGCAAGCCCTGTCCCAGAAGATATCATAATATCTTGTACTTCCTCGACTTCATCTTGATAAACACCACCATCATCGTCTTCCTGATTGTCTATGTACTCATCATAACGATGATGGTGCACTTCACGGTTAACTTTATATACAACCCACCAATTTTTCAAACTTGGATGAGGATAACTTAAATAGTACACTTGTTCCACTTGATGTGCAATTACAACATTGTTCTTAGGGGCTGTATAGCGTGAGTTGTGGTTGACCTCCACCATTCCAAAATCATCCACTCGCGTGTCCGATGTTGGATCAAACCAGTGACAGTTAAAGAACACCAGCTTCAGTTCTTTTGTACCGCCAAATGTGTACTCAATTATTTTTTGAAGAACACCATAGTATTCCTTCACTTCTCCACTACCCTCTGCAGCCGTTATACACACTCCACTGTTTGATGTGGCTGCAAGTGGACGAATTGCTTCTAAACCTGCCGTTCGAAAATGATATCTATTGATATCGTATCGGCTAAATTCTCTAGCTTTTAACTGACCATTTGGGATCTGTCGCAAATCATCAGAGATGTTGACATCTTTCATAGACTACATGTACAACATATACAAAGTTAGCATCTTATAATAAGTATATGAACTATGATTGAAGAACAAAGGATATCAGAGAAGTTAGTGTATTACATGTTGACGGAACCAGTTCACAAAGTTTTTGCCACCTTTTATGCCATGCTGACGTAAATTATGCAATTGACTTTGCGTCGGCCTTCGAGAAGATGTTCAATACAGATTGTCAAACATTTCAAAAAATGGTAACACTTCTCCATGTTGAAAAACATGTAAAGAGTGGTGTAGTTTCTCTCTTGCTCCGAAATATAATGAGAATTGGCAACCCTGACCCCTTTACCCTTCCAATGAAAAATTTTAAGCTCAGTCATAGGCTGCTCTTCAACATCATGATATCATGTCATAGATGCATTCAAATTGTTGGCACATGCAAAATATTTGCTAGACAAGTTTGTAATCCCTTTAGCTGCAAATGCTTCTGCAATACACCCCTCAACTCTTGCCTTGTTGCGCACTGTAGCTCTAAGTTTTTTCAGTTCTCTTTCTTGACTACACATCCACCTGAACTGTGCAGGTCATGCTACTAAGGCTTCATAAGGCAAATGCACAAGCAAATATTGCATAACATTCATAAATCCAGGCGGAAAGACTTTTTCCATCTTACATACAAGCACGGTGATTTCTTTCTCCCACTGCCGCATTATCTTCTTTGACACTTCCTTAGCACATATTTGCCTATAAAAATAGCTAAGTTCAGCAAATATTTTCTACAAGTCAAGTTTGAAGTATCCACGAAACATTACTGGTAACAGTCTTTCCATCATAATATGGTAATCATGACTCTTCAGCCCATTCAGTTTACCAGTGCTGAGATTAACACATCATTTTATGTTAGCTGCATAGCAGTCTGGAGACTTCAACGTTTTCAACCAACTAAGTATTTGCTTTCTTTCTTCTGGCTTGACACAGTAAGGAGCTCGTGGCCAAATTTCATTTCCACTTGCATTTGTTCTAATCTCAAACCCAAGACGATCACAAAGATCAGCTAAATCTTTTCTTGCATTCAAATTATCTTTGGTTTGACCGATAAAATCAAAACACATGCTTATTATGCTTTCAGCAACATTATGCTCCTGATGTATCAAATCAATATTGTGCGGTAGAAGCAACGCCTTTCCATATGGTAGCACCCAAAGAAAAGAAATATGATTCCAGTTGTGTTTTGTACCATACCTTTCAAAACCATCTTCTTCGGATTGTTTTAACTTTGCATTCCATGCCATTTTTTGCTCGCTTGTCAATCGACGAGGTGCTCCTTTTGTAACTCTTATGCCTTTTCGGAATGATTGTGTATCTCTCCTTAAAGGATGATTTGAAGGAAGGAATCGTCAATGACAATCAAAAAAGCTGACTTTTATCCCGTACTTCAGCCTTATGGCATCAGTGTCACTCATACATATGGGACAACATAATTGTCCGTGGACACACCAACCAGACCAAATGCCATCTGCCAACAAATCATAAATTGACCATAGATATGTGTCACGTAAGTCAAATTCACATTTCATATGTCTGTCATATGCTTTTACACCTTGCCACCACTCTTTCAACTCTTCAATCAACGGTTACATAAACACATTGATTTTCTTGCCTGGATGTTTAGGACCAGGAATGACCACCGCAAGGAATATGTATACTTCTTTCATGCACATGTTGGGAGGGAGATTGTAGGGCATGATAAAAACAGACCAACAAGAGTATGGACTGTTACTAGTGCTGAATGGAGTGAAACCATATGTTGACAACATTTCTCAGATCTCTTGCAAACTCCAGATCGAAATGGTCTAAAGCTTGCCAAGCCTCAGCATCCAAAGGATGCGCCATAACGTCTTTGTCATCATTCTCACGTATCCCTTCAGAATGCCATCTCATGTGCTTTGCTATTTCTTGAGACAGAAACAATCGTTTAAGCCTTGACGTGATTAGCATGTACCGAAGTTGTTTGATCGGTACTTTTGTAGTTATTCGTTCTCCATCATCATTCATGACGTCCACATATCTATATTTCTTACAATGCATATAATGAGTATCACCCATGAGTTCCTTCCAAAACAACATGCAATTATTCTCGCATGCATCAATCTTCTAATAATTCATGCCCAGACCAGCCAAAATTTTCTTTGATTGATATAGATCTGGCGGCATCTGATGACCTCACGAAAGGAGATCATTGATTAGCTTAATGATACCATTGTAGCAATTGTTTGCCAAATTGAACTTGGACTTCATCGCCATAAGTCGTGTGACTGCCTCCAAAACGATCATATTGGCGCCCTCATAAACTTTCGATCCTCGGTGGCAGGATGCTCGTAAAACTCCTTCACCTCCTTTGGTTGTGACTGATCTTCATACTCTTTACCAATGTCTGCTATCATCTCATCCATCCGATCTTCATCCTCATTACTGTCCGGCTCATCATCATGCTCTATCTCTTCATGCTCACGCCACACCAGATAGTCGGGCATAAATCCGTGCTTGTAAAGATGCAACTCCACTTCAGACTTATCCAGACGTCGACGATTCCGACACTTGATACACGAACACTTTGCAACACGAGCATCACTAGCAAATGCATGACTCAGAAAAGCATTTGCAATATGACCCCATTCATTAGTGTGCGCACTAGTTGAACTCCATCCATCATACATCGCCTTACGATCGTCACCCATTTTAAAACTGCATCAAATAAATATATGTTAATGAACATATATGGTTACTTCATAGTTTTTTTAATGTCACGACCCTACATCTATTGTCTAGGATAGGTCCTAAAATTTCGACATCATAACACGGTCTATTTAACACTACACCCCCCCTATCCGGTGCAGTTCTTAAAGTAAAAAGGGACAGGCAGCACCGAGAGCCTCTAAACAACGGCGGCTATGCGACTGGACATGATGCAGGGCCAGATCCACTGAATGCCTGCTTTAACTTCGTACTAAATGGGTCTTACTGTTACTTCATAATTTGTTTAATGTCACGACCCTACATCTATTGTCCAGGATAGGTCCTAAAATTTCGACAGCATAACGCCGCCTATTTAACACTACACCCCCATATCCGGTGCAGTTCTTTAAGTAAAAAGGGGCAGGCAGCGCTGACGGCCTAAACAACGGTGGCCACGCGACTGCACATGACGCAGGGCCAGAGGCACTGAACGCCTGCTTTAGCTTCGTACTAAACGGGTCTTGTCATCACTTAATAATTTGTTTAATGTCACGACCCTACATCTATTGTCAGGATGGGTCCTCAAATTTTGACAGCATAACGCCGCCTATTTAACACTACACCCCCCTACCTGGTGCAGTTCTTAAAGTAAAAAGGGGCAGGCAGCGCCGGCGGCCTAAACAACGGCGGCCACGTGACTGCACATGATGTCAGGGCCGGAGTGCCTAGACGCCTAAGCGGCGACTAGGCGTCGCCTAGGCGACGCCTTACTAAGCCTGCTTTAACTTCGTACTAAATGGGTCTTGCCGTGCCGCCATTCGTGCCGCCCGCTGTCGCATGGCGCCATGGCGTTCCTTTCCAGGTGTGCCATCGCTGCTCCTCCACTGTGCATCGCCGTCCTTCTCATGTCCGCCTCCCTGTGTCGTTCTCTCCTGTCCCCTCCGCCTCCTCCTTCCTCAAAGATGGGATTGCGCCGTTCTTCCCTATCCCCTCCGCCTTCTCCTTTCTCAATGGCGGGATGATGGTACTCTCGGCTTTGTTTCCTTAGTGTCGACTAGCAACACTTTTCTCTAAAATACGTTGGACGACTACGAGGTAGACTAGAGTTCGACTACAGTCGACTAATCTCCCTAATCGACGACTAATCGCCTAGTCGATCCTATTCACCTATATTTAACAACATTGTATATACATATAGTACATAAACAATAAAAAATTCAAAAAACCATAATTGAACCTAAATAACTAACGTCTATGATAATCAAGTTAACATACACATATATGGATAAAACACAATATAAAATTGCACAAGTAATGATATAGCAATTCATACACTAATCAATTCAAAAACTTAATGCCACACATATCGGAATTCAAAAACTTAATTTATGTACAAGTTCAAAGTTTAACCTTATCCGAGGAGCGAAAAGAGCGAAGGCGGAGATGCGCGGACCGGGAGCGGCGGCCGGTGGGGCGCTAGGCGGCGAGGCGGCTGCGCTGGGGCGTCGGGGCGCGGGGCGTGGCGGCCGGGGGCGGGGCGCGGCAGCCGGGACGCTGGGAGGCAAGGCGTTGGGCGGCCGTGTGCGGCGAGGCGCGGGCGGCGGCGGGGTGGCGACATGGGGTGCGGGGCGGTGGCGGGGCGACAACGCGGGGCGCGAGGCGGCAACACGGGCGGCGGAGCGGGGCGCGGGATGCAGGGTGGCGACGCAGGCGGCGGCGCGGGGCGCAAGCCGGCGACGCGGGCGGCAGGGCGGCAACGCGGGCAGCGGCTCGGGGACGCTGGCAGTAGAGCGGAGCTAGAGGAGAGCAATGAGTGAAGTGTTAGGTTTTTGTTGACGGTCCTTAAGTACCATATTTTGACCGTCAATTCACCTCATAATGTGCATAAAAGAAACACAAAACATAGTGGTAGGGTTATACACTAACCCAATTCCACAAGTGTTGGTGTTTATTTGTATGCAAAAGAATTATTACCCAAAATATCAAAACATGTAGGGATGAATCCATGAAAATGGATTTTAACGAATCAGGCGATGACACATGGCAACACATGGATAAAATGGCCCACAAACAGAAGAATACGAGGACATCCAACAGTGTTGCACCCATATATATCAAGGGGGCCCACCTGGAAGCCACCTGGAGGAAGCACTCCCCGAGGGGAGCCTTGACCAGGTCGGCCGAACCAGGGGTTCGACCGACCTCTTCCTAGCGCCAAACTCGGTCAAATGACACGTGTTGGCTCCTCCCGACTCTCTGGAGTCAATGGTGACTTATTCGCGCGTTAATTGTGGCGGGAACCAACCCTTATCCACCTATAAATAGAACCCCTCACCTCACTTCTCACACACACCAAAAGTTGAGAATAGTGCTACACTCCAAAGGTTTAGAGTAGTCCTAGAGGCTACCAAAGTAGAATTAGAGTGTGGTTAAGAGTCTAGGAGAAGGAGGCTTGGGCTTGTCAAGTCCCTCTTCTACACTTGTACCCCTACAAAGATTTTACTCAATCAAGTAAGCCTTTGTGAATTCAATACAAGTTTGATATTTTATTCTTAGTAGTTGGCACAAGTAGTTACTTGTTGGTTCACTGCTTTAATTCATTAGAGGCTCTAGTTGTAGCTTTTTGTTCGAAACAACTAGAGTAGTGATTTAGAACGTAAGCGTGGTGCTTAGGTTATATATCATCAGTGGATATCTCGTAGATCCACAGATTGAAGAGGTAGGCAATAGATGGTGACAACCCTATCTGTCCTTCGTAATCCTCCACGTTCGGCTATGCTATAGGCTCTTGGCAGGAGTCGTCCTAGTATTACTAGGAGTAAGCCCGTGCCCGAAGCAAGCATCTACTAGAAACTACATTGAATTAGGATCAATACTTTGAATTCCTCTCCGTTCCTTGCCTACCAAACAACTTTGTGTCCTTGGGTGAGCTAGTTCGAAAGATTAGCACACACGTTCTTTGGATTCGATACCCTTGGGAATACTCCTTAAGGGGAAGTACTACAACGGTATTTTTGTGTGCTTGCGGATAACTTTGTGGTGTTAAGAAATACCAACAAGCATTTCTGGCGCCGTTGCTGGGGAACAGTTGCTGTTAATCTTAGAACCAAGATCACCCTCGTATCATATCCCCCTTATCTATCATCTTACCTTTCTTATTCTTATCTTATCACCATCATATAAATGGAGCAACCCACCATTCTTTCTTATTCTGCTCCGAAGGGCAAGTTCTGTGAGCCACCGCCTTCGGCGGAACCTATTTGTTTAACCAGCTATGAACTTCACCCTGGCTTTATAGCCATGGTTCGGGAAAAATCCTTCTCAGGAACGGATTGTGAAAACCCTTACCACCATCTATGAGAGTTCGAACAACTATGTTCATGCCTTCTAATCAAAGGTATGACACAGGAAACTCTCAAATGGAAGTTGTTTCCTTTTTCCCTCAAGAAAAAAGCCAAACAATGGTACAACCAGTACGTTAGGAAGATAAACAGTGATTGGAGTGAATTACGAGACAAGTTTTGTCTTGCTTTCTTTCCTATTGCCAGAATTGTTTCCTTACGAAAGTGAAAGTTGCCTAGAGGGGGGGTGAATAGGCTAAACGACCTGAAATGACTTAATAAAACAAGATTAGTACACAGGGGGGCGGACTAGTCCGGTCACCTGAATAGGGTTTCTAACAAGTTTTAATTCGATTCTTGTGATGCAAAGTATGTTAGAATGACATAGTGAACCTTAACAAGTTATATGGCAAGTATGAAGCTAAGGATCACAATGAGACGAGAGTGATAAGCAAAATGGTAGAGCTAACCCCAGAAGCAATGTGCAATAAGTGAAAGCGAAGGGACACAAGGATTTTATTCCGAGGTTCGATCCCACGAAGGAATCTACGTCCCCATTGAGGAGTCCACAAAAGACCGGGTTCAACAACCCTTCCCTCACCAAGTTTACCACATGGGCCTAACTTGGTTCTCCACTATCACAAAGGGTGAATACAAGATTCGTTGGGGCTTCTCACAATCTGAGGCTCCTACCACAAATACAATCACAAATCACAAAGATTAACTCGAGCCACAGATCACAAAGATTCATAAAGTGCAAGAGATCAAACCGAGAGCCAAAGAGAGCTGTTCTTCCTCTTCTTCACCTCACCAAACCTAATCCACACAAGAATCAGTTTTAGAGGGAATGTAGGCAAGAAGGAGGCTTTTTGGAGGCTCAAGGTTGCTGTGGCGGCGCTAGGGTTTCAACTTGCTCAAGAGATGGTTCAAATGAACACAGGGGTCCTCTATTTATAAAGGTTCCAAGCCCATACTACTGACTTCAGCAGAAGGGTGGACTAGTCCGGCCTAGGGGACCACTGACGTCCCTAACAACTGTCGCACTGCGTGGCAATCATCACACTACCCGCCAAACTTCAAATTCAAACGGTCACTTCGAAAACGGACTAGTCCGGCCCACACCGGACTAGTCCGATCTCACACAGAACCTTTTGTTCCATGTGAAAACGGACTAGTCTGGAGACCACGAACTAGTCTGGCCCCAAGGGCGGACTAGTCCGGCCTACCCAGACTTAGTCGCTGAAGCACCAACTCTCCAAACCCGGACTAGTCCGGCCCCCAGGGCGCACGAGTCCGATCTCAGTCAGGACCTCTTGGTCCGGACCAAAACAGACAAGTCCGTGGTTTTGGGACTTAGTCCCCAAAAACCACTCCACGACTACCCAGACTAGTCCGTCCCACTACGGACTAGTCTGAACATAGTCAAACCCTTCTGGTCCGGATGAAAACGGACTTGGCCAGCTAGGAGCGGACTAGTTCGGCCACCTGCACGGACTAGTCCGGCCACTCCTGCCAGACTACTACAACTCTCTTCTCTCAATGGGTTTGATCTCTAAACCGCTTTGAGATCCCAACTTGATCTCAATGCACTTTACACACACACACCCTCACACATATTTGGCTAGTCTAAACTCGACACACTAGAAACCCTAGTTTCTCCTTTTCGAGTTGACATCGCCGTTTTCGCCCTTTTCCTTTTTGAGGGATTGTTCTTCCACTTGAGTCCACACCTGTGCTTAAGATCACTGAGCTCATTAGTCACTTAATTGTTGTCATCAATCATACAAAACCCACGGGGATCCTAGATGCACTTTCAATCTCCCGCTTTTTGGTGATTGATGACAACACATTAAGTCTTCAACATATAAGAGTATAAAATTTGTTTTCATAACGTGCGGGTGTATGAGTGACTCCTCCTCAATGAATGCATCATAAAAGAAGATTGAGGGAGTCCTTCATACACACACACGTTATGGTGGGGTGCCTACGTGTTGTGCCCAACAATTTGTGACAAGACATAATAAATATGAATATGATTAAAAGATAGACATTCAAAGCATCATATTGATATTGAACAGTCAAAACATAGTCTTGCACAAATTTAAACATTCGACATGGTATAAATATTACAATAAGAAGTGCAATATGTCCAAGGATCCAAAATAAGAGCTACACTCTCCACACTTTTCTAGCTCTCCCCCCATCTAACTCCCATCTAAATCTCCCCCTTTGGCATCAAGACACCAAAAAGGAAAAGAAGAAGGGAACAACGAGCCCTATCCACTAGTCGTCACCGTCCCCACTATCATCTGCCTCATCGTCGGAGTCGCTCTCCATGGCCTTCGGGTCCTCGTGGTCATCGTCGTCGGAGGCACGAGCCAAAGGAGCTGCCCGGGAAGAGCTCCCGTCCTCTTGGAGATGATCGAGCTCATCGGTGGTGAAGTCGGGGAATGGAGTGATCTCCCCGTCGCTCGCCTCCGGAGAGGACAAGGGAACCTCCAGCTTGCCACACACCACCTTGAGGTACTTCTCTTGGCACTTGTGTGCCCTCTGATTCCGGATCTCTTGCTTCCGGCAGGAAGTGAAGATCGCCTTGAAGCACTTGAAGAAAGCGCTCATCGATTGAGGCGGAGGCAGGGAAGGAGGCGCCACGGGGCGAGGAGATGGCATCGCTGAGTGAGAGGGAGGCTCTGCATTCTTCCGGCGCGGAGGAGGCGGCACTGCAGGAGGTGTCTGAGGGTGGAGCGGGCGATGAGTCACATCCTTGACAAAGGTCATGCCTGACACCTTCTCAATGAGATACATGATGTAGGGGGCATACCCGCAAGAACGGTTGGGGGTATGCGAGATGTTGAAAATGTCGTCGAAGATGTAATCGACGAGGTTGAACTTCTCCTCCCCATCAATAAGAAGTAGCAGGTGTCTCAGATTGCCTTGCATCACCCCTGCATCTCCATCCTTTGGTGCTATTGTCCGCCTCAGGATTCTTTTCAGAATGCTATAGAATGGCTTGATATTGCGAGCATGCCCGACATCATACTGAACATGACTCAGGTACATGTAGGAAAGCTCGTCTCGGTCTACAGCCTTGAGGTTAGAGATGATGATCTCATGATCCATGTGAGCCTCAAGACCTAGAATCTTGGCAAACTCCTCAAATGTGACTGAAAGCTGCTCGCCATGCATCATCCATATGATCCGTCTATCACCTGAGGTGGTGAAGTAGATGGTGGAATAAAACTGCAAGATAACTTCAATGTTCCACTCATATTTGAATCCCATGATCTTCTTGAGCACATGGCGCTCAGCTGCTTCAATGACCGCATCAAAAGCAGAATGTTGCTTCTGGGCCATGTACTCCCAGTCTACCCATTGTGCTTCAATCACAGGCTTCTTCATTCTTTGGTAGACAAGACGGTAATAATCACAATGAAAGTCACACCAAAACCGAGGGTCGGCGGTGCTCCTCTCATACTTGTAGACCTTGTCCGTCCGGAGCCTTCTTGCTTTCTCGGCTCCCTTCCCATGGAAGACATTGGCAACTATTTCACGCTGCCTATTGGGATTTCTCTCAGGAGTGTGCACTTCCAAGGGGCTAATGGGTTTGGCATGCCCCCTCTCCTTGATCGCAGGGCCTGCGGCCCTCTTCGCCGGTATCTTTACAGTGGGCTTCCTTTTCTTTGGCTCAGCAGGAGCCCAGGCCTTGCCCTTCTTCGGATCCCTCAAGATCCGGTGTTCCATGATTTCTTCTTGGGTTGGCTCCTTGCCCTTGTCTTTCTCTCCAATTGTCACAAGTCTCTTCTTCTTGGAGACTTGTGCAGCAGCAGTCTGAGAGTTATGAGCTTCACGCTCCTCTCGCTTCTTCTTCCAGAGTTCCTTGCGGGATCCTCAATGGCCCAAGCCATTGCTTCATCTTCGTCATAGGCCATAGCTGTGGCCCTGTCTTGTTGCTTCTTGGCTGCCTTTGCCCTTTCTTGTTGCTCGAGAAACTTCTAGGCAGCCTCAACCTCAGCTCTTGCCCATTCCTCGCCAAGGCGAAGCTGCTCCGCCTCCCACTCGGGGTCAGTGGGGGGAGAAGCGGAACGGCGAGGAGCGGCCATTTCAGCTGAAAAAGAGAGAAGCCATAAGATAGAAGGTCAAGGAGTTGGAATAATGCGAAAGAAATCACGAGAAACAACCAAAGTTGGACTTTGGCCTGTGTACACCGGACTTGTCTGCCCCAGGGGCGGACTAGTCCGCCTGGCATCGGACTAGTCCAGTTTATACAGGTTAAACCCTAACTCTAACAATTTTTCGAGAAATCTTGGAATTGAGTCGCAATATTCCTAGGCTATGATCACAAGGATACTAGAAGCAACTTTAATGAAGAGGCATCTATCAAAAACTCAATGAATCAAGAATGAGGAAAGTTTTTTAAAAGAGAGGGATACCTCTTCGAATCTTGAGAAATCGATGGAATCGGGGATGGATCGCGTCGCGAGTGATCGGGGGAAAGTCTGCCACACCTCCGGGGCTTCCAATGCGCGGATTGGAAACGGTTTTTGTTGGTTGGAATGGAAAATCGCCTAAGGAGGGCGGTTTCACGCGCGTGGGAGAGAGAGAGAGGCAAATGGAGAAGTGGAGGGGTCGACCGCCTCCTGGGGATTTAAGTCCCCAGGGGTTGGACTAGTTCGGTTAAGGGGGCGGACTAGTCCGGTCATGCGGACCAGACCTGGACTAGTCCAGATTCGGACTTGTCCGGCCATACTGCGGACTAGTCCGGTCCTAGGAGGCTAAAAACATATATATTTGAGTTTTAGCCACTATAGCTGATCCTTTTGGACATATTGCCACAACAAAACTTTATGAATATGGTCAGTAAGAAATCAACATTCAAACTATGACCATAACCCACAAAGTCACTAGTTTTTCAAATATTTTGGAGAAAATCGAGATAGAGATGAATTTCTCAAACACGTGCATTCTTTTGAATAAGGTGTAAAGTAAACATTTAGATGTGCAAGTTTCAAGCCACATTTCGAGAATCTAAGATATTGAGCTCACTCCTAAGCTCACAAAATCGCTTCTCATCTAGGGGCTTGGTGAATATGTCGGCTAGTTGGTTCTCGGTTCTTACATGGGAAATCACTATGTCCCCCTTTAATGAATGATCTCTCAAGAAGTGGTGTCTAATGTCTATGTGTTTAGTCCTTGAATGCTCAACCGGATTATGGGCTATTTTGATGGTGCTCTCATTGTCACATAGGAGAGGAATATGGCGCAAATTTATACCATAATCCCTTAGAGTTTGTCGCATCCAAAGAAGTTGTGCACAACAACTTCCGGCTGCTACATACTCCGCTTCGGCTGTGGAAAGAGCAATGGAGTTTTGTTTTTTAGAGGACCATGCCACTCAGGATCTATCCAAGAATTGACATGTCCCGGATGTGCTCTTTCTATCAACTTTGCACCCCGCATAATCCGCATCGGAATAGCCAATAAGGTTAAACTTGGATCCTTTGGGGTACAAAAGTCCTAGGCTAGGTGTGTGAACTAAATATCTAAGAATCCTCTTCACGACGGTCATATGACACACCTTAGGTGAGGCTTGAAAACGTGCACACATACACACACTAAGCATAATATCCAGTCTAGATGCACAATGATATAACAAAGAACCAATCATGGAACGATATACCTTTTGTCCACACTTGGAACGTCTTCGTTGAGGTCTAGGTGTCCATTTGTTGCCATTGGAGTCTTGATGGATTTGGCCTTGTCCATGTAAAACTTCTTTAATATGTCTTGAGTGTACTTTGTTTGACTTATGAACGTGCCCTCTTTGAGTTGCTTAACTTGAAAACCTAAAACGAACTTCAACTCCCCCATCATGGACATCTCAAATCTCTCCGTCATTATCTTAGAAAACTCATCACAAAACACTTTGTTAGTAGAACTAAATATAATGTCATCGACATATATTTGGCACACAAAGAGATCATCGTTAAAGTGCTTTGTAAAGAGAGTGTAATCAGCTTTTCCTATCTTAGAACCATTTTGAATTAGAAAGTCTCTAAGACACTCATACCAAGCTCTAGGAGCGTGTTTGAGGCCATAGAGAGCCTTACGCAATTTGAATACATGGTTTGGGAAGTCTTGGTATTCAAAGCCCGGTGGTTGCTCCACATAGACTTCCTCCTTTATTGGACCATTTAGGAATGCACTATTGACGTCCATTTGGTAAAGCATAAAATCATGGTGAGTAGTAAAGGCAAGTTGTATACGAATTGATTCTAGCCTAGCTACGGGAGCTAAGGTTTCATCGAAATCCAAACCTTCGACTTGTGAGTACCCCTTGGCCACAAGTCGTGCCTCGTTCCTTGTCACCATGCCATGTTCGTCTTGCTTGTTGCAGAACACCCACTTGGTTCCTACAACATTTGCTTGTGGACGCTTGACAAGCTCCCAAACTTTGTTCCTTTCAAAGTTGTTAAGCTCCTCTTGCATGGCCACCACCCAATCCGGGTCTCTCAATGCATTTTCAACCTTATGGGGCGCCAAAGAAGAGATAAAGGAGTAATGTTCACAAAAATTTGCAACATGAGAACGAGTGATTACCCCCTTTAGTAATGTCTCCTAAAATGTTGTCAACAAGGTGATCCTGTTGAACACTTTGACGCACACGAGGATGTGGAGGTTGAATTCTTGAGTCATCATCATCCTCTTCTTCTTCTTGGTCTCCCCCTTGATGTATGCTTCCCCCTTGACTTCCATCTTCTTGATCGTGTGGAGGTGCAACTTGTCCATCTTCAACTTGTTCGTGTGGGGGATGACTTGCATCATCATGTGGTTGGTCACTTGAGCTTTGAGGTTGTTCTTGTGGTCGAACATCTCCAAGTGCCATCCTCCTAAGAGATTCTCGTGGAGAGTCTTCTTGATCTAGCACACTTTGATCAAATTGCTCCACTTAAGAGCCATTAGTTTCATCAAACACCACGTCGCGTGCTATTTCAACAATCCCAGAGGATTTGTTGAAGACACGGTAGGCGTGGGTGTTTGAATCATAACCAAGCAAGAAACCTTCATCGGATTTTGAAGCAAACTTCAAAGTCTTAGGCTTCTTGTTAAGAATATAGCACTTGCTCCCAAAAACACAAAAGTAAGAGACATTAGGTTTCTTACCAACTAGAAGCTCGTAGGGGGTCTTCTTGAGGAGGCGGTGGAGGTACAATCAGTTGACGGCGTGGCAAGCGGTGTTAACTGCCTTCGCCCAAAACTGATCCGATGTCTCGTACTCATCAAGCATCATCCTTGACATCTCAATGAGTGTCCTATTCTTCCGTTCCGCCACCCCATTTTGTTGAGGAGAGTATGGAGCTGAAAATTCATGCTTGATGCCCTCCTCATCCAAGAATTCTTCCACTTGAGTGTTCTTGAACTCGGTGCCATTGTCGCTTCTTATAGCTTTGATTCTTGAGGCGAACTCATTTTGAGCTCTCCTCAAGAACCTCCTGAGGACACCATGAGTTTCACCCTTATCATGCAAGAAGAACACCCAAGTGAAACGAGAAAAATCGTCAACAATAACAAGACCATATTTGTTACCGCCAATGCTAATGTAGGTTATTGGCCCGCAAAGGTCCATATGTAGCAGCTCCAATGGTCTTGTTGTCGTCATGATGTTCTTGGAGGGGTGTTGAGCTCCTACTTGCTTCCCGGCTTGGCAAGCACTACATGGCCTATCCTTTTCAAAGACAACATTTTTCAAACCATATATGTGCTCGACCTTTAGAAGCTTTTGTAAGTTCCTCATCCCAACATGGGCTAGCCTTCTATGCCAAAGCCATCCCATGTTGGTTTCCGCCATTAAGCATGTGTCAAGTTGAGCTTTATCTGAGGCAAAATCCACAAGATAAAGCTTTACCTTGAGCACACCCTTAAAAGCGATTGAGTTATCACTTCTTCTAAGGACGCTCACACCCTCATTAGTGAAAACACAATTATAACCCTTGTCACATAGTTGTGATATGGACAAGAGGTTATAGTCTAGAGAATCAATATGTAAAACGCGAGAAAGAGTACGTTGGGGAGAGATGACAATTTTACCGGAGCCAAGGATTTTCCCTCGGCCATTGTCCCCAAAGAGGATCCCTTCATTTGGATCATCATGTTCCTTATACTCCTCGAACATCTTCCTCTCTCCGGTCATGTGGTTTGTGCACCCACTATCGAGCACCCATTTAGATCCACCGGAGGAGTATGCCTACAAAACAAAATTATGCCTTCCTTTTAGGTACCCAAGCGGAGTTGGGTCCTTTGATGTTAGTGGTGAGGCATTTGGGCACCCACACGCAGGGCTTGGGGCTCTTGCGGAGTGGCCCAACATATCTAGCATATACTTTGCCATACTTGTTCCTCATCAAAACATATGATGCATCAAAATCATGAAATAGAGGATGTGGTTCAGATTTAGGCATGTAAGTTCTAGTTGAAGTGTTCTTGCCAATTTTAGTGTGGATGAGCTTCCCTTGACAAAAACAATCAAGTCTTTGCCATACCTGGAGGTTTTGGCATTTTGCTTTCCACCTCTAGTATAACCAAGACCATCCTTGACATTGGGAGGTCTTGTGTTGGTGTATGCACTTCGTGCATACGCCACCTTCTCTTTGTCAAAGATGCCACCCTTAGGTGCTTGTTTGCCTTGAGTCAACTTAAGCTCATACTTTAATTTAAGGATCAAGTTAGAGCATTTGCAAGTAGAGATTGCTTCGGATGCAACCTTTGAGGAGGATGAGCTTTTGGAGGAAGAGTCTACATTGGTCTTGAGGGACTCAACTTGAGTATTAAGGATCTTGTTAACTTTTGCCAAGTTGCCAAGTTCGTCCTTGAGCTCAATGGTTGTGTCCTCAAGACCTGAGCATGTCTTCTTGCTTAGAGCAAGTTCATGTTCCAATGCCTTGCTCTTCTCTCTCTCAAGCTCAAGGAGCTCAATGAGCTCTTTACATCTTTCCTTTTCTTGGATAAGCATGTCCTCTTGCCTATATATGAGCTCCTCCTTCTAAAAAATCTCATCCGAGAGCAATTTCATTCTTTGCAATGTGCTCTTACTTATATCTTTAAGCATGTACTCGTTTTCACTAGAACTATAAAAATTATCATGGGATGATATGGAAGAGGATGAGTTAGAGGTAACCTTTCTTCTTCCTTGTTTTGCCATGAGGCAAGTTGGCTTGTGGTCGTAGAGGTTGGAGAAGAGCTTGCTTCCCTTGGAACTCCTCCCGATGGCAATGGTTGCAATCTTCTCCTCGTCTTCGGAAGAGGAGGACTCATCGTTAGAGTCCCATCCCTTGCCCAAATGAGCATGACCGGAGCGCCTCTTCTTTTTATAGAACTTCTTCTCTTGCGGCTTGCCCTTCTTCTTCTTCTTGCTCTCTTCATGTGGGCAATCCACAATGAAGTGCCCGTATTCGCCACAATTGTAGCAAGCTCTCTTGGTTTTAGACCTTTCTTTATCTTTGCCATTGCTTTCATGCTTGTATCCTCCTTTTCTTCTCCTCATCATCCTCTTGAAGTTGTTGATGAAGAGGGCCTCTTACTCATCGGTGTCAAGGCTCTCATCATCATCTTTGTTTTGCTCCTTTGAGGAGGATGTCGCTTTGAGTGCAACATCCTTCATCTTCGAGGCGGTGAACCTTTGGATGACATTGTAGAAGAGCGCCTCCTTCTCCATGATCTCGTGGTTGATGATCCTTCCAAGGACCTCCTCCGGGGTCATTTTGGTGAACCCCGGACTTTCTCGAATCATGGAGCAAAGAGAGACATTTCTAGGCATGAATGCCCGAATCATCCTCTTCACCACCTCGTGGTTCGTCCACTTGGTACAGACATAAGATCTACTCTTGTTGATGAGTAGCTTTAGGCGGTTGTACATCTCCTGAGGAGATTCATCATCCATAATGGCAAACCTCCTGAGCTCTCCTTCAATGAGCTCAATCTTTGCTTCTTTCATGACTCGGTTGCCTTCATGAGCCGTCTTGAGGGTGTCCCAAATATCTTTGGCCACCTCAAGTCCATCCACTCGGTTGAACTCATCTCTTGAGAGAGATGAGATGATCACTCCGACCGCTTGGGCATTGCGATGAAGGAGCACGACTTGCTCCGGAGTGATACCTTCTTCATTCTTCGGGATGTGCACCCCGGTCAACACGATTTGCCATAGTGAGGGGTTGAGTGACACAAGATGAATCTTCATGTTGTGCTTCCACATCCCGTAGTCGGTTCCATCGAATTGGGGAGGCTTCCCCAATGGGATGGAAAGGTAGTGGTTGTTGGAGACAAGGCGTTCATAGTTGTAGCCTTGTTGGTTGTAGTTGATTGTGCCACCCGATGTGGAGGTTGATGTGTCAACCTTGGGAATCTTCAACTTCTCTCGAAGTTTCGCCTTGAGTTGGCGAGTCTCTTCGTCATCCGTTGACTTGTCTTGGTATACAAGCACCTCCTCTTGGGTTGTTTGGACCTCACTGGTTGAGACTTCTTCGTACCCCACTCCAGCCATCTTCTCTCCGAGTTGTTAGACTCTTTTGGGAGAGACCTGCTCTGATACCAATTGAAAGTTGCCTAGAGGGGGGTGAATAGGATAAAGGACCTGAAATGACTTAATAAAACGAGATTAGTACTCAGGAGGTGGACTAGTCCGGTCCAGGGGCGGACTAGTCCGGTCCACCTACAGGGAAAAACCTGAATAGGGTTTCTAACAAGTTTTATTTCGATTCTTGTGATGCAAAGTATGTTAGAATGACTTAGTGAACCTTAACAAGTTATATGGAAAGTATGAAGCTAAGGATCACAATGAGACAAGAGTGATAAGCAAAATGGTAGAGCTAACCCTAGAAGCAATGTGCAATAAGTGAAAGCGAAGTACACAAGGGACATAAGGATTTTATCCCGAGGTTCAATCACACGAAGGAATCTACGTCCCCGTTGAGGAGTCCACGAAGGACCGGGTTCAACAACCCTTCCCTCACCAAGTTTACCACACGGGTCTAACTTGGTTCTCCACTATCACAAAGAGTGAATACAAGATTCGTTGGGACTTCTCACAATCTAAGGCTCCCAACAAAAATACAATCACAAATCACAAAGATTAACTCAAGCCACAGATCACAAAGATTCACAAAGTGCAAGAGATCAAACCGAGAGCCAAAGAGAGGTGTTCTTCCTCTTCTTCACCCCACCAAACCCTAATCCACACAAGAATTAGTTTTAGAGGGAATGTAGGCAAGAAGGAGACTTTTTAAAGGCTCAAGGTTGTTGTGGCGGCGCTAGGGTTTCAACTTGCTCAAGAGATGGTTCAAATGAACCCAGGGGTCCTCTATTTATATAGGTTCCCAGCCCATACTGCTGACTTCAGCAGAAGGGCGGACTAGTCCGGCCTAGGGGACCACTGACATCCCTGACAATTGTCGCATTGCGCGGCAATCATCACACTACCCACCAAACTTCAAATTCAAACGGTCACTTCCAAAATAGACTAGTCCAGCCCACATCGGACTAGTCCGATCTCACACATAACCTTTTGTTTTGTGTGAAAACGGACTAGTCTGGAGACCACAGACTAGTCCGGCCCCAAGGGCGGACTAGTCCGGCCTACCTAGACTTAGTCGCTGAAGCACCAACTCTCCAAACCTGGACTAGTCCGTCCCCCATGGCGAACTAGTCCAATCTCAGTCAGGACCTTTTGGTCCGGACCAAAATGGACAAGTCCGTGGTTTTGGGACTTAGTCCCCAAAAACCACTTCACGACTACCCGGACTAGTCCGTCCCACTACGGACTAGTCCGAACTCAGTCAGACCCTTCTGGTCCGGCTGAAAACGGACTTGGCCGGCCAGGAGCGGACTAGTCCGGCCACCTGCACGGACTAGTCTGGCCACTCCTGCCAGACTACTACAACTCTCTTCTCTCAGTGGGTTTGATCTCTAAACCGCTTTGAGCTCCCAACTTGATCTCAATGCACTTTACACACACACCCTCACACATATTTGGCTAGTCTAAACTCGACACACTAGAAACCCTAGTTTCTCCTTTTCGAGTTGACATCGCCGTTTTCATCCTTTTCCTTTTTGAGGGATTGTGCTTCCACTTGAGTCCACACCTGTGCTTAAGATCACTGAGCTCATTAGTCACTTAATTGTCATCATCAATCATCCAAAACCGACGGGGATCCTAGATGCACTTTCAGAAAGGAAGTACTATGCTTCCAGCAGATGGAGAAGGAATCCATAGGTGCGGCTTGGGACAGATTTTGTCTTTTGAAAAATTCTGGCCCAGATTTGTTAATCCCTGATCCAATGCTTTTGCAACATTTCTTCATGGGATTGAACAAAGAGTCTGCCCTATATCTTGACATTACGGCTGGAGGATCTTTCCTCCATAAGACTCCAGAAGAAGGCAAGGATCTTCTGGATAGAATTCTAGAAAATTCTTCCTTCATTATGGGTCTTAATGAGCCTCCTCAAGAGGAAGTCGTGTCAAGAATGGAGGATACACTCTTGGACAAGGATGAACCCATTTCTTGTTTACCCCAAGCCTTGTCAGAGGAATCCTCTCCCGAACCTGAGACTACGAAGGTAGAAGAAATTCAACCCTCGCAGTTTCCATTTTACTTCGAAGAAGAGCTTTTTGAAGATTATGGAAATACCTCAAAGTATTGTTGCTATAGGAAACCTTCATTGCCACCAACTCCACCTGAACCACCTGACGGGGTGTTCGTCCATCAGACGGTCAAGGAGTTGACCTCTATCCTAAGCAGAGAATGGACAGCTGAAGTCGAGAATTCACCCGAAATTCTTCGGATGACCTCACCTTTGGCTACCATTTTATGTTCTATTAGAGGGACACCAATGAGAATCCTATACAACCCTATTGTTGGAGCAAATCTCATTTCCGATTCTTGTGCTCTCGCCATTCTTGGTGATGTGCCATTGGCACTACCACACAAATCCTTCCAAGATCCATTTGGAACCATTCTTGAAAGATGTCGGGTTCTGCAACAAGTGTCTGTTAGACACAAAGATGTTGAGGCTCTCCTAGATTTTCGCGTGTTCAAAATCTAAGATTTCGACATCATGATAGGGATTCCCATAGAGAAATTTTTCATGAAAGTTCCTTCGGAAGGAAGTCTCAATATCAATCTTGGAGGGAGAAATTTCTCC
Source organism: Tuctoria greenei (assembly GCA_036927565.1). NCBI lineage: Eukaryota > Viridiplantae > Streptophyta > Magnoliopsida > Poales > Poaceae > Tuctoria > Tuctoria greenei. Next base: position 78,706,869 of record JAYESD010000009.1, on the reverse strand, counting down.
ATACCTATTCTGCATTCAAAGAACACATCTGCAGAATCTCCCATCCAAGATGAGCCAATGGAGGAGATTAGGACTCTTCAATTTTTAGAACCCCCTGAAATTGAAGGAGAAGAAGACTTCGCCCAAGAGGAGGATGAATTTCAGGAGGAAATTGAATTGCCAAAAGAAGAGCCCTCCCCAAAACCTCCTGTTGAGCACAAGATTCTACCTCCAGGCCTACGTTATGCCTTCCTAAATGGCGATTTGGATGCCCATGTCATCATAAGTGACAAGCTTTCAGATGATGAAACACTCAAACTCATAGCCATGTTAGAAAGGCATAGAGTTGTTTTTGGATATTCACTTCAGGATCTCAAGGGAATTAGTCCAGCGTTATGCACCCATCGTATTCCTATTGACCCTGAGAGTGTCCCCTCAAGGGAACCTCAAAGGCGATTGAATAATGCGATGCGGGAAGTTGTCAAGAAAGAAGTCTTGAAACTTCTGCATGTCGGGATTATTTACCTTGTTCCTCATAGTGAATGGGTAAGTCCAGTTCAAGTAGTGCCTAAGAAGGGAGGTATGACGGTTATTCAAAATGAGAGGAATGAATTAATTCCTCAACGGAACATCACGGGATGGAGGATGTGCATTGACTACCAAAAACTTAACAAGGCAACAAGGAAAGACCATTTTCCATTGCCCTTCATCGATGAGATGTTAGAGCGATTAGCAAAACAGTCCTACTTCTGTTTCCTTGATGGGTATTCGGGATATCATCAAATTCCTATCCATCCCAATGATCAAAGTAAGACCACGTTCACATGTCCTTACGGGACCTATGCCTACCGAAGTATGTCTTTTGGACTGTGTAACGCTCCTGCCTCTTTTCAGAGATGCATGATGTCTAAATTTTCAGACATGATCGAGGATATCATGGAAGTTTTCATGGACGATTTCTCCGCCTATGGAAAAACTTTTGATCATTGTCTAGAAAATTTAGACAGGGTCTTACAAAGATGCCAAGAGAAGTACCTTGTGCTTAATTGGGAAAAGTGTCATTTCATGGTCCGAGAAGGCATCGTTCTTGGACACTTGGTGTCCGAGAGAGCGATAGAGGTGGACAAAGCTAAAACTAAAGTTATTGAAAAACTTCCACCTCCTATCAATGTTAAGGGAATCCATAGCTTTTTAGGTCATATAGGATTCTACCGACGATTTATCAAGGATTTCTCCAAAATCGCTAGACCCCTCACCAACCTATTAGCTAATGAAACTCCCTTTGATTTCGATGATGAATGTCTTAAATCATTTGATATAATAAAATAGGCACTCATCTCAGCTCCAATTATCCAACCTCCTGATTAGACGCTGCCATTCGAAATCATGTGTGATGCCAGTGACTTTGCTGTTGGTGCGGTCTTAGGCCAAACCAAAGATAAAAAGCATCACACAATAGCCTACGCTAGCAAAACTCTGACAGGAGCCCAACTCAATTATGCCACAACTGAGAAAGAGCTCCTAGCAGTAGTTTTTGCTATCGACAAGTTTAGATCCTACTTGGTTGGAGCAAAGGTCATAGTCTACACAGACCATGCTGCTTTGAAATATCTGCTTACCAAAAAGGATGCTAAACCCAAGCTAATTCGATGGATTCTTCTACTCCAAGAATTTGATCTGGAAATAAGAGATAAGAAAGGAGTAGAGAATTCAGTAGCAGATCATCTTTCACGTATGGAAGTCACACAAACCATGGACATACCTATCAATGACTTCCTACGAGATGATATGCTCCTCAGGGTGACAGACTCTCACCCTTGGTATGCAGATATCGTGAACTTTATGGTCACGGGATATGTACCATCAGGGGAGAACAAAAAGAAACTCATTTATGAGAGTCGTAGACACCTTTGGGATGACCCTTACCTCTATCGAGTATGTGCTGACGGCCTTCTTAGAAGGTGCATCCCATCAATCGAAGGCACCAAAATTATAGAGAAATGCCATGTTGGCCCCTATGGTGGTCATTACGGTGTTTACCGTACTCAGGCAAAGATCTGACAGAGTGGATTCTATTGGCCTTCAATGTATGAAAATACAAAGGAATTCATTCACAGATGTTGGAAATGCCAGAAGCATGGAGGGATCTCTGCTCGCGATGCGATGCCCCTAACATACTCAAGTGGAATTATTTGATGTATGGGGTATTGATTTTATGGGACCATTTCCTAGGTCTTATGATTGCGAGTATATTCTAGTTGCCATCAATTATGTGTCAAAATGGGTAGAAGCATTGCCATACAAAAATGCCGATTCCAAGCAAGCGAGGAAAATGCTCCATGAGATCATTTTCCCACGCTTTGGAACTCCCCATATGGTCATAAGTGATGGAGGGTCTCATTTCATAGATAAGACCTTCCAGAACTTTTTAAGGGAACTTGGAGTCCAGCATAACATTGCTACCCCATACCACCCACAGACAAGTGGTCAAGCATAAACATCTAATAAACAAATTAAGAATATTCTACAAAAGACTATCTTGGAAATGGGAGCGGGATGGAAGCAAAAGCTACCCGACGCATTGTGGGCATATCGTACTGCCTACAAGACACCTATTGGCATGTCTCCTTCCAACTTGTCTATGGGAAGACTTGCCATCTTCCCGTAGAATTGGAACATAGAGCATATTGGGCCATCAAGCGGTGGAACATGAATCTTAATGAAGCTGGAAATCACCGATTGAAGCAAATCTCCGAGTTGGAGGAATGGAGAGATAAGGCGAACCATAGTGCCAGAATTTATAAAGAGAGAACCAAAAGATGGCACGATAAGAGGATTACGCCGAAAGAGTTCAAACCTGGAGATAAAGTTTTACTTTTTAACTCTAGGGTTAAACTCTTTGGACATGGGAAGCTTAGAAGTAAATGGGAAGGACCCTTCACTGTAGTAGAGACTTCATCCCATGGAGCAATCACACTCCAAGGTGATGACGGTCAACTATTCAAAGTGAATGGGCACCGACTCAAATTATTTCTCGATTCCCAAAAGGATACAGAAAAAGAATTTGACGTGGTAAATCTAATCGACCTCCATGCTATTTCTTTCAATTCTGTTTAAATTCTCCATGTCCAACTAATGGGCCCATCCAATTCTTCTTCTAGAAGGCCCATTTAATCGACCTTATAAAATGTGGCCCGAACGGAGCCAGAAGGGGTTCGGTCGAACCCTAGGGTCGGCCGACTCTCCCTTCGCGCCGTTCGCGTTCTGTTTTCTCATGTTGATCCTCCTCGATATCCTCCACAAAATCCTCGGTGAAATGCGTCGTTCCCCGCCTACTTAAAGGACGGAAACAGAGAGGAAAGCTATACACCTCATTGAATAATCATCTTCCTCCCGTCCTCGTCATGGCCGACAAGAAGATTGTGCCTCACACCTCCTCCAGCTTAACCTTCAACCTGAGCGGGGACATTATGCCGGCCAACGACAAAACTTCCCTCACCCGACAGCATAGGATGCTTACTACGTAGGATTTTAATTTTTTTAAAAAACATTTGTTTTCTAAAGCTAGGTTAAATAATGTAAGCATCCCCATATTTTGATTTCAATAAAGTGAACTTATCGGTTCATCTAACACCGGTAAAGTTCCCCCTTTAGTTTATTTTGTTGAATAAAGAATTCAGGAGACAAGTGTGGGGGAAACATGTCCCCAAGTCACAAAATCCCGACGTGAGAAATTAACGTTGCATATCAAAACACGTCGCGACCGAATGAGCAAAACGACCCGACGAAACAGAGCCATAGGAAAGCCACCAGGAGGTCGGTCGAACCCCCTGGTCGGTCGACCTGTTTTCTGCATCGCACGACTCCGTTTCGCTCCAAAAAATCGGTTTGGATTTCCTATCCCCACTTTTATGCACTACCCTGCTTTTTGAGTTGATTTCATATTTTTTCATTGTATATCTAAAATGAATCAACTCAACAATTTGAAATAAAATTTGGTACTCAAGGATTTGCTTAAGCTGAAAATTTGAATACTTTATATTTCAATTCATTACCTTGTTTATGATTCCCATAATTCGATAGGAAAAACACATCATCTAGGTATTTGACTAGTGTGATATGGTAAATGAGTTCTTTAGAAATCATCCTTTTGCTTGAAATTGATTTTGACATTTGTAAATATTTGAAGTCTTGAACTTTGCCTAAATCTCTCATTGGAAATTTATATACCCTCCAGGGCCATATGATACATTCATTGAAAACCACAAGCATATGCCACTTTGCTATTCATTGAACTTTGTCAAACCCGTGACCCAATTGAGTGACATGCATGAACTTTTTGAATCGAAAACTCTTGTGCACTCCATTCATACAAAATTTCTAACATTGAGAGTTTGCATCCATCGATTACCCATCTGCCAAAAAGAAACTCCATACAATACAAATGAAAGCCTCTCTAAAAAATAAAAAGGAGTAGAATACATGGCTACAAGAAAAAGAAAAAGCATCCACTCTTGAAAAAGAGTAAGAGTGCTAAAAAAAGTAGCCATGTTTCATCCTTAAGAGAGAGCAAAATTCATGGGAGTTATCGCCTCACCCCTCCATTCCATTCATGTGCACAAGAATTTTCCCTTCACTTTGTTCATTGCATAAGTCTCTAATAGGATCAAGTTTTTGACTTAGTAACATATGAATTACAAATGTGTGCCACATTCATCCCTACCAAGCCCCAGATATAGCCACTTTTACTATAGGGACAAGAATTGGCCAAACATGCCATGGTGAGGACTCAAACACTTTGAGAGATATGAGAGATTCCAATCGAGAAGGCAAGGGCAAAAGTTCCTATGACTTTCAAATATAGCAATTGCCAAATCATTTCAGCAGAGAATGATCCAAGGGAACTTCATTCTAACCGTTCCACTTTTCAAACACCCAAGATTGATGTGGTAGCCACATACACAAAGGGGATTCATGAATTCAGGTATAAGTTGAAATATCTAGTATCCTTATTTTCTATCTTATAGCAAATTCATGACAACACTCTAGTTCTTCTTGCCTTCACTCGAGGATGAGCAAAAGACTAAGTGTGGGGGAGTTTGTTGACGGTCCTTAAGTACCATACTTTGACCGTCAGTTCACCTCATAATGTGCATAAAAGAAACACAAAACATAGTGGTAGGGTTATACACTAACCCAATTCCACAAGTGTTGGTGTTTATTTGTATGCAGGAGAATTATTACCCAAAATACCAAAACATGCAGGGATGAATCCATGCAAATGGATTTCAACGAATCAGGCGATGACATGTGGCAACACATGGATCAAATGGCCCACAAACAGAAGAATACGAGGAGATCCAACGGTGTTGCACCCATATATATCAAGGGGCCCACCTGGAGGAAGCACTCCCTGAGGGGAGCCTTGACCAGGTAGGCCGAACCAGGGGTTCGACCGACCTCTTCCTGGCGCCAAACTCGATCAAATGACACGTGTTGGCTCCTCCCGACTCCCTGGAGTCAATGGTGACTGATTCACACGTTAATTGTGGCGGGAACCGACCCTTCTCCACCTATAAATAGACCCCCTCACCTCACTTCTCACACACACCAAAAGTTGAGAATAGTGCTACACTCCAAAGGTTTAGAGTAGTCCTAGAGGCTACCAAAATAGAATTAGAGTGTGGTTAAGAGTCTAGGAGAAGGAGGCTTGGGCTTGTCAAGTCCCTCTTCTACACTTGTACCCCTACAAAGATTTTACTCAATCAAGTAAGCCTTTGTGAATTCAATACAAGTTTGATCTTTTATTCTTAGTAGTTTACACAAGTAGCTACTTGTGGGTTCACTGCTTTAATTCATTAGAGGCTCTAGTTGTAGCTTCCTGTTCAAAACAACTAGAGTAGTGATTTAGAACGTAAGCGTGGTGCTTAGGTTATATATCATTAGTGGATATCTCGTAGATCCACAGATTGAAGAGGTAGGCAATAGATGGTGACAGCCCTATCTGTCCTTCGTAATCCTCCATGTTCGGCTATGCCATAGGCTCTTGGCAGGAGTCGTCCTAATATTACTAGGAGTAAGCCCGTGCCCGAAGCAAGCATCTACTAGAAACTACATTGAATTAGGATCAATACTTTGAATTCCTCTCCGTTCCTTGCCTACCAAACAACTTCGTGTCCTTGGGTGAGCTAGTTCGAAAGACTAGCACACACGTTCTTTGGATTTGATACCCTTGGGAATACTCCTTAAGGGGAAGTGCTACAACAGTATTTTCGTGCGCTTGTGGATAACTCTGTGGTGTTAAGAAATACCAACAGTTTTCCCGCTGCGCACACGATGTGAAGGGCCTTAAAGTTGTCGGTTACATAGAGCCGACGGTCTTAGTTGAGGGATGCGGGGCCCACTCTATGGCCGTCGGCCAGAGCGCTGCAACCGACAGTTATATCTTAGGGGGGGCGGGGACCACTTTAAAGCCGTCGGCTCTAGAGTTTGGGCCGACGGTCTTATATATGGGCGGGAACATTGTTTTTCCTCCGCTCGGGGCCCACTGTATGGCCGTCGGCCCAGGAGCACTAAACCGACGGCCATAATTAAAGCGGTCGGCCTAGGAGCTGTAACAGACGGCCATACTTAAGGTCGTTGGCCCCTGTCGCCCAGCCGACAGCCATAAGTCTATAAATGTCGGCTTCTCGAAGCTGACGACTTTAGTGAGATTTAAATCGCCGGGGCCGACGATTATTATACGCTGGCCGACACTTCTTTGCCCGATTCTTGTAGTGCTAAGAAATTTAAATTTGTAGAATTCTATCGGTAAAGGAACCATAAATAGTCAGGTACTTGAAGAAAAAAGCATATCTCCCATAATTAATTTTCCCTTGCACCCAAGACTTCTACTCCTCTGTGTTAACTTTTGAACTTGTGATTATTTAGATTAATCATGTGTCAAAATGGAAAAGACACAACCCCAACTGAATGGTTGCGTCCCTGATTGGGTGACACAACCATTCACTGAACAGATGGGATGGCCCCCTCTTGTATCTCTTGAAAAACTATAAGAAAGAGATTACGAGATTGAATTGAAAACTCAATTTCCTGTACACCAAATCCTATTAACTCTAAGCATCCGATCTACTGTTCAAGGGAAAGACAAGGGGAAGGTCTTCTCTACATTGCCTTGCCTCCGATGGCTTCAACGTCCAACACAAAGAAACGAGAGGAAGGAAAAGGTGAGCATCATCGACATTCACGTGCTAATCAAGATGATTAGCACTGGTTGTGTTCATTTTTTTTTCGAGTCTTCTCTGAACTGAATTATAGTGACTAAATGTTTTATTTGGATTAAATTTTCTATCAATGATATCAGAGCCGATTTAGTCATTAAATCTTTTCGGGATTTCGGTTTTAGTAAGTTATTCCGTACCATAAAAGAAGAAAAGGAAATCAAATCAATTTTTGATTTCGGATCTACATGCGCTATAAATAAAAACAGTAAGGGATTTCTAGAATCTAAAATGGTAAGAGCAGATCTGCGAACAGTAAGAAAGAAACAAAAGGATTCGCGAAATCCACATGTTGGTAGACGCAGATTGTCTGCCACAAGAAATTTTGATTTCGGATCTCAGCAAGTAAGAAAGATGGACCCGTCACACACAAAAAAAAAACAGAAACAAAAAAATACGGTGGATCCTATCAGTAAGAGCGCTGCACGACTCAACCTCGACGGCGACACGCTCACTTGGGTCAATGCGCACGCCGGCAAACTAGTCGGCGGCAGCGCCATGGGTAAGGCTGAAACCTTGGAACAATCCTCAATTTTAGCTCCTCAACGGCGAGCACCAGAGCAACGGTCGACGACGGCAAGTTCACCTAGGGTAAAATTGTTCACTGGTGAGAACCGCTCAGTGGCACCGGAGCTAGGGGCAGTGTGGGGAGCGCCGACGCATGCCACCATGGCCACCCCTCCCTCTCTCTCTTCTCTCTTGTACGCTGTACAGGGAGGAAGACGGGTCCTTTTCTAGTGCGGCGGCTAGGGAGGAGAAAAATGAAAGAGTTAGGGTTCCATGAGGGGTTGGCGGGTTTAAATATTCGTGGTAAAGATGCCGTGGCCGTCGGATCATACATCGATGGTGCGAGCACATTGGCACCCTGAGAGGGCCGGTAGCCTAGGTGGAAGAGGCTTTGAGCCGCGTGGGCTGCCCTTAACTTTTGAACTCGTGATTAATTGGCATGGGGAGCACCGGCGCATGCCACCATGGCCGCCCCTCTCTCTCTCTCTTCTCTCTTGTGCGCTATACAGGGAGGAAGAAAGGTCCTTCTCTGGTGTGGCGGCTAGGGAGGAGAAAAATGAAAGAGTTAGGATTTCATGAGGGGCCGGCTGGTTTAAATATCCGTGGTAAAGATGTTGTGGCCATCGGATCATACATCGGCGAGCACATTGGCGCCCTGAGAGGGCCGATGGCTCAGGTGGGAGAAGTTTTGGGCCGCGTGGGCTGCCCTTTTTTCCCACTCTTTTTATTATTTTCTTAGCAGGCCGTATGTTGGTCTTTTTGGGCCGCAGACTAATGAATTTAGCATTTGATTTTCTGTTAAGAGGCTATGTGTCACGCTAGCTATTTTTGTTTCTCTTGGAGGCTGAAGCCCATTACGCATGATCAGTGGCCCATGCGGCATGATAGAAGGGCCAGCATAGGCTGCCCACTGTTTTGTTTTGCTATTTTCTGATTTTCGGAATTTTTTTAGAGATATAATACAGGTGGCAGGTTGTGGGATATTTTTTGGGCCATACACATCCTTTTAAGAATTTTCCATTTTTTTTGAAATTTGCAGTTTGGAATTGGGCAAACTTTTGGAGTGGGCTCTTTTTTAGAATATTTTCTGAATTTTCACAAAATTGGTTAAGGGCAACTTAAATCAGTGGGACCCACTGATTAAATTATTTTTATTAGGAATAATTAAGTATTTTTTGTTGGACATAACATTGCATATTTTTGCATTTTTGTATATTTTTCTTCTGAAATTATGTAAATTCTCAGCAAAATAATTTAATTATGTTGTGGAATAATAAGAAATTAAGATATTTATCCCCATTTTTATGCTTCTGCTATTATTAAGTATAAAATGGCTTGTTAATTTGATCGAGTAACCAAAGTGAAATATAAATTGTTATGCCATTTGCAATTTTTTAAGTTGCATGCAATTTTGATTGAGTAACCAAAGTGAAAAATAAAATTACATGTTATTTAGTAATTTTTATGTCATTATTGGTCGAGCAAAAAGCATTAATGGCATTTTTTCTTGGATTGAAGAATGAAAATCATAGTAATTTAGTCGAGTAACCAAAGCGAAAGATAAATTACTTTGATTTCAGTTATTCTATTATATTTTTCTATGCATTCATTTAATATTTTTTGTGTGTTTTGTTATGAAGGTTCCTCCAATGCTAATGTCGCACTGAGTTTCATCGGTTCCATTGATCCACTCAATGAAAGCAATTATAAGAGATGGAGGGAGAAGTTGAAGATGCTTTGGCAGTCTCCGAGATAGACTTGACTCTCACTACTCCATATCGTGTTGAGCCTGTGACTCCAGTGCAAGAAGCTGATGAAACTCTGGAGTCCTTTGCTGAGAGGACAAATGACTCTACTAATGAGTTATTGTTTATGACATTTATTGTTATAAGTGGAAGAAATCAAACAGAAAGTGTTTGATCGTGATTAAGGGCAATATCACTAAGGCTATTTGGGGAGCATTCCCTGAATGTGATATTGCCGTTGGGTACCTCCAAAACATAGAGAACCAGTTTACTGGTTCTTCTAAAGCCACATCAAACACTCTTATCAAGAGGCTTGTTACTGAAAAGTATTATGGAGGTGGTGTGCAAGAGCACATCTTAAGGATGACAAATATGGCTGCAAAAGTTAAGCCTATGGATTTGGGGATTAAAGATGAAGTCATTGTGCATCTCATCATTGCCTCACTTCCAAAGAAATTTGAGACATTTGTCATCAACTACAACTCTCAATCTGAATTATGGAACATAGAAAAACTCATGGGTATATGTGGGACCTATGTGTGCTGAATACATTGGCTTTTACTGAATACATTGGATTTGATGATATAAGTTCTAAAATTCTGCTAAAACACCCTTTTTAGCAAGGTCTGACTCTAGCTCCGAGCTTCTGCAAGGTCCGACAATAGGTTCGACTTGCTTTGTCAAGGTTCAACATGTTTTTGGGTAGCTCCGGTGAGCTTTGTCTTTAGCTCCGACATGTCTTTGATAGCTTCGGCATGTCTTTGTTAAGCTCCGATGCGTTTTTGCTAGGTACGACTTATGTTGGTTAGCTCTAACATGTTTTTCTAGCTCCGGCGCTAGGTTGTACTAGCTTTGGTAAGCTCCAGCTCAAAATCCAGTTAGCTTTGGCAAGATTCGGAGCTTGATCGCAATGTTCCTGCTTTTACCGTGAAACATTTCGAACTTGCATTACATTGTTGGAAAGATTGCTTAGTATTCATTTGCTATGTTTTTGGTGCAGTTTGGTTGATATGGTTGATATCGTTTTACTGTGGTTTTGCAACATGCTTATGTGAGGTGCTCATGTAAGGTGTTGTATTCAGAACTAACTTGAGTCAAGTCGCAGACTTGGGCTCGTACGAATTGGTTGTTTGTTCATGTGCAGGTGTTGCATGAGTTCAAGTCATGGCTGGTGACGGGATCCTTTGCACTAGTCTCAGAAGGAGATGAGGTTCCAACAACCAAATTCAGGAGGAATTGTGGTTGAGCGGGTCAGGAGGTCGCGCAGGATGATTGAATCAAGGGCAATGCATATGAAGATTACTGGATGTCGAAGGAAGGTGTTTGCACATATGCATGTGGTGCATGACGTGGCAACATGGTTCTGAAGATGGGTTATGGAAGGAAGATCATAAGGATTGGATCGTATCGGTTGATGACTTCGGCTGCGGCGGAGTCGGTTATGACTTGGTATGGAAAGTATCGAGTTGGTTATGGTAGTTTTCGTGTGGGACACAAAGATGAGTTGGTTTAGGAATATGGTATATGTTCCTAGTTTATTAAGAAGTCTTGAGATTGTTTCTAACTGCGAATAGGAACATCTTGAGCAGTTATGGAAAGTTTCGATTCGTGATTTGAGTAGGAGTAGAGTCCTCGTTTGAGTTGAGTTGGCCTTCCAGCTGGTTATATAAGCAAGGGAGGTTAGATCTCGTGGTAGACGACTTTTGGGTTGTTCCTCTTGTGTTCTATTGAATAAAGAGCGTAGTTGAAAGGAACTTTTGTGCCTTGTTCGTCCGACTTATTTTCTTCAAGTCTTTCTCGTCGAGTTTCTGCACAACACTACCTTAGTTCGGTGGTTTTATCATAACTCGAGTTTTACCGATCCGATTGACGTGATTCTTTTTGGGTTGTCTTCACAACTTGATTTTCTATCATCTGTTAAAATTTCACTGAATTTGTGGTTTCTAATCTACACTAGTTTCTTTGACGAAAAACAGAACTGTTTTTACTCGGTAGAACAGATTGATATTAGTTCAATCTTTTGATCGTAACTTGAGTTTTTCTCGACGGATTTGAGTGATTCTTAGTGTGTTGTCATAGTGACTTGATTTTCTCTAATATCTACAGTTTTTTCACGATTGAACACGTTTAAGATCATGTGCACACACGGTTTATCAATTGTTTGATTTTCTACCGAAGGGGTTGGGATTTAATTGTTTCCGTTGCATAAGATTTTAAATCTACCATTCACCCCCCTCTAGTAGCTTTCACATGCTCTTCGATTCTACAATAGGTATCAGAGCCATGGTGCTCTAATATTTGTGATTTGCACGTGTTTTTGACTAATCATCATGGAGAAATACTCCGCCAAACCTTGTGTGTTTAGTGGTATTGACTTTCAAGTTTGGAAGGCACGTATGGAAGCCTTCATCCAGGCAGAAGGCTTCGCCATATGGGAAAAGGTGTACAACCCTTATGAAGTGCCGTCAAACGATCAAGTTACGGCTACAAACTGACGGGACGTTGACAACAACAACAAAGCCCGCAACTTGACCATTCAGGGACTAACTCCAAGCGACTTCGACCGTGTTGCACACCTCCGATTGGCGTACGATGTATGGAGAGTACTTTGTGACTACCATGAAGGATCCAACATGATCAAGGAGGTAAGACAGGATATGTTCAAGAAAGAATACATGCATTTTAGATGCAACCCGGTGAGTCTATTGATGACCTCTTTGCTCGCTTTAATAAAATTCTCAGCAACTTGCGTAGCTTCAATGTTAATTTTTTCAGATGCTGAAAATGCTAGGCAATTACTAGGTGCATTAAACATGTCAATTTGGGAGATGAAAGTCACATCTATTCGTGAATCTACTATCATGAGTACACTTACATTAGATGTACTTTACTCTAAACTAAAAGTCATGAAAGTGACATCTTATCACAAAAGAATCCAAATAAGTCTATTGCATTCGTCTCACAACGTGAAATGCCTAGCTCCGACCAATCATCATCTTGCAATACTCTTGCTTTGTTGTCCTCACTAACCCTGGAGCAGATCGAGGAATTCCTAGAAGAGGAGTTAACACTCATCTCTACTAGATTCTCAAAAGCATTGCAAAATGTGAGAACTAGAAGGAGAGGAAGCTCCAGACCATAGTGATGCTTTGAATGTGGTAACACAGGACACTTCCTTACAGAATACCATAATCTTTCAGGTCCTACTACCCGTGATGAGAAGCAGAACAAGGTCAAGACCATCTCTGGTAACTCCAACAACAAAAAGAAGGGTACCATAGGACGCAAGATGATAAACAGCTTCATCACCGCACTTCAAGAGCTCAGTTCAAGTGATGTAGACTTTGGAAGTGATGAAGATGACGACGATGTGGCCATCTTATGCTTTATGACGGGCAAAACAAAATAAAGATCAAGTCAGGAGAATGCAGAATACAACAATGACGACGATGAGGTATGTTCTACATGTAATGAAATGTGTGATGCAATATCTCGTGCAACTATTATTGTCAAGAAAAAGGACAAAAAACTTAGGGATACTGCTGCTAAAATTGAATCACTAGAATATGAAATCAACCATTTGAAAATATTGATTCCTAGTGATGATTCATGTCCCTCGTGTGACTTAATCTATGAACAATTGTCCACATTAAGAAGTGCACACTCCTCCACTCTAGATAGACTTCATGAAGAAATTGAAAAGAACAAAAAGTTGTCTGATTTTAACGTTAAACACTTAAAAAATGCTTCTTGTTCTACAGTTGATTTGCATTGTTCTACATGTGATAATCTTGATAAGAAACTAAAAGATGCAATGAATGAAATTTCCACTCTGAACAATGCTTTACAAACACATGAAGTTAAAAATTGTTCTAACTGCAAACTTAAGGGTAAAGCTTCATGTGAAAATTGCCTAGACTTGTCTAAAAAACTTAATGACATGAATAGGACACTATAGCAGTTTAGTAATGGGAATAAGAATCCAGACTTGCTGTTGAATTCTTCTAAACCTTGCAATAATAAAACTGGTTTAGGTTTTGATTCCCATGCTTATTTTAAAACACATCCATCACACGTTATAGAAACATTTGGAAGAGGTTCAATCAAAACTGTCTCTAAACAAAAGGATGTGATTTTTAAATCTGCAGGAGTGCTTTCTAATTCTGTTTTTAATGTTGGATGCTCATCTAAACATGATTAAAAAATTAAATTTCATTGTACTTACTGTGATAAAGAAGGTCATGTCGTAGATTTCTATTATAGACTAGCTAAACAAATTAAAAAGGATAAAATGTCTGCTAGATATCATAACTTTCATGATAAATCTGCCATGCTTGCTAAATAAAAAATTAGAAACATGCAACCTGCTTTAATGAGTCAGAAATTTACAAAGGTAGCATCCGGAACTTCTGGTAAGAAATCTGCAAAGGTAGCTCTGGTAGTTCCGATAGCTCCGAGAGCTCCTGGACCTTCTGTTGTTTCCTCTGAAACTTCAGTATTTACATCCGGAGCTTCAGCTTTTTCTACTGGAACTTCTGCGTTTACCTCCGAAGCTACTGATTTTCATGCTAAACGAGTAAAAACTTTTGAATCAGTGGTTAAGAACAGAAAACCTAAATTTTTGACTCATAAACCTGTTGTTTTGTCTCAGCTTTCGCGTATTGTTGCTACTGGACGTCGCATGGCTCAATACTGGATTCCCAAATACTTATTGACTAACCCCAGTATTGAGTCATCGACGTATTGTGCTGCTATGTAGGTTTCACGCTTGAGGAAGGAGAACATATGGATTGTGGATTCAGGTTGCTCACACCATATGACCGGTAACAAAGAATGGTTCTTCTCCCTCTCTTTTATGTCATGTGTAGAGAATGTTACTTTTGCCGATAATTCATTAACTCTATTATTGCTAAAGGATCAGTTAGAGTAAATAACCACTACACTTTAAAAGATGTGGCACTTTTTAAAATTTTGAAATACAACTTGCTTTCTGTTTCTCAATTGCTTAATCAGAATTTAGAAATAATTTTCTCTAAAAATTGTTGTAAAGTTGTAAATTCAAATAGTGAGCTTTTGTTTAACATGTCTCGCTTTGGAAGAGTTTTTAAAGCTAATTTTGTTATGTTAACTTTTGAGCATAGGTGTCTAGTTGCCAATGATTTAAAAGATTTATTCTTGTGGCATCGTAGACTTGGTCACGTAGGCTTTGATCACCTCACTCGTGTTAGTGCTCTTGATAGCATACGTGGTTTACCTGAACTCAAAGGGGACATAGATATTGTATGCTCTTCGTGTAGACATGCCAAGATGGTTGCAGGTTCACATGCCCCTCTTACGATGATAATGACAACTGAACTTGGTCAACTTTTGCACCTTGACACAATAGGACCTTCACGTGTTCAATCCTTCAGAGGTAAATGGTATGTTCTTGTGATTGTTGATGATTATTCTAGATACTCTTGGGTTTACTTTATAACATCTAAGAATGAAGCTTTTAGTCACTTTAGAACTTTATTTCTTAGATTATCAATTGATCACTCAGGTTCTTTAAAAGCAATTAGAAGTGATAACGTAACTGAATTTAAAAATCAACCACTTAATCACTTTTGCATTGAACATGGAATAGAACATCAATTTTCTTCACCTTATGTTCCTCACCAAAATGGTGTTGTAGAAAGGAAATACAGAACCTTAGTTGAGATGGCTAGGACTATGTTTGATGAATATCAAACTCCTAGAAAATTTGGGCATATGCAATTGCAACAACTTGTAATGTTTCAAACCGTATTTTCTTGCACACTAAGCTTGGCAAAACACCTTATGAACTTAGGTTTGGACATAGGCCCCGTGTTTCACACATCAGAGTTTTTGGTTGCAAATGCTTTGTCAAGAAACATGGAAATCTTGATAAATTTGAAGCCAGATCCGAAGATGGCATGTTTCTTGGTTACCCATCTCATACTAGAGGATACCGTGTGCTTTTACTTGGAACTAACAAAATTGTGGAGACTTGTGAAGTTTCTTTTGATGAATCTAGCCCAGGTACTAGCTCCGATATTGCAGGACCAGATCCATATCCTCAAGGGGGGGGGGTATTTTCGAAGAAGAAGAAGAAGAGTTGGTGATATTGCCTGATAGTTCCGAAGCTGACACGTGTCCAGCTCCGAACTTTGAACAAGCTCCGACTACCACCTCTGCTGGTCCTGATCGTCCACAAGCCACAAGCTCATCAATCTGCGATGAAACTAATGAATAAGAAGGTTGTGAGACATCTGTTCCCCTACAGATTTACAAGAATCATCCCCCGCAACAGATTATTGGAAGCTTGCATGAACGAGTTACAAGATCCAGGTTTTCCGATCCCAATTCTCATGCTCATTCTGCTTTTGTTGCTTCTTTTGAACCCAAAGATATATCACATGCACATACTAATTAATCTTGGATTATGCCATGCAAGAAGAGTTAGAAAATTTTGAAAGAAATAATGTTTGGAACTTGTACCTCCACCTCAAGGTCACACTTTAATTGGAACTGAATGGGTGTTTAAAAATAAGCAAAGTGAGGATGGGGTTGTGGTTAGGTATAAGGCTAGGTTGGTTGCTCAAGGTTTCACTCAAGTTGAAGGTCTAGATTTTGATGAAACTTTTGCTCCTGTTGCTAGATTAGAAGCCATAGGAATTTTGTTAGCTTTTGCTGCATCTAAAGGTTTTAAGCTATATCAAATGGATGTTAAAAGTTCTTTTCTTAATGGCTACATAGATGAGGAGGTTTATGTCAAACAACCACCGGGTTTTGAAAATCCAGATTTTCATAATCATGTTTACAAACTGTCCAAAGCCTTGTACGGTCTCAAACAAGCCCCTAGAGCATGGAATGAAAGGTTAAAAACATTCTTACTTGAAAAGGAGTTTACCATGGGCAAGGTTGATAAAACTCTTTTTGTGCTTATGCATGTCAATGACTCATTATTCGTTCAAGTGTATGTGGATGATATTATCTTTTGTTGTGCTTCTCATGATCTGGTGTCCAAGTTTTCAGCTATGATGAGTTCAGAATTTGAGATGAGTATGATGGGAGAACTCACATACTTTTTGGGGCTGCGAATAAAGCAAACCAAGGACGGTACCTTTGTGCATCAAACGAAGTATACAGAAGACCTCCTAAGGTGCTTCAACATGGACAAAAGCAAGCCTCTTCGGACACCAATGGGAACAGCAACAACACTTGAACTTGATGAAGATGGTGAACCCGTGGATCAAAAAGAATATAGAAGCATGATCGGATCACTTTTGTACCTCATGGCATCAAGAACGGACATACAATTTAGCGTATGTCTTTGTGCACAATTTCAAGCCTCCCCATGTGCTTCACATCATCAATCCCTCAAAAGGATTCTTAGGTACTTACATGGAACTCAAGAATTTGGAATTTTTCTTCCCTCTTCCTCAACCGTTACTTTGAAAGCTTTTTCGGATGCTGATTTTGGGGGTGGTAGGATTGATACGAAAAGTACTTCCGGTGTTTGTCATTTTCTTGGTAATTCACTTGTTGCTTGGTCCTCTAGAATACAAAACTCAGTTGCACAATCCACAGCTGAATCTGAATATGTAGCTGCTGCTAGTGCTTGCTCACAAATTCTTTGGATTGTTCAAACACTTAAGGACTATGGGGTTGACCTAGATAGTGTTCCACAGTTTTGTGATAACACTAGTGCCATTTGCATTGCTAAAAACCCCGTGCAACACTCGAGAACTAAGCACATTGACATTAGGTATCACTTTCTCAGTGATAATGTTGAAAAAGGTAACATTGTGCTTCACCATGTCGATACCGAACAACAATTGGCTAACATTTTCACGAAACCTTTGGATTTCACTTGTTTTTGTTACATTCGTAGTGAAATAAGGGTTATGCATCCTCATGGCTTACATTGAGGGGGAATTTTGAAACTTGAGAAGTCTATGTGTCAATCTGAAATTAAAATAATATGAGCATAGTATTTCATACATATATGACTCTGTGATTCCTTTTACATGCTGAAAGTTCTTACTACATTACTCATGTTATACATTTTGTAGTTTTTGCCATGTCTAGTAATTGGAATAATTACTTACACTAAATCTAGTCATGGTCGAACTTTCTTGCTGTTTTGAACTTGTTGCATGCTCACAAGTGCTTTTAATCATTAAGAATTAATCAAGTAATCAACTCACATGTTGAGTTTTTATGAACAAATAGAAATGAGAAAAGATCAAGAGAATATGCATGCATGGCACTTCTTCTTTTGAGATGGCTTATCATTGCACTTAGATATGAACTTGGAAGAAGTTGTGTATGACTAAAACCATGTCCTTAAGCTTCTAATTGTCAAATGACGTAGGCTTGGCTTGGTTGGTTAGAATAAGGCAGATGCGCATATAATCTCTTGCAAATATCATATGATCTAAATTTGTGCTTTGAAAAATAATAAAATGCAGCAACAAGTGTCATGCTTTCAGGTTTTGAAATAGTTAAGTTTGTGAGATCATTACTTTCTTAAATTGAAAATTACATTTGATCTCTAGCATGGCTTACACTACTTTATGTATCTCATTGATGTGATAGTGTAAGTTACTTGATAATATGACTTGGATGAGCTTTGTTTATATGTATATGTTATAATATGCTCATAACATTTGAAAGTTCTCTTTTGAACCTTGCTGAATACATTGTCAAAGGAGGAGAGATAATAGATAATATGTGAATTTTTAAAGATAAGTATGTAAGGGGGAGAAATTGATTACATATTGCACATATTCACAATTGTTTTAGCACGATTCTTCTCAGTGGGAGAATTTGTCTTTCTTCTCATTTTATTTTTGTTTTACAAAGGGGGAGAAATTGTCTTCAAAACTTTTAATGTGAATAAGCCAATGTTCGGATTTTAAGTGGTGTTGCCAATGCATTCATCAAGGGAGAGATTGTGAGACCAATGTGTGACATTGGCTTGTACTGAATACATTGGCTTTGGTGATATAAGTTCTAAAATTCTACCAAAACACCCTTTTTAGCAAGGTCTGACTCTAGCTCCGAGCTTCTGCAAGGTCCAACAATAGGTTCAACTTGCTTTGTCAAGGTCCAACATGTTTTTGGGTAGCTCCGGCGAGCTTTGTCTTTAGCTCTGGCATGTCTTTGATAGCTCTGAAATGTCTTTGTTAAGCTCTAATATGTATTTGCTAGGTCTGACTTATGTTGGTTAGCTCCGACATATTTTTCTAGCTCCGGCGCTAGGTTGTACTTGCTTTGGTAAGCTCTGGCTCAAGCTCCGGTTAGCTTTGGCAAGATTCGGAGATTGATTGCAATGTTCCTGCTTTTACTGTGAAATGTTTCGAACTTGCATTACATTGTTGGAAAGATTGCTTAGTATTCATTTGCTAATTTTTTGGTGTGTTTTGGTTGATATGGCTAATATCGTTTTACTGTAGTTTTGCAACATGCTTATGTGAGGCGCTCACGTAAGGTGTTGTGTTCGGAACTAACTTGAGTCGAGTCGCGGACTTGGGCTCGTACGAATTGGTTGTTTGTTCATGTGCAGGTGTTGCTTGAGTTCAAGTCATGGCTGGTGACGGGATCCTTTGGACTAGTCTCGGGAGGAGATGAGGTTCCAACAACCAAATTCAGGAGGAATTGTGGTTGAGCGGGTCAAAAGGTCGCGCAGGATGATTGAATCAAGGACAGTGCATATGAAGATTACTGGACATCGAAGGAAGATGTTTGCGCGTATGCATGCGGTGCATGATGTGGCAACATGGTTTTGAAGAAGCGTTATGGTAGGAAGATCCGAAGGATCGGATCATATCGGTTGATGACTTCGGCTGCGGCGGGGTCGGTTATGACTTGGTATGCAAAGTATCGAGTTGGTTATGGTAGTTTTCGTGTGGGACACAAAGATGAGTTGGTTTAGGAATTTGGGATATGTTCCTGGTTTGTTAGGAAGTCTCGACATTGTTTCTATCTACGAATAGGAAGATCTTGAACAGTTATGGAAAGTTTCGATTCGTGATTTGAGTAGGAGTAGAGTCCTCATTTGAGTTGAGTTGGCCTTCGGTCTGGTTATATAAGGAAGGGAGGCCAGAGCTTGTGGTAGACGACTTTTGGACTGTTCCTCTTGTGTTATATTGAATAAAGATCGTAGTTGAAAGAAACTTTTGTGCCTTGTTCGTCCGACTTGTCTCCTTCAAGTCTTTCTCGTCGAGTTTCTGCACAGCACTACCTTGGTTTGGTGGTTTTATCATAAATCGAGTTTTACAGATCTGATTGATGTGATTCTTGTTGAGTTATCTTCACAACTTGATTTTCTATCATATGTTAAAATTTCATGGTCATTATATTTGTGGTTTCTAATCTACACGAGTTTCTTTGTCGAAAAACAGAATTTGTTTTTACTCGATAGAACAGATTGATATTAGTTCATTCTTTTGATCGTAACTTGAGTTTTTCTCGATGGATTTGAGTGATTCTTATTGTGTTGTCATTGTGACTTGATTTTCTCTGATATCTATAGTTTTTTCATGATTGAACACGTTGAAGATCATGTGCACACACGGTTTATCAATTGTTTGGTTTCCTACCGAAGGGGTTGGGATTTAATTGTTTCCGCTGCGTAAGATTTTTAAATCTACCATTCACCCCCCTTCTGGTAGCTTTTCACGTGCTCTTTGATCCTACACTATATGTATTCAAGAGGAAGAGAGGATTAAATCTCTTCATAGTAATGATACTATTAATTATGTCAAGGGAAAAGGTAAGGCTTAGAAGAATTATTCTTCTAAGAAATCTACTAAGAATCATGATCATCATGATAAAGGTAAGTGTAAGGCTCCACAACAACACCTATACAGAAAGGATGTAAAAGTGGAAAAATATAAGTGTTGCTTTTGTTTAGTCAAAGGCCACCATCAAAAGGATTGCGTAAGCTTCTTTAAATGGTGTTGCAGGAATGGTAATACTTTGTTACTTTTATTGATGAATCCCTGTATTTAGATTATACTCCATCTACTTGGCGGATTGACTCAGGTGTCACGGTGCATGTTTGCAATTCTTTCCAGGGATTAAATGAGGAGGACCCCAAAAAGAGAGGAAAGGGCAATTAAAGTTGCTAATGGCCATAAAGCAGAAGTTGGAGCCATAGGAGATTATCCATTAGAATTAAGAAATGACTTTTTTACTTACACTTCATGATGTATTATATGTACCCTCATTAAGTAGAAATTTAATTTCAGTTTCATGTTTAGACAATGATGGTTATGTATGCCAATTTAGCAAAGATAAGTGTGTAATTAAGTATGATAATAAGATTGTTGGTATTGCTATGAGATAAGGCATGCTATACTTATTGTCTATGCATGATATTAATATTGTAAGCGATGATCAGTTTTTTTCTCATAAGAATAAGCGCAAATGAATCAATCCCGAAATGTCTTCAAAATTATGGCATTATTGCTTAGGCCATATTTCGAGGAGGAGAATTGAACAATTGATTTCACAACCAATTCTTACTCAATTGTATTTTTCGGATTTAGATGAATGCATAGATTGCATTAAAGGCAAATTTGTTAAGAAAATTAACAAAGGTGCCAAGCGCAGCACGATAATTTTGAAATTAATCCACATGGATATTTGTGGTCCATTTCCTGTAGTATCCGTTGATGGTTTTGGTTCGTTCATAACCTTCACTGATGACTACTCTCGCTATGGCTATATTTAACCTATTAAAGAACGCTCTGAAGCGTTTGATATATTTAAGATATTTAAGGCTGAAGTTGAAAATCAGCACAATATGAAGATAAAAGTGGTACGATCCAATCGTGGTGGTGAGTACTATGGTCGGCATACCCCATATGGCCAAGTTCCTAGACCATTTGCACGGTTCTTACTAGAAAATGGCATAGTCGCCAGTATTCTACATTGGGCGAGCCTTAGCAAAATGGACTAGCAGAACGGCGAAACCTTATGCTAATGGATATGGTTAGACCCATGTTAATTAAATCGGAATTGTCGGTTAGTTTGTGGATGGAGACATTAAAAATCGCTATTCACGTGCTAAATCGGATTCCTACTAAGTTGGTGCCAACAACACCGTATGAGTTATGGACGGGACGTAAGCCCTCATTAAGTTTTATGCATGTATGGGGCTGTTCTGCTGAGGCAAAAATATTTAACCCATACATTGGTAAGTTGGATGCCAAGAGAATAAATTGTCATTTTATTGGCTATGTAGAAAAGAGTAAGGAAAATCGTTTCTACTTTTCAGAAAGATTTACTAAGTTTGTAGAAACAAGGCATGCTGTCTTTTTAGAGAATGTCATAATAAGGAGAGTACGGTAAGATGAGAAATTGATCTTGAGGAGAAGCAGATTTATGTATGTAACACCCTAAATTTTTGCATCATGCATTGCATACATGATCGTGCATTAAACATTAGTAGGATAAAAGAAAAATAATAAAACATAAAAGATGGAGCATATATGGTGTAGCAAAAAGAAGAAATAGAAAATAATAATTATAGCCTAAAACATGTATTAGGTAATAAATATAAAATAATAATAACAATATATAAAAAGAAATATATATGAATAAATTATATATAATAATAAATATATATATATAAATAAATAAAATGAATAAGATAAATAAAATAAATAAAATATAAATAATAATATAATAATATATAAAAAAGAAAAGAAAAAAAAGAAGAAAAAACACTTGCCCGCTGGCCAGGCCGTACCGGCCCAGCCAGCGGTGACGACCGAGCGCCCCGCCCGAATCGCGCCGACGCGCCTTGGCCCCCGCGTCGAAACGCGGGATTCCCGCGCAGCGCGCCCCGGCCGACCGCGCTCCCGCGCCGCCAGCGCCCCCGCCGGCCCCACCCGCACCGCTCCCGCACGAGCGCCCCGCCCGACGCACGCGCCGACGCGCCCACGCGCGGAGCTGGCCCCGCCCCGATCCGCTCGTCCCGGCCCCACCCCGCCGAATCCCGCCCACCTCACGACTCCCACTCGGTCTCGGCTTCCGCGCGCGATTCCCGGTCCCGCACCGCAACGCCCGCCCGATGCCCGAATCACGGTACGAGTCGGTACCGATGCGTGTCCCGCTGCCTATAAAAGCATCCGTAGCTCCGTAGGTTTCTTTTCCACGCTCCCAGAACCGCCGCCGCCTTCCAGAGAAAAAAGGCCCCGCCGCCGGAACCAGAGACCAGAGGGCTGCGCCCAGAGAAGAAAAAGGAGAAAAAGGAGGGGAAGGAGAGGAGGAAAAAGAGGAGGGCGCCGCCGTCCGCCGGAGATCGTCGTCGCCATCGCGTCGCCGTCATCGTGCCGCCGGAGGACCCTGCGCATCTACTTCGTCTACGCATTGTCCCCATCCCGCGATCATCGGAGCCATCGCATCTACGGTAGGCCATGTTCCCGATGTGAATTTTAGCGACCATATTGAATCTAATAGACGTAAATTGATCGTAGTTGCATCGTATTTTTATTTTCAGCAGCATTAATCCACTCTAAAATCCCCGTAAACTCATATGAACACGTATGAACTAGTTGCATCTAATTAATAAACAATCATAGTTAATTAATAATTGATCTTTGCATGCATGCATATCATCGCATGTTGATTAATGTGTGTGCATCATGTTGATTGTATATATTCTCTTGTATGAATGATCACGCGTAGAGGAACGTGCTCAAGAGGCCGCATACGAGGATTTCCAGAACCAAGACTTCGAAGCGCTTGAGCAACCCCATCCGTCGGAGCAAGGCAAGTGTCCTTGAAGCATATTGATCCTGTTTTTAAAATAAATGTTTTGTTTGCAAACTGCATGCTTGTGTCAATTTGATGGGAATCCTATGGTAGGAAGTTTACTAAATTTGTTTAACCACCCTTGTCTCCTGGAACATATGATAGAGAGTCGGGAAGGGCTTTTACCTTTTTGCTTCGCTTAATTAATTGGGATGACAAACAACACTGCACATTTAATTATGCATCAATGATATTCTGGTTAATGTGAACTGGTCAATACGATGGGTGATCTAAGCAAGCCTGGTATGTGGATGGGTTGGATGTTATGGTGGTTTGCTTGCTTTAGATCTAAGGACCGGTTCATGCGAGAATAAGCCAGGACTACAGTGCCACCACGAGGCCAAGTATGGGTGCGGCGTAGCTGATTAATTAGGGCTTTGCTAGTGCTGTTTGGACCATTGTGGATGCTCGGGGAAGGGGTAGTCGGATTGGGTTTGTTGATGATTGGTGGGACTACCATGGGATCCGAATGGCTCAAGAGGGGGCCCTTGGTTGAAGATGTGCTCAGTTGGAGGCATCGCCACCGGTGAAACCTCAGTGGGGTCTAAATAGGCTAGTAATCCCTTTGTAAAGGCTATTTTGTGATCTCTTGGCCATACACCAAAGGAAGTGTAATTGGCATAAGGGAGGTTTCTTAGTCGCCGACGGGTGATGAAATCACAAACACGTGGGTAAAGAGGTACAAACTTTGCAGAGTATTAAAACTATCATGATAGCCGTGCTACCGGTTATGAGCGCCTGGATGACCTACATGATTAGAGGGAATTTGGTAATGGGATGGTTATTGGGATGGTTATGGTTTGGTAATGGTTATGGTTTATATTATGATTATGGTTATGGTTATGAGATGGAATTATGGTTTATGACATTGATTATGGTTATTGGTAATGGTGATTTATGGACTGGTATTATGATGGTTACATGGTTTATGATGGGTTTACTTCACATAAATATGATACATTGCTTTTCCAAATGGTTTTACTGTACTGTTCAGCACTTAGCCATTATTATTGTCGTCATTTGAATCAGCCACATGTCATACTTTCCACACTTGCTGAGTATGACATGTACTCACTCTTGCAATCCCCCCCAACAGTTGCAGGTCAGGATTGTGAGTTTAATGGCGATAATATGGAGTTCTAGGACGTGTCTACCGTCAGCTTTGCCTGTGGTGTTGATTGGAGCTGCGCATACATACCCTGTCGCTTATGCTGCATAGTTGCTTAGTTGCTTAATTAATTTATTTCCGCTGCATTAGTTGAACTTGTCATTAATATTCATTAGAGCTTGTATTCGAGGATAATATGGTTTGTGTAATAAAATTTGATAATTAATCTTGTTCTATGGTAATTTTCTGTATACTCTTTTGTGATTGCACTCGTGTATGTGTGTTGAACATCCTGGGCACACATATGCATTAGCTTGGTTCAGTTTTCGGAACCGGGCATCACAGATTGGTATCAGAGCCACAGGTTGACCGTATGACGCAGCCTAGATAGAATGGACACTTTAGAGCACATAAGAGCACTCAGGAATCGATGTGTTTTTGCTTGGAGTGTTGTTTGCTATATATATTGTTTGCTTGTGTGCTTAATAGAGGATTTTGGGATGCTTTAGCATTGCCATGTCCACCTAGGCTAGTATAGCTAGTTGGTTAGCTTCATATCCCTTGATGCATATAGTTGGGGACGTTTCTTAATTCTTACCTATTGCTCTTCTTCAGATGGTGAGGACTCACAATCAGAGGGATGTCAATGGTGAGGATGAGAACCATGGAGTACCTCAGAACAACCAGGGACATGCTCATGGAGCTATCAATATTGAACAATTGTTAGCTATGCAGAACCAGCTCATGCGGACCATGATACAGACCATGGGACAGCTGCAAGCTGGCAACAACAATCAGCCTCATATACCGCCCCCGCCACCACCCCAGCCTCCTCACAACCGTTTGGGAGAGTTCATGAGGACCAGACCGCCTACCTTTGCACAAGCCACAGACCCAATGGAAGCTGATGATTGGCTGAAGTCCGTTGAGAAGAAACTTGCTATTGTCCAGTGCACTGATAGGGAGAAGGTTCTCTTTGCATCACATCAACTAGTTGGAGCAGCCGCTGACTGGTGGGAAGCTCTTTGTAACGCTCATGATAATCAGGAGGCAATCACTTGGGATGAGTTTAAGCAGAGTTTCCGTTTCCACTATGTACCTGAAGGAGTTATGATACTGAGAAGACAAGACTTTGAAAATCTCAGGCAAGGAAGGATGAGCGTGAGTGAGTATCTCAATAAATTCACTCAATTATCAAGATATGCTCCAGAAGACATCAAAACTGATAGTAGGAAGCATTATCTGTTTATGAGGGGTCTCAACAATGAAATTCAAGTCCAGTTGCTCAATACTGATTATCCAAACTTCCAAAAGTTGGTTGACAAGGCTATTGTGGTTGAGAACAAGATTCGTGAGATGGAGCAGGACAACAAGAGGAAGATGCCACATCATGGACCGCAGCAAGGAAGCAATGTTCGCCCCCGCTATGCACCACCTACTGCACCACACTACAACCCATCTGCTCCTGCATACCGCGCTACTTATCCGCCCCGCCCAAATCAGCCACCGCAGCAACGCCCCGCCATGCAAGCGCCTCGCTATCCTGTGCCACCTGCGCCGCGTCCTAACATGGCGGCAAATGCTCAAAACTAGTTGCGCCCAAACTTCCCTAATGCTACGGGCGGTAAGACATGCTATGTGTGTGGAGAGCCCGGACACTTTGCAAGTCAATGCCCCAGGAGAAACTATGGACCTATGAACAATGCGCCGAGGCAAAACCCAAGACCCAATGGAGGACAGCCACAAGGGAACCATGGACATCAGAATTTTGCTCGTGGCAACGTGAACCATGTCTCTACGGAGGATGCTCAGCAAGCGGATGACGTGGTCATTGGTATGTTTCTCGCCAACTCCAACCCCGCGACTATGTTATTTGATTCTGGAGCATCGCATTCATTCATTGCATCGAAGTATGTTGCCAAGTATAGTTTGCCTATCTCTCATATGAAGTTTACTCTATTGGTTAAGTCTCCTGGAGGGGAGATGAGGACAAATATAGTATGTCCAAAAGTAAGCCTTAGAATAAGGGGGGTAGACTTCTCCGCCAACCTCATTGTTTTGGATTCTCAAGGATTGGACATTATACTTGGTATGGACTGGTTAAGGAAGCACAATGGAGTTATTGAGTGTGCCACGAAGACGGTGAAGTTGACCAATGAGGAAGGGATCACCGTAGAGTTTGAAGCATCTCAAACCGTAGTGAAGCAATTGGAGCTGAGTCATATGGACGGTGCTGCAATTGAGGAGATTCCGGTAGTGTGTGAATTTTTGGATGTTTTTCCGGATGAGTTGCCAGGTATGCCACCTGATCGTGACATAGAATTCGCCATTGAGTTGATACCCGGAACTGCACCTATAGCTAAGAGGCCGTATAGGATGCCTCCTAAGGAATTGGCAGAGCTCAAGAAGCAAATTCAAGAGCAGCTAGAGAAGGGTTTCATATGCCCAAGCTCATCCCCGTGGGGAGCCCCAGTGCTCTTCGTAGATAAGGAGGATGGAACCCAGAGGATGTGTGTGGACTATAGGTCTCTCAACGAAGTGACAATTAAGAACAAGTACTCACTGCCCCGTATAGAGGATTTGTTCGACCAAATGAAGGGTGCCTGTATCTTCACCAAGATCGACTTGCGGTCAGGATACTTCCAAATGAAGATTAGACCATCGGATATACCCAAGACAGCATTTCAGACACGATATGGATCTTACGAGTACACCGTCATGTCATTTGGATTGACGAACGCGCCTGCGTACTTTATGTATCTCATGAATAAGGTCTTCATGGAATATCTGGACAAGTTCGTTGTAGTGTTCATCGATGATATTATGATCTACTCGAAGGATGAGAAGGAACACGAGGAACACTTGAGGCTTACGCTGCAGAAATTGAGGGAGCATCAATTGTATGCCAAGTTCAGTAAATGTCAATTCTGGTTACGGGAGGTTTCTTTCTTAGGCCATATTATTTCCAGAGGAGGAGTATCAGTTGACCCAGGGAAGGTGAGAGATGTGCTTAAGTGGGAACCGCCATAGAATGTCAAGGAAATTCAGAGTTTCCTTGGAATGGCTGGATATTACCGCCGATTCATCAAGGATTTCTCCAAAATAGCCAAACCTATGACTGAATTACTCATGAAAGGGAAGGCATTCCGATGGACTCAAGCTTGTCAGGATAGCTTTGAGGAGTTAAAGAGAAGGTTGACAACCGCGCCGGTGTTAGTATTACCGGACGTGAGCAAGAGTTTTGATATATATTGTGATGCATCAAGACAAGGATTAGGATGTGTGCTCATGCAAGAAGGCCAAGTGGTAGCTTATGCATCCAGGCAACTAAAGAAACATGAGTTGAATTACCCTACGCACGACCTTAAACTCGCAGCCGTGGTACACGCCTTGAAGATATGGAGACACTATGTTTTTGGTCACCGATGTGAGATTTATACGGATCACAAGAGTCTCAAGTACATATTTACGCAAATGGATCTGAATCTGAGGCAACGCCGATGGTTGGAGCTCATCAAGGATTATGATGTGGGAATCAACTATCACCCAGGGAAGGCCAATGTGGTGGCCGATGCTTTGAGCCGAAAAGGAGTAAGTCATCAACTCTCAGTTCGAGAGCTGCCATCCGAGTTATGCAAGGAGTTTGAACGGTTAAACCTTGGATTCATAAATGAGATGGGAACGATGGAAGTCAACCCAACATTAGAGCAGGAAATACGGGAAGGACAGATAAAGGACAAGGAAATACAGGAAATCAAGGAAAGGACCCAAGAAGGAAAAGAATTCAGATTTGATGAGGACGAACAGGGTACCTTATGGCTTGGAAAGAGGATTGTGGTACCTAATGTCAGGCATATTCGGGAAACAATATTGAAGGAGGCACATGACTCGCCTTACTCAATTCATCCTGGCTATATGAAAATGTACAAAGACTTAAAGACATGTTATTGGTGGGCCAGCATGAAAAAGGACATAGCCGAATATGTTGCACTTTGTGATGTGTGCCAACGAGTTAAAGCTGAACATCAAAAGCCAGCCGGATTGTTACAACCATTGAAGATCCCAGAGTGGAAGTGGGAAGATATTGGTATGGACTTTATAGTTGGATTACCGCGAACTCAGTCTGGCTATGATTCAATATAGGTTATTGTGGATCGATTGACAAAATCAGCTCACTTCATCCCTGTCAAGACCACATATACCACCGCGAAGCTAGCAGAATTGTATATGGAGCATATTGTGTGTCGACATGGAGTACCGAAGAAGATAGTATCGGATAGAGGTTCTCTGTTCACCTCTAGATTTTGGCAGAAATTGCATGAAGCAATGGGAACAAGGTTGAACTTCAGTTCGGCGTATCACCCTCAAACAGATGGACAAACCGAGAGGACCAACCAAATTTTGGAAGACATGTTAAGAGCTTGTGCATTAAAGCATGGGAAAAGTTGGGATAAAAGTTTGTCGTATGCTGAATTCTCATACAACAATAGCTACCAAGCAAGTATGAAAATGTCACCCTACGAAGCATTGTACGGAAGGAAGTGTAGGACTCCCTTGTTTTGGAATGAAACCGGAGAGAATCAAGTGTTTGGTCCCGACGTGTTACAAGAAGCTGAAAGGAAAGTCCAAATAATACGGGAAAACTTAAAGGCTGCCCAGTCTCGACAGAAAGGTTATGCTGATAATAGGCGAAGGAGTCTGACTTTTGAAGTTGGAGATTTTGTATACCTCAAAGTGTCACCTATTAGAGGTCAGCGACTGTTTAACGTCAAAGGAAAACTGGCACCACGTTACATTGGACCGTTCAAGATTTTGGACAAACGAGGAGAAGTGGCATATCAACTTGAGCTGTCGACGTATCTCTCTGATGTACACGACGTATTTCACGTCTCTCAACTCAAGAAGTGTCTCAGGGTACCAGAAGAACAAGTGCCGATGGACGAGTTAGAACTTCAAGAGGATTTGTCCTATGTCGAGCAACCTATCAAGATCTTGGACGTAAAGGAAAGAGTCACGAGAAATAAGAAGATCCGTTGGTGCAAAGTGCAATGGAAACACCATACGGAAACCGAAGCTACGTGGGAACGTGAAGAAGACTTGAAGGCAGAATTCCCGCATCTTTTCCCCACGCTATCGAATCTCGAGGGCGAGATTCACTTTAAGGGGTAGGTTTGTAACACCCTAAATTCTTGCATCAAGCATTGCATACATGATCGTGCATTAAACATTAGTAGGATAAAAGAAAAATAATAAAACATAAAAGATGGAGCATATATGATGTAGCAAAAAGAAGAAATAGAAAATAATAATTATAGCCTAAAACCTGTATTAGGGAATAAATATAAAATAATAATAACAATATATAAAAAGAAATATATATGAATAAATTATACATAATATATATATATATATAAATAAAATGAATAAGATAAATAAAATAAATAAAATATAATAATAATATAATAATATATAAAAAAGAAAAGAAAAAAAAGAAGAAAAAAACACTTGCCCGCTGGCCAGGCCGTACTGGCCCAGCCAGCGGTGACGACCGAGCACCCCGCCCGAATCGCGCCGACGCGCCTTGGCCCCCGCGCCGAAACGCGGGATTCTCGCGCAGCGCGCCCCGGCCGTCCGCGCTCCCGCGCCGCCAGCGCCCCCGCCGGCCCCACCCGCACCGCTCCCGCGCGAGCGCCCCGCCCGATGCACGCGCCGACGCGCCCACGCACGGAGCCGGCCCCGCCCCGATCCGCTCGTCCCGGCCCCACCCCGCCGAATCCCGCCCGCCGCACGACTCCCGCTCGGTCCCGGCTTCCGCGGGCGATTCCCCGTCCCGCACCGCAACGCCCGCCCGACGTCCGAATCACGGTATGAGTCGGTATCGATGCGTGTCCCGCCGCCTATAAAAGCATCCGTAGCTCCGTAGGTTTCTTTTCCACGCTCCCAGAACCGCCGCCGCCTTCCAGAGAAAAAAGGCCCCGCCGCCGAAACCAGAGACCAGAGGGCTGCGCCCAGAGAAGAAAAAGGAGGGGAAGAAGAGGAGGAAAAAGAGGAGGGCGCCGCCGTCCGCCGGAGATCGTCGTCGCCATCGCGTCGCCGTCGTCGTGCAGCCGGAGGACCCTGCGCATCTACTTCGTCTACGCATTGTCCCCATCCCGCGATCATCGGAGCCATCGCATCTACGGTAGGCCATGTTCTCGATGCGAATTTTAGCGACCATATTGAATCTAATAGACGTAAATTGATCGTAGTTGCGTCGTATTTTTATTTTCAGCAGCATTAATCCACTCTAAAATCCCCGTAAACTCATATGAACACGTATGAACTAGTTGCATCTAATTAAGAAACAATCATAGTTAATTAATAATTGATCTTTGCATGCATGCATATCATCGCATGTTGATTAATGTGTGTGCATCATGTTGATTGTATATGTTCTCTTGTATGAATGATCACGCGTAGAGGAACGTGCTCAAGAGGCCGCATACGAGGATTTCCAGAACCAAGACTTCGAAGCGCTTGAGCAACCCCATCCGTCGGAGCAAGGCATGTGTCCTTGAAGCATATTGATCCTGTTTTTAAAATAAATGTTTTGTTTGCAAACTGCATGCTTATGTCAATTTGATGGGAATCCTATGGTAGGAAGTTTACTAGATTTGTTTAACCACCCTTGTCTCCTGGAACATATGATAGAGAGTCGGGAAGGGCTTTTACCTTTTTGCTTCGCTTAATTAATTGGGATGACAAACAACACTACACATTTAATTATGCATCAATGATATTCTGGTTAATGTGAACTGGTCAATACGATGGGTGATCTAAGCAAGCCTGGTATGTGGATGGGTTGGATGTTATGGTGGTTTGCTTGCTTTAGATCTAAGGACCGGTTCATGCGAGAATAAGCCAGGACTACAGTGCCACCACGAGGCCAAGTATGGGTGCGGCGTAGCTGATTAATTAGGGCTTTGCTAGTGCTGTTTGGACCATTGTGGATGCTCGGGGAAGGGGTAGTCGGATTGGGTTTGTTGATGATTGGTGGGACTACCCTGGGATCCGAATGGCTCAAGAGGGGGCCCTTGGTTGAAGATGTGCTCAGTTGGAGGCATCGCCACCGGTGAAACCTCAGTGGCGTCTAAATAGGCTAGTAATCCCTTTGTAAAGGCTATTTTGTGATCTCTTGGCCATACACCAAAGGAAGTGTAATTGGCATAAGGGAGGTTTTTTAGTCGCCAACGGGTGATGAAATCACAAACACGTGGGTAAAGAGGTACAAACTCTGCAGAGTATTAAAACTATCATGATAGTCGTGCTCCCGGTTATGAGCGCCTGGATGACCTACATGATTAGAGGGAATTTGGTAATGGGATGGTTATTGCGATGGTTATGGTTTGGTAATGGTTATGGTTGATATTATGATTATGGTTATGGTTATAAGATGGAATTATGGTTTATGACATTGATTATGGTTATTGGTAATGGTGATTTATGGACTGGTATTATGATGGTTACATGGTTTATGATGGGTTTACTTCACATAAATATGATACATTGCTTTTCCAAATGATTTTACTGTACTGTTCAACACTTAGCCATTATTATTGTCGTCATTTGAATCAGCCACATGTCATACTTTCCACACTTGCTGAGTACGACATGTACTCACTCTTGCAATCCCCCACCCAACAATTGCAGGTCAGGATTGTGAGTTTAATGGCGATAATGTGGAGTTCTAGGCCGTGTCTACCGTCAGCTTTGCCTGTGGTGTTGATTGGAGCTGCGCATACATACCCTGTCGCTTATGCTGCATAGTTGCTTAGTTGCTTAATTAATTTATTTCCGCTGCATTAGTTGAACTTGTTATTAATATTCATTAGAGCTTGTATTCGAGGATAATATGGTTTGTGTAATAAAATTTGATAATTAATCTTGTTCTGTGGTAATTTTCTGTATACTTTTTTGTGATTGCACTCGTGTATGTGTGTTGAACATCCTGGGCACACATATGCGTTAGCTTGGTTCAGTTTTCGGAACCGAGCGTCACAATGTACTCACTCCTATGATTCAAGAACCATATTTCTCATTACCTACTGTTGCTGAAAATTCAGCATATGTTGTTAGTTCTCTATTGGAAACAAAATTAGTAAGAGAGGTTCAAGATTCTAAACCTATTAGCATTAATAATGAGGAGCAACAACAACCCCAAAATGATGATAGTGTGCAATTAAGAAGATATCAGAGAGAAAGAAGATCGACCATTCCAGACGATTATGAGATCTATATGAGTGAGAATTCAAATAGAAGGTGATCCCACCGCATTTAAAGAAGCTATGAGTAGTACTCAGTTATCTGAATGGCGTAAGCCTATGGAGGATAAAATAAGGTATATGGATGCTAATAAAGTCTGAGATTTAGTTTAGATTTCTAATAGAGTCAAAATGGTAGGCTGTAAATAGATCTACAAAATTAAACATTACTCCAAAGGGGATATTGATAAGTTTAAAGCCGGACTTGTGACAAAAGGGTTCACTCAAAGAGAAGGCATAGATTACAATGAGACATTCTCACCCGTCTCATGTAAAGATTCTTTTAGAATCATTATGATCTTAGTATCACATTATGATTTAAAATCACATTAGATGGATGTAAAAATGGTGTTTTTTAATGGGATCTTTATGAGAACATTTATATGATACAACCGAAATGTTTTGTCGTTAATGGTAAGGAACATATAGGATGCCATTTAAAGAAGTCTATTTATGGACTTAAACAAGCATCAAGGAAGTGGTATCTCAAGTTCGATGAGACAATAAGAAAATTTGGATTTCAAAAAAAAAATGAGGAGGACATTTGCCTTTATGCAAAGTTCAAGAATGGAAAATTTATTTTCCTCGTGCTTTATGTAGATGACATACTGCTTGCAAGTAGTGATGCTAATCTACTATCAGAAACTAAGAAGTTTTTATCCTCTAATTTTGATATGAAAGATCTTGGTGAAGCATCCTATGTGTTGGGCATAGAAATTCACCAAGATAGACATAGGGGGTATTAGGCTTACCACAAAGAGCATACTTAGGGAATGTACTGAGAAAGTATGATATGCATAAGACCAAGCTTTCGCCTGCTTCGATTGTCAAGGGCGATAAGTTTGAGGACTTTCAGTGTCTCAGGAACCAATATGAGATCGATCAAATGAAGTTGATTCCATATGCTTCTGTTGTCGAAGGCTTTATGTATGCTCAAGTTTGTTCTCGCCCTGACTTAGCATTTGTGACCGGGATTCTTGGCAGATATCAGGCCAATCTAGGAGTTCATCACTGGAAGGCAGTTAAGAAAGTATTAAAATATGTGCAAGACACAAAAGGCCTCATGTTAATGTATAGTAGTCAGACCCACTTGAAGCAGTGGGATATTCAGATGAAAATTTCACGGGTTGTGTAAATACTAAGAAATCCACGTCGTATTATATATTCACCCTCGAGAATGGATCCATTTCGTGGAAAAACTCCAAAGAAATAGTCACTGCATCATTCACGATGTATTATGAGTTTGTTGCATGTTATGAGGCCACCAGACAGGTAGTTTGGCTTAAGAAATTTTTACTCAAACTGAACGTGGTCGACAACATAGAAAAACCACTTAAGTTATACTGTGATAATGAACTCGCAATATTTTACTCTCACAACAATAAGTTGAGTGATGCTGTCAAACACATCGACATTAAGTTTTATGTTGTGAAAGACAGAATTTAGGATCATACCATAAATCTTGAGCATATTAGTACCAAGTGAATGCTTGGGGATCCGCTAAAAAAAGATCTTCCACCTAACGTGTTCAGTGAACACGTGGCTATCATGGATTTAAGGAAGAATCTACGATCACTGGATACTTAAAGGCCAAATTAAGATTAAGATCATTTTCTGAATGTAAGATGTTTTGTGATCTTCGAGTTAAATAGTACGTAAATGGTTGTTTCGATGCGTCGTGTCCTATATATCAAGCATAAGTAGAGTGACACTAATTTTACTATTAAATAAGTTGGTAAGTTTTGAATCCGAGCTCAAAGGGAGATGGTCCCCCTTCACTGAACAGTTGGGATGGCCTCCCTCTTGCATCCCTTAAAAAACTATATAAATGGAGTTACCAGATTGAATTGAGAACTCAATTTCATTTACACCAAATCTCATTAACTCTAAGCATCCGTTACGTGATTGAATTGAGAACTCAATTTCGTGTACACCAAATCCTATTGACTCTAAGCATCTGATCTATACTGTTCTTGAGAAAGGCACAAGGGGAAGGTCTTTCCTACATTGCCAAGCTTCCGATGGCTTTGACGTCCAACACGAAGAAACAAGAGGAAGAAGGTGAGTGTCATCGACGTTCATGTGCTAATCAAGACAATTAGCATTGGTTGTGTTCTTTTTATTTGGATTCTTCTCTGTACGGAATTATTTAGTGACCAAATTTTTTATTTGGATTAAATTTTCTATCACTCTGTTCACGCAAGCCTAGAGCCCAGGCGTGATCTACCATTGCTGATATCTCCACTGGCCAATCTCTTACACCCACGCGAGACCTTGTATCTTTCATGTGGAGCAGCTGCAGCTTCAATCTCTTGTGGGCAGATTGACTATGATCACCGCATAGTCCGTGTGATTCATCTTTTCTTCACAGCAGTAAGTTGCAACGTCCACCAGGGGTGTTAAGGAGCTTCTTAACTTTGCCAGTTCAATAAAAGGACTATAAATAACCAAGTATTTAAAGAAATAAACATACCTTACATAATTACTTTTCCCCTTTCACCTAGGACCTCTTCTCCTCTTTCTGTTCACACAATCTTAGGCCTCGTCTTCACAGCCTCAAATCTTGTGAAACGTTGGCAAACAGTAAAAATTTGAACCGTCTCAAAGTAGAATCTCACTGAAACGTTTCTCGTTTTTGTACTACAATCGTAGAACGGGATAATAGGTGTTCCCCGCAGAACGAGATAATAGGTCCACACATCCTCTTCAAGTATAATGAAATTACAATAAAACTGCCACCACCTTTGAATTATTTTGAAAGGTAAGGGACACTCGAATTATTTTGACTTGTATTTTGAAAGTACGCATGTGGTTAGACCACATATATACAATGAAATCTATAAATAATGTATATCGTAAGACTTGTGTGACAAATGTAATAGAGCCCATCTGAGGTCAAATGGATCATTTCAGTTCTCCTCCTCTATGTACTGGAATTGAAACAAAAAAAAACGTTAAATTGATCATTTTAGGTGAGAGGCATTTCTAATTCTAGGAGAATTTTATACCGTACTAAATTTCTCAAATAATATGTAGCCGTAAAAAAGGAACCTTAGAGCTCAAGCATGATTTGTTATTCATGATAGCTTCTCTGGCCAATCTTTTCCACCCACGTGAGACGTTCTGACCTTCACGTGTGGGGCAGCTGCAGTTGCCAGGCAAGCATCCAGGCGATCTGCAGCAGCTGTCTCTCTGCAGCAACAAGAATCAAGCTGCTGCACGCAGATCGTCTTTTTAAAAAAAAAAAGAAAGAGAAAGGAGAGCTGTCCACGTATTAAGTAGAGAGAATTACAATATAAGAGGTACATAATCTAATCGATTACATGCAGAAAAGATCACATTTCACATACTACACTACTACGTGTCCTAGCTAGGAGCCGAAAGGGAGGGTTTAGCTTCATTCAGGAGTAGTTGGCATAACAAAATTGTGTAAATTGATATCTTCTAAGACTAGTTGAGCCACTTGCTTATGCAGAAGAGCTTGTTGCTGAAAAATATGTTTGTTGCGTTCTTTTCAAATTTGCCACCAAAAGGTGAATAAAAATCCCAATATCTTCTTAGCTTGCAATCTGGAACAAGCTTCAATGATGAACTGTACCCATTGAGTAGCCCCGGTCGAAGCACTCTGATAGAGAGGACTTGGGGGTTGTAAAAGTCGAGCTACACTTTGTCATGATGCAACTGTATATCAGCATTGAGATAGTAAATGATCAGTAGTCTCAGGTGCTGTTGCGCAAAGTGCACATGTCGTTTGATGTGGCGTTTTTCTTTGCAAGATTTTTAGCTGTAAGGGCTTTGCCATGCATCACTAGCCAGGCAATGAATCTGCACTTCAGCTGTGCTTTAGTCTTCCATAAGGGAGGTGTTACACCACCCAAAAACTGCACTTCATAAGCTGAAGTCACCGAGTATTGTCCGTTTGGTGTCCAACGCCATGTAATGTGGTTCCGTTCCGTTGTGACGGTCATGTCACTGAGAGCTTGAAACAGTAGGACAAATTTGTTCATAAGTTCTTCGTTGTGGAGTGATTGAATGCTTTTAATCCAATTGAAGTTGGATAATTCTTGAGCCACATATCTTCTCTTCAACCTTGCTTGCTGGAACAAGTGAGGTGCGAGGACACGGGGAGCCTGTTCGTGTAGCCATCGTGCTTCCGAAAATGATGAGTCGCTGCCATTCCTTATGGTAATTATTGTTGACGCAAAGAACAGTTGACGGTCTCTTTGATCATGGTGCTTGAACAGGGCTTTCCATGGCCTGCTGTGTTGGTCCCAAGTGTGTCATATCCATCTTAGTTGAAGGGCTCGCCCAAATTTATCTAAATCCGTGATGCCAAGTTCACCCATTTTTCTTGGTCTTGTGCAGGTTTTCTATCGCACCAAGCAGCGCCCTCCATTTATCATGTCAGGATCTTCTCCCTTCCACAAGAAGCTTTGTCTTATTTTGTCAATTTGTCGACATGTCCAGGATGGAAGATGGAATACAATCATGAAGTATGTGGGCATAGAAGATAAAGGGAGCATATTCTTCTTCCGCCCTGCTAATCTGTGGGATACTTTCTGTATTATTGGATCAACAGCTGTTTTGGGAAGCTTTTTGAAGTGAAGAGACAAACCTCTTCTGTTGCTACCTCCCAAAATAGTTGTCAGATCTATCTCCTAACAGTTTACAGGGAAGCATTCCGTTTTGTCTAAGTTGGTGATGAGTCCTGAGGCTTGCCCAAAGATGTGTAATAGGAATTTCGTAGTCAACATGTCCTGAGCAGAGGCTCTGATAAAGATTGCCGCGTCATTTGCATAAAGCGACACCCTCACTTGGTCATCCAGTTCAGGAATGGTGGAAAGTAGCCCAGACTGATGAGCATGCTGGAAGAGTTTAACCTCCATCGCCAATAAAAATAACATTGGGGAGAGGGGGTCGCCTTGTCGGACCCCTAGGCATGGGCGATATTGGGTCCAGAAGTGTCGTTGAGTAAGAAGGACGATGAAGACGTTCCCCAAAGTGCAGCGATCCATTCTCTCCATTTATCCCCAACGCCAAGGTGTTTTATGATGTCCAACATATAAGACCAATTAACAATATCAAAAGCTTTAGAAATGTCTAGTTTGATGAAGAGAGCTTGTGATTTCTTTCTATGGAGCTCCTTAAGCGTTTGTTGGACGCACATGAAGTTATTGTGAATACACCTTTTTTTGACAAACGCATTTTGATGCAAGGATATAATTTTGTCCAGTTCCGGAGCTAACCTGTTGGCAAGGACTTTGGAAATAATTTTTGCAAACACATGGATCAAACTTATCGGCCGATAATCGGTAATCCTTGAAGGGTCAATTTTTTTGGGGATAAGTACCACAAATGCTGTGTTCAGGTCTTTTAGTCGTTGCTGTTTAACTGAACAAAACTGATTTGTTGCTGCCAGTAGGTCTGTTTTGATTATGTCCCAGCAGCAAGAGAGGAAATGCCCTGAGAATCCGTCCGGCCTTGGCGCTTTGCATTTTGGCATCTCTTTAATTACCGTGTATACCTCATATCAGAGATAGGCTGCTCCAAGTGGTGCAAATCTCTTTGTTGCTAGACTAAGTGTGAAAAATCGAGGGACAAGTATCTAGGATGGTGACTGCCCAGGTGCTTCTTAAAATGTTGGTAGATTATTCTCTGTTTTTCAGTCTGCGAAAAGATGACTCCATCCTCTTGTTCAATGGATTGAATGAAATTAACTTTGCGCCTTGATTTTGCAATTGAGTGAAAATATTGAGTATTGGCGTTGCCTTTGCGGATCCAAGTTAAACGGGATTGTTGTCTAGCTCTGAATTTCTCAATCACTGCTAGACTCAAAATCCTGTTTTTGAGAAGTTTTCTTATCTATTTTTCTTGACTTGACAGAGGATGAAATTCCATGGCTTTGTCCAGTCTGAGAATAACTTCCCTGCAAATCACTATAGCAAGCTTGCCCTGGGGGATGTGAGAGTGTGACCATCCTCTGGGAGCTCTTGCTGTTCTGGTCAGTTTGATGTTGTAAGGTAAGTATAAGATTGTGTTGTGTGGGGGGGGGGGGGGGGGGGGGGGGGGCTGTTTTAGTCATGACTCTTGAACACACTCGATAAACCCTGACATCCTGATCCAATGTTCTTCAAATCGGAAAGAGCGACTTTTACAGTCCTCATCAAATGGGAGTAGAATTAAGGGAGAATAATCGGAGATCGAGGTAGATAGCGCCTGGAGAAAAGCATCGCCAAAAATATTTTCCAGTGTGGTGTCACAAACGCTCGGTCTATCCTTGTTAATGTGGGATTCTGCTGATCATTAAACCATGTGAAGCGGTGACCAAACAGTGGGACCTCCTTGACTTCAATGTGATTGAGTGTCCTGCGGAACCTTGTCATCATACGTCGATTTGGTTGTCCCCAGATCTATCCTTGTTATTGCAGATGAGATTGAAGTCCCCTATTATCAGCCAAGTCGGTAGGGCCGTCTGTTTGAGGTGCCTGATCTCTGAAAGGAACATTCTTTTCTCCAATTCTGATTGTGGACCATAAACCCCTGTTATAGTTGTGGGGTCTACTGACCTGTCATCTTCCATTGTTGCTGTAATGGAGTAGGATTGGGTTATAAAACATGATAGCTTTATGTGTGTGTTGTCGCATGCTAGGAGGATACCGCCCCTAGTACCTGCCGCCGGGAGGTACCCAAAATTGTCTTCATATTGCGTTTCCAAATTTTCGCGAACATCTTGTGTCAAAATTATTTCTATTTTCATCTCTTGCAGGCAAACTATATTTGGACGATATAATTGAATAAACTGCTTCACCTCAGCTTGTTTGGCTTTATTATTCAGCCCCCAAACATTCCATGAGATAAAATTGTATTGGTTGATGGGTTCAGTCATTTTAATATAAAAATTGCAACCACTCCTAAGTGTGCCATCCTCGGGCAAATATATATAAACATGTGCGAGTAGAGACAACAATCCATAAGGAGTAACACATAATGCTGGAAAGCATCATCATATCCAGACTGAATAAATTTAAGCAAATCAAACATGTTTAAAATAGGAAATGCATAGACCATCAGGTGAGAGAGACTCATCCTGAAAACAAAAGTTGGGGCACCTCATACAAAAGCTAACTGACTGAGGAACCCAACACCTATAGATTGCATAGAGAACAACCATGTTGAACTGCAAAAGAAAGGATTTTTGCCTACAAAATTGAGATAAATGCTTCAACACACTAAGCAGCAGAATGTGGAGCTTCTGGAATTGATCATTGGGCCTTCTGAACATCCAACTTGACCGTCTGTGACGCCTTCTTCTTTGCCTTGCCCTTCTATTTCTTGTTCTGTTTGGCCACAGCCGTCAGTGCAGCAATCGCTTCCAAAGCTGATGGAGTCAAAAGACTTCTTGTATGTTCTGAGATATTGTTTGAAGGCTGCATCATCCATGTCCTGATCAGGTTTAGGTAGTCCCCATTTCTTAGCAAGCAGTTCATGTGCCATTCTAATTGCTGGTTTGCGCACTTTATTCTTGTTCTTAAGACGAGGGATGTGTCTTTGGGGAGTTTGCTCCTTCTTACCTGACTGTTTCTGAATCTCCGTGGGCACATCAAGATTTAGTTGCAGGACTGGTAGCAAAGCGCTTTGAGCAGGGTGCACAATTTCTTTTGCTAGTTTAGTCAGTTTTTCAACAGCAGAGGCCAAGTCTGGTGTCATCGTGTCAGTTGCTTGCAATGTTGACTCCTTCTCTTGATTAACAGCTTCAATTACTATCTCTGTTGCCTTGTGAGTAAAATTTGGTCCTTCAATGTGGGTGTTAGTATTTGCTAAGTCAGCCATCTGTTGTTGGCTGTCAACCGAGTCATTTTGCCTCTGTAAGTCTGTGAGCAGGCTTGACACTATTGGCTGAAATGCTGAGTCATCTTCGGGGGGGGGGGGGGGGGGAGGGGGGGGTGGAGGCCTCATCAGAAGGTTGTATGATAATAGCATCTGAGTTACCATCTCTACCTTCGTCCATGGGTTGGGTGAGGTGATATTTTGGACCAACAGAGTCATTCGCAGCCCATGGAATTGTTTTGGGGTTATTTGTTACTGCGTCAGAGACCATAGAACAGCGGGATTCTTCAATCTAGGCATTTTCAGTCACTGATTTGTGTGGCTGAGCTGGTTTTAACGTCGATTTGGTCCTCCAGAGTTGCCTCACGGCTCTTCTCTCTTCTAGAGAGGGATCTCGTTTGCTAGGGGGAGGTGAGGCATCCAACTTGCGACAGTGTGAGCTCTCTCCACGAGTCCATACATCCCGATGCTGCTGATCTAGGGAACGTCCTTTGCTAGAGCTCATGTGGCCTACCCATTTGGCCATTTAAGACATTAGCTGGCAAGGCCTAATGCACCGGTCAGGACCGTCATGTTCATCGTCATCATCTCGGGAGGGGCGTCAATGATGGTAAGTAGGACGACATTCTCGGGGCAGGGGGGTATAGTACTTCTTCATCTATATCACCATCAGCCCTTCCAAACTGCCAACTAAACTCACGAATTGGCCTTTTCCCTTCTGCCAACAACTCATCTGAAGGGTAGTGGTAGAATAAGAAATCTTCAATGTAGTCTATGTGTATGCAAATTTTGTAGGTGTGCCCACGTTGTAAGCTTCTAGGTCTGTTGAAATGAAATGTGGATCAAGCCCCTGCTGGTTTGCATGCTGTGTGAGTGTAAGATAGACCACTTGAGGAATTCCGTTAGGGTCATGGCAAAAAGCCCAGCACACGAAAGCGCGCATATTTTCTCTTTGTCTAGATTCAGCTGCCACGTGGTGGATGGCGCATGAGTCCCCCAAAACTCTTGTAGCAATGCCCTCACACCAAGCATGAATCGGGACACTCTCCAGGCTGATCTTCACATGATAGGGTAGCACACATCTTTCTCCATGAGCGTCAGCATCCATGGATGAAATCTAAAGTCAAAGGGACCTTCCCTTATTTGACCCATGGTAAACGCAATGTCTCGAAGAGCCTCTTTAGTAAACATGACCAAGAATGGTTCAGGGGCGCACCTGAATACATGAAATTCATACCCCCAAAACTCCAGATGCAAAATGATAGTCTCTTTACGCTCCTCTCGTGTACTGACCCCAAGTGCGCCTTTTTCATTTATCAGCAGCGCCCTGTTGGTGAGCTGCCGAAGGCATTGGACCATGTCTTCAAATAACACAGCCACCCTCTCAGCATAACGCGGTCTGATTCTCGAATTGCCTGGGAGCTCAACTGCATTGCCCCTTGCCAACGAGTGGATTCGTTAATTTGCATCAAATACTGATCCTCTGGACGACGTGGGCTCTTTGTGTTTCCACCCATCGAGCTTCTTCTTTCCATAGAGGGCAGAGGAGTGTTGTGAGAGAACACTGCTAGATGAGTGTCAATTAGGAATGTGTTCGAGTGGGGACCCTTTGGATTGCCAGGAAGGGTATATATAGGCCCGTGCCCT
Source organism: Tuctoria greenei (assembly GCA_036927565.1). Classification (NCBI taxonomy): domain Eukaryota; kingdom Viridiplantae; phylum Streptophyta; class Magnoliopsida; order Poales; family Poaceae; genus Tuctoria; species Tuctoria greenei. The sequence continues at coordinate 78,664,643 of JAYESD010000009.1, read as the reverse complement.
TTATTACCGTGTGAATAGTAATTACAGCTCAAGCAACTAGACAAAATATGACTGTACGATTTATAGATCCAGCATCTTTTGGGTTCTCTACATTGGGGCCTAAAATGATCTCTAGCTAAGTAGTTGTAGCAGCATCCTCTTAGCTTGACTTTAAATATTTGCACGTTGGAGCTGTTTTCGGGTGTCAGGGCGTAATTGCTCCTACCCTTCCACCACCAGTACTTCTTTTTGACTTGCTGCCATTGAGCAACCCCATTCACAGAATCGTCACACTTCGTTAGTTGGGCGTCATCGGGTTTTGATGCGTCGCTCCTCGCTGGTTGAGCATCGTGAGGATTTGGGGGCACCGCCAGGATCTTGGGCGTGTTCTGCTTAGTAAATATTGGATTTTCTTGTCTCCCCATATTACTTCTCTCTCTTCTGTATCCTTCCCAGAAGCCCGGTCCACCATCAATGTTGACTCGGTCCAACATGGAAATGTGGCACGGTTCGTCTTCTTCGCGGAAGTAAGTGATTGCGGGTTGGGGAAGAAATCGAACCTTCTGCTTCTTGCTAATGGTGGATGTGGAGGGAGGAGGGCTATCCCTAACCTCTCTGGTAACAGCTTGGAGGGAGCATTTTTTATTACCACGAACAATCTCGGAGAACGATTTAGGAAACTTACTGATATTTGTTGATGAACTTCTGAGATTGTCTGGTTTCTGCAAAATTTCCCCGTGCTTCTCATGTCGGAGCACAATGCGCCTTGTTTCCTTTTCATGTCTTTCCCTTGAGTCACGGTAGGCTTGAGCTTTTCCGCGGGTCGTACCCCGCAGGCAGGAGGCACCATTTGCTCCAGAACCTCTTGAACAACCATGAGAGGCCCCATCCTGAACAAGCTGCTCAGCTCAACCTGCCTCAACCTCCAGCCAATCGTCCATGGAATATCGGCGGTCACAAGAAAGCGCGCAGATCATCTCTGATCAGTCCTGTGTGAAAGATAAAATAGATGGCATGGAGCTCGTGAATTTGCACGACTCCCTGATTTCTCATTGTATACCCGAAGAGACTTGTACACCAAGTTTTCTACAGAATATTAGTTTCTATTTATAGCTGATACAATTCTATCAATAGGATGAGGGATATTGGTTTCTATCAGCAGATAATATGATTCTATCTGTAAGAAAGGTTTTATCTTTAACATCCCCCCTCAATCTTAATCTTCCAAGGTTGAGATTGTAATGAAATTGCTTAAGCTTCGACAGTGACAACGTGTTCGTGAAGCCATCAGCTATCTGGTCTCCTGACGAAATAAACCGAATGTTGAGTTGTTTCCTAGCAACATGCTCTTGCACAAAATGATAGTCAACTTCAGTATGTTTGGTTCTTGCATGAAACACCGGATTGGCTGACAAGTATGTCGCACCTAAATTATCACACCAAAGTGACGCTGCATAAGGTTGAGCTATCTTAAGTTCAGCGAGCAAATTTGTATCCACATAATTTCAGCTGTTGCATTTGCAATCGCGTTGTATTCTACTTCAATACTTGATCTAGAGACAGTAGGTTGTTTGTGTGCACTCCATGATACCAGATTTGAACCAAGTAAAATAGCAAATCCTCCCATAGACCTTTTGTCATCTAGACATCCTGTCGAATCTGCATCAGCAAAACCACTAACAACCATGGATGATGACCTTATTATGCGTAGACCAAGATCAATAGTTCCTTTGACATACTGAAGTATGCGTTTTACTGCTCTGAGATGCAGAGTGGTAGGAGCATATAGATATTGGCATACTTTGTTTACTGAAAAGGCCAAATCAGGGCAAGTTGTGAGACCTATGTGTGCTGAATACATTGGCTTTGTCGATAAAAGTTTTGAATACTTCCAAAGCACCTTTTTCAACATGGTCTGACTCTAGGTCCGAACTCCAGCAAGGTCCGATAATAGGTTCAACTTGTTTTCGGTAGCTCCCGCAAGGTCCGGTGTAAGGTCCGACTTGCTATGGCTAGGTCCGACATGTTTTTGCTAAGTCCGGCGCTAGGTCCGATTAGCTTTGGTTAGCTCCAGCGCTAGGTCCTACTAGCTTTGGTAAGCTCTGGCGCTAGGTCCGACTAGCTTTGGTAAGCTCCGGCACTAGGTCCTACTAGCTTTGGTAAGCTCTAACTCAAGGTTCGGTTAGCTTTGGCAAGGTCTGAAGCTTGATTGCAATAGTTTTGCTTTTACTTTGCAATGTTTCGAACTTGCTTTATATATATGGAAAGTTTGCTTACTATACTTTTACTAAGTTTTTTGTTTGTTTTGATGGTTATAGCTGATATCGTTTTGGTATGATTTGCAACATGCTTATGTGAGGTGCTCACGTAAGGTGTTGTGATTTTGGAACTAACGTGAGTCAAGTCGAGAACTTGTGCTCAGAAGTATCAGTTGTTTATTCATGTGCAGGGGTGTTGCTTGAGTTCAAGACATGGCTGGTGACGGGATCTATTGAACTAGTATTAGGGAGAAGATGAGGTTCAACAACCAAGTTTGGGAGGAATTGTGGTTGATTTGATCAGGAGGTCGCGCAACATGGTTGAATCAAGAACAATGCATATGAAGGTATCGTGGACGTCGTTGGAAGGTGTTTGCACATATGCAAGGAGTGAATGGATGCGGCTACATGGTTCTGAGGCATGATGAATAGAAGTGGACGTAAAGAATTGGTCGGAAAGGTCCAACCGACTAGGTTATGGACTCGAGCTGCAGTTGAGTCGGGTTTGACTCAAATATAGAAAGATTTGAGTTGGTTATGATAGGATTTCGTGTGGGTCACGAAGCTGGGTTGTTTAGGAATGTGGGATACATTCCTATAGTGTTTGGAAGTCTTAAGATTGCTTCTATCTGCGTATGGAAGAGTCTTGAGTAGTTATGAAAAGTTTTAATTGAATCTGAGTATTATTTGAGTCCTAGTTAGAATTGAGTTGGCCTAAGGGCTGGTTATATAAGCAAGGGAGGCTAGAGCTCGTGGTGCATGACTTTGGGGCTGTTCCTCTTGTATTTTGATCAATAAAATTCATAGTTTGAAGGAACTTTTGTACCTTGTTTGTCTGACTTGTTTCAGACAAGTTTCCCGTCGAGTTTCTGCACAGCACTACCTTTCTTTGATGGTTTTATCATAATTCGAGTTTTACATATCCAATTGACATGGTTCATTTTGAGTTGTCTTCACAACTTGATTATCTATCATCTGTAAAAATTTCACGGTCATTGGATTTGTGGTTTTAGATTTACACGAGTTTGATTGTAGTGTTGCAGATCTGATTTTTCTCGGCTAGAATAAATTGACCTTAGTTCAATCTTTTGATCGTAACTTGAGTTTTTCTCGACGGTTTTTCGTGATTCTTGTTGTTGTGTATTTGTGACTTGATTCTACACAATCTATACTGGTTTTGTCATGATTGATTATGTTTAGATTAGTCGCACACACGATCTCTTCAATAGATTGATTTTTTGCCGAGGAGTTTTCGTTGCTTTCGCTGAAAAAGTTTAAATCTACCATTCACCCTCTCTGGTAGCTTTTCACATGCTCTTTGATCCTACAATTGGTATCAGAGCCACGGTTCTCTAATTTTTGTGATTTGCACGCGTTTTTGCCAAATCATCATATCGAAATAATCCGCAAAACCTTGTGTCTTTAGTGGTATTGATTTTTAGGTTTGGAAGACACGTATGGAAGATTTCATCCAGGCACAAGACTTCACAAAATGGTAAAATGTGTACAAACCTTACGACGTGCCGTCAAACGATCAAGTCATGGCTACAAACATGAGAGATCTCGACAACAACAACAAGGCTCACAAGTTGATCATACAAGGATTAACTCAAAGCGACTTCGACCGTGTTGCTCACCTCCGATCTGCATACGGTGTGTGGAAAGCACTATGCGACTACCACGAAGGATCCAACACGATCAAGGAGGTAAGGCAAGACATGTTCAAAAAGGAGTACATGCGCTCTGAGATGCAACCAGGTGAGTCCATTGACGACCTCTTTGCTTGCTTTAATAAAATTCTCAGCAACTTGCGTAGCATCAATGTTAATTTTTCAAATGCTGATAATGCTAGGCAATTACTAAGTGCATTAGATATGTCAATTTTGGAGATGAAAGTCACATCTATTCGTGAATCTACTTTCATGAGTACACTTACATTAGATGTGCTATATTCTAAATTGAAAACTCATGAAGTTAACATAATCTCACGTAGGAACCCCAACAAGTCTCTTGTATTTGTTTCTCAATGTGACATGCCTAGCTCCGACCAATCTTCATCTTGTGGTACACTTGCTTTATTGTCCTCTCTAACCCTTGAACAGATTGAGGAGTTTCTAGAGGACGAGCTAGCACTTCTCTCTACTAGGTTCTCAAAAGCATTGCCAAATGTGAGAACTAGAAGGAGAGGAAGTTGCGGACCTCAACGATGTTTTGGACGTGGTAAGACAGGACATTTTCGCATGGATTACCCTAACCTTTCAGGTGCTACTTCCCGTGATGAAAAGCAAACAAGGACGAATCACTCCTCTACAAACAACAACAAGAAAAAGAAGGTTTTTACATGACGCCAATTGGTGAATAGTTTTATCTCCGCACTTCAAGAACTTGGCTCAAGCGATGTGGACATCGGAAGTGACGAAGCTGAAGATGATTTGGCAAACTTGTGTTTCATGGCGGGTAAATCAAGATCAAGTATGGAGGAGACAGAACACAACAGCGACAATGAAGAGGTATGTCCTACTTGCGAAGAAATGTGTGATGCTATTTCTCGTGCCACTGATATAGTTAAGAAAAAGGACAAAAAGCATAGGGACAGTGCTATTAAAATTGAGTCACTAGAATCTGAAATTAATCGTTTGAAATCTTTGATTCCTAGTAATGATTCTTGTTCCTCACGTGATTTAATATATGAACAATTGTCCTCTCTAAGAAGTGCGTACACCTCCACACTTGATAAACTTGAGTTAGAAATTGAAAAGAACAGAGAGCTTGCTATACTTAATGATATAAACTTGAAACATGCTTGTTGTTCTACAATTGATTTGCATTGTTCTACTTGTCATGATCTTGATAAGAAACTACAAGATGCTATAAATGAAATTTCTTTATTGAACAATGCTTTACGTTCTCATGAAGTTAAATATTGTTCCAATTGAAAATTAAAAGAAAAAACTTCATGTGAAAATTGCCTTGATCTGTCAAATAAACTTGATATCATGCATAGGACATTAGATCGATTTTGTAATGGGAATAAGAATCTAAACTTGCTGCTAAATTCTTCCAAGTCTTGCAATGATAAAACTGATTTAGGTTTTGATTCTCATGCTCATGCTAAGGCACATCCACCTAAAATTGTAAAGTAATTAGGAAGTAGTTTGATTCAAACAGTTCCTAAACAAAAAGAAGTGATTTTCAAATCTGCAGGAGTGTTGTCTCAATCAATTTCAAATAAAAATGTTGTTTGCTCATCTAGGCATGAACACAAAATTAAATTTCATTGTATCTACCATGGAAGAGATGGTCATGTCATAAATTTTTGTTATAGGCTAGCTAAAAAACAGAAAAGGAAAAGAATGGTTGCTAGCTCTTATAACTTTCATGCAAAATTTGTTGCACATGCTAAACTGAATGATAGGAACATGCAACTATTGTAATGAGTCGAAAACATGCATAGTTTTCTCCCAAACTTACTGTTTTTCGTAATACACATGTAACACCTCGTAGGTCAGTAGTTGGGTACAAAAATCCTCAAGCTTTGGCTCATAAACCTGCTGTTTTATCTCAAATTTTGCATGTTATTCCTGTTGGATGTCGTGTGACTCAGTACTGGATTCCTAAATGCCTTTTGACTAACCCCAGTATTGAGTCACCGACGTATTGTGCTTCTATGTACGTTACATGCTTGAGGAAGAAGAACATTTGGATTGTGGATTCAGGTTGCTCACGCCACATGACCGGTAACAAAGAATGGTTCTCCTCCCTCTCTTTTGTGTCACGTGTAGAGAATGTTGCTTTTGCCGATAATTCTTCAACCCCTATAATTGCTAAGGGTTCGATTAAAGTAAATGATCACTACACTTTGAAGGATGTGGCACTTGTTAAAAATTTGAAATACAACTTGCTTTCTGTTTCACAATTACTAGATGAAAATATGGAAATTATCTTCACTAAAAATTGCTGCAAGGTTGTAGATTCAAAAAGTGACCTTATTTTTAACATGTCTCGGTTTGGAAGAGCTTTTAAATCTAATTTTGATATGTCATCCTCTAAGCATTGGTGTCTAGTTGCTAATGATTCAAAGGACTTATATTTTTGGCATCGTAGACTTGGTCACGTAGGCTTTGATCATCTAACGTGTGTTAGTGCTCTTGATCGCATACTTGGGCTGCCTAAGCTTAAAGGGAACAAAATAATGTGTGCTCTTCTTGTAGACATGCTAGATGGTTGCAGGTTCACATGCTCCTCTCACAATGACCATGATAACTGAATCGGGTCAACTTTTGCATCTTGACAACGTAGGACCTTCACGTGTTCAATCCTTCGGAGGTAAATGGTATGTTCTTGTGATTGTTAATGACTCTTCTAGATACTCTTGGGTTTATTTTATGGCATCTAAGAATGAAGCTTTTAGTCACTTCAGAACTTTATTTCTTAGATTATCAATTGATCAAACAGGATCTTTAAGAGCAATTAGAAGTGATAATGGATCTGAATTTAAAAATCAATCATTTTATCATTTTTGTGCTGAAAAGGAATAGATCATCAATTTTCTTGACCATATGTACCTCAACAAAACGGTGTTGTAGAAAGAAAGAACAGAACCTTGGTTGAGATGGCTAGGACTATACTTGATGAATATCAAATTCCTAGGAAATTTTGGGCAGATGCAATTGCAACCGCTTGTTATGTTTCAAATCATGTTTTCTTGCGTGCTAAGCTAGGAAAAACACCATATGAGCTTCGATTTGGACATAGGCCTAGTTTCACACACTTTAGGGTCTTTGGTTGCAAATGCTTTGTTAAGAAACATGGTAATCTTGATAAATTTGAAGCTAGATTTGTTGATGGCATGTTTCTTGGTTATCCACCTCATACTAGAGGCTACCGTGTGCTTTTACATGACACTAACAAAATTGTAGAGACTTTTGAAGTTTCTTTTGATGAAGCTAGCCCAGGTACTAGCTCAAATATTGCAGGTTCGGATCCATATCTACACGGGGAGAGTATTTTCAATGAAGATGAGGAAGAAGTGGTGCTCCTACCCAAAAATTTAGCAGCTAATGACATTGTTCCAGCTCCTGATTTTGATTCACAACCAGCACTGATGACCACCATTGCTTTTCCAGATCGTCCTCAAGTCACAATCTCATCGATTTGTGATGAACATGAAGAAGAAGAAGCTTAAGAAGTGTCTACTCCCCTCCGAGCCCTCAAAAGTCATCCTCCACAACAACTCATTGGAAGCTTGCACGAACGAGTCACACGTCCATGTTTTGCGATCCAAACTCTCACGCTCATTCTGCTTTTGTTGCTTCTTTTGAACTTAAAGATATATCACACGCACTCACTAATGAATCTTGGATTATTGTCATGCAAGAAGAGTTAGAACATTTTGAAAGAAATAATGTATGGAAACTTGTACCTCCACCTCAAGGTCACACTTTAATTGGAACTAAATGGGTGTTTAAAAATAAACAAAGTGAGGATGGGGTTGTGATTAGGAATAAGGCTAGGTTGGTTGCTCAAGGTTTCACACAAGTTGAAGGTCTAGATTTTGATGAAACTTTTGCTCCTATTGCTAGATTAGAAGCCATAAGAATTTTGTTAGCTTTTGTTGCATCTAAAGGTTTCAAGTTATATCAAATGGATGTTAGAAGTGATTTTCTTAATGGCTACATAGATGAGGAGATTTATGTCAAGCAACCACCGAGTTTTGAAAATTCAGATTTTCCTAATCATGTTTACAAACTGTCCAAAGGCTTGTACGGTCTCAAGCAAGCCCCTAGAGCATGGTATGATAGATTAAAAACATTCTTACTTGAAAAGGGGTTTACCATGGGCAAGGTTTATAAAACTCTTTTTGTACTTAAGCATGGCAATGACTCATTATTCGTTCAAGTGTATGTGGATGATATTATCTTTGGTTGTGCTTCTCATGATTTTGTGTCCAAGTTTTCAGCTATGATGAGTTCAGAATTTGAGATGAGTATGATGGGAGAACTCACATACTTTTTGGGGCTACAAATCAAGTAAACTAAGGAGGGTACTTTTGTGCATCAAACGAAGTATACAAGAGACCTTCTTAAGCGCTTCAACATGGACAAAAGTAAGCCTCTTCGGACACCAATGGGTACAGCAACAACACTTGAACCTGGTCGATCAAAAAGAATATAGAAGTATGATTGGATCACTTTTGTACCTCACGACATCAAGACCAGACATACAATTAAGTGTATGTCTTTGTGCACGGTTTCAAGCTTCTCCACATACTTCACATCATCAAGTCATCAAAAAAATTCTCAGGTACTTACATGGAACTCAAGAATTTGGCATTTTTCTTCCTTCTTCCTCAACCGTTACTTTGAAAGCTTTCTCGGATGCTAATTTTATGGGTTGTAGGATTGATAGGAAAGGTACCTTGGGTGCTTGTCATTCTCTTGGTAATTCACTTGTTGCTTGATCCTCTAGAAAACAAAACTCAGTTGCAAAATCCATGGCCGAATCTGAATATGTAGCTGCTGCTAGCGCTTGCTCACAAATTTTTTGGATTGTTCAAACACTTAAGGACTATGGGGTTGATCTAGATAGTGTTCCACTGTTTTGTGATAACACTAGTGCCATTTGTATTGCTAAAAACCTCGTGCAACATTCAAGAACAAAGCACATTAACATTAGGTATCACTTTCTTCATGATAATGTTGAAAAAGAAAACATTGTGCTTCACCATATAGATAACGAACAACAATTGGCTGATATTTTATCAAAACCTTTAGATTTCAATCGTTTTTGTTACATTCGTAGTGAAATAGAGGTTATGCATCCTCATCGTTTAAATTGAGGGGAAGCTTTCAAATTTGGGATCTGCATTTTAAAATAATATGAGCATAATATTTCATACATATATGACTTTATGATTCCTTTACATGCTGAAAGTTCTTACTACATTACTCATGTTATACATTTTGTAGTTTTTGCCATGACTAGTAATTGGAATAATTAATTACATTAAATATGGTCATGATCAAACTTTCTAGCTGTTTTGAACTTGTTGCGTGCTCACAAGTGCTTTTAATCAAAAAGAATTAATCAAGTAATCAACTCACATGTTGAGCTTTTATGGTCAAATATAAATTGAGAAAAGATCAAGAGAATATGCATGCATCGCACTTCTTCTTTTGAGATGGCTTATCATTGCACTTAGATATGAACTTGGAAGAAGTTGTATATGACTAAAACCATGTCCTTAAGCTTCTGATTGTCAAATGACATAGGCTTAGCTTGGTTGGTTAGAATAAGGCAGATGTGCATATAATCTCTTGCAAATATCATATGATCAAAATTTGTGCTTAAAAGAAAATAAAATTGTAGTAACAAGTGTCATGCTTTAAAGTCTTGAAATAGTTAAGTTTATGAGGTCATGACTTGCTTAAATTGAAAATTACACTTGATCTCTAGCATGACTTACACTACTTTATGGCTAGGTGCGACATGTTTTTGCTAAGTACATCGCTAGGTCTGATTAGCTTTGGTTAGCTCCGATGCTAGGCCCGACTAGCTTTGGTAAGCTTCGACTAGCTTTGGTAAGCTCCAGCGCTAGGTCCTTCTAGCTTTGGTAAGCTCCGACTTAAGGTCCGGTTAGCTTTGGCAAGGTCCGGAGCTTGATTGTAATAGTTTTGCTTTCCTTGCAATGTTTCGAACTTACTTTACATTTATGGAAAGTTTGCTTAGTATTCTTTTACTAAGTTTTTGGTTTGTTTTTGTGGTTATGGCTGATATCATTTTGCTATGGTTTGCAACATGCTTATGTGAGGTGCTCACATAAGGTGTTGTGATTTCGGAACTAACGTGAGTCAAGTCAAGGACTTGTGTTCGGAAGTATCGGTTGTTTATTCATGTGCAGGTGTTGCTTGAGTTCAAGACATGGCTGGTGACGGGATCTATTGAACTAGTCTTAGGGAGAAGATGAGGTTCAATAACCAAGTTCGGGAGGAATTATGGTTGAGTTGATCGGGAGGTCACACAACATGGTTGAATCAAGAACAATGCATATGAAGGTATCGTGGACGTCGTCGGAAGGTGTTTGCACGTATGCAAGGAGTGCATGGATGTGGCTACATGGTTCTGAGGTGTGATGAAAAGAAGTTGACGTAAAGAATTGGTCGGAAAGGTCCAACTGACTAGGTTATGGACTCAGGCTGAGGCTGAGTCGGGTTTGACTCAAATATGGAAAGATTTGAGTTGGTTATGACAGGATTTAGTGTGGGTCACAAAATTAGGTTGTTTTAGGAATGTGGGATACATTCCTAAGGTGTTTGGAAGTCTTAAGATTGCTTCTATCTTTGTATGGAAGAGTCTTGAGCAGTTATGAAAAGTTTTGGTTGAAAATGAGTAGGATTTGAGTCCTAGTTAGAATTGGGTTGGCCTAAGGGCTGGTTATATAAGCAAGGGAGGCCAGAGCTCATGGTGCACGATTTTGGGGCTGTTCCTCTAGTGTTTTGACAATAAAATCCGTAGTTTGAAGGAACTTTTGTGCCTTGTTCATTCGACTTGTTTCAGACATATTTTTCTCGTCGAGTTTTTGCACAACACTACCTTTATTTGGTGGTTTTATCATAATTCGAGTTTTACAAATCCAATTGACGTGATTCTTTTTGGTTTGTCTTCAAAACTTGATTATCTATCATCTGTGGAAATTTCACGGTCATTGGATTTGTGGTTTTGGATCTACACGAGTTTCATTGCAGTGTTGCATATTTGATTTTTCTCAGGTAGAACAGATTGATATTCGTTCAATCTTTTGATTGTAACTTGAGTTTTCTCAACAGTTTTTTGTGACTCTTGTTGTCGTGTCTTCGTGACTAGATTCTCCACAATATATACTGGTTTTGTCATGATTGATAACGTTTGGATTAGTCCCACACATGATCTTTTTAACAAATGGATTTTCTGCCGAGGAGTTTTCGTTGCTTCCGCTGAAAAAGTTTAAATCTACCATTTACCCCTCTCTGGTAGCTTTTCACGTGCTCTTCGATCCTACATGAGTCAACATGAGGTATTGCAGACCCCCAACGATGCTCCTATAGGCAGTAGCATCAGTTGGACCAAGAGCAGTTCCACCTTGTAAACATAGTTTCTCTGAACTTGACAGTAGTGTGGTGACAGCCTTACAATTAGGCATCTCTGCATGTTGCAATATATCCATAGCATATTTGCTTTGAGAGAGTAAAATGCCTTCTAGAATCTTTGTTACCTCGATGGCTAAGAAATAATGAAGATCTCCAAGATCCTTGAAGGCGAAGTCTTTCTCAAGATTTTCAGCAATGCCGCATTAGCTTTTTGAGACGAGCTAGCAATAATGATATCGTCCACATATACCAGAACATACATTGTGACATCTTTGTTGTGAAGAAAAATAGGGATGTATCACCTTTCGATGGGAAAAAACCCAACATCTGCAACTTTTAACTCAACCGAGAATACCAAGCTCGAGGTGCATGTTTGAGCCCACAAATCGCCTTATCCAGTCTGCAGACATAATTTGGTGTTTCTTTACTATCATACCTATGTGGTTGTCTCATGTACACTTCCTCCTCCAGAACACCATGAAGAAATGCATTCTGAACATCTAGTTGTCTCATGCTCCACTCTTTAGAAACTACAACAGAAGGGATTAAGCGAATAGTGGCTATTTCACGACAGAGCTGAAGGTATCTTCATAATCTATCCCATATCATTGCTTGAAACCTTTAGCTACCAACCTTGATTTGTGTCTCTCGATGCTGCCATCAGCTCATTTCTTGATTTTGTAGACCCACTTACAATCAATAATATTTGCCCCTGTTTCCTTAGAACCAAGTGCCATTATTTCTGAGAAGAGCATTATATTCTTGATCCATAGCAAGCTTCTATTGAGAATCACCTAATGCCTCATCAATATTATTTGCCTCACCAATAGATGTGACGAGCCCATACTGTACCGTGCCATCCGTATACACCTTGGGCTTTCTCATGCCATGTTGAACACGAGTGTTGGGACGAGCTGGTTCTGCAGGAGCAGCACTAGGGAGCTGTGAAGGAGAAATACCACTAGCTGTATTGGTGACCGTTGGAGTATCCACAACAGGGACCTGTGCTGCAGTGACATCTAGCAGCAACCCGCGCGCACAGGAAAGTGAAGGACCATGCGGATCCACACCGGGATCGGTGACCACATCTCGCTGGTTGTCAGCAGACGCATCTGCACAGAGATCGTAGCCTGCATGCGACACAGAATCCACCTCATGGCCAGCATGGCATGGACTTGCTAAGACAGTCGTGTTTGCTGGATTTTCTTCATTATTCGATGCTGAATTTTCTGCAGACTAAACAGGAGGCACAAACACATCAGCTGTAACAGGAATTACAGGCACATTAATATTGGAACAATCTATTAATTAGTCCCCAGGATTGTGTAAATGGGTTGGCTCAATTTGAGTAGGCAACAAGAGTATTTCAGATCTAAGGCGCATACCGGCATTGGGATTGAGTTTGGTAAAGGGAAAACTGTTTCATCGAAGACGACATCTAGAGAGATATAAACCCGATCGGCAGCAACATCAAGACACTTGAAGCCTTTGTGCATATTTCTATAGCCAAGAAAAACACACTGTTTTGACCGAAATTGAAGTTTGTGAGTGTTGAATGGGTGAAGGTTGGGCCAGCATGCATAGCCAAAGGTGCGAAGGCCATTGTAGTGAGGTTTTTCTTGGAACAATCACTCTAGAGGTGAGGAAAAATCTAGAACTTTGGTGGGTAAGCGATTGATTAAATAGGTTGCCGCAAGAAATGCTTCATCACAGTATTTTAAGGGCATACAGGCATGAGCTAGCAAGGATAGTCCCACTTCAACAATGTGTCGATGTTTCCGCTCAGCTGACCCATTCTGTTGATGAGCATAGGGACAGGATACATGATGAGAGATACCAATACGCTGAAAAAAAGTGTTCAGCTTTTGGTACTCACCACCCCAGTCGGTTTAAAAAGCAAGAATCTTCTTGTCGAAGAGTCGCTCAACAAGATTTCGGAAATCACAAAATTTTTGAAACACCTCAGACTTGTGCTTGAGCAAATATATCCAAGTAAATTTGCTAAAATCATCAATGAAGCTAACGTAGTATTTATTTCGATTGATGGACTCACAGTCAGGGCCCCATACATCAAAAAATACTAGCTCTAAAGGAGCTTTAGATCGACTAAACGATGAGGAATATGGTAATAGGTGACTTTTAGCTTGTGGACATGCATCACACACTCTTTCTGGAGAGGAATCACTAACAAACGACAGATAACTTTCATTAAGCACAAATCTAACAATAGCTGAAGATGAGTGACCTAAACGGGCATGCCATCGAGAGGTGGGGATCTTCATGGTGTTGAGGACTTGTTTGGCTGAAGCTGCGGTGAGGCTGTGTGGAAGTGGATAAAGGCCTTCTCTAGATTTGCGTTTAAGAAGGGTTTTCCTCGACTCCCGATCCTTAATAAAAAATAGTCAGGATGAAGCTCAAAGAATACATTATTATCAGAGGCAATTCGATGAACTGAGGCGAGATTTTTGGATGCTTGAGGAACATGAAGGACATGGTTAAGATAAAGGTCACGATTCAGAGTACGAATAATAGATTGACCAATATGTTTAATGCGCATACCTGAACCGCTAGCGGTGTAGATCTGTTCAGTGTCATGATAAGTATATTTCACACCAAGCTTGTCCAGTTCACTTGTGACATGATCTGTGGCGCCAGAGTCTGCATACCAGTTGGAGTCAACGCCATAAGAAGTTGCAGCATTTGCAGTTTTATCATCCCCCATGTAGGATGAATCAAACCGCTTGTAGCACTTGAAGACAGGGTGATTCATCTTGCCACACAACTGACATGAAGGAAATTTATTCCTCGGCTTGTACGAGTCACCTCTTCCTTGACCACTAGCGCCAAAGCCACCTCTGGGACCACAACCACCATGGTTGTGTGAGAAACCTCCTTGAGCACGTGAAGCAACATTGGACAAGGACTGGGAGGTGTGTGCAGGAAGTCCTGCAGCAGACTAAGAACCGCTATGAAGTGCAAGGCGGTTCTCAAAGGTAATAAGTTGGGAGTACATGTCACCAAAGGTTATAGGCTCAACCCTGGCAGCAATCAACGAGACAATGGAGTTATACTCATATTCAAGGCATGCTAAGATATAGGAGACCAGCTCTAGTTTTTTCCAGCTAATGCCATCTCATCGGCCAACATCTTCATCTTCGATATGTATTCAACAACAGTAGAAGAACACTTTTGGATAGTAGCCAGTGCCATGTGAGTATTGATGACTTGAACACGGGACTGAGAGGCGAACGAAGTTTGGATATGCTTCTGAACATCAGCAGTCGTGGGCAAGGCTGCGACCTGCACCAGAACATCGCGGGATACAGACGCCAATAGGTAGCTGAGAACCTGTTGCTCCTGCGCCCGCCAAACCCCAAACGTAGGGCTATACACTTCTACTTCCTTAACGCCATCAATCTTGGTTGTGATCTTCTCAGCCGGCGCAATAGCAGTTCCATCGAGGAACCCATACAGTTGTGCGCCGCGAAGGGCAGCAACCACCTGCACCTTCCAGATAGTATGATTGGTGCGTGCAAGTTTCTCCGAGACTGACATCAGGTGATAGTCGTTGGAACAGAACTTGAGGACGCCATTGACGGAGCTCAAAAAAAAACTAGATGTGGATGGAGGAGTAGACTCTGAATACCATGAAAGATAAAATAGATGGCGTGGAGCTCATACATTTACACGACTCCCTGATTTCTCATTATATACTCGAAGAGACTTGTACACCAAGTTTTCTACAGAATATTAGTTTCTATCTATAACTGATACAATTCTATCAATAGGATGAGGGATATCGGTTTTTATCATCAGATAATATGATTCTATCTGTAAGAAAGGTTTCTTATCTTTTAACACTGATCCATCCGTTCTTTACAGCAGCAAGTTGCAACGCCGTCACGCCGAGGAGTGGTGTTGGAGTGCTTCTGAACTTTGGCAGGAAGAACAGCGGCCCTTTTGGTTTGACCAGCATCGGAATTACAACATAGATATGGATTTCAGCTCCATATCACAAATTTTCTAGCGGAGCAGATCAGCACAAGAACATGGCCAAGACGAATGTGATTATGACTAAGCAAGATGAGGACGCACCAGCCTGCATGGTAGTCTTCGTTGTCAACTACAAGTACAACTATGGTCAAAAGTTCAACGCGTATTGATTCGTCTGTAGCTCTAGACGAATATTACAAAAATTGATCCTAGAAAGAACAATCTTCTAGCTATAAAATTAAGCTAATCTAATCTCCGCCTGATCTCTGCTCGTGCTGCTCTGCATTTTAAGTGGTAGCTTCCTCCGTGACACCTACTTCTGCAGGGCGGAGCACACGATCGTGTAACATGTAGCCTACCTGAAATAAAAATTGGCACGAGAGCCACATGGCGGAAGATGAATGAAAAGAACACTGATCTGTAATATGGCCTATATAGGAGTAAACAAATGTACGAAACAATCATCCAATGTCACTAGCACAATGGCACAACTATCGGCCTTCCTGCTGAAGAGCAACTCCAGCGTCAAGGCAGAAGTTGTAGGATCCAATTGAACAGATGCGCAGTACTAATTGCCAGACCACTACAACATACCCCTCCATTTGAAAGCAATTCACGATTTGATTTAGTGCTACTTGGACCACCAGCAATTTGAATCATATGTTTTAAATTGAAATACAAATGACGCTGTTAGATTTGTTATCAATAAGGTGTGTCCCATAAACATTTTGCAAATGTATTTGTTACAAATTCAGAATCAAGTGTCAGACACTAGAAAACAGAGCCCGAGGAAGAACCATGTACAGCAGTATTAACTTAGCTCGCCATCCATGATTGCAGTATAATTTGTGAAAATTAAAATAAACTTCAATGAGATAAATGAATGAATTGACAGTTGAACAAGTGATATGCAAAAACATAGATCTGTTGGAATTCCGAATAATAATGCAACTCGAAAATTTAATAATAATCTGCTTGATTTATTCTTTGGATTTGTCCAGCTACATAAAGATCCTTTACAAATAACACCAAACCTACATCTATTTAGATCTCTATGTAAAATACTTGAACTCAAAGTCTAACTCTTATCTAGTTTGGACCCTCCTCTAGAATGTTCTAGAAATTAAGATTATAGTCAACAATCACCCTTTAATCTTGTTTTATAGGACATACTCTAACACACTTTTGGGGTGAACGCAACTACACTTCTGAGATGGAGGCAACTACATTTCGAACAAACCTAATTTTGTGTTTTCATCCTGGATGGACACAACTACACCCCTATGCATGGACACCACCACCCCGAGCATAAATTTTGGTTTTAACCTTGGTGTGAACCCAACTACACCCCTCTGAGTATGGACACATCCATCCCGAGTACGAATTGAAGATGCTCACGGTCACCTCCGTTACTGTGAACCACTTCTGATACGTTTATGGGCACACCTCCGTTGTACATAACAAACACCAATACAGTCCGTTCACGGGCACACCCCCGTTGTATGTAACTAACACCAACACGGTCCGGACTCACCAGGAGAGTCATGACCTCTTCTCCATTGTTATTCCTCTTGCATGAGTCCAAGAAAAAAATAGCAGATACTCCCCTCCTCCTTTGTACGACGACCACCAACACAGTCCGGATTCACCAGCGGAGCCATGATCTTTTCTCCATTGTTCTTCCTCTTGCACGCGTCCAACAAAAAAACAGCATACACCCCCCTCCTTGACCTAGCACGTAGCCCACCAATCCTCTCGTTGCACGTGGAGTGGAGTTGACTCGACCACGAAACCTGCGAGATTCTTCCTCTCAACCCAAGCACACAACTAGGTCCAGAAATGACTGATTTACATGACCTCTGCCTTTCCGGATTCTTCCTTGAGTTCTTCTGTATGTCACCTTTTCCTTGTCTCTTCCTCATGCAGCCTGCCGCACAATAGCTCCCTTACCATGGGAGTCGCAACACGCAAGCACACATTGAAACGAGGCAGGACACAACACCGAGCACCAGCATCCCTGCACTTGCCACGCAGCGTGCCTGCCAATTTCCTGCCCGCCTCAATCTGCAAACTCGACGCGCTGTCTTAGGTCCGCGCGCAGCAGCTGCCTGGACCCGTGTATCTGATTCCAACCCTGAACACAAGCTTTCTCACCTTTTCCCAAGAGCGCCCCGGCGATTCACGATTTTCCGCGGCGACGAAAGTCGATCCTCACGCTCGCCCTCGTGCGCACAACCCGACGAAGCCGCGGGCCATTCCGCGGAAACATGGACAGGCGGCTTCTCGCTGTGTCGCGAGGCTCCTGCGTGCCCAGAAGCTTCCGTGTCACAACCAGTGCCACGTGACAAGATTAGCTACTACTGTTGTCACTAGTTATATTAAGCACTTCTTAATTATGCTTTACTTTATATAATGGAGTTGTTGGGAGTGAGTGGCAGGCTGCGTCCCGACCGGTGCCTTAAGAGAGAGGAGCATGTGTACTGAGAGACGTGTACAATACTAGAAAGTAAACAGAACGCAGGTCACACGGTTCTCGCCATCGTTATCTTCTTGTCGCGCACGCTACGCCTTGCAACGACGGCCACTGCGGTGACCCCACGTCGACGAGTAGCGCACGCCGGCCACGAGTGTCACAGTTGATAATCATAGCCACTTTCTCTTCATGGGAGTTGAGTCGCTACGATCTCACTTCGTTAAATTCCGGGCACAAAGTCAGTGACGCGATTTTCTCTGATCTCGCATCGCCTTCAGCTCCGGTTGGTGTGGATCGGGTGCAGCTACGACGGCGCCGACGAAACCCTCCGCGTAGTCTCATCTCATCCTCGGCGCATTGTCACATATGGAGAAAGCAGACCAGTCGTTCGGATCAGCTGTTCGAGCAGTTCGACAAACTTTCCAAGAGGACGATGGATGAGTCCCATGAAGTACAGAAGAGCATTCTGGAGCAGCAGGCTCTGGCGACGAGGCCGACAACGCGGGGTGTGAACGGGAGTTGCTGTTCAAGAAATCGCGGATCTCACTCTGGAACGGGTGGAAGATGATCAGGAGTTTTCTGATGACCGATTTTCTATGGAGGATAGAGTGGAGAGGTTCGGGCGTGAAGGGCGTCGAGGTGTTCCAGGTCGTCCAGAGTACAAAGATCTGCGTGGTTGGAACAATCGTCGTGTCTTTCATCATGTTGAGGTCCCGGAAGGAAGCGGAGCACAACAAGGGCGCGAGGCTGGACACGATCTTAACAGACCACGCCGTGATGTTGGGAGGTGTTCATCCGCCGATCAAGTTGTCTTTCCCCAAATTCTCGGGTGACAACTCATCTATTTGGATCGACAACGACAAGTGTGTAGATTGTTTCTCCATCTATAATGTCCATGAGTCCATCATGGTGCGGGTGGCCTCGATCCACATGGAAGGCAACGTAGCACGCAGGTTTTAGGTGTATAGTTATGGAGAAATACGGCTCTTATGATTATCGGAAGGCAGGGAGTCAGGGAGCCTTGGAGGAATATATCAGGGAAACGAATTCTCTGCGGCAGGGCCGCACGGCCGCTCCCGTGCGACCCTGCCGCGATGCCGTCCACGTGCTACAGGGCACGAATCAAAAAGCGACCGCACTCTTCAGATCGACCCGGCAGCTCGGCTCCCTTTGACGCGTTCCGCTCGGCTAGCCTTCGTTCGGCTCAGTTTCTGTGCTCACTCGCCTTCGCAGCAGCTGCAGGTTCCGTCCACTGAGATAGACCACTCGCTCTCTATAAACATGATGTTCCAGGACCAGAAGGCACAGGCGGCGGTGCTCTCTCCACTGCGAAGCACAGGCAGCGCCAGGACCAGCAGGCCTTCGCTAGGTTCTAGAGGACCTCGTCCCCGAGCGCCGCCGCGGCTCTTCTTTCGCGGGAAGGCCGACAAGAAAAGCGACCGTGAGCTTCTCTACAGAGTTCACTGCGGAGGCAAAGGCAAAAGCTCTTCTTTCTCGGAGTTCTCTGCGGAGCCAAAGGCGAGCGCGACGGGAGTTCTTTCAGAAGTCGAAAGTGAGCAAGCATTGGAGCCGAGCGGGTTGAAGACCAACGGACGGGAGCGTGAAAAGGAGCCGAGCTGCCGGGTCGATCTGAAGAGTGCGGCCGCTTTTTGATTCGTGCCTTGTAGCACGCGGACGGCATCGCGGCAGGGTCGCACGGGAGCGGCCGTGCGGCCCTGCCGCAGAGAATTCGTTTCCATATATCAGTAAGTTTGAGGCGTTGCGTTATGCTACAGCGATGTACAATCCAGATATGGATGAAACATTCTTTGTGACATGGTTCGTAAAAAGACTTCGAATGGGGTTGCAAGTACCAGTTACAGTGACCAGGGCGATCTTACTGGCACGCCTTCAAGGAGACATATAGGAGCGAGCATGACCCAAACAAGTTAAACAGTCATCACAATTCAGGTCTCAGTTGACAACTAAAGCTGATCAGCGTCTGTTGGCTGAACCAGGGAAAGCTGGAGGGGTATTAGAGTATTCCAAGGATAGATAGCTCCAGGAATATTGCCGTATCAGTGGAATATGCTGTATCGGTGGTGACAAGTATGAGCATGGGCATTTGGCTCGGTGTTTGAAGCGTATTCCATTACAACTCAATGCTTTAATAGCTGCAGAGCTAGAGTCTGTTTTGAGTGATGAGACATTTGCTTTATTGGATGCTAAAGATAGACAGAATGATGTCTGTTTTGCCTTATCGGTTCATACGGTGGATGAACAGAAGGAACGGTGTGGTAGATTTAGCGAGAAAATGATTATCCCATACCATGTGAAGCTCAGCATTGAGGGCCTACTGCAGTTCGCATGGAATCAGGAGATGGTGGATAGACTATTATGTGATCAATGTGTAGTGCATCATGTTGACACAGCATCAAGACATCGCGAAGACCACCGTTTCTTTGTCTGTTGGGCCTTCTGCCAAGACCCGAATAGATTGCCACAGATGGTGTATCTCACACTAATCGCCCTGATGAGCCTAGGCAGCACACTGAACTCCACTTTACCAGACCTAGGGGTTTCAGCGAGGCTACACCTTCAAGGTGATCATTCACCTGGACTCGGTGGAGGACCTCTGTTTCTACCATGTTCCTGCTGCAGGGTTGGAGGCTCAAGGTAGAGTACACCTGAGGCCGTTCAGCTGGCAGCCCGGTCGGCCAGACGGAGATACTGGTATAGAAGCCAACCAGATAGCAGAGAGGTATTGCAGGCCATCCTCTGAACCCCGTCGGCGGTACCATGAGGACGATGATGATGAGCGGGATGGGGGCAGAGACCATGGTCACTGAGATTTTAGGGGACGAATGCCCAGATGGCCTAACTATCGTGCAAGAGGTCATAATGGTGGCCAAACGCAGGTGTTCAGAAGAGGGAGAGAAACTACTGGAGGTCCGGACAGACACCGTAGAAGGATGATTGATAATTCTCCACCCCCCCCCCCCCCCCGCTTCAATGATGCGCCTGATGTGAGGTGAGAGCTAAGGAAACTTTGGACTGAAAAGGAGGATAAGAAGCCAATGGATACTAAACATGGCTCCTCTTCCCCAACAGGGAATAATTGCCCCCTGCCGAGCCAATGGTTATCTGTCAGAGCCATTCGGATGCCATTGAGATTATCCCGAAAGATGCTTCTGCTACTCTGCCACATGCATCCCCCAAACATGCCAGCAAATCTGATGCCATTGTAGTGATATCAGAAGATCAACCTAGTTGGAAGGCAGCTTCAGTTCCTAGTGATGCCCAGATAAGAAAGACTATGACACAACATAACTCAGAAAGTAACCTCATCGTACACCCTGCGACCCCGATTGTGAGTGGACTTGATCCAGGGGACATGACTGATTATGACCTATCAACTCATAAGGAAATTGATGGTAGCCACGAGAGACTAACTCAGGAGGTAACGTCACTAGGCGCAATTGACCCGAATGGGGATCACTCTCAGCCACATCAAGAGGCAGACAAACTTACTCAGACATAACTTGATCCGGCAAAAGTGCTGGGAGAGGTGATAAAACCACAGTATAAGGCTATTCTGGAGAACCCGACTAGAAAAAAGACTCAAGCGCTTGAAATTGAGCCTTATAATGCACAGGGCACCAGAAGCAGTCCAAGACTTAAAAACAAACTCAAGGGCCAGGAGACGCTGATCATGAGGGCCCAAGAGGTCATAGCCAAGAAATGGGGATGCTGGAAGAGAACCAAAGCTTGGATGAAACCACCCTTCAACATTACATTGATATATACAAAAAACCTCTCTCCGAGCCAACCATGGAGGCAATCTCGAAACTAATCCAGGTAGCGATGGCTAAGAAGAAGAAGAAGATTGCAAAGCTGAAGAGCAAAGACCTCCTGCCAGTAGGTAAGAAGAAGCGCGATAGAAGGAAGAGGGTGGCTCTATCGGGTGACGTGGCCTAGCCCCGCCCCCTGCTACCCTAAGTAGCCTTTTGGTCCCCATGAATACGACACCACTGAAGCCTGTTGACCCGCCCTCGAGAGCTGGATGGCGAGGGTGCATTTTGTTATGTAATGGTTGTATTTTGTGTGAGGTGTCTGCCTCTAGAACTCTGTTATTTACTTGCTTATGTTGTGGTGTAGCCGAACAACTTTTGTATTTGGCATGGGGTCGATGTTTAATCCCAGATATTTGTGGCTGGTTTATCTTATATTATGGCTGATACTTACTCCAATTATACTATCCTTTCTTGGAATGTCAGAGGGCTCAACAACCCAGCCAAACAGCATGAAACCAAACAGGTCGTTCAAATCCATCGACCAGACTTGATTTGTCTGCAGGAAACCAAACTAGCTCTAGTTGACACACATACTGTTAGAAACACCCTGGGCATCGAATATGCAGACAGTTTCTGTTTTCTACCAGCGGAGGGGACTAGAAGTGGTATCCTTCTTGTCGAAGCAGGACTTTCTCACTTCAGAACATTAACACTGCTTCATTTTCGGTGACGGCCACGGTTGTTGATGTCAGAACGCAAGCTAACTGGTCACTGACAGAATTTTACGGACCGCAGGGGGAAATAGATAAAAGATTTTTTCTGAGGGAACTTGAAGAGCTCAAGCCGCAGGTTAAACCTGAATGGGTGGTGCTTGGAGATTTCAACATGGTTTACCAAAACCTGGATAAAAATAATGGCTGCCTAAACAGAAGACTTATGAGACGGTTTAGGAGAACTCTAGATCGGCTAGAGGTGAAAGAAGTCCCTCTGATCGGTAGAAAATATACTTGGACCAATGAACAAGCCTCCCCAACAATGACCAGAATAGACAGAGCATTCTGCTCCATACCGTGGGAGACCACATACAACAACCCGATCCTGAGGCCCCTGTCCGTGGCAACATCTGACCACTACCCGCTTCTCCTACAGCCGCTTATACAGCAACGTTTCCCGCCCCTATCCAGATTCTAAGCCCACTGGACTCGCATGCAAGGTTTTTCAGAATGCGTCCAACAAGCCTGGTCTGTACAGACACCAGAAGGTGTCAGCCCCATGCTTCGACTACATATAAAGCTCCAGAGAATGGCCAAAGCACTGAAAAATAGGCCAGAGGTACGGCGCCACAAGGCAAGCTTGCAGCAAGCATTTGTAGAGAGGTAATCCAGAGACTGGAAGTAGCGCAGGAAGATAGACCCTTGACCAATCAAGAGATTTCTCTGAAACAGAATCTGAAAGTACGTTTATTGGGACTAGCGGCCATCGATAAATCAAGAGCAAGGCAGAGATCGAGAATTACGTGGCTAAAAAAGGGGGATGCAAATTCTAGATACTTCCACACAATAGCTAATGGAAGAAAGCGTGCCAACTTCATTCATGCCTTACAAACAGAGCAGGAAATCAGTCACGATCACAGCAGCAAAGCCCGTCTTATATTTGAACACTTTGATCAGCATCTTGGTACAGACACTCCACGGCAGCTAAACCTGGACTTGCACAAGCTTGAGTGGCAGCCAGTTGAGATGAACACTTTGGACCTCCCTTTCTCAGAAGATGAAGTATATTCAGTAATCAAAGCTTCACCCAAGGAGAAGGCTCCAGGCCCGGATGGATTTATCGGCCTCTTCTTTGTGCACTGTTGGAACATTATCACAACTGATCTAATGGCAGCGATCAACCAATTCTATGACATGAATTCACAGGGAATACAATTTCTCAACCAAGCTTATGTGGTATTAATCCCGAAAAAACAGGACGCAATAAAGGTGTCCGACTTTCGACCGATCAGCCTGCTACACAGTTTTGCAAAAATCGTCTCCAAGCTTTTAGCCAGCAGACTGCAGCCCTACCTTGGTCAAATGATCTCCATGAACCAAAGCGCCTTTGTTCATAAGAGATGTATACATGACAACTTCGTCTTCGTGCAGGAACTAATCCGCAATTTACACAAGAAAAAATCCCAATGCTGTTCATAAAACTTGAAATTTCCAAAGCCTTTGACACAGTTAGCTGGCCGTACCTGCTGGATGTGATGAGGCATCTGGGGTTCAGTACTCGTTGGCAAAATTGAATCTCCCACCTTTGGGGCTCAGCGTCATCCTCTTTCATTCTGAATGGGGTACCTGGCAGGAACATTCTTCATGCGTGTGGAGTCCGACAAGGTGATCTACTTTCACCGCTACTGTTATTGCTGGCTATGGAACCCCTCCATAGGCTTGTCAATTACGCACAAAACATGGGATTGCTAGAACAAGTCCACAAAAACAGAGCCATCTGAATAACATCTCTATATGCAGATGACGCGGCAATATTCATTCGGCCTAAAAAACAAGACTTCGATACCGTTATGGTGATCCTACAGATGTTTGGCAGAGCTTCTGGCCTTGTTACCAATCTGGACAAAACAAAGATATACGCCATTCAATGTCAAAACATAGACCTCCCGAGCATTGTGGGTGCCAAACAAATTTTTGATACTTTCCCCACGACCTATCTGGGCTTGCCATTACATTACAGGAAACTCCCGAGAAGCTCGATTGACCAAGTGATACAGAAAGTGAGTAGCAGGATCCCGGGTTTGAAGAAACATATGATGTCTTATGCGGGTCGGGAGGACCTCATCAAAGCAGTTCTGTCTGTGATCCCAACCTACTTCCTAACGGTTTTCAAACTTCCTAAATGGGCAATTGAACAGATCGATCGCATCAAAAGAAATTTCCTGTGGAAGGGCCCAGTGGTGCAGCACATGCCGAGCAGTAGATATCTCGTCAAATGGTCTAATTGTACAATACCGAAGCGTTTCGGAGGCCTGGGCATAAAAGACCTCGACGAATTCAATAGAGCCCTTCGGCTTAGATGATTCTGGTTCAGCTGCGATACCCAATCACGCCCCTGGAAACTGTTACTAAAATCACAAGACAAGGCGGAGAGAGACCTCTTTTTCATGTCCACTAAGATAACGATTGGGGATGGTAGATGTTCTGAAAAGCACTAGCCAAGTCATATTTGTATCACCCTCTTGAAAATTGGAGGGGCAATCGTCCCCCCGCCGGCGACCATCCTGGTCCCGGCAGCCATCTTCCCTTGCCGAGCAAGCGTGTGTCCGTCCCCCCGCCGGTGATCACCCCGGTCCCGGCGGCCACCATTCCCGTCGAGTCAGAGAGTGTTCGTTTCCCCGTCGGTGACCATCCCGGTCCCGACGGCCATCTTCCCTGTTGAGCGAGAGTCCCTCCCCGCCGGTGTCCTTCCCGGTCCCAACAGCCACCTTCCTTGTCGTGCGGGTGTGCGATCGCCACCCCCCGACGGTGCCCATCCCGGTCCTGGTGGCCACCATCTTTTCTGTTTTCTGTCCCCCACCCACTCCTTCAGATGGCTCAGGTCTAGCCTCTTCCGGCAAGCCTTCATAATTGGGATTTCCAAGCAGGCATGGCTTTTGAGGCTGAGACGTTGGCGCACCTCAAAACCCCGATTTGTCATTTGGCTCTTTATCCTAAGGGTCCATTTCTCTTGTTGGTGGTCTTCAGTAGACATTCCTTCCGTCTCTACGAATCCTCAGTTGGTTGGGTGCTGCATTCTGTTCTTGGTGGCTCTCCTTATGGATTCCATGTTAGAGCATCTTGTGATCGTCACTTCAGGTTCTCTGTTGCATCCAAGGAAATTGGCTTCAAAATCTGCTCCCTCAAGAAGATTTCAACGGATTACTTTGAGGTGTCCTTCCACTTGTGGAGAGATGGAGGCCCCAACTGGAAGGAGTTGAAAATATGGGAAGAAGAAGAGGCCCAATCCTGGCAACTTGTGAATCGCCGTCGACCCCATCATCGCCGGTGGGGAGGTCAACCGCTTACGCTGGGTAACTTTCAGGGTCGCCGTGATTACCTTTCTTCTGCGGGTAAAGATAAGCCTCCTTACAAAAAAGATTCTGTTATTAGTTCAAATTATCCACCTGCAGGAATGCTGATCAAGGTTTCTCAAGCATTTTCGTCAATTCGTAATTTGTGGAAGTCGATAACCGGTAGTGAGCAGGGTACTCTGAGTTACCCTCAACGGACGAGTGACAAGACGGTTAGAAATCACTCGGTTCGAAATTCAAACTGGGCCAATCTCAGGGTTCTCAGAGATAATTTCACTTCTGCGGGAAGCAAACCTACCATATCACATCAAGCAGCAGACCATAAATTTGTGTGGATTCCCAAGAAACAGGAGAAGGGGAGGGACGCTGTGAGAGGAAGCATATCGTAAGCATTGAATAAAGGATCTATGAGGAGCAGTAAGAAGGAATCCTTGCGCTGTTTCCGATGCTTAAGCCCTTCACATCTTGTCCGGCATTGCAGATCACAGGTGCGCTGCCGGGCATGCTTTAAGTACAGTCATAAAGAAAGATCATGCCTCAGGAGTATGTGGCAGAAGAAGCGAGGGTTTTGGAAGATAAAGAGGCAAAACCCGGTGACTGACCCCACTGATCAGGTGTTTACTGGGATTCTTGCGAAGGCTTCCAGGAAGCTAGAGGAATATCTTAAATACCACACCTCCTCCTCGGCGTCTCCTCCACTATACAGCCCCACTGCGAAACCACTATCCTCCGCCATTGTTCTTGCTAACCACTTCCCCCATGGCAAACTTCCCAGTCGATCCTACTCGCTTCATCCCGGATGGTTCCTTCCAATTTCAAGATGGGGGTGTGGATAGAGTTCCTAGAGCGGTGGTGCACTTGCCGGGGGAACCGGTAGTTAACCATGAGAACTTTGTGATAGCTGAGGATTTGGATCGGGTGTTGGATGACAATGACTATGCAGGGTTTATCCCCCACATTGTTAAACATCTTTGAAGGAGTCATGCATCTCACGGTACGTTCCTCCGGACTTACCTCTCTTGGTATCGCCCTCATCGGCCTAGACTGCAGTCTACAGAGGGATGCGCTTCTATTGAACAAACCGGTTGCTATAGACGACATCCTAGTGTGTTTTGTTCGTCATGATTATGGTATCAACAGGAGAGAATGAGACTTCACTGATGTGGGATGGATCCTCATCCTAGATTTCCCTCTAGATTACCATACAATGACCAACATTGATATAGCTGTTTCATCTATTGGCAAGTTGATATATTGGCACACGGATGCGGCTGCTTTGGGGTCCGTTCTTGTTAAATGTTTGCATCATGGAGCCAACTTGGTTCCCAGGAGCCTGGTCTTTCGGCATGGATCTCTCAATGGTCGGGCATGCTCTTGGACATGTCCACTAGTGGTCCTCAATTTTCAACACCCAGATGTGATAGCTAATCTTGAGGATGACGTGCCTAACAATGGCAACCCCCACCCGCTGCCAGGACAGGAGCAGGAAGACCAGCCAAATCAATGGCACCAAGGGGCGCCAGATATTCAGGAAGGCGATCCTGTTTGGGATGAGGCCGTGAATCATTAACAACAACAGATGGCGGACCTCAACCTGGGCTGGGCTCCCTGGCCCCAACCTTCCACCCTCCCCATTGCTCATGCCCCACAGGAGGTGCTGTCTGATGAGGAACTGGGTTTCAATGGTCCTTCATCTGGCTCCTCTACAACGGTCTCGGATGTTGCTCTGGAGACACACTCCTCAAACCCGCTTCAATTTTTTGACTCTGCTGATGTCTCCAATAAGCCAGACTGGATTCCCCCCTTTGATTCAGAGGCATTCCGCCGCTTGCTGGCCTCTTCCTTCCCTCAAATGTCAGGTGCTTGGTGGTAGTCCACTCCTATGAGTTCAAACAGTGCTTCCACTTTGTCAGTTCTTCTTACTGGGGGAGAAGCTGGTGCTAGCTCTCAGCAAGGGCAGGTCAAGTTCAAGCTAACAATTGAGGAGATGAAAGACCCTGAAGATGATCGGCTGGCATTACCGAAGCCTCCAACTCAAATGGCGCCAAAGGTCCGTTCCCCACTTCGACTTCCTAAGTTGGGCTCGGATAAGAGGTATGGTGTTGTATATGGTAGAAAGCTTAACCGGTTCAAAGAAGATCCTTCAATGCTGCAGGGTGCAACTTCAAAGTCGCCTCGCTATAGTCCGCGAATTGGGGCCAGGCTTGCAGGCTTTAAGCAGATCTCTGAGGGGTGTCAGAAGCTAACTGACCGAAGGAAGAAGAAGGTGGTTCTTTTTGTTGATACTGCCGAGCTGGAGGCACCTACGGAAAATCACACTTTCTCAGGACCAATCAAGTTCCCTACTCTGGAAAGTCTGCAGGAGCAGAACACTCCTTATCCGGAGATTCCAGTGCAAGAGTTGGCAGCGGCTGCAGAATCTTGTGGTGTCCCACCTGAGGTGGTGCGCCAGGAACTGCTATCAGGTGACAAGGGGGAATGCAGGGGCCCACACCTTGCAAATTCACAGCTGAAATGATGAAGATGTCGATGGGCAAACAAAACTCGGGCGGGTTGTTAGCGGTATCAATAGTTTCTAGTAGTTTTCTTAGTCAGACTGCTGGATGGCCTTTCTATGTCCTTCAGGGAGCTATGAGGTCTTATTTTGTGTTGCTCCGCATTATCTCGTACTGTACTTTGTTTTATACCTATTGCGACCGGTCTGTGACTGTTGTGGAAGGGCAGTTACTCTATTACTCTTATAATTCCCGGTTCTTTGATGCTTGTCATTTCATATTTTCCCCCTGGGTGTGACATCGGGGTGGAATTGTAGATGTTCTTTACAATTACATATCGATCAATGGCGCACGACAACAGACAATACAATATCTTGAATTGGAACATTCGGGAGATCAATGACCCTATAAAACAGCGAGCAGTTAGAGCTAAGCTGGAGGAGAGTGCATGTCAGGTCTATTGTCTGCAGGAAACAAAAAGAGAGCAGTTCGACGCCTCCTTTGTCAAGAAATTTGCTCCAAAGAGGTACGGGAAATTTGTCTTTGCTCCCTCTGCAGGAGCATCAGGGGGTATTATCTTAGGCTGGAATGATAAGTTGCTCCAGGGTACAATACTACAAGTGTTACCCTTTGCAACTATAGTCCAATTCAAATCAAAACTGGATGACAAAACTTGGACCCTAACCACGATCTATGGCCTCTCCTCTGGCCAACCTAGACTGGACTTCATGTCATGGCTTCAACAGTTGATGGTGGCAGAGAAAGAACTACGTATGTTCATTGGTGACTTCAACCTTTATAGATCACATGATGACAGAAATAAACCGGGTGCAAACACTTCGGACATGCTCTTTTTCAATAACTGGATTAGTTCCCTAAGCCTAGTGGAGATTCCTTTAAAGGGCCGCAAATTCACTTGGAGCAACATACAAGATATCCCACTGCTAGAACAACTTGATTGGTGCTTCACCTCATTGCAATGGTCACTCTCTTTTCCTAACACTCTTCTTATCCCCCTGGCAAAGACCACCTCAGACCACGTTCCATGTGTTGTCAAGATTGGGACGAAAATCCCTAAAGCTAAAATATTCCGGTTTGAAAATCACTGGCTGAAGCATGCAGATTTTATGGACGTCACCAGATCAGCATGGCAGCAATATAGTAAAGCCCAAAGAATGCCTGATAGTGTGAAGAAACTTAGTGCTTGTCGGTGGTTTGGACCGGCAGATCTCCCTATACTACTAAAGTGATAGGGGAGTTTGATGTTCGGTGTGGGCGCGCGGAGATTCAAGAAGGTGAGTAATAATTGACACAGGAGACACGAGAGTTTACGTGGTTCGGGCTGCCTGAGCGTAATACCCTACTCCACGGATGTGTTGCTGTAGTATTAGCTGTATGAGCTTGTGTTGAGCGTCAATGGCCTGTGTCCCCTGAACGTGTCATCGGCCTGTCCTTTTATAGTACAAGGGCAGGCCGTTACAAGTTAGCCTGGCCCGACATGTGGCCCCGGCGGTTACTAATATTGACACTTATTTAACACATTTAACTACTCTTAATGACCGTGTAACGAGCTTTGACAGCACCGTTACTGGTGTTAAGATCGTCCATTTAAGTGTCATTAATATGGCATTAATGACACTTAATCGGGTCTTGAAGTCCTTGATTCCCCTTTGAAGATCCGGAGCCGTTGCGAGGTCTTCCGGAGGTTAGGGGCTGAAGATCCGATGGTTGGACATGTGGCAACTCCGGAGCATACTGTGGGAAACAGGTAGCTCCCGGGCTACCCGACACGTGTCAGGTCCGGAGCTTCTCTCGGTCTGGGGCTAAGTCCGAAGGTGCCATTTCGGTACATGGCCCGGAGCTTCCCCCTTGTGGGCGGTAGCTCCGGTTGGGTAGTACACGTGGTGACCCAGGGATTAACCATGTTGGAGAAGCGGGTCCGGTTATGTGTGACATGTGGGCCTTCGAAGGTCTTCAAACCAAGTAGATGATTTTCCTTTGAGATCTTTATAACCTCAAGGGGTGTATGGTTTCTATGGTACCGACAGTGGCCCCCTGGACCTACCTCTGGGGAAGACCACTGGGGTGAAGTCATTCCGCCGGAGGTGGGTCCATCCTCGTGACCTTTGAACTGAGTCTTCAAGGGTCTTTGAAGGTGCCGTTGGCAAGGACTTGGAATTAAATCCTCGCCGCGTGGCGTATCCCGCGTGCGGCAGATGAGATCTTTGGCGTGCGGATCTCACGCAATTGAAGGTCGCCGGTTCCCGATACGAAAACTGTATCGGTTCCGCGCGCCTTGTCAGGCCGCCGCCTTTGGGCTTCCCGCCTCTTGATGACAACCGTTGACCTGGGTAAGAACCTCGACTTGATCGTCGGGGTGGTCCCGGGCCCGCTTGTCATCAGCTGGGTGGAATTTTTGGGTGGTACCTTCGACTTCCTTGCGGTTTCCATCCAAGCGTTGCGAGGGCTTACTTAAGAAGGAAAGTGCGCACTGTCGGGAGTTCTTTACGCCTCTCATCTGTTCTTGCGATCAAACTCCCAACTTGTGCCTCGCTTTTCTTCTCTTGCCTAGCTGTGCCACGATGGAGTTGGGTCTCCGCGAGAGTCGCTTGAAGACCAACGGCGACCTGAAGAAGGTCCGAGCCCTCATGGGATGGTCCTCGGACTTCTTCAACCGCTCGGTCCACGCCGGTGGAGAGCTCCCATTCGAGAAGGAGCACTCCGGCGAAATGGTGTACTTCTCCTCGTACGCCATGGTGGGGTTGATCCCACCTTTTTCTTCCTTTTTCTTGATGCTGCTAGACTTCTATGGTCTGCAGTTGTATCACCTTGGCCCTCACTCCATTCTCCTCGTGTCTATCTTCGTCCACTTCTGTGAGATGTGGGTGGGCATCCCCCCCTGCATCGAGCTCTTTCGGACCTTCTTCACCGTCCACACCACCGGTAGGAGCAATGAGTACCTTGGCTTCTACTACTGCGTGAAGCGCAAGAAGTTCCCATCAAGTACCTCCGGTCGTTCCCCTCTAGGAAGTGGGATGACTGGAAGAAGGACTGGATAGTCATCCGGGTGGAGGAGCACGAGAAGCTGGAGTTGCCCGAAGGCCTCCCCAACATTGACACAACAATCTGGAGTGAAGCTCCGGTGCTGGCGGATGCCTTCGACCCTGTTCTGACCAGGATTCACCACTGCGTGGAGGGGGGATTAACCCCTCAAGCGGTGTTTTGTAACTTCCTGGTCAATAGGTGGGCACCGCTGAAGAAGAGGGAGAAACTCGCTTGGGCCCTCAACAGCATGATGGACGACGACTGGGTCGAGATCGGGTTGAAGTCCAACATGGTGGGGAAAACCTTGGAGTTCCACCTCAAGAAGTTCCAGCAAGGCATCGACGTCGAAGGTGACGACTTGACTCCGCCATCAGCTTTCCTTCCTCTAAACGTGGAAGTGGAGTTCAGCAGGGAGCTCCGGCGGAAGATGCCTATGCTTGACGACCTTGGTGTCGTCGAGAGAAGACCAACCTCCGGGGTAGCGATCCCCGGAGTGCCCAAGGATGGTTCCGGCTCTGCTCCTAAGCCGAGGGGAGAAGTCGTCGGCAAGGGCAAGGAGCTGGCGGATGAACTAGTGAGCTGGAAGAGGAAGTTGCAGTACGCCGACGGAAGGTCCGTCGGGCCCGCTACTTCTGCGTCGGCTCCTTCTCCCCGGAGGGGAAGGTCCTCTGCAGCTGCGGCGACTGTTCCCATAGTGGGGTCATCCCGGAACGCGACTGTTCCCACAGTGGGGTCCTCTCGTAGCGCGGCTGTTCCCGCAGTGGGGTCCTCTCGGGGTGTTAGCTCCGGGCGTGCAACTCCAGCTCCTGGGCTAGTGGAGGCCTCCAGGTTTGGGGGTTCTTCCCGATCGAGGGGAGCCTCGACCCGGGAAACACCCGTGGCCGCGACGAGTTCCGGGGGGCCTTCCAGAGCTTCCACGCCGGCTATGGCTAGCCCAGAACGCCCGGGAAAAGGTTCCGCGCAAGCTGGTGCGGAAGCCTCCCAAGGTAATTTTTGATTTCTATCTTGGATAGTTGTTTTAATTGTAGCAACTATTTTTTAATTTTCTTCGTTCATCATCTGCAGCGTCTCCAAGAAGGGGAGTGAGGCTCCACCCTCGGCCACAGTGGCTGAAGCCGTGAGAGCGGGAGCTTCTGCTCCTGTCCCGGTGCTGCCCCAAGTGGTGGCCAAAGCTGCGATAGCTCCAGCGTCGGCTGTCGTGGTCATGGACCTCGACTCATCCCAAGAAGTTCCCGTGGTAGCACCGGACCACGGGATTGAAGATGCGCCAGTGGCACCTGTCCCGAAGGTTGAAGCTCCGGGTTCTGGTGCTGTGGTGATGGAAGCTCCGGCTGTTGAGCTGGAGGAAGCAGTAATCCCAGCCTCTGAGCCGGAAATTGTTGAAGCCCTGACGGTTGAGCCGGAGGTGATTGAAGCTCCGGCGTGCGCACTGGAAACTGAGGTAGTTCCGACAGTTGGGCCGGATACCTCCGAAGCACCAACCGCTGAGCCGATCACTGTTGGAGCTCCGATCACAGGGCCGGTTGATGTTGAAGATCTTCCGGCTCCTGAGCCGGTTGTTGAAGAGGTGACGGAGCTTGAGCCCCCATCGGAGGAGGTGCCCAGACCAGAGCCAGTAGCGGCTCTTGCTCCGGAAGCGACGACGTCGGAGGTACCTGCGGCCGAGCCGGAGTGCCCCAGCGAAGTCGCTGGCCCCCTGCCTGAGGGGGTGAACGAAGATTTGGCGGCGGGGCCTTTCTCGATGGCGACTGAGGCCATCCCGGAGGATGGCCCCAGTGCCATGGAGGCTCAGGGGACCACTCTTGTGGAGTGGGACTCAATTTTTGTATCTGAAGACCCGCTGGAACCAGCGGAGGAGACTCCAGCAGGTCCGGAACCCATCCCGTTGTTGATGTCTATTGACAACGCATGTTCCAGCCTGCGTCAAGTCCAACTGGCCTTCTTCCAGGACAGCAAGGCTCTTGAAGAGGAGCGCCAAACCCTTAGGCGGTGGCGTAATCGGCTCTACTTCGAGACCAAGCTGGCACAGTCGAGGCTAGCGGATGACAAAGAATGGATCAAGCGGGAGAAGATCCGCCTGGAGTACTGGGGCAAGTTGCTGGATGACAGGGAGAGTATGACTCGTGCCCTCGATGCTCAATCCCGGGAGATCTATGATCAGGCCAAAGTAGCCAATAACGCGGCGGATGCACGCCACAAATAGCTTGAGGCCATTAACACTGCACTCATCAAGCGCCGAGAGGCACTTGAAGAGAGGGAGAAACGACTCGAGGATGAAGAGCAGAAACTCCTAGAGCTGCGGGATGATGTCCTGAGGAGGGAGGATGAGCTCGCCGAGAAGGTAGCTCTGGCTGACAAGGGTCTCGAGGAGCGCGCCAAAAAATTGGAAGAGCGCTGCCAGGAGGAAGAGGAGAAGGTCTGGGTGCGAGGGCAGGAACTCTATGAACATGTGCCCTTACTGCTAGAGAGAAGAAAGTGAGGGGTAGAGAGAAGGACCTGGTTGACCACCGGAACAAGATCCACCTCCGGGAGGAGGAGCTCAGAAAACTCAAAAGGCGGGTTGTTGAAAAGATTCAGCAAAACGCCAAAGAAGTTGAGCGCCTTGCCCACGAGAATTCTGAACTGGTGGCGGCCAGAAGATCCCTGGAAGAGATGAAGGGCTTGAGGGCTGAGGACTCCCTACAGATTTGGGAGTTCTTGAGTAAGGCCAATGATGCACTGACACCGATGGGTTTCAGCCCCGTGCGCCCGGATGATCCGGAGCCAGAGCCGGACCTAGCGCTGCAGGCGTTGAGCGCAGCAGGTAGCAAGCTCTCCAAGGTGGGCGATGTCATCGCGGACCAACTGGAGGTTGAGGGGCAATCCCTAGCAAAGAACGTCGCAGAGTATGTGCTGACGTGCTACACCAGCCGGAACTCCCAATTTCCTCTGGACCCGGTGCTTGAAGGTCCCGTCGAAGGAGAAGGCGAAGCTACCCAAGCCAGCGTATCGGAGGTTGCCCAGAAGGTCGCCCAATTCTTCCATAGGGTCTAGGACCATCTCTATAGTTCTCACTTGTATTTTCTCTTCTTCTTCCTCAATTTTGTAATCCCTTGTCTCCAGATGTAATCCCTTGTCTCCAGATAAATGAAATCCCCAAATTTTTGTGAATTTCACTTTTTGTCTTCAACACTTTTATCTTCACTTGGCCCCCTGGTAGATGTACACAATTTGATTGTGAACATGTACCAAGAGGATATTGCGTTTTGTTGAAGACTCTTTTGCTCTGAACTTGTAGAATTTAGGTTCGAAGTCTTCGATAGTGAAGGCCCCCTGAGGTTGTCGGAGCTTAGAAGCTCTGGCATTGTCTATCGCTGGAGCTTAGTAGCTCCGGCAATAGTCTCTATCAACGCGTAGAGCATCGATAGTTAGTCCTCCGGGGTGTCGGAGCTTAGTAGCTCCA
The DNA here is from genome assembly GCA_036927565.1 of Tuctoria greenei. NCBI lineage: Eukaryota > Viridiplantae > Streptophyta > Magnoliopsida > Poales > Poaceae > Tuctoria > Tuctoria greenei. The sequence goes on along the minus strand of JAYESD010000009.1, from coordinate 78,629,994 downwards.
GCAGTGACCTTTGCCAACACTCAGTTTGTTGGCAGCAGACTCCATTTACGGGGTCTTCTCACCATCTTTTATTCAGCGTCGACGGCTGGCCCCCCTAGGGGAGTCGGAGCTTAATTAGTTCCGGCTTTTCTCCATCAACGTAGATTTTATTTTTCCTGCACACTTAAGTCAAGAAAAATAGTAAAATTCGTTTCTTTTCTATAATTTTGTCGCAGCTTACGATTCTGAATGTAGGCCTAGAGGGGGGGTGAATAGGCCTTCTTGAATTTTTCCGGTTCCTGTATCACTTCAACAAAAAGGTTAAATCCAGATATATCGGACTAGTCCGGTAAAGTGCGGACTAGTCCGGATTTCACGGGCTAGGTTGATCAAGTTAGGTTAATTTGATTGTTTCGTTGTCGTTTGCAGCGGAAATATAAACTATAATGACAGTTCAATAGTTGTATGTTAAGTTTTATTGCAAGTATGATACTTGTTCACTATTTAACTTCAATTCAACAAAATGAATCAAACCCTAGATAATGTTGATCAACTAGAATGATGAACACAAACGAACAAGACACAAGATTTATCCCGTGGTTCGGTTACCACGAAGGCAGCCTACGTCCACGTTGAGGAGCCCACAAAAGGACCGGGTCTTTACCAACCCTTCCCTCGTCGGATCGCCACGAAGGCCAATCCTCTTCCACTATTCACACAGGGGTAAATCACCAAGTTGAAGGGGCGATCTCACAAGTTGAGAGCTCCCTTGATTACAAGTTTCAAAACCACCAATAACACACTTCGAAATATACAATTGAGATGCAAGAGTGTGTTAGAGATTCAAACCAAGAGCTCAATCGTGTGCAAAGTGCCTCTCCAATGATCTACAAGTGATCTTCAAAGGATTGATCGATTTTGCACTCAACTTCGTGGAGAGAGATGGTTTTTGAGTCTCTTGGGAGGTGTGACGGCGCTAGGGTTCGAGAGATATTAAAAGTGGGCCATCCACCTCTATTTATATGGGGTTTCTAGACATTACCGTTAGGGTTTAGAAAGATCGGACTAGTCCGTGGTGGAGACCGGACTAGTCCGGTGTGCTGTGTGAAGCAAACCCTAAGTGTCCAGGAATATCGGACTAGTCCGATTGAACAACGGACTTGTCCGATTTCGTTGCTGGAAAACTTCGGACTTGTCCGGTTGACATCGGACTTGTCCGGACCTGTGAAACCCTAAGTGTTTTGAACGACAAGTCCGCACTTGGAGGACTTGTCCGATTTAGAACAGAGTGTAAATCGGACTAGTCCGTGTAGTCACCGGACTTGTCCGAAGTGGATCAGAAAGGGAATCGGACTAGTCCGGTATTGACCGGACTTGTCCGATCTAGTGACTTGTGCATTGTTTTGAGGACTAGTCCGCACTGGGGAGGACTAGTCCGAAGTGGAACAGAGAGATATCGGACTAGTCCGGTGGGTACCGGACTTGTCCGATCTTGTGCAGAATGAGATATCGGACTAGTCCGGTTGATATCGGACTAGTCCGGTCCTGTATGGTTTTGTGCATTGTGTGTGTGTGATAAAGTGAGATTGAGCTCTTGGGTGTGTTTCCTTAACACACTCCATACATACTAATCTACTAATTTCTTCTTCTTGAGCTCAAATTCATTCTCCTTCTTAATTTCCCTCTTTTTGGCATTTTACTCATTTTTCATCATTTTCCTGCATTTATCTCAACAAAAGGATTAGGATCCCAATTGCTTGTCATAAATCATCCAAAACCCACAAGGGAGTCCTAGATGCACTTTCAATCTCCCCCTTTTTGGTGATTGATGACAACCAATTGAGATTTCACAAAATGAGGTATAAAATGAGATTTTCATAAAGTATGCACATATGACTCAAAAATGCATCAGGCAACAAGATGATTATTCATATGTGCATTCTTTATGGTGGGATGCGTACTAAGAGCATGAATGCATTAAGAATAACAGAATTTTTCATTTACCAGCTAATATCAAGTGAATATGGCATTTCAGGAGCAAAAAACTCAGATTTCATCACACACTTACAAGTTAATTGAGCAATTCATCACAGGACCAAACATGATATGAAAAGAGAGTTAAGTAAATACAATCACAATTAAAAAACATAGAAAGCTCTCTTCTCGCATCCTATTCAGCTAAAGCTTAGACTAGAGACTCCCCCTCAATCTCTCCCCCTTTGGCATCAAGACACCAAAAAGAGAGAGAGAGAGGAAGATCCTAGGGCTTCACTCTTCGCTGTCAGTCCTCTCGTCGTCTTCATCATCTTCATCGCTTTCGGCTTGACGAGGTTGAGAGGTAGGAGGAGGAGCGGAGCTGCTCGAGCCCCCAATGCCAAAATAGGCAAGCTCGGAAGGGGTCAAGGGGCTGAGCTCGGAGATGTTTGGATCAGAATCTTCAGAAATTGCTGGAGATCCAATTGGATTGATCTCCAGCTTCTCACTCAGCTGCTTCACATTTGCTTTTATGTACCTCATGTCCTCCTTCCTTTTTTGATTTAGCTTGTGAAGCTTCACTTCAGTTTTCTTGCAGGAGGAGAAGATTGCAGCCAAGTACTTGAGGATCCCACTGGCGGATCCTTTCTGAGGGGCTTCCCTGGAGGGAGGAGTAGCCCTAGCAGCTTCTCCTTGCCTTGCCGGCACCTCGGGGCTTGAGGCCGGCGATGGAGCAGCCTGGACACTCACGGACTGAGGCTTCTGAGGCCTCAGTGGAGTGTGCTCCACATCCTTCACAAACTCGATTCCTGTGACCTTCTCAATCATGAACATCAAGTAAGGGGCATAGCCACAGGATCGGTTGGGGGTACTTGAGATATTGACCATATCATTCCAGATATAGTCTGCAACATCAAATTGCCTTTTCTTGCTGATGACCTTCATCAGGGTCCGGAGGTAGCCTTGCACACTCCCTGCATCACCATCCTTGGGAGCAATAGTCTTCCTGAGGACTCTGTTGAGGACCACAAAGAAAGGCTTCATGTTCTTTGTGGAGGGGGGGACAAACTTGGAGGAGGGCTCATACATGAATTGCATTCCATCCCTCTCAATGACTCCAATGTTGTGGATAATGAGGTGGTCATCTTCCTCGGAGTCAAGATGCAGCAGGCGGGCAAACTCTTCTTGAGTGATGGAATACTTGGATCCATGAGTCATCCAAGTCACACTTTCTTCCTCTTCACCCGAGAAGTGGCACGTTGCATAGAATTGTGCAATCACTTCATCATTCCAATTATATCTGAAGGCAAGCAAATCCTTCAGCCCATGTCTCTCTGCAGCTTGTATCACTTCATCAAAAGCTGCACATTTCCTCTTCTCAAGGTGGGCCCAGTCAATCCATTGACTGCGCACCACTGGGGTCTTCATCGGCAAGTAGACAAGCTTGTAGAAGTCAGCATGGAAGTTTGACCAAAATCTGCCATCTGCTGCTTGCTTGGGCCTTGCATAGTAATCCACACTTCTCAGCTTCATGGCCACATCACTGCCCTTGCCATTGAATCTCTCCTCATTGGGGTCCCGGACCCCTTCTCTGGGAGTATGTAGTTTTAGAGGCCCAACAGGCCCTGTGGCAACCCCCTTGCCTTTTCCTTTAGCTTGGCGAGGGCCACTTGACGAAGGAGCAGCCTTGGAGGCGGCTTTCTTGACACACACCTTCCTCCGAACCTGAGGAGGTGAGGGAGCAGGCTCGGAGGGTCTCTCTTGGCGTTTCTTGCTAAGACCCGTCGAGGGCCGAGGTGCCACCTCGTGGTCCAACTCGGCCTCGAAATCGGAGATTTCATTGTCGGAGCTCGACATGATCAAGAAATCCAAGGAAGCTTGAAAATGTGGGGGTTGGAGTCCGGACTTGTCCGCTAACTTCAATCCCCGAGTCTTCAAGCTTAATCTCCGCCCAAGTTTGAGGCTTTTCGACGGAGGAATCAAGGATTCACCTTGGGAGCTCGAGCGCAAGAGAGAGAAAGCTTGGAGGAGAGTGTGGGGTGAAGAGATTAGGGTTTGGTGGCGGCTAGGGTTATGGACACGAAAAATCGGACAAGTCCGGACATGACCGGACTAGTCCGAAGTCCTCCAGAAACCTAAATCGGACTAGTCCGTGGTCTGTCGGACTAGTCCGGCCTAACCGGCACACTGCGGACTAGTCTGCAAGGGCGGACTAGTCCGGGTAACCACGGACTTGTCCGTGGTCACCAGGAGAGAAAGCATAGCCCATTCATATATATTTGAAGGTCCAATAATTGAGGGTAGAGGGGCAAAACAATTCAAATAATCCTGATGAATTTGATCAGTAAGCAAACAACAATCATACTATGATCAAAAATTCATCAAGATCTAAAAATTGACATAGTTTTTCGAGAGAAAAATGGGGAGGAAAAATTTTCACAATTCAATCAATATTTTGAAGCAATCATACAGGTATGCAACTTTTCAAGCCACACTCCGAGAATCAAGGATGTTTAGCTCATTTCGGAGTTCGCAAAAACGTTTTTCATCAAGTGGCTTGGTGAATATGTCGGCCAATTGTTTTTGGGTGTTGACATGAGAGATGGATATGTCTCCTTTCATGGAATGGTCTCTCAAGAAATGGTGTCTTATGTCAATGTGTTTAGTTCTAGAGTGCTCAACTGGATTGTGGGCTATTTTAATGGCACTCTCATTGTCACAAAGAAGAGGAATACGGTTCATATTGTAACCGTAATCCCTTAGAGTTTGTCGCATCCAAAGGAGTTGCGCACAACAACTCCCGGCTGCAACATACTCCGCTTCGGCTGTGGATAATGCAATGGAATTCTGTTTCTTGGATGACCAAGAAACTAAGGATCTTCCTAGGAATTGGCAAGTGCCAGAAGTGCTTTTTCTATCAACTTTGCACCCGGCATAATCTGCATCGGAATACCCAATGAGATTGAATTTTGAACCTTTTGGGTACCAAAGACCAAGGTTGGGTGTATGAACTAAATATCTTAGGATTCTCTTTACGGCTGTCAAATGACATTCCTTAGGGTTGGCTTGAAATCTTGCACACAAACATACACTCAACATAATGTCTGGCCTAGATGCACATAAGTAAAGTAAAGATCCAATCATAGAGCGATATACCTTTTGGTCGACGCTCGGTCCATCTTCATTGAGATCCAAGTGACCATTCGTTGCCATGGGAGTCTTAATGGGCTTTGCCTTGTCCATGCCAAACTTTTTGAGGATGTCCTGTGTGTACTTGGTTTGGCTTATGAACGTTCCTTCCCTTTGTTGCCGCACTTGGAATCCCAAGAAGTACTTTAATTCTCCCATCATTGACATTTCAAATCTGTCTGTCATAATTTTACTAAACTCTTCACAGAAAGATTGATTAGTTGATCCAAAAATTATATCATCAACATAGATTTGGCAAATGAAAAGATCATTATTCAGATTTTTCGTGAATAGTGTATAATCTACTTTGCCAATTTGAAAGCCATTATCAATTAAAAAATCTCTAAGACACTCATACCAAGCTCTAGGAGCTTGTTTGAGGCCATAGAGAGCCTTACGCAGTTTATACACGTGGTCGGGGAACTCTTCGTCTTCAAATCCGGGTGGTTGCTCCACGTACACCTCTTCCTTGATCGGTCCGTTGAGGAAGGCGCTTTTTACGTCCATTTGGTACAGCTTGAAATTATGGTGAGTAGCATATGCAAGTAATATTCTAATTGATTCAAGCCTAGCTACTGGAGCAAAGGTCTCATCAAAATCCAAACCTTCGACTTGTGAGTACCCTTTGGCCACAAGTCGTGCCTTGTTTCTTGTCACCACCCCGTGTTCATCTTGTTTGTTGCGGAAGACCCACTTTGTGCCGACTATGTTTGCATTGGGTCTATCCACAAGTTCCCAAACCTCGTTTCTCTTGAAATTGTTCAACTCTTCTTGCATTGCCACCACCCAGTCCGGATCCTTTAATGCATCCTCAGTCCTGCGGGGTTCCAAAAAGGAGACAAACGAGTAATGTTCACAAAAATTTGCTATACGAGATCTAGTGGTTACTCCTTTTTGGATGTCGCCGATGATGTTGTCGATTGGATGATCCCTTTGAATGCATTGGTGTACTCTTGGGTGTGGCACTTGGGGGGTCGTATGTTGGTGATCATCTTCTTCTCCCCCTGAGTTGTTGTCCTCAATGATTTGTTGATCATGTTCATATTCTTGTGATTGATCTTGTATCGAGGCTCCCCCTTGATTGTTGATCTCCTCTTGTGGTTCACTTTCCTCTTGTATTTGTGTCGATGACTCTTGTGGTCGTACTTCGCCTAGGGACATCCTCTTTATTGCTTGATAGGGGGCTTCCTCATTACCTAATTCACATTGATCAACTTGCTCCTTTTGGGAGCCATTAGTTTCATCGAACACTACGTCACGTGCCACTTCAACAAGTCCGGAGGCCTTGTTGAAAACACGATAGGCGTAAGTGTTCGAATCATAACCAAGCAAGAAACCTTCATCAGACTTCGAAGCGAACTTTGAGGTCCTGGGCTTCTTGTTCAAAATATAGCAAGGAGAACCGAAAACTCGAAAATATGAAATGTTCGGTTTGTTACCGGTGAGTAGCTCATAGGGGGTCTTCTTTAGTAGTCGATGAAGATAGAGTCGATTTGTCGCATGGCAGGCGGTGTTGATTGCTTCCGCCCAAAATCGATCCGAAGTCTTGTATTCATCGAGCATTGTTCTTGCCATCTCTATGAGCGTTCGATTCTTCCTTTCGGCAACTCCGTTTTGTTGTGGAGAGTATGGCGCTGAGAATTCGTGCTTGATTCCTTCCTCATCAAGGTACTCCTCCACTTGTATGTTTTTGAACTCCGTGCCATTGTCGCTCCGAATACTCTTGATTGATAGTGAAAACTCGTTTTGCGCTCGCTTGAAGAATTTCTTGAGTGTTCCTTGTGTTTCTGACTTGTCATGCAAAAAGAACACCCAAGTGAAGCGGGAAAAATCATCAATAATGACTAAACCGTATTTGTTACCGCCTATGCTTATGTAAGCAATTGGACCGAAGAGGTCCATATGAAGTAGTTCGAGCGGTCTTGTCGTGGTCATGATGTTCTTTGCGGGATGTTGTGCTCCAACTTGCTTTCCTGCTTGGCACGCGCTACAAGGCCTGTCTTTCTCAAACACGACATCTTTCAAACCTCGGATGTGATCGCCCTTGAGGAGTTTTTGAAGGTTCCTCATACCAACATGTGCTAGCCGTCTATGCCACAGCCAACCCATGTTGGTTTTTGCAATCAAGCATGTGTCGAGTTCGGCTTTATCCTTGTTGAAGTCAACAAGATAAAGCTTTCCCTTTAACATACCCTTGAATGCAATGGAACCATCACTTCTCCTTGAGACGGTCACACCCTCGTTAGTAAACAGGCAATTATAACCTTTGTCACATAACTGAGATATGGACAGCAGGTTATAATCTAAAGATTCAACGTGTAAAACGTGCGAAAGAGTATGTTCAGAGGATATTGCAATTTTACCGGTACCGAGGACCCTTCCTTGACTGTTATCCCCAAAGTAGATGCCTTCGTTTGGGTCCTGGTTCACTTCATACTCCACAAACATCCTCCTTTCTCCGGTCATGTGGTTGGTGCATCCACTGTCTAGCACCCATTTGGATCCACCGGAGGAGTAGGCCTGCAAAAACAAATTACGCCTTGGTTTTAGGTACCCAAGCTTGCTTGGGTCCTTGGAGGTTAGTGACAATACATTTGGGCACCCACACATGGGATTTTGTGTTCTCATGGCGTGGCCCAGCATAATAAGCATACACTTTACCAACATTATTTTTCATTAAAACATAGGATGCATCAAATGTTTTAAACAGAAGTTGCCGTTGATTATGGGTCGGACTAGTCTGTGTGACCGGACTTGTCCGGATGACCGGACTTGTCCGGACCACAACCGGACTAGTCCGATTTTCATGAGAGTTCAGATTTTTAGTTTTCGAGTTACCAGGTTGTGAGGGTCCTCCCTTCACAAAGGTGATCCTTCCCTTGTCATTCTTATGATTTCCAGCTTTTTGCTCTCCATCACAAGAGTAACCAATGCCATATTTGACATTTGGAGGTCTTTGGACCAAATATGCACTACGTGCATAGTTGATCCTCTCCTTGTCAAATATTATACATTGGGTAGGATTTTTGTCCTTCATGGAGGTGGGGTTTTCCTTCAACCTGATGTTAGTTTTATCACATTTGCAAACATGAGCGATATTAGTTAAAGTGGGTTGAGAAGGTGGGGTTGAAGAGGAGGAAGGTTCACTAAGCTTGAGTGACTCAACCTGCACTTCAAGGATCTTGTTGACCTTGATTTGGTCATCAAGTTGATTCTTGATTGCAACATTTGAGTTGGTTAACTCCAAGCAAGTTTTCTTGCTTGAAGCTAGCTCAAGCTCTAGTGTGTGATTTTTCTCCTTTTCAAGAACTAGAAGATTGTCAAGTTCGACATGCTTCTCCTTTTGGGAGATAATCATGTCTTCTTGACGATCAATCAGCTCTTCCTTCTCAACAAGTTGGTTAAGCAAGAATTTCATTTTTGCAGCAGTTTTTCTATCTAAACCAATTAGCATGTCTTCATCATCACTATCTAGATCATCATCACTTGAGTAAGAATGCGAGGAAGGAGTTTTGATGCTTACCTTGCGTTTACCTTCCTTAGCCATGAGGCAAGTTCCATTTGCCTTCTTTGCACCGAGCGTGGGGAAGAGTGTGAGTTTCTTGGGCATGCTTTCAATGGCTATGCTAGCCATTTCTTCTTCATCGGACGATGAGGACTCATCGTTTGAGTCCCACTCCTTTCCGATGTGTGCTTGTTCAGCTTGTTTCTTCTTCTTGAAGAACTTTTTCGGTTGAGTCTTGGATTCTTTACTCTTCTTCTTGTTGTCCTCATATGGGCAATCAACTATGAAGTGATTGTACTCACCACAATTATAGCATGCCCGCCTCATCTTCGGTTTTGTCTTCTCCTTGTATTTTCCTTCACTCGATTTTGCTCCTTGTCTTTTCTTAATAATTCTTTTGAATTTCTTCATGAACAGAATCATATCTTCTTCGTCCAGCTCGCTGCTTTCATCATCGCTGTCCTCCTCAAACTGAGCTTCTTTTGCTTCTTTGGATAGAGGTTTGAGTGTGGATTTTAAGGCAACTCCCTTCTTCTTGGCCGATGTGAGGTCAGCTATTTCTTTGATATGCTTGGCTTGCTTCTCCATCATCTCAAAGTTGATGATTTTGCCAAGCAGTTCATCCGGAGTCATTTTCTTGTATCCAGGACTTTCTCGGATCATAGAACAAAGTGTGACGTTGCGAGGCATAAAGGCTCTAAGGATGAGCTTCACAACCTCGTGGTCATTCCACTTTTTGCTACCATACGATCGAACCTTGTTCACAAGAGTCTTTAGTCTGTTGTACATGTCCTGGGGAGATTCATCTTCCTCAATCGCGAACCTTCCTAGTTCGCCTTCAATCATTTCAATCTTTGCCTCCCGCACATGCCGGTCACCTTCATGTGCTGTCTGTAGCGTGTCCCAGATTTCTTTGGCAATTTCCAATCCGTCCACCTTTGTGAATTCATCTCTACTTAGAGATGAGGTGATAACGGCTGCGGCTTGGGCATTCCTGTGGATGGCTTGCTCTTGACTTGGCGTGAGTTCTTCATCGTCATCAGGGATGTTTATTCCTGTGCACACAATATTCCATAAACTTGGGTTAAGGGAAATCAAGTGCATCTTCATGTTTTGCCTCCACATGGAGTAGTCACTCCCATCGAAGTGTGGGGCTTTCCCGAGAGGGATAGATAGATAATGACTGCTGTTAGAATTTAAACGGTCATAATTAAAAGGATATCGGGAGTAGTCGGTGTGACTACTCCCCTTCTTCTTTTCTTCAACTTTAGCTTTCCCTTTGGAAAGTGCTTTCTTTCGGAGCAGTGCTTTCAGCTCCAATGTCTCCTCATCATCATCATCGAAGTCTTGGATGGCTTCGAGATACCTTTCTAGCTTTTGGTGCTTGTCATGGTTCATTTCTTCCTGGGTGTTGATTTTCTGGACTTCCTTCATGTCCGACATGATCTCTTCGAGTGGTTGCACTCTTTCTTGAAGAACCTTGCTCTGATACCAATTGAATGTAGGCCTAGAGGGGGGGTGAATAGGCCTTCTTGAATTTTTCCGGTTCCTGTATCACTTCAACAAAAAGGTTAAATCCAGATATATCGGACTAGTCCGGTAAAGTGCGGACTAGTCCGGATTTCACGGGCTAGGTTGATCAAGTTAGGTTAATTTGATTGTTTCGTTGTCGTTTGCAGTGGAAATATAAACTATAATGACAGTTCAATAGTTGTATGTTAAGTTTTATTGCAAGTATGATACTTGTTCACTATTTAACTTCAATTCAACAAAATGAATCAAACCCTAGATAATGTTGATCAACTAGAATGATGAACACAAACGAACAAGACACAAGATTTATCCCGTGGTTCGGTTACCACGAAGGCAGCCTACGTCCACGTTGAGGAGCCCACAAAAGGACCGGGTCTTTACCAACCCTTCCCTCGTCGGATCGCCACGAAGGCCAATCCTCTTCCACTATTCACACAGGGGTAAATCACCAAGTTGAAGGGGCGATCTCACAAGTTGAGAGCTCCCTTGATTACAAGTTTCAAAACCACCAATAACACACTTCGAAATATACAATTGAGATGCAAGAGTGTGTTAGAGATTCAAACCAAGAGCTCAATCGTGTGCAAAGTGCCTCTCCAATGATCTACAAGTGATCTTCAAAGGATTGATCGATTTTGCACTCAACTTCGTGGAGAGAGATGGTTTTTGAGTCTCTTGGGAGGTGTGACGGCGCTAGGGTTCGAGAGATATTAAAAGTGGGCCATCCACCTCTATTTATATGGGGTTTCTAGACATTACCGTTAGGGTTTAGAAAGATCGGACTAGTCCGTGGTGGAGACCGGACTAGTCCGGTGTGCTGTGTGAAGCAAACCCTAAGTGTCCAGGAATATCGGACTAGTCCGATTGAACAACGGACTTGTCCGATTTCGTTGCTGGAAAACTTCGGACTTGTCCGGTTGACATCGGACTTGTCCGGACCTGTGAAACCCTAAGTGTTTTGAACGACAAGTCCGCACTTGGAGGACTTGTCCGATTTAGAACAGAGTGTAAATCGGACTAGTCCGTGTAGTCACCGGACTTGTCCGAAGTGGATCAGAAAGGGAATCGGACTAGTCCGGTATTGACCGGACTTGTCCGATCTAGTGACTTGTGCATTGTTTTGAGGACTAGTCCGCACTGGGGAGGACTAGTCCGAAGTGGAACAGAGAGATATCGGACTAGTCCGGTGGGTACCGGACTTGTCCGATCTTGTGCAGAATGAGATATCGGACTAGTCCGGTTGATATCGGACTAGTCCGGTCCTGTATGGTTTTGTGCATTGTGTGTGTGTGATAAAGTGAGATTGAGCTCTTGGGTGTGTTTCCTTAACACACTCCATACATACTAATCTACTAATTTCTTCTTCTTGAGCTCAAATTCATTCTCTTTCTTAATTTCCCTCTTTTTGGCATTTTACTCATTTTTCATCATTTTCCTGCATTTATCTCAACAAAAGGATTAGGATCCCAATTGCTTGTCATAAATCATCCAAAACCCACAAGGGAGTCCTAGATGCACTTTCAGATTCTCAAGAAGATTTTAAGTCGAACGCGATTCTAAATACAACCGAATGCGTTGTCTTTTCTTCCAGATCCAACTGTACATGGACCTGCCTTACTTCGGCCTGCCGGGGTATAGGTAGAGTGGTGTACTTAGGGTGCTTGACCAGGCTAAGTCGATAGCACACTCCAGCCCTAGGTTGGCTTGGCGGCTTTCAGGCGAGTTGGCCATGAACAATATTTGAATCCAAAACAATTGACAATACAACTCGAATCGTATATAAACCGGTTGAACTAAAATTTCTTAAGAATTGCACGTCTTTGTTATAGACAAGAAAGAGAAAAATAAAAATGTTGAGCCTGTACAAAATAAATGCACGTGGAGTCTATTTCACATGAAAATGTCTTTCATTATAGGTCCGGGGTACAGGGGAAACAAGTACACTCTTAGGGCACGGAACCAGGCTAAGCGTGTTTCATTTCTCGTTTGACCCAGGGTAGTTAGCCACACTTTTAGTCCGGAGACTGTGACAAGTGTTGCATGAACTTTGCGGACCTTTCGGGAAAGGTCCGGCTGCTCTCCCGGAGGAACTACCCGACTCTGTACAATGACTCTATAACATACATCTCAAGTTACTCAAGACTCACCTCCGTGGTATTAAGTGTAGAACTTACGAAGGTGCTCGATGTTCCAAGGATTTGGGAGAGGTGTCCCATCCTCAGTAGCCAAACGAACGCTTCCGGGATGGGATACTTTAATCACTCGTAAGGGCCCCTCCCAGCCGGGGGAGAGTTTGTTTAACCCTTCTCTGGATTGTATTCTCCGTAGCACCAGATCACCTTCCTCGAGTTGTCGGTTGTGTACATGCCGCTGGTGATAACGCCGTAGGGCTTGGCGATATCGGGCATTCCGAACAGCTGCTTGGCACCTTCCCTCTTCAAGGAGGTCTAGGTCTTCACGCCGGAGCTGGTCCTGCGCGGCTTCGTCGAAGGTCCGGACCCGAAGTGAACCCAAGGTGATTTCCGGAGGAAGGATTGCTTCAGCTCCGTACACCAGAAAGAAGGGTGTCTCTCCAGTTGACCGGTTTTGGAATGTCCTGTTGGCCCATAAAGTGGGCGGAAGCTCTTCAATCCAGTTGGCTCCATGTTTTTTCAAGCGCTCATAGGTGCGTGTTTTAAGTCCTTTAAGGATTTCAGCATTTGCTCTCTCAGCTTGGCCATTGCTGGCTGGGTGAGCTACGGAAGCGTAGCAAACTTGTATGCCGAGGTCTTCGCAATATCCTTGGAATGCGGAGCTTGTGAATTGGGTCCCATTATCAGTGATGATTTTGTTTGGGACTCCAAATCTGCATACAATGGACTGCAAAAAGTTGATAGCAAATTGCCTATTGATTGTCGCAACTGGAGTTGCTTCCGGCCACTTGGTGAACTTGTCAATGGCGACGTACAGGAACTTGTAACCTCCGACGGCTCTTGGGAAAGGTCCCAAGATGTCCATCCCCCACACAGCGAAGGGCCATGTAGGAGGTATCATTTGTAAGGGCTGAGCCGGAGTGTGAATTTGCTTGGCATGAAATTGACATGCTTTGCATTTCTTCACCAGCTCAGTTGCATCCTGGAGCGCTGTAGGCCAGTAGAAACCATGCCGAAAGGCTTTACCAACCAGCGTGCAGGAAGACGCGTGGTTCCCACACTCGCCTACATGGATTTCTGCGAGGAGCTCGCAGCCTTCTTCCTTTGTGATGCACCGCATTAGGATGCCGTTGGCGCCACGCCGGTAGAGATCCCCTTCTACCAACGTGTTTCATTTAGCCAATATGACTACCCAGTCAGCGGATGCATCATCGTCAGGAAGGATGTTGTCTTTCAAGTAGTTCCGAATCTCCGAGATCCATGCATTGGAACTAACTTGAGCATTTGAGTCTTGCGTGCTGGGTTGCTCGGAGCTTCCGGCAGCACCTACGACCCTTGATGGCTGCCATGGTAACAGGGCCATCGGGACCGTCAGCTTCGGGATACTGATCTCGCCCCCTTCGCTCAGTTCGGCAGGCTGAGCTGTTGGCTTTGACAACCTCCGGACAAAGATTCCGTCAGGAGCCGGAGCTCCGGTTGACGCTTTGGTCGAGAGTTCGTCAGCTTCAGCGTTGTTGGCACGCTGAACATGGTGGAGATCTAGGACTTCAAAGTCCTTCTGAAGCCTCTGGACTTCAAGGAGGTAAGCAGCTAACTGGAAATTATTGCAGAAGCATTCACCCTTCACCTGCTTAATGATGAGCTGTGAATCTCCCTTGACCAGCAATTGCTTGACACCATATGACAGTGCCACCTTTAGTCTGTAGATGAGTGCTTCATACTCTGCCATGTTGTTGGTTGCCTTGAAGTCAAGGTGTACCATGTATTTCACCTTCTCCCCAGTCGGTGCAAGGAGAAGGATTCCAGCTCCGGCCCCTTGCTTCTGCATGGAGCCATCGAAGTAGAGGGTCCAGTGAGGCTCGGTGAAGGTTGGAGCTTGATGCTCCGTCTTCTGCCCACTGGGGCCCCCAGGGTTTGATGGAGAGGGAGTCCATTCTGCCACAAAATCTGCCAATGCTTGACTCTTGACTGCTTGCCTTGAAATAAATTCAAGATCAAATTCAGCCAATTCCACTGCCCATTTTGCAATATTCCCAGTTGAATTGGGATTGTGCAAAATTGCTCGAAGTGGGTAAGAGGTCACCACTGTCAGACTTTGTGAGCTTGGAAGTAATGGCGAAGCTTCCTGGAGGCAATGAGAACTGCATAGAGCAGCTTATGCACCTCTAGGTATCGAGTCTTGGCATCATGTAGTACTTCACTAATGAAGTACACTGGGCGCTAAATGGTCCGGACCCTCCCGGAGGGGTCCGAAGCTTCCTCTTCACTGACCCGACCTCTCGGAGGAGTCCGAATTTTCTTCAGGGACCTCCGGGTTCTGGCTGGAGGGACCCGAAACTTCTTCAGAAGTGACCTGGATCCTCCCGGAGGGGTTTGGGTCTTCTGAAGTAGCTTCTTGTGGATTTGAATCTGGGAGCTGGGACCTAGACTCGCTCTCAGGAACCTCCGGACCCTCTCGAAGGGGTCTGGATTCCTGAGTATGGGGTAGTTCTGGTCTCTCCGCAACCAGAACCATACTGACGACTTCGTCAGTAGCTGAAATATAAAGCAACAAAGGCTCACCAGGGTTCGGAGCTACCAGAATTGATAGGGTGATGAGGAACTGTTTCAGCTCCTAGAATGCCTTTTCTGCTTCTTCGGACCATTGGAATGGTTCGGACTTCCTCAATAACTTGAAGAAGGGGAGTGCCCGTTCCGCCAGTCTTGAGATGAACCGGCTGAGGGCTGCTAGACATCCAGTCAACTTTTGGACGTCTTTGATGCGAGTTGGTGGCCGCATGTCTTCAATGGGCTTAATCTTCGCCGGATTAGCTTCTATACCCCGGTGACTTACCAGGAAGCCAAGAAGTTTTCCGGAGCTAACCCCGAAGACACACTTGTCTGGGTTTAGCTTTGTGCGGGTGGCCCGCAGCTTGTCGAAGACAGCCTACAAGGTGTCAAGGAGTGACTCCTTGTTTCTGACCTTGACCACAATGTCATCGACTTACACTTCCACTATGTCTCTAATAAGTTCTTCAAAAGTTTTGTACATAGCTCGTACAAAAGTTAAAGCTGCATTCTTGAGACCAAAGGGCATGGCTGTGTAACAATACAATCCATCTACTGTGATGAATGAAGTATGCTCTTCATCTTCCCTAGACATCCTGATTTGATGATATCCGGAATATGCATCTAGGAAACACAGTAATTCACACCCAGAGGTGGAATCCACTATCTGACCTATTCTAGGTAGTGGGAATGGATCTTTTGGACATGCCTTATTTAGTGTGGTGTAGTCGATGCACATCCGAAGCTTCCCGCCGGCCTTGGGCACCACAACTGGGTTTGCCAGCCATTTTGGATGGAAGACTTCTCGGATGAATCCGGCTTCGAGTAACTTCTTCACTTCTTGTCGGATGAAGTTCTATCACTCTACAGATTGCTTTCGAGGCTTCTGATGCACATGTCGGGCATCGGGGTAGATCTTCAGATTGTGCTCAATCACTTCCCTGGGGATCCCAGGCATTTGTGACGGTTGCCAGGCAAACACGTCGACGTTAGCCAGGAGGAAAGTGATGAGCGCGAGTTCCTATTTGTCGTTCAATCCTCCCGATATACGGGTGGTCTGAGCGGAATCGGAACCAATTTGGACGACTTTGACGGGAATGTCGGTGTCGTCGCATGGCTGCACTCGAGGTGCAGAAGTCGAGCCTCGTTGGCAAATGCTCGGGGGTTTTGGAGCTTGCTCCTGCCTGGAGTCCTCCTCTTGCGCCGTGGTGAGCGCATGAAGTTCTTCCAGTGTAGTTACTCCAGCAGTGTGATCTCCGCGGATCAGAAGAACGCCTACTGGCGTTGGCATCTTCAACACCAGATAGCCATAATGAGCAGCTGCCATGAATTTGTACAGGGCGGGTCTACCCAAGATGGCATTGAATGGTAAATTGATCTGAGCGACGTCGAAGACCAACTTCTCGGTGCGGTACTTTTCCCGTGTCCCGAAGGTAACAGGGAGAGTAATAGCTCCGAGTGGGGTGATGGCCCCCGGACCTACTCCGGAGAAAGGTCGAGAGGGGTGGAGATCCGAAGGTCGGAGCTGAAGCTTAGTGAAAGCTTCGAAGCTAATAAGGTTAAGCCCCGAACCTCCGTCTACCATGACATGGTGGAGCTGGATGTTGTTGATGGTAGGAGATACCATCAAGGGTAAATGTCCTGCTCCAACCATGCTCCGAGGACAATCCGAAGCATCAAAAGTGATGGCTGTGTCCATCCACTTTCGATGAGGTTCCGGCCTGACTGTAGGAGCTACAGCGGCCATATCCCGTCGCATAGTCTTGATGACGCGACGAGAGGTGATATCCCATGATCCACCAAAAATGGTGTTCATGGTCTTCCGACGCTCGTTGTCAGAGACGTCAGAATCATCGTCGACGGAGGTGTAGACGGCCTTCAGGACCTTTTTGGGATCCTGGAACCCCAACTCCTCTTCTGCCGGAGCTTCGTCGACTTTTTGCTTTCCTCCCCTCTGCCGGAAAGGAGATTCTTCCTGGCGCTTGTTGTAGCGCTCGGCAAGGTTTTGGACCTCCCGGCAGTCTTCCAAACTGTGGCTGCCCGTTTTGTGAATGGGACACCACACTTTGGGTTTGCCACCATCTTTAGAAGACGGTCGAGGTCGCTTCTCGGGGCGTGGCCCCTGGCCACCTGGAGTTGCAGCAGCTGCAACGTTGGATGTGCCGGCTGACGGCTTCTTCTTGCCGTTGGTTTTCTTTTTCTTCTTGCCACTCCCGGAGGTAGCGGCTTCTTCTTTGGAGGATTTCTTGTGACCCTCCAAGGTTGGTTTGGAGTGCATCTCACGGCCCTCCGCAGCTCTGGCACATTTGTCAGCCATGCTGAAGAGTTCCGTGACACTGATGATCTCCTTGATCGCCAGTTTCTCCAACATCTTCTTGTCCCGTACACCCTGTCTAAATGCCACAATGACAGAGGCACTAGAGATAGAAGGGATAGTGTTTCGTACCTGAGAGAACCTCTGGATGAATGATCGCAAGGATTCTCCCCCTTTTTGCACGACCGTAAAAAGGTCCAATTGAGTGCCTGGTCGGGTGTATGAACTCCCGAAGTTGGCGGTGAACTGCTGGCACAGCTCCTCCCAACTGTTGATAGAGTTGTGTGGAAGGCTCATAAACCAGGACCTGGCAGTCCCAATTAAGGCCACTGGAAAATAATTGGCCATCACGGCCTCCTTTCCTCCAGCTGCCAAGATTGCAGTGGAGTAGATCTGAAGAAATTCGGCGGGATTGATAGTCCCGTCGAATTTTTCCGGCAGGTGTGGGCGGAACTTCTGTGGCCACCTAACCATGCGCAGGTGCATGGCTAGGGCTGAACAACCTCCTCCCACTCCTTCAGGAGCAGAAAGGTCCTGAGCTTCCTGTCTTTCACGGGCATGCTCAATATGGACTCGGCCGTCCTGCTGGCGGTATCAGCGATCAAGCTCCGCCCGAAGGTCGTGAGTCGAAAGCCTGGATACCGTGTGAGTGCGTCGTGCCCTGGAGGGCAATGACGTCACTTGTTGTGACGCAACGCGTCTCCTGCTATTGGAAACGTGCAGACCAAGTCTTCCAGACAAAGTCCGCCGCTGCGACGGGGCTCTTCCTGAAGGAGGAGGACCCTGGTTGCTGAGGCGTTCGGCTGCTGCTGCAACCAAATGCTCCACATCAGCCCTCCACTGCTCCAGTGCATCCCGGGATGCATCCGGAGGTGGTGGGCGTTGGAGAAGAGCTCGCGCTGCATGGAGCGCGTGTTCTGGGTTGTCATGATTTGCCGAAGCAGTAATTGACGCCGGCGCACCATCACGTTGCCCAGCACAATTTGCTGGAGGAGACGGTGGTGGTGGAAGTGTGACTCCTGATGGTGTTGAGGCTCCTGCTGGTGGCTGCCTATTGGAGGGATTGCCCCCAACAGCCTGAACAGCAGGTTGACCGTTGGATGATCCAGCAGTTGAGTTCACCATTCTCAGAATCTCAGGCGCCCCCTACCTGGCGCGCCAACTGTCGGTGGTTTGGACCGGCAGATCTCCCTATACTACTAAAGAGATAGGGGAGTTTGATGTTCGGTGTGGGTGCGCGGAGATTCAAGAAGGTGAGTAATAATTGACACAGGAGACACGAGAGTTTACGTGGTTCGGGCCGCCTGAGCGTAATACCCTACTCCACGGATGTGTTGCTATAGTATTAGCTGTATGAGCTTGTGTTGAGCGTCAATGGCCTGTGTCCCCTGAACGTGTCATCGACCTGTCCTTTTATAGTGCAAGGGCAGGCCGTTACAAGTTAGCCTGGCCCGACATGTGGCCCCGGCGGTTACTCATATTGACACTTATTTAACACATTTAACTGCTCTTAATGACCCTGTAACGGGCTTTGACAGCACCGTTACTGGTGTTAAGATCGTCCGTTTAAGTGTCATTAATATGGCATTAATGACACTTAATCGGGTCTTGAAGTCCTTGATTCCCCTTTGAAGATCCGGAGCCATTGCGAGGTCTTCCGGAGGTTAGGGGCTAAAGATCCGACGGTTGGACACGTAGCAGCTCCGGAGCATACTGTGGGAAACAGGTAGCTCCGGGGCTACCCGACACGTGTCAGGTCTGGAGCTTCTCTCGGTCTGGGGTTAAGTCCGGAGGTGCCATTTCGGTACATGGCCCGGAGCTTCCCCCTTGTGGGCGGTAGCTCTGGTTGGGTAGTACACGTGGTGACCCAGGGATTAACCATGTTGGAGAAGCGGGTCCGGTTATGTCTGACATGTGGGCCTTCGAAGGTCTTCAAACCAAGTAGATGATTTTCCTTTGAGATCTTTATAACCTCAAGGGGTGTATGGTTTCTAGGGTACCAACAGTGCTAAATTCAAATTGTTGAGACAAGTTCTCAAGTAGTGGAGCAAGGGTAAGAACAAATGGTCCAATATGTTAAATCAATCTAATAGGGTCTTGGAGGTACTTGACAAACTGGAAGAGGGGTGACCGCTATATGCAATGGAAAAGGTATTACAAAAAATTATCAAGGACCACATTAACAATGTACTAGCACAACAAAACGACTATTGGAGACAGCGGTATACAGTGAGATGGACAAAGCTGGGGGATGAAGCTACAAAATTTTTCCACACTGCCGGCACAGAAAGGTTTCGACAGAACCATATCACTTCGATAGAAATGGAGTGATAGGAAAATTGATGAGAAGGTTTAGGCCCGATCTTCCGAAAGGTAATGGATAAGTCGATTGATGGAGATCTCGATGTTGATGATCCGAGGCTCTCGAGTAGAACACGAAAAACCGCTGCAATCACTACACCACCGCTCCGTTGGTTATCAACCGTGCTTCACACGATTGACCTCGCCAAGAAGGCTAATCCCTGCAAGTGCAACCGAGAACACAAGCAAGAACGTAGAACACAACCGTGCTTCACACAGATCGTGTCTTCTACGTTCTTGCTTGTGTTCTCGGTTGCACTTGCAGGGATTAGCCTTCTTGGCGAGGTCAATCGTGTGAAGCACGGTTGATAACCAACGGAGCGGTGGTGTAGTGATTGCAGCGGTTTTTCGTGTTCTACTCGAGAGCCTCGGATCATCAACGTCGAGATCTCCATCAATCGACTTATCCATTACCTTCCGAGTTGGATACGATTTGGAGTTTGGTTCGGTTTCCATCTTCTTTGAACGAATTATCTGCTCTTCCACGTCCCTAATACTCCCTCCAAGTACTCCTTGAACCTATCCATGGATCTTAATCACAAATAAATCATTAAGTAGCAATCTATACTCAAAAACATATAAGAAAATATATAAGAACGAGTTCACCTATGAAATTAATTGTTGTGTATGAACCCTATTGATTGCATCTTGTATGTTCAATGGAGTGTTGTTTGTATCCATAGAAGTGATGTCCTCATCACCTCCTCTCCTTGAATTGGAGTCGTCCTCGACTCAAGTTCGTCTCCTCTCATGTGTTGGTCCAAATGTGCAACGCCATCAAATCTTCTTGTATGCATGAATGGAGGAGGCCAAGGTGGTGGACGACATAGTGCGCCATCTTGATCTTGTCCATCAAATAAGAGTGCACATTCACTTGAGCCAGGATCCCAAACAAATAAATATTGTGTCATGTTTGTAGGCGCAATAATAATGTGCATGATCTCATCATGGAGGATGGCAGAGTAGCTTCTGAACATGAGGAAAAGGCAGCCTACATTTGGTCCTGCTTTAAGGAGCGGCTAGGGTCTAAAAATCCCATCAGAACGTGGCCATTACTAGATGATCTCTCGGTGGGTGATACTAACCTAGATCATCCGGTGCATCCTTTCTCGAGGGAAGAAATAGAAGAGATTGTTAAAATGATGCCCAATGACAAAGCCCCCGGCCCGGATGGTTTCAACAACAAGTTCTTCAAACAATGCTGGCCTATTATCAAGGATGATGTTCTTCAAGTTTGTGATGATTTTTTCCACAATCGGGTCGGTCTGGGCCCGATAAATGCTTCTCTCATCACGTTGGTCCCGAAAGTCCCAACACCTATGACTATTAAGGACTACAGACCCATTTCCTTACTCAACACAATCGTCAAGGTCCTCACAAAGATCATGTCAGCACGTTTACAGAAAGGAATAACTCAGCTAATTCATAAGAATCAATATGGTTTCATTCGGTCCAGATCAATTCAAGACTGCCTAGCCTGGTCATATGAATACATCCATCAGTGTAAGAAATCAAAGCAAAAACTGGTTATACTCAAATAGAACTTTGAGAAGGCATTTGACACTATAGAGCATGATGCTATTCTTCTTACTTTGAATCGTTTGAAGTTCCCAAGTAAGTGGATAGCTTGGTGTAAGGAGCTCCTTTCATCGGCTTCCTCCTCGATACTGCTAAATGGTACGCCGAGTAAGCCATTCCAGTGCCGAAGAGGGGTAAGACAGGGAGACCCCCTTTCCTCTCCTTTTTGTACTGACAGCAGAGACCTTGCAATTCATGTGCAATCGGGCCTCCATGATCGGGCTTCTTACCCTCCCACTTGGTAATACGGGGTCATTGGATTTTCCTTGTCTGCAGTATGCGGATGACACCCTCCTCATACTCCACGCTTCTCAGAAAGAACTTTTCTTTATGAAATAACTATTATACTACTTTGGGGAAGCTACAGGGTTGCGAGTAAATTATAGCAAGTCTTTCCTGGTACCCATTAATATAAAAGATGAAGAATCCAAAATTCTAGCAGGTACCCTCGGGTGTCAGGTTGGGGACTTTCCTTTTACTTATTTGGGTTTGCCAATGTCCCTATCCAAACCTAGAGCCCGGGACTTTGAAAAGATATTGGTCAAGATGGAAAGAAAGGTTTCGGCTTGCTCTACTTGGCTCTCAATGGCAGTTAGATGCACATTAGCTAACACAACCCTATCCTCCACCCCGATCTACGCCATGTGTACACTCAAGTTAAGACCAACGGTAATTCAAAGACTGGACCAGATTCGAAGAACCTTCCTTTGGAGAGGCTCAGATGTAGCAGGAAGAGGACGGCCTTTGGTGGCTTGGGAACGGGTCACGACACCAACTTCAAAGGGAGGCCTGCGACTCATCTCGATCACAAGGCTGAATGCGGCCTTACTGTAGAAATTCCTGCACAAAGCTTATAACAGAGTCGACACCCCATGGGTTGGTCTTATTTGGAATAGCTATGGGAGAGGGAATCTCACCTCACATGATACTTGTAAAGGCTCCATTTGGTGGAAGGATGTCCTATCTCAATGGCAAATATTCAGCTCTAACGCCAAGGTTCAGATAGGCTGCGGCAGCTCCATATTACTGTGGAAAGATCCGTGGGACAATCATACTACCATGAATGAAAGATTCAATAGGCTTTTCTCCTTCACCAAAAACCAGGACATTACCATCGAAGAATTCTTGAAGAAAACCAACATCCCCAGATTATTCCATACCCCGATGTCCAGAGAAGCAACAATTGAACTTGAACTGCTTCATCAGATCATCGACTGCCAAATGATGAGTGATCTGGATCATGACAGCTGCTTACAAGGTGATAACCCTCTTCTATTTCGTGCATCGAAGGTATACAAAGGGTTTTACAAGCATATCCTACCCCCAAGGCCTATCAAATGGATTTGGAGATCAAAGGTAACCAAAAAATTGAAAATTTTCATGTGGTTATTATGTTTGGACCGATTGAATTCTCTACGAAGGAAAAACTTTCAGGTGGCAAATGGAAACTACTCATGCGTTCTACGTGACAGTGGGGTAGAAGAGTATACCTATCACCTGTTTTTTCAATGCCGGTTCAGTACATCATGTTGGCAAATCCTGGACATTCATTGGAATCAGGAACTACCGTTCTTTGACTCACTAGCACAAGCCAAAGCAGCATGGCATCAGCCCGGGTTTATGGAAATCTGCATAACGGCAGCCTGGGAGATCTGGCTCAGCAGAAACGGCAAAATCTTTAGACACTCTTCGCCCACTGTGGATTCATGGAAGCAGGGCTTATGTGGTCATATGCTAAGACAATGTAGTCGCTTCAAACCATTATGTAAAGCATTTATAGAAAATTGGGTTTCCCGGTTGTAATTCCAGTCTATGCCTTCCCACCTCGGGAAGGATTAGATTTAGCAAACTTTATAATTGGTTCACTGGTATTAATATAATCAACAGGAGGGGCTTCCCCTGCTGTTTTCCTTGGTCAAAAAAAAAATGATTGGGGATGGTAATGCCACCCTTTCTGGAATGCGCAATGGCTACAGGGTCAAGCACCACGCAGACTTGCTCCAAACCTCTTCATGCAGGCCAGATATAAAGGCAGATCAGTGCGCACTGAATTGACACATGATATCTGGATCAAGAACCTGAAGCAATGTGACTCTGAAGTGCTTCTGGATGAACTAGTTCTCCATTTCTCGCTGCTGCGAAACGTGCAACTAAATGATAACAAGGACACTATCAAATGGCAGTGGACAAGCAACGGAATATTTACAGTCAAATCAGCTTACAAAATCCAGTTTACTGGAACCATCCCAGCGCCTATTGCAACCTTCATCTGGCAAGCAAAAACTGAGAGGAAATGCTCTTTTTTTACTTGACTGGCATGGAGAAAGAAAGAACCGACGGCAGACTTGCTAATCAGGAAAGGCATCCAAGCACAACAACAATGCATACTCTGCCTCAATGACCTAGAAACAATCGATCACCTACTAACATATTGCCCCTTTTCAAAAGCTGTATGGCAGGACATCATCACAACACTACACATTCAGCCTCCGATTTCGACCATGCTCGGTTTGGGAATAAATCATTGTTTGAAAGTTCTCCAAGCAACAAATTGCTCCAGACATCGGAAGAGAATGGCGGGATATGTTCAGACGTTCTGGTGGAACGTGTGGAAAGAACGTAACTGCAGAATATTTGAACAAAAGAACGCCTCCCACCAGCTGGTTGCTCAGATGATCCGATTTGATACTGAGTTGAGTGCCTTCGCACTCATAGAAGAGACTAGTGAGGAGTAGCTTTTGTTCCTCTGCATGTGAGGGATGCCTCACATGCAGCCTGGCCTGAGGCTGGGTTAGCTCATGTAACTTAGGCTGTATCACCTTCTACTTAATGAATGGCAGCACTCCCGCCATGTTTTTTTCAAAAAAAAAGAAAACTTCGAGCTCTCGGGAAGAACCAAGTCTTTCTCATCTTAGTAAATTTGGAAAGCTCCACCTCTTTAATCAATACATCATTTGTGCAGCGAGCAGCGCTGCCAACTTTTAAGGTTCCTACTGTCAAGGTGAAAGTAGAAAATCGGGAGATGTTGGAAAGTAACCACAATGGTGGCGCAATGGGAAAACTTTCTCAACTGACATCAGAGTTCTAGACGTTGGAGTGTATGATGCCATTCTTGGTTACGACTGGTTGCAGTCTCACAACCTAGTGACCTGCGACTGGCTGGCAAACAACTGGAGTTTCAGCAGAATGGTGAACCAGTGGTGCTACAAGGGGTGAAGACTGTTCCTCAAGAAAGTTGGCTCCTAGGTAACGAGACATGGAGTATCGTAGTGGTGCACATGCCACACCAAGCCACAGACACACTATCGGTACCTGGGTACCCCGCATACAAGCATGAAGCCGAACTTTGCCTCCTCGCTGAGACAGAGCTTGAGTGCCACGTGTTCTGTGAGATCGGATCTTGCCTCTTCACAGAGACGGGTTTCGGCACTAGCACATGCCCCTGTGTGGCCAGACCTTGCCTCTCCACAGAAGTGGGCTTTGGCGCCGCCATATGTCCTGCGGGGTCGAACCTTGCCTCTCAAGAGAGGTGGGCTCCGGCACTGCCACGTGTCCTGCGGGGCCGGACCTTGCCTCTCTACAGAGGCGGGCTCCGACGCCGCTATGTGTTCTGCAAGGCTGGACCTTGCCTCTCCACAGAGGCGAGCTCCAGCACTGCTACGTGTCCTACGGGGCCGAACCTTGCCTCTCCATAAAGGTGAGCTTTGGCACTGCCACGTGTCCAATGGAGCCAGACATTGCCTCTCCACAGAGGCGGACTCCGCCATCGCCACATGCCCAGCGTACCGGACCTTGCCTCTCTACAGAGGTGGGCTCCAGCACCGCCACATGCCTTTTAGCTTCGGACTCGACCTCTTCGCAAAGGCGGACTCCGACGCTGCCATGTGTCTTGCGGCCCACTATAAGCGGTGGGTCTCAAGAGTAAAGTGAGGTATGCCCTGTCCAGTCGCACATTTAAGGCTCACACCTTCCCAAGACACACGACGCGCGTCGCACGTATCTGTCAAGAGCTGCAGTGCTCAGTCAGGTTGAAGTGATGGTGTAACAGTGCAACACCATGCTAATGACAGAGTAGGTTGCGGCGACACGACAGATAGGACATTTTCCAACATCATCAACATCTATGCTTAGCCACTGACGATTCGGCGCGACAAAATGGCATGTCTTAAAGTCATCGTCAGAAGCTACTACAAGTAGTCATAAGTACTCTAGATTGTGTATAGGGTACAAAATCATCTCGGGGCCACTTGTCAGGCCCCGATCTTTGTGTAACTACCTGGTCCTGGACTATAAAAGAACCGGACAGCCACCGATATAGGACAATCCATTCTCAGATCCATTCATAAACTCACAAGCTCAGTTCGACACGAGCATTAAAACTCATACAGGCAAGAGCAATACAACACACACTCCCGTGGACATAGGGGGTTACGCCCTGACAACCCGAACCACGTAAATCTTTGTGTTCACTATCTCGATCTCGCCCTACTGCTTCTAAAAGTTAGCCCCTCCAAACAACGAACCTCTGTGGACTACTCCAACTGCGATACCGGACAAAATGTCGTATCCACACTTCAACATTTGGCGTGCAAGGTAGGAGGGCTACTGAACTTCTGGAGTCGGTCGTTCCCTGAAAAAGCTCTAGGCTTCGAGCAACACCAACAATGGTGCACACCACTCCATCGTTGTCTCCTCTCGGCCCCGATGCATCGCGGTGAGGGAAGACAGGGCCACTTCTCGCTCAAGAGCGGGCCAAACCAACCAAGTTGGTGGTTACACGACCATCATTCTTGTGATCGCCACGACAGCTGCCTCGCGGTGGACTCCTGCTGCCTCGGTAATGATGATGCTGTCGGTTGCGAGCCAAGAGAGCGTGCTGGCCGCAACACACGCTCTTCTCCACAACCCGCCGGTTGTGGACGCTCCAACTAGAGTGGCAGAGCAGTGGCACAACAACGTCGACCACCTCGTTGTCACCGCCATTAACACGCCTCCATGCTAGAGGCAGTAGACCGCCCCGTCACACATGTCACTTTCGCGCACGCCGACAATAGACAGTCGAGCGGCCGCAACACACTCGTTCGCAACTAGCATTCACAGCCTGCCCCCTAGGCAGGGAAAGCTGGTAGGCCCAACGCAGATGCTGCTGCCCAGGGTAGCAGCAAGAAGAAGAAGAAGGCTGGAGGCAAGGACAAGCCTCTAGCCGGGGCACGCACTGCCACAGCTGCAGCGATCGATGGAGGCCGGGGGTCGTGCTCTGACAAGCGATCGCGACAGTCACCCGACGGCGATGACGATGGTGAACAATGCCCAATACACAACACCAAGTGCCACAACGCTAGAGAGTGATGGGAGATCAAGAAGGTCGCAGAATGCTTCTGTGAGCAGCAGCAGTGCCCAAACGGCTCTCCCTACCGCCAGCGGGAGGGCAAGCAGAAGGTCGACCCTAGGTTCGATGAGGCACAAGAGTTGGAGTTCCAGGATGTCAAGCACGCGCTGAAGGCGGTCTACGACCACTCTGACTCTGACTCCAGCACGACAACGAGGATCACAAGATGCTCCATGTCATCTACAGGGGCTCTTGAGACAACATGCCCCAGACCGCTGTCAAGACCCTGCGTCGGGCAGTGGCAGCGGGTGCTCCCACTCCTAGACCAGCGCCCCATCGCTAGTGGATGGATACGCCGATCAGCTTCGACACCTCTAACTGCCCCAAGAACATGGCGGGGACTGGGCAGCTTCCACTCGTCGTCTCCCCTACCGTTGCCAACGTGAAGCTCTACCACGTACTGGTCGACGATGGAGCTGGCCTCAACATCATCACCCTTGGAGTCTTCAAGAGGTTGTAGATCCCCATGTCCAAACTCACCCCCTCGCACCCATTTATGGGGGTGGGTTCGAGCACATCTTTCAGTACGGTAACATCTCGCTCCCAGTGAGTTTTGGGATGCCTGAGAATTACCGTACGGAGAGCGTCCTCTTTGACATCGTGGATTTCAACCTCCCCTTCAATGCCATCATCGGCAGGCCGGCCTTGTACCAGTTCATGGTTGTAGCTCATTACGGCTACCTGGTCCTGAAGATGCCCTCACCCAACAGCGTCCTCAAGGTCCGTAGAGACCGTTCTGCTATCGTCTCAGCCCTAGAGAAGCTCCAGGCACTGGCAGTAGCACAGGAAGCTGTCGCCGGCCACGGTGAAGCAAGCCAGCCTCCCTCGAGTATGCGCCAGCGTAGCTCAACCTCTGCGCCCCACGTGTAGCCCTCTAACAGTAGCGACATCCCCGTCAAGGTCATCCAGGTCATCTTCGATGTCACCCAGACCATCTGCATTGCGGGAAGTCTGGACAACAAATAGGAACTCACGCTCGTCGCCTTCCTCCGAGCTAATGTCGACGTGTTTGCCTAGCAACCACCATAGAAGTGCAGGATCTACTGGGAGGTGATTGAGCACCATCCCAAGATCTACACCGATGCCAGACCGATACAAAAAAAGGTTTAGAAGCAGTCCATCAAGCGGCGAAACTTCATCTGGGAAGAGATCAATAAGTTGCTCGATGTCTGCTTCGTACGAGAGTTCCACCACCCCCGGTGTCCGGCAAACCTTGTTGTTGTCCCCAAGGCTAGCGGGAAACTTCGGATGTGAATCGACTACACCAGTCTCAATAAAGCATGCCCCAGAAATTCATTCCCTCTACCTTGAATAGATCAAATTGTAGACTCTATATCTAGCTGTGATCTACTTCTTATTTTCATCAAGTACCAATGTCTATAAAAGATGAGGAGCACACTGCTTTATAACAGCAGATGGCCTCTGTTGGTACCCTGCAGATCAGGTACCCTGGTGTACAAGGAAGAAGAAGCTTCGAACTTAGCCTCCCCACTAAGGTGAGTCCTGGAGTAGCCACACGTCCCCCATCTCCAGACCCTTGCTCCCACCGAGGAGGGCTCCAGAGTAGCCACGGGTCCTCTAGCTCCGGACCCTTGCTCCCAACGAGGAGGGCTGCGGAGTTGCAATGCATCCTTCAGCTCCAGACCCCTGCTCCCACTAAGGAGGGCTCCAGAGCTGCCACACGTCCTTTGGCTCCGGACCTCACGCTCCCACAAAGGCGGGCTCCAGTGCTGCCACACGTCCGTCAACTGGCCCGACGTGGTAGGTTGCAGGAGTAAAGAGCGGTGTGCCCTGTCCAGTCATGCATTGAAGGCATGCACCTTCTCCAGGCGCACAGTGCAGCGCATGCCCTCTGTCAGGTACTGCTGCGTCCAATCACATAGCAGTGAAGGCGTCGCAGGGCTACCCCACTCACGCCAAGTGGGAAGCTTACAACGACATGACAAGACATTCACTTTCAACATCAACCACTGCTCCAAGCCTCTGACGACCTGCATGGCAATGCAGTGGGTCTTCAAGCCACCGTTAGAGGAAGCTGGTGGCCAGTACTCCTTAGATCTTGTACATGATAAGATTGCCCCGGGACCACCTGTTGCGCCTCGGACCCCACTTGTAAGTTGTTCGGCCTCAAACTATAAAATGACCAGGCGACCAATGACTTAGGCAGGGCCACACACATACATACTCAACAGACGCATTCACACCCAGGAGAGCGCACTCTCAAGTAATACAACTCACACCGTTAAGTACGATATTACGCTTCGATGGTCGGGCCATGTAAAAACCACCATCTCAGCATCTCTCATATGCGCAACCTCATCTGAGGACTAAGCCTGCAAATCAAGAACCTTCGCGGGCTGATCGCATAGCAGCTCCAGGGGAAGTGTCGCAAGAACACTTCAACAGTATGTATTCTTATGTCTCCGTGCCTTATGGCCTTAAGAATGCGCTCCCAACTTTTGTACGTGTCATGCATAAAGCATTTGGAGACCTCATTCGAGACTTAGTAGAGGTGTATGTTGATGACATCATTGTCAAGATCAAAACGCACACATCTTTGCTAGACAGTCTCACCTTAGTCTTTAATAGGCTGCGCTCAACGCGCTTGAAGTTGAACCCAGACAAGTGTGCGTTCGGGGTCTCTGCCGGAAAGCTGCTCAGTTTCGTGGTCTCGTACCGGGGAATCGAGGCTAACCCAAAGAAGATAAAGGCAATCGAAGCGATGCGACCTCCCGCCCGCATCAAAGACATGCAGAAGTTCAAGGGATGCTTGGACGCGCTTAGTCGCTTTATCTCTAGACTGGCTGAGCGAGCTCTTTCGTTCTTCAAGCTCCTGCGCAAGTCCGGAGCCTTCGTCTGGACTGACGAGCAGAAGAGGTGTTCTAGGAGCTAAAGCGGCACCTCACGTCACTACCGATCATGGTGGTTCCAGAACCAGGTGAACCTCTAGTACTCTACATTGCTGCCACAGCTGAGGTTGTTAGCATGGTGCTGGTTGCAGAGCGATGGGAGCTACGACAACTTCAAGTGTGAGGGGAGACTCCTACTGTTGGTGCTGAGTTCCAAGACTCGGACCACGCAGGGGGCCCTGCCAACCAAGATGCCTTCGGGTCCCAGCCTCTGGAGGTAGGTCCGAGTCACGAGGGCCTGGAGCCCCCGAGTCCCGTACATATGGAAGAAGATGTGCTAGACCCCCCAGGGAGGGTCCAGACTGTCTAGCACCTGATCTACTACATCAGCGAGGTCCTCCACGATGCCAAGACAAGATACCTCGAGGCACACGAGCTGTTTTATGCAGTCCTTATGGCATCAAAGAAGTTGTGCCACTACTTCCAAGCTCATAGGATCTTAGTGGTGACTTCGTACACACTAAGGATTGTGCTCCACAACCCCAATGCAACTGGCAATATCGCTAAGTGGGCCACGGAGCTAGCAGAGTTCAAGCTCAACTTCGTTTCACGCCATGCGATGAAGAGTCAGACCCTTGCTAACTTTGTGGCTGACTGGAAACTATCACCATGCTACATAGGGGGCCCTGACAGTGGCAAGCCGGAGCCCAAGGCTCCGTTCTTTACCGAGCTCCACTAGACACTCTACTTTGATTGCTCCTCGCGCAAGCAGTAAGCTGGAGCGGGGTCCTACTCCTCATGCCAATGGATGAGCAGTTCAAGTGCATGGTGCGCCTCAAGTTCAAGGCAATCAACAACATGGCAGAGTATGAAGCCCATATCATTGGGTTGAAGACCGCGCTGTCTCTTGGTGTCCGCTAGTTATTGATCAAAGGAGATTTTGTGCTGATCATCGAGCAGTTCATGGGAGAGTGCTACTGCAATGATCCACGGCGGCTGCTTACCTGCTGCACGCGCAGAATCTAGAGAAGGATATCCACGCTATGAACCTACGCCATGTCCCTCATGCCGACAATGCAATCGCCGATGACCTATCAACAAAGGCCTCTATCGGGACTTCAGCGCCGGAGGGTGTCGTTGAACGGAAGTTGTTGCGACCAACAACCCATCCTGCCGAACCGGGTGAAGGGGACGAGACCAACACCTCGAAGCTAGCGGTCCCGGCAACCCTGCAACCATGGAGCCCACCAAGCATTGTATGTGTCATCAGGAACTCTGTACAACCCAACGCTCAAGATCCAAAAACTCAAGTAGGTCCGATGCATGGATCACGGAGAGCTAGGACTACTTGAAGGACAACATCCTTCATGATGAACATGCATTCGCTCAACGGATCGTTCAGTTGGCTAAGAGATACACGCTGGTAGAGAGGAATCTCTACCGTCGTGACACCAATGGTGTTCTATTGCGATGCATAACCCGGAAAGAGGGTTGCGACTTGCTCAAAGAGATCCATGGAGGCGAGTGTGGAAACCACACATCTTCCCGCACACTGGTTTGTAAAGACTTCTAGCATGGCTTTTAATGGCCGACAACTCTTCAGGATGTTGTCGAGCTATTCAAGATATGAAAGGTGTGCCAGTTCCACGCCAAGCAGATCCACACACTAGCACGACGTTGCAAATGATCCCGCCCTCATAGTCATTCGTGTATGGGGGACGTACATCCTGGGACCCTTTCCCATGTCCGTTAGAGTGTATGGGTACCTCTACGTCGCTGTAGACAAGTTCACAAAGTGGCCGAAAGCCACCCCTTTAGTCACCATCAACAAGTAGTCCACAACCAAGTCCATCAAGTTGATCATCTGCAGTTTCTGGGTCCCTAACAGGATCATCACCGACAATGGGATCCAGTTCACCAGTGTAGTGTTCCAAGAATACTACAAAGACCTCAACATCCAAGTCAGCTATGCATCCATCGTGCATCCAAAAAGCAATGGATAGGTTGAGAGGGCTAATGCTGAGATTCTCAGGGGACACAAGACATGCACCTATGCAAGTTTGGAATAGCATGCTGCAAGGTGCATTGACGAGCGCACAGTGGGCTAGACGGATGTCACCCAGCCGAGTCACGGGGCGAACCTCCCTCTTCCTGTTGTAAGGGGCTGAGGTCGTCCCCCCCCCCCCCCCCCCCCCCGAATATCAGCATGGGCTCCCCCCCGTGTCCATGTATACAACGAATCCGCACAGGACCAGATCCGGAACGACGACATCGACCTCACCGGTGAGCGAAGATGGCAAGTAGCTGTTCAAAATGCACGGTTCTGCCAGGCGCTTTGGCGCTACCACTAGTGGTTCGTGCGTAGTAGGTAGCTGGAGGTGGCCAACCTAGTGCTACGGCGCATAGTTTCTAATGAAGGGGCAAACAAACTCTCCCCCAGCCGGGAAAACCCTTCCGAGTGACACAAGTTTGTCGTCCCAGGTGCGTCTGCCTAGCCACGGAGGACGGGACACCACTGCCCAACCCTTGGAATATAGAACACCTCCGTAAGTTTTACCCTTAGCGCAGTATTAGGCCATTTTTCTTTTCAGTAAAAGGTGTCATAGTGTCCAGGAGTAGTGCCCATAACAACCAAGATCCGAAGGGATCGATCCAGGGTGTCAACTCTGCTTAGTATGGTCCTGCACCCAAAACATGTGCACTTTGCCTCCCCTATCATCCAGAGTGGGTCGTTGACTTTTTGTAAAGCTTGCCTCCTCCTAAGAAATGTCATATGTTGGAAAATTTCTGTCCTACGCTGTGCACAACAATGTTCATTAAATTCTGCTTTAATTTTATGATTCATTAAATTATGCTTCCTTCAGCATATTGTCCTTCATATGCACATTCACTTTTCTCCTGTCTCGCCCTAAGTTGGAGTTATGCTATGCTGCTGTATATGTGTATGCATGAGGTACCTATGATGTGTCTGGGGTCCCATGGTTGTTTTCTTGCTCGAAGTCCCATGGCGCTGAATGGTCATCTCCCCTGAAAGGCTAAAACCCGTAGACTGACACAAGTATTATCGCTGTTTGTGTTACCCGAACCTTACCACTGTTGTTGAACCATAGAATGTGGTATGGATGAGGGTGTGCTCTTGTTGTCAAACCAAGTTTCTTGTCGACGTCCGTGTTCACCAAGTTATTGCAACTGCCTCCATCAGTTATAGTGTGTACACGACAACCTTTGTCGATGAGAAACATGTGAAAGAGGCTGTGTCATTGTAACTTGTTGCCGGCCTCCACTTCGGAGCTCAAAGCACGCTGCACAATGATGCTCCTATAGTTCTCCGTCGCTGTTGTACCAAGTACTTCTTCGTCGGAGTGCTCGTCATTTGGACCTGCAACGTTAGTAGCAATAGAATATTCATCTTCAACATTTGAAGTACTACTGTCGGTACCCTAGAAACCATACACCCCTTGAGGTTATAAAGATCTCAAAGGAAAATCATCTACTTGGTTTGAAGACCTTCGAAGGCCCACATGTCAGACATAACCGGGCCCGCTTCTCCAACATGGTTAATCCCTGGGTCACCACGTGTACTACCCAACCGGAGCTACCGCCCACAAGGGGGAAGCTCCGGGCCATGTACCGAAATGGCACCTCCGGACTTAACCCCAGACCGAGAGAAGCTCCGGACCTGACACGTGTCGGGTAGCCCCGGAGCTACCTGTTTCCCACAGTATGCTCCGGAGCTGCCACGTGTTCAACCGTCGGATCTTCAGCCCCTAACCTCCGGAAGACCTCGCAACGGCTCCGGATCTTCAAAGGGGAATCAAGGACTTCAAGACCCGATTAAGTGTCATTAATGCCATATTAATGACACTTAAACGGACGATCTTAACACCAGTAACGGTGCTGTCAAAGCCCGTTACAGGGTCATTAAGAGCAGTTAAATGTGTTAAATAAGTGTCAATATTAGTAACCGCCGGGGCCACATGTCGGGCCAGGCTAACTTGTAACAGCCTGCCCTTGTACTATAAAAGGACAGGCCGATGACACGTTCAGAGGACACAGGCCATTGACGCTCAACACAAGCTCATACAGCTAATACAACAGCAACACATCCGTGGAGTAGGGTATTACGCTCAGGCGGCCCGAACCACGTAAACTCTCGTGTCTCCTGTGTCAATTACTACTCACCTTCTTGAATCTCCACGCGCCCACTCCGAACATCAAACTCCCCTATCACTTTAGTAGTATAGGGAGATCTGCCGGTCCAAACCACCGACAGTTGGCGTGCCAGGAAGGGGGCGCCTGATATTCTGAGAATGGTGAACTCAACTGCTGGATCATCCAACGGTCAACCTGCTGCTCAGGCTGTTGGGGGCAATCCCTCCAATAGGCAGCCACCAGCAGGAGCCTCAGCACCAGCAGGAGTCACACTCCTACCACCACCGTCTCCTCCAGCAAATCGTGCTGGGCAACGTGATGGTGCGCCGGCGTCAATTACTGCGTCGGCAAATCATGACAACCCGGAACACGCGCTCCATGCAGCGTGAGCTCTTCTCCAATGCCCACCACCTCCAGATGCATCCCGGGATGCACTGGAGCAGTGGAGGGCTGATGTGGAGCATTTGGTTGCAGCAGCAACCGAACGCCTCAGCAACCAGGGTCCTCCTCCTTCAGGAAGAGCCCCGTCGCAGCGGCAGACTTTGTCTGGAAGACTTGGTCCGCACGTTTCCAATAGCAGGAGACGCGCTGCATCACAACAAGTGACGTCATTGCCCTCCGGGGCACGACGCACTCACACGGTATCCAGGCTTTCGACTCATGACCTCCGGGTGGAGCTTGATCGCCGATAACCGAGTCCATATTGAGCGTGCCCGTGAAAGACGGGAAGCTCAGGACCTTTCTGCACCAGAAGGAGTGGGAGGAGGTTGTTCAGCCCTAGACATGCACCTGCGCATGGTTAGGTGGCCACAGAAGTTCCGGCCACACCTGCCGGAAAAATTCGACGGGACTGTCGATCCCGCCGAATTTCTTCAGATCTACTCCACTGCAATCTTGGCAGCTAGAGGAAACGAGGCCGTGATGGCCAATTATTTTCCAGTGGCCTTAACTGGGACTGTCAGGTCCTGGTTTATGAGCCTTCCACCCAACTCTATCAACAGTTGGGAGGAGTTGTGCCAGCAGTTCACCGCCAACTTCAGGAGTTCATACACCTGACCAGGCACTGAACTGGACCTTTTTGCGGTCGTGCAAAAAGGGGGAGAATCCTTGCGATCATTCATCCAGAGGTTCTCTCAGGTACGAAACACTATCCCTTCTATCTCTAGCGCCTCTGTCATTTTGGCATTTAGACAGGGTGTACGGGACAAGAAGATGTTGGAGAAACTGGCGATCAAGGAGATCACCAGTGTCACAGAACTCTTCAGCTTGGCTGGCAAATGTGCCAGAGCTACGGAGGGCCATGAGATGCACTCCAAACCAACCTTGGAGGGTCACAAGAAATCCTCCAAAGAAGAAGCCGCTACCTCCGGGAGTGGCAAGAAAAAAAGAAAACCAACGGCAAGAAGAAGCCGTCAGCCGGCACATCCAACGTTGCATCTGCTGCAACTCCGGGTGGCCGGGGGCCACGCCCCGAGAAGCGACCTCGACCGTCTTCTGAAGATGCTGGCAAACCCAAAGTGTGGTGTCCCATTCCAAAACGGGCAGCCCCAGTTTGGAAGACTGCCGGGAGTTCCAAAACCTTGTCGAGTGCTACAACAAGCGCTGGGAAGAATCTCCTTTCCTACAGAGGGAAGGAAAGCAAAAAGTCGACGAAGCTCCGACGGAAGAGGAGTTGGGGTTCCAGGATCCCAAAAAGGTCCTGAAGGCCGTCTACACCTCCGTCGACGATGATTCTGATGTCTCTGACAACGAGCGTCGGAAGACCATGAACACCATTTTTGGTGGATCATGGGATATCACCTCTCGTCGCGTCATCAAGACTATGCGACGGGATATGGCCGCTGTAGCTCCTACAGTCAGGCCGGAACCTCATCGAAAGTGGATGGACACAGCCATCACTTTTGATGCTTCGGATTGTCCCCGGAGCATGGTTGGAGCAGGACAGTTACCCTTGATGGTATCTCCTACCATCAACAACATCCAGCTCCACCACATCATGGTAGACGGAGGTTCGGGGCTTAACCTTATTAGCTTCGAAGCTTTCACTAAGCTTCAGCTCCGACCTTCGGATCTCCACCCCTCTCGACCTTTCTCCGGAGTAGGTCCGGGGCCATCACCCCACTCGGAGCTATTACTCTCCCTGTTACCTTCGGGACACGGGAAAAGTACCGCACCGAGAAGTTGGTCTTCGACGTCACTCAGATCAACTTACCATTCAATGCCATCTTGGGTAGACCCGCCCTGTACAAATTCATGGTAGCTGCTCATTATGGCTATCTGGTGTTGAAGATGCCAACGCCAGTAGGCGTTCTCCGAATCCGCGGAGATCGCACTGCCGGAGTAACTGCACTGGAAGAACTTCATGCGCTCACCACGGCGCAAGAGGAGGACTCCAGGCAGGAGCAAGCTCCAAAACCCCCGAGCATTCGCCAACGAGGCTCGACTTCTGCACCTCGAGTGCAGCCAAGCGACGACACCGACATTCCCGTCAAAGTCGTCCAAATTGGTTCCGATGCCGCTCAGACCACCCGTATATCGGGAGGGTTGAACGACAAATAGGAACTCGCGCTCATCACTTTCCTCCGGGCTAACGTCGACGTGTTTGCCTGGCAACCGTCACAAATGCCTGGGATCCCCAGGGAAGTGATTGAGCACAATCTGAAGATCTACCCCGACGCCCGACCTGTGCATCAGAAGCCTCGGAAGCAATCTGTAGAGCGACAGAACTTCATCCGACAAGAAGTGAAGAAGTTACTCGAAGCCGGATTCACCCGAGAAGTCTTCCATCCAAAATGGCTGGCAAACCCAGTCGTGGTGCCCAAGGCCAGCGGGAAGCTTCGGATGTGCATCGACTACACCACACTAAATAAGGCATGTCCAAAAGATCCATTTCCACTACCTAGAATAGATCAGATAGTGGATTCCACCTCCGGGTGTGAATTACTGTGTTTCCTAGATGCATATTCCGGATATCATCAAATCAGGATGTCTAGGGAAGATGAAGAGCATACTTCATTCATCACAGTAGATGGATTGTGTTGTTACACAGCCACGCCCTTTGGTCTCAAGAATGCAGGTTCAACTTTTGTACGATCTATGTACAAAACTTTTGAAGAACTTATTAGAGACATAGTGGAAGTGTACATCGATGACATTGTGGTCAAGGTCAGGAACAAGGAGTCACTCCTTGACACCTTGCAGGCTGTCTTCGACAAGCTGCGGGCCACCTGCACAAAGCTAAACCCAGACAAGTGTGTCTTCGGGGTTAGCTCCGGAAAACTTCTTGGCTTCCTGGTAAGTCACCGGGTTATAGAAGCTAATCGGGCGAAGATTAAGGCCATTGAAGACATGCGGCCACCAACTCGCATCAAAGACGTCCAAAAGTTGACTGGATGTCTAGCAGCCCTCAGCCGGTTCATCTCAAGACTGGCGGAATGGGCACTCCCCTTCTTCAAGTTATTGAGGAAGTCCGGACCATTCCAATGGTCCGAAGAAGCAGAAAAGGCATTCCAGGAGCTGAAACAGTTCCTCACCACCCTACCAATTCTGGTAGCTCCGAACCCTGGTGAGCCTTTGTTGCTTTATATTTCAGCTACTGACAAAGTTGTCAGTATGGTTCTGGTTGCGGAGAGACCAGAACTACCCCATACTCAGGAATCCAGACCCCTTCGAGAGGGTCCGGAGGTTCCTGAAAGCGAGTCTGGGTCCCAGCTCCCAGATTCGAATCCATAAGAAGCTACTTCAGAAGACCCAGACCCCTCCGGGAGGATCCAGGTCACTTCTGAAGAAGTTCCGGGTCCCTCCAGCCAGAACCCGGAGGTCCCCGAAGAAAATCCAGACTCCTCCGAGAGGATCCGGGTCAGTGAAGAGGAAGCTCCAGACCCCTCCGGGAAGGTCCGGACCATTCAGCGCCCAGTGTACTTCATTAGTGAAGTACTACATGATGCCAAGACTCGATACCTAGAGGTGCATAAGCTGCTCTATGCAGTTCTCATTGCCTCCAGGAAGCTTCGCCATTACTTCCAAGCTCACAAAGTCTCAGTGGTGACCTCTTACCCACTTCGAGCAATTTTGCACAATCCCAATTCAATTGGGAATATTGCAAAATGGGCAGCGGAATTGGCTGAATTTGATCTTGAATTTATTTCAAGGCAAGCAGTCAAGAGTCAAGCATTGGCAGATTTTGTGGTAGAATGGACTCCTTCTCCATCAAACCCTGGGGGCCCAGTTGAGCAGAAGACGGAGCATCAAGCTCCAACCTTCACCGAGCCTCACTGGACCCTCTACTTCGATGGCTCCATGCAGAAGCAGGGGGCTGGAGCTGGAATCCTTCTCCTTGCACCGACTGGGGCGAAGGTGAAATACATGGTACACCTTGACTTTAAGGCAACCAACAACATGGCAGAGTATGAAGCACTCATCTACGGACTAAAGGTGGCACTGTCATATGGTGTCAAGCAATTGCTGGTCAAGGGAGATTCACAGCTCATCATTAAGAAGGTGAAGGGTGAATGCTCCTGCAATAATTTCCAGCTAGCTGCTTACCTCCTTGAAGTCCAGAGGCTTCAGAACGACTTTGAAGTCCTAGATCTCCACCATGTTCAGCGTGCCCACAACGCTAAAGCTGACGAACTCTCGACCTAAGCGTCAATCGGAGCTCCGGCTCCTGACGGAATCTTTGTCCGGAGGTTGTCAAAGCCAACAGCTCAGCCTGCCGAACTGAGCGAAGGGGGTGAGATCAGCATCCCGAAGCTGACGGTCCCAATGGCCCTATTACCATGGCAGCCATCAAGGGTCGTATGTGCTGCCGGAAGCTCCGAGCAACCCAGCACGCAATACTCAAATGCTCAAGTTAGTTCCGATGCATGGATCTCGGAGATTCGGAACTACTTGAAAGGCAACATCCTTCCTGACGATGATGCATCCGCTGACCGAGTAGTCAGATTGGCTAAAAGATACACGTTGGTAGAAGGGGATCTCTACCGGCGCGGTGCCAACAGCATCCTAATGCGGTGCATCACAAAGGAAGAAGGCTGCAAGCTCCTCGCAGAAATCCATGGAGGCAAGTGTGGGAACCATGCGTCTTCCCGCACGCTGGTTGGTAAAGCCTTTTGGCATGGTTTCTACTGGCCTACAGCGCTCCAGGATGCAACTGAGCTGGTGAAGAAATGCAAAGCATGTCAATTTCATGCCAAGCAAATTCAGACTCCGGCTCAGCCCTTACAAATGATACCTCCTACATGGCCCTTCGCTATGTGGGGGATGGACATCTTGGGACCTTTCCCAAGAGCCGTCGGAGGTTACAAGTTCCTGTACGTCGCCATTGACAAGTTCACCAAGTGGCCGGAAGCAACTCCAGTTGTGACAATCAATAGGCAATCTGCTATCAACTTTTTGCAGTCCATTGTATGCAGATTTGGAGTCCCAAACAAAATCATCACTAATAATGGGACCCAATTCACAAGCTCCGCATTCCAAGGATATTGCGAAGACCTCGGCATACAAGTTTTCTACGCTTCCGTAGCTCACCCAGCCAGCAATGGCCAAGCCGAGAGAGCAAATGCTGAAATCCTTAAAGGACTTAAAACGCGCACCTATGAGCGCTTGAAAAAACATGGAGCCAACTGGATTGAAGAGCTTCCGCCCACTTTATGGGCCAATAGGACATCCCAAAACCGGTCAACTGGAGAGACACCCTTCTTTCTGGTGTACGGAGCTGAAGCAATCCTTCCTATGGAAATCACCTTGGGTTCACACCGGGCCCGGACCTTCGACGAAGCCGTGCAGGACCAGCTCTGGCGTGAAGACCTAGACCTCCTTAAAGAGGGAAGGTGCCAAGCAGCTGTTCAGAATGCCCGATATCACCAAGCCCTACGGCGTTATCACCAGCGGCATGTACACAACCGACAGCTCGAGGAAGGCGATCTGGTGCTACGGAGAATACAATCCAGAGAAGGGTTAAACAAACTCTCCCCCGGCTGGGAGGGGCTCTTCCGAGTGATTAAAGTATCCCGTCCCGGAAGCGCTCATTTGGCTACTGAGGA
Source organism: Tuctoria greenei (assembly GCA_036927565.1). Taxonomy (NCBI): domain Eukaryota; kingdom Viridiplantae; phylum Streptophyta; class Magnoliopsida; order Poales; family Poaceae; genus Tuctoria; species Tuctoria greenei. Next base: position 78,590,448 of record JAYESD010000009.1, on the reverse strand, counting down.
TGGGACACCTCTCTCAAATCCTTGGAACATCGAGCACCTCCGTAAGTTCTACACTTAATACCACGGAGGTGAGTCTTGAGTAACTTGAGATGTATGTTATAGAGTAATTGTACAGAGTCGGGTAGTTCCTCCGGGAGAGGAGCCGGACCTTTCCCGAAAGGTCCGCAAAGTTCATGCAACACTTGTCACAGTCTCCGAACTAAAAGTGTGGCTAACTACCCTGGGTCAAACGAGAAATGAAACACGCTTAGCCTGGTTCCGTACCCTAAGAGTGTACTTGTTTCCCCTGTACCCCGGACCTATAATGAAAGACATTTTCATGTGAAATAGACTCCACGTGCATTTATTTTGTACAGGCTCAACATTTTTATTTTTCTCTTTCTTGTCTATAACAAAGACATGCAATTCTTAAGAAATTTTAGTTCAACCGGTTTATATACGATTCGAGTTGTATTGTCAATTCTTTTGGATTCAAATATTGTTCATGGCCAACTCGCCTGAAAGCCGCCAAGCCAACCTAGGGCTGGAGTGTGCTATCGACTTAGCCTGGTCAAGCACCCTAAGTACGCCACTCTACCTATACCCCGGCAGGCCGAAGTAAGGCGGGTCCGTGTACAGTTGGATTTGGAAGAAAAGACAACGCATTCGGTTGTATTTAGAATCGCGTTCGACTTAAAATCTTCTTGAGAATCGTAAGCCGCGACGAAATTATAGACAAGAAATGAATTTTACTATTTTTCTTGGCTTAAGTGTGCGGGAAAAATAAAATCTACGTTGATGTAGAAAAGCCGGAACTAATTAAGCTCCGACTCCCCTAGGGGGGCCAGCCGTCGACGCTGAATAAAAGATGGTGAGAAGACCCCGTAAATGGAGTCTGCTGCCAACAAACTGAGTGTTGGCAAAGGTCACTACCGGAGCTACTAAGCTCCGACATCCCGGAGGACTAACTATCGATGCTCTACGCGTTGATAGAGACTATTGCCGGAGCTACTAAGCTCCAGTGATAGACAATGCCGGAGCTTCTAAGCTCCGACAACCTTAGGGGGCCTTCACTATCGAAGACTTCGAACCTAAATTCTACAAGTTCGGAGCAAAAGAGTTTTCAACAAAATGCAATATCCTCTTGGTACATGTTCACAATCAAATTGTGTACATCTACCAGGGGGCCAAGTGAAGATAAAAGTGTTGAAGACAAAAAGTGAAATTCACAAAAATTTGGGGATTTCATTTATCTGGAGACAAGGGATTACATCTGGAGACAAGGGATTACAAAATTGAGGAAGAAGAAGAGAAAATACAAGTGAGAACTATAGAGATGGTCCTAGACCCTATGGAAGAATTGGGCGACCTTCTGGGCAACCTCCGATACGCTGGCTTGGGTAGCTTCGCCTTCTCCTTCGACGGGGCCTTCAAGCACCGGGTCCAGAGGAAATTGGGAGTTTCGGATGGTGTAGCACGTCAGCACATACTCTGCGACGTTCTTCGCTAGGGATTACCCCTCAACCTCCAGTTGGTCCGCGATGACATCGCCCACCTTGGAGAGCTTGCTACCTGCTGCGCTCAACGCCTGCAGCGCTAGGTCCGGCTCCGGCTCTAGATCATCCGGGCGCACGGGGCTGAAACCCATCGGTGTCAGTGCATCATTGGCCTTACTCAAGAACTCCCAAATCTGTAGGGAGTCCTTAGCCCTCAAGCCTTTCATCTCTTCTAGGGATCTTCTGGCCGCCACCAGTTCAGAATTCTCGCGGGCAAGGCGCTCAACTTCTTTGGCGTTTTGCTGAATCTTTTCAGCAACCCGCCTTTCGAGTTTTCCGAGCTCCTCCTCCCGGAGGTGGATCTTGTTCCGCCGGTCAACCAGGTCCTTCTCTCTACCCCTCACTTTATTCTCTCTGGCAGTAAGGGCACACTCTTGTTCATAGAGTTCCTGCCCTCGCACCCAGACCTTCTCCTCTTCCTCTTGGCAGCGCTCTTCCAATTTTTTGGTGCGCTCCTCGAGACCCTTGTCAGCCAGAGCTACCTTCTCGGCGAGCTCCTCCTCCCTCCTCAGGACGTCATCCTGCAGCTCTAGGAGTTTCTGCTCTTCGTCCTCGAGCCATTTCTCCCTCTCTTCAATTGCCTCTCGGCGCTTGATGAGTGCAGTGTTAATGGCCTCAAGCTGTTCGTGGCGTGCATCCGCCTCGTTATTGGCTGCTTTGGCCTGATCATAGATCTCCCGGGATTGAGCGTCGAGGGCACGAGTCATACTCTCCCTGTCATCCAGCAACTTGCCCCAGTACTCCAGGCGGATCTTCTCCCGCTTGATCCATTCTTTTTCATCCGCTAGCCTCGACTGTGCCAGCTTGGTCTCGAAGTAGAGCCGATTACGCCACCGCCTAAGGGTTTGGCGCTTCTCTTCAAGAGCCTTGCTGTCGTGGAAGAAGGCCAGTTGGACTTGACGCAGGCTGGAACATGCGTTGTCAATAGACATCGACAACGGGATGGGTTCCGAACCTGCTGGGCTCTCCTCCGCTGGTTCTAGCGGGTCTTCAGATACAAAAATTGGGTCCCAGTCCACAAGAGTGGTCCCCTGAGTCTCCATGGCACTGGGGCCATCCTCCGAGATGGCCTCAGTCGCCATCGAGGAAGGCCCCGCCGCCAAATCTTCATTCACCCCCTCAGGCAGGGGGCCAGCGACTTCGCTGGGGCACTCCGGCTCGGCCGCAGGTACCTCCGACGTCGTCACTTCCGGAGCAGGAGCCGCTACTGGCTCCGGTCTGGGCACCTCCTCCGATGGGGGCTCAAGCTCCGTCACCTCTTCAACAACCGGCTCAGGAGCCGGAAGATCTTCAACATCAACTGGCCCTGTGACCGGAGCTCCAACAGTGACTGGCTCAGTGGCCGGTGCTTCGCTGGTAGCCGGCCCAACTGCCGGAACTACCTCAGTTTCCGGCACGCACGCCGGAGCTTCAATCACCTCCGGATCAACCGCCGGGGCTTCAACAATTTCTGGCTCAAAGGTCAGGATTACAGCTTCCTCCGGCTCAACAGCCGGAGCTTCCATCATCGCAGCACCAGAACCCGGAGCTTCAACCTCCGGGACAGGTGCCGCTGGCGCATCTTCACTCCCGTGGTCCGGCGCTACCACGGGAACTTCTGGGGATGAGTCGAGGTCCATGACCACGACAGTCGGCGCCGGAGCTGTCGCAGCTTCGGCCACCACTTGGGGCGGCACCGGGACAGGAGCAGAAGCTCCCGCTCTCACGGCTTCAGCCACTGTGGCTGAGGGTGGAGCCTCACTCCCCTTCTTGGAGACGCTGCAGATGATAAACGAAGAAAATTAAAAAATAGTTGCTACAATTAAAACAACTATCCAAGATAGAAATCAAAAAGTATCTTGGGAGGCTTCCACACCAGCTTGCGCGGAACCTTTTTCCCGGGCGTTCTGGGCTAGCCATAGCCGGCGTGGAAGCTCCGGAAGGCCACCCGGAACTCGTCGCGGCCACGGGTGTTTCCCGGGTCGAGGCTCCCCTCGATCGGGAAGAACCCCCGGACCTGGAGGCCTCCACCGGCCCAGGAGCTGGAGTTGCACGCCCGGAGCTAACACCCCAGGAGGACCCCACTGCGGGAACAACCGCGCTACGAGAGGACCCCACCGCGGGAATAGTCGCGTTCCGGGATGACCCCACTACGGGAACAGTCGCCGCAGCTGCAGAGGACCTTCCCCTCCGGGGAGAAGGAGCCGACGCAGAAGTAGCGGGCCCGATGGACCTTCCGTCGGCATACTGCAACTTCCTCTTCCGGCTCACTGGTTCATCCGCCAGCTCCTTGCCCTTGCCAATGACTTCTCCCCTCGGCTTAGGAGCAGAGCCGGAACCATCCTTGGGCACTCCGGGAATCGCTACCCCGGAGGTTGGTCTTCTCTCGACGACACCAAGGTCGTCAAGCATGGGCATCTTCCGCCGGAGCTCTCTGCTGAACTCCACTTCCACGTTCAGAGGAAGGAAAGCTGATGGCGGAGTCAAGTCGTCGCCTTCGACGTCGATGCCATGCTGGAACTTCTTGAGGTGGAACTCCAAGGTTTTCCCCACCATGTTGGACTTCAACCCGGTCTCGACCCGGTCGTCGTCCATCACGCTGTTGAGGGCCCAAGCGAGTTTCTCCCTCTTCTTCAGCGGTGCCCACCTATTGACCAGGAAGTTACAAAATACCGCTTGAGGGGTTAATCCCCCCTCCACGCAGTGGCGAATCCTGGTCAGAACAGGGTCGAAGGCATCCGCCAGCACCGGAGCTTCACTCCAGATTGTTGTGTCAATGTTGGGGAGGCCTTCGGGCAACTCCAGCTTCTTGTGCTCCTCCACCCGGATGACTATCCAGTCCTTCTTCTAGTCATCCCACTTCCCAGAGGGGAACGACCGGAGGTACTTGAATGGGCACTTCTTGCGCTTCACGAAGTAGTAGAAGCCAAGGTACTCATTGCTCCTACCGGTGGTGTGGACAGTGAAGAAGGTCCGGAAGAGCTCGATGCAGGGGGGATGCCCACCCACATCTCACAGAAGTGGACAAAGATAGACACGAGGAGAATGGAGTGAGGGCCAAGGTGATACAACTGCAGACCATAGAAGTCTAGCAGCATCAAGGAAAAGGAAGAAAAAGGTGGGATCAACCCCACCATGGTGTACGAGGAGAAGTACAAAGTTTCGCCGGAGTGCTCCTTCTCGAATGGGAGCTCTCCACCGGCGCGGACCGAGCGGTTGAAGAAGTCCGAGGACCATCCCATGAGGGCCCGGACCTTCTTCAGGTCATCGTCGGTCTTCAAGCGACTCTCGCGGAGACCCAACTCCATCGTGGCACAGCTAGGCAAGAGAAGAAAAGCGAAGCACAAGTTGGGAGTTTGATCGCAAGAACAGATGAGAGGCGTAAAGAACTCCCGACGGTGCACACTTTCCTTCTTAAGTAAGCCCTCGCAACGCTTGGATGGAAACCACAAGGAAGTCGAAGGTACCACCCAAAAATTCCACCCAGCCAATGACAAGCGGGCCCGGGACCACCCCGACGATCAAGTCGAGGTTCTTACCCAGGTGAACGGTTGTCATCAAGAGGCGGGAAGCCCAAAGGCGGTGGCCTGACAAGGAGCGCGTAACCGATACGGTTTTCATATCGGGAACTGGCGACCTTCAATTGCGTGAGATCCGCACGCCAAAGATCTCATCTACTACACGCGGGATAGGCCACGCGGCGAGGATTTAATTCCAAGTCCTTGCCAATGGCACCTTCAAAGACCCTTGAAGACTCAGTTCAAAGGTCGCGAGGATGGACCCACCTCCGGCGGAATGACTTCACCCCAGTGGTCTTCCCAGGAGGTAGGTCCAGGGGGCCACTGTCGGTACCCTAGAAACCATACACCCCTTGAGGTTATAAAGATCTCAAAGGAAAATCATCTACTTGGTTTGAAGACCTTTGAAGGCCCACATGTCAGACATAACCGGACCCGCTTCTCCAACATGGTTAATCCCTAGGTCACCACGTGTACTACCCAACCGGAGCTACCGCCCACAAGGGGGAAGCTCCGGGCCATGTACCAAAATGGCACCTCCGGACTTAACCCCAAACTGAGAGAAGCTCCGGACCTGACACGTGTCGGGTAGCCCCGGAGCTACCTGTTTCCCACAGTATGCTCCGGAGCTGCCACGTGTCCAACCGTCGGATCTTCAGCCCCTTACCTCCGGAAGACCTCGCAACGGCTCCGGATCTTCAAAGGGGAATCAAGGACTTCAAGACCCGATTAAGTGTCATTAATGCCATATTAATGACACTTAAACAGACGATCTTAACACCAGTAACGGTGCTATCAAAGCCCGTTACAGGGTCATTAAGAGCAGTTAAATGTGTTAAATAAGTGTCAATATTAGTAACCGCCGGGGCCACATGTCGGCCCAGGCTAACTTGTAACGGCCTGCCCTTGTACTATAAAAGGACAGGCCGATGACATGTTCAGGGGACACAGGCCATTGACACTCAACACAAGCTTATACAGCTAATACAACAGCAACACATCCGTGCAGTAGGGTATTACGCTCAGGTGGCCCGATACACGTAAACTCTCGTGTCTCCTGTGTCAATTACTACTCACCTTCTTGAATCTCCACGCGCCCACTCCGAACATAAAACTCCCCTATCACTTTAGAGTATAGGGAGATCTGCCGGTCCAAACCACCGACAACTATGATACCCACTATCGTTGCATGTTCTGTATGCTCGTTTGCTCGGGCAATCTCTCATCATGTGATAAAGTCTTTGGCAGCTGTGACACTTAATGTCGGAAGTATGACTCGTAGGAGTGGAAGACAAAGGCTTGAATGATGTCGTCTTGCTACCCTCTAGCACGCAAGAAGGTGGAGCAGCAGGTGTAGTTCTTTGACCGCCATTGGATGGTGTAGTGGCTGCACAAAAACTCGAAGATAGTGCTGTTTTGGGTGGTGTAGACGTCAAACGCGGCGTGATGGTACTCCTCGTGCGTTGTTGCTGCTGTTGGCGGCCCTGCATTTCTTTTTTTGCCAACATAGCAAGCTGAAATAATCTGTTAATAATATCATATTCCTTATAGTCAACAATGTCCTGAATTTCATGTCTCAATCCCCTATAAAAACGAGTTATTTTATCATCCATGTCCTCTACTACCCCACAACGCAACATACCGTTTTGTAGCCTTTGATAGAACTCCTCTACCGACATGTTACCTTGGTCTAAACGCTGTAATTTTTTACGAAGGTATCACTAAAAAGAAGGAGGAACAAAACGAACATGCATAATCTATCCCATGTTGGAGGATCAGTTCTATTTTTAACAAGTTCATTCTACCATATGATAGCAAAATCCTTAAACTCACTAGTGGCTTGACGAACTCTATGTTGTTCAAGTCAAGATGGGCATTAAATTTGAGCTGTACTGTCATCTCCCAATCAAAATAAGCCTCAGCATCATAAGCACTAAAAAGGAGGGTATAGTAAATTTCATTTTAGGAAAAGGGGCATCAGGAGGACGGTTATAATTGTTATGTTTATTATTACCTCCCATACCTCAACGATAAAGTGGAAGTTGTGGCTGATCGTTATGATTTTCATATCATCACAAGCATTGTCTTCATTTCCAGCGAGAGGCAACCGAGCCTCAAGATTACCCATCCGAAAAGCAAGGTCATCAAGTTGGCGAGTCAAGTGTGCCAATGACTCCGCTGTTGCTGCATTGTTTTTGGTGGTTCATCATGTTATGCAACTCAACAAGTTTAGCTTCACCGTTATTTCTTTCCATTGTTAGTAATATAAAAGAAAAAGACAACAGGAAGATGATATCCCTATCAACTACAAAGGAAAATGGCAATGTAAAAGGTGGAAGGAAAACAATGTCTCTCGCTCAAGTGCCTTACCATGCTCTTACAAGTGTTCTTATCGACACAACAGGTAGTGTGGACGGTGATATGAACCAATAAAGCGTAGGGTGATTGCAAAGGTGCCTTTTTTTTCTAAAGAGAAAGTGGAGCTTAGATGGCACAATATATGGTGGCCAATCAGCAGAAAACATTAACAGTTAAACAAAGTTGAATAGGAATTCAATGTGGGAAACTGCTGCTGGTTAACCAAGTGTTCTAGACCTAGCACAACACAAAGAAGTAGCGAGGCAAAAGAAAGACAAAATGAAATAACCAAAAATCACACCACAAGAGGTATGGCCAATTGCTTGCTTTAATATGCGTGCACTTCACTATTTTTTTTATATTTTTTCTTTACTCCAGAGCACAAAATAAGGGAGCACACAAATTTTTCAGCTCAATTGGATGTTCTATGCAGCTTATAGAAAATCAGAAACATTCTGTAAAATTCGTGCTACAACTTCGTAGGGCGATAACCTATCTTCCAAGGGGAATTTGGGCAATCTAATTTCGCCGAGCGTGGCAAAACTAAAAAAATCGGATGCAAAATTTCGCGTATATCAATTTTAAAAAAATCGCCTGATTTTTAGTTTGTATGTGAAAGTTATGGCTATTTTAAGGTAGGTTATCTGAGTTATGGTTTTTTTAGATGTTAATTCTAACTCGGTTTGATAACAGATCTCGCAATCGGATACGAAAATGATCGGAAATTTGCACGATGACTGATGGGGTGGTGTGTGATGATTCAAGGATGATTGGCACAAAGGTTTGTCAACTAATCTAGGTCTGGTGATACGGGAGTTCACGCAAGGCGGCTAGCCAGAGCAAACCGATGAATGTGGTGGATCGGTTTGTTGTTTAGAGATTGTGGATTAGGTTTCGACAATAAAAAAACAAGGATGAAACACGATAACTAGGACCCAAAATACAAAGCTAAACCAACCACAAAGCTCAACCACATGAATGCAAACTCAACAATGCAAGCCGATAACGAAATTGCAGCCACTATAGGCTAGGAAGCGATAAAAACAATATTTTTTTGTGGCTTTTCTATGGACTCTGGGTATGAAAAACAAACCAATTTAATAGAAAAACGAAGATACCTTACGGGCAACCTGGAGCTCTGATTCGAATTGATAAGGGGTTTAAGCCCGATCTTCCGAAAGGTAAGTCGATTGAAGTGGAAAACTCGACGTTGATGATTCACAACACTCGAATAGAACGAATATCCTGCGATCACTACACCACTACTCTGTTGGTTATCAACCATGCTACACACGCTTGACCTCACCAAGAAGGCTAATCCCTACTAGTGCAACCGAGAACATAAGCAAGAACATAGAAGACGCGATCTGAAATCACGAAGTTGGGGTCTCACAAACTATAGAATGGCGATATTATTAATCTAAGCCAAACTCACCGAATATGGCCAGCAACTGCAACTTTTAAAGGCTAGGGTTCGGCCAAAAACACTCTTAGAGGTGTCCCTAATGGACTCTTCCGAGATACAAGGGCCCAAGACCCAATTACGATGGCGCAGCACCAGACGGAAATCTAGACTCAATTTGTTTCGACGATTCCCGAAGACTCCGGAGGAATTTTTACATGGGACCAGAGCTATTGGAAATTTTTCTTCTCCTCCTTTTGTGCATATGTATAACATCGAAAACAGAGTCCGTAGGCATCTTGGGCGTCCATTATAAGGTGGACTGCTTCTAGACTCCAAGCTGAACTCGAGTCTAAGTTCTAAACTGTTTCCATCAACTTGTGGACGTCTGAGCTGGTTCTCCATGTTCCTGAGCCCTCCTCCCTTCACCATTAGATATTCCCCATTGTTCCTAATAACAATCAAATAATTACATAACAATCTATTCTCAAAGTCACATGAAAAGGAAGTTAGAAACGAGTTCACCTGCTCATTTAGTAACCATGCTTGTGCTCTCATCATTGGTCCTTGTAGTTCAATGTGTGTATCCGCTGTTGTGATGTCCTCATCATGTTGATTCCAGGCGCCATCCCAACTAATGTCGAGCCCTACCGATACTCCTCTCTTCATACGGGCGAGATTGAGCGCCAAGTTCAGACTCTTTTACGGGCAGGCCTAATTGAACATATCGTCAGCCTGATTGCTTCGCCCGTTCTGCTGGTGCACAAGAAAGACAGCTCCAGGCGTTTTGTGTGGATTACCGTAAACTTAATGATATGACAATCAACAATCATTTTCAATGACGCTGATAGAGGAGATATTGGATAAATCTTGGGTGCAGTCTACTTCTCCAGCCTAGATATGCGCTCAGGCTATCATCAGATTCATAGGGCAGTTGGGGAAGAAGCAAAGGCAGCGTTAATGCACACAATAGTCATTAACAATTCAAAGTAATATTGTTTGGACTAACCAATGCATCAACGACGTTCCAGTGTGCGATGAACTCAATACTTGCACCCTATTTAAGGAAGTTTAAGTTGGTTTTTCTTGACCATATTCTTATTTACAATACTTCTTTAGAACAACATCGGGAGCACCTGAAGCGGTTCTTGGCAACCCTCTGTGATAATCAATTTTACTTGAAGGCATCGAAGTGTCACTTTGTCAAAACAGAGCTATGTTACCTGGGCCCAGGGTTCAGGAAGGCGTACATCCACGATTGCCCAGTCACGCAAAGGCGCAAGGCAAGGCCTGGACATGCGCCAGTTGGGGAAGGCAGAGGCAAGGCGGGCATGGCGCCTAGGCAGAGCGCACATAGGCGAGCGAGGCGATGCTAAAGTGGGCGGAATTTTGTTTTAGAGGGATGACTCGCGCGTGTTGCTGTTCTCCCGCGGCTCTTATTGCGGTCCTGCGCCGTGCTTTCCTCGGGCTAGGTCATTCTCCTGCTCGGTCTCGCCATCTCTCGTAAGTCTTCCTCCGACTGCCTCTTCCCCAACGCCTTCTCCTCCTCCGGCCGCCCCCTCTTCCACACCGCCCGTACTCCTCGTATGTTCGCCCTCCTGCATCCTCTCCTCCTCCGGCCACCCTCACCTCCCTCGTCGCCCCTTGCTCCTCCAGTTCCGGCCGCCCACACCTCCCTCACCGCCGCCCTGCTCCTTCAGTCCTTCGACAGATTTCTCCTCGACCACCCTGCTGCACTGCTTCTCTCCCATTATCGACCCCCCCCCCGCCCCCCACATCTGTTCTGTGTTCTGTAAATTCTGTTCACATTGCATACTTCTATTTTTGATATTGTGGTATGATTCACTGATCTATTAGGCACTGTCGCACTGAAGATTTTTCAGTCTTGAAATCCTGCACATTTTGCTTTGGTTTAGTGGGGAAGCATCAAGTTCAAGCCTTCAAGGTGATATTTAAATGAAAGTTGTAGTATGAATGTTTGTCATAACTCTGACTGTTGTTGTACTCCTGTCAAAGTGTTTGCTACAACACTTCCCCCGGACCCGCTGAGAAGCAGCCCGTGGAGGTTCTTTTGTGGTTGGGGCACACAAAGATAAAGATCAAGATGATGACACCAGAGATTTATGTGGTTCAGGCCGCCTGAGTGTAACATCCTACTCCACGGGGTTTTTGTGTTGTTGTATTATGCGAGTATGTTCGCTAGCCAGTTGGGATCGGGTCCAATCAGTCTAGCTCGAATGTCCTGAGTTCGTGTGGTACATTCCTTTTATAGTTCTAAGGACTGACCATTACAAAGCTTGCCATGCTCAACATGTGGCCCAAGTGTATTTGATGACCTAATACACTATCTAAGGGTATTAAGTACAATTAATAGTGTGATAACGTGCCTTCATGGCAGCGTTACCCCTATTAACGGTGTACTGATCGTGTGTCATTAATACAATATTAAATGGCACGTTATCAGGCCTTGTAACTGCCGCTTTAACCGTCCCTGAATGTCTGTAATGGACATGATCTGCTTGTACTTCTGTTGGTCATGGAGGTCCGAAGGCTTCACATGTGGCAGCTCTGGAGCTTTCCCTTGCGGGAGGGTAGGTTCAGGGCTGCTGTACACATGTCAGCATCAGAGCTCCTCTCTGATGAGGGCTAGGTCCGAGGCTTCTATACACGTGTAGTCGCCGGAGCATCCCTTGGTTGGGAGTTTAGTTCCGGTCTTCTTTTACACGTGTTAACCCGAGAGCCAGCCATGTGAGAGGAGCGGGTTCGGTGAAGCATGACATGTGGGATCTGAGAGGGTCTTTGACTCTGACAGGTGGAACTTTCCTACACTTATTGCGGTATCGCGGGGTACCCAGTACGTAGGGTACCGACAGTGGCCCCCGGGCCCACCTCTAGGAGAAACCCTTTGGGTTAAATTATTCTGCCAGAGGTGGAGCCATTCTCGATTCCCGTTCTTCGATTTTCAAAAGTCCTCTGATGCGCTGACGGAGTGACGGTCCGGGAGTAAACCTTCGGCGCGTGGCTTGTTATGAATGCGATAGATGACATGTTTGAGTGCGGATCTCACGCAATTGAAGCTCGCCGGTTCCTAATACAAAAACCGTATCGGTTCCACGCCTTGTGAGGGCGCCGACCTTGGGTTTCCCTCCGCTCATCATGGCAACGGTTAGCCTTGGGTAAAGACCTCGTGTAAGTGCATCTAGGATATCCCTTGTGGGTTTTGTCCAATTCATGACAAACATATGAGATCCTAATGAAACTACTGAGATGATTGCAGGACAAAAAAGTGAAACATCTTGATGCACACAAAAAGGTGAAAAATGAAGTGGTGTTCAAAGAGAGATACTTTGATGAAGCTTGGAAGACCAAATTAGATTTTGAATGTATAGGGAGTGTATGAAAGACACACTCCAAGAGCTCACAACTTTGCGCGAGGGTAAGGGATTAAAATTAACCTAACTTTCATAAAGCACCGGACTAGTCCGATCATGGACCGGACTAGTCCGTTCATCTTTCTGGAATCCCACTTACAAGGAGACCGGACCAGTCCGTGCATCCACTGGACTAGTCCATTGATGTTTCTGGAGTCTCTCACATTGAGGGACCGGACTAGTCCGATCATGGACCGGACTAGTCCGTTGAACTTTCTAGAATCTCCCATTCGTGGAGATTCGACTAGTCAGCGGACTAGTCCGATGAACTTTCTGGAGTCACTTTCACACAGCACCGGACTAGTCCGAGGTTGGACCGGACTAGTCTGGCAAACTTTCTGGACCTCAAAACACATTGGGACCGGACAAGTCCGAACTTGCACCGGACTAGTCCGGTGTTAGGGTTTTTCAACGGCTAGCTTTTGGAAACCCTATAAATAGAGAGTCCACGACTTTTCTATCAACACACACGTCGAATATTGATCAAAGAGCAAACCCTAGCGCCGCCACTTCGTCCCAAGAGCCCAAAACACATCTCCCCACACATCTAAAGTTCAAAAAGAGTGAAATTAATTGAACACTTGGATTCGGGATTGGGAGATCGTCATTCTTTCATTGCGAGCTCTTGGGGTTTGATCTTTCTACACTCATACTCTGCATTGTAATACTTTTGAGTGTATTTGATCACTTTTTCGTTGTAATTCTCGTGGGAGCCCTCGATGTGTGAGGTTGCCCCACAAACTTGGTGATTACCCGTGATAGTGGAATCAAGTCGGCCTTCGTGATGACTTGAGGAGGGAAAGGGTTGGAGACCCGGCTCTGTGTGAGCTTCCTCAATGAGGACGTAGATCTCGTGGTGAGATCGAACCTCGGGAAAAATTCGTGTGTCTTGTGTCTCATTTACTTTAAATTTTGTTCATTAGATCATTTGAGTGCTAAACTTCAACATAAGGCAATTAGAAGTTACACCTGCATTCTTATATTAATCTCAAGTACAAATATTAGTTGTTCTCAATTCCGCTGCTAAAGAAATTTATTTTCCCAATTAACACCTGATCAACACACATAATTTTTGCACACCGGACTAGTCCGTCCACACAACCAGACTAGTCCGGCCAACCAAGTTTTGACGATTCTATTAAGTGTGCAGGAAATTCAAAAGGCCTATTCACCCCCCCTCTAGGCCACATTCAATTGGTATCAGAGCAAGGTTCTCCACCAATGAGACTCACATCTTGGAGAGATCAATGGCCTCTGAGAAGAACAACGATATCTCAAAGATGAACATTAATGAGGAGGAACAAGAAACTAAAGCTTTTGATGTGCTGAAAGAGAGCCCACACGATGATGAAGAAGTGCGACAATTGAAGGCACTTCTGAGAAAGAAACTGCTAGGACAAAAAGGAAAAGAAGAAGAGAAGACGACGGGGAGCGGTCATCACGACTACTCCCGACAACCTTACAACTACAACCGTCTCAATTCCAACAACCATTATCTTTCCATTCCTATGGGAAAACCTCCACAGTTTGACGGAAGCGACTATACAATGTGGAAGTACAACATGAAGATGCATCTAATATCCCTAAATCCTAGTCTATGGCACATTGTTTGCACTGGCATAGATATCCCGGACACGGATGAAGAACTCACCCCAGAACAAGAACAAGAGATTCACAGAAATGCACAAGCCGTCGCCGTGATCACATCATCATTAAGCAGAGAGGAATTCACCAAGATTGATGGCTTAGAAAGTGCAAAGGAAATCTGGGATACACTTAAGACGGCTCACGAAGGAAATAGATCGGTTCGTGAAGCAAAAATCGAAATGCTTGAAGGAGAGTTCGGGAGATTCACTATTGAAGAAGGCGAATCACCTCAAGACATGTACAACCGGATGAAGGCAATCATCAACAAGTTACGTGCCTATGGAAGTAAGAAATGGACAGAGTCAAGAGAATGATTAGAGCCTTCATGCCAAGAAATGTCACACTTTGCTCAATGATTAGAGAAAGCCCCGGTTTTCACAAATTGACCCCCGATGAGTTGTTGGGGAAGATCATAAATCATGAGATGATGGAGAAAGAGGCAAAATACGTCAAAGACTTGGCCAAACTCACTTCCTCCAAAAGGAAAGAGGTTGCTCTCAAAGCTACATGCCGACCCAAACTCAAAGAAGCTCGTGAAGATCAAGACGATGGGCACACAAGTGACGAGAGAACCGATCTTGATGATGAGGAAATGGTACTCTTTATCAAGAAGTTCAAGCGAATGATGAAAAGAAGACACGGCAACAACTCAAATGAAGGCAAAAGCAAGGACAAAGGAAAATCCAAGGCTCGACGCACTTGCTACAACTGCGGAGAGTATGGTCACTTCATGATGGACTGCCCCTATGAAGAAAACAAAAAGAAGAAGGAAACAAGATCTCAAGAAAAGAAAAATTTCAGAAAAAGAAGACAAAACCATCAAGCTCACATTGGCAAGGAGTGGGACTCAAACGACGAGTCCTCCTCCAATGAAGAAGAAGAGATGGCCACTATTGCAATCAAGAAACCTACTATGAAGGCCACACTCTTTCCAAACATGGGAGGACGGGACATGAACAACCACACTTGCCTTATGGCTAAGGAAGGCAAGGAAAAGGTACGGCTCACTCCTCCTACGCTAAACTCCTCAATTGATGACTTTGACAGCTCTAGCGATAACGAAGAAATGTTTAGAGGACTAAGTAAAATTTCTCTAAAGAAAATGGAAATGTTGTCGAACGAAATTTTTGAGAAGGAAGAACTTCTTGATCGACAAGAAGATATGCTCATCCGTGAAAGGAAGAGATATCAAGAAGTTGAAAAGCTTCTCGAGCTTGAAAGAGAGAAGAACAAGTCGCTTGAAGTTGAGCTATTCTTGAGTAAGGAAACTTACTCAAAGCTAAAAGATTCGCATATTGCAATCAAGGAAGAACTTGCTAACTTGTCAAAAGTTAACAAGATCCTTGAGGTGCAAGTTGAGTCGCTCAAGCAAAGTGACTCTTCTTCCTCCAAGAGCTCTTCCTCCAAAGATATGAGTTCGACAACAATCGGAACTTGCACTTGCTCTAGTAAGAAGAATATTATTTCTAATACATCAACTTCTCGTAATATGCATGCCCCTCCAAGTGGCATCTTTGATAAGGAGAAGATCAAATATGCACGCAGTGCATATATGGTCACTAGACCTCCTAATGTCAAAGATGGCCTGGCCTTGGTTTTGATAAGAACAAACACATGCCTACTTCTAATCATGCTAAGAATAGAACCACAAACATTGTTTCACAAACATTTAATGCTTCTTATGTTCTTATGAAAGCCAAAAATGGAAGAGTCATTGCCAAATATATCGGGCCACGCCACAAGAACTTGAAAACTTGTGTGTGGGTGCCCAAGACTCTTGTGACTAACCTGAGAGGACCCAAGCAAGCTTGGGTACCTAAAACCAAGGAATAATTCTTTTTTGTAGGCTTACTCCTCCGGCGGAACAAAATGGGTACTTGATAGCGGATGCACAAATCACATGACCGGAGAGAGAGGTATGTTTGTGGAGTACGAGTACAACAAGGATCCAAGTGAAGGCATATACTCCGGAGACAACAGCCAAGAAAAGGTCCTTGGTAGTGGTAACATTGAAATATCCTCTCAACATACCTTATCAAATGTTTTACACGTAGATTCTCTAGATTATAACCTTTTGTCAATATCCCAACTATGCGACAAAGGTTACAACTGCTTATTCACTAATGAGGGTGTGACTGTTTTTAGAAGAAGCGATGGATCGATTGCATTCAAGGGAATGTTGAAGGGCAAGCTTTATCTAGTCGACTTCAACAAAGATAAAGCCGAACTCAACACTTGCTTGGTTGCTAAGACCAACATGGGATGGCTGTGGCATAGACGGCTAGCCCATGTTGGGATGAGAAATCTGCAGAAACTTCTAAAAGGTGGTCACATCCGTGGTCTTAAGGATGTGGTTTTTGAAAAGGACAGGCCGTGCAGCGCTTGTCAAGCAGGAAAACAAGTCGGAGCACCACACCCCGCCAAGAATGTGATGACTACCGCAAGACTGCTGGAACTTCTCCACATGGATCTTTTTGGTCCAGTCTCGTACATCAGCATCGGCGGTAACAAATACGGTTTAGTAATTGTTGATGATTTTTCAAGATTTACCTGGGTATTTTTTCTTATATGATAAATCAGAAACTCAGGGGATCCTCAAGAAGTTCTTAAAAAGAGCTCAGAACGAATTCTCATCAACCATAAAGAACATCAGAAGTGACAACGGGACAAAATTCAAGAATCTCCAAGTTGAAGAGTTTCTCGATGAAGAAGGGATAAAGCATGAATTCTCAGCACCCTACTCCCCTCAACAAAATGGAGTGGCCGAAAGGAAGAACAGAACATTGATCGAAATGGCGAGAACTATGTTGGATGAATACAAGACATCAGATCGATTTTGGGCAGAAGCGGTGAACACCGCTTGCCATGCCACTAATCGACTGTACCTCCATCGACTACTGAAGAAAACTCCATATGAGCTCCTTACCGGTAAAAAGCCTAATGTTTCTTATTTTAAAGTTTTTGGTTGCAAATGTTTTATTCTGAACAAGAAACAGAGGGCCTCAAAGTTTGCTTCGAAGTCCGATGAAGGATTCTTGCTCGGTTATGAATCGAATGCCTACGCCTATCGTGTCTTCAACAAGGTGTCCGACCTTGTTGAAGTAGCACGTGACGTAGTGTTCGATGAATCTAATGGCTCACAAGTGGAGCAAGTTGATAAGTGTGTGCTAGATGAAGAGGAAGGTCCATATGAAGCACTGAAGAAAATGGGACTTGGCGATATCTTACCACAAGAGCAAACATTCGACTCAAATGCACAAGATGAACCTCAACACGGAGGCAATGATCAAGGGGGAGCTCTTGCACAAGATCAAGAGGAGGAAGATCAAGAAGATCAGGACCATCATGGAAGCAATGATCTAGGGGGAGACAATGCACATGAAGATAATGGAGAACATGCAACTACACAAGCTCCACACCCAAGAGTACACCAGAGCGTGCAAAGAGACCACCCTGTCAACAACATCATTGGATATATTGCTAAGGGAGTAACTACTAGATCTCGAGTTGCAAATTTCTGTGAATCCTATTCTTTTGTGTCTTTTCTGGAACCATACAGGGTGGAAGAAGCCTTAGGGGATCTAGACTGGGTGATTGCAATGCAAGAGGAGCTGAACAACTTCAAGAGAAATGAAGTATGGGAGCTAGTGGAGAGACCAAAGGCGAACATAGTTGGAACTAAATGTGTCTTTCGGAACAAGCAAGATGAACATGGAGTAGTAACAAGAAATAAGGCAAGACTGGTGGCCAAAGGTTATTCTCAGGTCGAAGGTTTGGACTTCAATGAAACTTTCGCTCCTGTAGCTAGACTTGAGTCCATTCGTATTTTATTGGCATATGCTACTCACCATAATTTTAAGCTGTATCAAGTGGACGTCAAAAGCGCTTTCTTAAACGGCCCAATCAAGGAGAAAGTTTATGTGGAGCAGCCACCAGGATTCAAAGACCCGAAGTATCCCAACCATGTCTACAAACTGCGTAAGGCTCTCTATGGCCTCAAACAAGCTCCTCGAGCTTGGTATGAGTGTCTTAGAGATTTTCTAATTCAGAATGGATTCAAAATTGGTAAAGCTGAGTATACACTTTTCACTAAACATTGTGATGATCATTTATTTGTATGTCAAATTTACGTTGATGACATTATCTTTGAATCAACTAACAAATCCTTCTGTGAAGAGTTTAGCAAAATTATGACAGATAGGTTCGAGATGTCAATGATGGGCGAATTAAAGTTCTTCTTGGGATTCCAAGTGAAGCAACTAAGAGAAGGTACATTTATAAGCAAAACCAAATATACACAAGACATTCTCAAGAAATTCAATATGGACAAAGCCAAGCCCATCAAGACACCCATGGCCACTAATGGACATCTCGACCTCAATGAAGATGGTCCAAATGTGGATCAAAAGGTATATCGGTCCATGATTGGCTCTTTACTTTATTTGTGTGCATCTAGGCCAAATATTATGCTTAGTGTTTGCTTGTGTGCAAGGTTTCAAGCTGCACCTAAAGAGTGTCATTTAGTTGCTGTAAAAAGAATCCTAAGGTACCTTGTGCACACACCCAACTTGGGCCTTTGGTACCCCAAAGGATCCAAATTCAACTTGATAGGATATTCTGATGCCGACTATGCAGGATGCAAAGTCGATAGAAAGAGCACGTCAAGGACTTGTCAGTTTCTTGGTAGGTCCCTGGTATCTTGGTCATCTAAAAAGCGAAACTCCATTGCCCTTTCCACAGCAGAAGCAGAATATATTGCAGCCGGTAGCTGTTGCGCCCAATTACTTTGGATGCGGCAAACCCTTAGGGACTATGGCTACAACCTTAACCATATCCCACTTCTATGTGACAATGAAAGTGCTATAAAAATTGCACACAACCCAGTAGAGCACTCAAGAACTAAGAACATAGATATCCGTCATCATTTTCTTAGAAATCATTCATTAAAAGGTGACATTGCTATTTCACATGTTAGAACTGAAAAACAACTTGCGGATATTTTTACCAAACCATTGGATGAGAAAAGGTTTTGTGAACTTAGGAATGAACTTAATATTCTTGACTCTCGAAATGTGGCTTGAAACATTGCATATCTGGTTGATACTTCAAATGTTACATTTTATTGCTAAAACTGCCCCTCACCTCCTTTTTCTCCTAAGAAAACTATTTTTAATGAAGAAATCTTGGAATTTATGACCATGTTTTTGTGTTGATTGCTTTCTGGTCATAATCACCAAGATTATTTGCAAAACCTGTCCTTGGATCACTATTAGTTATCTCCAAATACTTAGTTTGTCCAATAGCACCGGACTAGTCAGGTTTGCCACCGGACTAGTCCGGATAATCCCTCTTCCTAGGGTTTCCAGGGACACCGGACTAGTCCGGTCGGTTGCCTATATAAGCAGCTGGCCCGTTTCAAATCTCCCTCCACTTGACCTAAACCCTCACCTCTCAAACCCTAGCCTCCAAAAGGTGATTTTCGAGTTGAGCCCTCAAAATCCAAGCTTTCTCCGTGGGAAATTCTCCCCTCGACGAGTTGGTACTCCTCTCCAAACTCATCCGGACAGATTTGTGCTTCTTCAACGCGAATCCTCAAATCTCGGTAAATTTCTCCCTAATGCCAAACTCTCAACTTTTCTAGTTCTAGCCTATTTCTCTTTATTCCAAGGAAGTACATTAGCTTCAGAGATGTATTCCTTTCACCTTCATGCTCATTTGCACCCTTAAATAGAAGTTGTAATTCTAGCTTTGTTAGGGTTCTTGTGCCAGGCCGGACTAGTCTGGCTCCCAGGTACGGACTAGTTCGGTACACCAGACAAGTCCGCACACTGACACCAGACAAGTCCGGTCTCTGACATTTGAATCCTCACATCACCTTCATTCTCAGTTCATTCTCATCAAAATCATGAACTCCTTGTTAGGCACGATGTCTTCAAGCTCAGATGACAGCTCCTTCCATGTTGATGAAGAAGTTGAGCGCGAAAAGGTGAAGAGAGCCAAGGAGAGGTATATGAAGAAAAGGCATGATGTAAATGTGCATTCTCCACCCTCCGACGACAACTTGCCCAAGAAAAGGAGGGTAGTTGTGAAGAAGGCCCAAGGAAAGGTTGGTGAGAGCTCCTCAGGGCCAAAGAGGACTCTCAACAAAGGAAAGGGGCTTGCTAGTGGTCCCATTGGACCCTTGAAAATGAAGAACCCAAGTCACCGCAACAGGCAGTGCTCAAGTAAGGATTTCACTGGAAAAGGGGGTGAGCTTGCCGACAGCTTCAGGCAGGTTAATGTGTATGCTCGACCTCGGCAATGCTCAGACCCAAGATTTTGGAGCAACTTCCATGCCGACTACTACGAGCATGTTTACATGAAGATGAAGAATCCCGTTGTGAAGAGCCAATGGGTGAACATCGGGTACATGCAGTCAAAGAAGTATCCTTCTTTCCGTGAGGTGGTTGAGTCTCTGGAGAGGCACGGACTGAAGGAACTGTTTTCCTTTGAGAATGACTGGAACAATGAGGTGATCACCCAATTCTACTCTACCCTCTACTTTGCTCGTGGTGATGGAGACAGTCTTACTTGGATGACCCATGGTTCCAAGTATAGTGTTACTTATGATGAATATGCAAGGATTCTCCACCTTGAGCATACCTTGGATCATGATCTAGTCATCCACAATTTGCAACCCCTGGAGAAGGATGAGCTCACATTTCTCTATGACACAAGGATGCCGTATGTTGCTCCCACTATCAAATATTTGAAGCCCTTCTATGTGGTCCTCAATAGAATTTTGAGGAAGATAATAGCCCCAAAAGATGGAGATGCGGGGACTATTCAAGGAACCTTGAGGACCCTAATGAAGGTCATTGGTGGGAGGAGACCGTTCAATTTCTTTGAATACCTCTACAATCACATGTGAACATCTCAATCATGTACATGATGTACGGGGAATACGGGGATGTTCACCATACAGGGATGAAACCGCAAAAGCCCACCGAGTACACTCTACCTTCGGCTCCTGATGCACCTCCCTCCCCTGAAGTTGAGAGGAGGACTAAACAGGCTCGGGATGTGAATGCAACAAGATCCTCAGCTGCTCCTCCTAGCTCTGCACCTGCTCATGAACCCTCCGGTGGTGTGCTCAAAATGCTCACCTCTATCTTTGCCTGCTGCCGCAAGATTGAAGTCAGGCAGAAGAAGCATCAACAATATGTCAATGCCAACATCAAAGCAATCTGCGACAAGCTGGAGATTGAGCCGGTGGGACCCCCGCCCGCCTTCGAGGACTCCGAGGAAGAGTCTGCTCCGACGAATGATGATGATGGTGGTGAAGATGAGGACCGGACCGAGACGGGGGAAGAGAGTGGCGATGAGCGATTCCCCTCAATTTTTTTCCCTTTTTTGGTGCCCTGATGCCAAAGGGGGAGAGATTGAGACTAGGAGAGATTAAGACTAATAGTTTGAGAGTAGTTGGTGTCTTTATGTTTTTGTGATCAAGGACATGTGTACTTAATTTTAAAACCTTGTAATGCACTATTTCTTCTCTTATGTGTGATGCTTATTGTTGCTTGGATGATTATCTTTATACTCATTTTTGATTATCTTTACTTCATCACACCTTGTTGATCACACACTTGTTAGGTACCCCACCATAAGGTGTGTGCATATGTGAGAAGCTTTTTGTGGACTTATCATTATTCTCATATGTGCACACCTTATGAAAATCAAGATTTTATTCTCAATTGTGATATCTCAGATGGTTGTCATCAATCACCAAAAAGGAGAAGATTGTAAGTGCATCTAGGATATCCCTTGTGGGTTTTGGCCAATTGATGACAAACATATGAGATCCTAATGAAACTACTGAGATGATTGCAGGACAAACAAGTGAAACATCTTGATGCACACAAAAATGTGAAAAATGAAGTGGTGTTCAAAGAGAGATACTTTGATGAAGCTTGGAAGACCAAATTAGATTTTGAATGTATAGGGAGTGTATGAAAGACACACTCCAAGAGCTCACAACTTTGCGCGAGGGTAAGGGATTAAAATTAACCTAACTTTCACAAAGCACCGGACTAATCCGATCATGGACCGGACTAGTCCATTCATCTTTCTGGAATCCCACTTACAAGGAGACCGGACCAGTCCGTGCATCCACCGGACTAGTCCGTTGATGTTTCTGGAGTCTCTCATATTGAGGGACCGGAATAGTCCGATCATGGACCGGACTAGTCCGTTGAACTTTCTGGAATCTCCCATTCGTGGAGATCGGACTAGTCAGCGGACTAGTCCGATGAACTTTCTGGAGTCACTTTCACACAGCACCGGACTAGTTCGAGGTTGGACCGGACTAGTCCGGCAAACTTTATGGACCTCAAAACACATTGGGATCGGACAAGTCCGGACTTGCACCGGACTAGTCCGGTGTTAGGGTTTTTCAACGGCTAGCTTTTGGAAACCTTATAAATAGAGAGTCCACGACTTTCCTATCAACACACACGTCGAATATTGATCAAAGAGCAAACCCTAGCGCCGCCACTTCGTCCCAAGAGCCCAAAACACATCTCCCCACACATCTAAAGTTCAAAAAGAGTGAAATCAATTGAACACTTGGATTCGGTATTGGGAGATTGTCATTCTTTCATTGCGAGCTCTTGGGGTTTGATCTTTCTACACTCATACTCTGCATTGTAATACTTTTGAGTGTATTTGATCACTTTTTCATTGTAATTCTCGTGGGAGCCCTCAACGTGTGAGGTTGCCCCACAAACTTGGTGATTACCCGTGATAGTGGAATCAAGTCGGCCTTCGTGGTGACTTGAGGAGAGAAAGGGTTGGAGACCCGGCTCTGTGTGAGCTTCCTCAACGAGGACGTAGATCTCGTGGTGAGATCGAACCTCGGGAAAAATTCGTGTGTCTTGTGTCTCATTTACTTTAAATTTTGTTCATTAGATCATTTGAGTGCTAAACTTCAACATAAGGCAATTAGAAGTTACACCTGCATTCTTATATTAATCTCAAGTACAAATATCAGTTGTTCTCAATTCTGCTGCTAAAGAAATTTATTTTCCCAATTAACACCTAATCAACACACATAATTTTTGCACACCGGACTAGTCCGTCCACACAACCGGACTAGTCCGCCCAACCAAGTTTTGACGATTCTATTAAGTGTGCAGGAAATTCAAAAGGCCTATTCACCCCCCCCCCCCCCCATCTAGGCCACATTCACCTCGACCTCTTCGTCGGGTGGTCATTGGCCCACTCGTCATTGACGTGGTAGATTTTTTGAAAAGTAACTTCACTCTTGTTGCGGTTTCCATCCAAGCATCGCAAAGGCTTACTTAAGAAGGAAAGTGCACATGGTTTGAGGACTCTTTACACCTTTGATCAATCTTGCGCTCAGAGCCTCCCAAACTTCACCTAGCTTTCCTTCCTTCGCTTTGCTCTGCTGCGATAGAGTTGGGTCTCCCCAAGAGCCGCCTAAAGATCGATGATGATCTGAAGAAGGTCCGGACCTACATGGGGTGGTCCAGCGACTCCTTCAACCATTTGGTCCGCGACGGCAAGCTCCCGTTCAAGAAGGAGCGCGACGGCGACATGGTGTACTTCTGAGCATACGCCATGGTGGGACTGATCCCACCTTTCTCAACTTTCCTTTTGATTCTGCTGGACTTCTATGGTCTGCAGGTGTATCACCTTGGCCCCCATTCTCTTCTTCTTGTGGAAACATTTGTCCACTTTTGCTAGATGTTGGTGGGCATTCCTCCCTGCGTTGAGCTATTCCGCACCTTCTTCACCATCCACACCACCGGCAAGGGGACAAAGTTTCTTGGCTTCTACTACTTCGTGAAGCGCAAGAACTGTCCTTTCAAATACTTGAAGTCGTTTCCTTCCGGCAAGTGGGATGGTTGGAAGAAGGACTGGATCATCATCTCAATGGAGGAGCATGAGAGGCTGGAGCTGCCCGAGGGTCTCCCCAACGTTGACACCGACACCTGGAGTGTAGTTCCGGTGCAGTCGGATGCCTTCAACCCTATCTTGACCAGGATCCGAGAATGTGTGGAGGGTGGAGTGACCCCACAGATGGTCTTCTGCAACTTCCTGGTCAACATATGGGCTCTGTTGAAGAAGAGGGAGAAGCTCGCGTGGGCCCTCAACAGCGTGATGGATGATGATAGGATTGAAACCATCCTGAGATCCAACTTGGATGACGCAGCTTTGGAGCTTCATCTCAAGATATTCCAGCATGGAATAAACATCGAAGGCAACGACTTAGCTTTGCCGGCAGCTTTCCTCCCTCTAAACATGGAGGCTCAGTTCAGCAGGGAGCTCCGGAGGAGTATGCCGGCACTTGACGACCTTGGTCAGGTGGAAAGGCGTCTGTCCACTAGGTTGGTGATCCCCAGAGCTCCCGAGGGTGGTTCTGCCCCTGCCCCAAGACAGAAAACTGAAGACACCAGCAAAGGCAAGGGTAAAGAGCCAGCTGAGCCCTCCAGTTGAAAGAGGAAGTTGAAGAACATTGACTGGAGGTCCGTCAGACCTGCTCCTTCCACGGCAGCTCCTTCTGCCCGACGGGGGAGGTCTTCTGCATCTACCCCTGCTCTGGTGCAAGCGTCTTCAAGAGGCGTAAGCTCTAGGCAGTCGATCTCGGCCTCAGCGCCGGCTAGAATCTCCAAGTCCAGAAGTTCTTCCCGACGAAGGGAAGCTCGGGCCGAAAGGACTCCGACGACTGCGAGTGTTCCTCAACTGAGGTCCGAAGTAGTTGTCTCACCAGATTTTGTGGGCTCTAGCTCTGGGCCTCACAAGAAGAGGTTCCGAGGTGACTGGGATGGTAGCATCCCGAGGTAAGCATTGATTGCTCACCCCAAAATGCTAGAGTTGTTTTTGATGTGTTCTTAATCTTCTCTTCCCTTTATTTCTAGGGTGTCGAAGAAAGGACCGGAAGCTTCAGCGCCCACTGCAACGGCTGGGGCTGCACCTGCTGAAGCTTCGGCTTCAAGCGCTAAGCCTCCTCGTCAAGCGGAGGCAAAAGTTGTGACAGCTCCAGCACCTGCTGTTGTGATCTTGGACTCAAAGTCCTCATTGAAGCTCTTGTTGTAGCGCCGGACCACAGGAGAGAAGTTGAAGATGCACCCCTGGCGGCGGTGGCGGAGGCTGATGCTCCAGCACTGGCGCTACCAGAAGTTCTGGCTTTTGAGCCAGAAGTTGTCGAAGCCCTGGATACTGAGCCAGAGGTAATTGAAGTCTCGACTATTGAGCCGGAAATGATTGAAGATCCGACGGCTATGCCGGAAGTGGTATAAGGTCCAACGGCTGTGCCGGAGGTGGTTGAAGGTCCAACAGCTATGCCAGAGGTAGTCGCTACGCGAGAGCCTGAACCAGCGGTGGTGAAGGCCCCAATTGAAGCCCCGACTGCTGCTCCGGAGGTGGTGGTCCTGGAGGTGCCTGGGCCAGAGCCGGAGCAGCCTGAGGAAGTGACGACGGGTCCTTCATCCTCAGTGCCTGTGAGTGAAGGTCCGGAAGAAGCGCCTTCATCTCCCGCGCCGGAGGTGGAAATTCCCCCAGCGGGTTCTTCCTCCGCTACCACTGAAGGGCTTCCCAAAAGCGGCCTTAGCGCTACAGGAGTCCAGGGGACCACTATTGTAGAGTGGGACCAAATTTTTGTGATGGAAAATCCTTTGGAGCCTGTAGAACTGGTTCTAGCAGGCCCGAAACCTATCCCTCTGGCGTTGTCCATAGACAACGCCTGCTCAAGTCTCTGACAGGTCCAACTTGCCTTCGATCATGAGAGCAAAGTCTTGGAGGAGGAGCGCCACACCATGAGACGGTGGCAGAATAGACTCCATTTTGAGACCAGGCTTGCCCAGACGAGGCTGGCTGACCAGAAGGAGTGGATAAAAAGGGAAAAGGTCCGGTTAGAATATTGGGACAAGTTAATTGAGGAGAAGGAAGCCGCCATCCGGGCGCTCGATGCTAACTCCAGGGAGATCCTGGAGCAGGCCAAGGAGAGGCATGACGCTGCTGACGAGCATCACGAGAAACTCATTGAATTGAATGAGGTTCTCCTGAAGCGTCGGGCAGACCTGGATGCGAGGGAGGTGAAGCTCCTGAAGAATTAGGAGGATGTGGTGAGGAGAGAGGCGGAGGTCACCCAGAAGTTGACTCTGGGTGAGAAAAATTTGGCAGATCGCAGCAAAAAGCTGGATCTATGGAAGGAGGAAGGGAGGAAGAAGAACTGGAAAGTGGGGCAAGAGCTTTCAAAAACAGAGTCTGACGTTGCCGCTAGGGAGGAGAGAGTCAAAGGTAGGGAAAAAGACCTTGCTAAAAGGCCGAACCGCATCCACCTCCGGGAGATAGAGCTAACCGACCGGGAAAAGCAAGTTGCTGAGAGCATGCAATAGCACGCTAAGTTGGCTGAGCGCCATGCCCGTGAAGGTTCGGAGCTTGCGGCTACCTGGAAGTCGCTGGAGGAGCTGCGGATCCTGAAGGAGACTGAAGCAATTCAAGTGTGGGACTTCTTAGGGCGGGCAAACGACGCACTGACACTGCTGGGCTTCAGTCCTATATGTACGGACAACCTGGAACTGTACTTGGACCGAGCGCTGGTGGCCCTCAATGGTGCTGGCGGCAAGCTTGACGCAATGGGCGACATCATCGCAGACCAGCTGGAGACGGAGGGGAAGACTCTGGCTACAAACGTCGCAGAATACGTGCTGACATGTTATGTGAGCCGAGACCCCCAACTCCCACTAGACCCGGTGCTCGAAGGTCCCATCGCCGAAGAGGAAGACGCCACCAAAGCCAGCGTCCAAGAAGTTGCCCAAAAAGTAGCTTCATTCTTCTGCATGTCTTAGGTCCTCCAGTAGCTAGGTCTTTCTTCCTATTGCCTTCTGTTGTACTCTCAATTCTGTAATACAGTATCTCAAATTAATGAAATCCTCCTTTCTGCCTTCAATTTCACTTTGTCTTCAATATACTATGCCGTATCTTGTTGGCCCCCTGGTACATGTGTACAATTGAAGTGTGTACATGTACCAAAGGTTGTGGTAGTATGTTGACGACTTGAATACTTCGCACTCATAGATTTTAGGTCCGAAGTCTTCAATTTTGAAGCGTCGAGGACAGGCCCCCTGGGATGGTCGGAGCTTGGTAGCTCCGACGTTATCCACTGTCAATATATTAGACGTTGACGGCAGACCCATCTTGGAGGATGTCAGAGCTTAGTAGCTCCTGCTTCGTCCACCATCGCTATGTGTTATTGCTTTTCCTGCACATTAAAGGCAAGAGAAAATGTAAAATTTGTCCTCTTCTCTATAAATTGGTTGTGACTTATTGTTTCTTATTTGGACTTTGAGTCCGAAGAAATTCAGCATGATAACGAGCATTTTGATATCATATTTTTAGATCTGCATGCCTTTTTAGTACTCACCCTACTGAGGCCTATCGGGACGTAGGTTGAGCGGCGTACTTAGGGTGCAGGACCAGGCTAAGTCGATAGTGCACTCCGGACCTATGTGGGCTTGGCGTTCAGGTAAGTAGACTATGTAGCAATGTTAAGATCCAAAAAGACTATCAATAAGGCTTGTAATGCATGTGAATTACTTGGAAAAAAGCTCAAAAAGATTTGCACAACTTTATTATAGACAAGCGAGATAAAAATAATTTGATATATTGAGCCTTGCACAAGAGGTAAATGCACGTGGAGTCTGTTTTCACACAACAATGCCTTTCATTATAGGTCTGGATTACAGGGGATACAAGGACACACTTAGGGTGCTGAACCATGCTAAATGTGCTACACATCTTGTACTAAACCAGGGCAAGTAGTTACACTTTTAGTGCTGTGACTGTCTCATGTGTTACTTGAACTTCCCGCACCCTCCCGTAGGGGTCCGGATGTTCTCCCGGAGGACTTGCCCGTCTCTGTATAATGACTCTACAACATGCATTGTGTGTAATTACAGACTCACCTCTGTGATTCTAAGCATAAAACTTACGGAGGTGCTCGATGTTCCAAGGATTGGGAAGTGGGGTCCCATCCTCTGTTGCCAAGCGAACGCATCCTGGTCGGGATACTTTAATTACACGGAAGGGACCCTCCCAACTGGGGGAAAGTTTGTTCATCCCTTCACGAGTTAGTATTTTCCGGAGCACCAGGTCGCCTTCTTCAAGCTGTTGGTTTCGCACATGCCTTTGATGGTAGCGCCGGAGCATTTGGTGATAATGTGCATTTCGAACAGCTGCTTAGCACCTTTCCTCGTCGAGGAGGTCAAGGTATTCACACCGGAGCTGGTCCTGCGTGGTTTCATTGAAGGTCCGCACCCGGAGGGACCCCAAGGTGATCTCCGGAGGAAGGATTGCTTTAGCTTCGTACACCAGGAAGAATGGAGTCTCCCCATTTGACCGGTTGGGTGTGGTCCTGTTCACCCATAATGTGGACGGAAACTCTTCAATCCAGTTAGCTCCGTGCTTTTTCAATCGCTCATATGTGCATGTCTTGAGTCCTTTTAAAATTTTTGCATTTGCTCTCTCGGCTTGGCCATTGCTTGCTGGATGAGCTACTGAGGCGTAGCTAAGTTGAACGTCGAGGTCTTCTCAATATTCTTGAAACGGAGCACTTGTAAATTGAGTTCCGTTGTCAGTTATGACTTTGTTCAGAACTTCAAATCTGCATATAATGGACTTGAAGAACTTGATTGCTGATTGTTTGTTGATTGTTACTACTGGAGTTGCTTCCGGCCACTTGGTGAACTTGTCGATGGCGACATACAGGAACCTGTAACCTTTGATGGCTTTTAGGAAAGGTCCCAAGATATCCATGCCCCACAAAGCGAATGGCCATGTAGGAGGTATCATTTGTAGTGATTGAGCTGGTGTGTGAATCTGTTTTGCATGGAACTGACATGCTTCACATTTCTTCACTAGCTCAACCACATCCTGAAGTGTTGTAGACCAGTAAAAGCCATGCCGGAAGGCTTTACCAATCAACATGCGAGAAGATGCGTGGTTCCCACACTCGCCTCCATGTATTTCCACAAGGAGCTTGCGGCCTTCTTCCCTTGCAATGCACCACATTAGGATGTCGTTGGCACCGCGTCGGTAGAGATCCCCTTCTACCAACGTGTATCTTTTAGACAATCTGACAATCTGGTCAGCGGATACACTGTCTTCAGGAAGGATATTGTCTTTCAAGTAGCTCCGGATCTCCGAGATCCATGCATCGGAGCTAACTTGAGCTTCTGAGTCTTGCGTGCTGGGTTGCTCGGAGCTTCCGACAGCACCTATGACCCTTGGTGGATGCCATGGTAACAGGCCCATCGGGACTGCCAACTTTGAGGTGCTAGTCTCGCCCCCTTTGCTCAGTTTGGTAGACTGAGCTGTTGGTTTTGACAACCTCCGGACGAAGATTCCGTTAGGAACCGGTGCTCTGGTTGAGGCTTTCGTCGAGAGTTCGTCGGCTTCAGCATTATGAAGACGTTGAATATGATGGAGATCTAGGATTTTGAAGTCCTTC
Source organism: Tuctoria greenei (assembly GCA_036927565.1). Classification (NCBI taxonomy): domain Eukaryota; kingdom Viridiplantae; phylum Streptophyta; class Magnoliopsida; order Poales; family Poaceae; genus Tuctoria; species Tuctoria greenei. The sequence continues at coordinate 78,561,067 of JAYESD010000009.1, read as the reverse complement.
TAAAGCCTCTGGACTTCAAGGAGATAAGCTGCTATTTGAGAATTGTTGCAGGAACATTCACCTTTCACTTGTTTGATGATGGGTTGTAAATATCCCTTTACCAACAGCTGTTTGACACTATAAGATAGTGCCATCTTGAGTCCATAGATGAGGGCTTCATACTCTGCCATATTATTGGTTGCCTTGAAATCAAGGTGCACCATGTACTTGACCTTCTCCTTGGTCGGTGCCAAGAGAAGGATTCCAGCTCCGGCCCCCTGCTTCTACACGGAGCTGTCGAAGTAGAGGGTCCAGTGAGGCTCGGTGAATTCCAGAACTTTGAGTTCTGGTTTCTGCTCACTGTGGCCCCCAGGATTTGATGGAGAGGGGGTCCATTCCGCCACAAAGTCAGTTAAGGTTTGACTTTTAATTGCTTGTCTTGACACAAATTCTAGATCGAATTCGGCCAGTTCCACTGCCCACTTTGCAATGTCCCCAGTAGAATTGGGGTTATGCAAAATTGCACGCAGTGGAAAAGAGGTTACCACTGAGATTTTGTGGGATTAGAAATAATGACGAAGCTTCCTTGAGGCAATAAGGACTGCGTAAAGCAGTTTATGCACCTCAATATATCTTGTCTTTGCGTCGTGAAGTACTTCGCTGATGAAGTACACAAGGCATTGGATGGTTCGGACCCTTTCAGAAGGACCCAGAGCTTCCTCTCCATCGACCCGGACCCTGCTGGAGGGTTCCGGCACTTCAGGTTGTACTTCTTGGACCCTCCCGGAGGGGTCCAAAATTCCTTCTTGTTCAGCCCGGATCTCACTGGGAAGATCCAGATCATCTTGGTTAGCCAGGTGAACCTTCTCAGGCAAATGAGGTTGATCTCCTAGCACTTCGTTTCGAGGTTCCGTGTTTGGGAGCTGAGACCCAGTCACGTCTTTAGGTGATTCTGGACCCTCCCGGAGGGGTCCGGATGCCTGAATCAGATGTGGCTCTGGGCAACCGGGACCATACTGACAACTTCGATGGTTGCCGAAATGTAAAGCAGTAAAGGCTCACCAGGATTCGGAGCTACCAAGATTGGTAGTGTGGTGAGGAGTTGTTTCAGTTCTTGAAACGCCTTTTCTGCTTCTTCGGACCAATGAAAAGGTCCAGACTTCCTCAAGAGTTTGAAGCTGTTCTGCCAGTCTTGAAATAAACCAGCTGAGCTCAGCTAGGCATGCAGTTAACTTCTGGACGTCTTTAATGCGGGCTGGTGGCCGCATATCTTCTATAGCCTTGATCTTCGCCAAATTTGCTTCAATTTCTCGATGAGTTACCAAGAACCCCAGAAGCTTCCTGTAGCTAACCCCGAAGACACACTTGTCCAGGTTTAGCTTGGTGCGCAGCTTGTCGAAGACGTCTTGTAAGTTGTCAAGGAGTGACTCCTTGTTTTTGATCTTCACGATGATGCCATCAACATACACCTCCACCAAGTCTCTAATTAGCTCTGCAAATGTTTTGTACATGGCTTGCACAAATGTTAAAGCAGCATTTTTAAGACCGAATGGCATGGCCATATAACAGTACAATCCATCTACTGTTATAAAGGCAGTATGCTCTTCATCTTCCTTAGACATTTGGATTTGATGATATCCAGAATATGCGTCTAAGAAACACAGTAGATCACACCCGGAGGTGGAGTCCACTATCTGATCTATCCTAGGTAGTGGAAACAGATCCTTTGGACATGCCTTATTTAAGGTGGTGTAGTCGATACACATCCGAAGCTTCCCATCGGCCTTGGGTACAATGATTGGGTTTGCCAACCATTTTGGATGGAAGACTTCCCGAGTGAATCCAGCTTCGAGCAACTTCCTGATTTCCTGTCGGATGAAATTTTGTCGCTCGATTGATTGCTTCTGGGGCTTCTGGTGTACAGGTCGTGCGTCTGGGTAAATCTTCAGATTGTGCTCAATCACCTCCCTAGGGATCCCAGGCATTTGTGAAGGTTGCCAGGCAAACAAGTCGACATTAGCCTGGAGGAAAGTGATCAGCGCAAGTTCCTATTTGTTGTTCAGACCCCCCGATATACGGGTAGTCTGAGCAACATCGGAACCAATTTGGACAACTTTGATGGGAATGTCGGCGTCACTGCTTAGTTGCACACGAGGTGCGGAGGTAGAGCCTTTGTGACGAATGCTCAGAGGATTCGGAATTGGCTCCTTACCAGATGCTTTCTCTTGCGCTGTGGTAAGTGCATAGAGTTCTTCCAGTGCAGTAACTCCTGCGGTACGGTCTCCGCGGATCAGGAGAACGCCCGTGGGTGTTGGCATATTCAACACCAAGTAACCATAATGGGCAGAAGCCATAAACTTGTATAAGGCTGGTCTACCCAAAATGGCATTGAAAGGCAAACTGATATGCGCGACGTCTAAGACCAGTTTCTCGGTTCTATAGTTCTCCCGGGTCCCGAAGGTCACTGGGAGTGTAATGGAACAAGAGGATTAATGGTTCCTGGACCTACTCCGGAGAAAGGTCGGGATGGGCGAAGGTCCGAAGGTCGGAGCTGAATCTTAACAAAAGCCTTGAAGCTTATGAGGTTTAGCTCGGAACCTCCGTCCACCATTACATGGTGGATTTGAATATTGTTAATGGTGGGTGACACCATCAACGGGAGTTGACCAGCCCCGATCATGTTTCGGGAGAAGTCCGAAGCATCAAAAATTATGGGTGTGTCCATCCACTTCCGATGCGGTTCCACCTTAGCGGTGGGAGCTGCCACGACCATGTCCCACCGCATTGTCTTGAGTATGCGGCGAGAGGTGATGTCCCAAGAACCACCATAGATGGTGTTCAAGGTCTTCTGATATTTGTTGTCAGAGACATCGGAGTAGTCGTCGACAGTGATGTAAACGGCTTTCAAGACCTTTTTAGGGTTGTGGAAACCTAGCTCCTCTTCAGCAGGAGCTTCGTCGACTTTTTGTTTTCCTTCCCTTTGACAGAAATGAGCTTCTTCCTGGCGCTTGTTATAGCGCTCAACAAGGTTCTGGACTCCCAGTACTCTTCCAAGTTGTGTCGGTTCATCTTGTGAATTGGACACCATGCTTTGGAACTGTTGCCATCTTCTGATGAAGGATGAGGCCGCTTCTCGAGACGTGGCCCCCGACTTCTAGGAGCTGCAGCAGCAGCAGCTGGAGTGCCAACCGATGGCTTTTTTTTGCCATTGGGCTTCATTTTATTCTTGACACTGCCGGAGGTAGCTGCTTCAGTTTTGGAGGACTTCTGGTTGGCCTCCGGAGCTGGCTTGGTGTGCATTTCACGGCCCTACACATCTCTAGCACATTTGTCAGCTAGACTGAAGAGTTCTGTAATGCTGGTAACTTCTTTAATAGCCAGCTTTTCTGACATCTTCTTATCTCAAACACCCTGTCTGAATGCAACGATAACATAAGAGCTCGTGATTGAAGGGATGGTATTTTGTACCTGAGAGAATCGCTGGATGAAGGACCGTAGCGATTCCCCCGATGTTTGCTTTACGACAAACAAATCCAATTCAGTGCCGGTCCGGGTGTAGGAGCTCCCGAAGTTGGCAGTGAATTGTTGGCACAGCTCCGCCCAACTATTAATGGAATCGGGTGGAAGACTCATGAACCAGGACCTTGCAGTCCCGGTTAAAGCCACAGGGAAGTAATTGGCCATTATAGCCTCATCACCTCCCGCTGCGAGTATGGCAGTGGAGTAAATTTGAAGAAATTCGGCGGGGTTGACAGTCCTGTCGAATTTCTCCGGTAAGTGGGGCCGGAACTTCTGTGGCCACTTGACCATACGCAAGTGCATGGCCATGGCAGAATAGTCTCTTCTTACTCTTTGTGGAGCAGGGTTGTCCCGAGCTTCTCGCCTCTCACGAGCAAGCTCGATGTGGACACGGCCATCCTGCTGCCAGTAATGGCGATCTAATTCCAACCGTAGGTCATGAGTCGGAATCCTGGTAATAGTGTGGGTGTGTCGTTCCCAGGGGGCAATGAGGTCACCTGTTGGGATGCAACACGTATCCTCTGCTGCGAAACTTGTGGACCAAGTCGGCTCGACAAGGTTCGGCGTTGAGATGGTGCTCGCCCCAAAGGGGGAGGACCTTGATTGTTGATGCTTTCAGCCGCAGCTGCGACCAGATGGTCGACATCAACCCTCCACTACTCCATAGCACCCTGGGGTGCACCTGGAGGCGGTGCGCGTTGTAGAAGGGCTCGCACAGCAATAAGCGCGTGCTCGGGGTTGTTATTTGTCGATGCAGTGATCGACGCAGATGCTCCATCTTGTTGACCAGCATTGTTTGCTGGAACAGATGGTGGCTGTGGTGCCACAGCGCCTGCTGGAACAATGGCACCTGCTGGTTGTTGGACATTGGAGGGATTGCCTCCGGCAGGTTGCCCAACGTGGTTGCCATTGGAGGATCCAGTAGCTGAATTCACCATCTTGTGATCTCGGGATCCCTGCCCCTACCTGGCGCGCCAAATGTCGAAGTGTTTGCTACGACACTTCCCCCAGACCCGCTGAGAAGCAGCCCGCGGAGGTTCTTTTGTAGTTGGGGCACACAGAGATCAAGATCAAGATGATGACACCAGAGATTTATGTGGTTCGGGCCGCCTGAGCGTAACACCCTACTCCACGGGGTTTTTGTGTTGTTGTATTGTGCGAGTATGTTCGCTAGCCAGTTGGGATCGGGTCCAATCAGTCTAGCTCGAATGTCCTGAGTTTCTGTGGTACAACCCTTTTATATTCTAAGGACTGACCGTTACAAAGCTTGCCTAGCCCGACATGTGGCCCCAGTGTATTTGATGACCTAATACACTGTCTAAGGGTATTAAGTACAAATAATAGTGTGATAACGTGCCTTGATGGCAGCGTTACCCCTATTAACGGTTATTGATCGTGTGTCATTAATACAGTATTAATGACACGGTAGCAGGCCTTGTAACTGCCGCTTTAACCGCCCTTGAATGTCTGTAATGGACATGATCTGCTTGTACTTCCATTGGTGATGGAGGTCCGGAGGCTTCACACGTGGCAGCTCTAGAGCTTTCCCTTGCGAGAGGGTAGGTCCGGGGCTGCTGTACACGTGTCGGCATCGGAGCTCCTCTCTGACGGGGGCTAGGTCCGAGGCTGTTGTACACGTTTAGTTGTCGGAGCTTCTCTTGGTTGGGAGTTCAGTTCCGGTCTTCTTTTACACGTGTTAACCCGGGAGCTAGCCATGTGAGAGGAGCGGGTCCGGTGCAGCGTGACATGTGGGACCTGAAAGGGCCTTTGACTCTGACAGGTGGAACTTTTCCTACACTTCTTGCAGTATTGCGGGGTACCCTGTACGCAGGGTACCGACAACTCCCTATTAGGTTGTCATGATTTCTCCTATGTGAATTGTGATATATTGTGAAATGATTTCTCCACTGTTAGGCTGTACTGCTGTAGTCTCAATGTTGTAACCTGAATGTTAGCCTGTAGACTGTAGTCTCAATGCTGTAGTTTGATGTCTGAATGTATTACCTCTGCCTTTACAATATATTGTGAAATGATTTCAAAATCAAGGTTGTAGTCTGAATGTTTATGTAAGGTTGTTTGTTGTCTGAAAATGTATGTATGTTGTCTCTGTTATGTGACTATGCGCCCCTGTTATGGCTATTGACTATATGCTCATAACTCTTGTGTCCCTGCTTTTTGTAAGATGACAACATCTAGAGAGATTACTCAGATTAGTGGAACAGTAGAACCAGAACCTGAAGTTTTGTTGAGGAGAAAATCGGATGATGTAGGATGGGAGTATGTGGTCCTAGTTGATCTTAATAACAAGGACAAGGTTTGATGCTTGTTTTGTAACCATGTTAGCTTAGGATGGATCAACCATTTGAAGCATCATATAGCAAATGTTGGGTCTGGTGTTGTTAGTTGCAAGAAAAGCTCAACAGAGACAAAAGAGAAGTGCAAGAATTCACTTGAAGCAGCAACAAAGAAAAAGAGGGACAGGACTGCTCGTCAGCTTAACCTCGGAGAAGAAGTAAACGTGTCTCGTGTTGGAGAAGAGGAAGAAGTTACTTGTAGTGGCAGCTCGGAACCTCACAAGTTAGGGCCCATTGATAAGTGGACAAAGACAATTGATCCAACTTAACCTCAAGCTGAATCTTTGAAACAACAAAAGATGAACAAGGATGTTTGGAAGCAAAGAACATTAGAAGCGCAAAAATATGTTGCAAGATGGATGTATACTCCTGGTAATTATGTTGCTGTAATTTATAGATATAGTTGTTGTAATTTACACACAACTGTTGTAATTTAATCTTTTCATGTTTTTTTTTACTAACAAATATTCATATGTACTCTTTGGCAGCCATACCATTCAATGCAATTAATAATGATTAGTTCTTCAAATGTGTGAAGCAATTGATCAATTTTGTGTTGGTTTTGAGCCACCTTCCCAAGATCATCTAAGAGGACCTTTGTTGACTGCAGAGTTTGAAAGAACCAAGAGTTTATTGAAAGAGCGAGATGCTGAAAAGATGAAGAATGGATGTTCTATCATGACATATGCATGGTCGGATAGGAAGGGGAGGAGCATAGTGAACTTGGTGACAAATTGTGCTAAAGGAACAAGTTTCATTAGTTCAAAGGAGGTGTCCGATGTGTCACGCACATCTGAACTCATATTTGAACTAGTGGACAAAGCAATTGAAGAAGTTGGTGAGAATGAAGTGGTCCATATAGTGACGGACAACGCCTCTAACAACATGGGAGCTAAGAAGCTAATGTTAACTAAAAGGCCTCGCATATTTTGGACTTCTTGTGCCACACACACAATCAACTTGATGCTAAAAGTAATTGGAGGCCTACCAAGGTTCAAGAAAGTGCTTGATCAATCGAAGACGTTCATTATCTTTGTCTATGGTCACACAAAAACCTTGGAGTGCATGAGGCACTTCAAGAGGGGAGGGAAATCATAAGGTTGGGTGTGACTAGATTCGCTTAAGCTTTCCTTACTTTGACTAACATTTTGAAGAAGAAAGATCAACTACGCAAGATGGTGGTTGATAGTAAGTGGGACTCATTGAGAGATGTGAAGTCAAAAAAAAGGAAAGGATGCAACAACAACAATGATGAGCTCAACCTTTTGGAAAGATGTCAAGATGTGTTTGAGTTTTTTTGAGCCTCTAGTCAAGATCCTTCGTTTAGTTGATGGGGATGTGAAGCCATCTACGAGTTTCTTGTATGGAGAACTAATCAAGGCAAAGAGAGACATAAAACAATGTTATGGTGATATGCAAACTCACTAAAAAGATGTCGTAGCTATTGTTGAAAAAAAGATGAAGGGTCGGTTTGACTCTTCCTTACATAAGGTTGCATATTTGATGAATCCATACTATGGTTATGATGATATTTCAGTCTTTGAGGATACCACTAATCCACTATACTTGAAGGGTTCATTAATTGTGTTGAGACCTACTACCAGTATGATGAGGACAAGCAAGATCAAGTTGTGAGCACCGAATTGAAGTTATTTCAAAACAAAGAAGGTTCTGCTAGGACATGTCAAAACTTTGATTTTAGTCCAGATATATTTGGCACTTACAAATTTTGTAACCTTTTCAGGTTCATGGTGCAGGCTATATGGAGGTGCGACGCCTAATTTACAAAAGATGGTTGTGCGGATCCTCTCATTGACTTCAAGCTCTTCTGGATGTGAAAGGAATTGGAGCATACTTGACATAGTTTGACTTTTAAACTACCATCTGAACTGTTATGTGATATTGTTATGTCAAATACATGTTCTGTTCTGTTATGTGAATTGTGAAATATAGTGCAGTACTGCAGTTTTGAACTTAAATTTAGTGCAGTTTTTTTAACTGAAGTCTGAAATCTGTTCTGCCCTGAAATCTGAAATCTATTCTGCCTTGAAATCTGGAATATAGTGCAGTTTTTGAACTTATGGAAACTGTCTGAAATCATAAATATAGTGCAGTTTTTGATCCATTGATCCATCATTTGTAGGTACATACAAAGAGAAGGAATTGGTTGACTATTGAATGTCTTAACATTCTTGTCTTCGTCCAATTCAATTCTAAATTAATGAGCAAGAGAGCAAATGTAAAGGCCAAGAAGATCATTGATGTTCTACTATCCAGTAAAACAATTGAAGCTCAAGGGTTCCTATTTGATGATGGTGATAATTGTGCACTAGTTGATTATAGGGATGAAGATGAACAAATGTCTGGCACGAATATCCTTGGTCTGTTATTGGAGAAGCAATGAGAGTGGATGAACAACTTGAGGTGCATCGAAGTGCAAGAATGAGACAACTTTATGTAGAAGAAGAATTTGATTCTGAAGAAGAGAATTATAAGGCAGAAGAGGAAGACATGGATGAGGACTGAGGCCTTGAGGGGCTGAACAAAACTGTTATGAATCATCATTTTGCTATTTCATCTTTTTAAGTGTGTAATGAACTCTTAAGTGCAACGAAGGCCGGTCCTGGGGCAGTGCCCAGAAGCGACCGCCCTGGGCCCCCGAAAATTAGGGGCCCCAAGTGGTTGTACATATAATACATAAATACTATAAGATTAACCTACTAATTATTTTGAATTTAAGACCAATTAGGTATAGATAGAAAAATAAATCAAGTAAGCCAGAACATCAGATCGAAACTCACTTCTAATCAGGTCGTCCTCTTACAATTCGTATTTCTTCAACAAGCAACTCCACACATACGTCTCTTATGCTAATAGCTATCCTACCTCAGTGCATGATAGATGGTTAATTGTTTTGATCAATTTATTTATTTTAACAACATTATATTGACTAGAAACTAAGTATCAAACAATGAAAAGGGAAGAAAAAAATAAGAGGATAAATTCTTAAAATAACAAAAAAAGTCACAATAAAATGGTTAGGTCATTTAAGACATTATAAAAAATTTAGTGAACGAGGTTAACATTGATAGCATTGTTGATAATTTCATGTCAAAAAATGGTATAAGAAACCTTTAAATTAATATGTGCAAAAAAGTCATATAAATATTTTAGTTTAATATATTATTTTCACTAGTAATATAAATAATTAAATTTTAATTTTTATATAGGCTCCAACTTTTACACTCACCCGGACCTCCGAAATTCCTAAGCCGGCCCTGAGTGCAACTCACATGTATCTTTTGATTTTGAACTAATGTCTAATCAAGAACTTTATTCATGAGTTTTTCATTCATTTCGAGATCTGCCATAGACTCAGTCATAGGATTCAGAGACAAATTAAGAAGATGTTATGGAAGAAAGTCACAACGATGAGTATTCCCTTTTATTTATTACTGATCTGCATTTTGTTTACTGTTATGAGTTTAACAAAATTATTATTTTGATTGTAGGAGCTGAGATGGAGTTAACTCATCACATGCTTATCGTGGCTGCTAACATAAAGAAATAGGGTTCTTGCAATGATAAAAACGCCTATGAACCGCCTAAGCACGCCTAGGCTCTAGGCGGTAGGTCCCCACCCGCCCAGCGCCTTCCTAACCCCTGCCTGGGCCATGTGATATCGAGCGATAGTGTGGCAACTGATTCAAACAAGGTACGTGCAATGCTTGACTGACCAACTCCATCTAGTATGCCTGATCTACGAGCCTTCTTGAGACTGAACGGTTACTACCGTCGTTTTGTACGGGACTATGGGATGTTGGATAAACCTCTGACTAATGTTCTGGATGAAACAATTCACATGGACTGACAAAGCAGCTCAGGCATTCTCTGCTTTCAAGACAGCAATGTCATCCACTCCGGTACTGGCTCTACCAGATTTTGATAAAGCGTTCACGATGGAGACATACGCTAGCGATCACTGTCTTGGAGCTGTCTTGAATCTCGATGCAACAGGAGCTGTCTTGACTCTCGATGCAACAGGACGGCCATTGATCTTTCTCAGTAAACCATTGAATGTAAAGAATCAGGGATGGTCCATATATGACAAGGAGTTCTTAGCATTATGAATGGCCGTCAACAAATGGCGTCAGTATCTTCAACGAGCCGAGTTCGTAATACAGACTGATCATCGAAGCCTCACCTTCTTGGAAAATCATCACCTGCACACGAGATTTGCAGAAGAAATCCCTCAGCCCCTCACCAAACTGATGGAACTAAAGTCTTGCATTGTCTATCGCAAGGTAAAGAAAACGCCGCGGCCGACGCTTTGTCTCGGGCTTCTCATTAAGTCCAACAGTTTGCCCTGACTGAGATCAAGCCATTATGGCTGCAAGAAGTTCTTAACCCATACGTGTTGGACGACGAAGCTCAACGGCTTTAAGCTCAGTTGGCATTGGTGAGCCGAATGGATACTCTCTACACCATGGTATTATACGGAGGGTCAAGACAATGTTGATTTCCGTCTTTCATGAGTGGCATTGGGGCCACTCAGGTTCTCAAGCAGCCTATAAAACGTCTTAAGAAGCATTTTTATTGGTGCGGTTCGAAAGCTGATGCAAATGAGTATGTGAAGCAATACAACATATGTCAACATGCGAAGACTGAAAGAATTCATCCGTCTGGATTACTGCAACCCTTATCTCTTATCACTACTAGAAAAAACATTTTTACAGGCGTCTCGATCTTTCACACAGGTGATCCGTAAAAAAAAGCGACTGTGATGAGAATGATACAATAACCGTTTGCGATGAACGAACATCACATGCGGATTTTAAAAAACAACCGCCTGGGTAAATAAATGATTTTCTCAGACGACTATTAATTATGAATCGCCTGTACCCTAACAAACTTCACAGGCGGTTTTTAATTAACCACCGCCTGGGTAAATACATAATTTTCACGGGCGGTCATTGTTTAAGAACCGTATATACTAGTTCAAACATCACAAACGGTTTTTATTTAAGAACCGTCTGGGCATAGTCATTGTTTTCACAAGCTGCTTGTTAATTAAGAACCGTCTGTGATGCTGATAGCTCCTGTCAAGATAATCCCTGCACAGCAAGCTCTTGTAGATCCAAGTAACATCCATGACTCATCATTTGCTTTGTTGAAAGCCTCTATTGAAGTCTGACGATCTCTTGGAAGGATTTTTCATCTATTTGAAGGATTTCTTTCCCTCATGTCTATTTTAAAACCTAGGAAGATGCTCATTTATCAGTTTTAATGCCTGAATATATTGACTAAAAAATTAGTACCTTCTCTCTTAGTGCTTCACACAAGCGAGCAAGCGAACAACTTCAATCACAAATCTTGTTTTTACCCTTTTATAGGAATTGACCTTAATCTTTCAAGTATAGATTTATCAATAACTGAAGCTTCCTTATCACACATGTCATAGATTTATCAATAAGTGAAGCTTCCTTATCATACATGTTAATGGCAGTTATAAGCAAAGGATGTGCCAAAGCTAACGAAATCTGAATTGGACTAAAGATAAAGAGATCCTGCATATGAGTGGCACTGTCCAGGTTAGACAGCGTGAAGCTATGATGGCAACCTTCAACAACATGAAAAGTGATGCTAATGTTATGCTTGCATCAACCAAGGCATGTTGTGAGGGCATAACACTTGTTGGGGCAAGCATAACCGTGATTACAACATGCCTTAGTTGATGCAAGAATAACCTTGGCATCATTTTTCATGTTGTTGAAGACTGCCATCATAGCTTCATGCTGTCTAACCTGGACATTGCCACTCATATGCAATATCTCTTTGTCTTAAGTCCTGTTGAGATTTTGTTAGCTTCGACACACTCTTCGCTTGTAACTACCATTAACATGTCTGATGAGGAAGCTTTACTTATTGATAAATCTATGCTTGAAAGATTAATATCAAATTCTTATGAAAAGGGTAAAAACAAGATTTGTGATTGAAGTTGTTCGCTTCGTCGCTTGTGTGAAGCACTAAGAGAGATGGTATTGATTTTTAGTCAATATATTCAGCCATTAGAACTGATAAAGTAGCATCTTTGTAAGTTTTTAAAATAGAGAGAAGAGAAAGAAATCCTTCAGGACTTGTTTGAGTGTACTCAATCTAATTGGATTGAAGTAGATTGGAGTGGAAAATGAACTAATTTTCTCCTCAATCCACCTCAATCCACTTATATTGAAGTGGATCCACTCCTATCTAAACAAGCCCTCAAATGGATGGGAAGTATCGTCAGACTTCAATCGAAGCTTTTATCAATCTAAATGATAAGTCTCGGGTGTTACTTGCATCTACAAGAGCTTGCTGTGAAGGGATTAGCTTGCCAAGAGCTTCAAGAGTTGTGCTTCTAGATGTTATTTGGAACTAAGCTGTTGGAAGGCAAGCCTGATCATCATAGGTCAGAAGAAATTTATATACACATACAATTAGATAACTTATGGAACAGGTGAAGGTGATAAATATGATATTCAACAAGTCAAAAAGGATCATTTGTCCAAATTAGTCTTCTCTGCAGAAGATGAATTTAATAATGTTCGAAACATGCTATCTAAAGCTGAAATGGAGCATAGTTCTAAGTTCTGGGGATACAAATATATACAATATATATCATACATTTTTCTAGCATTTACATCTTCTCGCATATAGGGTTTCAAATCCTTTTTAATGATTCTCTCTACGTGCTTGATGTTTTCTGGTGTCGGTACCCTAAAAACGTACACCCCCTGAGGTTACAAAGATCTCGAAGGAAGGCCATCTACTTGGTTTGAAGACCCTCGGAGGTCCACTTGTCAGACATGACCGGACCCGCTTCTCCAACATGGTTAATCCCTGGGTCGCCACGTGTACGACTAACCCGGAGCTACTGCCCACAAGGGGGAAGCTCCGGGCCACGTACCGAAACAGCACCTCCGGACTTAACCCCAGACCGAGAGAAGCTCCAGACCTAGCACGTGTCTAATAGCCCCGGAGCTACCTGCTTCCCTCAGCAAGCTCCGGAGCTGCCACGTGTCAAATCGTCGGACCTGCCAGCCTCTATCCTCCGGAAGACCTTGTAACGGCTCCGGATCTTCAAAGGAGAGCCAAGGACTTCAAGACCCGATTAAATGTCATTAATGCCATATTAATGACACTTAAACGGACGATCTTAACACCTGTAACGGCGCTGTCGGAGCCCGTTACAGGATCATTAACAACAATTAATTGTGTATCAATACTAGTAACCGTCGGGGCCACATGTCGGGCCAGGCTAGCTTGTAACGGCCTGTCCTTGTACTATAAAAGGACAGGCCGACGATACACTCAGGGGACGTTCACCGACGTTGACAAGCGATCATACTTGACAAGCTAATACAACACCAACACACCCGTGGAGTAGGGTATTACGCTCAGGCGGCCCGAACCACGTAAATCCTTGTGTCTCCTGTGTTAAACTGCAATTCACCCTCTTGAGTCTCCGCGCGCCCACACCGAACCACAAACTCCTTCAACACTTTAGCAGTGTCAGGAGATCTGCCGACTCCAACAGTCGACATCTGGTTCGCTAAAAGGTACATCAATTCATACTGATTATATTCCTCTTCATTATCTCCCACATTCTCAACCCTAACAATATTTTGCTTTCCGGAAACAACTACGTGCATCTTCTCAGTTTCTGGATCTTGTACATAAAAAACTTATGCAAGACGATCGGCGAGAACCTACGGGTCATCTTTATAACCAACTTTGTTCAAGTCTACTAGTGTCAGCCCGTAGTTTTCCACTTTCACACCATCAGGATGTTTGACCCATTAGCACTTAAATATGGTCATTATCATTCTTTCGCCATAATCGAGTTCCCATATTTCCTCTATGAACCTGAAGTATGTGGTCTTCTGCCCTTGTGGATCATAAGCCTCTATACGAACACCACTATTTTGTGCAGCACTCTTACCGTCTTTTTCCTTAGTGTAAAATGTGTAACCATTGATGTCATATGCTTGCCATGATGTCACCAAAGCAGATGGGCTAGAAGCTAACTTCTTCATTGTTGCCTCTTCTAAAGAGTTTTCGTATGGTATATTTTTGTCTATTAACCATTCAGTGAAACATCTTCTGTGTTCTATCATGATCCAGTCCTCTGTGCGGTATTGGTTTTTTTCGCAAAGCTCAATTTGGTGTTCCTCGATGTACTGACTCAGCTATTGCGAGCTGTTGTAGTACACCAAAATGTGCACGGTGTACATTCTTGTAATCTTGAACGATAAAAGTTTTCTTACCCACTTTCCCTCTCCCACGTAGTCTACCCTCCCACGTAGTCTACCCTTATGTACTGGTATAGGCAAACCTATCAGTTTTCTATCTTTGATGTAATCAGCGCAATCCTCTATCACTTCTTCAGGGGTGTATCCTTCCATAATTGAACCCTCTGGGTCAACACGGTTCCGCACATAACCTTTTAATACTCCTAAATATCTCTCCAACAGAAGCATATGATGTAAATATAGTGGCCCCAATGCTTTTATCTGATCAACAAGGTGTATGATTAGGTGTACTTGCATATCAAAAAAGGATGGTGGGAAACACATCTCAAGCTCACAAATAGTCTCGACGATGTACGTTTTCAAATAGTCTAAATCTTCACGTGCTATCATATTTTGCGATACTGCATTGAACAAGTAACACAAACATGTGATGAAAAATTTTATATGCTCAAGTTTGATGAAACTTATTGCAATGGCAAGGAACACTGTCATCATCATGTGATAGTCGTGAGAATTATAGCCGAATAAAGACAAGTCTTTCATCGAGACTAGTTTGCAGATATTGGATGAAGAAATCGTGGGTACTTTGATCCCATGCAAGCATTCACAAATTGCCTTTTTCTCTTGTAGTGTCAAGTTGTAGCTGGCTGGGGGTAGGTAATGCTTCTCGTTCGCCTTTTCAATTGGGTGAAGCTCTGGTCTCATATCAAGATTTACTAGGTCCATACATGAATTTAATTCGTCTTTTGTTTTACTTGGCATGTCCAGCAAGGTCCCAATGATGTTGTCAAATACATTCTTTGAAACATGCATCAAATCAATACTATGGCAAAATTCCAGATTCTTCCAATACGGAAGATACTTGAAAAAAATTGATTGTTTCTTGAAAGCCATGTCAGTTGTATCACCCAAAGATATACTTTTCTTTCTCTTTGTTCCTTTACATTTTTTGCCCTTACCGAGAGCAACATGAACGTTCTTGACCATTTCAAACATGAGTTTTCCACTGTAAGGTTTTAGTGCAGTATCTTTTTCCATTTTGTTATCGAATTGTTCTTTCATCTTCCTATACTTGTGTGTATCTGCTAAGAACCGTCGGTGTCTCATGTACACGGTCTTTCTAGATGAAGTAAGGTATAGAAATCTAGTTATATACACGCACCTTACGCAACCTTTCTTCACTTTCATTTGTCAAGATAATGTAAACAGTCTGGGATAATCATGCACGGTAACAATATCATTGCTCTTAGCGTGAAATACTCCTGATTGTACTCATCCCATGTATGTACCCCCTCATTCCACAATTTCGCCATATCTTCAAGTAAAAGTTCCAAGAACACATCAATTTGGATGTCGGGTTGTTTCGGACCTTGGATAAGAACAGATAACAAGATATATTTCCTTTTGTGATACAACCACGTCGGTAGGTTGTACATCGTTAGGACCACATGCCATGTGCTGTGTATGCTCCTTTTTTCACCAAACAGATTCATTCCGTCTATACCCAAGGCAAACCTTACATTTCTGATTTCCTTTGCAAATTCTGGATATTGAATATCATTTTTTTCCACTGCGTTGCATCACCAGGGTGTCAGATATATTTTTCATTCTTCTTGCATTGCTCGGAATGCCAACACATAAGTTCAGCCTCCCTAGGGTTTTAGAATAAACGCTTCAAGCGATCAATTACTAGAAGGTACCACATCACCAAGGCAGGAATTTTTCTCTTATGCTTCCCGTCTGCATCGTCACCTTCAGGGCCAATAATAAACTTTTTATTATTCTGAGACTTTTTCATGTTGGTAACATACTGGTGATTTTGGTCCTTCTTATATCTACTGATACCACTTGCGAGCTTTTGCTCTTTGAGATACATAATACAATAGTTCACACAAGCGTGTATTTTTATCACACCTAGTGACATCAGGCAAAGAAGTTTCTTCGCTTTATAAGTGCTTATGTGTAGTTTATTTGTATTTGAAAGAATATCTGCCAAAAGATTCAAATGATCAGAGAAACTACAATCAGACTCTCCGGGTGTGGCTTTCAACTTTAGTAGTTCTAGGACTGCACGCAATGTAGTAAAATCTTTATCGCAACCATTTGATTCATCATATAAAAGCTCCGTCGCTGCATTCTGCAATGTATGCATTTTACTTAAACCTTTACTTGATCCCATAGAAGTCAATACATATGGTTCAATGTGATGTAACATCTTCTCACAATCAAACTCATCATCATCATCACCATCTTGATTGTCACTACCATCATCGATATGGACATTATCATCATCTGAACCTCTCTAATCATCTTTATCCACTTCATGTGTCACCATGCCCTGTCCATATTGTGTAGTTGTTTTTGAAACCTCGATTCACTAAATGAGATTGGATTACTATAGTATCTATCCAAGTAATCTTATTTTCGCAGTCGATACATGGACATAATATGTCATCTATCTTTTGAAATTTCGCATGTCTCTTGGATGCTTCAATAAAATATACAACGATATGAATGTACATAGGATCGGGTCTTGGCATGTTATACATCCACGCTCGATGGTCCATGCTTCAATAAAAAAAAATTTGTAAGATTTACAAAATTTGGCCATAAATATTCCCTAAAGGTATTTTTTAAAATGAATTTACAGAGACATAACCAGCCTATATCATATGAGTGAATATTGGTATCATGTAGGTATGTTCATAAGGGTTCCAAGAATTTTTTTTCATAATTTTCTCAGCTTCCTAGTGCCATAATGGATTTTTGAAGTTAGACTTATTCATTGAAACATTTCATCAAACACGTAATGTGCTTGTATTTATCTTCAACCTTTAATCCTTCAAATCTACTTCTTTTTCTACAAAATTCATGGGTGAGCTCAAGGGGAGACTCAACTATATCTTTCAACATTTAATCCTTCAAATCTACTACAAATCTCAAGTGGAGGGGGGGCTGGAGGCATGTAAACTCAACTCAACGAAACTGAAAACAGGACAACAAATTAAAAACATGACAGTGAATAAGAAGTATCTTCTAACATTTTCTTTGTTAGAAGCTTGATCAACTGATGAATACAAGACCGGCCCACACACAGTGAAAAATTTTGGCAGCCTGGCGGCGTCGATGGAAAATCTCCCGGGTTAGGTTTTCTGTGGTGCCCGAGGGGCCCTTTATATAGGCGTCCATTTTCACAGGTGGGTTTTAACGAAAATTATCTGTGAAAAAAATTAATTAAGTTCAGGCAACTTTTTTTCATGCGGTTTTTAACTGCTGCACAGGCGGTTGTTCCTAAACAACCGCCTGCGATAATGTCCCAAGCTTGTTCTTCAGTTTTCTTTTCCCTTGCTTCTTTTTTATTTAGATTCCAATATAAATACTCAAACATGTATAGATTCTGCAAATTGAGTCCAATTTGATGATTATTTCTTCTATATTTTTAAAACCTAATATCTACCACCTGGACCAAATATTTTAAAACTTGTATAGCTAACATTGTAATGTTTGATAAATATCAAATTAATTTATACTCACATATTATTCACATTTATTTATCTCCTAAAAAAAGGGACCATTTACTGAAATTGGTTTGTATGAACATATTTGTCTTATTTATACATGTATGAATTTTGTAATTTTTTTAAAGCATTCCAACATGTCCAAATTCAAATTATCCGTCATTCTAATCAAATGCCCATATACATATGAGGCATTCATCGAATTTTGAACACACATTGATTCAAAAATATAAAAAAATCTGAAAAAATCCATAGAGGTTGGTATGATGACTAAAAAGTTTCATTGAAAAACTAAATGAAAAATCATTATATTCATCAAGATAGAAAAAATGACAAATAGCTGGCTTTATTTGTTTTTTATGTTTTGACCAATTTCAAATGCTTTTTGAAGTGAAATTTAATAGAAACCTATAATACTAAATCATATTACAAGAAAGTGGAATTTGGGATTTTAAAAGGCCCCTCATTTAAAAAAGAATATTTATTAAGCCTAGACTCAGTAAATGTTTGTTCAGACGGTTTTTCATTGCTGCACATGCGGTTGTTCTTAAACAACCGCCTGCGATAATGGTCGGAGCCTATTCTTCGGTTTTCTTTTCTCTTGCTTCTTTTTTATTTAGATTCTAATATAAATACTCAAACATATATAGATTCGGCAAATTGACTTCAAATTTGATGATTCTATCTTCTATATTTTTCAAAAATTAGTATCTCCCACCTGGACCAAATATTTTAAAACTTGTATAGCTAACATTGTAATGTTTGGTAAATATCAAATTAATTTATACTCACATATTATTCACATTTCTGTATCTCCAAAAAAAGGGATTCTTCATTGAAATTGGTTTGTATGAACATATTTCTCTTATTTATACATGTAAGAATTTTGTTAATTTTTTAAATGCATTCCAACATGTAAAAATTAAAATTATCCATCATTTTAATCAAATGCTCATATACATATGAGGCATTCATCAAATTTTGAACACACATTGATTCAATTTTTTTAAAAAAAATCTGAAAAAACTCATAGAAGTTGGTATGATGATTAAAAAGTTCCATTGAAAAACAAAATGAAAAAAATCATTATATTCATGAAGATAGAAAAAATAGCCAGTGTTATTTATTTTTTATGTTCTGACCAATTTCAAAGGTTTTCCCAAGTGAGATTTAATTGTAACCTTTAATACTCAAGTATATTACAAGAAAGTGGAATTTGTGCTTTTAAAAGGCCCCTGAATTTAATCAAGAATATTAATTAAGCCTACATAAAGATCTTTTCAGACGAATGGTTCTGAAAAACCGTTTAAGAAAAGTCTTTATCTTAGGCGGGTATTACTTACCAACCGCCTGAGATAAGTCTTTATCTTCACAGGCGGTTGGTAATAGAGAACTGCCTGAGAGAAGTCCTCTTCTCAGGCGGTTGTTCCTTAAGAACCGCCGATGAAGATATGCGTCTATATATAGCGCTCGACTTCTTTGGAAAAACCGAACCTGAGCGAAATCACTTAGACGCCATTAGGCCGCAAAAATTTCTTTTCCCGCAAAGTCTTCGCTGCCCTCACCGCCGAGCTTCGCCGCCCTCGCCGTCGAGCTTCGTCGTCGTCGTCGCCGAGCTTCACCCTCGCTGCTTCCTTCCCTTCCGTCCAGGTATGCCGAGCTTTGCCCCTCGCCACCACTGTGCCCACACTCGTTGTCGCCCTCTCTCCCTCCTCCATGCCAAGTAAGCCCATCTCCCTCTCACCCTCCTCCACAGCGGCCTCCACCCGACCTCACTCGAGCCCCCCCTCTTAGTCGACCTCACCCGAGCCCCCTCCATTGACATCGGTCGAGCTCCCCTTCCACGCCGGCCTCCAATTGAGCACCTCCTCCCCCCTCACCAAGACACCCTCCCACCCGGCCTCCTCAGCGCCCCCTGCCTCCCCACCGGCGGCCGTGGCGGCCACCAACACGTCGACGCCCGTTCTCCTCCCCCACCAACATTTCCCTCCTCATCAGCGACCCGATTATGCTATGCAATGTTTTTTAATTGTTGATTGAATTGTGCATTGTGAATTGTTGTACATAACATTGAGCATAAATTGTGGATTGTAATTTTTATTGTTTAACTATTGATTTAATCAATGCGAATGCAAATTGTGCATTGTTATTGTTTAATTGTTGATATAATTGTTCTTGTCGGCCCTTTGATACAATTAGGTATCTGCAGATTGAACCTTGTGAATATTGCATTCATGCAACCCTAGAATGCAGATTCAACCTTGTGAATTATTTTATCTGCTACTTTCTCCACTCTCAGTGTTAATATCTTTGTAAACCATTTAAAAATACAGTTTAGCAGGCATATTGGTCTGTATATATTTCAACCTTTTGATATCCAGCTTCCCTTCATAAAAATCATGACCTGCTTGATTATAACCCCAACTATTTAAAAATTTTATAGTTTTTTTTAATTTGAACATGAATTGACTCAAAGCCTCTCTATCTCTGGTTGGCTCAGACTAGATCTCTTCCACCTTTCATTGAAGTGAGACATATTTTTTGTCTTATTAGTTCTAGCATAGAAAGCCCTAGGAAGATTGTTGATGGTAGTAACAATGAAGCCGACAATATGGATTTAGTGACTCCAGCAGTTCAGGCTCCTTTCACAGTCCATCGGACCCTTTTCCGAATATAAAAATTAAAAAGACTTCAGAGGATATCGACCCGAAATATGATTCTGTCGACGAGGTATGGATCACAAATCTTAACTTTAGTAGTTCAAGTTAATGTTGGTTGTCAAGTATATGAAGTCTTATAATTCTTTCTACCTATATTAATCGCAAAGACAACGATGTGACTTCAGCTTCTAAAACCGCAGAAGGTTCTCCAATGGATGAATCCTCAGGTTCACACAAGCAAAAACGAGGGCAACGAGGTCCTAATAAGGGTCCATTGAACTGCATCATGTACATAACAAGGGTAAGTCCAGGTGGGCTTCCCCAAGAACCACTGGATTCAGTTACAAAGTACCGAAATGCATGCAGTTCTCTTGTTAGAAAGCTCGTGCTGATCACAACCGAGAATTGGACAAAATTACCTGAGGAGAACAAGAATGAGTTGTAGGAGAGGATAAAGAAACAATTCAAGTTCCCGAAAGGTACACAAGAAGTTGTGAAGAAAGCAACATTGGTCTCTTGCGGCAAGAAGTTATGTGGCTGTAAGAGTGAAATGAATACTTATGTTAAGGCCGATAAGGCCCCTAGCCCGAGGAAGATGGGAAAAATCACACAAACTCAGTGGCAAGAATTTGTTCGTCAAAAGACCACACCTGATGCTAAAGCCCTAAGTGCAACTAGGTGAGAGCTTGCCAAAAAGAACAAATACCATCATCGCTTGGGGTCTGCCAGATATGCCACCAAAGTTCAGAAATGGAATAAGATATTAGAGGAAATTACCAGTAAGGGCAATCCTCACCCGTTAGAAGGTTGCGATGAGATAACTCAACGGTGGGTCTTTGCTCGGTCAGGTTTGACCAGCGAGGGCAACTTGAAAAACCCGACTCTGTGAATGAAGTGGAGCAAAAAATAAAAGAAGTAATTGAAAAGAAACAGAAGGGTCTCTTCAAGATGAAGAGGGAGAATGACCAACTTACTTCTATCCTAGGAAACCCTGAACACAGTGGACGGGTTTGAGCAATATCTTCTCAGATGTCTTGGCTAGATGGTTTCCCAAAACACAAAGAGACATATAGAAGACGTGAGAAGTTCAAGAAAACACTTGATGAAATGATTGCTCAAGACATCAAGGAAAATGTGCAAACAATAATGGAAGAATTTAGACAATCGGGACAATAAGTGGCATCGAGTACAACAATGGTTCCTGTGCCAAAGGACATTTGGTATCTCCAAATGCCTACCCTAGCAGCGTAGGTTCTGTGCCAGGCTCAGTGTCAACCCATAAGTTTGTTGTCGATGATATTGTTAAGGATAGATCTTGTTGTCTTCTTATCCCGATCGGCAGAGCAGGGAACAAAACCATCCAGGTATCCACTGCTATGAAAAAGCCTTATCGTGACTTCAATGGCAATTCACTTCCGTTTTATTATGTTGTGATGCAAGTTCTTCAGATCATTGCTAATGATTATGAATATTGTGAAATAGACCACATCACACATGACGGGATCACGACACTGGGGAAGGATGTCAACCAATTAATCATTTGGCACCAACGCAATATCGTGTTGGACGATGAGCCGATTTATAGGCCCGTCGCATCTCAAAATACTACAATCCCGTCTTCGAAGGTGAAAGTCCAGGAAGATCCACTCCCAGTCCAAGAAGATCCACTCCCGCTATGTCTCAGCAAGGATGATAGTAACCTTGCATGTAAAGATAACCAACAACAACCTGTTGAACAATAGCTTGAAGGAGTACCAAAGCAAGCTGTTGTTAGGAAAGAGCAACCAGTTGAGCAACAACTTGAAGTAGTACTAGACCAAGCTGCTAGTAGTAAAGAGTAATCAGTTGAACAACAGGTTCAACAACAAGCCAGTGTCCAACTTCCGACGACTACTCCTCGGTCATCAGTTCCTGTGAAAGTTAGTTCATACAAAAATAAGAAACCTTCTAAAGAAGTGTCAAAATATTTGGAAAATCTAAAGGAAAATATTAGAAAATCAAGTGCATCTCGTTCTTCACATGATCCCAACATTAGAAGTTATTGAGGAGTGAGAACACTACAGGAATATCGATCAATTACGTCGGCCAAAGCCGACATAATTAAGGCCTAAACCGACATAAGTTACTTAATTACATTGGTTTTCTCTTAATTACATCGGTGGGCAGCCGACGTAGTGGTTTGGACGTAATTAAGGTAACTTACGTCGGCCGCCAACGTAAGTTACTTAATTACGTTGGTCTGCGGCAGCCGACGTAAGTTACGTACCGGGATGGGCCGCGGGCTGGGTCGGAGTACTTACGTCGGCCACAGCGGGCCGACGTAAGTTATGCAGTGTAACTTACGTCGGTTGGACAAACCAACGTAAGTTAAGTGATTTAACTTACGTCGGTCAGGACATACCGATGTAAGTTACACTGGGCTAACTTACGTCGGCATGACCATAGCCGACATAAGTTAAGTTTTCAAATTTTTTTAAAAAACAGAAACTGACTACCTCGCTCGATGGCGAGAACACAAATCACATACAGATTACTATTCAGAACAGATACACAACAACCAGTTATAAAATATTATCCAAAACATCGACAACAACACAATTTGCAAATTAAGTTCCACCGGGCTACACGCTAGCCCCTCCACTGCCCCCGGGATCTTCTCGGCGCGTTCCCGAACCCTGCAGAAGAATCATAGTCAATAGTGTGAGTAACACATTTGCTAAATTAAATGTGATGCAAGTAACTTATTTGCCAAATAATACCAGCACATAAGATACTTCAATTCATTACAACTGCAGACTGTTATCCAAATGCCTATATTGCCTATCGGATTCTCTTAACTGATTTTTCTTCAAGAAATGCTCGAAAAATAATTTTATGAAAAATAATAGATATTGTTCATCTCCTGCTTAAAGTATTCATATTAGTAATATATATTGCATAGTTTATAAGTATGTATTAGTATTACAAATTAAATAATATTTATCTTTAAGGGCCTATCACCCTGAGTTGGCCTAGGGCCCTCAAAATCCTAGAGCCAGCCCTGAGTTGGTGGTGGATCAAAAGGGAATCATGCTTTCAACACAATGCAAATCTATGTTATGGGAGCGGTGGAAGTTGCATTTCGGGGATGACATGGATGTCCTCCTCGAACAAGTTTCTATTCGACACTAAGGCTAAAACTCACAATAACAGGGTGTACAGAAAACAAAAAAAGGGATAGACACATATTACCTGCTCCGGTGTCTCCTGCGGCGAAAGCATAGGAATCTCGATATCCTGAACGCTGTGTCGAGCAAGAGCCTGCCATTGCAAAATATTAGAAGATATATGTTATTGAAGTGCTGTGAAATTTAACTACGGTACTTTAAATTACTTACCACCACCGCTGCTTGCATCTGGGCCATCATTAAGGCCGTCCTCTGCTGCTCCTCCCTTGCCTCCGCTCTCGTCCTCTCCAGCTCTGCCTGGGTTTGCGTCAGCGTGTCCTTCATGGCCTGGAGCTCCAGCTGGGTCTGCGAGAGACGACCACTGGTCCCAACGGACGAAGCCTGCGACGATGAAGCGCCTCTCAAAGGTCGCGTCAACCTTGAGTCGACAACTCCATCAAAAATGGCAAACCTGCAAAAAAATGAAAACACTAAGTATAAGAAGATTAATTGAAAAAGAAATGAAACACATGAACAACTCACCATCGGTGGGCCTTCCCGCCTCCACTTGCGTACGCGGCTTGGGGGTCGATCGGCGCACTTTCCCAATCATAATCCGCACCGTGTATCTTCGCGACCTCCTGCGCGTACTTTGGCTACAAAACAAATAAATCTTGTAAGCATGTAAATAATAGTATTAGTTATAATGAAATTGATGAATTTCGAAAACTTACCACTCGGTTGGCTGCGACCTGACTACATTGCCCTGGTTGAGAAGGGTCACTTCCCTTGTGACCTCTCTTCCAAACCTGGGTCGGGGTCGGCTCCTGACCCATCTCTCTCTCATGTACAGCCGTGTTAGTGAGATAAATAATATATTAGGAACACATAAATAAATTGAAAAGGTACTTACCATGCGTTTAGCCAAACGCAAGTAGCCGTCGCCGCCATAGTTGTGCTTGCCCTCGGACCCCATGCGGCACTGTCTAGCCTTTGTGGACTTATTGATGAAAGCGTCGCTAGCCCAGTACTGACAGAGAGCTAAGTACGCCTCGATGTTACCCTGTAACCAGGAAATACTAACCTGCACATATTTCATTTTTCATCAATGCAGTTAACATATGTAGATATTGTAAATATTTAACAATATTAAAAACTTACCTCCGCGTACTGCTCCTCTGTCAAGTACGAGTCAGAGTCCTTCCTAAATACACCCCTTTGCTGCTTCTGATCCTGCTCCCGGGGGTGCCGCTTGTAGTACGCGTTGACGGCCTGAATCCGAGTGTACGACAACGTCGCCGTTGTGAGCTTCTAAGCGTTGTAATGGAATACGCGTCTCGCGTGGTCCTCCATGCCCGGTTCCTCTATTTGGTACCTCATCTTTAAGCAAACAAATATTTAAGTGATATGCATTAACAATTCAAACGAGTTGAAAAAATGAAACAGTTAAACTTACCATAAAATCGTGCCACATGGCTCCCTGAACCGTGCTGTGGACCGAGTGAGAGACATGTGCGTAGTCATCCCACGACAGGGCAGGGAAACCGTCAATGACACCGAGGTAGTGCAACTTCACGATAGCACCCAGGACACTATTAACCTGCCCGTGGTGCTTCTCGACCCCCGTGAACGAAAAGTCGTACCAACATCTACAAAATATATTAAATCATTAAGTAAAGGAAAACAACATCTAATATTTAATATACTATATACAATTTTTATCTGTCTCCAATAGGACGGATCGTGGTCTGCTGAGTAGTAACCAGAGGAGGAGTCGCAAAGTGGGTCCTCCTCATCCGTCGCCTCTACTGCGACGTTGTCGCGTCCTGTGACCCTAAAGGCTCTGCGGAACCACCGAAGTACAAAGGAAGGCTAGTGGTAGCTGGCTGCACAGGGAGGCTAGTGCTAGCTAGCTCCGAAGGGAGGCTAGCGCTAGAGGGCTACTGTAGTGGCCCTCTAGCCTCTGACTCGGGCTCCTGTAGCGGCCCCCTAGCCTCTGACTCTGACTCAGACTCAAAAGTCTCTGAGTCAGACTACACAAAAGGAAAAGATTGACAATAAATAATTATTAACAACTACAATTTCTAAAATAACTTTATTTTAAACTAAAATTTACCCCCGTCCGCTGAAAGCACACGACAGCTGAGGGTGGAGCGTGCGCCAGAAAAGAGGAAATATCGGCTCAAAGGTAACGAGGTCCCTGAGCAAGGGTCTCATGGCAGATCAAACCCTCTCACTGGCTTCCCCTTCTCCTTCCCCTTCCCCTTTGACGACATCCTGTTGCAAGGAATAAATGATTAATATGCAAAGATAATATACAAAACTAATGTTAAATTAGTGAATAAAACGTTACTTCAAAATTCATCAACATCACAATCATGCACCCTACTCCTTAAACCAGCCCATCGATCTTCTTCTTCCGCATATCGTTTTCGTTTGCGCAAATTAGCAGGTTCGACTATGTCATCAATATCTTCAGTTTCCGATTCTGATTCTGTTTCCGCTTCCGTGCCAGTCTTGATATCTTGAGTGTCTCCAACTAAGTCATTGAGTCCTACACCGGGCTCGACTGAGAAGGATTCTGGTAACTCTTCCTCTTGGTAGACACAATCAACCTCAGCTTGATCGTGGTAATCATCATCTCTTGGAGCGTATAACTGCTCACGAGGATTCACCTCATGTACCACCCACAAAGCTTTGAATTTATTGCATGGATAAGGTAGATAGTACACTTGCTCTACTTGGTGTGCAAGAACTAATGAATCGAATCCTTTCAACCGTTCCTTGTGTTTTACTTCGACCATGCCAAATTCATTTAATCGAATTCCACGAATGGAATCAAACCATTCGCAGTCAAAGAATACTGCTCGAATTGGCTTGTTTGCGACAAAAGTGAATTCAAGGATTTTTTTAATAATCCCGTAGTACTGCGTTTCATGATCTTGTGAATCGATTGCCCTCATCACAACTCCGATATTACATGTTGCCGCGAGAGGACTAAGAGATTCAAATTGAGTTGTAAGGAATCGAAAGCCATTGACGTCATATCGACCATAGCTTCTAACATTAACCACTCCACGAGATAGTTGTCGCAAATCTTCATGGACGTTGGCATCTTTTTGGCACTGTCCAAGATATGGAGTTATTAGAAAACGTAAGCATTCTTAAGTTATATGAAAACGTTGTTAACATTGATTAGTTATTGAGAAAACGTTACATGATCTCGAAACCAGGAGAGAAAATTGGATCCTCCGTTTATTCCTCCCCGTCGAATCTGTTCTATTTGCTTCCTCATGGATTTGATGTCTATGTCTCCAATTTTTCTTGTCGAAATACTACATGAAAAAGAGAACCTTTTAGAATACATGTGTCAAAAAAGATGGTGAAAAGCATAAGTGTAGGAGAAACACTTACTTGAAATATTCATTCATTTCTTCCATATTAGCGTAGATGTAGAAGAAAGCAGCACGTCTTTCTTTTTTGCTAACATCATAGGAAACGTAACTACCAACAGTAGTGTCTCTTGTTGCAAAAATGGAGAGATTGCTACAAGGAGGTTGATCATCCATATTGTACCGCATTACTGAAGTATTAACATTGTGTTCCTCTGCAAAGTAAACACTTGAGAAGTATTCTGCTTCCTTAAGAGTAAAAGCTTCGGTGATGCAACCTTCAACCCTTGCCCTGTTACCAACCATCGGTTTTAGATATCTAAGTGATCTTTCAATATGATACATCCACCTATATTGCACGGGACCTCCCACTTTTGCTTCAAATGGAAGATGAATTAAGAGATGTTGCATTGGATTGAAAAATCCTAGAGGAACAATTTTTCCATCTTACACAAAAGTACCAGAATCTCCTTTTCCAATTTAGTCATCATCTCTAGCATGATTTTCTTAGCACAGAGTTGCCTATAGAAGTGGCTAAGCTCGGCTAACACCTTCCACACTGTATCGTCAAAATAGCCTCGAAACATAACAAGCAGAAGTCTTTCCATGATTATGTGATAATCATGACTCTTCAACCCAATGAGCTTTCCCGTTTTCACATTCACGGCTCGTCTCAGACTAGCTGTGTAACCATCTGGGAATTTCAACCTTTGCAACCATTCAAGAACATCTTTTTTTTCTTTAGGTCGAAGACATAAAGGAGCGTGTGGTTTACCACCATTTTCGGAGAGCTCAAGAGTTTGACGGTTACAAAGCTCGACAAGATCCTTTCGAGCCTTTAAATTGTCTTTTGTTTTGCCCATCATGTCCATGCATGTGCTTATGATACATTCGGCCATGTTGTGCTCTTGATGCATAACATCAATGTTGTGCCTTAGAATCAACGACTTCACATACGGTAGCTCCCAAAGTCCACATATATGAGTCCAATCGTGTTTGTCTCCGTAACCTTCGAAATATCCAGGACGACATTCATCTGGAACCAATTTGTCCAACATATTAGATATTTCTGACCCGTTATGATGTTTTGGTGGTCCTTTAGTGACAATGGTGTTATTTCTGAAGACATTCCTCTGTTGTCTAAACAATTGATTCGGAGGCAGCCAACGTCTATGACAATCGAAGTAAGATATCTTGCCTCTATGGGTAAGTCAAAAGCAATAGGTATCCAAGGCACATATGGAACACGTCAACCGACCATGAGTGCTCCATCCAGAAAACATGTCGTATGCCGGAAAATCATGAACGGACCACAAATAAGTAGCTCGGAGATTGAATTTCTGCTTCTTGTAATAGTTGTACGCTTCGACTCCTGTCCACAACATTTTCAACTCTTCAATCAACGGTTTCAACATCACGTTGAGACGTGACCCAGGATGATCTGGCCCAGGTACAATGAGGCTAAGAAACATAAACTCATTCTTCATGCAAAAAGGCGGTGGAAGATTGTACGGAATGACAAAGACGGCCAACAGGAGTATGGTGCGGCGTTTGTGTTGAACAGCGTGAACCCATCTGTCGCCAACCCGATGCGAACATTTCTCGCTTCACGAGCGAATTCTAGGTCGAACCGGTCCAGCGCCTTCCATGCCTCACCATTGGACGGTTGCGTCATGACTCCATTGTCCTCACGCTCACCTTCTTTGTGCCATCTCATGTGTCTGGCCATTTTTTTAAAGGAACAGCTGCTTCAACCTCGATGTCACAGGTAAGTAACGAAACTGCTTACGTGCGACTTCTGTCATCACAGTATTACCATCGTTATTAACAACTTCGACAAACCTCGATTGACCACATTTCAAATATTTGTTCTCATTGGCATGCTCTCTCCAGAAAAGCATGCAGTTGTCCGGACACACATCAATCTTCTCGTGCTTCATACCGAGACCGGAAAGAATTTTCTTCGAGTTGTACATGTCTTTAGGCACTTTGTTGGGTTGTGGAAGCACATCTTTGAACAAATCGATGAGCATATTGTAACAATTGTTAGAAAAGAAGAACTTAGACTTAATTGCCATAAGTCTAGTCACAAAATTGAGGATTGATATTTTAGTGTGTCCATGTAGTGCCTCTTCTAAATCTTTGAGACGTTTGAAGAACTCTTTAACTTCTGTTGTTTGAGGATCTTCAGTAAGATCTGCTCGTATAGCTTCCAGCATCTCATCCATCATATCAACCTCTGTGGCATCATCATTGTCTGCTTCCACTTCTTGTACAACTTAAGAAGTTGTCTCGCCGTGGAAGTTCCACAACTCATAATGTGACATGTAACCGTTTAAACACAAGTGCATCGTAAGTTCCACTTTGTCCAAAAACGTTCCGTTTCGGCATTTCGTACATGGGCACCGCGCCTTATCGCTATTTGAAAACGAAAAAGCTCGTTCCACAAAAGCTTCTGTCTTGGCGTACCACTCATCGGAGTGACCACCAGTTCTACTCTTCCAACCAGTGTACATCCAACTACGATCTTCACCCATGTTTGACTCTACAATTAATAGCCGGACAAATTACCATTAGTTTATCATTAATTTATGCATGATAGAGGAAATAATGAGAGAGACAGTGAATTGGGTTCGTGCCAGTTTGAAGCCTAACATGGGCCATGCTCGGGCTTGACCTCAGACCCCGCTCGGCCGCCCTCGGCTCCCTCGCCTCGTATTGAGTCGCCGACCATCGCCCGCCATCTGCGATGCCCAGTCCTAATCTTCCTCGAATCTATGAGGATGCGAGGCGAGCCCAACGAGCGACGACTCTTAGACTCTCGTCCAGAGGAGGCGAGGACCCCGGCGAGACGATGAAACTATTGGCAAAGAAGCTGTGGAGGAGGCCACGACAACAATGGTCTTCATGGCACGATCACACTTATTGCGTGTCGTGCCCACCTGGGTTGGTCACTTAACCCAACGATTCATCAATGTTTGATTATCATCCGTCTCAGAAATCACAAAATTTCGGCAGCATAACACCACTTATTTAACACTACACCCCCCTATTTGGTGCAGTTCTTAAAGTACAAAGGGGGGCAACTGGTTAGCTCAAAAACATGTTGCCTTACGGATCTTGCGAGTCAAGGACAAATACTCGCAACATACGTTTTTGGCGTTTTTATGGACTTATACGTACTCACAAACACGCCGATGTGAACGTACAGGGGGTCTTGCGGCGAAGAGATACCTAGCTACAGACTTTTAGGGTTATTAATGGGCCGCCCGGCCCATATACACTTAACCCTAACGATTCACCTCATGTCACCAGTCACGGGTCACGATCGTGACCCACACTGCCTATATACGCTAGGGTTAGGCCCGATGGGCCGTATATACGCTACATATATACCACGGCTCGGCCAGGCTTCGGTCCGGCACGACACGCTCGGCCCGCAAACAGGCCCGGCACAGCCAGACAGGGGAAAATGGGATCCGTCGTGCTTGGCCTTGACTTATGGCCCGTCGTGCCGGGCCTAATGTTTTCATGCACGAGACCGGCCGGGCTCGGACCGAGCCGGCCCAGCACAGCCCATTGGCAATCTATAGCCACGACAGAACCTAAGTGCCACGACAGCCGGCCGCCCCTGACGCCGCCCTCGACATAAACTAATTAAGCATAATCTACACTACACTAATTAAGCATAATCTACACTAAGCAAATTAAGAACAATTAAGCAACTTAACCACTTAAGCATAATTAAATAAACATAATCTAAAGTAAGCAAATTAACTAATTATTCATAATTAAATAAACAATTAAGCAATTTCAACATAATTTAAACAATTCAATTCAATTTCAAATTTGAACAATTCAATTCAATTCAAATTTAAACAATGCAATTCAATTAAATTCAAATTTCAATAGAGGGAGGGGGTTTGTGGAGGGGGTGGGTGGGGGGTGGGGGGTCTGTGGAGGGGAGGGGGTAGGTTGGGTCTGTGGAGGGGAGGGGGGGCTCCGGGAGGGGGACCTCTGCAGAGGAGGGGAGGGGAGGGGGGTCGGGGAGGGGAGGGGGAGGTGGGGTGGCGCTCGGTCGGGGAGGGTAGGGGGAGGGGGGCCGGAGAGGGGAGGTGGAGGAGGAGGGGGGCCGGGGAGGGGAGGGGGAGGGTGGGGGGCGGTGCTCGGCCATGGAGGGGAGGGGGAGGGGAGGTGGAGGGGGAGGGGAAGGGGAGGGAGGGCTTGATGGCGGCAGTCGGCCGGGGAGGGCGGGGCGGCGCTCTTGGAGGGGGGGGGGGGGGCGGGGGGTGGGGGGTCGGCGGTCGGGGAGGGGAGGGGAGGAGGAGAGGGGAGAGGATGAGGATACCTGGCGGCGGCATCGACAAACGACGGCGGCGCCGTGGGGAGCGACAGCGGGGAGAAGAAAGCAAAGCGGCCCGCGGCGGGTATGGAAGAAAAGAGAAGGCGTGCGAGGGGGGTGGGGGTAGGTTAAAATACGTAACTTACGTCGGCTAAATATTAAACTTACATCGGCCTATTTAACTTACGTTAGCCATCCTCCCAGCCGACATAAGTTAAGCCTAACTTACGTCGGCCATTTATTCACGTCGGCTAGTTGACCAGGCCGACGTAAGTGTAGATTTACTGATGTCGGTGTACTAACTTATGTTCGGCCGCCGATGTAAGTTAACTAACTTACGTCGGTTCTGTCTGCCTGACAAAAGTTAGTTTATTTACGTCAGCCAGCCGACGTAAATCAACTTGGCCGACGTATGTGTTGGCGTTTCCTGTAGTGGAAGAAGACGGTGTCATGTATTATCGGCAGACGACTTTAGTTAAATCAGGAGTTCCAATATAGAAGCTTGAGGATGTTCCTCCTAAATATGAGAATGGGAAGCCATTCATCACATTAGTACAACTTAGCAAACAACCTGTCCCACTCAAAAGAATGCACGAGTGGTACATTACTGCCAGCACAAAATATGAACTTTCTTACGTCACATTTCTTGTGCCAAAAGAAGCATTCTGGAGCACTGGAGCATAGAAATGAGCTCTTTTCTTTGAAGATCTACATGTCCTTTTCCATCGGGGCATACTCGAAATCAACCTGCTACTCATCTGGTGTTTGTAAGTGCCTCTAATATTTTGCATTTGCTTTTCTTACTACACGCATACACATTTTATGAGATTATAACAATTCTGTACTTCTTCAATAGGATGCAATACATGGATAATAAAGAGATGAAATGCAAGATAGATATCCTTGATCCTACACGAATTGCAAAAACGCTATTTGACGTTAAGGTGGATCGAGACTCAGAATAGTACAAGCATATGAAAAACAAAGAGTTTGATAAATAAATTGCAAAACAGAAGAAGGATAAAAGTACCGAGGTTGCAGATTACATAGGACATGTCATGTTTAAGTTTGTCAGGGATGGCAAGGACCTCGTTAAGGCTTCGTACCACTTCGAGTAAGTTCAACACATGACATTGAAATAACAATTATTGCTAATTGTTAACTTAACACATGTGTTTGTATGTGTGCAGTAAACACTACATAATGATCTTCATCAAGCCAACGTAGAGTTTGGCAATAGTCTTGGACTTAGCCCATTACCTACCAGATTGTTACAAAGATTTCCTTTCATTTTGAAATTGTACGTTTATTCGATACTTTAAATTTACACACATTTAGAATGTGTTGACAAGTTTTATATGACATTTCTTGTATTACAGCGCTTGGTGGTTTTACGCGAAATGACTTAGCGGTCAGAGACCTCCTAATACGAATGCATTGGACATTAAAACATATTATCCTTGTCCGAAGCAGCCTGTTGGGAGTGTCTTATGCGGGTATTATGTATGCAAGCATCTTCGGACCGCCAAAGAATATAGAGTGTATCATGAGGATGTAAGTTATCCTTAATGTCGATATCTTATTTTCTTACTTTTGAGTTTTATTTTATTGTAACTAGCGTATTTTAATACTTATATTTTGTGCTATTCAATTTTACCAGAAACATTATTTTCATATTTTGATTCCAACTTTCAAATTCAATTACTCATAGTACAATTGCTCCAAAAATACCAAATAAATTCATGTATACTCACTTTAATCTATACTTTGAGATTTCAAACCAACACATTCTGAACCTCGTTATGTGTAGAAGTATGCCTGGTGGAAGAGCCGACAAGATTGTCAGTGAACTATGTCAATTCATGCATCATGAAATTTTGCACAAAAGAGGGGTGTTCTTTGATAAGGATGATGTAATAGCTGATGTGCCAGAATTTTACGACTATGACAACAGAAATAGTTTTTAGTGAAACTTGTGAACTATAAGATGACTTGTATGTGTAACTTGTACATATGTATATTGTTTCAGTGAAATTAACTTCTGTGATTATATTGTTTACTTCTGTGATTATATTATTGACATCTGTGATTATATTGAATTGACCTGGAAATAAGAAATAATAGCAGGTAGTACTGCATAGGGTATACTTTATCACGGGCGGTTCTTTACCTACGGCTAGACCTGCCTGTGAAATTATATTATCACAGGCGGCTAGAAATAGGTAAAGAACAACCTGTGATAACTCAGTTATCACAGACGGTTTCTATTACGGTACAAACCGGTTGCCATAAATTGTCTCTACAAGTGGCTTGTCATAGGTAAAAATCCGCCTGTGATAAAACAATTATCATAGGTGATTACCTATACTGTACGACCCGCCTATGATAATGTTTCTTCACAGGCGGCTAGTCATAAGTAAAGAACCGCCCGTGATAATGTTTCTTCACAGGCGGCTAGTCGTAAGTAATGAACAACCTGTGATAACACCATTATCATAGGCAGTTTCACTTTCCGCCTGTGATATTGCAGATTATCACAGGCTCTTCGTTTCAGACGGTTTTAGAAACCACGTGTGATAATACGTTTGGAGCCGCCTGAGATGAGGCTTATTGTAGCAGTGTACTGTGGGAGCTTGGCGGGAGTTAACAATGGATTTCATTGACGACTTACCACGGTTAGAGGGTTACAACACTATACTCGTTGCGGTGGATCGCTACTCAAAGTATGCTTACTTTTATCCATTGAAGCACCCGTTCACTGGCCAAGAGGTTGCCCAAGTAATCCTTGACAATGTGGTTAAACATGCCTTGCGCTATGCTTTCTGATCGCGATCGAGTTTTCACTAGCCGATTTTGGAGGGAATTGTTCACTCCTGGACATTCAGCTATTGCTTTCCGCGGTGTGCCATCCCCAAACTGACGACCAAAGCGAGAGCGTCAATCAAAGTGTTGAGATGTATCTTCATTGTGCAGTTTAAGCTCCTCAAAAATTGAAATCTTGGTTGCAACTCATCGAGTTCTGGTATAACACTGCATATCACATTTCGTTGGGGTGTTCACCATTCAAGGCGTTATATAGTTATGATCCAAACTGTCATAGACGTTTCTGGGAACACCGCCGAACCTGCCGCCTTATTGTCAGTTTCGCTGCTGCGTCGCCGATGAATAGGGACAGAGGTAGGAGAGACAAGTTCTCTTGTACTATAATTCTTGCTTGACTGATTTATTTGTTGTGTGCTGATTACATTAAATAGCCGCTTTACTGATTACATTATGAAAACCGAACTCTATCTCTAAGGAACCAATTCAGGCTCTATCTCTAAACATAGAAACTAATCTATTATCGCTCTTTTATTCTTTATCTCTAAACTCAATCTATGAAAACTAAGAAAACTATATCTCTATCTTAACTAGTTTGGGATCACTGGTTTTCTAAGCGTGACATATCCCCCTCCCATATAAAAACCTTGTCCTTGAGCTTGGATGAAGATGCTAAAGCAAAAGATTGTCAATTCTGTTCTGAAGCATGTCATTTTTTGGTCCTTAGATTTTCTTTTTTATTAGAAAAATTTGTCCATGGATTCTTCAGCACAACTTTGCACTCTGATATTCTTGCGATGGAATCGAAGCTTCTGTAGAGCCAGTGAATCGGTCTTGCGCCTTTGTTGGATACCCATGAAGCAACACGACCCTGTCGCAGATGAGTCTGTGCTGAGGTCAAGGCTTGACAGCAGCACGTTGACACCGGTCTGGTACAACATGCCACTAACGCTCTGCAGGATCTGGAGCGTTATCCCGCAGAGCAGCATGTGCCTCAAATCCGGCACCAGCTCGCGTCACCATGGCCTTGTCCCACCGCCGTCATAGCCACTGTCTCCGGTGGGACGAGCTAAGCAACAGTCCCAACAATAGGCGTGGCGCTGAAGGTGAATCTGGAGGCCGGAGAGGACACAACGACTGCAGATCTGGCTCCCATGTCGGTGGAGGGAGCGACGTGCGCCGCCCTGGTGGTGGCGGATCTGGTGACGCGATGGACAGCGAGGACCTCAGGGACGGCAGATGTCGAGGTGGATCTAGCGCTTCAGCCTTGGAGTGGGCGTTGTTGGGCTCGAGCGTGGCGCCTTGGAGCGGAGCGGATCTTGCGAGGCGGTGGCTGTTGGAATATGATCCAAATTCTGATCTCACTGGCGATGCCTAGGTGATGTGAGAGGTGGAGTTCTTCCACATTATGGATTGTATTTATCTTGAGGGATTTATTTCCTTTCTTAGCCACCACTATAAATACATCTTGTAGGTTGTTCAAGAAGAGGAAGAGAGAAGAGACTCTCATTGTAATCCCCACTGTAAACTCCTCATATAGTAAAGATCATCGGTTGGCACCCTTGATTTTTTTCTTGCAAGGGTTTTCCATGTAAAAATATGTGTCTTATGTTCGATCTTGTTTACACATTATTTGCTAACAAGTGGTATCAGAGCCGGGCACAAGATTAATTAAAAAAATATTAGGGTTAAGTCAATGTTCGAGCATCATCAAATCAGATTGGTTTTTTGGTCTTTCGTGCGCTGCCGCCGAAAGATATAGTTTTGTCTGCTATACGCCGCCACGCGCGGATTCATCGACGCCTCATCCACAACCGCTGCTGTTTCACTATGTGAGACTGCACCCTCGCGGGTCAGCTTCCTCTAGGCCCGTCACGCCGCGTGCTCGAGTCATTCTCCTATGTTGGGCATTTGATTTACGTGCTGGATTATTTGTTTTTTCCATGCGGCTCTGCATAAGCTTCTGCTCCACGCAAGGATCGAGTATTCCTGGTTGCCTCACATTGAGGAACTTTGAGATATTTGCTACATCCACAAAGCAATCTACAGGGGTTGTTGGTTTCTGGTTTTCTCTTTGCTGCATCCACACAAAGGTGTACCATGTTTTTTTGCAGATTAATTGCTGCTGATTTTGTTCGACATGGCTTCTCTCAAATATGATATTCTGCCGCTGGACTGTGATACACGATTCACTCTATGGCAAGTCAAGATGGGGGCAATATTAGTACACACAGATCTAAATGATGCGCTTGATAGCTTCTCCAAGAAGCAAGAGAATTGGACCGACGATGAAAAGTGTCGGGATCGTAAGGCTCTTTCACAAATTTTTCTTCATTTATCTAATAATATGTTGCAAGAGGTTTTGGAACAGAAAACCGATGTTGCTCTATGACTCAAGCTAGAATCGATCTGCTTGTCTAAGGATCTAACCAGTAAGATGCATTTGAAGATGAAATTATTTACTCACAAGTTGCAAGAGGGTGGTTCAATGTCCTCTCATGTTAAAGTCTTCAAGGATATTATTTTGGACCTAGCGTCCGTGGAGGTAAAATATGATTATGAGGATTTAACTCTTATGCTCTTGTGTTCATTGCCCCCGTCTTACTCTAATTTTAAAGACACTATATTATACAGTCATGATACTCTTACTGTTCAAGAGGTTTATGATGCTTTGCATGCTAAAAAAAAAGATGAAACAGATTGTGTCTACTAATTCTGCTTCCAGTTCTGATGGAGAAGTTTTGTTTGTTCGTGTAGGACAGAGAAGAAATCAAATAAAAGTTTGAGTGGTCAGAAACACCGCTCTAAATCCAAAGGGAAATAAAAGTTTTGCAGATATTGCAAGCGTAATAATCATGATATCTTTGAATGTTACAAGTTGTATAATAAAGAAAAGAGAAAGGATACTCAAAAGTCCACAAATAAATCTAGTGATGATGGTAGTGCCTCTGTTGTCTCTTCCGATAGCAGTTCTAATGGTGATGTTCTCGTTGCTTTTGTTGGATGTGCTAAAATTAATGATGAGTGGGTTCTTGATTCTGTCTGCACGTTTCATATCTGTATTAATAGATATGGGTTCTCCACTTATGAATCTATCCAAGGTAGAGGTTCTACTTCATTGGGTGATAACACACCTCACAAGGTTGTAGGCATTGGATCCGTTCAGATTAAGACGTCTGATGCTATTGTTAGAACATTGACAGATGTGAGGCACGTTCCAACTTTGACAAGAAATCCTATTTTTTTAGTACTCTTGATCTCAAAGGTTACAAGTATTCTGCTGAAGGTGGAGTTATGAAGGAAACTAAAGGCTCTCTTGTTGTCATGAAAGGCGTCTTGTTAAAATCAGATTTATATATTCTACAAGGCCTTACTATTATCGGTAATGTTGTTGTTTCTTCTAAGTCACCTGATTCTAATGCACAAGTTTATGGCATATGCGTATTGGTCATATGAGTCTACTTGGTTTGTCCATTTTGGACAAGAGAGGTCTTCTTGATGGACACAACATCAGTAAATTGGACTTTTGTAAGTATTGTGTGTTTGGCAAACACAAGAGGGTGAAGTTCAACACTTCGGTTCATACAACTGAAGATATTCTTGATTATGTGCATTCTGATTTATGGGGACCATCTCTTAATACATCTATTGGAGGTGCCCGTTTTATGTTGACTATATTGATGATTATTCGAGAAATGTATGACCTTACTTCTTAAAGCATAAATCAGAAGTATTTTCTGCATTTAAAGAGTCGAAGACTATGGTGGAGAATCAAACTGAGAAAAAGGTGAAGGTTCTTCGTACTGATAATGGGATGAAATTCTCTTCTAATGAATTTAATTCTTATGGTAAGTCTCATGGCATTATGAGATATTTCACTGTTGCTCACATACCTCAGCAAAACGGTGTGGTTGAGCGTATGAACAGGACTATCATCTCTAAGGCTCAATGCATGTTGTCTAATGCTAGTCTCAATAGACATTTTTGGGCTGAGACCACTTCCACTCCTTGTTATTTTATTAATCATTCTCCCTATATTGCAATTGATAAAAAGACACCAATTGAGGTATGGTCTGGTTCTCAACTAATTATTCTGAGTTGAGGATTTTTGGTTGTCATGCTTATGTTCATGTCGATAATAGAAAATTGGAGCCTAGAGCTATTAAGTGCATTTTTCTTGGCTATGGTTCTGGTGTTAAAGGTTATAGATTGTGGGATCCTGAATCAAAAAAGGTTATAACTAGTAGAAGTCTTATCTTTAATGAATCTGCTATGACTACTAATGCTATAACTACTAATGCTCTTGTTCAGAGTTATCGGACCTCTAGTGTGCAGGTGGATCATTTAATTTATTCAACACATACACAATATACTGATGACTCAGATGCACTTATTGATGATGATTCATCTGTTATCCCACATTCTCCTCTGGTTGCACAGCCTCCACAACAGTCAATTGCAGTTGACAGGTCTAGGAGGTCTCATATTCGACCCAAGAAGTTAATTGAGGAATGCAACTTTGTTGCTTATGATTTGAGTTGTGCAAAAGATGTTAAAGGTAATGCAAAACCTTCTAATTATTCTGAGGCTATTACTTCTACTGACTGCAATAATTAGGTTACCACTATGCAAGATGAGATGGAGTCACTTGAAAATAATGGTACATGGGATTTAGTGTCATTATCTAAAGAGAAGAAACTTGTTAGTTGTAAGTGGATTTTCAATAAGAAAGATCCCATTTCTCCTACTGAGACTGTTAGGTATAAAACAAGGTAGGTTGCTAAAGGTTATAGTCAGATTGCAGGTATTGACTATAATGATGTCTTTTCTCCTGTTGTGAAGCGTAGCTCTATTCGCTGTTTACTTAGTATTATTGCTATGCATGATTATGAGTTGGAACAACTCGATGTTAAAACTGCATTCTTACATGGAGAATTAGATGAAGACATTTATGTGGATCAACCTGAAGGCTTTATTGTTCAAGGCTCAGAACATCTTGTTTGTAAGTTGAAGAAATCTCTTTATGGCTTGAAACACTCTCCTAGATAGTGGTTGTCGGTACCCTGGGTACCGTATACTCCTTGAGATAGCAAAGATCTCAAGGGAATGTCATCTACTTGATTTGAAGACCTTCAGAGGCTCACATGTCAGACATAAACGGACCCGCTTCCCCAACATGGTTAGTCCCAGGGTCGCCATGTGTACCATCAAACCGGAGCTACCACCCACAAGGGGGAAGCTCCGAGCTATGTACCATAACGGCACCCCCGGACCTAACCTCGGACCGAGGGAAGCTCCGGAACTGACACGTGTCTGGTGGCACCGGACCTATCTGTTCCCCACAGTACGCTCCAGAACTGCCACGTGTCCAACCGTCGGATCTTCAGCCTCAAACCTCCGGAAGGCTTCACAACGGCTCCGGATCTTCAAAGGGGAATCAAGGACTTCAAGACCCGATTAAGTGTTATTAATACTATGTTAATGACACACGATCGGACGACCTTAATTACCAGTAACGGTGCTGTCAAAGCCCGTAATTTGGTCATTAAGGGTAATTAAGCGTATCAAATGTGTATCAATATTAGTAATCACCGGGGCCACATGTCGGGCCAGGCGAACTTGTAACGGCCTACCCTTGTACTATAAAAGGACAGGCCGACAATACATAGGACACTCTCACTCGACACGCTCACTCGATGCGCTGACTCTACGCTCTCAACTCACGTGGAGCTCATACATCCAATACAACAACAACACACCCCGTGGAGTAGGGTATTATGCTCAGGAGGCCCGAACCACATAAATCTTCGTGTCTCCTGTGTCATTTTACACTTCACCTTCTTCAATCTCCGCGTGCCCACACCGAAATTCAAACTCCGCAAACACCTTAGTAGTGTCTTGAGATCTGCCGGATCAAAACCACCGACAGTTGGCGCACCAGGTAGGGGCGCCTTAGATTTCAAGAATGGTGAACTCAGCTGCTGGATCATCCAACGGTCATCCCGCTGTTCAAGCTGTTGGGGGCAATCCCTCCAATATGCAGCCACCAGCAGGAACCTCAGTTCCAGCAGGAGTCACACTACCACCACCGCTGCCTCCACCAGCAAATCAAGTTGGGCAGCACGATGGTGCACCGGCGTCAATCACTACGTCGGCAAATCATGACAACCCAGAACATGCGCTCCATGCAGCATGTGCTCTTCTTCAGCGCCCACCACCTCCGGATGCATCCCGGGATGCAATGGAGCAGTGGAGGGCCGATGTGGAACACTTGGTTGCAGCAGCAGCCGACCGCATCAGCAACCAGGGTCCTCCTCCTTCAGGACGGGCCCCGTCGCAGTGACGGACCTTGTCTGGCAGACTTGGTCCGCACGTTTCCAACAACAGGAGACGTGTTGCGTCGCAGCAAGTGACGTCGTTGCCCTCCGGGGCACGGCGCACTCACACAGTGTCAAGGATTTCAACTCATGACCTCCGGGCGGAGCTTGATCGCCGATACCGTCAACAAGACGGCCGAGTCCATATTGAGCGTGCTCGTGAAAGACGAGAAGCTCAGGACCTTCCTGCTCCCGAAGGAGTAGG
This sequence comes from Tuctoria greenei, assembly GCA_036927565.1. Classification (NCBI taxonomy): domain Eukaryota; kingdom Viridiplantae; phylum Streptophyta; class Magnoliopsida; order Poales; family Poaceae; genus Tuctoria; species Tuctoria greenei. The sequence goes on along the minus strand of JAYESD010000009.1, from coordinate 78,520,464 downwards.
AGGAGGCTGTTCGGCCCTGGCCATGCATCTGCGTATGGTCAGGTGGCCACAGAAATTCCGGCCTCACCTGCCGGAGAAGTTTGACGGGACCATTAATCCCATTGAATTTCTTCATATTTACTCCACTGCTATCCTAGCATCTGGAGGAAATAAGGCCGTAATGGCCAATTATTTTCCAGTGGCTTTAACTGGGACCGCCCGGTCCTGGTTTATGAGCCTTCCACCCAACTCCATCAACAGTTGGGAGGATTTGTGCTGGCAATTCACCGCCAACTTCAGGAGTTCATACACCCGACCAGGCACTGAACTGGACCTTTTTGCAGTCGTGCAAAAAGGAGGAGAATCCCTGCGATCATTCATCCAGAGATTCTCTCAGGTACGAAACACTATCCCTTCTATCTCTAGCGCTTCTGTCATTGTCGCATTTAGACAGGGTGTACAGGATAAGAAGATGTTGGAGAAACTGGCGATTAAGGAGATCACGAGTGTCATGAAACTCTTCAGCTTGGCTGACAAATGTGCCAGAGCTGCGGAGGGCCGTGAAATGCACTCCAAACCACCTCCGGAGGATCACAAAAAATCCTCCAAAGGTGAAGCCACTACCTCCGGGAGTGGCAAGAAGAAGAAAAAGACCAACGGCAAGAAGAAGCCGTCGGCTGGCGCATCTAATACTGCAGCTGCTGCAGCTCCGGGTGGCCGGGGGCCACGCCCCGAGAAGCGACCTCGACCGTCCTCTGAAGACGGTGGCAAACCCAAGGTGTGGTGTCCAATTCATAAGACGGACAACCACAGTTTGGAAGACTGCCGGGGGGTCCAAAACCTTGCCGAGCGCTACAACCAGCGCCAGGAAGAATCTCCTTTCCGACAGAGGGAAGGAAAACAAAAAGTTGACAAAGCTCTGGCTGAAGAGGAGTTAGGTTTTCAGGATCCCAAAAAGGTCCTGAAGGTCGTTTACACCTCCGTCGACGACGATTCTGACGTCTCTGACAACGAGCGTCGGAAGACCATGAACACCATTTTTGGTGGATCATGGGACATCACCTCCCGCCGCATCCTCAAGACAATGCGCTGGGACATGGCCGCTGTAGCTCCTACAGCCAGGGGGGAGTCTCATCGGAAGTGGATGGACACGAACATCACTTTTGATGCTTCAGACTGCCCTCGAAGCATGGTTGGAGCAGGCCAGTTACCTTTGATGGTATCTCCCACCATCAATAACATCCAGCTCCACCATGTTATGGTAGACGGAGGTTCGGGGCTGAACCTCATAAGCTTCGAAGCTTTTACCAAGCTTCAGCTCCGACCTTCGAATCTCCATCCCTCCCGACCTTTCTCTGGAGTAGGTCCGGGAGCCATTACCCTACTCGGTGCTATCACTCTCCCCGTTACCTTTGGGACCCGGGAGAAGTATCGCACTAAGAATTTGGTCTTTGACGTTGCTCAGATCAACTTACCTTTCAACGCCATCTTGGGCAGGCCTGCCTTGTACAAATTCATGGCAGCTGCTCATTATGGCTACTTGGTGTTAAAGATGCCGACACCAGTAGGCGTTCTCCAGATCCATGGAGATCGTACTGCCGGAGTAACTGCTCTGGAAGAACTTCATGCGCTTACTACGGCGCAAGAGGAGGACTCCAAGCAGGAACAAGCTCCAAAACCCTCGAGCATTCGTCAGCGAAGCTCGACTTCTGCACCTCATGTGCAGCCAAGCGGCGACACCGACATTCCCGTCAAAGTCGTCCAAATCGGTTCCGATGCCGCTCAGACCACCCGTATATCGGGAGGACTGAATGACAAATAGGAACTCGCGGTCATCGCTTTCCTCCGGGCTAATGTCGACATGTTTGCCTGGCAACCGTCACAAATGTCTGGGATCCCCATCACAAATGCCTGGGATCCCCAGGGAAGTGATTGAGCATAATCTGAAGATCTACCCTAATACCCGGCCCGTACACCAGAAGCCTCGGAAGCAATCGTGGAGCGACAGAACTTCATCCGACAAGAAGTGAAGAAGTTGCTCGAAGCTGGATTCATCCGAGAAGTCTTCCATCCAAAATGGCTGGCAAACCCAGTCGTTGTGCCCAAGGCCGGCGGGAAGCTTCGGATGTGTATCAACTACACAACACTAAAATAGGAATGTCCAAAAGATCCATTCCCACTGCCTAGAATAGATCAGATAGTGGATTCCACCTCCGGGTGTGAATAACTGTGTTTCCTAGATGCATATTCTGGGTATCACCAAATCAGAATGTCTAGAGAAGATGAAGAGCATACCTCTTTTATCACTGTAGATGGATTGTACTATTATACAGCCATGCCATTTGCTCTCAAGAATGCAGCTTCAACCTTTGTACGAGCTATGTACAAAACTTTTGAAGAACTCATTAGAGACATAGTGGAAGTGTACATCGATGACATCGTGGTCAAGGTCAAGAACAAGGAGTCACTCCTTGACACCTTACAGGCTGTCTTCGACAAGTTGCGGGTCACACGCACAAAGCTAAACCCAGACAAGTGTGTCTTCGAGGTTAGCTCCAGAAAACTTCTTGGTTTCCTGGTAAGTCACCGGGGCATAGAAGCTAATTCGGCGAAGATCAAAGCCATTGAAGACATGCGGCCACCAGCCCGCATCAAGGATGTCCAAAAGCTGACTGGATGTCTAGCAGCCCTTAGCCAGTTCATTTCAAGACTGGCGGAACGGGCACTTCCTTTCTTCAAGTTATTGAGGAAGTCCGGACCATTCCAATGGTCTGAAGAAGCAGAAAAGGCGTTCCAGGAGCTAAAACAGTTCCTCACCACCCTACCAACTCTGGTAGCTCCGAACCTTGGTGAGCCTTTGCTGCTTCAGCAACTGACGAAGTCGTCAGTATGGTCCTAGTTGCAGAGAGACTAGAACTATCCCATGCTCAGGAATCCAGACCCCTCCGGGAGGGTCCGGAGGTTCCTGAAAGCGAGTTTGGGTCCCAGCTCCCACACTTGAGTCCACAAGAAGTTACTTCAGAAGGCTCAGACCCCTCCAGGAGGGTCCAGGTCGCTTCTGAAGAAGCTCCAGGTCCCTCCAGCCAGGACCTGAAGGTCCCCGAAGAAGGTCTGGATCCCTGAGGGAGGATTCGGATCAGTGAAGAGGAAGCTCTGGGCCCCTCCGGGAGGGTCCGCACCATCCAGTGCCCAGTGTACTTCATCAGTGAAGTACTTCATGATGCCAAGACTCGATACCTAGAGGTGCATAAGCTGCTCTATGCAGTTCTCATTGCCTCCAGGAAGCTTCACCATTACTTCCAAGCTCACAATATTTCAGTGGTGACCTCTTACCCACTTCGAGCAATCTTGCATAATCCCAATTCAACTAGGAATATTGCAAAGTGGGCAGCGGAATTGGCCGAATTTGATCTCGAATTCATTTTAAGGAAAGCAATCAAGAGTCAAGCATTGGCGGATTTCGTGGCGGAATGGACTCCCTCTCCATCAAACCCTGGGGGCCCTAGTCAGCAGAAGCCGGAACTCAAGGCTCCGGTCTTCACCGAGCCTCACTAGACCCTCTACTTCGACGGCTCCATGCAAAAGCAGGGGGCCGGAGCTGGAATCCTTATCCTTGCACCAACCGGAGAGAAGGTAAAATACATGGTACACCTTGACTTCAAGGCGACCAACAACATGGCGGAATACAAAGCACTCATCTATGGACAAAGGGTGGCACTGTCATATGGTGTCAAGCAACTGCTGGTCAAGGGAGATTCACAGCTCATCATTAAGCAAGTGAAGGGTGAATGCTCCTGCAACAATCTCCAGCTAGCTGCTTACCTCCTTGAAGTCCATAGGCTTCAGAAGGACTTCAAAGTCCTAGACCTCCACCATGTCCAGCGTGCCCAGAACGCTGAAGCCGACAAACTCTCGACGAAAGCGTCAACCGGAGCTCCGGCTCCTGACGGAACTTTTGTCCGGAGGTTGTCAAAACCCACAGCTAAGCCTGCCGAACTGAGCGAAGGGGGCGAGATCAGCATCCCGAAGCTGACGGTCCCAATGGCCCTGTTACCATGGCAACCATCAAGGGTCGTAGGTGCTGCCGGAAGCTCCGAGCAACCCAGCACGCAAGACTCAAATGCTCAAGTTAGCTTTGATGCATGGATCTCGGAGATCCGGAGCTACTTGAAAGACAACATCCTTCCTGACGACGATGTATCCGCTGACCGGATAGTCAGATTGGCTAAAAGATACACGTTGGTAGAAGGGGATCTCTACCAGCGCGGTGCCAACGGCGTCCTAATGCGGTGTATCACAAGGGAAGAAGGCTGCAAGCCCCTCGCAGAAATCCATGGAGGAGAGTGTGGGAACCACGCGTCTTCCCGCACGCTGGTCGGTAAAGCCTTCCGGCATGGCTTCTATTGGCCTACAGCACTCCAGGATGCAATTGAGCTGGTGAAGAAATGTGAAGCATGCCAATTTCATGCAAAGCAAATTCACACACCGGCTCAGCCTCTACAAATGATACCTCCTACATGGCCCTTCGCCGTGTGGGGGATGGACATCTTGGGACCTTTCCCAAGAGCCATCGGAGGTTACAAGTTCCTGTATGTCGCTATTGACAAGTTCACCAAGTGGCCGAAAGCAACTCCAGTTGTGACAATAAACAAGCAATCTGCTATCAACTTTTTGCAGTCCATCGTATGCAGATTTGGTGTCCCAAACAGAATCATTACTGATAACGGGACCCAATTCACAAGCTCTGCATTTCAAGGGTATTGCAAAGACCTCGGCATTCAAGTTTGCTACGCCTCTGTAGCTCACCCGGCAAGCAATGGCCAGGCCGAGAGAGCAAATGCTGAAATCCTGAAAGGACTCAAAACGTGCACCTATGAGCGCATGAAAAAACATGGAGCCAACTGGATTGAAGAGCTTCCACCCACTCTATGGGCCAACAGCACAACTCCAAACCGATCAACTGGAGAGACACCCTTCTTCCTGGTGTACGGAGCTGAAGCAATCCTTCCTCCGAAAATCACCTTGGGGACACTCCAGGTCCGAACCTTCGACGAAGCCACGTAGGACCAGCTCCGGCGTGAAGACCTAGACCTCCTTGAGGAGGGAAGGTGCCAAGCAGCTGTTCGAAATGCCCGATACCGCCAAGCCCTTTGGTGCTATCATCAGCAGCATGTACACAATCGAGAGCTCGAGGAAGGCAATCTGGTGCTACGGAGAATACAATCCAGAGAAGGGTTAAACAAACTCTCCCCCAACTGGGAAGGACCCTTTCGAGTGATTAAAGTATCCCGTCCTGGAAGCGTTCGCTTGGCAACCGAGGATGGGACACCTCTCCCAAATCCTTGGAACATTGAGCACCTCCGTAAGTTCTACACTTAATATCACGGAGGTGAGTCTATAGTAACTTGAGGTGTATGTTATAGAGTCATTGTACAGAGTTGGGTAGTTCCTCCGGGAGAACAGCCACACCTTTCCCGGAAGGTTCGCAAAGTTCATGCAATGGTTGTCACAGTCTCAGGACTAAAAGTGTGGCTAGCTACCCTGGGTCAAACGAGAAATGAAGCACGCTTAGCCTGGTTCCGTACCCTAAGAGTGTACTTGTTTCCCCTGTACCCCGGACCTATAATGAAAGACATCTTCATGTGAAATAGACTCCACGTGCATTTACTTTGTACAGGCTCAACATTTTTTATTTTTCTCTTTCTTGTCTATAACAAGGATGTGCAATTCTTAAGAAATTTAGTTCGAACGATTCATATACGATTCGAGCTGTCTTGTCGATTCTTTTGCATTCAAATATTGTTCATGGCCTACTCGCCTGAATGCCACCAAGCCAATCTAGGGCCAGAGTGTGCTATCGACTTAGCCTGGTCAAGCACCCTAAGTACGCCACTCTACCTACACCCTGGCAGGCCGAAGTAAGGCGGGTCCAAGTACAATTGGATCCGGAAGAAAGAAGGCAATGCATTCGGTGTTATTCAGAATTGTGTTTGACTTAAAATTTTCCTGGAATCGTAAGCCGCGACGAAGTTATAGGCAAGGAGCGAATTTTACTATTTTTCTTGGCTTCAGTGTGCAGGAAAAATAAAGAATCCACGTTGATGGAGAAAAGCCGGAGCTGACGAAGCTCCGACTCCCCCTAGGTGGCTTGTAATCGATGTTAAACATTGAAAACGAGCATCACCATAGCAACCAAGCTCCGGTAAAGCTAGGGGGGCCAGCCGTCGACACAGAGTAAAAGATGGTGAGAAGATTCCACAAATGGAGTCTGCTGCCGACAAACTACGCGTTGGCAAAGGTCACTGCCAGAGCTACTAAGCTCTGACACCCCGGAGGTCAAAGACAAGGGATTACAAAATTGGGGAAGAAAAAGAGATAATACAAGTGGGAGCTACAGAGATGGTCCTAAACCCTATGGAAGAACTGGGCGACCTTCTGAGCAACCTCCAGCACATTGGCTCGGGTGGCTTCACCTTCTCCTTCGACGGGACCTTCAAGCACCGGGTCCAGAGGGAATTGGGGATCCCGGCTGGTGTAGCACGTCAGCACATATTATGCGATGTTCTCCGTGAGGGACTGCCACGCAACCTCCAACTGGTCCATGATGACGTCACCCACCTTGTAGAGTTTGCTACCCACCGAGCTCAACGCCTGCAACTCCAGGTCCGGCTCCGGCTCCGGATCATCCGGACGCACGGTACTAAAGCCCATCGGTGTCAGCGCGTCGTTGGATTTGCTCAGGAACTCCCAAACCTGTTGGGAGTCCGCAGCCCTCAAGCCCTTCAGTTCCTCCAAGGATCTTTTGGCCGCCGCCAGTTCAGAATTCTCGCGAGCAAGGCGCTCAACCTCTTTGGAATTTTGCTGAATCTTTTCAGCAACCTGCTTCTCGAGTTTTCCGAGCTCCTCCTCCCGGAGGTAGATCTTGTTCCGGCGGTCAACCAGGTCCTTCTCCCTGCCTCTCACTTTCTTCTCCCTGGCAGCGATGGCACACTCTTGCTGGTAGAGTTCCTGCCCTCGCACCAAGGCCTTCTCCTCCTCATCAGCGCAACGCTCTTCCAATTTCTTGGAGCGTTCCTCAAGGCCCTTGTTAGCCAGAGCCACCTTTTCAGCGAGCTCCTCCTCCCTCTTTAGGACGTCGTCCCGCAGCTCAAGGAGTTTTTTCTCTTCATCCTCGAGCCTTTTCTCCCTCTCCTCAAGTGCCTCCCGGCGCTTGATGAGAGTAGGGTTAATGGCTTCAAGCCTTTCTTGGCGATCATCAGCCGCACTATTAGCTGCCATGGTCTGCTCATAAATGGCCCGGGATTGAGCATCGAGGGCACGAGTCAAGCTCTCCCTGTCATCCAATAATTTGCCCCAGTATTCCAGGCGGACCTTCTCCTGCTTGATCCTTTCTTTGTCATCTGCCAGCCTCGACTGCGCCAGCTTGGTCTCGAAGTAGAGTCGGTTACGCCACCGCCTAAGGGTTTGGCGCTCCTCTTCAAGAGCCTTGCTATTGTGGTAGAACGCCAGTTGGACTTGACGCAGACTGGAGCAAGCGTTGTCAATAGACAACGACAGGGGGGTAGGTTCCGGACCTGCTGGGGTCTCCTCTGCTGGTTCCAGCGGGTTCTCGCTTACAAAAATTGGGTCCCACTCCACAAGAGTGGTCCCCTGAGCCTTCACGGCACAAGGGCCGTCCTCCGGGATAGCCTCAGTTGCCACCGAGGAGGGTCCCGCGGAAGAAGTTCTGACCTCCGGAAGTGGTTCCGAAAGCCTCCCCGCCAGTTCTTCATTTGCCCCCACAGGCAGGGGGCCAGCGACTTCATCTGGGTACTCCAGCTCAGCAGCAGGCACCTCCACCGCCAGCACTTCCGGAGCAGGGGCTACTTCCGGCTCCGGCCTGGGCCCCTCCTCTACTGATGGATCGGGTGTTGGCATCTCGACCACCATGGGTTCGAGTGCTGATGCCTCCGCAACAACCGGCCCTGAGGCCGGAGATTCAACCTCAACCGGCTCAGGCGTCGGAAGGTCTTCAACTACAACTGGCTCTGAGGCTGGAGCTTCGGAGGTAGCCAGCTCAACCGCCGGAACTTCCTCCACATCTGGCTCACTTGCCGGGACTTCAATAACCTCCGGCTCAACAGCCGGGGCTTCGAAAATTTCCGGCTCTGGGGCCGGAATTACTGCTTCCTCCGGCTCAATGGCCGAAGCTTCCATCATCTCAGCATCAAGACCCGGAGCTTCAACCTCCGGGGCAGGTGCCGCTGGCGCATCTTCTCTCCCATGGTCTGGCGCTACCACGGGAGTCTCGGGGGATGAGTCGAGGTCCATGACCACGACAGCTGGCCCTGGAGCTGTCGCAGCTTCAGCCACCACTTGGGGCGGCACCGGGACAGGAGCAGGAGCTTCCGCCCTCACAGCTTCAACTGCTGTGGCTGAGCGTGGAGCCTCACTCCTCTTCTTGGGAACGCTGCAGATGATGGATGAAGACTCTTAAAAACAGTTACTACAACAAAACAACTATCTGAGGTAAAGATTAAAAATTACCTTGGGAGGCTTTCGCACCAGCTTGCGCGGAACCTCTTTCCCGGGTGTTCTGGGCTGACCATAGCCGCCGCCAGTGTGGAAGTCCGGAAGGCCCCCCGGAACTCGTTGCAACCACGGGCATTTCCTTCGTCGAGGCCCCCCTCGATCGGGAAGGACCTCCGGACCCAGAGGCCTCAACTGGCCCTGGTGCTGGAGTCACATGCCCGAAGCTAGCACCCCGAGAAGACGCCGCTGTAGGTACAGTCACCGAAGTTGTAGAAGACCTCTCCCTCCGGTGAGAAGGAGCTGATGCAGAGGATGCAGGCCTGACGGACCTTCCGTCGGCATGCCTCAGCTTCCTCTTCCAGCTCAAGGGTTCGTCCGCCGGCTCCTTGCCCTTGCCGACAACTTCGATCCTTGGCTTTGGGGCAGGGTCGGAGCCACCTTCGGAAGCCCCAGGGATCACCACCCTAGAGGTCGATCTTCTCTCGACGACACCGAGGTCGTCAAGCACCGGCATCGTCCGCCGGAGCTCCCTGCTGAACTCTACATCCACGTTCAGAGGGAGGAAGGCTGGTGGCGGGGTCAAGTCATCACCCGTGACATCGATGCCGCGCTGGAACTTCTTGAGATGAAACTCCAAGGTTTCCCCCGCCATGTTGGACTTCAGCCCGGTCTCGACCCGGTCGTCGTCCATCACACTGTTGAGGGCCCAAGCGAGTTTTTCTCTCCTCTTCAGTGGTGCCCACCTGTTGACCAAAAAATTGCAAAATACCGCCTGAGGAGTTAATCCTCCCTCCACACACTGGCGGATCCTGGTCAGAGCAGGGTTGAAGACATCCGACAACACTGGAGCTTCACTCCAGACTGCAGTGTCGATGTTGGGGAGGCCTTCGGGCAGCTCTAGCTTCTCGTGCTCCTCCACCCGGATGCCTATCCAATCCTTTTTCCAATCATTCCACTTTCCAGAGGGAAACGACCGGAGGTACTTGAATGGGCACTTCTTGCGCTTCACGAAGTAGTAGAAGCCAAGGTACTCATTACTCCTACCGGTGGTATGGATGGTGAAGAAGGTCCAGAAAAGCTCAATGCAGGGGGGATGCCCACCCACATTTCACAGAAGTGGACGAAGACAGACACTAAAAGAATGGAGTGGGGGCCAAGGTGGTACAGCTGCAGACCATAGAAGTCTAGCAGCATCAAGAAAAATGAGGAAAAAGGTGGGATCAACCCCACCATGGCGTACGAAGAGAAGTCCACCATCTCGCCGGCATGCTCCTTCACGAACGGGAGCTCTCCCCCGGTGCGTACCAGGCGGTTGAAGAAGTCCGGGGACCACCCCATGAGGGCCCGGACCTTCTTCAGATCACCTTCGGTCTTTAAACGGCTCTCGCGGAGACCCAACTCCATCGCAGCACAGCGAGGCAAGAGAACAAAAGCAAGCACAAGTTGGGATTTTGAGCGCAAGATCAGATGAGAGGCGTAAAGAACCCCAGACGGTGCGCGCTTTCCTTCTTAAGTAAGCCCTCACAACGCTTGGATGGAAACCGCAGGGAAGTCGAAGATACTACTCAACAATTTCACCCTGCCGATGACAAGAGGGCCCGGGACCACCCCAACGATCAAGTCGAGGTTCTTACCCAGGTGAACGGTTGTCATCATGGAAGGCGGGAAGCCCGAAGGCGGCGGCCTGACAAGGCGCGCGGAACCGATACGATTTTTGTATCGAGAACCGGCGACCTTCAATTGTGTGAGATCAGCACGCCAAAGATCTCATTTGCCGCACCCAGGATATGCCACGCGGCGAGGATTTAACTCCAAAACTATCCCCAACAGCACATCTGAAGACCTTGTTCACAAGTCGAAGGATGGACCCACCTCCGGCGGAATGACTTCGCCCAATGGATCCTCCCTAGAGGTGGGCCCAGGGGGCCACTGTCGGTACCCTGGGTACCGTATAGCCCTTGAGATTGCAAGGATCTCAAGGGAATGTCATCTACTTGATTTGAAGACCTTCGGAGGCCCACATGTTAGACATAAACGGACCCGCTTCCCCAACATGGTTAGTCCCCAGGGTCACCACGTGTACCATCAAACCGGAGCTACCGCCCACAAGGGGGAAGCTCCGGGCTATGTACCATAACGGCACCCCCAGACCTAACCCCAGACCGAGGGAAGCTCCGGAACTGACACGTGTTTGGTGGCACCGGACCTATCTGTTCCCCACAGTACGCTCCGGAACTGCCACGTGTCCAACTGTCGGATCTTCAACCTCAAACCTCTGGAAGGCTTCACAACGGCTCCGGATCTTCAAAGGGGAATCAAGGACTTCAAGACCCGATTAAGAGTCATTAATACTATGTTAATGACATACGATCAGACAACCTTAATTACCAGTAACGGTGTCGTGAAAGCCCGTAATTCGGTCATTAAGGGTAATTAAGCATATCAAATGTGTATCAATATTAGTAACCGCCGGGGCCACATGTCGGGCTAGGCGAACTTGTAACGGCCTGCCCTTGTACTATAAAAGGACAGGCCGACAATACATAGGACACTCTCACTCGACACGCTCACTCGATGCGCTGACTCTACGCTCTCAACTCACGTTGAGCTCATACATCCAATACAACAACAACAACACACCCCGTGGAGTAGGGTATTACTCTCAGGCGGCCCGAACCACGTAAATCTTTGTGTCTCCTGTGTCATTTTACACTTCAACTTCTTGAATCTCCACGCGCCGACACCGAACTTCAAACTCCGCAAACACCTTAGTAGTGTCGGGAGATCTGCCGGATCAAAACCACCGATAGTGGTATAAGAGATTTGACTCCTTTATGCTCTCTCAAAATTTTAAGAAGTCATCTTATGATAGCTGTGTTTATTTGAAGATCATTGATGATTCAACTATTTAGTTACTTCTCTATGTCGATGATATGTTGATTGCTGCAAAAGATAAGTCAGAAATAGCCAAATTAAAAGCTCAATTGAGTAGTGAAATTGAGATGAACGATTTGGGTGCAGCAAAGAAAATTCTTGGCATGGAGATTATTTGAGAGAGACAAGCTGGCAAATTATATCTTAGTCAGCAAAGTTATATTGAAAAGGTCCTTCATCGTTTCTGTATGCATGATGCTAAATCAGTGAGTACTCCTTTAGCTCCACACTTCAGATTATCTTCAGCTTTATGTCCTGAGTCAGATTACGATATTGAGTACATGTCTAGAGTTCCTTATACTATCGCAGTTGGATCTCTTATGTATGTTATGGTTTGCTCTCGTCCTAATTTGTGGTATGCATTAAGTGTTGTCAGTAGATATATGGCTAATCCTGATAGAGTGCACTGGAAAGCAGTTCAATGTATTTTGATATACGTGTGCGGTACTTCTACTGCTTGTTTGCAGTTTGGGAAATCCGGAGGTGGAATTGTTGGTTATGTTGACTCAGATTACGCTGGTGATTTGGACAAACGGAGGTCTCTCATGAGTTTTGTTGTCACTATTGGTGGTTGTGCTCCTAGTTGAAAAGCTTGTTTACAGTATACTATTGCTTTATCAACTTCTAAAACTGAATATATGGCTATTTCTGAAGCTTGTCAAGAAGATATTTGTCTTAGAGGTTTATATGCTGAGCTTTGTGGAGATGATTCTTGCACTACTATATTTTGTGATAGCTAGAGTGCTATTCACCGTACAAAAGATCAAGTGTTTCATGAGAGAACGAAGCATATTGATGTGAGGTATCACTTTATTCGAGATGTTATGGCTCATGATGATATTAAAGTGTGCAAGATCAGTAATCATTATAATCCTGGTGATATGATGACAAAGCATGTTCCTACAAACAAGTTTGAGTTATGCTCAAGCTTGGTTGGTATTACGGTTTGAGTCCTAGTGACTTATTGGAACGCAGTGTTATTTATTATTGATGGGAGTTGATTGATAATCCTTTTATTGACCATAATATGGAATTTGTCTCAAGGTGGAGTTTGTTGGAATATGATCAAAATTCTGACCTTGTTGGGGACGCCTAGGAGATGTGAGAGGTATAGTCCTCCCACATTATGGATTGTATTTATCTTGAGAGATTTATTTCCTTTCTTAACCACCACTATAAATACATCTTGTAGGCTGTTCGGGAAGAGAAAGAGAGAAGAGACCCTCTTTGTAATCCCCACTGTAAACTATTATCATATAGTGAAGTTCGCCGGTCGGTGCCCGTGGTTTTTTCCCGTAAGGGTTTTCCACGTAAAAATTTATGTCTCGTGTTCAATCTTGTTTACGCATTATTTGCTAATAGTGGCAGGCACTAGCAGAACTGGCGACGCGGTGGGAAGGAGGAGTAGATCTACGGAAGCGACTCGATACTTGGCGTTGTTGAGCGGGCTGGCGCTGGCCAAGTACGCCTGGAACGCGGCCTCCGTGTCCAATACGTGGACCGAGATGGCCACAAACGCCGTGCTGGCAACAGGATCTGGGCACGTGCACGGCTTCTTCTAGCGAATAGTCGTGAAGCCACGCGTAATATTCAATCTTCACCTGATTGAAGATCTGGGCCCTGTTTGTTTTCACTTTTTTGAGTCTCGATTATAATGTGAGCGTGCTTCTCTAATAAGCAGAGATGTGACTAAGCTGATTACTAGTGGGTCTGCGTGTTTGGCAAACCTGATTATTTTCACTAGATTATCACTGTTTTGTCTGTAAAATGACTACTATGCCCCTAAATTTAATAACATATCATATCTAATTTTTTATCAAAGTTTTCCTATCTGATGACTACAATAATTTTATAATGAATCATCGGGAAGCACCTCCTGGACACGGCCGTGCAGTAAACAACATGAACACCAAAAACCTGCATTACAAGTTCCTCTAGCATGGATAGATGATGAACCAAGTTTAAAAAAACTAAGATCTGATGCATGACAATCACAAAAGTTACTTCAGCCAGCCCTTTCCCTGCACTTGAAGAAGCACGAAACAACATGAACACAAATTGACTAGGAATACATCACATTGACCAGGAGTTGCACGAACGTTCTGCTTGCCGTGCTGCAGGCCACTGACGGTGGATGGGGCGCCGCCCTCGCCGAACGCTCTGCGTGTGGGCTGCGGGGTTGAAGCCTTGAAGGCGACGCCGCAGACGATGAAGACAGTAGGCGTGGACGAGGGCGACTGCGCGCGGCGCGAACGACGATGACAGCAACAGCTAGCGGATGACGGATACGGTGCGCGCGGATGACGGCTACAACGCGGACGAACTCGACGGCGGCCGCAGATGAGGGCGACCGAGCGCGCGGCCACGGACGGGTGACGCGGATGGGGTCGACGGCGACCGCAGAGAAGGGCGACGGCGCGTCTGCCGCAAAGGAAGTCGACGGGCGGCAAACAAGGGCACGCGAGAGCAGTTCGAGGGTATCGACGGAAATGGGAGATCGATTAGTCGTATCGCGAGGGTTGAGCCGCGATACCAGAAAGCGAAGTACCAATTATTTTCACGCTTATGAGGAAAGTGGCTCAGAAATTAAACGAGATTTAAGCAATGCGTTTGGGTGGGATTTTCGCTTATTTTTAATGATAAGCTGATTATAAGCAGAAACAAACAGGGCCCTGGTTTATGGCACCATGAATCTATGTGAGTTGATCAGAGAGAACCACGATTGCAGATATTTTATCGCCCATCGGATCATAATAGAATTTGATACCAAAATATCACAAGCATTCTTGAGAATGCCGCCGAACCTACCGCCTGATCGTTGGTGCCGCCGCTGCATCACTGATGAACAGGAGCAGGGTTAGGAGAGACGAGTTCTCTTAGACTATAATTCTTGCATGACTGATTTATTTGTTATGCGCGGGGTGGGAGAAACAAGTTCATTTAGACTATAATTGTTGCGTGACTGATATATATGATATGCGCCGGTTACATTATATAGCCGGTTCACTGATTATATTATGGAAACTGAACTCTATCGCTAAGCTAAGAACCAATTCGGACTCTATCTCTAAACATAGAAACTAATATATTAGAACTCTTTTATTTTTTATCTCTAAACTCAATCTATGGGAAATAATAAAATTCTATCTCTACCTTAACTAATTTGGGATCACCGGTTTTCTGACTATGACACAAACATCCTCTCTGCACCTGTCATTCCACATACTGCGGACAGAGAAGTGACTGTTGTCCTACAAGAGCGGGAGGCTCATAGTACTCTGCTTCACCAACACCTTGCCAAGGCTCAAAATCGAATGAAGCAGAAGACTGACAAGTTTCACACTGAACGTGAATTTCATGTGGGCGACATGGTGCTTCTACGTTTGCAACTCCTATGCTCAAAACAGCGGTAAATTGATCCTTTCCAGAACTTGCTTTCAAATTCTTTGATCCATATAAGGTGCTAGAGCGTATCGGCTCTGTTGTATATCATCTTGAGTTACCTGAAGGTGCACAAATACATTCAGTATTTCATATTTCACAATTGGAGCTATTCGTTCCAAAGTACACTCTAGTTTTCTCATATCGTCCTGCTAAGATTGACCTCAATGTGACTCCACTGCAACCACTTGAGATCATTGATCGCCGACTCGTCAAGGAGGAGAATCAGGCTGTTACACAGGTCAAGGTTCATTGGGCAAACTTTCCTGTTGAAGTCAGCACTTGGGAGGACTGGACTGTCATAGGTGCAGCGCTATCCAAAGATGTGTGCTTGGGAACAAGCACAACTTCAGGAGAGGGAGGTGTCAGAACCAGTGCCACGTCACAAGATTAGCTACTACAATTGTCATTAATTATGTGAAGAACTTCTTAATTAGCCTTTACTTTATGTAATGGAGTTGTTGGGAGTGAGTGGCGGGCTGCGTCCTGACACGGTGCATTAAGAGACAGGAGCATGTGTACTGAGAGACATGAACAACAGAAAGTAAACAGAAGGCGAGTCACATGCTTCTCGCCATCGTTATCTTCCTGTTGTGCACGCTACGCCTTGAGACAACGGTCCCTGCGGCGATCTCACGTTAGCGAGTAGCGCACGCCGGCCACGAGTGTCACATTTCGATCCCATCTCGTCGTCGCCCACAGTATCCGGCCACCTCCGATTTCCGGTGCGAGCTCGTGATTTTCGTCGAGTCCAAGGTTAATGTCACCGACTTCCGTGTCCGCAAGCTTGCGCGCACCAACTAGAAATGAAAACGGACGGATATGGATACATAAAATGTTTTTCCATATCCATATCCATATAATAATTTTGGAAACGGATTCGGATTGGATGTTATCAGAAACAGATTTGGTATCGGATATGTCGGATATATCAGAAATGGATTCATCGGATTAGAAATTTATGGATATCGGACGGACTCAGATGTTTATTTCGAAAAAATATTTCATATATCACATCATTAAATGATAGACAATGAAAAAAGAAATAGTCACACATATAAATTACATAACTAATATTTCACATATCATATTATTTTCACCTTTTTAAACCTTTATACAAATCATCCTTTTTAATATATTGGCTCAATAGGGTTTTCAAAAAAAAAGTAAGATACTATAGACGATGTGGCAACTCTGAGTACCTTCAGCTCCAGCACCTTGCTTTTCTTTCCTATTTCAAGAAACCGTTTTGATGCACCACCAAGAGTGGTTGTTTGGTGTAGTGGTTGGAGTACTGCCTTCTGTATTCAGATTTCACTTGACTTCGGTTTGGGCCAGGCCGCTGGTCATGTTAGTAAATGGGTCAAAAAAGTTTATTTGGATATTATTCGGATTTAGATTCTGATATATCCGATAAAATATGGATATCCGATCATTCGAACGGATATTAAGCTGTATTGTTTCTGATCCGATATCCGAATTGAAATATCTGATATCTGATCTATATTCAATTAAGATTCGACAAAAATGGATATGAATTGGATATTTTCCGATCCGGTACCCGGACGAATCGGAAAATATCCGATCTGTTTTCATCCCTAGCACCAACTAAATCGTGATTCTCCCGATCCCGATCGGGCCCAACCGCCACGTCGAGTCGCAGTTTTCCGCTGAAATGCCAAGCGCCGACTCCCACCCGAAACGCACGGGTTCTCGTGTGTCGGGGCGATTCTCCAAAAGTCCCGCCACTCGTCGGGTTGGTTGCCCCTCCAGGAGAACACACTCCTGGATGCAGCGGATCTGACCTTACTAAACCGACTCTAACACCAATTGTTGAAATTCCGCACAACTCTGCAACTCAAAAATTTAGTTTAATAAACTGCTTGATTTATTCCTTGAGTTTGCCCAGCTATATAAAGACCTATTACAGATAAAATCAGACATAAATCTATTTATAATTCTATCTAAATACTTGTGTTCAAACTCTAACTCTTACCTAGTTTGGACTCTCTAGAATATTTAAAAAAACAAGATTATAATCAACAAGACCAATCCCAATATGCAGATAAATAAATTAGCATACCCTTACAACAGAAGCAACAGTTCCCGGTGGCTTCGAAGGATCAGGAATTTGAAACATAGCACAATGTTTGGTAGGATCAAACTTTCCATTTAATGGATCAAACTTAACTCCATACTTCTTGAAAACCTGTTAAATTGTTCCCACGTTCTGAGCCATTACCGTATAACAATCTAAATGAAGAAAACGATTGACAGAAACAGATTTTCCATATGAAAGGAGAGAACTCCATTTTTCTTCAGTTAAAGGAAAGACACAAGTCATAACAAAAACAAAATACCTCTGCTAGTTGCTTGTCAGTCATGTCTACACCCTCCAGTAGGGTTTTAAGTAGTGGCACAGCTCCAGCAGAATGTTTAGTGGTATCTATTTTCGAGAAGCTTTCCTTGACAACAAATGATGCTCTGGCCAAATTATCGGCAACATCTAACAAGCTCTTAGAGAAATTCTGCATGTGCACAGACAGATATCATAAGCAAGAGCTAATTCAGAAAAAACTTTGGGGAAAGGAACATGTCCATTTATACCCTCACGTATTAAGTTTGTACAGATGATCGATCCCCTTAACTGAGTTTTGATTTTCTTAATCCCTCAGTTACAAAAATGTATCATTTTACCCTTAAGCTGGATTGAATGGGTGGTATTCCACGAAGGGTACAGTGTCATCCTATTTTCCTGATGTGCTCCTCGTCACCTCTATGTCATAATCTTCTTTGGTTACAATTTTCGCCAATGATGCTGGAGGCTAGTCAACATGCAGTGGGATACTTTGCTTGAACCCGATGATATGCTTCTCCAAGCAAAACAGGGGTTCAGGTCTAAAATTTTCAGGGGAGTCCTAATTGTTGCCGCCTGGTGTCGTAGAAATTGTATTACCTTCGATAATGGGACCTTGTCATTGGTCACATGGAAAAGTAAGTTCAAAGGGGAAATGGGATTGGTTAACCAAGAACAAGGCAACTAATGGAAGATTGGTCATGTATAGGGTCTTCAGATTCAAGAACTACTGGCTACAAAATCAGGAATTTCAAGACACTGTCAAGCAAGCCTGGACCTTACCAGCACCCCCGCACCTGAACTCGATCACAACACTGCCAAACTCAAGACACTGCGACATACCCTTAAAAACTGGGGCAAAGGTATGGGAAACTTTCTTAAACTTATAAATGCTTGTATACTACTCCCTCCGTCTCCAAAAGTTTATCACTTTGTAGTTCAAAAATGAACTACAAAATGACAAACTTTTAGAGACGGAGGGAGTACTCTCCTAGTCATGGATAAACTAGAGGAACAGAGGTTGCTCTTCCCCTAAGAAGGGAAATTTAGATCACTCATCAAATATTAAGTGGCCACCTTATTACAATGAAAAAAATGAATTTTGGAGACAAAGATACATTGAGATATGGGTCCAGCTGGAGACGAATCCATGAAATTCTTCCATGTCGCTGCAATAGATATATATAGGAGAAACACAATCACACTACTCCAAGATAGAGATAGAAGAGACATCATAGAACACGGTGGAAAAAGCAACCATGTTATGGGGGGGAGGCTTTAAAGACAGATTAGGGAAAACTCTAGGCATCCAACCATGGTCAGAGATGGACACATGTTGTTGAAGTGTAAGAGATTGCCTATCGTTCCCCACCATCTTAAGATTTTGGTTGTAACCGGTCAGCGAAAGTAGCTTAATATGGTATCAGAGCCAGAAGTTTCGAGTTTGGATCTTGGCAGGCGCAAGTCGACTCCTATTTCCATATTTGAGATCTGAAGGAGCCTCACGTGAGGGAGAGTGTTGAAGTTGTAGGATCGAAGAGCACGTGAAAAGCTACCAGAGGGGGGGTGAATGGTTTGAAAATCTTACGCAGCAGAAACAATTAAACCCCAAACCCTTTCGGTAGAAAAACGATCTGTTGAAGAAATCGTGTGTGAGACTAATATAAACGTGTTTCACCATGACAAAAGTGATAGATATCAGATATAATCAAGTCATGAAGACAACACAAAAATAATCACTCAAATCCGTCAAGAAAAACTCAAGTTATGATCGAAAGATCAAACAATGGTCAATCTGCCCTACCCGAGAAAAAAACAGTTCTGGAACGCTGCAAAGAAACTCGTGTAGATCATAGACCACAAATCCAATGACCATGAAATTTTGACATATGATAGACAATCAAGTTTTGAAGACAACCCAAAAAGAATCACGTCAATTGGATCTGTAAAACTCGAGTTATGATAAAACCACCGATAAAAGGTAGTGCTGTCCAGAAACTCGACGAGTAAAACTTGTCTGGAACAAGTCGGACGAACAAGGCACAAAAGTTCCTTCAAACTACGAATTTTATTCAATAGAACACAAGAGGAACAGCCCCAAAGTTGTTCACCACGAGCTTTGGTCTCCCTTGCTTATATAACCAGCCCTTAGGCCAACCCAATATCAACTAGGACTCCAATCCTACTCAGACACGAATCGTAACTTTCCATAACTGCTCAAGATTCTTCTATACGCATATAGAAGCAATCTTAAGACTCCCAAACACCTAAGGAACGTATCCCACATTCCTAAACAACTCAAATTCGTGACCAACACGAAAACCTATTATAACCAACTCAAATCTTTCCATATTTGAGTCAAACCCGACTCAGCCGCAGCCTGAGTCCATAACCTAGTCGGTTGGACCTTTCCGACCAATTCTTTACGTCCACATCTCTTCATCACGTCTCGGAACCATGTAGCCACGTCCATACACTCCTTGCACACGTGCAAACATCTTCCAATGACATCCACGATACCTTCATATGTATTGTTCTTGATTCAATCATTCTGCGCAACCTCCTAACCAGCTCAACCACAATTCCTCCTGAATTTGGTTGTTGGAACCTCATCTCCTCCCTGAGACTAGTCCAATGGATCCTGTCACCAGCCATGACTTGAACTCAAGCAACACCTGCACATGAATAAACAACCAATCCATACGAGCCCAAGTCCTCGACTTGACTCAAGTTAGTTCCGAACACAACACCTTACGTGAGAACCTCACATAAGCATGTTGCAAAACCACAGTAACACGATATCATCCATATCAACCAAAACGCACCAAAAACATAGCAAATGAATACTAAGCAATCTTTCCAACAATGTAAAGCAAGTCTGAAACATTGCAAATGAAAAACAGAAGCACTACGGTCAAGTTCCGGACCTTGCCAGAGCAACCTGGAGCTTGAGCCAGAGCTAACAAAAGCTAGTAGAACCTAGCGCCAGAGCTTACCAGAGCTAGTATAACCAAGCTCCCGTCGGAGCTTACAAAACTAGCAGGACCTAGCGCTGGAGCTAACCAGAACTAGTCGGAACTAGTAAACCCAAAAACCGGAGCTAGACAAATTAAGTCAGAGCTTAGCAAAAGCATGCTGGAGATATCAAATATATGCCGGAGCTAACAAAGACATGCCGGAGCTAAAGATAAAGCTCACCGAGGCTAACCAAAGCTAGTCGGACCTTACCAAAAAGCCATACCTAGGATCTAATGTAGCCGGAGCTACCCAAAACAAGTCGGACCTATGGTCGGACCTTGCTATAGCTCGGAGCTAGAGTCAGACCTTGATAAAAAGGTGTTTTGGTGATATTTAAAACTTTTATCATCAAAGTCAAGTGTATTCACTACAAGCCAATGTATTCAGCACACATAGGTCTTACAATCTCCCCCTTGATGAATGCATTGGCAACACCATTTAAAATCCGAACATTGGCTTATTCACATAAAAGTTTTGAAGAAAATTTCTCCCCCTTTGTAAATCAAAAGTAAAATGAGAAGAAAATTCAAAAATTATCCCATATTATCTCTCCCCCTTTATTATCTCTCCTTATGCACATATTCTCTTTCTCTTCATACTTATCTCTCCCCTTTTGACAATGTATTCAGCAAGTCATATTCTCTCTCCAACTTTAGTTGTTATGAGCATATTATAACATATACATATAAACAAAGCTCATCCAAGTCATACTATCAAGTAACTTACATTATCACATCAATGAAATACATAAAGTAGTGTAAGCCATGCTAGAGATCAAATGTAATTTTGAATTTAAGCAAGTCATGATCTCACAAACTTAACTATCTCAAAACCTGATAGCATGACACTAGTTGCTGCATTTTATTATTTTTCACAGCATAAATTTATATCATATGATATTTACAAGAGATTATATGCGCATCTGCCTTATTCTAACCAACCAAGCCAAGCCTATGTCATTTGACAATCAGAAGCTTAAGGACATGGTTTTAGTCATACACAACTTCTTCCAAGTTCATATCTAAGTGCAATGACAAGCCATCTCAAAAGAAGAAGTGTGATGCATGCATATTCTCTTGATCTTTTCTCAATTTATATTTGTTCATAAAAACTCAACATTTGAGTTGATTACTTGATTAACTCTTAATGATTAAAAGCACTTGTGAACATGTAACAAGTTCAAAATAGCAAGAAAGTTCGACCATGACTAGTTTTAGTGTAAGTAATTATTCCAATTACTAGACATGGCAAAAACTACAAAATGTATAGCACGAGTAATGTAGTAAGAACTTTCAGTATGTAAAAGGAATCACAAAGTCATATATGTATGAAATACTATGCTCATATTATTTTAATTTCAGATTCACACATAGACTTCCCAAGTTTCAAAAACTCCCCCTCAATTTAAGCCATGAGGATGAATAACCCCTATTTCACTACGAATGAAACAAAAACGAGTGAAATCCAAAGGTTTTGTAAAAATGTCAGCCAATTGTTGTTCGGTATCTACATGGTGAAGCACAATGTTTCCTTTTTCAACATTATCTCGGAGAAAGTGATACCTAATGTCAATGTGCTTAGTTCTAGAATGTTGCACGGGGTTTTTAGCAATGCAAATGGCACTAGTGTTATCACAGAATAGTGGAACACTATCTAGATCAACCCCATAGTCCTTAAGTGTTTGAACAATCCAAAGAATTTGTGAGCAAGCTCTAGCAACAGCTACATATTCAGATTCGGCTGTGGATTGTGCAACTGAATTTTGTTTTCTAGAGAACCAAGCAACAAGGGAATAACCAAGAAAATGACAAGCACCAGAAGTACTTTTCCTATCAATCCTACAACCCCCAAAATCAGCATCCGAAAAAGCTTTCAAAGTAACGGTTGAGGAAGAAGGAAGAAAAATGCCAAATTCTTGAGTTCCATGTAAGTACCTGAGAATCCTTTTGACGGCTTGACGATGTGAAACACGTTGGGAAGCTTGAAACCGTGCACAAAGACATACACTGAATTGTATGTCCGGTCTTGATGTCGTGAGGTACAAAAGTGATCCGATCATGCTTCTATATTCTTTTTGATCCACGGATTCACCATCTTCATCAAGTTCAAGTGTTGTTGTTGTTCCCATTGGTGTCCGAAGAGGCTTGCTTTTTTCCATGTTGAAGCGCCTTAGGAGGTCTTTCGTATACTTCGTTTGATGCACAAAGGTATCCTCCTTGGTTTGCTTGATTTGCAGCCCCAAAAAGTAAGTGAGTTCACCCATCATACTCATTTCAAATTCGGAACTCATCAATGCTGAAAACTTGGACACAAGATCATGAGAAGCACAACCAAAGATAATATCATCCACATACACTTGAACAAATAATGAGTCATTGCCATGTTTAAGCACAAAAAGAGTTTTATCAACCTTGCCCATGGTAAACCCCTTTTCAAGTAAGAATGTTTTTAACCTATCATACCATGCTCTAGGTGCTTGTTTGAGACCGTATAAGGCTTTGGACAGTTTGTAAACATGATTAGGAAAATCTGGCTTTTCAAAACCCGGTGGTTGGTTGACATAAACCTCCTCATCTATGTAGCCATTAAGAAAAGCACTTTTAACATCTATTTGATATAGCTTTAGATGCTGCAAAAGCTAACAAAATTCTTATGGCTTCTAATCTAGCGACAGGAGCAAAAGTTTCATCAAAATCTAAACCTTCAACTTGAGTGAAACGTTGAGCAACCAACCTAACCTTATTCCTAACCACAACCCCATCCTCACTTTCTTTATTTTTAAATACCCATTTAGTTCCAATTAAAGTGTGACCTTCAGGTGGAGGTACAAGTTTCCAAACATTATTTCTTTCAAAATTTTCTAACTCTTCTTGCATGGCAATAATCCAAGATTCATTAGTGAGTGCGTGTGATATATCTTTGAGTTCAAAAGAAGCAACAAAAGCAGAATGAGCATGAGAGTTTGGATCGCAAAACCTAGACCGTGTGACTCGTTCGTGCAAGCTTCCAATCATCTGTTGTGAGGAATGATCTTTGTAAAAATGTAGGGGAACAGATGTCTCACAAGCTTCTTCTTCAGTAGGTTCATCGTAGACTGATGAGCTTGTGACTTGTGAACGATCAGGACCAGCATAGGTGATAGTCGGAGCTTGATCAATGTCCGGAGCTGGACACGTGTCAACTTCGGAACTGCCAGGCAGTATCATCGGCTCTTCTTCATCTTCGAAAATACCCTCCCCCTGAGGATACGGATCTGGTCCTGCAACACCGTAGCTAGTACCTGGGCTAGCTTCATCAAAAGACACTTCACAAGTCTCCACAATTTTGTTAGTGTCAAGTAAAAGCACACGGTAGCCTCTAGTATGAGATGGATAACCAAGAAACATGCCATCAATGGATCGAGGTTCAAATTTATCAAGATTACCATGTTTCTTAACAAAGCATTTGCAACCAAAGACCCGAAAGTGTGTAACACTAGGCCTATGTCCAAACCGGGGCTCATATGGTGTTTTACCTAGCTTAGCATGCAAGAAAACACGATTTGAGACATAACAAGCGGTTGCCAACGCATCAGCCCAAAATTTCCTAGGAGTTTGATATTCATCAAGCATAGTCCTAGCCATCTCAACTAAGGTTCTGTTCTTTCTTTCTACAACACCATTTTGTTGAGGTACATATGGTGAAGAGAATTGATGATCTATTCTATTTTCAGCACAAAAGTGTTCAAAAGATTGATTTTTAAATTCAGTTCCATTATCACTTCTAATTGCTTTTAATAATGCTGGGTGATCAATTGATAATCTAAGAAATAAAGTTATAAAATGAGTAAAAACTTCATTCTTAGACGCCATAAAGTAAACCCAAGAGTATCTAGAATAATCATCAACAATAACAAGAACATACCATTTACCTCCAAAGGATTGAACACATGAAGGTCCTACGATGTCAAGATGCAAAAATTGACATGGTTCTGTTGTCATGATCATTGTGAGAGGAGTATGTGAACCTGCAACCATCTTAGCATGTCTACAAGAAGAGCACACAATTTCTTTGTCCCCTTTAAGCTTAGGCAGCCCACGTATGCGATCAAGAGCACTAACACGCGTTAGGTGATCAAAGCCTACGTGACCAAGTATACGATGCCAAAAATATAAGTCATTTGAATCATTAGCAACTAGACACCTATGCTTAGAGGAAGACATATCAAAATCAGCTTTAAAACTCTTCCAAACCGAGACATGTTAAAAATAAGCTCACTATTTGAACCTAAAACTTTGCAGCAATTTTTATTGAAAATAATTTCTAGATTTTCATCTAGCAATTGTGAAACAGAAAGCAAGTTGTATTTCAAATTTTTGACAAGTGCCACATCTTTCAAAGTGTAGTGATCATTTACTTTAACCGAACCCTTAGCAATTATAGGAGTTGAAGAATTATCGGCAAAAGTAACATTCTCTACACGTGACACTAAAGAGAGGGAGGAGAACCAATCTTTGTTACCGGTCATGTGGCGTGAGCAACCTGAATCCACAATCCAAATGTTCTCCTTCCTCAAACGTGTAACCTACATAGAAGCACAATACATTGATGACTCAATACTGGGGTTAGTCAAAAGGCATTTAGGTATCCAGTACTGAGTCACACGACGTGCAGCAGGAAAAACACGCGAAAGCTGAGATAAAACAGCAGGTTTATGAGTCAAAGATTGAGGTTTTCTGTTCTCAACAATTGATTTAGAAGATGTTACTTGTTTAGAGTGAAAACCAGTAGCTCCGGAGGTAAAAGCAGAAGGTCCGGAGGCAAAAACTAAAGCTTTGGAGGGAACAACAGAAGATCCGGGAGCTCTCGGAGCTATCAGAACTACCGGAGCTGCCTTTGCAGATTTCTTTCCAAAAGTTCCGGAAGCTACCTTTTCAAATTTCTGACTCATTAAAGCAGGTTGTGTTTCTCTAATTGCATGAAAGTTATAAGATCTAGCAATCATCCTTTCCTTTTTTTGTTGTTTAGCTAGTCTATAAAAAAATTTATGACATGACCATCTCTACCACAGTAGGTACAATGAAATTTAACTTTGTGTTCATGTCTAGATGAGCAATCAACATTTTTATTTGATACCGAATGAGACAACACTCCTGCAGATTTGAAAACCACTTCATTTTGATTAGGAACTGTTTGAATCAAACCACTTCCTAATGACTTTACAATTTTAGGTGGATGTGCCTTAGCATGAGCATGAGAATCAAAACCTAAACCAGTTTTATTATTGCAAGACTTGGAAGAATTCAGCAGCAAGTTTAGGTTCTTATTCCCATTACAAAACCGATCTAATGTCCTATGCATGTCATCAAGTTTATTGGACAGATCAAGGCAATTTTCACATGAAGTTTTTCCTTTTAGTTTGCAATTTGAACAAAATTTAACTTCATGAGAACGTAAAGCATTGTTCAATATAGAAATTTCATTCATAGCATCCTGTAGTTTCTTATCAAGATCCTCACAAGTAGAACAATGCAAATCAATTGTAGAACAGCTAGCATCTTTCAAGTTTTTATCATTAAGTGCAGCAAGCTCTTTGTTCTTTTCAATTTCTTCATCAAGTCTATCTAGAGTGGAGGAGTGTGCACTTCTTAATGTGGACAATTGTTCATAGATTAAGTCACATGAGGGACATGCATCATCACTAGGAATCAAAGTTTTTAAACGGCTAATTTCAGATTCTAGTGATTCAATTTTAGCAGCATTATCCCAAAGCTTTTTGTCCTTTTTCTTGACAATAATAGTTGCACGAGAAATAGCATCACACATTTCATTGTAGGTAGAACATACCTCATCGTCTTCACTGTTGTGTTCTGCATCCTCCTGACTTGATCTTGATCTTGTTTTGCCCGCCATGAAGCATAAGTTGGCCAGATCGTCATCATATTCATCACTTTCAAAGTCTACATCACTTGAACTAAGTTCTTGAAGTGCGGTGATGAAGCTGTTAATCATCTTGCGTCCTATGGTACCCTTCTTCTTCTTGTTGGAATTTCCAGAGGAGGTCCGGACCTTGCTTTGTTTTTCTTCCCGGGTGGTCGGACCTGAAAGGTTAGGGCATTCTGTATGAAAGTGTCCTGTTTTACCACATTCAAAACAGCGTTGAGCTCCGGAGCTTCCTCTCCTTCTAGTTCTCACATTTTGCAATGCTTTTGAGAATCTAGTAGAGATGAGTGCCAACTCCTCTTCTGGAAATTCTTCGATCTGCTCCATGGTTAGTGAGGACAACAAAGCAAGAGTATTGCAAGATGATGATTGGCCAAAGCTAGACATATCACGTTGTGAAACAAATGCAATAGACTTATTGGGGTTCTTACGTGCTAGGATGTCAATTTCATGAGTTTTTAGTTTAGAATAGAGTACATCTAATGTAAGAGAACTCATGACAGTTGATTCACGAATAGATGTTACTTTCATCTCCCAAATTGACATGTCTAATGCACTAAGAAGTTGCCTAGCATTCTCAGCATCAGAAAAATTAACATTGACACTACGTAAGTTGCTGAGAATTTTATTGAAACGAGCAAAGAGGTTATCGATAGACTCACCTGGTTGCATCTCAAAGCGCATATATTCCTTTTTGAACATATCTTGTTTTACCTCCTTGATTGTGTTGGAGCCTTCATGATAATCACAGAGAGCTCTCCAAACATCGTATGCTGATCGGAGGTGCGCGACATGATCAAAGTCGCTTTGAGTGAGTCCTTGAATGATCAAGTTTCGGGCTTTGTTGTTGTTGTCGACGTCCCGTAGGTTTGTGACCGTGACTTGATCATTGGGTGGCACTTCATAAGTCTTATACACCTTCTCCCATATTGCAAAGCCTTGTGCCTGGATGAAAGCCTCCATGCGTGCCTTCCAAACCTGGAAATCAATACCAGCAAACACACATGGTTTGGCGGAGTACTTCTCCATGATGATTAGTCAAAAACATGTGCAAATATCAAAGATTAGAGCACCGTGGCTCTGATACCAATTGTAGGATCGAAGAGCACGTGAAAATCTACCAGAGTGGGGGGTGAATGGTAGATTTGAAAATCTTACGCATCGGAAACAATTAAACCCCAAACCCTTTCGGCAGAAAAATGATCTGTTGAAGAAATCGTGTGTGAGACTAATATAAACGTGTTTCACCGTGACAAAAGTGATAGATATCATAGATAATCAAGTCACAAAGACAACACAAAAAGAATCACTCAAATCCGTCAAGAGAAACTCAAGTTATGATCGAAAGATCAAACAATGGTCAATCTGTCCTACCCGAGAAAAAAACAGTTCTGGAACGCTGCAAAGAAACTCGTGTAGATCATAGACCACAAATCCAATGACCATGAAATTTTGACATATGATAGACAATCAAGTTGTGAAGACAACCCAAAAAGAATCACGTCAATTGGATCTGTAAAACTCGAGTTATGATAAAACCACCGATGAAAGGTAGTGCTTTCCAGAAACTCGACGAGTAAAACTTGTCTGGAACAAGTCGGACGAACAAGGAACAAAAGTTCCTTCAAACTACGAATTTTATTCAATAGAACACAAGAGGAACAGCCCCAAAGTCGTTCACCACGAGCTCTGGGCTCCCTTGCTTATATAACCAGCCCTTAGGCCAACCCAATATCAACTAGGACTCCAATCCTACTCAGATCACAAATCGTAACTTTCCAAAACTGCTCAAGATTCTTCTATACGCAGATAGAAGCAATCTTAAGACTCCCAAACACCTAAGGAACGTATCCCACATTCCTAAACAACTCAAATTCGTGACTCACACGAAATCCTATCATAACCAACTCAAATCTTTCCATATTTGAGTCAAACCCGACTCAGCCGCAGCCTGAGTCCATAACCTAGTCGATTGGACCTTTCCGACCAATTCTTTACGTCCACATCTCTTCATCACGTCTCGGAACCATGTAGCCACGTCCATACACTCCTTGCACACGTGCAAACATCTTCCAATGACATCCACGATACCTTCATATGCATTGTTCTTGATTCAATCATTCTGCGCAACCTCCTAATCAGCTCAACCACAATTCCTCCTGAATTTGGTTGTTGGAACCTCATCTCCTCCCTGAGACTAGTCCAATGGATCCTGTCACCAGCCATGACTTGAACCCAAGCAACACCTGCACATGAATAAACAACCAATCCATACGAGCCCAAGTCCTCGACTTGACTCAAGTTAGTTCCGAACACAACACCTTACGTGAGAACCTCACATAAGCATGTTGCAAAACCACAGTAACACGATATCATCCATATCAACCAAAACGCACCAAAAACTTAGCAAATGAATACTAAGCAATCTTTCCAACAATGTAAAGCAAGTCCGAAACATTGCAAATGAAAAACAGAAGCACTACGGTCAAGTTCCGGACCTTGCTAGAGCAACCCAGAGCTTGAGCCGGAGCTAACAAAAGCTAGTAGAACCTAGTGCCGGAGCTTACCAGAGCTAGTATAACCATGCTCCCGCCAGAGCTTACAAAACTGGACCTAGCGCTGGAGCTAACCAGAACTAGTCGGAACTAGTAAACCCAAAAACCGGAGCTAGACAAAGTACGTCGAAGCTTAGCAAAAGCATGCCGGAGCTATCAAATATATGCCGGAGCTAACAAAGACATGCCAGAGCTAAAGATAAAGCTCACTGGAGCTAACCAAAGCTAGTCGGACCTTACCAAGAAGTCGGACCTAGCATCTAACGTAGCCGGAGCTACCCAAAACAAGTCGGACCTATGGTCGGACCTTGCTATAGCTTGGAGCTAGAGTCGGACCTTGATAAAAAGGTGTTTTGGTGATATTTAAAACTTTTATCATCAAAGTCAAGTGTATTCACTACAAGCCAATGTATTCAGCACACATAGGTCTTACAGAAGTGTAAGTGTATTGCATATCCTTCCCCATCAGCTTAAGCTTTTGGGTTTAACAGGTCAGCGCATATTACCTTAACTAGCTCTTGGGTGCAACCAGTCAGCGCTAGTAGCTTAACATGGTATCAGAGCTAGAGGTCTCGAGTTCGAAACCTGACGGATGCAAGTCCACTCCTATTTCCACGTTTGAGGCTCGAGGGAGTCTCACGTGAGGGGGACTGTTGAAGTATATAAGTGAATTGTCTACCCTTCCCATCAGCTTAAGCTTTTGGCTGCAACTGGTCAGCGCATAGTAGCTTAACACATCTACTCCTCCCAACACTAGACCTGCAGCATCTAGTTCTTCCCTTCTCAAGGGAGGAAATTGACCTGCCTAGTGACAAAGCCCCCAGACAGGATGGATTCGATGCAAAATTTTACAAAGCCTGTTGGGAAACCATCAAAGAGGACATCTACAAACTATGTGAAGACTTTTTCAGCGGCTCAGCAAGATTATTGCCGCTCAACAATTCGTTGATCATCCTAGTATTCAAGATAAGCAATCCGATAAAGAAAAGGGACTTTACACCGATTTCATTGCCAAATTCAAATGTCAAACTTATCACTAAGTTAATGTCCAAGAGATTACAATCTATCATTTTTCAAGTTAGTCCACAAAAACAATAATGGCTTCATCAAAAAGAGAACCATACAATCCAGGACGTATGAATATGCCTACCAATGTAGAAAATCCAAGAAGTTCATGGTGATGTTGAAGCTGGACTTCAGAAAATCCTTTGACTGTGGTAAAGAAGAGGTCAACATACTTGCAGGCAGTTGTGGATGCCTTTTTTGGAAAGCAATATCATAGAAAGGAAAAAGGTGTCCACATCAACAAATGAAGCTCAGTAAAGGATAGAAGTCATATTACTGCTTGTTGTCAATAAAAAGTTTAGCCAAATCAGAGTCCAAGTAGGAATCAGAATCCAAGTAGGAATCTGAGTCGAATAAGAGTCCTAGTAGGACTCCTAGAGTTTGTTAGTAATTTAAGAGTCAGTTATGAAATTTCTTGCTGCACCAGGGAATCCTAACCATAATAAGTGTCCTAGTTAGGTTTGAAGTTAGGACTATGAATCCTAGTCTGTTAGGAATTCATTTCCTAGTCTGTTAGAAGTTTTGTACTGCCACCTCTATAAAAGAAAGAGGTCGGCCCCCAAAGAGAAGCAAGCAGAAGTAATCCATGTTTCTCAGAGCCTCTACAAAGGGCGAGTTGAGGATTATCTGCGCGTTGTGTTTGTCTAATTCACGCCTAACCATCCCTAATCCATGCCATATCATCTGGTATCATATTCCTTCTGATCCTGCCCCTGTTTGCCTCAACCTTTGCATGCACCGAACTCTGAAAAATGGTGGATTGTTGTTGTTGGACGCCATGAGTTCAGAAGAGAAGCTTGACTTGCTGCTCAAATTTGTACAGCAGACATCCCAGGAGATCCAACAGATCAAGACAAAATATGCATCCCCCTTTGTGGCTGTCAATAGATTGTAATCAGAGAAGATAGAACAACCTGGATCATCAGGTAAGGGTCACAGCAGTCCATCTGTATCTATTGGTAAAACAACTACGGTCTCCCACAAGCTGCAGTTCCCACACTACGATGGATCAACTAATCCCTTACCATGTCTCAATAAATGTAAGCAATATTTTCGTGCCCAAAGAGCAGAGGAGGATGAAAAGGTCTGGCTGGCTTCCTTTTATCTGGATGGATCTGCACAGCAGTGGTATTACAAGCTTGAGAGGAATAAGGGTGTCCAAACATGGGCTCAATTTGAGACTGCAATTAACCGT
This sequence comes from Tuctoria greenei, assembly GCA_036927565.1. Classification (NCBI taxonomy): domain Eukaryota; kingdom Viridiplantae; phylum Streptophyta; class Magnoliopsida; order Poales; family Poaceae; genus Tuctoria; species Tuctoria greenei. The sequence goes on along the minus strand of JAYESD010000009.1, from coordinate 78,489,488 downwards.
AGATTTGGACTCCCAATCAGATCCAATCCTTTTGGGGAATTAATGCAGTTAAAGCGCACAGGGTCTGTGGCCGAGTACTAGGAACAATTCCTTACATTGTTAGCTAGGTGTGAGGATGTCACCGAGAACCAACAACAAGATATCTTAATGGCTGGTCTTGGCTACCCCCTATGCACTGATGTAGAGCTGCAGCGCCCAACAAGACTTGAAGAAGTTATGGAGCTAGCCAGAGCTTATGAGAAGAGATTGGAAATTTAACGAGACAACGATACAGCCACTGTTTCACAGCAGCACTCGACCTCCATCGGCTCGTCCGTCTGTCACTCCCTCCTTTTCCACCCCACCCGTAAAGCAACCACCACCTGCTCCAATGCCCAAAACAACACCAGAACCAACAGCAGTACCAAAACCACACCCAGGCACGCGCTTTGCCAGGTTGACACCGGAAGAGATGGCACATCGACGTCTCAACAACTTATATTTTAACTGTCCTGAATATTTTTCTAAGGATCATCTTGGCAAATGTATGATGAAAGGAATCTATCTACTAGAGCTCGATACAGATGGTTGTGAGATGGAAGAGGTGAAGGATGATGCACTTGAAGTTTCCCTATATGTCCTCACTGGTCTCCATACAACAACCACAATGAAGCTACCAGTATCATTTGGGCATCACTCGCTCTCAGCCTTGGTCGATTCGGGATCAACTCACTCATTTCTCGACGAGGAGATCATACACAAACCTGCCCTTAAACCGAAACCACGTCCTGGAATGACAATCAGTTTTGATAATGGTGATTCAGTCTGAAGCTTTTAAAATCGATTTTTATGTCATACCATTAGGAGACCACGAGGCAGTCTTAGGTGTCCAATTGTCACACCCGGTCCCAACAAGACAACCGGATGACTTCCACATGTATGACAGGATCAGTTCACATCATACATGTGTAGATGAAAGTGTAATATCATTTATTACAAGCCATGTTCGAATACATAAATATCTTACAATAATGACCCGTAGGTCTAAAATAAGAATACAAAGCAAAACAGCGGAAAAGTAAACTAGTGTGGCTCCATGCACAGGCGTGCCTGGGGGTTGCGCCATCCTAGAATGTCTCCTCCGGATCGGCGTAGAAGTCTTCATTCTCCACCTCTTCTCCATTGTAGATTGAGGAGAGATAAGCAACAAGCAAGTTTGAGTACCAACGGTACTCAGCAAGTGGGGAAGAGATGACATGACGGTGTTTAGAAAGGAAGGCCAAATTTGGGTTAAGCACTATAGCATTACATCCTATCCTTCGATTTCATTAGCACCTACTTCTAAGTGTATGAACCCAACCATAACCCATTTGTAATACAAGTCCAAACCAACCAAACCACCATTCCCAGTCATTGACTAATTATGAATTGGACACCAAGCCACTCTTGTTCGTGAGCACGGCTGTCATGACAGTTTCTAAATCTCTGCAAAGAATGTACCCTTTACCCACAAGCCGTGATTTCATCCCCTGTTGCCAGGTGGACTAAGTAAACCTCCCTGATGCCCGTGATCGCGAACCACATTGCACACTTCCTTTGGTGTGAGGCCAGGAGATCACTACGAGGTCTTTACAAAGGATTCTCCCGACGCGTACTAGCCCTCTGAGGTTTCACCCCTGTACAAAAGTGTGAGCTGTTACACCATGGCTCAACACCCCAGTTGCCCCCTCTTGAGCCATGCGGATCCCAAGGCATTACACCCTGAACCAATTCCTCGCACTATCCAATCACTAATACTACGCCGGGAGAGGCCTAATTAATCGACCAAGCTGCCCCATACTCAGTCTTGTGGCGATACTATAAAGCATAGTGGCTTCCTCCATAAACCGGTCCTTAGAATCCGGCAAGGTTCATACCCTAAAACCCGGGTCTCGTGCGTACTGCACCATACCAAACAAACCAACCCGCCAGATTCCTATCCACTACAATTCAATTCACCAAGTCTCAATAAATGATCACAACAATTAATAGTATAACATGTATGTAGAGAAATTCCCAAAGCATGACTAAGCGTAAAAGTAATAATAACATCTACCCAAACCAACTCGGTGACAAGGAATTATATGGAAGGGTGCAGTAAATAGGATTCAATTTATTAAGCATGCAACTAACTAAAACTTAATAAAACAGGTGCGAAATGGTCAAGGAACTTGCCTTCTTCGAAGTGTGGGTCGGTGAAGTGGTAGTCCTGAAGATTGTAAGTCGGCTCGGGAAGCGACTCTAAATACATCATCGCATGCGGAACGGAAAGTAGCAACACACAATAAGAAACAAGAGAATAAAGGCACACCACAAATAAAAACCCAAAAGAAAACCTACGCAATTACGTCGCTAACACTATGTCCTTAGTTAAGACTTTATTTAGTGGCGTGGGTGGAAGTTGGGGTTTTAGTGTCTATATGGGTTTATTAGGAATTCAGCACAATTAGCAAATTAAATACCTTACTTTATCCTAAACAGATTAGGAAATAATAATAAAATAATACCCTAAGTGATCTATGCAAAATGAGAGAGTAATCATATGATTTTATGTAATTTACAATTAAAATAGGGGCTTTTATGCAAAACAGACATGAACAAGGGCCTAGAAATATTTTATAACATAACCATGGAGTTAATCATAATTTACAGAGGCTAAAAACATAATTAATTGTGAAAACAGGGGCTAAAATACCATATTTATTCATTTTAATAGTGCTTACATAAATTAATTAAAGTCCAGGGGCTAGCTCATAAAGTACAGGACCTCAGTGTAATTAATTTAAATTTGCGTAGGGGGCTACATGCAAAATGGCCAACGGTTAAAACAGGATTCAATCTGGGCCGTTGGATCTAAAGCGTGAAGCCCAGATTTTAAATAATCGAAGGGGTACTTCCCTTCTAATCTCCGCCGTTGGCCCTAGATGGGCGGCCGAGATTAGGCCACGTCGCCCCATGGGTGACGGAAACGGCGCGCGCGCCCGGCCCGACGGCGCACGGCGGCGGGGGTCGCCGGAGATGGCCGGAACGGCCAAATCGGTGCCCAACACTATGCGGCTACCATGGAAACGCGAGAGGGTGGCGGGGGAAGCTCACCTAGGGGGTCGCGGAGCTCGGGTTTGGGCCGGAGGTGCAACGGCGACATCGGGAGGTGGCGGTCTCCGGCGGAGCTCGACGAAGACGGTGTTGCGGCAGCGTTCTCCCGAAGAGGGTATGTCCGGCGAGTTCCCAAGGACGGGGCGCACATGTTAGGCGAGGTTTGCTGGAGAAAATTGGCTAGGGCGACGGGAACGGCGGCGACAATACCTTGCACCGGCGGCTAGGGTTCGAAGCTTCGGGGACGGGAAAAATTGGGGCGCACGGCGGAATTTATAGTGGGGGGGGGGGGGTGAGGGCGGCAGAGTATGGAAGGTGATCCCGTGCGAAGGAAAGCAACTGGAGCCATTAGGGGGGGGATTCCTTGCCGACGTTTGAATCGGGGGCGGATTTGGCGGGCTCGATCGGGCGCGACGTAAGGAAAGGGAAGGAGATGACCGGCGGGTCCCAGTGCACAGAGAGAGGGAGGGAAAAGGAAGGGGCGGCTGGGCCTTGGGTCGGCGGGGAGAAAAGAAAAGGGGGAGGGGAAGAGGGGAGGATGTGGGCCGGGGTAGGATTAGGCCCAAGCGACGGTTTTTCCTTTTCATTTTGTTTTTCTCTTTTCTTCTTCATTTCTCTTTACAATTTGATTTTTTTTTTTCAAATTTCAAACGAATTCTAGCGCATTTTGAAATTGAATTTTTAAAACAAAGGCAAAGGCATGATGCACTCCTAATTCAATCCCTTTATTTCAAATTTTTGAAATTTTTGGTGTTACAACTCTACCCCCCTTAAAAGGAATCTCGCCCCCGAGATTCGGGCGTCCTAAGAGAAAAGATCGGGGAAATCGGCCTTGAGGTCTCTTCTCTCTCCCATGTTGCTTCTGCCTCAGAGTGATGCTTCCACTACACTTTGCACATGCGAATCGTCTTGTTTCTCATGACACGTTCTGATGTCTCTAGGATCTTGACTAGTCGTTCGACGTAAGAAAGATCCTCTTGCACATCTATAGCTTCCATGTGTAATTGTTCCTCTGGTACTCTCAAGCATTTCTTTAGCTGCAACATGTGGAACACATCATGCACATCGGACAGTTGAGGAGGTAGCTCAAGACGATAAGCTACTTCTCCTCTTCTCTCCAGGATCTTGAACGGACCAATGTATCGGGATGATAGCTTTCCCTTCACTTTGAACCGTCTTAGACCTCTTACTGGTGATACCTTGAGATACACAAAGTCTCTGACCTCAAAGGTTAGATCACGACGTCGAGCATCTGCGTAACTCTTTTGCCCTGACTGTGCCGTTTTTAGATTATTTCGGATCTCTTGTACCTGTCGTTCTGCTTCTCTTAATATATCTGGTCCAAACACTTGACCTTCTCCGGTCTGATTCCAAAATAAAGGTGTCCTACACTTTCGCCCATAAAGTGCCTCAAACGGGGACATCTTGAGACTAGCCTGGTAGCTGTTGTTATAAGAAAATTCAGCATAGGGCAATTTTTTGTCCCAACTCTTACTATTCTTCAAGGCACACACTCGCAACATATCCTTCAAGATTTGATTGGTGCATTCTGTCTGACCATCCGTCTGCAGGTGATACGCTGAACTAAAATTCAGACGAGTGTCCATTGACTCATGTAGCTTCTGCCAGAATCTTGAAGTGAACTGGGTACCTCGATTAGACACGATCTTCTTCGGAACACCGTGCAAACACACAATTCTTGCCACGTATAATTTTGCCAACCGCGAACCATTGTAGCTTTCCTTGACCGAGAAATGAAGTGGGCGACTTTAGTAAACCGGTCCATGACAACCCATATGGAGTCGTATCCTGATTGGGTCCTTGGCAATCCCACAATAAAGTCCATGCTTATCTCTTCCCATTTCCACTCTGGTATCTTGAGTGGTTGAAGTAGTCCAGCAGGTCTCTGATGTTCCGCCTTGACTAACTGACACGTGTCACACAGAGCCACGTATTCGGCCACATCACGCTTCATACCAAGCCACCATTATCGATCCTTAAGGTCTTGGTACATCTTGGTACTCCCAGGATGAATGGAGTAGTACGAGTCGTGGGCTTCTCTCAATATCAACTCTCGGATCCCCTTGACATTCAGCACACATATCCTCTTCCCTAACCATAGGGTTCCATGTTCATCTTCCCTGAAATTGGGGGCTTTGCCAGCCTTCATCAGCTTCTTAAGTTTCTAGATCTTATTATCCTCTTTTTGGCCTTCTTTAATGTCTTGTTCCAACGTGGAGTCCACTTCCATAACTACTGCATCTGCATTAGACACTATGCATAGGTTTAATCTTGCAAACTCTTCACATAGCTGCGGTTGATAAGTCCAGATCGCCGTACTGTTGCATTGGGTTTTCCTACTCAAAGCGTCTGCGACCACATTCGCCTTTCCAGGGTGATAGTTGATCCCAACATCGAAGTCATTAATGAGCTCTAACCACCTTCGTTGGCGAAGATTAAGGTCTGGCTGAGTGAAGATGTACTTCAAACTCTTGTGGTCGGTGTAGATTTCTGTTCTTTTCCTGATCAAGTAGTGTCTCCATATCTTCAGTGCGTGAACTACAGCTGCTAACTCTAGATCATGGGTTGGATAATTCTTCTCATGCTTCTTGAGTTGTCTCGAAGCATAGGCAACCACATGTCCCTCTTGCATCAACACACATCCCAATCCTTGTCCGGAAGCATCATAATAGACCGAGAACTCCTTCTGCATATCTAACATAACCAACACTGGAGCAGTGGTCAACCTCTTCTTCAACTCGGCAAAGCTTGCTTCACATTCCGGTGTCCACTTGAATGTAGCTCCCTTCTCGAGTAGCTTGGCTAGCGGCTGAGAGATCTTTGAAAATCCCTCAATAAATTGTCGATAATATCCAGCCATTCCCAAGAAGCTTCTGATGTGTCCCACATTTTCTGGCGTCTCCCATTTGAGAACATCTGCCACCTTACCCGGATCCATTGATATTCCTCCTTTTGATATGACATGTCCCAAGAATGATACATGCTTCAGCCAAAACTCACACTTACTGAATTTAGCGTATAATTGGTGCTCTCTAACCTTCTGTAGTGCCAACCTCAGGTGTTCCTCGTGCTCTTCTTCACTATTGGAGAATATCAAGATATCGTCGATGAATACCACCACAAACTTGTCCAAATATTCCATAAATACCTTGTTCATGAGATACATGAAGTAAGCTGGAGCATTGGTCAACCCAAAAGACATAACAGTATACTCATAAAGACCATATTGAGAGACAAATGAAGTCTTGGGAATGTCTGATGGTCGAATCTTCAACTGGTGGTAACCTGAACGAAGATCAGTCTTAGAGAACACACATGCTCCTCGCAACTGGTCAGACAAATCTTCAATCCTTGGCAATGGGTACTTATTCTTGATGGTCACTGCATTCAAAGCACGATAATCCACACACAATCTTTGAGTGCCATCCTTCTTTGGTACGAATATGACAGGAGCACCCCAAGGTGATGAACTAGGGCGGATGTATCCTTTCTCCAATAACTCTCTAATGTGATCTTTTAGCTCGGCTATGTTTCGCATCCATTCTATATGGTCTCTTATATATCGGGGCCGTTCCAGGCACTAGGTCAATGATGAATTCAATTTCACTGTCAGGAGGCATACCCGGTAACTCCTCAGGGAACACGTCTAGGAATTCACTGACAACTCGGATCTCTTCGGCAACCTCAGTTTGATTTAGCCTGATCCTCTGTGTTGGAGCTTGATCTAGAAAGAACTCAACCTTGGTACCATCAGTATGGGTCAAGGAGACTGTCCTTGTGGTGTAGTGGATCACCCCATGGTACTTGGTCAACCAATCCATTCCCAAGATAATATCTAGCCCTTGAGATTCCAGAACAATAAGGTTTGTTGGGAAAACTACCCCCCTTATGTCTAGCCTTACATTAGGGCACACTTGTCGTGTTATCATTTCTCCCCCAGTGGAGTGAATTATAAGTTGGTGAGTCCTTAAATGCACTACCATGTCATGCCTCCTCATGAATTCCTTAGATATGAATGAATGCGTAGCACCAGAATCAAACAACACTGTAGCTAGATGAGAGGCAGCAGGAAACGTACCATCAACAACATCTGGTGCATTGTGCGCTTCCTCAAGTGCCACGTGGTTAACTCTCCGACGTGTAGGCTACTGCAGTGGCTTCTTCGGGCAACGATTGGTGAAATGTCCCATCTCACCACAGTTATAGCACTGCACGGTCGCGTTGTTACCTTGGGATCTATTACCTCCTTGAGGGTTCTGTTGCGGCTGACCATTAGGGCGGGGTGCTAGAGCTGCTGGGCGAGGGGGTTGCATTGGTTGGCATGGAGGCTGTGGTGGTTGGCGTATCTGCTGGTTGTATGGTGTGGGTGGCCTGTAGGAGGAGTTTGGGTACCTTTGTCCCGTGTAAGAGTTCATAGGACGAGTCATAGGTGTCGCAGACTGAGGGGCAAAGCGAGGGCGCACATTATTTCCCGAACTGTGTGCTTGTGCCAGCTTCCTCTTCCTGTCATCATCATCCAACTCTTTCTTGGTTCTTTCCGCTTCAAAAGCCTTGTCCACCAACTTATGGAAACTGTTGTAGTCACTGGAAACCATAGCGAACTTCAGCTCCTTATCAAGCCCCTTCTTAAAACGAAATTATTTCTTTGAGTCAGTGTCCACATCTTCTGGTGCATAGCGAGACAATTGTGTGAATTTGTTCAGGTACTCTTGCACACTCATACGGCCTTGCTTCAGCATGAGAAATTCCTCACGTCTCGCCTGGACCTCTCCTTCGGGCACGAAATGACTGCGGAAGTAAATCTTGAACTCATCCCATGTGATATTATCTGGGTCCTGATGGGCTTCGGTGAAAGCAGTCCACCAGTCGGCTGCAGGTCCCTGGAGTTGGTGCGAGGCTAACAGTACCTTCTCCCTTCCTTCACATTGGATAATTCTCAGCTTGCTCTCAACTATTCTCAGCCAATCGTCAGCATCCATTGGCTCACTAGCGGTGCCAAAGGTGGGTGGATGGGTGTTGAGAAAGTCTCTCATGTGGAATCGGGGTCCTGGTGCTGGCTGTGGCTGAGGCTGATTTGGTGGTGGAGGTGGAGGGGCTTGCTGGGCTTGCTGCATGTTAGCCTCCACTTGTGTAAAATTCTGCATCATTTGCATCTGTATGGCCATCATTTGCTGTATATGATTCATCGCAGGTGCTCCACGGGCACCTCTCCCATTCCATTGCGGTAGCTGGAATTCAACTTCATCATCACCGAGGGGCATAACACGGCCACGACCACGGCCCCTTCCCCTGCCTGCCATCTGAGTAGGAAGAGAATATAGTCTTAGGTAATACTATAACTAGTGGAAGACTACTATACGATACCCTTACTATATGCAAAAATCACAACAAACACTAGTAGATAAGAAAATTCTTTATTAATAGCTCACTAATTAAGGAAGTATCAAAAAGGTGCGGTTGTGGACAAGTCGCCAAGGCGTTCCACAACTCACACAACACACCAAGAGGAAATCATGAAAAGAGGTAACACAACTCAAGGTCACACGAGTACATCTATGTCGCTCTTATTTAACTAATTGGGGGTGTGCCTATCCTTGAGTCGTGGCATAGGTCGAGGACTACTCGTCGTCAAGTGGGAACTCCTCCGGGTCCTCGTTGTCGTCATCGTCCTCACAGGGGTCCTCGGGGTCGTGTGGTGGTGAGGCAGTAGGCGGTGGTGGTGCGGCAGACGCCACACTGGATGGCTCCTCGTCAGAAGACTCCTCAGAAGACGACCCACGCTGGCCGTCACGATGATCTGGAGAGTCCGGGGTCCACGTCGAAGTGTCGGACGCGTAGTCGTCCGGGTCCTAGTCGGTGATCCGGCGATACCTCCTGATCACCGCCTCGTGGCGCTGGGCAAGGTCACGACCATCTTGAATCTCCTGCTGTGCCCTCTGAAGTCGGGCACTGAGCTGGGCCACGTCATCAACAATCTGACGAGACTGTGGAAGGTCCAGGAGTCCTGCCATGTGTCTGGAGACGAAACCTGCAGTGCCACTGGGACGCTGCGAAACGAAGGCGTGCACCGTGTCCTCCAGACGGAAATGGTAGGCGTGACTCCAAAAGGTAGCTACTTCCCAGCTAGTATCCTGCTCCGCATATCGGCGGGAGCTCCTCCAAGCAGGACTATTGTGGGTCTTCACCAACTCATCACCATAGTAGATGTAAATCTTGTAGTTCCACTCCTTCCCGTCGGGGCGCTGCACTCCAGTGGTGTGGTAGGAGAGCGAGAGGCTGTGGTGACGGTAGCCAGCCTCAAGGAGTATGGCCAGGAGACGAAGTCGCAGGCGTCCTGCGGCCCTGCCGTCAGAACGGACCACAATGGGGCGACGGGGATCGATGGATGGAGAGCGACTGGCCAGCCTACGCGAGGGCACAAGTCCACCGGTCGACTTACGGGGGGTCATCTTGGTGCGGGCCATCTACAAATTTTAAAACAGGAGAGTGTCAGTAACAAAACATATAATAAAAGACTAAATAAAACAAGTAGACAAGGTAGGGAATACAAAGCAACTTTATAAATTACTTTTTAGAATATAGTAGGGTCCTTAAGTCATCATTTTCTAACTAGACTTGCATCCTACGGGCAACCTGGCTCTGATACCACTTTGTCACACCCGGTCCCAACAAGACAACCGGATGACTTCCACATGTATGTCAGGATCAATTCACATCATACATGTGTAGATGAAAGTGTAATATGATTTATTACAAGCCATGTTCGAATACATAAATGTCTTACAATAATGACCCGTAGGTCTAAAATAAGATTAGAAAGCAAAATAGCGGAAAAGTAAACTAGTGTGGCTCCATGCACAGGCGTTGCCCGGGGGTTGCGCCAGCCTAGAACGTCTCCTCCGGATCGGCGTAGAAGTCTTCATTCTCCACCTCTTCTCCATTGTAGACTGAGGAAAGATAAGCAACAAGCAAGTTTGAGCACCAACGGTACTCAGCAAGTGGGGAAGAGATGACATGAGGGTGTTTAGAAAGGAAGGCCAAATTTGGGTTAAGCACTATAGCATTACATCCTATCCTTAGCTTTCATTAGCACCTACTTCTAAGTGTATGAACCCAACCATAACCCATTTGTAATCCAAGTCCCAACCAACCAAACCATAATTCCCAATCATTGACTAATTATGAATTGGACACCAAGCCGCTCTTGTCCGTGAGCACGACTGTCATGACAGTTTCTAAATCTCTGCAGAGAATGTACCCTTTACCCACAAGCCGTGATTTCATCCCCTCTTGCCAGGTGGACTAAGTAAACCTCCCTGATGCCCGTGGTCGCGAACCACATTGCACACTTCCTTCGGTGTGAGGCCAGGAGATCACTAGGAGGTCTTTACAAAGGATTCTACTGACGCGTACTAGCCCTCTGAGGTTTCACCCCTGTACAAAAGTGTGAGCCGTTACACCACGACTCAACACCCCAGTTGCCCCCTCATGAGCCATGCGGATCGCAAGGCAGTACACCCTGAACCAATTCCCCACACTATCCAATCACTAATACTACGCCGGGAGAGGCCTAATTAATCGACCAAGCTGCCCCATACTCAGTCTTGTGGCGATACTATAAAGCTTAGTGGCTTCCTCCATAAGCCGATCCTTAGAATCCGGCAAGGTTCATACCCCAAAACTCGGGTCTCGTGCGTACTGCACCATACCAAACAAACCAACCCGCCAGATTCCTATCCACTACAATTCAACCACCAAGTCTCAATAAATGATCACAACAATTAATAGTATAACATGTATGTAGAGAAATTCCCTCCCAAAACTAAGCATGACTAAGCGTAAAAGTAATAATAACATCTACCCAAACCAACCTGGTGACAATGAATTATATGGAAGGGTGCAGTAAATAGGATTCAATTTATTAAGCATGCAACTAACTAAAACTTAATAAAACAGGTGCAAAATGGTCAAGGAACTTGCCTTCTTCAAAGTGTGGGTCAGTGAAGTGGTAGTCCTGAAGATTGTAAGTCGGCTCGGGAACCGACTCTAAATACATCATTGCATGCACAACGGAAAGTAGCAACACACAATAAGAAACAAGAGAATAAAGGCACACCACAAATAAACCCAAAAGAAAACCTACGCAGTTACGTCGCTAACACTATGTCCTTAGTTAAGACTTTATTTAGTGGTGTGGGTGGAAGTTTGGGTTTTAGTGTCTATATGGGTTTATTAGGAATTCAGCACAATTAGCAAATTAAATACCTTACTTTATCCTAAACAGATTAGGAAATAATAATACAATAATACCCTAAGTGATCTATGCAAAAAGAGAGAGTAATCATATGATTTTATGTAATGTACAATTAAAATAGGGGCTTTTATGCAAAACAGACATGAACAAGGGCCTAGAAATATTTTATAACATAACCATGGGGTTAATCATAATTTGCAGAGGCTAAAAACATAACTAATTGTGAAAACAGGAGCTAAAATACCATATTTATTCATTTTAATAGTGCTGACATAAATTAATTAAAGTCCAGGGGCTAGCTCATAAAGTACAGGACCTCAGTGTAATTAATTTAAATTCGCGCAGGGGGCTACGTGCAAAATGGCCTATGGTTAAAACAGGATTCAATCTGGGCCATTGGATCTAAAGCGTGCGGCCCAGATTTTAAATAACCGCAGGGGTACGCCCTTCTAATCTCGGCCGTCGGCCCTAGATGGGCGGCCGAGATTAGGCCACGTCGCCCCATGGGCGATGGAGGCGGCGCGCGCGCCCGGCCCGGTGGCGCACGACGGCGGGGGTCGCCAGAGATGGCCAAAACGGCCAAATCGGTGCCCAAAAATATGCGGCTACTATGGAAACGCGAGAGGGTGGCGGGGGAAGCTCACCTACGGGGTCACGGAGCTCGGGTTTGGGCCGGAGGTGCATCAGCGATGTCGGGAGGTGGCGGTCTCCGACGTAGCTCGACGAAGACAGCGTTGCGGCGGCGTTCTCCCGAAGAGTGTATGTCCGGCGAGTTCCTAAGGACGGGGTGCACATGTTATGCGAGGTTTGCTGGAGAAAAATTGGCTAGGGTGACGGGAACGGCGGCGACAATACCTTGCACCGGCGGCTAGGGTTCGGAGCTTCGGGGAGGGGAAAAATTGGGGCGCACGGCGGAATTTATAGGGGGGGGGGCAAGGCTGGCGGAGTATGGAAGGTGATCCCGCGCGAAGGAAAGCAACCGGAGCCATTATGGGGGGGGGGGATTCCTTGCCGGCGTTTGAATCGGGGGCAGATTCGGCGGGCTCGATCGGGCGCAGCGTAAGGAAAGGGAAGTAGCTGACCGGCGGGTCCCAGTGCGCAGAGAGAGGGAGGGAAAAGGAAGGGGCGGCTGGGCCTTGGGCCGGCGGGGAGAAAAAAAAGGGGGAGGGGAAGAGGGGAGGAAGTGGGCTGGGGTAGGATTAGGCCCAAGCGGCGGTTTTTCCTTTTCATTTTATTTTTCTCTTTTCTTTTTCATTTCTCTTTACAATTTGAATTTCTTTTCAAATTTCAAATGAATTCTAGCGCATTTTGAGATTGAATTTTCAAAACAAAGGCAAAGGCATGATGCACTCCTAATTCAATCCCTTTATTTCAAATTTTTGAAATTTTGGGTGTTACACCAATGGCTGCGTGAGTTGGGACCAATCTTTTTGGATTTTGATCGTCTGTCCATGACTTGCTGGTGCCAAGATCGTCGTGTCAAGTGGCAGGGCTCAGTGGCTGGAAAAAGTGTCCAATTACGCTCAATAACAGCTGCTATATGATGAAGCTCTTACTAGAGGAATTTGCCGATCTTTTCCTAGCTCCTAAGGGTCTGCCCCCTGGCAGACAGCATGATCACCATATTCATTTGATTCCAGAACAGCACCAGTCTCAGTGAGGCCATACCGATACCCTCAGATGTTAAAGATGAAATAGAAAAACAATGTCAGGAGATGTTGGACCAAGGATTATTCGGCCTAGTACATCTCCATTTTCTTCTCATGTACTCCTAGTAAAGAAGCGAGACAATTCTTGGAGTTCTGCTTTGACTATCGAGCATTGAATCTAAAGACATTAAATGATAAGTTTCCTATACCAGTAGTGGAGGAATTATTGGATGAGCTCAAGGGTGCCAAATTTTTTATAGAGCTTGATCTACGCAGTGGGTATCACCAAGTACTTATGTTTTCTGACGATGTGGCTAAAATGGCGTTCCGAACACACCATGGACACTTTGAATTCCTAGTAATGTCGTTTGGTCTTACAAATGCACCCTCTACTTTTCAAGCTCTTATGAATGATGTTCTCAAGCCATTTATTCGGAAGTTCGTACTGGTCTTTTTGATGACATCCTCATCTACAGCTCAGCATTTGCAGCATGTCCGAGCTGTGTTTCAGCTCTTCCGTAAACATTCTCTTGATTTGAAACAATGAAATGCTTTTTTGGCACCCCGTCAGTACACTACTTGGGCCATGTTATATTAAAGGGTGGGGTTGACATGAATAATGAGAAGGTGGCTGCTGTTCAAGCTTGGCCACAACCCAAATCAGTGTGTGTCGTACGAGGTTTTGTTGGTCTTACAGGCTAATATGTCGGTTCATACAAAATTTTGGTGCCATTGCTGCTCCATTAACACAATTATTGAAACGGGAGGCATTCAAATGGGAGGCAGAAGAAGCTTTTAAAATGCTGAAACAAGCTCTGACCACAGCCCCTACATCACAGTTACCTGATTTCAGCAAATCGTTTGTGGTTGACTGTGATGCATCGGATTCGGGTTTTGGTGCTGTTGTTCATCAAGGTGGCGGTCCTATTGCTTTATTTAGTCGGGCTATAGCACCACATCATTGCAAATTGGCTGCTTATGAAAGGGAATTGATTAGACTTGTCAAAGCATTAAAACATTGACGGCCATATCTTTGGATATGTCCATTTATTGTGCGCACCGATCACTACAGCCTAAAGTATCTTCTTGATCAACGCCTTTCTACAATCCCACAACATACATGGGTCAGTAAATTGTTTGGTTGAGATTTTTACAGTGGAGTTTCGTCCTGGAAAACTTAATGCGCATACGCTCTTTCTAGGCGTGATGAAGATAATTTAGAAGCATGTGCTATATCATCATTAAACTTTGAGCTATATGATAAATTTCGCCAAGAAGCGTAATCGTTGCAGGAAATTGTCCTGAAACGTCCAGAAATTGAGGCTGGAACAGTAGCTGATGGCTCGACTATTGTTGATGATTTAGTGTTGTTCTACGGTCACATCTTTGAGCCTTCTTCGTCAACTTTATGGCTGCAAATTTTGGCAGTGGTCTATGATGCAGCTCATGAAGGAATTCAAAAAATGTTGCAGTGCCTTCATGCGACATTTTTTTGTCCTCAGACAAACAAGCCTGTTCGGGATTATATCAAGAGTTGTGCTGTTAGTCAGCGCAATAAAGCAGAACATTTGCATCCAGCGGGTCTTCTACATCCTCTAGATATACCACAACCTATTTCTTCCGACATATAAATGGATTTTGTTGAAAGATTTCCTAAGGTAGGAGGAAACTCAGTAGTCCTGACAGTGGTTCATCGCTTATCGAAATATGCACACTTCATTGCTTTGGGTCACCCTTATACAGCCTTGACAGTGGCACAAGATTTCTTTGACCAGATTGTCAAATTACACGACCTTCCATCATCTATAATGAGTGGCCGTGATCCTGTTTTCACCAGCAAGTTGTGGGAAGAATTATTTCATCTTTCTAATGTTAAGCTGTGATTAAGTTCAGCATTTCATCCTCAAACCGATGGACAACCAGAGGTACTAATAGAGTGTTGGGTGTACATTTACGTTGCCTGGCTAGGGATCGACCAAAGAGTTGGCTGAGGTGGCTTCCTTGGACAGAATTCTGCTACAACACTTCCTATCAATCAACACTAAAGACAACCCCGTTCCAGGTGGTATATAGCAGGGAGCCCCCTCCAATGATTCCTTATGAAATTGGAACAGCACGAGTAGTGACATTGGATAGACAACTTCGTGACCGTGACATTTTCCTTGCTGATATCAAGGAAAGGCTGAGACAAGCTCAAGATTATATGAAAAATTCTCATGACCGTAAACACTGGGATATAAAGTTTCAAGTTGGAGATTGGGTTTGGTTACGCTTGCACTATCACTTTGCAAGTGGCATTACATAAGCAAAGAGTTCAAAGATAGCACCAAGGTTCTATGGGCCATATCAAATTGTGCAACGCATTGGTAATATCCCTTATCGTTTAAAGCTGCCAGTCAAATCTAAAATTCATGATGTTTTCCATGTGGTGTTCCTAAAAAATATCACGGATCTCCACCTGATGATGTGATGGCTATGCCTCAAATAGTGCGAGGAAGAGTTGTACCTCAACCTGTCAAGGTACTTCGCGCAAGACTAACTATGGATTCATCAGACATATTGGTTCGTTGTGATCTGGATAATGCTGCAGAGGCAACTTGGGAAGATCTGAATACTTTCAAACAGGAATATCTAGAATTTTGTCTCGAGGATGAGCTGTTTAGTCGACAGGGAGGAAGTGTTGTGGATGTCTTTTTTGGAAAGCAATATCATAGAAGAAAAAAGGTGTCCACATCAACAAATGAAGCTCGGTAAAGGATAAAAGTCATATTACTGCTTGTTGTCGATAAAAAGTTTAGCCACATCAGAGTCCAAGTAGGAATCTGAATCCAAGTAGGAATCAGAGTCGAATAAGAGTCCTAGTAGGACTCACAGAGTTTGTTAGTAATTAAAGAGTGGGATATAGAACTTCCTATTGCGCCAGGGAATCCTAACCATAATAAGTGTCCTAGTTTGGTGTGGAGTCAGGACTATGAATCCTAAGTCTGTTAGGAATTCATGTTCTAGTCTGTTAGGAGTTTTGTACTGCTGCCTCTATAAAAGAAAGAGGTCGGCCCCCAAAGAGAAGCAAGCAGAATTAATCCCTATTTCTCAGAGCCTCTACAGAGGGCAAGTTGAGGATTACCTACGCCCCGTGTTTGTCTAATCCACGCCCAACCATCCCTAATCCATGCCATATCACAGGCACCATGAGTCGTGCAACCGACTCATTCTCTTTCAACTACCTAGGCATGCCCATGCACATCAGCAGGCCGAAGGTGAAAGACTTTGAATACCTAATCTCCAGGGTGAGCAACAAGCTATGCTCAACGGCCACCTGGCTTTATATGGCCAGAGGATGCACATTGGTAGACAACATCATTACATCCACAACAATTTACCCAATGTGTACGTTCAAACTCAAGCGCACTGTCTTGCGAGCCATTGACAAGGTAAGGGAAAATTGTCTCTCGAGAGGTTCAGATGTTGCAGAGAAAGGAAGACCTCTGATCAAATGGGACAGTGTCACATCCCCCAAAGAGAGGGGAGGGATGGGAAGATGAACCAATCCTTGCTCCAAAAATTTGTAGACAAAATATACAATGGTAGGGACATCCCTTGGGTCCAATTAGTGCTAAAAACAAACTGTGCAAACGGTTCCCCACCACACCAAGCCAGAAACAATGGATCCTTTTGGTGGTGAGATGTTATTCACCTATGGGATGGGATAGCTTCAAAAATATTGCTCAGATCCGGATCGGATCAGACAGTACACAACTACTATGGGAGGACTGTTGGGAAGGTCATTGTACTAAGGATGAACATCCCCCACCTGTTGTCCCAAGCAAGGAAGAAATCGGCCTCCGTACACCAATATCTCAACAACTCGGACATAAAAAGAAACTTCAGTTTACCCCTAATAGAGCAAAGCCTAGCAGAGTTGCAGCTGGCCACAACACTCATGAATAACATAAGAGCCCGGGGGCAGATGTATAGTACATTGGTACTATGGTATAGATCGGCTTAGATATTCCTCTAGCATAGTTTATGGGCATAACTTCAGACAAATCAACCCCCTCAATCGCTGCAGTGGGTATGGAAATCTAAAGTCACAAAGAAACTCAAGATCTTCGTTTGGTTGTTGTTCCACAACAGGCTCTGTTGAAGCGTATGAACGACACTTCCCCCAGTACTACTAAAATGTAGCCCTCGGAGGTTCTTGTATCGGTTTGGGCACACGGAGATCTTAGACAAGATGATGACACGGTGGATTTATGTGGTTCGAGCCACCTGAGCGTAATACCCTACTCCACGGGGTGTGTGTTGTTGTATTTAGGATTTCAGTAGTGCTAGCGTCCATGTGAGCTTGAGTTGTCCAGCGTCGTGCAGCACATCCCTTTTATAGACCAAGGAATGGTTGTTACATGAGTTGCCTGACCCGACATGTGGTCCTGGCAATTACTATTGATTAATACACAGTCTAAATGTGTTTAAGCGCCTTAATATTGTGATAACGTGCTTCAAGGCTGCGTTACCAGTATTAAGGGTCCTTTGATCGTGCACCAGTAATATTGCATTAATGGCACATAATCAAGCCTTGTATCTGTAGTGATAACCGTCCCTTGAATGTTTGTGCTGTTTGAGATCCGTTTATATTCCCGTTGGTTTCGTAGGTCTAAAGGCTCCACACGTGGCAGCTCTGGAGCTTCCCCTCGTAGGGAGATAGGTCCGGAGCTGCTATACACGTGGCGACACCAGAGCTACCCTCTACTGGAGGTTAGGTCCGGGGTCATTATCCACGTGTCAACCGCAGAGCTTCCCTATGTTGGGAGTTCAACTCTGGTCTTACATTACACGTGGCAATCCCGGATCTACCCATATGAGGGAGGCAGGTCCAGTGTCGTGTGACACGTGGGGCCTGAGGAAGCCTTCAGCTCTGACATGTGGAACTCTCTTGCACTTCTTGCGGTATCATGGGGTACCCGGTACACAGGGTACCGATGGTGGCCCCCGGGACCACCTTTGAGAGAAATCCTTTGGGTTAAGTTATTCTACTGGATTCCCGCGATTCCCGCGCTGTAGCTTCAAAGGTTTTCTGATGTACCGTTGGGGAGATGGTTCGGGGTTAAACCATCACCGCGTGGCTTGTTTTGAATGTGGCAGATGAGATCTTTGAGTGTGGATCTCACGCAATTGAAGGTCGCTGGTTCCCAATACAAAAACTGTATCGGTTCTGAGTGCCTTGTCAGACTATCGCCTTTGGTTTTCCTGCCGCCCATCATGACTACGGTTCGCCTGGGGTAATAACCTCGACCTCTTCGGTTGGGTGGCCCCGGGCCCATTCGTCATTGACGGGGTAGGTTCTTTGTAATGTGGACTTTCTCTCATTACGGTTTCCATCCAAGCGTCGTGGAGGCTTACTTAAGAAGGAAAGTACGCATGGTTTGATGACTCTTTACTCTTTCGATCAAACTCGCGCTCAGAGCCTCCCAAACTTTGCCTAACTTTCTCCTCCATTGTTCCACTTTGCCGCGATGGAGTTAGGTCTTCCCAGGAGCCGCATCCAGAGCAAGGACAATCTGATGAAGGTCTGTACCTTCATGGGATCGTCCAGCGACTCCTTCAACCACTTGGTCCATGCCGGCAAGCTCCCCTTCAAGAAGGAGCGCCGTGGGGAGATGGTGTACTTCTCGCTGTGCGCCATGGTAGGACTAATCCCACCTTTCTCGAGCTTCGTCTTGATGCTGCTGGACTTCTACGGCCTCCAACTGCATCACCTCAGCCCGCACTCCCTTCTGCCTGTGGCGACTTTCGTCCACTTCTGCGAGATGTGGGTGGGCGTGCCTCCCTGCGTCGACTTGTTTCGGACCTTCTTCACATCCCATTCCACCGGTAAGGGGACAGAGTTTCTTGGCTTCTACTACTTTGTGAAGCGCAAGAACTGTCCCTTCAAGTACTTGAAATCATTACCCTTTGGCAAATGAGACGACTGGAAGAAGGATTGGGTCATCGTTGCAGTGGAGGAGCAAGACGGGTTGGAGCTACCTCAAGGACTCCCCAACGTTGACACGGATGTCTGGAATGTAGTTCCAAAGCTGTCGGATGCATTTAACCCTGTCCTGACTAGTCCGAGAATGTATGGAGGGTGGAGTGAGCCCCCAGATGGTTTTAGGAAATTTCTTGGTGAAAAGGTGGGCTCCACTAAGGAGAAGGGAGATGCTCGCCTGGGCTTTCAACAGTGTGATGGATGATGACCGGATTGAAACCGGTTTGAAATCCAACTTGGATGATGAAGCTTTGAAGCTCCATATCAAGAAATTTCAGCATGGGTCTATTGATGATGATGCCTTAGCTCCGCCGGCTGCTTTCCTGCCTTTAAACATGATTCCAGAAATCAGTAGGGAGCTCCGGAGGAAGATGCCGGTGCTAGATGACCTCAGTGAGATGGAAAAGTGCTGGACCTCCAGGGTTGTAATCCTCGAAGCTTCTGAAGAGGTGATCGCCCCTGCTCTGAGCCAGAGGGTTGAAGACATCGGAAAGGGCAAGGGCAAGGAGCCAGTCGAATCTTCTAGCCAGAAGAGAAAACTGAAGCACGCTGATGGGAGATCCATCAGGTCTGCCCCATCTACGACTGCCTCTTCTCCCCAGCGAGGGAGATCTTCTATGGCGATACCCCCTTCGGTGCAAACTTCCTGGAGAGGAGCTAGCTCTGGGAAGTCGACTTCAGCCCTAGTGTCAACTAAGGGCTACATGTCCGGGGGTCTTTCCCGGCCAAGGGAAGTTCTAGCCGAGAAGACTCCAACTGCTGCAGATGGTCCTCGGCTGAGGTCCAAGGTTACTGTCTCTCCAAACTTGGTGGGCTCTGACTTCGGGCCTCAAAAGAAGATTATCTGCAGCGACTGGGGCGGTAGCATCCCCAGGTAAGCGTCGTGGACTTGCCTTGAAATGCTAATCTTGTTTTTGTTATGTTTTTAGTCTTTTCTTTTATTTCCAGGGTCTCGAGAAAGGAGTCTGATGCTTCGTCATCTGTCGCGGCGACTGGGGCTGCGCATGCTGAAGCTCCGGCTTCAACCATCGAGCCTCCTCTAGTAGCGGCAGAAGACACGACAGCTCCGGCGCTAGCTGTCATGGACTTCGATCCAGAAGAGACACCAGAAGCTCACGTGGTAGCGCCGGACCACAGGGGAGAAGTTGAAGATGCACCACCAGCAACAGCGTCAGAGGCTGGGGCTCCAAAGCGGGAGTTGGAGGTGTCGAAAACTCCAGAGTCTGAGCCAGAGGAAACTTTGGGGCTCCGGTCCCTGCACCAAAAGTTGTTGCAGGGCTTGTGGCGCCGGAAGCAACAACCCTTGAGCCGGAAGTTGTTGAAGCCCTAGCCGCTGAACCAGAGATGATTGTTGACGGCTCCTAAGATATACTAACAACTCATCCCCAGCAACGATGCTAGAAATGCTTGTTGGTATTTCTTAACACCACAGATCATCTCGGGGAAAGAGATGAGATCCGCAAGCGCACGGAATATACCGTTGTCGCATTTCACCCATGAGTATTCCCAAAGGTATCGTATTTATCCCAAAGGAAAGCAATGGAGTAAAGTATATACTACTCTTATGGTCAAGCTATGGGATACTAATCCATTATCCGGACAGGGTAAGTTGATAATAGGGGTAGTGTGACACACACCTAGGCAATCTATTCTAAAGGGTAAAATGGGTCCTAGAGGGAGATCGGATTGAGAGTTAGAGGGTTGCTCCTACAATGCTCCTAATACATATACATAGCCTAAGGTAGATACTAATGGTCATGTCAATGATGAATTCCTATGCAATGCTATTCAACACATCGGGCATGGGCCTACCCCTAGCAATACTAGGGCGACTCCCGCCAAGAGCCTGTGGTATAGCCGAACGTGGAGGATTATAAAGGACAGATAGGGCTGTCACCACCTACTGCCTACATCTTCAATCCATGGTTCTACGAGACATCCAATGCTACTTGAATACCCTAGCACCATACTAGCATAATAAGCAAATACCTTAGGAGCCATGGCACAAGCCATCCTAAGGTAATGACTAACCTAATCATCGTTAAACCAACGTTTAAGCATAGCATAAGTCATTCATATTAACATAATCATATCATAACTACATAGACTATAGTGGGGGTCTATAGTGTTTATGACCATAAGATGTGATCATGAGAGTGAAATCATAAAGACTATACCTTCCACATACATGGACTCCACAATCAAATAAGAAACGCTTTGTCCAAGTATACGTATGAAAGAAGACTAAATAGAATATCATTATTGAGCACAAAGTCATAAATACAAGAAGGAATACATAAGCCATACCTTTCCCAATGTAGAATTGGGAAGAGAGACTTCTTCTACTCCTTTCCCAATTTGGACTTGGGACTAGAGGCTCTCCTGTCTACATCCTAACTCCTCTAAGGACTATGGAAGATAGTGTACACAATAGAATGATGAGCAAGTGGTGTGTGTTGAAGTGAGGGGTAGGGGGTCCTATTTATACTAGTGTTGAGGTCGATTCCCGCCACCAAAAGCGCATGAATCAGTCACCATTGACTCCAAGAAAGCGGGACGAGCCAACACGTGGAGGCTGACCGAGTTTGGTGCAAAGACCAGGTCAGCCGACCCCCTGGTTCGGCCGACCTGGTCATTGCACCGTTTCTCGTGTGCTTTCTCCAGGTGGCTGCTAGGTGGGTCCCATTGATGTATATGGGTGATACACCGTTGGATCTCCTCGGATACTTCTGTTTGTGGGCCATTTGATCCATGGGATGCCACGTGTCATCGCACTATTGGCTGGGATGATATTTTATAGGATTGGTCCCTCTATATTTCCTCATTTTCTGCATAAAATGCTGCATACACATATTTATCCAAGTCTAAGTGGAATTGGGTTAGATAGAAAGGTGGTGTGTGCAAGAAATGATCAATCCTTCACATAATTGAGTTAAATTGACGGATGAAATTGGTATATGATAGCCTTCAACAATGATCAAAGCTCCGGCCACTGAGCCGGAGATGGTTGATGCTCCAGCCCTAGAGCCAGATGTTGTCGAAGGTCCGGTTGCCGAGCCGGAGATGCTTGAAGCTCCAGCTGCTGAACCGGAAGTGGCTGATGTACCAGCGCCTGAGCTGGCGGTGGTGGGAGCTCCGGATGAAGCTCCAATAACCGCCCCGGGGGTAATCACTCCGGAGGTGTCCATGCTAGAGCCAGAACACCATGAAGAGGGGGTGGCAGGCTTTCCAACTGCGGAGCCAGCAACTGAAGACCCAGAAGCAGGGCCTTCAGCTTCTGCTCTGGAGGTAGAAGTTCCTGCAGTGGGATCTTCCTTAACGGCTACCGAGGAGCTCCCGGTGAGCGACCCTAGTGCCACAGAAGCTCAGGAGACCACTCTTGTAGAGTGGGACCCTATTTTTGTTATGGAGAATCCCCTGGAACCAGCGGAGAAGACCCCGGCAGGTTTGGAGCCCATCCCTTTGGCGTTGTCCATAGACAATGCCTGCTCGAGCCTTCGACAAGTTCAACTCGCCTTCGATCACGGCAACAAGGTTCTTGAAGAGGAGCGCCATACCTTGAAGCGTTGGCGCAACAGGCTCCACTTCGAGACCAAGCTTGCACAAATAAGGCTTGCTGATAAGAAGGAGTGGATCAAGAGGGGAACGGTTCGGATGGAATACTGGGGCAAACTGCTGGAGAAGAAGGAGGCCACTATCAGGGACCTCGACGCTAATTCTCGAGATATTCTCGAGCGTGCCAAGGAACAGAATGATGCTGCTGATGAGCGTCACGAGAACCTCACTGCTTTAAATGAGATTCTCCAGAAGCATCGAGCGGACCATGATGCTAGGGAAGAGAAACTCCTGGAACAACAGAAGGATGATTTGAAAAGGGAGGAGGAGCTCACCCAGAAATTGACTCTGGCTGAGAAAAATTTGGTAGATCGCATAAAGAAGTTTGATCTGTGGAGCGAGGAGGAAAAGGAGAAGTACTGGAAACTAGGGCAGGAGCTCTCAAAAAGAGAAGTTGATGTTGCTGCCAGAGAAGGGAAGGTAAGGGGTAGGGAGAAGGACCTGGCTAAACGGCGGAACCGTATCCACCTCTGGGAGACGGAGCTAGCCGATCGCGAAAAGAAAGTTGCTGAGAGTATGCACACATGCCAAATTGGTCGAGTGCCTCGCTAGAGAAGGTTCGGAGCTTGCGGCCGCCCGGAGGTCACTGGAGGAGCTTTGGACTTTAAAGGAGACTGAGTCCATACAAGTATGGGACTTCATGGGGTGAGCCAATAATGCGTTGACACCGCTAGGCTTCAGTCCTATACGTCCGGACAATCCAGAGCTGGACTTGGACCGAGCACTGGTGGCCCTCAACGCTGCTGGCGGCAAACTGACGCAATGAGTGACATCATTGTGGACCAGCTGGAGACAGAGGGGAAATCTTTTGCTACGAACGTCGCAGAATATGTGTCGTGTTACGTGATCCGAGATCCCCAATTCTCCCAGGTTTCGGTGCTCAAAGGTCCTGTTGCTGAAGAGGAGATCGTCGCCAAGGCCAGCATTCAAGAAGTTGCCAAGAAGGTCGTCTCATTCTTCCGCAGAACTTAGATCCTCAAATAGTTATTTCTTTTCCTTTTGCCTTTTGTTTTATCCCTGGTTTTGTAATCCAATACTTTGAATGAATGAAATTCACCCTTTCGACCATGAATTTTCACTTTATCTTTGCCTTCAATATACTGTGCTTTGTCTTGTTGGCCCCCTGGTACATGTGCACAATGCGATTCTGAACATGTATCAAAAGGTTTTGACAGTATGTTGATGACTTGAACGCTTCGAACTTATAGATTTTAGGTCTGAAGTATTTATCTCCGATACAATTTGCCACATCGACAGTGGGCCCCCTGGGGTTGTCGGAGCTTTGTAGCTCCGATAGAACCTTTTGTCAACATATAAAACGTCGATGGCGGGTCCCCTTGGAGGTTGTCGGAGCTTAGTAGCTCCGGCGTCGTCCACCATTGGTATGATTTTTTTGCTTTTCCTGCACATTGGAGACAAGAGAAAGAGTAAAATTCATCCTCTTGTCTATAAGTTGTTTGTGACTTATCATTCTTATTTAAATTTAGATCCAAAGAAATTCAATATGATAACAAGCATATTGATGTAATCTTTCCAAATTCATATGCTTTTTTAGTATCACCCTACTGAGGCCTGTCGGGGTGTAGGTAGAGTGGCATACTTAGGGTGCAGGACTAGGCTAAGTCGATAGCACACTCCGGATCTATGTTGGCTTTGCGTTCAGGCAAGTAGACTATGCAACAATGTTAAGATCCAAGAGACCATCAACATAACTTGTGACACATATGAATAACTTGGACTAAAATTTAAAAAGAATTGCACAACTTCATTATATATAAGAACGATAAAAATAATAATTTGAAATACTGAGCCTTGTACAAAAATAAATGCACGTGGAGTTTGTTTTCACACAACAATGTCCTTCATTATTGGTTCGGATTACAAGGGAGACAAGGACACACTTAGGGTACAGGACCATGCTAAGTGCGTTATACATCTTGTACTGGCCCAGGGCAGGTAGTTACACTTTTAGTGTTGTGACCGTATCAAGTGTTACTTGAACTTCTTGGACCCTCCAGAGGGGTCCGGATGCTCTCCCGGAGGACCTACCCGATTTTGTATATTGACTCTATAACATACATTGTGTGTAATTACAGACTCACCTCCGTGATTCTAAGTATAAAACTTACGAAGGTGCTTGTTGTTCCAAGGATTAGGAAGCCGAGTCTCATCTTTAGTTGCCAAGCGAACGCATCCAGGACGGGATACTTTGATCACTCGGAGGGGACCTTCCCAACTGGGGGAAAGTTTATTCTTTCCTTCGAGAGTTAGTATTTTCCACAACACCAGATCGCCTTCCTCGAGCTGTCGGTTGCGCACATGCCTTTGATGATAGCGCTGGAGCACTTGGCGATATCGTGCATTCCAAACAGCTGCTTGGCACCTTCCCTCATCGATGAGGTCAAGGTCTTCACGCCAGAGTTGGCCCTGCGCAGCTTCGTCGAAGGTTCAGACCCGGAGCGACCCCATGGTGATCTTCGAAGGAAGGACTGCTTCAACTCCATACACCAAGAAGAAGGGTGTCTCCCCAGTTGACCGGTTAGGTGTTGTCCTGTTCGCCCACAGTGTAGACGGAAGCTCTTCAATCCAGTTGGCTCCATGCTTTTTTAAGCGTTCATATGTACGTGTCTTGAGTCCTTTTAGGATTTTTGCATTTGCTCTCTCGAATTGACCATTGCTTGCTGGGTGAGCTACTGATGCGTAGCTGACTTGAATGTCGAGGTCTTCGCAATATTCTTGGAATGCAACACTTGTAAATTGAGTCCCATTATCAGTTATGACTTTGTTCGGAACTCCAAATCTGCATGTTATGGGCTTCAAGAACTTGATTGCTGATTGCTTGTTGATTGTCACAACTGGAGTAGCTTCCGACCACTTGGTGAACTTGTCAATGGCGATGTACAGGAACCTGTAACCTCCGACGGCTTTTGGGAATGGTCCCAATATATCCATACCCCACACAGCAAATGGCCATGTAGGAGGTATCATTTGCAGTGATTGAACCGGTGTGTGAATTTGTTTTGCGTGGAACTGGCACGCTTCACATGTTTTCACCAACTCCATTGCGTCCTGGAGTGCTGTAGGCCAGTAGAAGTCATGCCGAAAGGCTTTACTGACCAACGTGCGGGAAGACGCATGGTTCCCACACTCGCCTCCATTGATTTCTATGCGGATCTCGTGACCTTCTTCCCTTGCAATGCATCGCATTAGGACGCTGTTGGCATCGCGCCGGTAGAGATCCCCTTCTACCAGCGTGTATCTTGTAGCCAATCTAACAATCCGGTCAACGGATACACCGTCTTCAGGAAAGATGTTGTCTTTCAAGTAGCTTCGGATCTCCGAGATCCATGCATCGGAGCTAACTTGAGCTTCTGAGTCTTGCGTGCTGAATTGGTCGAAGCTTCCGACAGCACCTACGACCCTTGGTGGACACCATGGTAATAGGGCCACCAGGACCACCAGATTTGAGGTGCTGGTCCCGCCCCCTTCACCCAGTTCCGCAGACTGAGCTGTTGGTCTTGATAACCTCTAGACAAAGATTCCGTCGGGAGCCAAAGCTCCTGTTGAAGCCTTCGTCGAGAGTTCATCAGCTTCAGCGTTATGGAAATGCTGAACATGGTGGAGATCTAAGACTTCAAAGTCTTTCTGAAGCCTATGGACTTCAAGGAGTTAAGCGGCTAGCCGGGGTTTGTTGCAACAACATTCACCTTTGACTTGTTTTATGATGAGCTGTGAATCACCCTTCACCAACAGCTATTTGACACCGTAGGATAGTGCCACCTTGAGCCCGTAGATGAGAGCTCCATACTCCGCCTTGTTGTTAGTTGCTTGAAGTTAAGGTGAACCATGTATTTGACCTTCTCCCCGGTCGGGGCAAGGAGAAGGATTCAAGCTCCGGCCCCCTGCTTCTGCACGGAATCATCGAAGTAGAGAGTCCAGTGAGGTTCGGTGAAGACCGAGACCTTGGGTTCCGGCTTCTGCTCACTGGGCCCACAGGATTTGATGGAGAGGGGGTCCACTCCACCATGAAGTCAGCCAAAGTCTGACTCTTGATTGCTTGTCGTGGCACAAATTTGATATCGAACTCAGCAAACTCTGCTGCCCAATTTGCGATGTTCCCAGTTGAATTAGGGTTATACAATATAGCACGTAGTGGATAAGAAGTTACCACTAATATCTTGTGGGCTTGGAAGTAGTGACGAAGCTTCCATGAGGCAATAATAACTGCGTAAAGCAGCTTATACACCTCGATGTATCTAGTCTTGGCATCGTGCAGTAATTCACTAATGAAGTACACTAGGCGATGGACAGTCCAGACCCTCCCAGAAGGGCTCGGAGCTTCCTCTCCATCGACCCAGACCCTCCTAGAGGGGTCCGGACCTTCTTGTTGAATTTTCCGGACCCTCCCAGAGGGGTCCGAAACTTCTTCTTGTTCATTCTGGACCCTACTGGAAGGGTCCGAATCACCTTGGTCAGCCAGGTGAACCCCCTTTGGTGGGAGAGGTTGATCCCCTAGCATTCCATCTTAAGGTTCCGTGTCTGTGGGCTGGGACCCAGACTCGTCTTCAGGTAGCTCCGGACCCTACCGGAGGGGTCTAGGCTCCTGATCTTGATGTGGCTCCAGTCTTTCCGCGACCAGGACCATGCTTACAACTTCCATAGTTGCAGAAATGTAAAGCAGTAAAGGCTCACCAGAGTTCAGAGCTACCAAGATTGGTAAGGTGGTGAGGAGCTGCTTCAGCTCTTGAAATGCCTATTTTGCTTCTTCAAACCAATGAAATGGTCCGATCTTCCTCAATAGCTTGAAGAAGGAAAGTGCCCACTCTGCCAGCCTTGAAATGAACCGGCTAAGCGCAGCTAGACATCCAGTTAGCTTCTGGACGTCCTTGATGTGGGCTTGAGGCCGCATGTCTTCTATAGCCTTTATCTTCATCGGGTTTGCTTCAATTCCTTGGTGAATCACCAAGAAACCAAGGAGTTTCCCAGAGCTAACCCCGAAGACACACTTGTCCAGGTTCAGCTTGGTGTGCGTGATGTGCAGCTTGTCGAAGAAGGCTTGCGAATTGTCAAGGAGTGACTCCTTGTTCTTAATCTTCACAATGATGTCATCGATGTAAACCTCCACCAAGTCTCTAATTAGCTCTCCAAATGTTTTGTACATAGCTCGCACAAAGGTTGAAGTAGCATTTCTGAGACCAAAGGGCATGGCAGTATAACAATATAATCCATCTACTGTTGTGAAGGTTGTATGCTCTTCATCTTCCTTCGACATGTAGATCTGATGATACCCAAAATATGCATCTAAGAAACACAATATCTCGCACTCGGAGGTGGAGTCCACTATCTGATCTATCCTGGGTAGTGGAAATGGATCTTTTGGACATGCCTTATTTAAGGTGGTGTAGTCGATACACATCCGAAGCTTCCCACCGGCCTTGGATACAATGACTGGGTTTGCCAGCCATTTTGGATGAAAAGTTCCCTGATGAAACCAGCTTCTAGCAACTTTTTGATCTCCTATCAGATGAAGTCTTGCCGCTCGATGGATTGCTTTCGGGGCTTCTGGTGTACAGACCGTGCGTCGGGATAAATCTTCAGACTGTGCTCAATCACCTCCATAGAGATCCCAAGCATTTGTGATGGTTGCCAGGAAAATATGTCAACATTCACCCGGAGTAAAGTGATGAGCGCGAGTTCCTATTTGTTGTTCAGACCTCCCGATGTGCGGGTGGTCTAAGCAGCATTAGACCAATTTGGACGACTTTGATAGGAACATCGGTGTCGCTGCTTGGTTGCACACGTGGTGTAGAGGTTGAGCCTCGATGATAAGAGCTCGAGGGTTGAGCATTAAGCTCTTTGCCAGATGCCTCCTCCTGCGTAGTTGCAAGTGCATGGAGTTCTTCTAGTGTAGTGATTCCTGCAGTATGATCTTCACGGATGCGGAGAACGCTAGAGGGTGATGGCATCTTGAATACTAGATAGGCATAATGAGCCGCAACCATGAACATGTACAAGGCAGGTCTTCCCAAGATGGCATTGAAGGGTAAGCTGATTTGTGCGACGTCAAAAACTAGCTTCTCGGCCCTGCATTTCTCCCGAGTTTCGAAGGTCACCAGGAGTGTGATGGATCCGAGAGAAGTAATGGACCTCGGACCTACCCCAGAGAAAGGGCGTGAGGGATGAAGGTCCGAAGGTCAGAGCTGGAGCTTGACGAAAGCTTCATAGATTAGGAGGTTCAGCTCTGCACCTCCGTCCACCAAAACATGGTAGAGTTGAACATTGTTGATGGTAGGAGATACCATCAGTGGTAACTGGCCAGCTGAGATATGTTTCGGGGGAAGTTCGTAGCATCAAAGGTGATGGGAAAGTCCATTCATTTTTGATGGGGTGCCGCCCTAGTAGTAGGAGCTGCAACGGCCATGTCCCGCTGCATTGTCTTGAGAATGCAGCAAGAAGTAATGTCCCAGGAACCACCATAAATGGTGTTCATGGTATTCCGACGCTCGTTGTTAGAGATGTCGGAATCATAGTATATTGTGTTGTAGACAGCCTTCAGGACCTTCTTGGGATGCTGAAAGCCTAGCTCCGGCTCAGCCGGTGCTTCGTCAACTTTCTGTTTTCCTTCCGGTTGACAGAAAGGAGCTTCTTCTCTACACTTATTGTAGCGCTTGATAAGGTTTTGGACCTCTCGGCAGTCCTCCAGACTGTGCTTGTCCATCTTATGGATCAGACACCACAGTTTAGAGTTGATGTCGTCTTCTAACGAAGGATGAGGTCGTTTTTCGGGGTGTGGCCCATGGCCACTTGGCGCTGCAGCAGCCGCAGCAGTAGGTGCCTCGACCGACGGCTTTTTCTTGCCGTTGGACTTCTTCTTCTTTTGGCCACCTCCGGAGGTAGTGGCTTCAGCTTTGGAAGGATTTTCGTTAACCTCTGGAGCTGGCTTTGAATGCATTTCCTGGCCCTCTTCGGCCCGGGCGCACTTGTCAGCCAAGCTGAACAATTCCGTGACGCTGGTGACTTCTTTAGTCGCCAGCTTGTCCAATATTTTCTTGTCTCGGACGCCTTGTCTGAATGTGACAATAACAGAAGTGTTCGAGATAGAAGGGATGGTATTGTGTACCTAAGAAAACCGCTGAAAGCATCTAGGCCCCCATGAGGTATGGTTTCGGTGATTAATGACAACCATTGGATTTTACTAATGAATTTGTGGATACAAGGTGTCCCATATCACTCAATCAAATGAAATCTATATGTCATTGGAGACTACTAAATAATCAATTTATGAGATCAATCAATATTGTGAAGATAAGAAGTAAAAGCTCTTATGTCAAAGTCATTCAACCATAATTGATGACACTTAATGCTTGACAACCATCAGAAGTACATTTCCAACAAATGTCTAAGAGGTCAATCGAGCAAAGTTCAAAAGAATCACTCAGAAAAAACTCGAAGCAAATAAAATCAACTCACCGGATCAACCGATGTTTCCAAAGAACAACACATCGGCCGAGTTAGTTCAGCAGAAGAAGACCTCAGAACAAAGTACTCACCGGATCATCCGATGTTAAGGGCTAAGCTACATCGGTCTATCAGTACAGTTTGCAATATCCTTGGACCAAGTGTAGCACCGGATCATCCGATGTACAGAAATATACACATCGGTCAATCACTCCAGTAAGCATCAAGTTTGAGCTAATTCTGGAGGAAGAGCGATCGGATCATCCGATGAGAAGACAAGTGCAACATCGGTCTAACAACGGTCATATCTGACATAATGACGTCAGCTAAAGTGAACTTGACCAATGATAACTAAAGGGGAGACATCGGATCATCCGGTGTTCGCAGAAAAGTTCTGTCAGCCTACTTTTTCCAACGGCTATTTCGTGGAGGCTGGCTATAAATACCCCCTAAACCTGTCAAATCGACAAGTCTTGATCACCAGACATAATCTACACATCCACAAGCATTCAAGACAAAGAGCCATCACTTCTACATCATTTAGATCACTTACACACCAAGAGCTAGGCTAGAACTAGCTAGAAAAAGAGCTTGTGTGCCTCCATTCTTGGTGAGTGGAATATCTAGGGTAGTGAGAGCCTTAAGGGAGTGTCCCTTGGTGTTTGTAACTGAGAGAGACTTCCGGAGCTTGCCAAGAGGATTGTGGAAGCCCGGAGGATCGAAGTTGTACAAGGCTTGAGCTCCACCTTGCCAAGGTTGGCAAACGGAGAAGAATAGTGAAGATCCCTAGTCTCGGTGACTTGGGTGTGGCTATACCCTTTGGTGGGTGCCACAACGTGGATGTAGGAAGATCTTGACGATCTTGCCGAACCACGGGATAAATCCTCGTGTCTCCTCGGGAGTTTGCATCCTCTTCCTCTCCCTCACATTTATGCATTTTATATACCACGAAGTTGCTATTTACTTCAATGCATAGATCGTTTGCGTAGGGAATTGGGCTTTTAGGAATTAAGTTTTATTGCTTAGATTTTTGAAAAGAAGCCCAATTCACCCCCCCTCTTGGGCATTCGATCCTTACAATTGGTATCAGAGCAAGGTTGCTCATAGGATCATTCTAGCTTCACCGCTAGAGAGCTAAAATGGCCAAGGTTGGGGGTTCGGTTCCTATCTTCGAGGGAAAGAACTTTGCCTATTGGAAAGCACGCATGCACGCTTATCTAGAGGCTATTGCTCCCAAAGTATGGGAAGCGACCCACGCGGGGTTTGGAGAACACAACTATGTTGGTGATCAAATTAAATGGGATGCTAAAGCTAGGAATGCAATCTATGAATGTATTAGTCAGGATGTGTTTGCTAGGATTGCTAGCAAAGAAAAAGCTTGTGAAATTTGGGCTTGCTTAATAGAGATTCATGAGGGTTCTTCTCGAGTCAAGGAACTTAAATATCACATGCTTAAAGCAAAATATGATGAATTTAAGATGCTACCTCATGAAAATGTCAATGAGATGTTCTCTCGCTTGAATGTACTTATTGAAGAAATTAATGCTCTTGGCATTGCTTCCCTTGGCAAGGGACTCATCAACCGCAAGATCCTCATGCTCCTTCCCAAGCAAAAGTACAACATCATCAACTCCATTCTTCAAAAGGAGTCTCTTGACCACATTGAAGTCTCGGAGCTCATTGGAGAAATTCACGCTCATGAGATGAGTGTACTTGGAATGATGGAGCAATCATCTTCAAAAACAATTGCTCTAAAGGCCTCCACCAAGAAAACAAGCCTCAAGAAGAAGAAGGTGGTTGAGCCTAGCTCAAGTGAAGAAGAGCAAGCATCAAGTGAAGATGATGATGATGAGCTTGCATTGATGATGAGAAAGTTCTCACGCTTGAACTCCAAGATTACTAAGAAGGGATACACATTTGATCCCAAGAAGAAAGCGTTTCTACCAAGAAGAGATGATCACAAGACTTGCTACAATTGTGGTGATCAAGGCCACATCTCCTATGATTGTCCAAAACCGGACAAAAGAAGAGAGAACCACAAGAGCAAGCATCGCAAGCTTGAAGAAAGTGAAGATGATGAAGAAGAGGCCAAACCCAAACCAAGATCCTTTGGGAAGAGGAAACATGACAAGGGCAAGAAGACAAGAATCTTCCCAAAGAAGAGAAATGGCCCACAAAAGGTGTTCATGTGTGAGCCAAATGAATGGGTCACCGACGAAGAAACAAGTGATGAAGAGAGTGAAGTGGAAGAAGAAAGTTTGGCCGGCCTCGCCATTGCCAACAATGATGACTCACCTCTTCATCCACCGCCCATGTGCCTCATGGCGAAAGGTAACACCAAGGTATGTGATGACTCTAGCGATGATGAGCTTTCCCCCAATGATTAACTTCTTTAATAAATGAATATCACACTATCATTAAGAGGGGAAAGAGTAAGGTTAAGGCTCTTGAAGGAACTCGTGCTAAGCTTGAGAGTGCTAACCTTGATTTGCTTGACAAGTATGAAAGCATACTCAAAGAGGATGACACGCTCAAATCCCATGTCAAGCAAGTCGAGGAGGATAAGGCTCAAATCAAGCTAGATCATCATGAGCTTGACTTAGCCCACCAAGCACTCTTGGGAAAGCACAATGAGTTAATCCAAGAGCATCAAACACTTAACCTTGCTTATGAAGTGCTTGATCAAGAGTTAAAAATTATGAAGAAACAAACTCTTAATGATAAGATATCCATTACTTCTCATGCCACTAATGTCTTGCACAAGTCTTTGCCTTTGAAAGAGAACACTAGGGAGAAGGACTTGTTGGAAGAAATTGAGAGTCTCCGCACTAGTGTGGCTAGACTATCAAAAGGAGAAGTCAAGCACAAGGAAATCCTCTTCCAACAAGCAAAGGCCTTCAACAAGAGAGGACTTGGATCCTTCCTGGTGCCTAACAAAGGAAAGGTGCCCTCACCGGAGCTTAGAACAAGCTTCATCAAGGAATTTTGTTCTTATTGCCAACATTGTGAGGTCACCGGTCACCACACAAGGGAGTGTACTCTTCCTAACCGACCTTCTCCAAAATTGCCTAC
Source organism: Tuctoria greenei (assembly GCA_036927565.1). NCBI lineage: Eukaryota > Viridiplantae > Streptophyta > Magnoliopsida > Poales > Poaceae > Tuctoria > Tuctoria greenei. Next base: position 78,456,280 of record JAYESD010000009.1, on the reverse strand, counting down.
TAACTACAAATCTACTTTCAATGATCATTATTATCTCTTTAGTAAAGTAGATGGCAAGGTGAAGGCAAGGTTCATTGGCAAAGACATGAAGGGCATGAGGGGGAAGCTCCCCAAGAACCTTTGGGTCCCAAAAACACTTGTATCACACATACAAGGACCTAAGTTGGCTTGGGTGCCTAAAGTCAAAAATTGAATTCATTTGTGTAGGTGAACTATAAAGCCAGAGGAAAGCATTGGGTACTCGATAGCGGGTGCACACAACATATGACCAGCAATGATGGTATGTTCACCACCATAGAAAACCCCGGCAATCATGAACAAGTCACCTTTGGTGATAACTCTAAGGGTATGGTAATTGGGTTAGGTAAGATTGCCATTTCAAATGACTTCTCTATTTCTAATGTTTTGTATGTTAAGTCACTTAGTTTTAATTTACTTTCTATTGCACAATTATGTGATCTTGGACTAACGTGCACTTTTAGCAAAAATGATGTTGTTGTGAGTAGTGAAACAAGCCAAGACATAGTCCTCAAAGGATTTTGGCATGGACACCTCTACCTAGTAGACTTCTCCAACAAGAATGCTAGCTTGACCACTTGTCTCTTCACTAATACAAGCTTGGGTTGGCTATGGCACCGACGCATAGTGCACATAGGGATGAGCAAGCTCAAGAAGTCATTTAAGCTTGGGATAGTGACCGGCGTAAAGGATGTCACATTTGAGAAGAACAAGCTTTGTAGCGCTTGTCAAGCCGGGAAGCAAGTTGCTTCACACCACCCAATGAAGACAATGGTGTCAACCTCCAAGCCACTTGAACTACTTCACATGGACCTCTTCGGACCGTCCACATATCAAAGCCTTGGCGGTAACCTCTATTGTCTTGTTATAGTTGATGACTACTCTCGCTATGCTTGGACTTTGTTTCTAGGTGACAAGAGTGAAACTCCGGAAGTGTTCAAGACCTTCGCTAACCGCGCTCAAAGGGAATTTCAACTTCCCATCATCAAGGTCCGGAGTGACAACGGCACCGAATTCAAGAACTACAACATTGGGGAGTGGTGTGACCGTGAAGGTGTGAAACATGAGTTTTCGGCCACATACACTCCTCAACAAAATGGTGTTGTTGAAAGGAAAAACAAGACACTCATCACTCTTGTGCGAGCAATGCTTGATGACTACGGCACGTCGGAGAAGTTTTGGGCCGGAGCAATCAACACGGCATGCCATGCCGCAAATAGGGTCTATCTACATCGACTACTTCAAAAGACCCCGTACGAGCTTCTCATTGGGAGAAAGCCCAACATCTCCTACTTTCGAGTATTTGGGTGCAAGTGCTACATCTACCGCAAGAAAAGGCTTGGTAAGTTTGAAAGAAGATGTGATGTTGGTATATTTCTTGGTTATGCATCAAACTCAAAATCATATCGAGTATTCAACCAAACCTTCGGTTTAGTTGAGGAAAGTTGTGATGTTGAGTTTGATGAATCTAATGGCTCCCAAGAGGAGAGTTTTGGTCATGATGAAATAGATGATGAGCCTCTACGAGAAGCCATGAAGAACATGACCATTGGAGACGTCAAGCCTAAAGTTGAGGAGAGCCATGATCAAGGGGGAGCTTCAAGTTCCAACATCAACACCTCCATGGCGCCTCAAGTTGACGAAGAAGAGAAAGATGATCCATTGCCAACTCAAGACTCACAAGCCACACAACGTCAAGAAGAAGAAGAAGTCCATGATCAAGTCCAACCACAAGAGGAGCAACACACATCACCATCGCCAAGTGCTTCACAACCACTTATGAGGCATGGACGCATCTCTAAGGTGCATCCGATGGACCAAATCATTGGAAGTCCGTCAAGGGGTGTAAGTACACGTTCTCGCCATTTCGCTTCATTTTGTGAGCACTACTCGTTTGTTTCATGTGTAGAACCCGCTCACATTGAGGAAGCACTCCAAGACCCAAATTGGGTGATGGCCATGCAAGAAGAACTCAACAACTTCATCCGCAATGAAGTTTGGGTGTTGGAGGAGCGACCCAAGGACAAAAACGTCATCGGAACAAAGTGGGTGTACTGCAATAAACAAGACGAGAACGGCGTTGTGGTCCGCAACAAGGCAACACTTGTGGCCAAAGGGTTCTCGCAAGTTGAAGGACTAGACATTAGGGAGACATTTGCTCTGGTCGCCCGGCTAGAAGCCATCCGTATACTTCTTGCCTTTGCATCACATCATAATATTAGACTTTATCAAATGGATGTGAAAAGTGCCTTTCTTAATGGTTACATTAACGAGCTTGTTTATGCTGAACAACCTCCCGGGTTTGAAGATCCGAGGAATCCTAATCATGTGTATAGGTTGCACAAGGCGCTCTACGGGCTCAAGCAAGCACCTAGGGCGTGGTATGAACGACTACGGGATTTCCTTATCATGCAAGGATTCAAGATCGGGAGGGTGGACACTACACTCTTCACCAAAGAAATCAACGGAGATTTGTTTATTTGTCAAATTTATGTTGATGATAGTATTTTTGGTTCAACTAACGAGGCTCTTAGCCATGAGTTTGGCAAAATGATGTCTAGGGAATTCGAGATGCCGATGATTGGAGAGCTCAACTTCTTCCTTGGATTTCAAATCAAGCAACTTCAAGAGGGGACCTTCGTCTATCAAGAAAAGTATACCAAGGACCTCTTGAAGAAATTTGAGATGGGAGATTGTAGATCAAGAAGCACTCCAATGGCAACAAATTGTCATCTCGACGCGGATAAGGACGGTAAACCTATTGATCAATCTAACTACCATTCTATGATTGGTTCATTGCTTTATCTTACCGCATCTAGGCCCGATATCATGTTTAGTGTATGCTTGTGTGCTCGCTTTCAAGCGGCACCTAAAGAATCGCATCGGAAGGCGGTCTTTAGGATACTTAGGTATCTTAAGCATACCCCTAGTGCGGGCTTGTGGTACCCTAAAGGTGAAAAATTCCACCTCTTGGGATACTCGGATTCGGACTTTGCCAGATGTCGCGTGGATCGCAAGAGTACCTCTGGTGGGTGCCACTTGCTTGGGCGTTCCCTAGTATCTTAGTCTAGCAAGAAGTAAAATTCCGTCGCCTTGTCCATGGCAGAAGCGGAATATATTGCGGCCGGTGCATGTTGTGCCCAAATTCTTTATATGAAGCAAACCCTTTTGGACTTTTGTATTAAACTTGTTTGTGTGCCTCTCCTTTGTGACAATGAAAGTGCAGTTCAGATAGCTAAAAACCCTGTTCAACACTCCCGCACTAAACACATTGATATTTGCCATCATTTCTTAAGGGACCATGAAGCTAAGGGAGACATCTCATTGCGAGGTGTTAGGTCCGAAGAACAATTGGCGGATATCTTCACTAAACCACTTGATGAGAAAACTTTTTCTAGGCTAAGAAGTGAATTAAATGTGCTAGATGCATCAAACGTCATGTAAGTTGCCATGATCATGTAAGAATGCATATCATATAGGTCTTGTCTAACTTTCAAAGGATAGGGGTGAGCAAGGGTCAGCTTGGGATGGAGGTTCTTTTAGGTTTCCCCAAGGTTTGGAGAGTGGCTCTCCCTGAAGAAGCCTTCGAAAGGTTCAAATTTGGCAAGATAGATTTACTTTATGTCTTGCATGATGCCTGCCATATAAACTTGCACTCATATTTAAATTTCTTGCATTATAAAATGTTTGGCATTGCATACGGTAGATTGTCACAAAGGGGAACCCACCTCATGAGAAAGAGACTTGTTTGAAATGCAATATCTCAACTCATATGATGTGGGAAGAACAAAATGTTAGGTGCGTTAATGCCTAAAGGGACATGCTTTAAAGAGATAGAAGTCTTCATCCTCTAGCTCACAAAGCATGGGCCTTACATTTTATTTGGATATTTTCCTCCCTATTTTTTCTTTGGTGTTCTATTTCCTTTAGGGCTTAGCCAAGTTATTGGCATATTAGCTTTTTGAGGGGTGAGGGGTTGCCCAAAAAGTCCTAAGATATGTGTTTCTTATTGCTTGTTTGTTTGGTCAAAGGACATATATGGGATGTTGCTGTTTTGTAGTCATCGGATCATCCGATGCTTAGGTCAGACCATCATTGGATCAGTTGGTGTTCAAAAGCCAAGAGTCAGATCAGTCAGTAACACAAATCAACCGATGCGTTCATTTGGAAAAACATCGGTCCATCCGGTGTTCACATTTTTGGAACTGTGATGAATTCCACCGATGATATTCCCTTCCACGTCGGACCATCCGGTGTCAATGACACCTTTTTTGAATACCCTTACTGTGCCATTCGACCGAAGCTTCTAACGTTTAACGTCGGTCCATCCGGTGTTAAATTTTCGGCTAGGGTTTGGGACCCACTATTTAAACGGCTCTTCACCTCCCATTTTCTCTCTCCCTGATCATGACTTCACCTCCGCTGCCGCTCCTCTCACCCTGCGCCACTGCCGCCTCCGGCCGCCGCCGCCGCCTCCGGTCGCCGTCGCCGCTCTCTGGTCGCCGCCGCATCAAAGCAGCTGCGCCGCCACTTCCTTCACCGCCGCTGCCACTTCCACCACCGCAGCCGCCGCCGCCACTCTCCTCCACCGCCGTAGCGAAATGCCGCCGACCGCCGCCCGTGCACCACCACCGCCGACGCCCCCAGTAGCCACACCACCAACCTCTCCACCATCGTCGTGGTGCCTCCCTCAACGGTCACCGTCTCATCGCCGTTAGGGTTTCCGGCCGCGTCAATCGTCGTGTCGTGCGCTTGACGTCGTTGCGCCTCATCGCAATGGCTCGTGACAAGAAGAACAAGGGCAAGGCCATTGCGGAGCCGGCCGCAAAGAAGCAGAAGCTCTCAAAGGAGGAGAAGAAAGCGTTGATGGCCGCTCGCGCCGCCGAAGAGCAAGAGCATGGCCGAGGAGGATCACTGAGGATCCGCGAGGCTCGTCCGAGGCAGCCTCTCGTGATCGATGAGTCCGAGGCGGAAGAAGAGCCGGAAGTGCCACTTGTCCGCCGGCGCTCAGCCAGGACCCGTGGGGGTCATCCGCCGGTAGCACCTCATTCACGACCGTCAGCTGCCGATCATCGTGAGGACAGGGCGGCCCAGAGAGCCATCTACGAGATGGACACCACCGTCTGTGTCGGTGAAGGTGTCCGATTGACAAATTACCGGAAGATGAAGGCCAAGCAGCTAAGAAGACTCAGATGGAGTGTTTTGCCTGAGGAGTGGTACACGCGGCCCAGAGAGGCTCTTGTGGACAGTCGTTTCTGGACCGTGACACAGGCGTCTCTATACGAGACCTATAGACGCCGAGGCCACAAGCTATTCCAGCACAACTTTCTGGATTGGGATCAGCTCGCCCTGGCAGCAGAGACAGAGATTCGCCCATACTTTGAGAGGTACAGAGGGCTGGTGGAGCTGTTGTCCTACGACAAGAGTGCATATGTGGAGGATTGGGTCCGCGTATTCTACGCTACCCTATACGTCTCTGAGGGTCGCAGGTCTATTGACTTCATTTTCATGGGCCAGCACCATCACCTGACAAGGCAGATGCTGGCACAGCTGCTAGGAGTGGACCTGCACGACACTTGCGTGCATGAGAGGGTATATGGTCAGGCAGACCCACCGAGGAGGCCGCTCACTGGAGGAGTGGCACCACCACTGGAGGAGATCCGCTCTCTATTTGAACCGACCTTCTCTCCAGACCAGTCGAGGGTACCGGCACTACTGACTCCTGTTGCACGCACAGTGCACCTTGCCTTGCGCTACACTCTCCTGCCGAGGTCCGGATACCTAGAGGGGTTCACCAGCCTGCAGCAGACCCTCCTGTTCTACATCATGAACGGGATGGAGTTTGATATTGTGGACGTCCTCATATGCGAGATGGAGGATGTGATCACCTATGGAGTGGGCATGATGAGGCAGCTTGTGTTTGGACACTGGATCAGCTACCTGCTCTCCATGATGGTTCCTGAGGAGTCCGCCATGTGTGACCGTCTCACTGACAAGAGTGTCACACGGTTCAGCCACTACCGTGCCCCAGCTCCTGGAGACCGCCACCTTGGTCATCCAGTCGAGCGTCAGGTTCGTGCTCGTCTATCTGAGGAGGACTGGTCGGATCTGGAGAAGGAGGATGAGAGGCTGGCAGAGGCAGACGCTCAGGGTGAGGACCTGCAGCATATATGGTCCAAGAGCGACACAGATGACAGTGTCGAGGAGTACTTCCCACCTCCTCCCTCACCCAGGCAGCACGACGCGGAGGCTGGAGGCTCTACAGTTCCACCCCCTACTCCACCTCCCGTCACAGAGGCACAGGTCTCAGCCGTCTGAGCTCACCACACTCCTGCAGCAGATGGTTGAGCAGCAGTGCTTGGACTGGCTTGCAGCTGAGCAGGGAGCACGTCTTCTGGAGCTCCAGCAATAGCAGCAGGAGATGCAGCGCCAGATCGCCCGTGAGAGGCGAGAGGACACTGACCGGCTGACTGGGCTGATCGACCAGATGCACCAGCGCTCCCTCGACTAGCAGCAGCAGACGCAGCAGGCGATGATGGGCATCCTGGGGTTGATCACCAACCTCTACACCCAGACCGGGATTGCCCTGCCGTTGCAGCTGCCAGGCGTTGCTCCACCACCACCTGTCCTTGCTCCAGCTGCAGCTCCGGTGCCGACCACGCCGATCCCGTCAATCAGCATGTCTCCACTGCTGGCTTTAGGTGCACCGATTCACTCTCCCCTGCCGGCCACGACATTGTTCCAGCAGACGCCGACATCCGTCGTCAGTGCCCCCTTGCCAGCAGATACTACTCAGCAGGCACCAACGGCGGCTCCTACGACTCCAACAGCTCCTTCCACCTCTACTCCAGGCAGCAGCTCCGACGACAGCACTCCCAACGGTGACCAGTTCGTCATCGCTCCTAGCTCTCAGGGCTCGTAGGTACTCAGATCCCTTTTTGGTGTCTTGATGCCAAAGGGGGAGAAGAGTTAGAGGAGAGTCATGGGAGGATAGCTTAGTCTCAGGGGGAGTATCCGAGCTGTAGGGGGAGTTTATCCTTTTGAGTCTATCTATATCATCTTTTGTAATTTGATGTTTTTGCTACTCATTGAGCATTAATGAACTTGCCCCTTATTCCCTTGATTTATTCCTTGATTGAGCTTTCAAATTCATTACTATCAAGTGTGATAATCTTGTATTCATTGCATATCCTCTTAAGTTTTGTACTATCAAATTCATTACTATTGTGCTTTAATTGTTGTGTTGTCATCAATCACCAAAAAGGGGGAGATTGAAAGCATCTAGGCCCCCGTGAGGTATGGTTTCGGTGATTAATGACAACCATTGGATTTTACTAATGAATTTGTGGATGCAAGGTCTCCCATATCACTCAATCAAATGAAATCTGTATGTCATTGGAGACTACTAAATAATCAATTTATGAGATCAATCAATGTTGTGAAGATAAGAAGTAAAAGCTCTTATGTCAAAGTCATTCAACCATAATTGATGACACTTAATGCTTGACAACCATCAGAAGTACATTTCCAACAAATGTCTAAGAGGTCAATCGAGCAAAGTTCAAAAGAATCACTTAGAAACAACTCGAAGCAAACAAAATCAACTCACCGGATCAACCTATGTTTCCAGAGAACAACACATCGGTCGAGTTGGTTCAGCAGAAGAAGAAGACCTCAGAACAAAGTACTCACCGGATCATCTGATGTTAAGGGCTAAGCTACATCGGTCTATCAGTATAGTTTCCAATATCCTTGGACCAAGTGTAGCACCAGATCATCCGATGTACAGAAATATACACATCGGTCAATCACTCCAGTAAGCATCAAGTTTGAGCCAATTTTGGAGGAAGAGCGACCGGATCATCCGATGAGAAGACAAGTGCTCGGTCTAACAACGGTCATATCTGACACAATGACGTCAGCTAAAGTGAACTTGACCGATGATAACTAAAGGGGAGACATCGGATCATCCGGTGTTCGCAGAAAAGTTCTGTCAGCCTACTTTTTCCAACGGCTATTTCGTGGAGGCTGGCTATAAATACCCCCTAAACCTGTCAAATCGACAAGTCTTGATCACCAGACATAATCTACACATCCACAAGCATTCAAGACAAAGAGCCATCACTTCTACATCATTTAGATCACTTACACACCAAGAGATAGGCTAGAACTAGCTAGAGAGAGAGCGTGTGTGCCTCCATTCTTGGTGAGTGGAATCTCAAGGGTAGTGAGAGCCTTAAGGGAGTGTCCCTTGGTGTTTGTAACTGAGAGAGACTTCCGGAGCTTGCCAAGAGGATTGTGGAAGCCCGGAGGATCGAAGTTGTACAAGGCTTGAGCTCCACCTTGCCAAGGTTGGCAAACGGAGAAGAATAGTGAAGATCCCTAGTCTCGGTGACTTGGGTGTGGCTATACCCTTTGGTGGGTGCCACAACGTGGATGTAGGAAGACCTTGACGATCTTGCCGAACCACGGGATAAATCCTCGTGTCTCCTCGGGAGTTTGCATCCTCTTCCTCTCCCTTACATTTATGCATTTTATATACCGCGAAGTTGCTATTTACTTCAATGCATAGATCATTTGCGTAGGGAATTGGGCTTTTAGGAATTAAGTTTTATTGCTTAGATTTTTGAAAAGAAGCCCAATTCACCCCCCCCTCTTGGGCATTCGATCCTTACAACCGCTGGATAAAGTATCGTAGTGATCCCCCCGTTGTTTGCTTCACAGCAAACAAGTCCAGTTCAGTGCCGGGCTAGGTGTAAGAACTCCCGAAGTTGGCAGTGAATTGTTGGCATAGTTCTGCCCAACTATTGATGGAGTCGGGTGGAAGACTCATGAACCAGGACCTAACGGTCCCAGTCAGAGCCACCGAGAAGTAATTGACCATCACGTCCTCATTGCCTCCTGCTGTAAGTATAGCAGCAGAGTAGATTTGAAGGAATTTGGCGGGGTTGACAGTCCCGTCAAATTTCTCCAGTAGATGAGGCTGGAACTTCTATGGCCAACAGACCATGCGTCGGTGCATGGCCAAGGCAGAACAACCTCCCCCTACTCCCACTAGAGCAGGGTTGTCCCGAGCTTCTCGTCTCTCACAAGCACTCTCGATGTGGACACGACCGTATTGCTAGCTGTAGTGGCGATCGAGTTCCGACCGCAGATCATGTGTCGAAAATCTCGACATGGTATGGGTGCGACGCGCACCAGAAGGCAGCGACGTCACCTGCTGAGATATAGCACGCCTTGTGTGCTGTGACACGTGAGGACCAAGTCTTCCAGACAAGGTCCTACGTTGAGCTGGTGCCTACCCCGAAGGGCAGGACCTTGGTTGCTGATGGCATCGGTTGCGGCTGCAACCAGATGCTGCACATCAGCGCGCCATTGGTCCATCGCACCCTGAGGTGCTCCGGGCGCTGGTAGCCGCTCCAACAGAGTTCACACAGCAATTAGCGCATTCTCAGGGTTGTTGTTTGCCGATGCTGTAACCGACACAAGTACCCCATCCTGTTGTCCAGCATTGTTCACTGGAGCAAATGGTGGTAGTGGTGGTGCGATGCCTGGTGGGACAACAGCGCCCGCTGGTTGCTGCATGTTGGAAGGATTCCCTTCAACAGGTTGCACAGCGTTGTTGCCGTTGGATGATCCTGCGGCAGAGTTCACCATCTTGTGATCACAGGCACCCCTACCTGGCGCGCCAAATGTCGAAGCGTACGAACATTACTTCCCCCTGTACTACTAAAATGTAGCCCACGGAGGATCTTGTATCTATTTGGGCGTGCGGAGATCTTAGACAAGATGATGACATGGTGGATTTACGTGGTTCGGGCCGCCTGAGCATAATATCCTACTCCACGGGGTGTGTGTTGTTGTATTCAGGATTTCAGTAGTGCTGGTGTGCGTACGAGCTTGACTTGTCCAGCCTCGTGCATCACATCCCTTTTATAGACCAAGGAATGACTCTTGCATGAGTTGCCTGACCCGACATGTGGTTCTGGCAATTACTATTGCCTAATACACGGTCTAAATGTGTTTAAGCGCCTTAATAGTGTGATAACGCGCTTTAATAGCGGCATTATCAGTATTATGGGTCCTCTGATCGTGCACCATTAATATTGCATTAATGGCATATAATCAGACCTTGTACCTGTAGTGGTAACCGTCCCTTGAATGTCCGTGCTGTTGGAGATCCGTCTGTATTCCCATTGATTTCGTAGGTCCGGAGGCTCTACACGTGGCAGCTCCAGAGCTTTCCCTCGCAGGAAGATAGGCCTGAAGCTGCTATACACGTGGCGGCACCAGAGCTCCCCTCTACTAGGGGTTAGGTCCGGGGTCTTATCCATGTGTCAACCGTGGAGCTTCCCTATGATGAGAGTTCAAGTCTGGTCTTACATTACATGTGGCAATCCCGGATCTACCCATATGAGGGAGGCAGGTTCAGTGTCGTGTGACACGTAGTGCCTGAGGAAGCCTGCAGCTCTGACATGTGGAACTCTCTTGCACTTCTTGCGGTATCATGGGCTACTCGGTACGCAAGGTACCGACAGGCTCAATACTAGGAATCTACGGAAAAGAAGAAATTATAACATACAGGATGATGATTACTCATGTGTGATTTGTAGCCCCTTGATGGAAGAGCTTACATACCACCTATTCTTTCAATGCTAATTCAGTGAAAGCTGCTGGGAGACCCTGGGAATGACATGAAACCACAACCTTCCCATCTTTGCCACTATATCAGAGGCTAGGAAGGCCTGGACATCTCCCTACTTCCTGAAAAAAATTCTATTGCAGCCTGGGAAATATGGACGTAGAGAAACTCGAAGACATTCAGGGGCCTCTATCCAAAGATGGAATGTGTGCTTCATGGCCACCCTTAAACTCCAAAGCTATGAGAACCGGCCAGAGGCCGGGTGGTTGGGAGGTCCAGGTGTGACCCCCGACCGTGCGGGTTCGATCCCTGGGATCCCCGTAGCTCATCCTCCTCTCTTAAAGTATCCGGGAGCTACCCCGTGTCTTCAAAAAAAAAACTCCAAAGCTATAAATTTAATATGGTCGACCGTAGCTTAGTGCTGCCTTGGCTCTCCTCTCTGTAGTTTACTATCCCTATCTCAGGAGGTAGCAGTTGTATCCTAAACTCTTCACCAAATTAATACATAAACTAATTATAGTGGGGGTTTCCCCGCTGTCTTCCTTTTGGAAAATATACTTTAATTTGTTTTGTTTCTATTGTCTTTCATTGGGCCTACAGTCTTGTACCATGTGTATAAACACCTTTCTCAAAAGAGCATACCCAATATTGAAAGCTCCCACACAATGTGGGATCTAGGAAAAGCAATTTCTAGGTAGCATTTATCTTGCTTATTTTGCAAGGAGGCTGATTCGAATCCAGGACCTCCAGGACACAAGTGGAGAGACTACCTTTTTTAATAGAAAAAAATCAGTAGAGGCCTCCTCTGCTGTTAGGCCAAAAAAAAAATCAGCAGAGATATGACATAAGAGACCTCCCTTCTCGAGAGGCTGCCCCTACATAGTTGCTAAAGGATAGGAGGTTTCTTGTGCCAATTTTTGCGAAACCATACATGCGACGCTAAATACTGGGCAAGCAAACAAATCCAACACAATCAATAAATGGTGTGGTCAAGTGATAGTGACCCGGTTTTCAAACTTGGTAGGGTTATACAGACCAAAAAATATTTTGGGGTTTATCTAGACAAATGCAATACTCCAAAGTTTGTCAAATAAAATTTCTCCTTCTGAAAATATACGTCACAACCTTCTAAGCTACAGAAATTTACAAAATGGAAGTCTATTCGTAGTGACAACAGACCTGTACTGCATATTTCTCAGAATCACGCTTTCTCCGAGCAACAACATTTTCCATTTCTGCATAGCTGCGCAAAACCTTATCATTCATTTCGTCATATTTGGACTTCAACAGTTCATCTTTATCATGAAGTAGCTTCATAAGGTCATGTTTCGACTGATCAAGGTTTTTAGTACCTAAATCAGAAAATGCACTCATTTAGCATCCCAAATCCAAATACAAGATTGGGATTGTTGGACTGCCTGTGTTGGACTGCGTTTAGACATTAATGTTGGCCTTTGAATCTGTGTAGTATGAAAGAGTTTAGCTTTGTTTCACACTAGTATAGTGTGAAAGGGTCTAGCTTTGGTTTCACACTACACTAGCTAGCCTATATAAGATGTATCCATTTCCATTGTCTGTGAATACAATTAACTCATTCTCCTCTAATATGATATCATTAGTCAGCCATCTCTAAGCCTAGTCCACCACCTCCCCCAGCCACCGCTGCTTCCTGGCGCAGCAACCGCCGCCTCCTCCGGCCACCGCGCCCCCCGTCATCGGCGCCCCCCTCCTCGTCGGCGTGGCCACCTTGGCTGGCACGTACCCTGGTGCGCTGCCCTTGGCCGGCGCTCAGCCTCCAACCGGCGTGTGGCCTCTACTGCAGCCGCCGGCCATCGCACCTCTCCTGGCTGGTGCGCAAGCCGCCAACGCACGCCCCCTCGTCGGTGTACCATGCACACCTGCCACTGGTCCGGCAACAGGTGCGGCCCTCGTTGCCGCGGCTCGGTACACATCAGCGACTGCTCCGACTGCCAGCAGCGACCTTGCCAGCCCTTCTGCTGTCACCTTCATGACAGGCTCTAGACTAGACAGACCTGCTGCCATTATGCCCCCGTTCATCACCGGACTCGAGCCACTGTCGGATGTGAACACCACCGTCCTACCAGCGATGATCGCACCTACTATGGGTACCGCCGCTGCTCATAGCGCAGCCACTGCCCCCACTCTCTGGAACCAACAGCACCACCACGATGATGGCGGACACCTCCGATGCCCTCGTGGCCCTGGCCGCTTCTCGCGAGCGCGAGCGAGCACTTGCTATCGCCCTGGAGCAGGAGCGTGCCTCTATGGCTGCTCTTTCTCACCTGCTCGGGGATAGTATTCACCGGCCGTTGAATGCTACACACAAGCCTTCGTCAGACGTTGGTGTGCACTCCGCGTACTCGGCGTCACTCATCGCCTCTCTACATGCTCAGGCCGCTGGAGTTCGGAACATTCGAACGCTTGTGTCGTTCATCCTCAGTTCTAACTCCACCTTCTACGCCCATTGGCGTAATATGTTCCTTCTCACGTTGAGGTGGTACTAGCTTGAGGACCACGTCCAACAGGATGGCTCCCCGTAGGACGACTCTTGTATCAGCATGGACAGCCCGGTCCTAGCCTAGATCCTTGGGTCCCGCTTCAACAAGCTACGCGACCTCGTCGGGCAGGGGGGTGGTGGTACTGCGAGCCGGTTGTGGCTGGTGCTTGGGCAATACTTCTTGGGGAATCGTGCAACCCGGGCACTCAACATCAACGAGCGGTTCTAGAACACAGTCCAGGGTGACCGCTCCATCTCCGCCTACTGCGGTGTAGCACCCTCATTTTTATCCATCATGCATTGCATACATTCTAATACATATCTAACATTGAGCAACATAAAAGGGAACAAGTTTAAAATGAATTTAGAGCAAAACCGCACTTAACAATCCTGGGAAGTGCGAACTAGTCCGATGTTGGTGCAGACTAGTACGATTTCTGTATGACTTCCATTGGACTTGTCCGTTTTGCTGCAGACTAGTCTGTTTTTCCCTCTCGACACTTTTGGACTTGTCTGGTACTGTGCGGACTAGTCCGGTGTTCCAATTCCTTAAAAATTTACTAAGTCTCTGGACTTGTCCAGATTAGTCCGGTGTTCTAGCGGACTTGTCCGTTTTCCCCTCTGACTAAAGTCAGACTTGTCCGATTTTGGCCAGACTTGTCTGTTTTTCCCCTCTGGATAAGTTCAAACTTGTCCAATATCCAGTCCGTACTTATCCGATTTCTCTCTGTCCAACTTCGGACTAGTCCGGTCCTTTTGTAGACTTGTTTGATAAATCATGACTCTGAGTCAATCTTTTGTTTCACGACTTGTTTCTTGGGTTTTACTTTAGGTGGGCCTAGGGACGTCATGCCTAACTCTTTTAGAACCCATGTGGGACTCTAAACCGACCCCTATTCATCTCAAACTCGAAATCCATCTAACCCTAGCCTCCACCTCTATATAAACAACTCCACCCCTTGACTTGACATCTATTTGCCACTTTTCCACCCCACCCAAACCCTAGCTCATGAGTAGCTGCCACGAAGGAGGGATAAAGAGATCTAGAACAAGAAGAAGAGGAGAAAACAAAAGAGGATCAAGATCTCCATCAAGTTTCATTCTACATAACCAATTCATCCCCCAAGTTCTTCATCAACCCTAGATCATCAAGATTCAAGTGTTGTCTCCAAGATCCTCGATTCTTTAGAGTCCTAAACCCCTGGTATACCTTCTACTTCATTTTTGTAACACCCTCAATTGTTGCATCATGCATCGCATTGCATATATATTCATTCATTAAACATTAATAGAGGAAAAGAAATAAAAATAGCCTAAAACTTGTAATAGGGAATAGTATAAAAAAATAACAGTAAAATATATATAAATAAATATATATATAAATAATATATAATAACTGTATATAAAAAAGTAAAATAAATAAATATAAATAATAAAATATATTATAATAATAATAATACTAAAAAAAGAAAAAAAAGAAACCCGCCGCTGGCCAGGCGGCCGAAGCCGGCCAAGCCAGCTGCCCCCCCCCCCCCCCCCCGCGGCCACGCACCGCGCGCCGTCCCCCACGCCCCGCCAGCCGCTCGGCCGAGCGCCCCGCCCGATTCCCGCGCGCGGCCCCCGAGCCGGCCGACGCGCCTCGCTCCGCCCGCCCGCAACCGCCTGCCCCCCCCTCGATCCTGATTCCCGTGCTGCCGAATCCCGCCCCAATTCTCCCGCGCGCACCCGCCGAATCTCGCCCGTACCGGCCGCCCGCGAAACCCGCACCGCTCCCGGTCCCACCCCGCTCGCGACCGACGCGCCTACGCGCGATGCCCAGCCGCGGTACGATGCCGCGCGTCTACGCCTATAAAAAAAACGCTCTCCGTAGGTTTTTTTCCCCCGATCCCAGAAACGCCGCTGCTTTCCAGGAACGCCGCCGGTGCAGAAGAAAACGCACCAGAGAGCTGCGCCGCTTGGGAAAAAGAGGGGAAGAAGAGGAAGAAAAAGAGGAGGGCACCACCGTTCGCCGGAGATCGTCGTCGCCATCGCGTCGCCGTCGTCGTGCCGCCGGAGGACCTTGCACATCTACTTCGTCTACGCATTGTCCCCATCCCGCGATCATCGAAGCCATCGCATCTACGGTAGGCCATATTCCCGATGCGAATTTTAGCGACCATATTGAATCTAATATACGTAAATTGATTTTAGTTGCACCATAATTTTATTTTCGGCAGCATTAATCCACCCTAAAACCCTCGTAAACTCATATGAACACGTATGAACTAGTTGCATCTAATTAATAAACAACCATAGTTAATTAATAATTGATCTTTGCATGCATGCATGTCATTGCATGTTGATTATTTTGTGTGCATCATATTGAATGGTATGTATTTTCTTGTATATATGATCACGCATAGAGGAACGTGCTCAAGAGGCCGCGTACGAGGATTTCCAGAACCAAGACTTCGAAGCGCTTGAGCAACCCTATCCGTCGGAGCAAGGCAAGTGTCCTTGAAGCATATTGATCCTGTTTTATTAAATGTTTTGTTTGCGAACTTGCATGCTTGTGTCAAATTGATGGGAAGCCTATGGTAGGAAGTTTACTAGCTTTGTTCGACCACCCTTGTCACCTGGAATTTATGGTAGAGAGTCGGGAAGGGTTTTTACCTTTTTGCTTCGCTTAATTAATTGGGATGGCAAACAACACTACACATTTAGTTATGCATAAATGATATTATGGTTAATGTGAACTGGTCAATACGATGGGTGATATGAGCAAGCCTGGTATGTGGATGGGTTAGATGTTATGGTGGTTTGCTTGCCTTAGATCTAAGGACCGGTTCATGCAAGAATATGCCAGGTCAACAGTGCCACCACAAGGCCAAGTATAGGTGCGGCGTAGCTGAATAATTAGAAGCGCTGCTAGTATTGTATGGACCATTGGATGGCGCGGGGAATGGGAGTCGAGGAGGACTGCCCTGGGATCCGCAAGGCACACGAGGGGCCCGTGGGTGGGAGAATGGAGATTCAAGCCTGCCGGTGAAACCTTAGTGGGCCCGTACATACTAGTAGTCCCTTTTGAAAGGCTATTTTCTGATCTCTTGGCCACACACCTACGGAAGTGTGAGATGGCATAATGGAGGTTTCTTAGTCATCGAAAGGTGATGAAATCACAAACATTTGGGTAAAGTGGTACAACCTCTGCAGAGTGTTTACAACTATCATGATAGCCGTGCTCCCGGTTATGAGCGCCTGGATGACCTACATGATTAGAGTTGGAAATTGGGATTTGGGATGGTTATGGTTGGTAATGGTTATGGTTAACATTATGGTTATGGTTGGTTTATGGTTATGGGTTGGTAATGGTTATGGATGGTTTTGGCTTATGGTTACGGATATGAATTTGAGTTCTGGTAACTGGACATGGATGATGATGATGTTGGCAATAATTGGATATGGTTTATATTTTGTTAATATGATGGTTATGACGGGAATGTTTCACATAGACATAGTATAATGCTTTTCAAATGTTTTATTGTACTTTTTAGCACTTAGCCATTATTACATTCGTCATTTGAATAAGCCACATGTCATACTTTCCCACACTTGCTGAGTACGACATGTACTCACTCTTGCAATCGCCCCCAACAGTTGCAGGTCAGGATGGTGAGTTTAATGGCGATAATGCAGAGTTCTAGGCCGTGTCTACTGTCAGCTTTGCCTGTGGTGTTGCATGGAGCTGCGCTATCCCTTTTGCTTAGTTTGCTTAGTTGCTTAATTAGTCTATTTCTGCTGCATTAGTTGAACCTGTCATTAATATTCACTAGAGCTTGTATTCGAGGACATAATGAATTATGTAATAAGAGCACTTATTTAATAATTTGAGCTGTGGTAATTATCTGTTTATCATTTGTGAATCACTCGTGTATGTGTGTTGAACATCCTGGGCACACATATGCGTTAGCTTGGTTCATTTTCGGAACTGGGCGTCACAGATTGGTATCAGAGCCGCGTTGACCGTATGACGCAAGCCTAGATAGAATGGACACTTTAGAGCACATAGGAGCACTCAGGAATCGATGTGTTTTTGCTTGGAGTGCTGTTTGCTATATATATTGCTTGCTTTTGTGCTTAATAGAGGATTTTGGGATGCCTTAGCATTGCCATGTACACCTAGGCTAGTATATCTAGTTGGTTAGCTTCATATCCCTTGATGCATATAGTTGGGGACGTTTCTAAATTCTTACCTATTGCTTTCCTTTAGATGGTGAGGACTCGCCACCAGAGGGATGTCAATGGTGAGGAGGAGAACCATGGAGTGCCTCAAAACAACATTGGACAAGGACCTGCTCATGGAGCTATCAATATTGATGATGAGTAGGTTTAGGCCCGATCTTCCGAAAGGTATGTCGATTGGGGTGGAGAACTCGACGTTGATGATCCATGGCACTCGAGCGGTTCGAGTACCCCTGCAATCACTACACCACGGCTCCGTTGGTTATCAACCGTGCTTCACACGATTGACCTCGCCAAGAAGGCTAATCCCTGCAAGTGCAACCGAGAACACAAGCAAGAACAAGGTAGACACGATCTGAAATCGCAAAGTTGGGGTCTCACAAACCGAAGAACGGCGATATTATTGATCTAAGCAAAACCCACCGAATATGACCGGCGGCTGCAGTATTTATAGGCTAGGGTTCGACCAAAACACGATTAGACGCGTCCCTAATGGACTCTTACGGGATACAAGGCCCAAAGGCCCGATTCGGTGGCGCAGCACCGGACAGAAATCTGGACTCGACTTGTTTCGACGATTCCCAATGACTCCGGAGGAATTTTGAGGTGGGACCAGAACCATTGGAAAGTTTATCTTCTCCTCTTTCCGTGCATATGTAGAACATCGAAAACGGAGTCCGTATGCCTCCTGGGCGTCTGTTTTAAGGTGGACTGCTCCTGGACTCCGAGTTGAACTCGAGTCCGAGTTGTAAACTGTTTCCATCTACTTGTGGACGTCCCAGGTGGTTCTCCACGCTCCCAAGGCCTCCTTACTTCACTTGTTGATCTTTTCCATTATTCCTAATAACAATTAAATCATCACATAGCAATCTATTCTCAAACTCACATGCAAAAGAAGTTAAGAACGAATTCACCTGCTGATTTAATAACCGTGCCCGTGCTCTTGTGATTGGTCCTTGCAGTTCAATGCGCGTCTCTGCTGTTGTGATGTCCTCATCATCCTCCCCCTCTTGAATTGGAGTCGTCCTCGACTCAAGTTCATCTTCTTCTCCCAAGTACGGTCGCAAATCTGAAATGTTAAATGTAGGTCTAACCCCAAAATCGGGAGGCAATTCAAGCTTATATGCATTATCATTAATCTTTTCAACGATCTTAAAAGGACCAGCAGCTCGTGGAATAAGTTTAGATTTTCTCAAGTCGGGAAATCGCTCTTTTCTCAAATGTAACCACACCAAATCGCCCGGTTCAAGTTTTACTTCTTTTCTACCTTTACTACCTGCAATCCTATACTTCTCATTCATCATTTCAATATTTTTCTTTGTAGTTTCATGCATCTTAAGAATGAATTCAGATCGTTGTGTAGCATCCAAATTTATAGTTTTAGAAGGAGGCAAAGGTAGTAAATCAATAGGAGCACGGGGATTGAAACCATACACTACCTGGAATGGACTTACCTTTGTCGTGGAGTGAACGGATCTGTTGTAAGCAAATTCTATATGTGTTAAACACTCCTCCCACAACTTCAAATTTGTTTTCAAGACAGCCCGTAACATAGTGGATAAAGTACGATTAACTACCTCGGTCTGTCCATCCATTTGTGGGTGACATGTAGTTGAAAACAGCAACTTGGTTCCCAATTTATACCACAAAGTTCTCCAAAAATGACTTAAAAATTTTGCATCACGATCAGAAACAATGGTATTTGGCACACCATGTAAACGAACAATTTCCGTCATAAATAAATCAGCAATGTGTGATGCATTATCATTCTTATGACAAGGTATAAAGTGTGCCATTTTGGAAAAACGATCAACAACTACAAAAATACTATCCCTCCCCCTCTTAGTCCTAGGCAATCCCAAAACAAAGTCCATAGAAATATCCTCCCAAGGTACACTAGGAACAGGAAGAGGCATATAAAGACCATGTGGGTTAAGACGAGACTTAGCTTTGTTGCAAGTAGTGCATCGTGACACGTAGCGCTCGACATCACGCCTTATCTTTGGCCAAAAGAAGTGTGTGGACATCACGTCTTCAGTTTTCTTCACTCCAAAATGTCCCATCAAACCTCCTCCATGTGCTTCCTGCAAAAGCAATAGACGAACGGAGCTAGCTGGAACGCATAGCTTGTTAGCACGATAGAGGAGACCCTCTCGCAGCACATATTTATTCCAAGTTCTTCCTTCTCTACAATTTTCAAAAGCAACTTTGAAGTCCAAATCAGTAGGATATAATGCTTTAATTGTTTCCAAACCAAAGATTTTATGATCAAGTTGGGACAGCATGGTATAACGCCTAGATAATGCATCGGCAATGATATTTTCCTTCCCTTTATTATGCTTAATGATGTATGGAAACGACTCTATGAACTCAATC
Source organism: Tuctoria greenei (assembly GCA_036927565.1). Classification (NCBI taxonomy): domain Eukaryota; kingdom Viridiplantae; phylum Streptophyta; class Magnoliopsida; order Poales; family Poaceae; genus Tuctoria; species Tuctoria greenei. The sequence continues at coordinate 78,436,505 of JAYESD010000009.1, read as the reverse complement.
CATTTAGCATGTCGTTTATTCAGATTGGTTTGACACTTAAGATACTTCAATGATTCATGATCGGAATGTATGACAAACTCCTTAGACCAAAGATAATGTTGCCATGTTTGTAATACACGGACTAAGGCATACAATTCCTTATCATAAGTGGAGTAATTCAGAGAAGGACCATGAAGTTTTTCACTAAAGAAAGCAACGGGTTTACCTCCTTGTATGAGAACGCCTCCAATACCAATGCCGCTTGCATCGCATTCTAGCTCAAAGGTCTTGTCAAAATCAGGAAGTTGTAGTAATGGTGCTTGTGTAAGCTTCAATTTGAGAGCATCAAAAGCTTGTTGCTGCTGTTCGTCCCATCAAAATGGAACTCCCTTCTTCGTTAGCTCATGTAGAGGTGCTGCAATGGTGCTGAAATCCCGCACAAAGCGCCGATAAAATCCTGCAAGACCAAGAAAACTACGAACCTGTGTGACGGTAGTTGGGGCTGGCCAGCTGGTGATTGCTTCAATTTTTTCCTCATCCATCTCAATTCCCTGCGAGGAAACGACATAGCCAAGAAACGAGACTCGATTGGTGCAAAAAACGCACTTTTCGAGGTTACCAAACAAACGTGCATCTCTCAAAACAGTAAAAACAGCACGTAAATGATTAAGATGTTCATCATATGACTTGCTGTAAATGAGGATATCATCGAAGTAAACCACCACAAATTGTCCAATGAAAGCACGTAAAACCTCGTTCATTAATCGCATAAAGGTGCTGGGTGCATTAGTTAAACCAAAAGGCATGACTAACCACTCATAAAGTCCAAACTTGGTTTTAAATGCAGTTTTCCATTCATCTCCTAGTGCCATTCTAATTTGGTGGTAACCACTACGCAAGTCAATTTTTGTGAAGATGATAGCACCACTCAATTCATCAAGCATGTCATCTAATCGAGGAATAGGATAACGATATCGAATGGTGATGTTATTAATCGCTCGACAATCAACACACATGCGCCAACTACCATCTTTCTTAGGAACCAAAAGAACAGGAACGGAACAAAGGCTAAGGCTTTCACGAATGTACCCGCGGTCCAAAAGATCTTGGACTTGTCGCTGAATTTCCTTAGTTTCTTGTGGATTCGCCCTGTATGCTGCACGATTTGGCAAACTTGCTCCTGGAATCAAATCGATCTTGTGTTCAATGCCTCTCATCGGTGGTAAACCAGGGGGTATCTCGGAGGGAAACACATCCTCAAACTCCTGCAAAAGGTTAGCAACAGCAGGGGGCAATGCAATAGACAATTCATGAAGTGAAAACATGGCTTCTTTGCAAACTAAAGCATAGCACATCCCCTTAGCATCGAATAAATCAGCAAGTTCAGATTTAGTTGCGAGCAATGATGGTGATTTTAACTTAATAACTTGCTGTTTTTCAGATTCTAATTTAGTTGCTTTGCCCTCACGAATTTTACTCTTCTCAAAATGCACAATTTCAGCAGGAGTCATGGGGAGCAAAGTGATTTTCATTCCCTTATGCATGAGAGTATATTTATTGGTTCTACCATGATGAATAGCATATGTATCAAATTTCCAAGGACGACCCAATAAAAGAGAACAAGCATCCATAGGAACAACATCAAAATCAGCAAAATCATGGTATGAACCAATTGAAAAATGGATTCTCGCTGTTTGTGTTACCCGAACCTTACCGCTATTGTTGAACCATTGAATGTGGTACGGATGAGGGTGTCCTCTTGTTGTCAAACCGAGTTTCTTGACGACGTCCGTGTTTACCAAGTTATTGCAGCTACCTCCATCAATTATAGTGTGTACACGGCAGTCCTTGACGACGAGAAACATGTGGAAGAGGTTGTGTCGTTGTAGCTTATCGTCGGTCTCCACTTTGGAGCTCAAGGCACGCTGCACAATGATGCTCCTATAGTTCTCCGTCGCCGCTGTACCAAGTACCTCTTCTTCGGTGTGTTCGTCATTTGGATCTGTAAAGTCAGTAGCAAGAGAATATTCATCTTCAACATCCGAAGTACTATCATACCCGCCATCGTCGCGTGCTATGTATGCTCGTTTGCTCGAGCAATCTCTCATCATATGACCAAGTCCCTGGCAGCGGTGACACTTAATGTCGGAAGTACGACCCGTAGAAGGAGTGGACGACGAAGGCTTGAATGATGTCGCCTTGCTGCCTTCCGGCACGCGAGAAGGTGGAGCAGCAGGTATAGTTCGTTGGCCGCCATTGGGTGGTGTAGTCGCTGCACGGGGGGCCGAAGATGGTGCTGTTTTGGATGGTGTAGTTGCTGCACGCGGCGTGAAGTTGCTCCTCGTGCGTTGTTGCTGTTGTTGTCGGCCCTGCAATTCTTTTTCTGCCAACATAGCAAGCTGAAACAATCTGTTAACAGTATCATATTCTTTGTAATCAACAATGTCCTGAATTTCACGCCTCAACCCCCCATAAAAACGAGCTATTTTATCATCCATGTCCTCTACTACCCCACGACGCAGCATACCCTTTTGTAACTCTTGATAATACTCCTCTACGGACATGTTACCTTGGTCTAAACGCTGCAATTTTTTGCGAAGGTCCCGCTGAAAAGATGGAGGAACAAATCGAACACGCATAGCTTCCTTTAATCTATCCCATGTTGGAGGATCAGTTCTAGTTTTAACAAGTTCATTCCACCATATGATAGCAAAGTCCTTAAACTCACTAGTGGCTTGACGAACTCTATGTTGTTCAGGAACAAGATGGGAATTAAATTTTTGCTCTACTGTCATCTCCCAATCAAGATAAGCCTCAGCATCATAAGCACCAGAAAAAGAGGGTATAGTAAATTTCACTTTAGCAAAAGGATCATCAGGAGGGCGGTTATAATTGTTATGATTATTACCTCCTATACCTCGACGATAAAGTGGCAGTCTTGGCTGATTACTGTGGTCTTCCAGTTCATCATAAGCATTGTCTTCTTGTCTTCCAACGAGAGGAAGCCGAGCCTCAAAAGTATTCATCTGAAGAGCAAGGTCATCCAGTTTGCGAGTCAAGTTCGCCAATGACTCCTCCGTTGATGCGTTGTATTTGGCGAACATATCACGTAACTCAACATGTTGAACACATTCGTCATTATTTTCTTCTCCTGCCATTGTTAGTAGGAAACAAAAGACAACAACAAAAAAAATGTTATCCCTATCAACTACAGTGACAATGTGGAAGGTGGAAGAAAACAATCTCTCTCGCTCAAGCGTCTTACCACGCTCTTACAAGTGTTCTTACCGACACAGCAGGTGGTGTGGACGGTGAGATGAACCAATGAAGCGTGGGGTGATTGCAAAGGTACCTGTTATGCTCAAGAGAAAGGTGGAGCTTGGATGGCACAATATGGTGGCTAATAAGCAGAAAATCGTTAACAGCTAAACAAAGTTGAATAAGTATTCAATGTAGGAAACTGTTGCTGGTCAACTGAGTGCCCTAGAGCCTAGCACAACACAAGGAAGTATCAAGGCAAAAGAAAGACAGAAAGATATAACCAAACAAACAGCACCAAGTGGTATAGGCCAATTGCTTTAATATGCGTGCTCTTCACTATTTTTTTTCTTTTTTGTAATATTTTTTTGATATTTTTTTTACTCAGTAGCACAAATATAGGAAGCACACAAATTTTCAGCTCAATTGGATGTAATATGCGGCCTATAGAAAATCAAGAAGGTTCTTTAAAATTTGTGTTGAAACTTCGGAGGCCGGATAGCCTGTCTTCCGAGGGGAATTTGGGCAATATAATTTCGCCGAACGCGGCTACGCGGCGGAAAATCAGATGCGAAATTTCGCGTAGATGAATTTAAAAAAAAATTCGTCCGATTTCGAGTTCGTATGCGAAAGTTATGGCCGTTTTAAGGTAGGCTGTCCGAGTTACGTTTTTTTGGATGTTGATTCCAACTCGGTTTGAGAACAGAACTCGCAAACGGATACGAAAACGATTGGGAATTTGCACAGCAACTAATGGGGTGGTGTGTGATGATTCAAGGATGAATGGCACAAAGATTTGTCACCTAATCTAGGGCTGGCGATGCGGGAGTTCACGCAAGGCGGCTAGTTAGGGCAAACCGATGAACGTGGCGGATCGGTTTGTTATTTAGGGATTGTGGAATAGGTGTCGAATAGCAAGAAAACAAGGACAAAACACGATAACTAGGATCAAAAAATACAAAGCTAAACCAGCAACAAGACTCAACCACACGAATGCAAACTCAACAATGCAAACTGAAAAACGAAACTGCAGGCACTATAGTCTGGGAAGCGGTAAAAACGATCTAATTTTTTTTGTGGCTTTTTTTGTGGACTCTAGGTACGAAACAAAATCGATCTAATGGAAGGAAGGAAAACAAAGATACCTCACGGGCAACCTGGCTCTGATACCAATTGATGAGTAGGTTTAGGCCCAATCTTCCGAAAGGTATGTTGATTGGGGTGGAGAACTCGACGTTGATGATCCGCGGCACTCGAGCGGTTCGAGTACCCCTGCAATCACTACACCACGGCTCCATTGGTTATCAACCGTGCTTCACACGATTGACCTCGCCAAGAAGGCTAATCCCTGCAAGTGCAACCAAGAACACAAGCAAGAACAAGGTAGACACGATCTGAAATCGCGAAGTTGGGGTCTCACAAACCGAAGAACGGCGATATTATTGATCTAAGCAAAACCCACCGAATATTACCGGCAGCTGCAGTATTTATAGGCTAGGGTTCGATCAAAACACGATTAGACGCGTCCCTAATGGACTCTTACGGGATACATGGCCCAAAGGCCCGATTCGGTGGCGCAGCACCGGACAGAAATCTGGACTCGACTTGTTTCGACGATTACCAATGACTCCGGAGGAATTTTGAGGTTGGACCAGAACCATTGGAAAGTTTATCTTCTCCTCTTTCCGTGCATATGTAGGACGTCGAAAACGGAGTCTGTATGCCTCCTGGGCGTCTGTTTTAAGGTGGACTGCTCCTGGACTCCGAGTTGAACTCGAGTCCGAGTTGTAAACTGTTTCCATCTACTTGTGGACGTCCCAGGTGGTTCTCCACGCTCCCAAGGCCTCCTTCCTTCACTTGTTGATCTTTTCCATTATTCCTAATAACAATTAAATCATCACATAGCAATCTATTCTCAAACTTACATGCAAAAGAAGTTAAGAACGAATTCACCTGCTGATTTAATAACCGTGCCCGTGCTCTTGTGATTGGTCCTTGCAGTTCAATGCGTGTCTCTGCTGTTGTGATGTCCTCATCAATTGAGCAGCTACTGGCCATGCAAAACCAGCTCATGCAGACCATGATACAAACTATGGGACAGCTGCAGGCTGGCAATATCAACAATCAACCCCACATGCCTCCACCGCCACCCCCGCCTCCTCATAACCGATTGGGAGAGTTTATGAGGACTAGACCGCCAACCTTTGCTCAAGCTGCTGACCCTATGGATGCGGATGATTGGCTCAAGTCCGTGGAGAAGAAACTTGCTATTGTCCAATGCAGTGACCGAGAGAAGGTCCTATTTGCTTCTCATCAACTCGTTGGAGCAGCTGCAGATTGGTGGGATGCTTATTGCAATGCTCATGAGAATCAAGAGAGGATCACTTAGGCTGAATTCAAGGAGAATTTTCGTTCTCATTACGTGCCGGAAGGTGTTATGATCTTGAAGAGGCAAGAATTTCAGAACTTAAGGCAAGGAAGATCAAGCGTGAGTGAATATCTCAATAAATTCACTCAACTATCAAGATACGCGCCTGAGGATGTTAGTCGGGACAGCCGGAAACAATACTTGTTCATGAGGGGCTTGAACAATGAGATCCAAGTGCAATTGCTCAATTGTGACTATGCCAACTTCCAGAAGCTTGTGGACAAAGCAATTGTGGTTGAGAACAAGATCCGTGAGATGGAGCAAGAAATCAAGAGGAAGGCGTCATATCAAGGACAGCAACAAGGAAGTAATGTGTGCCCTCGCCTTGCACCACCCAATGCGCCTCATTACAGCTCCTCTATTCCTGCTCAGTGCCCTGGTTATGCACCGCACCCAACTCAGTTTGTGCAGTAGCGCCCTGTTATGCAAGCACCTAGGCCTCCGATGCCTTATGCGCCTCGTGCTGATTTTCCTGGAGCCAATGCTCAAAACCAAGCTCATCCCAATAATTCTGGTGGAGTTAAGAAGTGTGATACTTGTGAAGAAGCTGGACACATTGCGCATCAATGTCCTAAGTCAAGCCTTGGTCAAGGAAGCAATGCGCCGAGGCAAAACCCAAGACCTAACGGATGGACAAACCGAGAGGACCAACCAAATTTTGGAGGACATGTTAAGAGCTTGTGCTTTAAAGCATGGGAAAAGTTGGGACAAAAGCTTGCCATACGCAGAATTTTCATACAACAATAGTTACCAATTAAGCTTGAAAATGTCACCATATGAACCGCTTTATGGGAGGAAGTGTAGGACACCTTTATTCTGGAATGAGGCAGGAGAAACTCAAGTATTTGGTCCGGATGTGTTGCAAGAAGCCGAAAAGCAAGTCCAAATAATTCGTGAAAACTTGAGGGCTGCCCAATCAAGACAAAAAGGCTATACGGATAATAGGAGAAGGAAATTTGCCTTTCAAATAGGAGATTTTGTTTACCTCAAGGTGTCATCTATGAGAGGTCATAAGAGGTTTAACATAAGAGGCAAGCTCGCACCTCGTTATATTGGACCGTTCAAGATTTTGGACAAAAGAGGAGAAGTAGCATATAAGTTGGAGATGCCAGCTCATCTTTCACAGGTACACGACGTGTTTCACGTCTCTCAACTCAAGAAGTGTCTCAGGGTACCGGAAGAACAAGTGTCGATGGACGAGTTAGAACTTCAAGAGGATTTCTCCTATGTCGAGCAACCTATCAAAATTTTGGACATGAAGGAAAGGGTCACGAGAAATAAGAGGACCCGTTGGTGCAAAGTGCAATGGAAACACATACGGAAACCGAAGCTACATGGGAACGTGAAGAAGACCTGAAGGCAGAATTCCCTCATCTTTTCTCCACGCTATCGAATCTCGAGGGCGAGATTCACTTTAAGGGGGTAGGTTTGTAACACCCTCAATTGTTGCATCATGCATCGCATTGCATATATATTCATTCATTAAACATTAATAGAGGAAAAGAAATAAAAATAGCCTAAAACTTGTAATAGGGAATAGTATAAAAAAATAACAGTAAAAAATATATATATATATAAATATATAAATAATATATAATAACTGTATATAAAAAAAGAAGTAAAATAAATAAATATAAATAATAAAATATATTATAATAATAATAATACTAAAAAAAAGAAACCCGCCTCTGGCCAGGCGGCCGAAGCAGGCCCAGCCAGCTGCCCCCCCCCCCCCCCGCGGCCACGCACCGCGCGCCCTCCCCCACGCCCTGCAAGCCGCTCGGCCGAGCGCCCCGCCCGATTCCCGCGCGCGGCCCCCGAGCCGGCCGACGCGCCTCGCTCCGCCCGCCCGCAACCGCCTGGCCCCCCCCTCGATCCCGATTCCCGTGCTGCCGAATCCCGCCCCGATTCTCCCGCGCGCACCCGCCGAATCTCGCCCGTACCGGCCGCCCGCGAAACCCGCACCGCTCCCGGTCCCACCCCGCTCGCGACCGACGCGCCTACGCGCGATGCCCAGCCGCGGTACGATGTCGCGCGTCTGCGCCTATAAATAAACGCTCTCCGTAGGTTTTTTCCCCTGATCCCAGAAACGCCGCTGCTTTCCAGGAACGCCGCCGGTACAGAAGAAAAAGCACCAGAGAGCTGCGCCGCCAGGGAAAAAGAGGGGAAGAAGAGGAAGAAAAAGAGGAGGGCGCCACCGTTCGCCGGAGATCGTCGTCGCCATCGCGTCGCCGTCGTCGTGCCGCCGGAGGACCTTGCGCATCTACTTCGTCTATGCATTGTCCCCATCCCGCGATCATCGAAGCCATCGCATCTACGGTAGGCCATTTTCCCGATGCGAATTTTAGCGACCATATTGAATCTAATATACGTAAATTGATTTTAGTTGCACCATAATTTTATTTTCAGCAGCATTATTCCACCCTAAAACCCCCGTAAACTCATATGAACACGTATGAACTAGTTGCATCTAATTAATAAACAACCATAGTTAATTAATAATTGATCTTTGCATGCATGCATGTCATTGCATGTTGATTATTTTGTGTGCATCATATTGAATGGTATGTATTTTCTTGTATGTATGATCACGCATAGAGGAACGTGCTCAAGAGGCCGCGTACGAGGATTTCCAGAACCAAGACTTTGAAGCGCTTGAGCAACCCTATCCGTCGGAGCAAGGCAAGTGTCCTTGAAGCATATTGATCCTGTTTTATTAAATGTTTTGTTTGCGAACTTGCATGCTTGTGTCAAATTGATGGGAAGCCTATGGTAGGAAGTTTACTAGCTTTGTTTGACCACCCTTGTCACCTGGAATTTATGGTAGAGAGTCGGGAAGGGTTTTTACCTTTTTGCTTCGCTTAATTAATTGGGATGGCAAACAACACTACACATTTAATTATGCATAAATGATATTATGGTTAATGTGAACTGGTCAATACGATGGGTGATCTGAGCAAGCCTGGTATGTGGATGGGTCGGATGTTATGGTGGTTTGCTTGCCTTAGATCTAAGGACCAGTTCATGCGAGAATATGCCAGGTCAACAGTGCCACCACAAGGCCAAGTATGGGTGCGGCGTAGCTGAATAATTAGGAGCGCTGCTAGTATTGTATGGACCATTGGATGGCGCGGGGAATAGGAGTCGAGGAGGACTGCCCTGGGATCCGCAAGCCACACGAGGGGGCCCGTGGGTGGGAGAATGGAGATTTAAGCCTGCCGGTGAAACCTTAGTGGGCCCGTACATACTAGTAGTCCCTTTTGAAAGGCTATTTTCTGATCTCTTGGCCACACACCTACGGAAGTGTGAGATGGCATAATGGAGGTTTCTTAGTCATCGAAAGGTGATGAAATCACAAACATGTGGGTAAAGTGGTACAGCCTCTGCAGAGTGTTTAAAACTATCATGATAGCCGTGCTCCTGGTTATGAGCGCCTGGATGACCTACATGATTAGAGTTGGAAATTGGGATTTGGGATGGTTATGGTTGGTAATGGTTATGGTTAACATTATGGTTATGGTTGGTTTATGGTTATGGGTTGGTAATGGTTATGGATGGTTTTGGCTTATGGTTACGGATATGAATTTGAGTTCTGGTAACTGGACATGGATGATGATGATGTTGGCAATAATTGGATATGGTTTATATTTTGTTAATATGATGGTTATGACGGGAATGTTTCACATAGACATAGTATAATGCTTTTCAAATGTTTTACTGTACTTTTCAGCGCTTAGCCATTATTACATTCATCATTTGAATAAGCCACATGTCATACTTTCCCACACTTGCTGAGTACGACATGTACTCACTCTTGCAATCCCCCCAACAGTTGCAGGTCAGGATTGTGAGTTTAATGGCGATAATGCGGAGTTCTAGATCGTGTCTACCGTCAGCTTTGCCTGTGGTGTTGCATGGAGCTGCGCTATCCCTTTTGCTTAGTTTGCTTAGTTGCTTAATTAGTCTATTTCCGCTGCATTAGTTGAACCTGTCATTAATATTCATTAGAGCTTGTATTCGAGGATATAATGAATTATGTAATAAGAGCACTTATTTAATAATTTGAGTTGTGGTAATTATCTGTTTATCATTTGTGAATCACTCGTGTATGTGTGTTGAACATCCTGGGCACACATATGCGTTAGCTTGGTTCATTTTTGGAACCGGGCGTCACAATTTTCCTTATGTGATTTCAACCCCAAATCTCCAAATTCACGTCGATCTAGAAAACCTTAGGTCTCCAGTTCCGTGAAGTGCGGACTTGTCCGGTCCCTAATGGACTAGTCTGATTTTCCTAGTTAATTTCTATTGAATTAATTCTAAATTGACTCGAATCAAATTCAAACATGTATAAACTTGTTAAAATCTATTAGAACTAGTTAGTGATCATTAAAAGCAACTCATTAACAAGTTCCACCTTGCATTTGCATCAATCATGCAAGTCATGTCATATTGAGTAGTATTTGTGCACTCTTTGATTGTAATTTGTCGGTACCCTGGGTACCATATACCCCTTGGGATTGCAAAGATCTCAAGGGAATGTCATCTACTTGATTTGAAGACCTTCGGAGGCCCACATGTCAGACATAACCGGACCCGCCTCCCCAACATGGTTAGTCCCAGGGTCGCCACGTGTACTATCAGACCGGAGCTACCACCCACAAGGGGGAAGCTCCGGGCTATGTACCATAGCAGCACCCCCGGACCTAACCCCAGACTGAGGGAAGCTCCGGAACTGACACGTGTTAGGTGGCACCGGACCTATCTGTCCCCCACAGTATGCTCCGGGGCTGCCACGTGTCCAACCGTCGGATCTTCAGCCTCTAGCCTCCAGAAGACTTCACAACGGCTCCGGATCTTCAAAGGGGAATCAAGGACTTCAAGACCCGATTAAGTGTCATTAATAATATATTAATGACACACGATCAGACGACCTTAATTACCAGTAACGGTGCTATCAAAGCCCGTAACTCGGTTATTAAGGGTAATTAAGCGCATCAAATGTGTATCAATATTAATAACCGTCGGGGCCACATGTAGGGCCAGGCAACTTGTAACGGTCTGCCCTTGTACTATAAAAGGACAGGCTGACGATACATAGAACACGCTGACTCTACACGCTCACTCTACACTCTCAACTTACGTTGAACTCATACATCCAATACAACACCAACACACCCCGTGGAATAGGGTATTACGCTCAGGCGGCCCGAACCACGTAAATCTTTGTGTCTCCTGCACCATTTTACATATCACCTTCTTGAATCTCCACGCGCCCACACCGAACCTCAAACTCCTTCAACACTTTAGTAGTGTCAGGAGATCTGCCGGATCAAAACCACCGACAGTTGGCACGCCAGGTAGGGGCGCTTGAGATTTCAAGAATGGTGAACTTAGATGTTGGATCATCCAACGGTCATCCAGCTGTTCAAGCTGTTGGGGGTAATCCCTTCAATATGCAGCCACCAGCAGGAACCTCAGTTCCAGCCGGAGTCACACAACCACCACCGCTGCCTCCACTAGCAAATCAAGCTGGGTAGCGCGATGGTGCACCGGCGTCAATCACTGCGTCGGCAAATCACGTCAACCCAGAACATGCGCTCCATGCAGCACGTGCTCTTCTTCAGCGTCCACCACCTCTGGACGCATCCCGGGATGCAATGGAGCAGTGGAGGGCCGATGTGGAACACTTGGTTGCAGCAGCAGCCGACCGCATCAGCAACCAGGGTCCTCCTCCTTCAGGACGGGCCCCGTCGCAGTGACAGACTTTGTCTGGCAGACTTGGTCCACACGTTTCCAACAACAGGAGACGTGTTGCGTCGCAGCAAGTGACGTCGTTGCCTTCCGGGGCACGGCGCACTCACACGGTGTCAATGCTTTCAACTCATGACCTCCGAGCGGAGCTTGATCGCCGATACCGTCAACAAGACGGCCGAGTCTATATTGAGCGTGCTCGTGAAAGACGAGAAGCTCAGGACATTCCTGCTCCTAAAGGAGTTGGAGGAGGCTGTTCGGCCCTGGCCATGCATCTGCGTATGGTCAGGTGGCCATAGAAATTCCGACCTCATCTGCCAGAGAAGTTTGACGGGACCGTTAATCCCATTGAATTTCTTCAGATTTACTCCACTGCTATCCTAGCAGCTGGAGGAAATGAGGCCGTAATGGCCAATTATTTTCCAGTTGCTTTAACTGGGACCGCCCGGTCCTGGTTTATGAGCCTTCCACCCAACTCCATCAACAGTTGGGAGGAGTTGTGCCGGCAGTTCACCGCCAACTTCGGGAGTTCATACACCCGATTAGGCACTGAACTAGAACTTTTTGCAGTCGTGCAAAAAGGGGGAGAATCCCTGCGATCATTCATCCAGAGATTCTCTCAGGTACGAAACACTATCCCTTCTATCTCTAGCGCTTCTATCATTGTGGCATTTAGACAGGGTGTACGGGATAAGAAGATGTTGGAGAAACTGGCGATCAAGGAGATCACTAGTGTCACGGAACTCTTTAGCTTGGCTGACAAATGTGCCAGAGCTACGGAGGGCCGTGAAATGCACTCCAAACCACCTCCAGAGGATCACAAAAAATCCTCCAAAGGGGAAGCCACTACCTCCGAGAGTGGCAAGAAGAAGAAAAAGACCAACGGCAAGAAGAAGTCGTCGGCCGGCGCATCTAATGCTGCAGCTGCTGCAGCTCCGGGTGGTCAGGGGCCACGCCCCGAGAAGCGACCTCGACCGTCTTCTGAAGACGGTGGCAAACCCAAGGTGTGGTGTACAATTCACAAAACGGACAGCCACAATTTGGAAGACTGCCGGGAGGTCCAAAACCTTGTCGAGCGCTACAACAAGCGTCGGGAAGAAGCTCCTTTCCGACAGAGGGAAGGAAAACAAAAAGTTGACGAAGCTCCGGCTGAAGAGGAGTTAGGTTTTCAGGATCCCAAAAAGGTCCTGAAGGCCATCTACACCTCCGTTGACGACGATTCTGACGTCTCTGACAACGAGCGTCGGAAGACCATGAACACCATTTTTGGTGGATCATGGGACATCACCTCCCGCCGCATCCTCAAGACAATGCATCGGGACATGGCTGCTGTAGCTCCTACAGCCAGGGCGGAGCCTCATCGGAAGTGGATGGACACAGCCATCACTTTTGATGCTTCGGACTGCCCTCGAAGCATGGTTGGAGCAGGCCAGTTACCCTTGATGGTATCTCCCACCATCAATAACATCCAACCACCATGTTATGGTAGACGGAGGTTCAGGGCTCAACCTCATAAGCTTCGAAGCTTTTACCAAGCTTCAGCTCTGACCTTCGGATCTTCACCACTCCCGACCTTTCTCTGGAGTAGGTCCGGGAGCCATTACCCCACTCGATAATATCACTCTCCCCGTTACCTTCAGGACCAGGGAGAAGTATCGCACCGAGAAGTTGGTCTTTGACGTTGCTCAGATCAACTTACCCTTCAACGCCATCTTGGGCAGGCCTGCATTGTACAAATTCATGGCAGGTGCTCATTATGGCTACTTGGTGTTAAAGATGCCAACACCAGTAGGCATTCTCCGGATCCGTGGAGATCGTACTGCTGGAGTAACTGCTCTGGAAGAACTTCATGCGCTTACTACGGCGCAAGAGGAGGACTCCAGGCACGAACAAGCTACCAAACCCCCGAGCATTCGTCAGGGGGCTCGACTTCTGCACCTCGTGTGCAGCCAAGCGGCGACACCAACATTCCTGTCAAAGTCATCCAAATTGGTTCCGATGCCGCTCAGACCACCCGTATATCGGGAGGACTGAATGACAAATAGGAACTCGTGCTCATCGCTTTCCTCCGGGCTAATGTCGACGTGTTTGCCTGGCAACCGTCACAAATGCCTGGGATCCCCAGGGAAGTGATTGAGCACAATCTGAAGATCTACCCTGACGCCCGACCTGTACACCAGAAGCCTCGGAAGCAATCTGTGGAGCGACAGAACTTCATTCAACAAGAAGTGAAGAAGTTGCTCGAAGCTGGATTCATCCGAGAAGTCTTCCATCCAAAATGGCTGGCAAACCCAGTCGTTGTGCACAAGGCCGGCGGGAAGCTTCGGATGTGTATCGACTACACAACACTAAACAAGGCATGTCCAAAAGATCCATTCCCACTACCTAGAATAGATCTGATAGTGGATTCCACCTCCGGGTGTGAATTACTTTGTTTCCTAGACGCATATTCTTGGTATCATCAAATCAGAATATCTAGGGAAGATGAAGAGCATACCTCTTTTATTACAGTAGATGGATTGTACTGTTATACAGCCATGCCATTTGGTCTCAAGAATGCAGCTTCAACCTTTGTACGAGCTATGTACAAAACTTTTCAAGAACTCATTAGAGACATAGTGGAAGTGTACGTCGATGACGTCGTGGTCAAGGTCAAGAACAAGGAGTCACTCCTTGACACCTTACAGGCTGTCTTCGACAAGTTGCGGGTCATGCGCACAAAGCTAAACCTAGACAAGTGTGTCTTCGAGGTTAGCTCCGGAAAACTTCTTGGTTTCCTGGTAAGTCATCGGGGCATAGAAGCTAATCCGGCAAATATCAAAGCCATTGAAGACATGCGGCCACCAGCCCGCATCAAGGATGTCCAGAAGCTGACTGGATGTCTAGCGGCCCTTAGCCGGTTCATTTCTAGACTGGCGGAACAGGCACTTCCCTTCTTCAAGTGATTGAGGAAGTTCGGACCATTCCAATGGTCTGAAGAAGCAGAAAAGGCGTTCCATGAGCTAAAACAGTTCCTCACCACCCTACCAACTCTGGTAGCTCCGAACCCTGGTGAGCATTTGCTGCTTTACATTTCAGCAACTGATGAAGTCGTCAGTATGGTCCTGGTTGTGGAGAGACCAGAACTATCCCATGTTCAGGAATCCAAACCCCTCCGGGAGGGTCCGGAGGTTCCTGAAAGCGAGTCTGGGTCCCAGCTCCCAGACTTGAGTTCACAAAAAGTTACTTCAGAAGACTCATACCCCTCCGGGAGGGTCCAGGTCGCTTCTGAAGAAGCTCCGGGTCCCTCCAGCCAGGACCTGGAGGTCCCCGTAGAAGGTCCGGATCCCTCAGGGAGGATCCGGGTCAGTGAAGAGGAAGATCCAAGCCCCTCCGGGAAGGTCCGGACCATCCAGCGCCCAGTGTACTTTATCAGTGAAGTACTTCATGACGCCAAGACTCAATACCTAGAGGTGCATAAGCTGCTCTATGCAGTTCTCATTGCCTCTAGGAAGCTTCGCCATTACTTCCAAGCTCATAAGATTTCAGTGGTGACCTCTTACCCACTTCGAGCAATCTTGCATAATCCCAATTCAACTGGGAATATTGCAAAGTGGGCAGCGGAATTGGCTAAATTCGATCTCGAATTCATTTCAAGGCAAGCAATCAAGAGTCAAGCATTGGCGGATTTCGTGGCGGAATGGACTCCCTCTCCATCAAATCCTGGGGGCCCCAGTGAGTAGAAGCCGGAACACAAGGCTCCAGTCTTCACTGAGCCTCACTGGACCCTCTACTTCATCGGCTCCATGCAAAAGCAGGGGGCCGGAGCTGGAATCCTTATCCTCACACCAACCGGAGAGAAGGTAAAATACATGGTACACCTTGACTTCAAGGTGACCAACAACATGGCGGAATATGAAGCACTCATTTACGGACTAAGGGTGGCACTGTCATGCAGTGTCAAGCAACTGCTGGTCAAGGGAGATTCACAGCTCATCATTAAGCAAGTGAAGGGTGAATGCTCCTGCAACAATCTCCAGCTAGCTGCTTACCTCCTTGAAGTCTAGAGGCTTCAGAAGGACTTCGAAGTCCTAGATATCCACCATGTCCAGCGTGCCCACAACGCTGAAGCCGACTAACTCTCGACAAAAGCGTCAACCGGAGCTCCGGCTCCTGACGGAACTTTTGTCCGGAGGTTGTCAAAACCCATAGCTCAGCCTGCCGAACTGAGCGAAGGGGGCAAGATCAGCATCCCAAAGCTGACGGTCCCGATGGCCCTGTTACCATGGCAGCCATCAAGTGTCGTAGGTGCTGCCGGAAGCTCCGAGCAACCCAGCATGCAAGACTCAAATGCTCAAGTTAGCTCCGACGCATGGATCTCGGAGATCCAGAGCTACTTGAAAGACAACATCCTTCCTGGCAATGATGTATCCGCTGACCGGATAGTCAGATTGGCTAAAAGATACACGTTGGTAGAAGGGGATCTCTACTGGCGCGGTGCCAACGGCGTCCTAATGCGGTGCATCACAAGGGAAGAAGGCTGCGAGCTCCTCGAAGAAATCCATGGAGGCGAGTGTGGGAACCATGCGTCTTCCCGCACGCTGGTCGGTAAAGCCTTCCAGCATGGCTTCTAGTGGCCTACAGCACTCCAGGATGCAACTGAGCTGGTGAAGAAATGTGAAGCATGTCAATTTCATGCAAAGCAAATTCATACACCGGCTCAGCCTCTACAAATGATACCTCCTACATGGCCCTTTGCCGTGTGGGGGATGGACATCTTGGGACCTTTCCCAAGAGTTGTCGAAGGTTACAAGTTCATGTATGTCGCCATTGACAAGTTCACCAAGTGGCCGGAAGCAACTCCAGTTGTGACAATAAACAAGCAATCTGCTATCAACTTTTTGCAGTCCATCGTATGCAGATTTGGAGTCCCAAACAAAATCATTACTGATAACGGGACCCAATTCACAAGCTCTGCATTTCAAGGGTATTGCGAAGACCTCGGCATTCAAGTTTGCTACGCTTCCGTAGCTCATCCGGCAAGCAATGGCCAGGCCGAGAGAGCAAATGCTAAAATCCTGAAAGGACTCAAAACGCGCACCTATGAGCGCTTGAAAAAACATGGAGCCAACTAGATTGAAGAGCTTCCGCCCACTCTATGGGCCAACAGGACAACTCCAAACCGGTCAACTGGAGAGACACCCTTCTTCCTGGTGTACGGAGCTGAAGCAATCCTTCCTCCAGAAATCACCTTGGGGTCACTCCGGGTTCGAACCTTCGACAAAGCCACGCAGGATCAGCTCGGCATGAAGACCTAGACCTCCTTGAGGAGGGAAGGTGCACAAGCAGCTGTTCGGAATGCCTGATACCGCCAAGCCCTACGGCGCTATCATCAACGGCATGTACACAACCGACAGCTTGAGGAAGGTGATCTGGTGCTACGGAGAATACAATCCAGAGTTAAATAAACTCTCCCCCAACTGGGAAGGACCCTTCCGAGTGATTAAAGTATCTCGTCCCGGAAGCGTTCGCTTGGCAACCGAGGATGGGACACCTCTCCCAAATCCTTGGAACATTGAGCACCTCCGTAAGTTCTACACCTAATATCACGAAGGTGAGTCTGTAGTAACTTGAGGTGTATGTTATAGAGTCATTGTACAAAGTCGGGTTGTTCCTCCGAGAGAACTGCCGGACCTTTCCCGGAAGGTCCGCAAAGTTCATGCAATGCTTGTCACAGTCTCAGGACTAAAAGTGTGGCTAGCTACCCTGGGTCAAACGAGAAATGAAACACGCTTAGCCTGGTTCCGTACCCTAAGAGTGCACTTGTTTCCCCTGTACCCCGGACCTATAATGAAAGACATCTTCATGTGAAACAGACTCCACGTGCATTTACTTTGTACAGGCTCAACATTTTCTATTTTTCTCTTTCTTGTTTATAACGAGGACGTGCAATTCATAAGAAATTTTAGTTCGACCGGTTCATATACGATTCGAGTTGTATTGTCGATTCTTTTGGATTCAAATATTGTTCATGGCCCACTCGTCTGAATGCCGCCAAGCCAATCTAGGGCCGGAGTGTGCTATCGACTTAGCCTGGTCAAGCACCCTAAGTACGGCACTCTACCTACACCTCGGCAGGCCGAAGTAAGGCGGGTCCAAGTACAATTGGATCCGAAAGAAAGAAGGCAATGCATTCGGTTGCATTTAGAATCATGTTTGACCTAAAATTTTCTTGAGAATCGTAAGCCACGATGAAGTTATAGGCAAGGAGCAAATTTTACTATTTTTCTTGGCTTCAGTGTGCAGGAAAAATAAAGAATCCACGTTGATGGAGAAAAGTCAGAGCTGACGAAGCTCCGAATACCCCTAGGTGGCTTATAATCGATGTTAAACATTGAAAATGAGCATCACCGGAGCAACCAAGCTCCGGTAAAGCTAGGGGGGCCAGTCGTCGACGCAGAATAAAAGATGGTGAGAAGATTCCACAAACAGAGTCTGCTGCCGACAAACTACGCATTGGCAAAGGTCACTGCCGGAGCTACTAAGCTCCGACACCCCGGAGGTCTAACTATCGATGCTCTACGCGTTGATAGGAACTACTGCCGGAGCTACTGAGCTCCGACAACCTCAGGGGGCCTTCACTATCGAAGACTTCGGACCTACATTCTACAAGTTCGAAGCAAACGAGTCTTCAACAAAACACAATATCCTCTTGGTACATGTTCACAATCAAATTGTGTACATCTACCAGTAGGCCAAGTGAAGACAAAAGTGTTGAAGACAAAAAATGAAATTCACAAAAATTTGGATTTCATTCATCTGGAGACAAGGGATTACAAAATTGGGGAAGAAAAAGAGAGAATACAAGTGGGAGCTACAGAGATGGTCCTAGACCCTATGGAAGAACTGGGCGACCTTCTGAGCAACCTCCGACACGTTGGCTCGGGTGGCTTCACCTTCTCCTTCGACGGGACCTTCAAGCACCGGGTCCAGAGGGAATTGGGGATATCGGCTGGTGTAGCACGTCAGCACATACTCTGCGACATTCTTCGCCAGGGATTTCCTCTCAACCTCCAGTTGGTCCGCGATCACGTCACCCACCTTGGAGATTTTGCTACCCGCCGAGCTCAACACCTGCAACACCAGGTCCGGCTCCGGCTCCGAATCATTCGGACGCACGGGACTGAAGCCCATCGGTGTCAGCGCGTCGTTGGCTTTGCTCAGGAACTCCCAAACCTGTAAGGAGTCCGCAGCCCTCAAGCCCTTCAGTTCCTCCAAGGATCTTTTGGCCGCCGCCAGTTCAGAATTCTCTCGAGCGAGGCGCTCAACCTCTTTGGCATTTTGCTGAATCTTTTCAGCAACCTGCTTCTCGAGTTTTCCGAGCTCCTCCTCCCGGAGGTAGATCTTGTTCTGGCGGTCAACCAGGTCCTTCTCCCTGCCCCTCACTTTCTTCTCCATGGCAGCGATGGCACACTCTTGCTGGTAGAGTTCCTGCCCTCGCACCCAGGCCTTCTCCTCCTCCTCGGCGCAACGCTCTTCCAATTTCTTGGCGCATTCCTCGAGGCCCTTGTCAGCTAGAGCCACCTTTTCGGCGAGCTCCTCCTCCCTCTTTAGGACGTCATCCCGCAGCTCTAGGAGTTTTTGCTCTTCATCTTCGAGCCTCTTCTCCCTCTCCTCAAGTGCCTCTCGGCGCTTGATGAGAGTAGTGTTAATGGCTTCAAGCCTTTCTTGGCGTTCATCAGCCGCATTATTAGCTGCCTTGGTCTGCTCATAAATGGCCCAGGGTTGAGCGTCAAGGGCGCGAGTCAAGCTCTCCCTGTCGTCCAATAATTTGCCCCAGTATTCCAGGCGGACCTTCTCCTGCTTGATCCATTCTTTGTCATCTGCTAGCCTCGACTGCGCCAGCTTGCTCTCGAAGTAGAGCCGATTACGCTACCTCCTAAGGGTTTGGCGCTCCTCTTCAAGAGCCTTGCTGTCGTGGAAGAATGCCAGCTGAACTTGACGCAGACTAGAGCAGGCGTTGTCAATAGACAATGACAACGGGATAGGATTCGGACCTGCTGGGGTCTCCTCCACTGGTTCCAGCGGGTTTTCAGTTACAAAAATTGGGTCCCACTCCACAAGAGTGGTCCCCTGAGCCTCCACGGCACTAGGGCCGTCCTCCGGGATGGCCTCACTCGCCATCAAGGAGGGTCCCGCTGATGAAGTTCCGACCTCCGGAAGTGGTTCTGAAGGACCAGCCGCCAGATCTTCGTTCGCCCCCTCGGGCAGGGGGCCAACGACTTCATCAGGGCACTCCGGCTCAGCCGCGGGAACCTCCGGCGTTGTCACTCCCGGAGCAGGGGCTGCCTCTGGCTCCGGCCTGGGCACCTCCTCTACTGGGGGCTCGAGCACTAACGCCTCCGCAATGACCGGCTCAGGCGCCGGAAGATCTTCAACAACAGCCGGCCCTGCGACCGGAGCTTCAACGGCAACCGGCTCGGGAGCCGGAAGGTCTTCAACATCAACCGACCCTGCGGTCGGGGCTCCAGCAACGACTGGCTCTACGGCCGGTGCTTCAGAGGTAGTCGGCCCAACCGCCAGGACTACCTCAACATCCGGCGCGCATGTCGGGACTTCAATTACCTCCTGCTCAACCGTCGGGGCTTCGACAATTTCCGGCTCTGGGGCCGGAATTAATGCTTCCTCTGACTCAACGGCCGGAGCTTCCGTCCTCTCAGCATCAAGACCCGGAGCTTCAACCTCCGGGGCAGGTGCCACTGGCGCATCTTCTCTCCCGCGGTCCGGCGCTACCACGGGAGTCTCGGGGGATGAGTCGAGGTCCATGACCACAACAGCTGGCGCCGGAGCTGTCACAGCTTCAGCCACCACTTGGAGCGGCGCCAGGACAGGAGCAGAAGCTTCCGCCCTCACAGCTTCAGCTGCTGTGGCTGAGGTTGGAGCTTCACTCCTCTTCTTGGGAACGCTGCAGATGATGGATGAAGAAACTTAAAAAATAGTAATAACAACAATATACCTGTATGAGGTAAAGATTAAAAATTACCTCAGGAGGCTTCCGCACCAGCTTGCGCGGAACCTCTTTCCCGGGCGTTCTGGGCTGACCATAGCCGTCGCCGACGTGGAAGCTCCGGAAGGCCCCCCGGAACTCGTTGCAGCTATGGGCATTTCCTTAGTCGAGGCCCCCCTCGACCGGGAAGGACCTCCGGACGCCTCAACTGGCCCTGGTGCTAGAGTCGCATGCTCGTAGCTAGCACCCCGGGAAGACGCCGCTGCGGGTACAACTGCCGCAGTCGTAGAAGACCTCCCCCTCCGGGGAGAAGGAGCCGATGCAGAGGTTGCAGGCCTGACGGACCTTCCGTCGGCGTGCTGCAGCTACCTCTTCCGGCTCAAGGGTTCGTCCGCCGGCTCCTTGCCCTTGCCGATGACTTCGATCCTTAGCTTCGGGGCAGGGTCGGAGCCACCTTCGGAAGCCCCAGGGATCACCACCCTGGAGATCGATCTTCTCTCAACGACACCAAGGTCTTCAAGCACCGGCATCGTCCGCCAGAGCTCCCTGCTGAACTCTACTTCCACATTCAGAGGGAGAAAAGCTGGTGGCGGGGTCAAATCATCACCCGCGATGTTGATGTCGTGCTAGAACTTCTTGAGATGAAACTCCAAGGTTGCCCCCGCCATGTTGGACTTCAGCCCGGTCTCGACCCGGTCGTCGTCCATCACACTATTGAGGGCCCGAGCGAGTTTTTCTCTCCTCTTCAGTGGTGCCCACCTGTTGACCAGGAAATTGCAAAATACCGCCTGAGGAGTTAATCCTCCCTCCACGCACTGGCGGATCCTGGTCAGAGAAGGGTTGAAGGCATCCGATAGCACCGGAGCTTCACTCCAGACTGCAGTGTCGATGTTGGGGAGGCCTTCGGGTAGCTCCAGCTTCTCGTGCTCCTCCATCCGGATGACTATCCAGTCCTTCTTCCAATCATCCCACTTCCCAAAGGGAAACGACCGGAGGTACTTGAATGGGCACTTCTTGCGCTTCACGAAGTGGTAGAAGCCAAGGTAATCATTACTTCTACCGGTGGTATGGACGGTAAAGAAGGTCCAGAAGAGTTCAATGCAGGGGGGATGCCCACCCACATTTCACAGAAGTGGATGAAGACAAACACAAGAAGAATGGAATGGGGGCCAAGGTGGTACAGCTGCAGACCATAGAAGTCTAGCAGCATCAGGAAAAAGGAGGAAAAAGGTGGGATCAACCCCACCATGGCGTACGAAGAGAAGTACACCATTTCGCCAGTGTGCTCCTTCTCGCATGGGAGCTCTCCCCCGGTGCGGACCAGGCGGTTGAAGAAGTCCGGGGACCATCCCATGAGGGCCTGGACCTTCTTCAGGTCACCTTCGGTCTTCAAACGGCTCTCGCGGAGACCTAACTCCATCGTGGCACAGCAAGGCAAGAGAGGAAAAGTGAGCACAAGTTGGGAGTTAGAGCGCAAGATCAGATGAGAGGCGTAAAGAACCCCAGACGGTGCACGCTTTCCTTCTTAAGTAAGCCCTCGCAACGCTTGGATGGAAACCGCAAGGAAGTCAAAGATACTACTCAAAAATTCCACCCAACCGATGACAAGAGGGCCCGGGACCACCCGGACGATCAAGTCGTGGTTCTTACCCAGGCGAACGGTTGTCATCATGAGGCGGGAAGCCCGAAGGCGGCGGCCTGACAAGGCGCGCGGAACCGATACGATTTTCGTATTGGGAACCGGCGACCTTCAATTGCGTGAGATCCGCACGCCAAAGATCTCATTTGCCGCACACGGGATATGCCACGCGGCGGGGATTTAACTCCAAACTATCGCCAACGGCACATCCGAAGACCTTTGAAGACTCAGTTCAAAAGTCGAAGGATGGACCCACCTCCGACGGAATGACTTCACCCAAGGGGTCTTCCCCAGAGGTGGGCCCAGGGGGCCACTGTCGGTACCCTGGGTACCATATACCCCTTGGGATTGCAAAGATCTCAAGGGAATGTCATCTACTTGATTTGAAGACCTTCAGAGGCCCACATGTCAGACATAATCGGACCCGCCTCCCCAACATGGTTAGTCCCAGGGTCACCACGTGTACTATCAGACTGGAGCTACCGCCCACAAGGGGGAATCTCCGGGCTATGTACCATAGCGGCACCCCCGGACCTAACCCCAGACTGAGCGAAGCTCCGGAACTGACACGTGTTATGTGGCACCGGACCTATCTGTCCCCCACAGTATGCTCCGGGGCTGCAACGTGTCCAACCATCAGATCTTCAGCCTCTAGCCTCCGGAAGACTTCACAACCGCTCCGGATCTTCAAAGGGAAATCAAGGACTTCAAGACCCGATTAAGTGTCATTAATACTATATTAATGACACACAATCAGACGACCTTAATTACCAGTAACGGTGCTATAAAATCCCGTAACTCGGTTATTAAGGGTAATTAAGCACATCAAATGTGTATCAATATTAATAACCGTCGGGGCCACATGTCGGGCCAGGCAACTTGTAACGGCCTGCCCTTGTACTATAAAAGGACAGGCCGACGATACATAGGACACGCTGACTCTACGCGCTCACTCTACACTCTCAACTTACGTTGAGCTCATAAATCCAATACAACACCAACACACCCCATGGAGTAGGGTATTACGCTCAGGCGGCCCGAACCACGAAAATCTTTGTGTCTCCTGCACCGTTTTACATATCACCTTCTTGAATCTCCGCGCGCCCACATCGAACCTCAAACTCCTTCAACACTTTAGTAGTGTCGGGAGATCTGTCGGATCAAAACCACCGACATAATTCTTGTCTTATATGTTTATTCTGCAGATTAGACGGATTTGCGCTAGAGAGCGCTGCGGAGGATCTCCAGCACCAAGAGTTTGAAGGCTTTGACCCAAACCAATCCCAAGAGCAAGGCAAGTGTCCTTGAACATATTGATCCAGTTTTTAAAATAAATGTTTTGTTTGCAAAACTGCATGCTTGTGTCAATTTGATAGGAATGCTATGATAGAGAGTTTACTAGATTTGTTTGACCACCCTTGTCACCTGGAATTCATGGTAGAGAGTCGGGATGGGCTTTTTAACCTTTTTGCTTTGCTTAATTAATTGGGATGGAAACCAACTATACCACTTAACTTAAATATGCATTTATGAGATTATGATTAACATGAACTGGTTATTATGATAAGGTAATGGGTGATCTAAGAAAGCCTGGTATGTGGATGGGTTGGATGTTATGGTGGTTTTTTTGCTTTAGATCTAAGGACCGGTTCATGTGAGAATAAGTCAGGACTATATGGCCACCACGAGGACAAGTATGGGTGCGGCGTAACTGATTAATTAGGGCTTTGCTAGTGCTATTTGGACCAATACGGATGCTCAGGGAAGGGGTAGTTGGATTGGGTTTGTTGATGATTGGTGGGGCTACCCTGGGTTCCGAATGGCTCAAGAGGGGGCCCTTGGTTGAAGATGTGCTCTGTACGAGACATCGCCAACGGTGAAACCTCAGTGGGGTCTAAATAGGCTAGTAATCCCTTTGTAAAGGCTATTTTGTGATCTCTTGACCATACACCAACAGTAGTGTTTTGGCATAACGGAGGTTTTCTTTAGTCGTCAACGGGTGATGAAATCACAAACACGTGGGTAAAGTGGTACAAACTCTGCAGAGTCTAATAAAACTATCATGATAGCCGTGCTCCCGGTTATGAGCACTTGGACAACTTGCATGATTAGAGGGTACATGGGATTCGAGATGGTTATGGTTGGTAATGGTTATGGATGGTTTATGGCTTATTTATGGATATGAATTTTAGTTATGGTAATTGGACATGGATAATGATGATGATAGCAATAATTGGATATGATTTCATATTATGTCAATATGATGGGGTTATTTCACATACATATAGTATATATTGCTTTTTAAATGGTTTAATGTACTTTTTAGCACTTAGCCATTATTATTGTCATCATTTATATAAGCTACATGTCATACTTTCCACACTTGCTGAGTACGACATGTACTCACTCTTGCAATTCCCCCACCAACAGTTGCAGGTCAGGATTGGGAGTTTAACGATGATAATGCAGAGTTCTAGGCCGTGTCTACCGTCAGCTTTGCCTGTGGAGTGTTGGAGCTGTGCTATCCCTTTTGCTTAGTTTGCTTAGTTTGGTCAGTTTAGTTTATTTCTGCTGCATTAGTTCAAACTTGTCATTAATTTTCATTAGAACTTGTATTCGAGGATATTATGAATTGTGTAATAAAAGTACTTAATTAATCTTGTGTTATGGTAATTTTCTGTCTATCCTTTTGTGAATGCACTCGTGTATGTGTGTTGAACGTCCTGGGCACACATATGCGTTCACTTGGTTCATTTTCAGAACCGGGTGTCACCGATTGGTATCAGAGCCACAAGTTGATTGTAGGATGCAACCTAGATATAATTGACACTTTAGAGCACATAGGAGCACTCAGGAATCGAGGTGTTTTTTCTTGGTGTGTTGTTGCTATATATATTGCTTGCTTGTGTGCTTAATAGAGGATTTTGGGATGCTTTAGCATTGCCATGTCCACGTAGGCTAGTGTAGCTAGTTGCTTAGTTTCATATCCCTTGATGCATATAGTTCGGAGCGTTTCTAAATTCTTATTTCTTACTTTTCTTCAGATGGTGAGGACTTGCAACTAGAGGGATGGCAACGACAAAGAGGAGAACAATGTAGCACCTCAGCATAACAATGGACGAGAACCTGCTCATGGAGCTATCAACATTGAACAGCTTTTGGCAATGCAAAACCAGCACATGCAGACCATGATACAAATTATGGGGCAGCTGCAGGCTGGTAACAACAACAATCAGACCCACATGCCTCCACCGCCACCCCCACCTCCTCGTAACCAGTTGGGAGAGTTTATGAGGACTAGGCCACCAACCTTTGCTCAAGCCACTGACCCTATGGATGCTGATGATTGGCTCAAGTCCGTGGAGAAGAAGCTAGCTATTGTCCAATGCAGTGACCGGGAGAAGGTTCTTTCTCATCAACTAGTTGGAGCAGCTGCCGATTGGTGGGATTTCTTATGCAATGCTCAAGAGAACAAAGAGAGAATGTCTTGGGCCGAATTTAAGGTAAGCTTTCATTCTCATTATGTGCTGAAAGGTGTTATGATCTTGAAGAGGCAAGAGTTTGAAAACTTGAGGCAAGGAAGATCGAGTGTGGGTTAATACCTCAACAAATTCACTCAACTTTCAAGGTATGCGCCTGAGGATGTGATCCGGGACAGCCGGAAGCAATATCTGTTCATGAGGGGCTTGAACAATGAGATCCAAGTGTAATTGCTAAATTGTGACTATGCCAGCTTCCAGAAGCTTGTGAATAAAGCAATTGTTGTGGAGAACAAGGTTCATGAGATGGATCAACACAACAAGAGAAAGGCGCCATATCAAGGAAAGCAACAAGGAAGTAGTGTGTGCCCTCGCTTTGCGCCTCCTAATGCACCATATTACAACTCTTCTGCTCCTGTACAGTGTCCTGGATATGCACCGCGCCCAGCTCAGTTTGTGCAACAGCGCCCTGTTATGCAAGCACTTAGGCCTCCAATGCCTTATGCACCTCGTGCCAACTTTCTTGGTGCCAATGCACAGAATCAAGTCCGTCCAAATTCTGGTGCAGCAAAGAAGTGGTATACTTGTGGAGAAGTTGAACACTTTGCACATCAATGTCCTAAGTCAGGCCTTGGTCAAGGAAGCAATGCACCGAGACAAAACCAAAGACCCATGGAGGAGCGCCACAAGGGAGCCGTGGACAACAGAATTTCGCTCGTGGCAACGTGAATCATGTCTCTTTGGAGGATGCCCAACAAGCGGATGACGTTGTGATTGGTATGTTTCTCGCAAACTCTAACCCGGCGACTATGTTATTTCATTCTGGAGCATCGCATTCATTCAATGCACCGAAATATGTTGCTAAATATAGTTTTCCTATCTCTCTTATGAAGTTTACTCTATTGGTTAAGTCTTCTGGAGGAGAGATGAGGACAAATATAGTATTTCCAAAAGTAAGTCTTAGAATAAGGGGGGTAGACTTCTCTGCCAACCTCATTGTCTTGGATTCTCAAGAATTGGACATTATACTTGGTATGGATTGGTTGAGGAAGCACAATGGAGTTATTGAGTGTGCCACGAAGACGGTGAAGTTGACCAATGAGGAAGGGGTTACCATAGAGTTTGAAGCATCTCAACATGCACCGAAGCAATTGGAGCTGAACCACATGGACGGTGCCGCAGTTGAGGAGATTCCAGTGGTGTGCGAATTTTTGGATGTGTTTCCGAATGAGTTTTCAGGTATGCCACATGATCGAGACATTGAATTTGTTATTGATTTAATACCTGGAACTGCACCTATAGCTAAGAGGCCATATAGGATGCCTCCTAAGGAATTAGCGGAACTCAAGAAGCAAATTCAAGAGCAACCAGAGAAGGGTTTTATCCACCCCAAATCTTCGCCTTGGGGAGCGCCTGTGCTGTTTGTGGACAAGAAGGATGGGTCACAAAGGATGTGTGTGGATTACCAAGCTCTCAATGAGGTGATGATCAAGAACAAGTACACCTTGTCATGCATAGAGGATTTGTTTGATCAGATGAAGGGTGCTTGTGTTTTCTCAAAGATTGATTTGAGGTTGGGATACTTTCAAATGAAGATTAGATCATCGTACATACCCAAGACGACTTTTAGGACACGGTATGGATCTTATGAGTACACCGTGATGTCCTTTGGATTGACAAATGCACCTGCATACTTTATTTACCTCATGAATAAGGTCTTCATGGAGTACTTGGACAAGTTTGTTGTGGTGTTTATTGATGACATTATGATCTACTCAAACGATGAGAAGGAACACGAGGAACACTTTAGGCTCACATTGCAGAAGTTGAGAGAGCATCAATTGTACGCCAAGTTCAACAAGTGTCAGTTTTGGTTAAGAGAAGTATCGTTTTTGGGTCATATCATCTTAGGAGGAGGAGTATCGGTTGACCCAGGAAAGGTAAGGGATGTGCTAAAGTGGGAGCAACCGCAAAATGTAAAGGAGATCCAGAGTTTTCTTGGGGTGGTTGGATATTACCGTCGATTCATCAAGGACTTTTCCAAGATAGCCAAGCCAATCACGGAATTGCTAATGAAGGGAAAGGCTTTCCAATAGACTGAAGCTTGTCAAAACAGTTTTGAGGAGTTGAAGAAAAGATTAACAACAGCCCCAGTTTTGTATTTGCTGGATGTGAGCAAAATTTTTGATATCTATTGTGATGCATCGAGACAAGGACTTGGATGTGTGCTTATGCAGGAAGGTCATGTGGTTGCCTATGCATCAAGACAATTGAAGAAACATGAGCAGCATTACCCAACGCATGATTTGAAACTTGCAACCGTGGTACACGCATTGAAGATTTGGAGACACTACATCCTTGGACATAGGTGTGAAATTTACACAGATCATAAGAGCCTTAAGTATATTTTCACACAAACGGATCTAAATTTGAGGCAACGAAGATGGTTGAAGCTCATCAAGGATTATGATTTGGGAATCAATTATCACCTGAGAAAGGCTAATGCAGTGGTCGATGCCTTGAGTAGAAAAGGAGTAAGTCACCAACTCACGGTTCGAGAATTACCATCTAAGTTATGCAAGGAATTTGAACGGTTGAATCTTGGATTTGTAAATGAGATGGGGAAATAGAATTAAATCCAACCTTGGAGCAAGAGATTTGAGAGGGTCAAGCGAAGGATGAGGAAGTCCAAGAAATCAAGGAAAGGACCCAAAAGGGAAGAGAATTCAGGTTTGATGAGGGCGAACATGGTACCTTATGGCTTGGAAAAATGATTGTCGTGCCCAACGTGAAGCATATTCGGGAGACAATACTAAATGAGGCACATGAATCGCCATACTCAATTCACCCCGGCTGTACGAAGATGTACAAGGACTTAAAAACATGCTATTGGTGGGTTGGCTGAATATATGAAAAAGGGCATAGCTGAATATGTAGCATTGTGTGATGTGTGGCGGAACATCAAAGGCCAGCTGGATTATTGCAACCATTGAAGATTCCGGAATGGAAGTGGGAAGAAATTGGAATGGAATTTATAGTTGGATTGTCACGTACTCAATCCGGTTATGACTCAATTTGGGTAATTGTGGATCGGTTGACCAAATCATCTCATTTCATCCCTGTGAAGACCAGGTATACAGCTGCACAATTGGCCGAAATATACATGGATCATATTGTGTGTTGACATGGAGTTCCAAAGAATATAGTCTCAGATAGAGGTTCCCAATTTACCTCCAGGTTTTGGCATAAATTGCATGAAGCATTGGGAACAAGGTTAGATTTTAGCTCAGCATATCACCCTCAAACGAATGGACAAACGGAGAAGACCAATCAGATTTTAGAAGATATGTTAAGAGCTTGTTCTTTGAAGCATGGGGAATGTTGGGACAAGAGCTTGTCATATGCAGATTTTCATACAACAAAAGTTATCAAGCAAGCTTGAAGATGTCGCCTTATGAAGCCCTATATGGGAGAAAGTGTAGGACGCCCTTGTTTTGGAGTGAGACAGGGGAAAATCAAGTATTTGGACCCGATGTGTTGCTAGAAGCTGAAAAGCAAGTTTAGGTTATTCGTGAAAACTAGGGCTGCTCAATTAAGACAAAAAGTATATGCGGATAATAGGCGGAGAAAACTAGCCTTTGAAGTGGGAGACTTCGTTTACCTCAAGGTGTCACCAATGAGAGGTCATAAGAGGTTTAACATAAGAGGCAAGTTAGCACCTCGCTACATCGGGCCATTCAAGATTTTGGACAAAAGAGGAGAAGTAGCATATAAGTTGGAGATGCCAGCTCATCTTTCAGATGTTCATGATGTGTTTCACGTTTTCCATCTCAAGAAGTGCTTAAGAGTACCGGAAGAACAAGTGCCAATGGAAGAATTGGAGTTAGAGGCAGATTTGACTTATGCCGAGCAACCGATCAAAATCTTGGAAACCAAGGAGAGAGTCACAAGGAACAAGATTATTATATGGTGTAAAGTGCAATGGAAGCATCATACAGAATCGAAAGCAACATGGGATCTAGAGGATGATCTCAAAAAGGAATTTCCCTATCTCTTCTCTTCCGCGTCGAATCTCGAGGGCTAGATTCATTTTAAGGGGGGTAGGTTTGTAACACCCTCATTTTCATCCATGCATTGCATACATTCTAATACATGTCTAACATTGAGCATCATAAAAGGAACAAGTTTAAAATGAATTTAGAGCAAAACCGCACTTAAGAATCCTGGGAAGTGCGGACTAGTACGATGTTGGTGCGGACTAGTCCGATTTCTCTCTGACATCCATCGGACTTGTCCGTTTTGCTGCAGACTAGTCTGTTTTTCTCTCTGGACACTTTTGGACTTGTCCAGTCTTGTGCGGACTAGTCCGGTGTTCCAATTCCTTGAAAATTTGCTATGTCCCTGGACTTGTCCGAATTAGTCAGGTTTTGGCCAGACTTGTCTGTTTTTCCCCTCTGGATAAGTTCAGACTTGTCCGATATCCTGTCCGGACTTGTCCGATTTCTCTCTGTCCAACTTCAAACTAGTCCGGTCCTTTTGTGGACTTGTCCGATAAATCGCGACTCTGAGTTGATCTTTTGTTTCACAACTTGTTTCTTGGGTTTTAATTTAAGTGGCCTAGGGACGTCGTGCCTAACTCTTTTAGAGCCCATGTGGGACTCTAAACCGACCTCTATTCCTCTCAAACTCGAAATCCATCTAACCCTAGCCTCCACCTCTATATAAACAACCCCACCCCTTGATTTGACATATATTTGCCACTTTTCCACCCCACCCAAACCCTAGCTCGTGAGTAGCCGCCACCAAGGAGGGAGAAAGAGATCTAGAACAAGAAGAAGAAGAGGAGGAAACGAAAGAGGATCAAGATCTCCATCAAGTTTCGTTCTACATCACTAATTCATCCCCCAAGTTCTTTATCAACCCTAGATCGTCAAGATTCAAGTGTTGTCTCCAAGATCATTGATTCTTTGGAGTCCTAAACACCTAGTATACCTTCTACTTCCTTTTACTTACGTGAATTCAACCCCAAATATCCAAATTTACGTCGATCTAGAAAACCCTAGTTCGCTGGTTTTGCGAAGTGCGGACTTGTCCGGTCCCTAACGGACTAGTCCGATTTTTCAGGTTAATTTTTGTTGAATTAATTCTAAATTGAATCAAATCAAATACAAACCTATATAAACTTGTTAAAATCTTTTAGAACTAGTTAGTGATCATTAAAAGCAACTCATTAACAAGTTCCACCTTGCATTTGCATCAATCATGCATGTCAAGTCATATTGAGTAATATTTGTGCGCTCTTTGATTGTAATTCTTGTCTTGTATGTTTGTTGTGCGGATTAGACGGATTTGCACTCGAGAGTGTTGCGGAGGATCTCCTGCACCAAGAGTTTGAAGGATTTGACCCAAACAAATCCCAAGAGCAAGGCAAGTGTCCTTGAACATATTGATCCATTTTTTAAAATAAATGTTTTGTTTTCAAAACTGCATGCTTGTGTCAATTTGATGGGAATCCTATGATAGAGAGTTTACTAAATTTGTTTGACCACCCTTGTCACCTGGAATTCATGGTAGAGAATCGGGATGGGCTTTTTACCCTTTTTGTTTTGCTTAATTAATTGGGATGGAAACCAACTATACCACTTAACTTAATTATGCATTTATGAGATTATGATTAATATGAACTTGTTATTATGATATGGTAATGAGTGATTTAAGCAAGCCTGGTATGTGGATGGGTTGGATGTTCTGGTGGTTTGCTTGCTTTGGATCTAAGGATCGTCATGTGAGAATAAGCCAGGACTACAGTGCCACCACGAGGCCTAGTATGGGTGCGTCATAGCTGATTAATTAGGGCTTTGCTGGTGCTATTTGGACCAATACGGATGCTCGGGGAAGAGGTAGTCGGATTGGGTTTGTTGATGATTGGTGGGACTACCCTGGGATCCGAATGGCTCAAAGGGGGCCCTTGGTTGAAGATGTGCTCTATAGGAGACATAACCACCGGTGAAACCTCAATGAGGTCTAAATAGGCTAGTAATCCCTTTGTAAATGCTATTTTGTGATCTCTTGGCCATACACCTACGGTAGTGTTTTGGCATAATGGAGGTTTTCTTTAGTCGCCGATAGGTGATGAAATCACAAACATGTGGGTAAAGTGGTACAAACTCTGCAGAGTCTAATAAAACTATCATGATAGTTGTGATCCCGGTTATGAGCACCTGGACAACTTCCATGATTAGAGGGTACTTGGGATTCAGGATGGTTATTGTTGGTAATGGTTATTGATGGTTTATGGCTTATGTTTATGGATATGAATTTTAGTTATGGTATTTGGACATGGATAATTATGATAATAGCAATAATTGGATATGATTTCATATTATGTCAATGTGATGGATAAGATGGGATTATTTCACATACATATAATATATATTGCTTTTCAAATGTTTTAATGTACTTTTCAGCTCTTAGTCATTATTATTGTCGTTATTTGTATAAGCTACGTGTCATACTTTCCACACTTGATGAGTACGACATGTACTCACTCTTGCAATTCCCCCACCAACAGTTGCAGGTCAGGATTGGGAGTTTAACGATGATAATGTGGAGTTCTAAGTCGTTTCTACCGTTAGCTCTGCCTGTGGAGTGTTGGAGCTGCACTATCTCTTTTGCTTAGTTTGCTTAGTTTGCTCAATTTAGTTTATTTCCGATGCATTAGTTCAAACTTGTCATTAATTTTCATCAGCACTTATATTCGAGGATATTATGAATTGTATAATAAAAGTACTTAATTAATCTTGTGTTGTGGTAATTTTTTGTATATCCTTTTTTGAATGCACTCGTGTATGTGTGTTGAACATCCTGGGCACACATATGCGTTCACTTGGTTCATTTTCGGAACCGGGTGTCACATGCGGGGAGATGAAGAGCATGGCTGACGCTTTGCGCGACCTTGGTGAGCCACTCATCGACAGCGCACTTGTTCTTTGGATCCTTCAGGGCCTGAATGAGCGCTACAGTCACCTTCGCTCATGGCTTCTTCGTGTGGAGCCGCCTCTGACTTTGAGAAGGTCTGGTCTGACCTTGAGCTCGAGGAGATCACGACTGGTGGCCCTACTGGCTCTGGGTCTGCCACAGCTTTCTACAACTCTTGCAGTCACTGCGGCAACCGACGTTTGAGGACCACCGCCAAGACCTAGTGCTCCGTCTACTACCTTAGGTGCCTCTACAGGCTCTGGGAGTGGTAATCGCCGATGTCGCGGTAAGCGCGGAAGACGAGGTGCTGATCCTGGCATGACCTCTACTTCTGATCGTGCCCCTAGAGGCAGTAGTGGTGGCACTGGCCGGGGAGGTGCACCCTGGTCCACACCCTACAACTCGTGGACTGACCAGATCTCCATGTGTCTTGGGCCGTCTCCGAGTCTTCCCTGTCCATGCAAGCCGCGTCTTCAACCAACGTACGTGGCCCACCCAGGCTACGGTGGATTTGCCTACCCTGCCAGTGGATCATCAACTCAAGTCTACGGGGCCACTAACTACCCTACTGGGTACTCGGAGCTGCCCCTGGGGTGGGACCGCCAGTCACTGGCATCTTCGTTCAGCACCATGCACCTCAAACCACCTGCTGCTGTTCCAGAGCCTCGTACCACACCACTCCTATCACTGGTATACTCTCTTCTACCCACCCTCCTCATCCTTTGTTTCCTTCATCTATTGTTGTCGGGAATGGGTCTGTTCTTCTGGTCACCTTAGTAGGTGACTCAAGATCTCCAGGTTCCTTTCAGCTTAATAATATTCTTGTTGCTCCGGATATCATTTTGAACTTGCTTTTTATTTGTTGTTTTACCACTGATAATAATGTTTCTATTGAGTTTGATCCTTTTGCTTTACATGTGAAGGATCTTTCCACCCGGCGTCTTCTTCTTCGATGTGATAGTCTGGGGCCCCTGTACTACATGCTTTGACTTCCTACTTCTGCTGCATCTCCGACTTTTGCTCTGGCTATGACAGCTTCGTCCACCACTTGGCACTGCCAGCTTGGTCATCTTGGCATCGATGCTATGTCCAAGTTGTCCAGTAGTTCAGTTATCTTGTGTACTAGGGGCACACATGAGTCTTTATGTCATGCTTGTCAACTTGGTCGCCATGTTCGACTTCCATTTCCTACGTCTGCGACTCACGTTGAGCAAATCTTTGATCTCATTCACTGTGATTTGTGGACATCTCGTATTATCAGTGTTTCTAGTTTTAAATTTTATTTGGTGGTCATTGATGATTCTCGCATTTTCCTGGACTTTTCCCTTACGTTTGAAGTCTGAGACATGTAACTCTCTCTCTCACTCTTCGTTTGGGTGTCTACTCAGTTTGGATACACTATCCGTGCTCTCCAGTGTGATAACAGATGTGAGTTTGGGAACTCGGCGCTCCATAATTTTCTACTCGCACATGGCGTCTAGTTGTGCATGTCATGTCCATATACCTCCCCTCAAAATGGCAAGGCAGTGCGCATGATTCACACCACTAATGATGTACGCTCCCTCATGTTTCAGGCCTCTATTCCCGCTCGGTACTGGGTAGAGGCCCTCCACACTTCCACTTTCCTCATTAATCTCCTTCCCACCAAGGCGATTCGGGCACCTACCCCATACTTTGCCTGGTATGGCACCACCCCTCTTAATGACCACCTTCGAGTTTTCAAGTTGGTAACCCGACACCTGCTCGTACCGAGCCCCCGCTGTACCACCAGCCTTTGCTCCACCAGGACTAAGGGCATGTTCACCCGATGGTGACTCGACGTGCAGCTGGGGTCCTCCGGGCTGTTGAGCGTTTCTCTGGGATTGCCCTCTCATTGACAATGCCTCCATCGTCTGCCTTCCCTTCGATATCGCCTATACCATCGTACGTTCGTAGTGCTCTCGTCGACCCTCACTGGTGTCGCGCTATGGAGGAAGAGTATGCGTCCCTACTTGCCAACCGGACCTGGGACCTTGTTCCTCGTCCTACTTGTGTAAATGTTGTCACAGACAAGTGGGTGTTCACGCATAAGAGGGAGGTAGATGGCTCCCTTGAGAGATATAAGGCTCAATGGGTACTTCGAGGCTTTACTCAGCGCCCTGGAATGGACTACAATGAGACATTCAGTCCGGTGGTAAGGCCGGTGACGGCTCACACTGTATTTTTGCTAGCTCTCTCGCATTCTTGGCCCATCCACCAGCTAGACGTCAAGAACGCCTTCCTCCATGGTACTCTGATGGAGATGGTGTACTGCAGTTAGCCGACAAGGTTCATTGATTCAGCTCATCCAGACAAGGTCTGCAAGCTGAGCAAGTCCTTGTACGATTTGAAGCAGGCACCCCGAGCCTGGTATAGCCGATTTGCCACATTCTTGGTTTTGTTGGGCTTCGTTGAGGCCGAGTCGGACATGTCTTTGTTTGTCTATTGACTGGAGGGTGACATTGTCTACCTTCTCTTGTACGTCGGCGACATTATAATAACAGCGTTCCGCCCGACTCTCCTTCAGCGTGCTATCTCTGTCCTATAGAAGGAGTTCGCTATGAAGGACTTGGGTCAGCTCCACCACTTCCTGGGTATTGTGGTCGAGGACCGATTAGGTGGTCTATTTCTTCACCAGCGGCAGTACTGTATGGACATCCTCGAGCGAGCGAGCATGGCTGAGTGTAAGTCGTGCTCTACGCCGGTTGATACCAAATGATAGGAAAAATTGAGTCCTGATCTTCCGAAAGGTAATGGATAGGTCGATTGATGTGGAGATCTCGACGTTGATGATCCGAGGCTCTCGAGTAGAACACGAACAACCCCTGCAATCACTACACCACCGATCCGTTGGTTATCAACCGTGCTGCACACGTTTGACCTCACCAAGAAGGCTAATCCCTGCAAGTGCAACTGAGAACACAAGCAAGAACGTAGAAGAAGCAATATGAAATTGCTGAATTGGGGTTTCACAAACTGATAAACGGCGATATTATTGATCTAAGCAAAACCCAATTGTCTATGGAGGCTAGCATGGAGTATATATAGGTGGGAGGACGTCCAAGGGGGTGTTAGGGTCGTGACCTAACCCTAAGACACGAAAATAATGGACTTAGAC
The DNA here is from genome assembly GCA_036927565.1 of Tuctoria greenei. Classification (NCBI taxonomy): domain Eukaryota; kingdom Viridiplantae; phylum Streptophyta; class Magnoliopsida; order Poales; family Poaceae; genus Tuctoria; species Tuctoria greenei. Next base: position 78,400,868 of record JAYESD010000009.1, on the reverse strand, counting down.
TTGATACAAGGCCCAATGGCCCAATACGGTGGCGCAGCACCCTGACAGATTCTGTACTTGATTTAGTTTCGACGATTCCCATCCACTCCGAAGGAATTTTGACATGGGACCGGCGCCATTGGAAAGTTTATCCTCTCCCCTTTCCGTGCATATGTAGAACGTCTAAAACGGAGTTCGTATGCGTCCTGGGCGTCCATTTTAGTGCGTACTGCTCCTGGACTCCGAGTTGGATACGATTTGGAGTTTAGTTCGGTTTTCATCTTCTTTGAACAAATTCTCTGGTCTTCCACGTCCCTAATACCCCCTCCAAGTACTCCTTGAACCACTCCATGGATCCTAATCACAAATAAATCATTAAGTAGCAATCTATGCTCAAAAACATATAAGGAAATATATAAGAACAAGTTCACCTCTGAAATTAATTGTTGTGTATGAACTCTATTGATTGCATCTTGTATGTTCAATGGAGTGTTGTTTGTATCCATAGAAGTGATGTCCTCATCATCCTCCCCTTCTTGATTTGGAGTCGTCCTCGACTCAAGTTCATCTTCTCTAATGTGTTGGTCCAAATGTGCAACGCCATCAAAATTTTTTGTATGCATGAATGGAGGAGGCCAAGGTGGTGGACGACATAGTGTGCCATCTTGATCTTGTCCATCAAATAAGAGTGCACATTCACTTGATCCAGGATCCCAAACAAATAAACATTGTGTCATGTTTATAGGTGCAATAATAATGTGCATGATCTCATCATTCTCCCCTTCTTTATGACAAGCCGTCCTCGGCTTGCTCGTATGTCCAGCAAAGAGGCTTGCTTTGGAGGTAGAATGAGTGTTGTCCATAATGCACAACCACAGTGAATAATGCTTTTGTTGTCCCTGCTGCAAGGAAAAATACTAGAAAAACTTGACAATACATTATTAGTGTTAGTGCATCCATTCATTTCACCATGTTGTTGCAGCACAAAAGGAGCTTGCACATTTGAACATATGTAAAATTTATGCACCATAAATTCACCACTATCTTCATAGTTGCCTATAGCATGAAAAATATTTCTACTTAATAAAGGCAATTCAGATTGTGAAAATATTCTCCTCTCTACAATATTTAGATCACAAAGAGTGTCAAATTCAATATAACCCAAAGTATTTAGAGAAGACAAAAATTTTAGCTCATCATTTTCAGCAGTAGCGGTGATCAAATTATGAATTTCAGCACAAGTAGGTGAATCTAAAACACAATCATCTTGTACATTAACTTGTTTTTGCATAGGTATAATAGAGTTATCAGCACACAACTCTTTCGTAGCGCAATGATCAGCAGGAAAATCAACATGTGACAATGGTGTATAAATAAACGATTCTAATAGTTGCTCCTCGAAAATAGCATGATTGGTGGAAAAATTCAGAACATCCAAAAACTTCTCACTTTCTGTATTTGTAGAATGTTTTGCCTTACCATTTTCAGCAGTGATTTCGAGTGCATTATGAGTTGATCCATCTAAAATTTCACAAGTGTTCTCAAAAGCCTCGTTCTCTTTTGCATCATCTATATTATTTTCTATATTGTCCTGCAAAATGTTAGACACAAAAGGAGGTACAACAAGACTTTTTTCCTCAAATTGTTGAATTTCTTCTTTGCACATAGATACATTAGCAAAAGTTTCTCGCATAAGAATTTTCGTTTCTTTCCATGTTCGAGGTTTTTCTAATTCATTTAAATTGTTCCACCAAGTTAATGCACAATCTACTAATGCACTTGCAACATTTCTAATCTTTCTCCTCTCACACATATGACATTGTCCAAAAATTTTATCCACCTCTATTTCCCAAGTAATATATTCATCAAAACCAAAACCATCATAAGAAGGAAGAGATGGGTGAATGTAATTACTTCTTGTGGAAGGTATTGCAAAGGTGGTCTGAATGTCATGTGAATCCTTGGTTGATGTTTGATTTTTACTGAGCAACTCCATCGTCGTCTTCATCATGTCCATCATCTCAGCATATAATGCATGATTCTTGCTTTTACCTGACATTGTTAGTAGCAAACAGAAGACAACACAAAAAATATGTTATTCCTATCAACTACAAAGGATAATGGCAAAGTGGAAGTGGAATCACACACTCTCAAGCGTCTTACCATGCTCTTACAAGTGTTCTTACCAACACTGCAGGTGGCAAACGGTAGACGGTATGAAGAATCCAATGAAGCGTGGGATGATTGCAAAGGTGTATCGATTCTGCTCAAGAGTAAGGTATAGCTTGGATGGCACTTTCTATGTAGCAAGGATTAGCAACAATGAAATCAGATAGTAAAGTTGAATAAGTGTCCAAAGTATTTGTCAAAGTTGCTGTCCTAAATGTGTTCCTAGTAGTTCAAGCTAGCAAGACATGAGACAAAACTAGATGACACAAAGAATGCAAGCACTTCTGTTTTTTTTTTTTGTTGTTTTTTGTTTCCTCTTTTTTTTGTGCGGCTTTTGTTTCTTGTTTTGCACTTGCCTTTTTCTTTTTTATTCTTTTTTTTCAAAATGTGCTGCAAGGGAAGAACACAATGAAAATCAATCCAAGATATCTCGTGTGTCTGTCGCAGATTTTCTGCTCAATCTTCCATGGACAAATAGGCACACTTATAGGCTCTAAATTGGAAAACTTAGAACAGCAAGATTGTATATATATCTCTCCTCTTTAATTTCAATATATGTAAGACCTATTTTGTAAAAGAAAAATAGGAGATACTGCCCCCGCAATACAGACTATTCAGAATTTTTAGGTCAATAACAGATTCGGATATAATGCAATTTAGACATCGATATCTACATTTTCTGGGAAAATGATGAATAAGAAAGTTATAGAGAACTTCTTAAGCTTTCCATAAAGTATAAGAACACAAAAATCCGAGTTTGTATGAGCTAGATATGATGAAAATACTGAACTCGACAGAGATGAATCTAATCTGGACCTGATGACGTGATTCAAAAGGATGAATCAACACAATGCAAAACTCAAACTAAGACTAAAAACCCTTTCTAAACCAGCAATATGACTCAACCACGGACACAAACTCAACAAAACCAAACTGAATAACAAAGTTGCAAAGGCTCAATGTGGTTTGAAAACAAAGTAATGAACAGATCTACTAAACTGTAAGTTTTTTTGTGGCTTTTTTGTGGACTCTAGGTATGAAAAACAAAACTAATGTAATGGATAGATGAATTACCTAACGGGCAACCTGGAAATCTGATACCAATTGATAGGAAAAAATGAGTCCCGATCTTCCAAAAGGTAATGGATAGGTCGATTGATGTGGAGATCTCGACGTTGATGATCCGAGGCTCTCGAGTAGAACACGAACAACCCCTGCAATTACTACACCACCGCTCCGTTGGTTATCAACCGTGCTGCACACGTTTGACCTCGCCAAGAAGGCTAATCCCTTCAAGTGCAACTGAGAACACAAGCAAGAACGTAGAAGAAGCAATCTGAAATTGCTGAATTGGGGTTTCACAAACCGATAAACGGTGATATTATTGATCCAAGCAAAACCCAATTGTCTATAGCGGCTAGTATGGAGTATATATAGGTGGGAGGACGTCCAAGGGGGTGTTAGGGTCGTTACCTAACCCTAAGACACGAAAATAATGGACTTAGACTTGATACAAGGCCCAATGGCCCAATACGGTGGCGCAGCACCCTGACAGATTCTGTACTTGATTTTGTTTCGACGATTCCCGTAGACTCCGAAGGAATTTTGACATGGGACCGGCGCCATTGGAAATTTTATCCTCTCCCCTTTCCGTGCATATGTAGAACGTCCAAAACGGAGTTCGTATGCGTCCTGGGCGTCCGTTTTAGTGCGTACTACTCCTGGACTCCGAGTTGGATACGATTTGGAGTTTGGTTCGGTTTCCATCTTCTTTGAACGAATTCTCTGGTCTTCCACATACCTAATACTCCCTCCATGTACTCCTTGAACCTCTCCATGGATCTTAATCACAAATAAATCATTAAGTAGCAATCTATGCTCAAAAACATATAAGGAAATATATAAGAACGAGTTCACCTCTGAAATTAATTGTTGTGTATGAACTCTATTGATTGCATCTTGTATGTTCAATGGAGTGTTGTTTGTATCCACAGAAGTGATGTCCTCATCATTCTCCCCTTCTTGAATTGGAGTCGTCCTCGACTCAAGTTCATCTCCTCTCATGTGTTGGTCGAAATGTTCAACACCATCAAATCTTCTTGTATGCAAGAATGGAGGAGGCCGAGGTGGTGGACGACATAGTTCGCTATCTTGATCTTGTCCATCAAATAAGAGTGCACATTCACTTGAGCCCGGATCCCAAACAAATAAACATTGTGTCATGTTTATAGGTGCAATAATAATGTGCATGATCTCATCAATAGCCTCCTCCTTCGGCGTGACTCAGCCTCTGAGTTGGTCGTCTACACCGATGCTGACTGGACAGGATGCCCATACACATGTCGTTCCACCCCTGGCTACACCGTCTTCCTCGGTGAGAACCTCGTCTCCTGGTCCTCGAAGCGGAAGCCTGTAGTGTCGCGCTCGAGTGCTAAGGCAGAATACTGGGTCCTGGCTAATGGCGTGGCTGAGGCTTCCTGGCTTTAGCAGCTACTTCAGGAGCTTCACTCCCCCGACGCTCGAGGCACGCTAGTCTACTGTGATAACGTCAGTGTCGTCTACCTCTCCACCAACCCTGTCCAGCATCAGCGATCGATGCATGTGGAGATTGATCTCCATTTTTTCGTGAGCGGGTTGCACGTGGCGAGGTCCGAGTTCTCCACGTCCCGACGATGTTGCAGTTCACCGACCTCTTCATGAAGGGCCTCCCGTCATTGCTTTTCTCGGAGTTTCTATCCAGTCTCAACATTTCTTGTGGCTAGATGTTGAGACTGTGGGGGGGGGGGGGGTGTTGGACTGCGTGTGTTGGACTGTGCAGACATTAATGCTAGCCTTTGAATTTGTATGGTGTGAAAGAGTTTATCTTTGGTTTCACATTAGTGTAGTGTGAAAGGGTTTAGCATTGGTTTCATATTACACTAGGTAGCCTATATAAGGTGTACCCATTTCCATTGCCCGTGAATACAATCAACTCATTCTCCTCTAATAGGGACATAGTCTTGCAGACCAGGTTCTAATGCTTTGTCACTTCCAGATGAATTGGTTTCTTCATTTAAAGATCCACAATTTGATCACTGGTCTTTTGGCTGGTTAACCTCCTTATCACTTTGTTCAGGCAAAGAAGATGAGAAACCAAACCTTTGAAAAATGGAGCTTGAGTATGAGACCTGACGACAAAAAAAGTAAGCAACCTCCTATGTGACAATAGAACCAATCACAAGAAAAGGGGGGAAATATTTGCCAAAAATTAGCAAAATAACACAGAACTACTTTTTCATGATCGATGTATTACCTACACAATCCCAATGCGAAACATACTTAGTCAACTTAAGAGTTGCAACAATAGATTTTACAACCAATTGTCAAAACACATTGGATGATCCACTGGATTCCTAGAAGATTGCGGCTCATTCATCATCACATTTCCATATATTACCAGCAAAAATTAGCAAGGCACACCTACAGACCCTGAAAACAGAAAATATCTTCTACTCTTGACATACAAATACCACCATGTTGGAAATTCGGTGTCGTGAACACCAAAAACTGCTACTGTTTAGGTTGTTGTTCAAGCTGTAGCAGCAGTACAACTTGTCTGGTCACTGTTGCTTGCTGATGCGTGGAATAGAAACACTACAGTGGAAGTACACGTGAGGGATAGGTTTCTGGTGAAGGACAGGGAGATTGGGTCTACTGTTCTGAACAGAGTTGATTGGATTGACAATGTACAGAACAGAGAAGTAGGGGCCTTGACCAGAGAATACTCAGTGAGTTCTTTATGCGCAGGAGGTTTAGGCGACTTGACCTTGCATACAATATTTCTTGCGGTGGTATAGTATTGATCTGATGAGATACTCTGAACTGGGGGGCAAGCGGTTCTATTTATAAGAGCCCCTTACAAGAGTCCTAAGGTACATCCAAAGTGATTACCTGTAGAAGACTCAAACTCTATCCATTATTTAACTAAAGCTGAAAGCTGGACTTTTGGTGCCTGTCGCACCTTTACTGAGTTCAACCCAAACTCTATTCTATCTTTAACTACTGCTGCAAAGGAAACTGTCTTATCCTGCCTACTTTTGCTGCCGTACAGCAAGCCTTACCAGAGTCCAACTTGGACTCCCACATTCTCGTGCACGACCCCAACTTTCCATAATCTTTCCTAGACTCCAAAGCAATTCCTACTCTGATTCTGTAGGGGTGCTGCACATTCTGGTCCTTCCCCATTGCACGCAAGGAGATGTTCGTGGCAGAATCACTAACATTCTCCTTCTGATTCTGACGTTGGTGCACGTCTAGTCCAGGATTCCAATCCTTTTTTCCATCTTGACGGTATTATACCTCATGCTCTTTCGTAAGGACAGCAGCACGTTCAGGGCCTCCAGCGCCCTGTGCTGCCCCTATTGGATGCTTTCCAGCACATGTGGGGTGCTGTTTAGAACTTCTAGTACCTCCATCGCTCCTCACAACTGTTGCAGCTCATCTTCCAGCAACTCCAGCGTCCTGTACAGTGCCTCCTAGCCTCTGCAGGACTGTTCTGTTGTCTGGAACAACAGTTCCAGCACCTAGAATAGATGGTCCAGCGGCTGCTAGACCCGTCAAGTCGACGTAGAACATGCTGAAGACTTCTCTTGCTGCTTCTTCACCCCAATCCCACTTGGTCGCGCCATCAAACGCTACATCACACGTGATGTGGACGCATCGATCCACCAGATTGTACATCTGATACGCATTCATACCTGCAGCATATCCAAGGAACACCATTGGCGTCTTCTTCACGTACCCAACGCACCTGAAGGTTTTGAGGTAGTGGACGGCTAGTCGTTGCCCGTGCCAAGCTTCGTAAGGCGTCTTTTCGTCGGGACTATGTGTTGGGGATTGATTTAAGATGTGAACAACCATCATGACTGCTTCACCCCAAAACATCTTGGGTAGCCCCTTAGCCTTCAACAAGCTTTGTACCATGTAAACCATCGCATGGTAGCATCGCTCTACAACCCCACTATGCTGCAACATGTAGGGCTTGTGAGATGGTGTCGTACGCCGTGTTGAGCGCAGTACTCGTCAAACTCTTGTGAGGTGAACTCCTCCTTGTGATCAGTACATAATAGCTTCAGCCTCCTGCCGGACTCTAATTCAGTTGTAGCTCGGAACTGCTGAATAAAGTTAGCCGTTTGTTCCTTGCTTGCGAGAAAATAGAGCCACATGTAGCGGCTCCTATCATCCACTAGCAACAAGAATATCTTGTTTCCACCTGGAGTTGTTGGAGTAATTGGCCCACTAATGTAACTGTGGACGAGGTTGAGTGTGCCCTCTGCACGTTGTGCAACATCACCGTGCTACATGGTCAGACAGACCGATTGCGTGATGTTGAGCCTAACGGAGTACAACTTGCTATCATCATGTTGCACTTGTGTGAGAAGACGATTCTCCTCATCCCATATCTGCATCACTCCTCCATGTACTGTGATGCGGCAGCCTTCCTCATCTAGTTGGCTGATGACGTTGGTGGTAAGACGCGGGATGTAGTAGACGCCGATCAGCCTCTTGTGCTCACCTATCTTGGTGGCGAAGATGATTTTACCCTTCCCCTGGATTTGCACGATCGAGTTGTCGCCAAACTTGATCGTCCCAATGATGTTCTCATCAATCTCGGAGGAGACGATGTGCGAGCCCATCATTTGGTTGGTCGCGCCCGTGTCGAGGTACCATGTGTCTCCACTGGAGTCGACGTCGTTGATGCGATGTGTGAAGACACGTCCCTCCACTATCTCAAGTGTACACGTGGGACGCTCATGTACAAGCTCCACCTGTACCGAGGTCACCCCTGTCATCAACAAGGCACCCTCCTCTTCTGCCTTTGTAATGTGAACCTGCTATTGCGGCTCCTCCTGCTTCAACTTCGATCGACACTCCTTGGCCCAGTGGCCCTTCTTCCTGCACTTCCTGCACTGGTCCGGTGAAATGTCCTTTCTGGAACCCTTCTTGTTCTTCTTTGGCGTGCCTTTGCGGCCGCCCTTCTTTGAAGACTCGACAGCGCGCTCCTTCTCCACCTGCTTCTCCCACTCCTCTCGAGTGAGGTACAGTTGGCCATCATGAACTTCTCCACTTCGCTGTGTCGTGTCGAAGGTGTTTTCGGCAGCCCTGAGCCGTCCCGTCACATCCGATAAGGTGAGGGTCGACACGTCTAGCAAAGTTGTGATCGCCACCACGATTTGTTGGAAGCATTCTAGAACGCTTCGTAGGAGTTTCTGCATGACCACCGACTCATCCAGCGGCTTGCCAAGAGAGGCAAGGTGTGCCATCATGCCACTCAGCCATAGGGAGAAGTCCTCGATCCCCTCGCCATGCTTGAAGGCAGCGGCTTCGAACTCACGTCGGAGTTGTTGCGCCATCGTCTTCTTCACGTGGTCGGCCCCGACCCGCATGAGGGCGATCGTTTCCCATACCTCCTTCGTCGTCTTCTTCTCTCCGATCGTCGTGATCATCTCCTGCGAGATGGCACTGACGAGGATGTCCAGCGCCATCATGTCCTCCTGCTGGTTGCGTGGCCTTCCTCCACCGCCTGCCACAGCAAGCGCGCCTTGAACTTGATCTTCATCATGGCAGCCCACTCCGCGTAGTTGGCCTTGGTGAGTATGGGGAACCTGATTCTCGTGTTCACCTCACGAATTGTCGGAGGGGATGTCGGGTTGATCTTGCCACAGGTGACGCTGCACTTGCTTGGAGGAGTCTGATCTTCCATCGTCATGGTGCTGAATTTAACCCAGGGTCAAATTTGGCTCTGATACCACGATTGTTGGAAATCCGGTGTCCTGAACACCAAAAACTGCTACTGTTTAAGTTGTTGTTCAAGTTGTAGCAGCAGTGCAACTTGTCAGGTTACTATTGCTTGCTGATGCCTGGAACAAAAACAAACACTACAGTGGCAGGTACACGTGAGGGATAGGCTTCTGGTGAAGGACAGGGGGAGAGAGATTGGGTCTACTGTTCTGAACAGAGTTGATTGGATTGGCAATGTGCAGAACAGAGAAGTAGGGGCCTTGACCAGAGAATACTTGGCGAGTTCTTTATGCGCAGGAGGTTTAGGCGACTTGGCCTGGCACAAAATATTTCTTGCGATGGTATAGTATTGATCTGATGGATACTCTGAACTGGGGGGCAAGCGGTTCTATTTATAAGAGCCCCTTACAAGAGTCCTAAGGTACATCCAATGTGATTACCTGTAGAAGACTCAAACTCTATCTATTATTTAACTAAAGCTGGACTGCCTAGGGATGACAACGGGTCGGGTAGAGAAAAAACAAAACCCGAAAAAAAGATGCGCGGGTAAATTATCGTACCCAAACCCGTACCCGTGGGTAAAATGGGTACACGAACCCGATGGGTTTTGGACGGATTTCGGATACCCGCTACGGCATTAATGTTCTAATTCCGTTTCTGCTCTGCTAGAATGTCCTCCTTTTGACCCTTGTTTCATTCCCCAAACAAAAGATAGCTCTGAGCACAGCAGGGCGACGCCGGCTGGCTGGCCCTGAGCACTCGGGGTGCGACCGTGGAATCGAGGAGGTTGAATTATTACGGCTTTCGGGAAAAGGGAACATAAACGCGCACAAGTCTCGTGACCCCAACAGGGCAAGTTGGTCAACATGCATGTGCATTCATTGACGCTAGCTTGATGGTTTCCAAAGTTGAGCGTCGATTTGCAGGCAAGCCGGGCATTTTTTGTGTTAGAGTTACTTCGTGGGCTGGGCTGGTTCTAGTTTTTGTGAACCAAATTTAAGAATTTGGGTAACCCACCGGGTACCCGCGGGTAAGGAAGAAAACTCATACCCGTACCTGCAAAATATCGGGTACGGGTACGGGTGGTACCCGCGGGTAAAAAAGTCTACCCGTACCTATCGAGTGCAATACCCGTCGGGTACCCGAACCCGCGGGTACAATTACCATCCCTATTGGTGTCCGCCGTACCTTTATTGGGTCCAACTCGGACTCTATTCTATCTTTAACTACTGATGCACAAGAAACTGTCTTATCCTGCCTACTTTTGCTGCCGTATAGCAAATCTTAGCAGAGTCCAACTTTGACTCCCAGATTTTCGTGCACGCCCCCCACCTTTCCAGAATCTTTCCTAGACTCCAAACCAAGTCCTACTCTTATTCTGCAGAGGTGCTGCACTTTCCGGTCCTTCCCCGGTGCATGCAAGGAGTTGTTCGCGGCGGAATCACTAACAGTAATCAGTAAGCTTTTTTCCAGTTTCAGTAGAGGTTGTAGCATATTTCAAATCAGTGATGGCATGTATCTATGTAATTTAAGCTAAAGATACATAGAAAACTCCCATCTCCCACTACTTCCATGTACAATTTTGCTTGTAACGATGGTGGAAGAAGGAAATTTGTTTTCAAAAATACAAAAAAAATATATAAGTACCGTGAACCATAATCATTCGAACTAAAGTGTCATGTTATCTCAACTAGATGCTAAAAAAAAGACAATTCATTACAGAAGACGACCATGTTGTAACTAAAATGCACCCACCTTCTGTTTCATATAGAACATTCAGGGATATTTTTTATTTGGTAAACAGTTTCAGATTTTTCATATACTAAAACATTTATGACTTCAGACAAGTAATAAGTGAACAATGTAAGCTACTTGATAGAGTTTTGTCTACGATCGGTTCACCATATTACTAGAGGAAATAGTACAGGAATAAATGGGAAATGAGACTGGTGAACAATTAGTTTTAGTTTTCGCAATTTGTGTTTTCATGTCTGACCAACTTTTTCAAAGTAAAAAATGGAAGCATTCATTGCTCCCTAGTTTTTCAAACTAGAGAATTAGATCAACCGATGAATGTAAATGTTAACATGATCTCCACGTCTAACCACCCCATCTCTTAGCCGGTTCCTGCGGCACTATGCGGGCTTCCAGGGCAGTCGGTTGCATCCGACTTGTGTGTTGCCTATTTATGTAACCTAGAACTCATTCTCCATAAATGCTAATAACATTATCCTACAACATGGTATCCGAGACCAGCACTCCCTGATCCTACCCCTCCCATTCGATCATGACCTTTAACCCAACTTTCTCACCCACAAATTGATCTTCCAGCTCTTCATCTACTCTCGGCCTCCAGGATGAAGATCGTCGATCCCAGCCCACTGCCCCGGCCGATCTCCTGCAGAGCGTGAACATCACATGTCATGTGTCTGTCATGCTCGAGCTCTCCAACCCGAACTTCTCTGACTGGAGGATGTTCTTTGATTCTGCGGTTGGCAAGTTTGGCCTCGAGAATCATCTTTCCTTCCGCACGCCTCTCCTCAGTCGTGATGTGGACTGGAATCAAGTTGACCAGTGTCTGGTTAACTGGATCTATTCGACGTGTGCTCCAGAGGTGTGGCAAATCGTCTGCCAGCGCAAGACGGATGCCTACACACTCTGGAACGCCATCGAGTGCCTCTTCCGCAACAACCAGCTCCAGCGCGCCATCTTCTTTGAGGCCGAGTTCCGGCACCTCTGCCAGGGTGACTTGAGCATCTCCGATTACTGCGCCAAGTGAAAACCCCTTGCCGACAATCTCCGTGATGTCAGCAAACCTGTTTCGCAGCAGTCCCAAGCCCTCAACCTGTTGCGCGGATTGAATCCAAAATACAGGCACGCCATTTCAACGATCACATTCTGCCAGCCGCCACACACCTTCCTCAGTGTGCGTTCACATCTTCTTATGGAAGAGTTGTTTGACAACCAGCACGCCAACGTCGTGGCGGCACATGCGCTTGTTGCCGGCAACACTACCTCGCTGGCGCCCGCCACTCCTGCGACGCCGCCATCACGCAATGACTCCAACAGTTCGGGCCACGGTATTAGCCGCAACAGGTGTGGCCGCGGGCACAGCAGAGGACGTGGCCGTGGCACCGGCTTCAACAACAACAACGTCAGCAACCTGCCGGCGTCGACCTTCACCAATGCGCCCTGGTGGCCTAGCTTCAACCCCTGGACCGGGATGGTCCAGGCTTGGCCGATTCCTTTCCGGGAACCGGCCACCGGCGTCTTCGGTCCTCGACCCGACGCCCCACAACAACAGGCTATGTACCCTCATCCGGACGGCTTCGACTCCACCAACACAAACAATTCAACCTCCGCGCCGTGGGACATGCAGGCGCTCTTCTCAGCGCTGAACACAGCCGTCGTCCTGCCTCATTCCACCTCAGATTGGTACCTTGACTCTGGAGCGTCTTCGCATATGGCCGGTTGTAAGTGCATCTAGGATATCCCTTGTGGGTTTTGGCTAATTGATGACAAACATATGAGATCCTAATGAAACTACTGAGATGATTGCAGGACAAACAAGTGAGACATATCGGTGCACACAAAAAGGTGAAAAATGAAGTGTTGTTCAAAGAGATATACTTTGATGAAGCTCGGAAGACCAAAATAGATTTGAATGTATAGGGAGTGTATGAAAGACACACTCCAAGAGCTCACAACTTTGCGCGAGGATAAGGGATTAAAATTAACATAACTTTCACAAAGCACCGGACTAGTCCGATCATGGACCGGACTAGTCCGTTCACCTTTCTGGAATCACACTCACAAGGAGACCGGACTAGTCCGTGCATCCACCGGACTAGTCCGTTGATGCTTCTGGAGTCTCTCATACTGAGGGACCCGACTAGTCCGATCATGGACTAGACTAGTCTATTGAACTTTCTGTAAACTCCCTTTTGTGGAGATCGGACTAGTCCGCGGACTAGTCCGATGAACTTTCTGGAGTCATCTTTACACAGTACCGAACTAGTCCGAGGTTGGACCGGACTAGTCCGGCAGACTTTCTGGACCTCAAAAGATGTTGAGACCAGACAAGTCCGAACTTGCACCGGACTAGTCCGGTGTTAGGGTTTTTCAACGGCTAGCTTTTGGAAACCCTATAAATAGATGATCCACGACTTTCCCAAAAAAACACACGTCGAATATTGAAAAATGAGAAAACCCTAGCGCCGCCACTCAGTCCCAAGAGCCCAAAACACATCTCCCCACACATCTAAAGTTCAAAAAGAGTGAAATCAATTGAACACTTGGATTCGGGATTGGGAGATCGTCGTTCTTTCATCGCGAGCTCTTGGGGTTTGATCTTTATACACTCATGCTCTGCATTGTAATACTTTTGAGTGTATTTGATCACTTGTTCATTGTAATTTTCATGGTAGCCCTCAACGTGTGAGGTTGCCCCACAAACTTGGTGATTACCCGTGATAGTGGAATCAAGTCGGCCTTCGTGGTGACTTGAGGAGGAAAAGGGTTGGAGACCCGGCTCTGTGTGAGCTTCCTCAACGAGGACGTAGGTCTCGTTGTGAGATCGAACCTCGGGAAAAATTCTTGTGTCTCGTGTCTCATTTACTTTAAATTTTGTTCATTAGATCACTTAAGTGCTAAACATTAACTTAAGGCAATTTGAAGTTACACCTGCATTCTTAGATTAATTTCAAGTATAAATATCAGTTGTTCTTAATTCTGCTGCTAAAGAAATTTAATTTCTCAATTAACACCTGATCAACACACATACTTCTTGCACATCGGACTAGTCCGCCCACGCAACCGGACTAGTCCGGCCAACCAAGTTTTTGACTATTCTATTAAGTGTGCAGGAAATTCAAAAGGCCTATTCACCCCCCCCCCCCCTCTAGGCCACATTCAATTGGTATCAGAGCTTGGTTCTCCACCAACGAGACTCACATCTCGGAGAGATCAATGGCCTCTGAGAAGAACAACGATATCTCGAAGATGAACATTAATGAGGAGGAACAAGAAACTAAGGCTTTTGATGTGCTGAAAGAGAGCCCACACGATGATGAAGAAGTGCGACAATTGAAGGCACTCCTGAGAAATAAACTGCTAGGACAAAAGGGAAAAGAAGAAGAGAAGACGACGGGGAGTGGTCATCATGACTACTCTCGACAGCCTTACAACTACAACCGTCTCAACTCCAACAATCATTATCTTTCCATTCCCATGGGAAAACCTCCATAGTTTGACAGAAGCGACTATACAATGTGGAAGTACAACATGAAGATGCATCTAATATCCCTAAATCCTAGCCTATGGCACATTGTTTGCACTGGCATAGATATCCCGGACACGGATGAAGAACTCACCCCAGAATAAGAACAAGAGATTCACAGAAATGCACAAGCTGTCGCCGTGATCACATCATCACTAAGCAGAGAAGAATTCACCAAGATTGATGGCTTAGAAAGTGCAAAGGAAATCTGGGAGACACTTAAGACGGCTCACGAAGGAAATAGATCAGTTCGTGAAGCAAAAATCGAAATGCTTGAAGGAGAGTTGGGGAGGTTCGCTATTGAAGAAGGCGAATCACCTCAAGACATGTACAACCAAATGAAGGCAATCATCAACAAGTTATGTGCCTATGGAAGTAAGAAATGGACGGATCATGAGGTAGTCAAGAGAATGATTAGAGCCTTCATGCCAAGAAATGTCACACTTTGCTCAATGATTAGAGAAAGCCCCGGTTTCCACAAATTGACCCCCGATGAGCTGTTGGGGGAGATCATAAACCATGAGATGATGGAAAAAGAGGCAAAATACATCAAAGACTTGGCCGAACTCACTTCCTCCAAAAGGAAAGAGGTCGCTCTCAAAGCTACATGCTGACCCAAACACAAAGAAGCTCGTGAAGATCAAGACGATGGGCACACAAGTGACGAGAGCACCGATCTTGATGATGAGGAGATGGTACTCTTTATCAAGAAGTTCAAGCGAATGATGAAAAGAAGACACGGCAACAACTCAAATGAAGGCAAAAGCAAGGACAAAGGAAAATCCAAGGCTCGACGCACTTGCTACAACTGCGGAGAGTATGGTCACTTCATGATGGACTGCCCCTATGAAGAAAACAAAAAGAAGAAGGAAACAAGATCTCAAGAAAAGAAAAATTTCAGAAAAAGAAGACAAAACCATCAAGCTCACATTGGCAAGGAGTGGGACTCAAACGACGAGTCCTCCTCCGATGAAGAAGAAGAGATGGCCACTATTGCCATCAAGAAACCTACTATGAAGGCCACACTCTTTCCAAACATGGGAGGACGGGACATGAACAACCACACTTGCCTTATGGCTAAGGAAGGCAAGAAAAAGGTACGGCTCACTCCTCCCACACTAAACTGCTCTATTGATGACTTTGACGGCTCTAGCGATAACGAAGAAATGTTTAGAGGACTAAGTAAAATTTCTCTAAAGAAAATGGAAATGTTGTCGAACGAAATTTTTGAGAAGGAAGAACTTCTTGATCAACAAGAAGATATGCTCATCCATGAAAGGAAGAGATATCAAGAAGTTGAAAAACTTCTCGAGCTTGAAAGAGAGAAGAACAAGTCGCTTAAAGTTGAGCTAGCCTTGAGTAAGGAAACTTACTCAAAGCTAAAAGACTCACATATTGCAATCAAGGAAGAACTTGCTAACTTGTCAAAGGTTAACAATATCCTTGAGGTGCAAGTTGAGTCGCTCAAGCAAAGTGACTCTTCTTCCTCCAAGAGGTCTTCCTCCAAAGATATGAGTTCGACAACAATCAAGACTTGCACTTGCTCTAGTAAGAAGAATACTATTTCTAATACATCAACTTCTCGTAATATGCATGCCCCCCCAAGCGGCATCTTTGATAAGGAGAAGATCAAATATGCACGCAGTGCATATATGGTCACTAGACCTCCCAATGTCAAAGATGGCCTTGGTTTTGATAAGAACAAACACATGGCTATTTCTAATCACGCTAAGAATAGAATTGTCTTTGTCAAAGAGAAATCTCATGAATCTGAACCTCAAATGTTGTTTCACACATTTAATGCTTCTTATGTTCTTATGAAGGCCAAAAGTGGAAGAGGCATTGCCAAATATACAGGGCCACACCACAAGAACTTGAAAACTTGTGTGTGGGTGCCTAAGACTCTTGTGACTAACCTGAAAGGACCCAAGCAAGCTTGGGTACCTAAAACCAAGAAATGATTTTTTTTGCAGGCTTACTCCTCCGGCGGAACAAAATGGGTACTTGATAGCGGATGCACGAATCACATGACCGGAGAGAGAGGTATGTTTGTGGAGTACGAGTACAACAAGGATCCAGGTGAAGGCATATACTTCGGAGACAACAGCCAAGGAAAGATCCTTGGTAGCGGTAACATTGAAATTTCCTCTCAACATACCTTATCAAATGTTTTACATGTAGATTCTCTAGATTATAACCTTTTGTCAATATCCCAACTATGCGACAAAGGTTACAACTATTTATTCACTAATGAGGGTGTGACAGTTTTTAGAAGAAGCGATGGCTCGATTGCATTCAAGGGAATGTTGAAGGGCAAGCTCTATCTTGTTGACTTCAACAAAGATAAAGCCGAACTCAACACTTGCTTGGTTGCTAAAACCAACATGGGATGGTTGTGGCATAGACGGCTAGCCCATGTTGGGATGAGAAATATGCAGAAACTTCTAAAAGGTGGTCACATCCGTGGTCTTAAGGATGTGGTTTTTGAAAAGGACAGGCCGTGCAGCGCTTGTCAAGCAGGAAAACAAGTCGGAGCACCACACCCCGCCAAGAACGTGATGACTACCGCGAGACTGATGGAACTTCTCCACATGGATCTTTTTGGTCCAGTTTCGTACATCAGCATCGGCGGTAACAAATATGGTTGAGTAATTGTTGATGATTTTTCTAGATTTACCTGGGTGTTTTTCTTGTATGATAAATCAGAAACTCAGGGGATCCTCAAGAAGTTCTTAAAAAGAGCTCAGGATGAATTATCATCAACCATAAAGAACATCAGAAGTGACAACGGGACAGAATTCAAGAATATCCAAGTTGAAGAGTTTCTTGATGAAGAAGGGATAAAGCATGAATTCTCAGCACCCTACTCCCCTCAACAAAATGGAGTGGCATAAAGGAAGAACAAAACATTGATCGAAATGGCCAGAACTATGCTGGATGAATACAAGACATCAGATCGATTTTGGGCAGAAGCAGTGAACACCGCCTACCATGCCACTAATCGACTATACCTCCATCGACTACTGAAGGAAACTCCATATGAGCTCCTTACCGGTAAAAAGCCAAATGTTTCTTATTTTAAAGTTTTTGGTTGCAAATGTTTTATTCTGAACAAGAAACAGAGGGCCTCGAAGTTCGCTTCGAAGTCCGATGAAGGATTCTTGCTCGGTTATGAATCGAATGCCTACGCCTATCGTGTCTTCAACAAGGTGTCCGGCCTTGTTGAAGTAGCACGTGAAGTAGTGTTCGATGAATCTAACGGCTCACAAGTGGAGCAAGTTGACAAGTGTGTGCTAGATGATGAGGAAGCTCCATATGAAGCACTGAAGACAATGGGACTTGGTGATATCTTACCACAAGAGCAAACATTTGACCCAACTGCACAAGATGAACCTCAACACGGAAGCAATGATCAAGGGGGAGCCCTTGCACAAGATCAAGAGGAGGGAGATCAAGAAGAGCAGGACCATCATGGAAGCAACGATCAAGGGGGAGACAATGTACATGAAGAACAAGCAACTACACAAGTTCCACACCCAAGAGTACACCAGAGCGTGCAAAGAGACCACCCTGTCAACAACATCATTGGAGATATTGCAAAGGGAGTAACTACTAGATCTCAAGTTGCAAATTTTTGTGAATCCTACTCTTTTGTGTCTTTTCTGGAACCATACAGGGTAGAAGAAGCCTTAGGGGATCCAGACTGGGTGATTGCAATGCAAGAGGAGCTGAACAACTTCAAGAAAAATGAAGTATGGGAGCTAGTGGAGACACCAAAGACGAACATAGTCGGAACTAAATGGGTATTTCGGAACAAGCAAGATTAACATGGAGTAGTAACAAGAAATAAAGCAAGACTGGTGGCCAAAGGTTATTCTCAGGCCGAAGGTTTGGACTTCGATGAAACTTTCGCTCCTGTAGCTAGACTTGAGTCCATTCGTATTTTATTGGCATATGCTACTCACCATAATTTTAAGCTGTATCAAATGGACGTCAAAAGCGCTTTCTTAAACGGCCCAATCAAGGAGGAAGATTATGTGGAGCAGCCACCAGGATTCGAAGACCCGAAGTATCCCAACCATGTCTACAAACTGCGTAAGGCTCTCTATGGCCTCAAACAAGCTCCTCGAGCTTGGTATGAATGTCTTAGAGATTTTCTAATTCAGAATGGATTCAAAATTGGTAAAGCTGACTATACACTTTTCACTAAACATTGTGATGATCATTTATTTGTATGTCAAATTTACGTTGATGACATTATCTTTGGATCAACTAACAAATCCTTCTGTGAAGAGTTTAGCAAAATTATGACAGATAGGTTCGAGATGTCAATGATGGGCGAATTAAAGTTTTTATTGGGATTCCAAGTGAAGCAACTAAGAGAAGGTACATTTATAAGCCAAACCAAATATACACAAGACATTCTCAAGAAGTTCAATATGGACAAAGCCAAGCCCATCAAGACACCCATGGCCACTAATGGACATCTCGACCTCAATGAAGACAGTCCAAATGTAGATCAAAAGGTATATCGGTCCATGATTGGCTCTTTACTTTATTTATGTGCATCTAGGCCAGATATTATGCTTAGTGTTTGCTTGTGTGCAAGGTTTCAAGCTGCACCTAAAGAGTGTCATTTAGTTGCTGTAAAAAGAATCCTAAGGTACCTTGTGCACACACCCAACTTGGGCCTTTGGTATCCCAAAGGGTCCAAATTTAACTTGATAGGATATTCCGATGCCGACTATGCAGGATGCAAAGTCGATAGAAAGAGCACGTCAGGGACTTGTCAGTTTCTTGGTAGGTCCCTGGTATCTTGGTCATCTAAAAAGCAAAACTCCATTGCCCTTTCAACAGCAGAAGCAGAATATATTGCAGCCAGTAGCTGTTGCGCCCAATTACTTTGGATGCGACAAACACTTAGGGACTATGGCTACAATCTTAACAATATCCCACTTCTATGTGACAATGAAATTGCTATAAAAATTGCACACAACCCAGTAGAGCACTCAAGAACTAAGCACATAGATATCCGTCATCATTTTCTTAGAGATCATTCATTAAAAGGTGACATTACTATTTCACATGTCAGAACTGAAAAACAACTTGCGGACATTTTTACCAAACCATTGGATGAGAAAAGGTTTTGTGAACTTAGGAATGAACTTAATATTCTTGACTCTCGAAATGTGGCTTGAAACGTTGCACATCTGGTTGATACTTCAAATGTTGCATTTTATTGCTAAAACTACCCTTCACCTCCTTTTTTCTCCTAAGAAAACTACTTTTAATGAAGAAATCTTGAAATTTATGACCATGTTTTTGTGTGGATTGCTTTCTGGTCATAAACACCAAGATTATTTGCAAAACTTGTCCTTGGATCACTATTAGTTATCTTCAAATACTTAGGTTGTCAAGGATCACCGGACTAGTCAGGTTTGCCACCGGACTAGTCCGGATAATCCCTCTTCCTAGGGTTTTCAGGGACACCGGACTAGTCCACCCCCAGACCGGACTAGTCCGGTCGGCTGTCTATATAAGCAGCTGGCCCGTTTCAAATCTCCCTCCACTTGACCTAAAACCCTCTCCTCTCAAACCCTAGCCCCCAAAAGGTGATTTTCAAGTTGAGCCCTCAAAATCCAAGCTCTCTTTGTGGGAAACTCTCCCCTCGACGAGTTGGTACTCCTCTCCAAACTCATCCGGACAGATTTGCGCTCCTTCGACGCGAAACCTCAAATCTCGGTAAAATTCTCCCCAAAGTCAAACTCTCAACTTTTGTAGTTCTAGTTTATTTCCCTTGATTCCAAGGAAGTACATTAGCTTCATAGATGTATTCCTTTCACCTTCATGCTCATTTGCACCCCTAGATAGAAGTTGTGATTCAAGTTTTGTTAGGGTTCTTGTGCCAGGCCAGACTAGTCCGGCTCCTAGGTACGGACTAGTCCGGTACCCCGAACAAGTCCGCACTCTGAAACCGTACAAGTCCGGTATCTGACACTTGAGTCCTAGTATCACCTTCATTTTCAGTTCATCTTCATATAAATCATGAACTCCTTGTTAGGCACGATGTCTTCAAGCTCAGATGACAGCTCCTTCCATGTTGATGAAGAAGTTGAGCACGAAAAAGTGCAAAGATCCAAGGAGAGGTACATGAAGAAAAGGCATGATGTGAATGTGCACTCTCCACCCTCCGACGACAACTTGCCCAAGAAAAGGAGGGTAGTGGTGAAGAAGGCCCAAGGAAAGGGCGGTGAGAGTTCCTCAGGGCCAAAGAGGACTCTCAACAAAGGGAAAGGACTTGCTAGTGGTCCCATTGGACCCTTGAAAATGAAGAACCCAAGTCACCGCAACTGGCAGCGCTCAAGCAAGGATTTCACTGGGAAAGGGGGTGAGCTTGCCGACAGCTTCAGGCAGGTCAACGTGTATGCTCAGCCTCGGAAATGCTCAGACCCAAGATTTTGGAGCAACTTCCATGCTGACTACTATGAGCATGTGTACATGAAGATGAAGAATCCGTTGTGAAGAGTCAATGGGTGAACATCGGGTACATGTAGTCAAAGAAGTATCCTGCTTTCCGTGAGGTGGTTGAGGCCCTGGAAAGGCACGGACTGAAAGAACTATTCTCCTTTGAGAATGACTGGAACAATGAAGTGATCGCCCAATTCTACTCTACTCTCTACTTTGCTCGGGGTGATGGAGACAGTCTTACTTGGATGACCCATGGATCCAAGTATAGTGTCACTTATGATGAGTTTGCAAGTATTCTCCACCTTGAGCATACCTTGGATCATGATCTAGTCATCCACAACATGCAACCCCTGGAGAAGGATGAGCTCAAATTTCTCTATGACACAAGGATGCCATATGTTGCTCCCAGTATCAAGTACTTGAAGCCCTTCTATGTGGTCCTCAACAGAATTTTGAGGAAGACAATAGCCCCAAAGGATGGAGATGCGGGGACTATTCAAGGGACCTTGAGGACCCTAATGAAGGTCATTGGTGGGAGGAGACCATTCAATGTCTTTGAATACATCTACAATGACATTGTGAACATATCAATCACTCCAAACAGATCTTGCGGGTATGCCCCGTACATCATGTACATGATTGAGAAGGTGACTGGACTTGAGTTCGTCAAGGATGTTCACCATACGGGGATGAATCCACAAAAGCCTACGGAGTACACTCTACCTTCGGGCCCTGATGCACCTCCCTCCCCTGAGACTGAGAGAAGGACTAAACAGGCTCAGGATGTGAATGCACCTAGATCCTCAGATGCTCCTCCCAGCTCTGCAGCTGCTCGTGAACCCTCCGGTGGTGTGCTCAAAATGCTCACCTCCATCTTTGCCTGCTGCCGCAAGATTGAAGTCAGGCAAAAGAAGCATCAACAATATGTCAATGCCAACATCAAAGCTATATGCGATAAGCTGGAGATTGAGCCGGTGGGATCCCCGCCTACCTTCCAGGACTCCGAGGAAGAGTCCGCTCCGGAGAATGATGATGATGATGGTGAAGATGAGGACCGGACTGAAACGGAGGAAGAGAGTGGCGATGGGTGATTTCCCTCATTTTTTCCCTTTTTGGTGCCTTGATGCCAAAGGGGGGGGGGGGAGATTGAGACTAGGAGAGATTAAGACTACTAGTTTAAGAGTAGTTGGTGTCTTTTTGTTTTTTTGATCAAGGACATGTGTACTTAATTTTAAAACCTTGTAATGCACTATTCCCTCTCTTATGTGTGATGCTTACTGTTGCTTGGATGATTATCTTTATACTCATTGCTGATTATCTTTACTACATCACACCCTGTTGATTACACACTTGTTAGGCACCCCACCATAAGGTGTGTGCATATGTGAGAAGCTTTTTGTGGACTTATCATTATTCTCATATGTGGACACCTTATGAAAATCAATATTTTACTCTCAATTGTGATATCTCAAATGGTTGTCATCAATCACCAAAAAGGGGGAGATTGTAAGTGCATCTAGGATATCCCTTATGGGTTTTGGTTAATTGATGACAAACATATGAGATCCTAATGAAAGTACTGAGATGATTGCAGGACAAACAAGTGAGACATATCGGTGCACACAAAAAGGTGAAAAATGAAGTGTTGTTCAAAGAGATATACTTTGATGAAGCTCGGAAGACCAAAATAGATTTGAATGTATAGGGAGTGTATGAAAGACACACTCCAAGAGCTCACAACTTTGCGCGAGGATAAGGGATTAAAATTAACATAACTTTCACAAAGCACCGGACTAGTCCGATCATGGACCGGACTAGTCCGTTCACCTTTCTGGAATCACACTCACAAGCAGACCGGACTAGTCCGTGCATCCACCGGACTAGTCCGTTGATGTTTCTGGAGTCTCTCATACTGAGGGACCGGACTAGTCCGATCATGGACCGGACTAGTCCGTTGAACTTTCTGTAAACTCCCTTTTGTGGAGATCGGACTAGTCCGCGGACTAGTCTGATGAACTTTCTGGAGTCATCTTTACACAGTACCGGACTAGTCTGAGGTTTGACCGGACTAGTCCGGCAGACTTTCTGGACCTCAAAACATGTTGAGACCAGACAAGTCCGGACTTGCACCGGACTAGTCCGATGTTAGGGTTTTTCAACGGCTAGCTTTTGGAAACCCTATAAATAGATGATCCACGACTTTACCAAAAAAACACACGTCGAATATTGAAAAAGGAGAAAACCCTAGCACCGCCACTCAGTCCCAAGAGCCCAAAACACATCTCCCCACACATCTAAAGTTCAAAAAGAGTGAAATCAATTGAACACTTGGATTCGGGATTGGGAGATCGTCATTCTTTCATCGCGAGCTCTTGGGGTTTGATCTTTCTACACTCATACTCTGCATTGTAATACTTTTGAGTGTATTTGATCACTTGTTCATTGTAATTTTCATGGGAGCCCTCAACGTGTGAGGTTGCCCCACAAACTTGGTGATTACCCGTGATAGTGGAATCAAGTCGGCCTTCGTGGTGACTTGAGGAGGAAAAAGGTTGGAGACCCGGCTCTGTGTGAGCTTCCTCAATGAGGACGTAGATCTCGCTGTGAGATCGAACCTCGGGAAAAATTCTTGTGTCTCGTGTCTCATTTACTTTAAATTTTGTTCATTAGATCACTTAAGTGCTAAACATTAACTTAAGGCAATTTGAAGTTACACCTGCATTCTTAGATTAATTTCAAGTATAAATATCAGTTGTTCTTAATTCCGCTGCTAAATAAAATTAATTTCTCAATTAATACCTGATCAACACACATACTTCTTGCACACCGGACTAGTCCGCCCACGCAACCGGACTAGTCCGGCCAACCAAGTTTTTTACTATTCTATTAAGTGTGCAGGAAATTCAAAAGGCCTATTCACCCCCCCCCCTCTAGGCCACATTCACCGGTACTTCTGCCTCTCTACCCTCGACAGGTCTCTTTCCATACAGTGCATCTGTCACGGTGGGAAACGGCACCCAATTGCCTATCACTCACTCGGCATCATCGTATATTTTCACACCTGCATCCACCGTTTCCCTCCCTAATATTCTGCTTTCACCATCTCTTGCACATAATTTAATCTCCGTGTGTAAATTGACTAACGATAATTTTGTCTCTGTTGAGTTTGACCCGTTCGGCTTTTCTGTCAAGTATCTTCACACCAAAGTGGAGATTCTCCGATGTAACAGCTCCGGGGACCTCTACACGCTGCAACCTCGACCACATACCAGTCTCCATGCTTCCGCACCCTCCATTGATCTCTGGCACCAGAGGCTCGGCCAGCCCGGACAGCACTGCCTTCACCAAGCTCTACGCCACTTTCCATTTTCATGCAATAAAGCATCGACACATAATTGTAATGCCTGCAAATTGGGAAAGCATGTCCGCCTTCCATTTGATTCCTCAGACTCCATTTCATATTTTCCTTTCCATTTAATCCATGCAGATGTGTGGACATCACCTGTACCCAATATTTCTGGCTTTGAATATTACTTGGTCATTTTGGATGATTTTTCTCACTACGTTTGGACCTTTCCTATGCGTCATAAATCTGAAGTCCTGCCCATACTCTTGAACTTTCACTCTTATGTTCCCACGCAATTTCAGATGCACATACTAGCCCTACAAACAGACAATGGCCGTGAGTTTGATAACACCACGCTCCGCTCATTTTTCTCAACCAATGGCATTGTCTTACGCCTTTCCTGCCCCTACACATCTCCTCAAAATGGTAAGCCTGAATAGATCTTTCGCACCATCAATGATTTCATCCGCACCATGCTTTTGCACTCACATGCTCCACCAAGTTTTTGGGTCGAGGCACTACAAAGAGTCACTTATCTGATCAATCGTCGCCCTTGTCGTGCATCTGCATCTTTGACGCCATACCAACTTCTTTTCAATGAACCTCCCTCATACGAACACACGAGTGTTTGGTTGCCTCTGCTACCCCAATCTCACGTCCACCACGGCACATAAACTTAGCCCACATTCTACCACCTGCATCTTTCTTGGCTACCCCCTGGATCATAAAGGATGCAGGTGTTACGATCTCTCCAGCCGTAAGATCATTCACTCCCACCACGTCGTGTTTGACGAACAAACTTTCCCTTTTTCCTTCCCCAACAAACAGCCACAAAATACCGCAGAAAATCCGCTGCTTCAACCTGAATATCTGCATGATCCTCGAATCATGCACCCACCTCCCATCCGCCATCAACCTGGGATCCCGTGCCTGGATTCCCCGACAGATAACCAATGCGCACCTCATGTCCAATAGGCACCTGCAACAAACTGAGTCCAACCCTTGCACGCCACGTCCTGCACGCGTGCGCACTCACGCCTCCGCACCCACCGCCTCCAATGACATGCATGCATCGCGTTCCGCTCCCATGCATCTGTATTCCCTGCGCAGCGACCATCATCATGATCCTCCACCAGCCACGACTTCAACCGTTGATAGCTCCAGTTTCTCAACTGACACTATCTTTGACCGTTCCCCCGTAGCACCCGCACGCAACAAACCTGGTGCATCCACTCATCCGGTGCTGACTCGATCAAAGTCCGGCATTTTTTGCCCCAACCCTCGGTATGCATTGGCCGCTGCATCTACATCAGCCACACTTTCGCCTA
Source organism: Tuctoria greenei (assembly GCA_036927565.1). Taxonomy (NCBI): domain Eukaryota; kingdom Viridiplantae; phylum Streptophyta; class Magnoliopsida; order Poales; family Poaceae; genus Tuctoria; species Tuctoria greenei. The sequence continues at coordinate 78,375,520 of JAYESD010000009.1, read as the reverse complement.
TCCCCACATCGGTTCGTGAGGCTCTGCGCGACCCCAATTGGTGTAAGGCCATGCAGCTCGAGTTTGATGCATTGCTTTCCAACAAAACCTGGACTCTTGTCTCTCCTCCACCAAACTACAACATCATATCTGGAAAGTGGGTGTTCAAGCACAAATTTCGTCCCGATGGAAGTTTTGACAAGTACAAAGCCAGGTGGGTCGTACGTGGCTTTCATCAAAAGGAGGGCATCGATTTTGGTGAAACATTTGCTCCCGTCATCAAACCAGCCATTATACACACCGTGCTCACCCTTGTGGCATCGCTCCATTGGCCAGTCCGACAGTTGGACGTCTCCAATGCCTTCCTCCATAGCCATCAACAAGAGCCTGTTTACTGCAAGCAACCCACCGGATTTGTGGACAAGGCTGATCCTTCTGCAGTTTGCCTTCTCAACAAATCTCTATACAGTCTGAAATAGGCGTCGCGCGCCTGGTTTCACCGTTTCTCTACATTCACCATTCATCTTGGTTTTCGCTAGGCACACTCTGTCACGTCCCTCTTTGTCCTTCACCATGACAACAACCTCGCCTAACTCCTTCTCTACGTTGATGATGTTATTCTCACAGCACCATCACATGCACTTCTGTCTTCGCTAATTGCAGCCCTACACTCAGAATTCGCCATCCACAACATGGGCACGCAAAAGTCTTTCCTAGGCATTGATATCCATCGCACCTCAACTGGCTTCTTTCTGAGCCAGGCCACATATGCCTCCAACACTCTAGACCGAGTCGGGGTGGCCAACTGCAAAGCTTGCTCCACTCCGTCTGACATCAATGCCAAGCTCTCCTCTACACAAGGCACCTCCATCCCCAACCCATCCGAGTACCGACAAATAGCCGGAGCCCTCCAGTACCTAACCATAACCCGGCCAGACATTTCATACTCGGTTCAACAAGCATGCCTCCACATGCATGATCCCAAAGATTGTCATCTCAATCTCATAAGACGGATATTGAGATACATTTGAGGGACCACCACCCTTGGCCTTCATATTGATGGTTCTGGTTCACTGGACATCATGGCGTACAGTGACGCCGACTAGGTCGGGTGTCCCGACACCCAGCGTTCGACGTCCAGATACTGTGTCTACATCGGCGGCACGCTAGTCTCCTGGTCCAGCAAACATCAACCAACCGTTTCGTGGTCCAGCGCAGAAGCGGAGTACCAAGCAGTAGCAAATGCTGCTGCAGAGTGTCGTTGGCTCAGACAACTTCTAGAAGAACTCAAGAATCTGATCAAGAAGGCAACACTCATACACTGTGATAATATATCAGCGGTCTACATGTCCTCCAATCCGGTACATCTACGAAGGACAAAGCGTATAGAGATTGATATTCACTTCATGCGAGAACAGGTTGCGGTTGGGGATCTACGCGTCCTACACGTTCCTACGGACAAACAATTTGCAGATGTCATGACTATGGGACTGCCTTCCTTCTTTGTTCCAAGACTTCCAGTCTAGCCTCATTCAGTCTTCACACCGCCAAGATTGTGAGGGGGGGGGGGGGGGGGGGGGGGGGGGGGTTAACATGATCTCCACGTCTAACCGCCCCATCTCTTAGCCGGATCCTGCGGCACTACGCGGGCTTCCAGGGCAGTCGGTTGCATCCGACGTGTGTGTGTGTTGCCTATTTATGTAACCTGGAACTCATTCTCTATCAATGCTAATAACATTCTCCTCCAACAGTAAATGCTAAACCCCTCTCCACAAGAGGTTCCATCTAACATCAACACCAGCTACAAAAACTTTAAATCTCAGAACTTTGTTGGATTGATCTCGGGTCCAACCTGAGGAAATAAGAAGAAAACATTAAATAAAGAAAGAAAAGGAAAAAGGCCTGGTAACTGACGTTATCGGAAGTCCCCTAAAGAACCGCTTCGATCGGGAGTGGACTCTAATCGATGCTGGCTCCGTCCGCCTGTCCAGTTGCACTATAAAAATGGGATGAGAAGGAGGAAAATGTTAACACACTAACACTCTATTATTCTCAACCCTAATATCTAAACCACCGATCAAAAAGGGTGCAACACAGACGGGAAGGACTGATGCCTCCAAATCCACACACATGAAGACGAAGACGACAAATGAAGGCGATATCCAAGTAAGTTTATCACTAATCCCACTTATTTACGTTGATTGAGTGCATAATTCTGATTAGGATGATGATTACTGTTAAACCGGAAGTGATTGAGATTTAACATTGGTATCAGAGCCAAACCTAATCATCCTTATGCCTTAATCATGTCGGATTAGTGATTAAGATTACAGAAAATAGAATCCAAATGCAAATCCCCAATTTCCCGAAATCTAACCCTCATCCCGGATGTTGATCCCCAAAATTACAACCCCAGATCCGGATTGATGTTGAAATTAAGGACATAAGAGACCTACCTAATGCTGGTGATGTTGCATCCTTCTTGAAGTCACAGCTGGATGGCCGCACGCTGCTAGCCGGGGCACCGTGCCCTCGTGCACGTAAGAAGCCTGCACCATCCTTCACATATCCATGCTGCAACATCATGCTAACACGCGCACAATCTAGGGCTGCATCACATATCCAAGCCTGCACCAAGCCTGCACCATCATCACGTATCCCAGCGGCGGCCGCGCGCACGACCAGGGGTGCGCTCCCAAACGAACGCGTGCTCGTCACGCCGACGTGCACCGTGCGCCCAGCGCCAGCCGCGGAAAGGGAGGCGCGCGGTGTGCCACCGACGCGGCGTCACCGCCTCCACCGAGTGTGCCGCCGCTCTGAGATACGGATTTTTCGGGGGAGTGGGGGAGGAATGAGCTAGGGCTTGCCAAAGGCTGCCGGCCTTTTGTTCCACGGTGAATGTATCTCAGCCACCGGATGTGAATGAGCGGTCCAAATTTATTGAGGAGCGAAGCAGGCCGGCGGAGGGCTAATGGGTCCAGCCACCGGATGTGAATGAGCGGTCCAAATTTATTGAGGAGCGAAGCAGGCCGGCGGAGGGCTAATGGGTCGATTTCGGTTTTGGGCTTCAGCCCGATTTTTATGCGCCCAGCAGTTGTTTTTCTTTTTTTCCTGTTGGGCTGACAGTGGTATTGGTCCTCGACCCAAAAGATTTCAACCCAGGTGAAATGATTTTATTATTTGAACTAATGGGATGGACTGTTTTTAGCTTTTTTGCCGTGGATTTGGGCCCACGAATGTTAGAATACTTCTCTGTTTTATTTATTTTTCAGTACACAATAATGTTTGACTTTAATTATGGTATAATTTTGCACTGATTTAAATAGAGAAATTTATTCATATGAAGTTATGTTTAAACATGTTATTTAATCTAAATGAAATCTGAACCAACGGGATGATTTTATTTAGATGATATAATATGTTTATGAAGTTCAATCATTTTAAGCATCAATAAATGACGTGATTTATTTAGTGTTTATAATGGATGCTTAATTTGATAATGTTGACTCTGAAATTATTTGAGACCAACGTCGATCTGATTTTTGAGTCATATTTATTAAATATTATTTTAATTATGTTTGACAATTTAGTGTTATTTTCTGCCCAACGGTGATATAATGCAAAATTTGTTAAGAATTTTGACTCTGGAATTATTTTGACCAACGTTAATTTAGTTTTATGAGTCATATTATGTTTAATGTTCATATTTAATTATGTCTTGCAATTTTATGCTATTTTCTACCCGACAGTGATTTAGCGTAAAATTGAAAGTTTTGAACATTTGTTGATTATAAGGTTAAATATAATTGATTTAATTGAGTCATATTATGTATAATAATGTTTTGTGATTCATGACATTTTCTGACCAATGGTGATATGTTATAGAATTGCACTCTTATTGCATGATGATTTATTTACTAACATAAAATTTATTTTCATGCAATCAATTAATGTTTTTCTAATGTTGTAATGACAGCCACTATCATGATGTTTCGATATGAAAATATCGAAAATTACTTGGGATCTAATGACAGCCAATATTTCTCTCGTTGAATGAAATGCATTAATGTTTACTTGGGATCTAATGAATTTATGAAATATCAAAGTAATGATGTTTTAAGTGATATTGTGAGGCTAAGTTAAGAAAATAGAAGTGCTCCGATCTTGTTGTTCCTCACATAATGAATTTCTGAATGTCTTCGAACATTGTGAATGTAATGTCATAAAGAAAATATTGTCATAAAACCTTTTACGGATGTAAAAGCGTCTTTGGAAAGTTTTCAAAGTACTAATGCTCATAAGCTTTTGATAAATCTTGTGAGAAATGTTAAGATGGTATGAATGTGGGGGAGCATATTATGAATAAAGTCTTTTGCTTATTCCAAACTTTATGTCTTGGATTAAGCAGAAAATTATTAATGAAATAATGTTAGAGTATCTTCCAAATATGAGTTATCAGAATGACAACTATAATTCTATCAAATATGATAGCACTTTCTGAAATGACTTCCGAAGTTATTTAGGATGGACGGAGAATTATAAATAAAATTAAGGATCAAGGCATGAATTCTTACCAGGTAAAGATAAAATGTCTTGTTTTATGTTCTTACAAGCCTCGTATAATGTCTTTTATGATCCAACCGACTTGAATTATGACACGTGTGATTTTAGCACTATAAGTTTCTGCTGCGTACAAGTCGATTGTATGCAACTTCTTCAATAAGATAATAATGATAAAGATTATGTTTCTAGAAAAATCATGTTATGTTGCTTTTTCTAGAAATATTTAGTGGATTGAATCAAATGAAAATGTCATTCCATGCATACGACCCAAACCATGAGGTGAGGAGAAAGAACAATTAAAGTGGAGAACGGGAAATACACGGATGTCGAAGCTGAGGTAACTCATGCTGAAGTACATTCCATATTTCCATTTGATAATTGTTTACCCATTTTAAGCACACATAATATGTAGGTGTCATGCTCAAGCGATAATAATTATGTGTATATGTTTTGTTTCATCTTCAAACGAGAAAATTCTATGTATTATCTCTTAATGACTCTATTTAGCACGTGAATAATTTATATAGCGTTAATGATACTAATGAAGAAATGTGACATTGAGAAGAATGAAAAAGTGCGACTACTTCTTCGAAATTGTGGCACTATCGTCTATGCCACATTTCGAGGGGGAGAATCGTATGTGTAATTAAAAGATACGCTTTTTCCATTAGCCTTCTCGAATACCAATAAGTATACTGATTGCATTAAAGAGAAACACGTGAAAATGATTAAAGAAAAATAAGAGCCACGTATGCGGACCTTTTAATGTTAAGTTTGTGAATTATTTTGACTCATTCTTAATATCTATGGATAATTTCTTCCGCTATGCTATATTTATCCTATATGCGATCGTTATGTCGCGGGGGAGCATGTCTGGTGAACTTTAATAAGACAAATATCTAAGCATCACAACCACTTTTATGGTGGAAAATATGCTTAGTAATGTAAGTTTAGTAGAGTTAAGGTTAAATGATACTTACATATTTGTTACTATGCATTAAAAGAAAAAGGGTTCAATCCACGAATTTAGATAATTATGTTTCCAAATGTATCGTAAGAGGAACGAAATAATGATGTCACGTATTTGAGTAAGATTAATTCTTCGCAAGAAGCATATCTCTTTTTTTGTTCTTCGTGATGCTCAAACGATGGCTCATTATGTTTTAGAGCCAATGCAGATTGTTGCAAAGGTGCATCAATCTTTATATGACCAAATTGAAAGATTTTGTCTTAGAATGATAATAAAGAAAGACATGTGGTATGTCATTTGAAGATGATCATGTCTTGAAGCAAGCTTCAAGATAATAATGACTCAAGTTCGATAAAATTATCCGAACTATTGATCTTACAAAAAATGTTGTGAATAACTACAATAATGTTAATAATCAAGGCAGTAATTCACATTTATAGTCCTATATATGGCTGATGTCATTTAAAGTGTCATAACTAAAAACTCATATGTCCTTGACATTGAGATCATGAAGTTGGGTCCGTTTTCATATTAGGACTATTTATAATCATACTCCGGAGAGTGCTAAAGAAATTCAGTATGCTCAAGTGCTCTCTGATGCTTGTTGTTATGGTCAGAGAAAATGAATTCTGAACATTAAGATGTTTGTGGAACCAAAATGAATCTGATCAGATAAAGTCGGTTCCTTATGCTTCAGCTATCAGAAGCATGCATACGTCTCTGACATGAATTACGTAATCGGAATGTGAGGCATATTTTAAATAAATCCAGAACTGGACAACTGGAAGGCCGCAAATAAAGTCTTATGTTATATATAAGATGTTAAAGATATCATGCTAACACTTTAAATATTGATAACCATAAAGTGATTGGTTATTCATATATTAATGTTGTTGGGTATGTGAATAGCAAGTAATCCACGATAATGTTATCTATTCACATTCACCTATGGAGTCATATCGTGGAAAAGACCCCAAACGAATGACGAATCGCGTACAACGTAGATCATAATTATGATCGATCATTAAGTGAAATGTTTTATTTATGACGTACGCTTATTTAATAGCATGATATAAGGCCAATGAGCAGGCTGTATGACTAAAGATTTCATTCCCGAGCACAAGTTGGATGACAACATTAATTAACCACTTGTGCTATACTGCGATAATGAACACACAATTTTCTATGCGAGTAACAACAAGTCAAATGCTACTGCCAAGCATGTTGACATAAAGTGTAAATGTTGTGAAAGATAGAATCCAGAATCAAACATTAATTTTGAGCATATAGTACGAATTATATGCTTGGATCCAATGATAAAGGCTTACCACCCAATACGAATTATGTTGCCGGCATGGGATTAATGGAAGTCTCGTGATTCTGGAAAGTAGAGACTATCAAAGAGCCACTCCCATAAAGAATAATGTTTTCCATTTTAAATCAGTTGATGTATTATAAGTGTCGAAGTTCAATGGTTATTTGTATCATTGTAACGCTTCACTTTGTGCATTATACTTATTGAGAATGGATAGATAAAGTTGAACTTGACGATCAAGGGGGAGAATGTTGGATTGATCTCGGGTCCAACCTGAGGAAATAAGAAGAAAATGTTAAATAAAGAAAGAAAAGGAAAAAGGCCTGGTAACTGACGTTACCGGAAGTCCCCTAAAGAACCGCTTCGATCGGGAGCGGACTCTAATCGACATTGGCTCCGTCCCCCTGTCCAGTTGCACTATAAAAATGGGATGAGAAGGAGGAAAACGTTAACACACTAACACTCCATTATTTTCAACCCTAATATCCAAACCACCGATCAAAAGGGGTGCAACACGGACGGGAAGGATTGATGCCTCCAGATCCACACACATGAAGACAAATACGACAAATGAAGGTGAGATCCAAGTAAGTTTATCACTAATCCCACTTATTTACGTTGATTGAGTGCATAATTGTGATTAGGATGATGATTACTATTAAATCGGAAGTGATTAAGATTTAACAAACTACACCCATCACAGCGGTCGCCAACAACCATTGTCTCATGGAATTGATACCACAATATACGTCTTAGAAATCTCACCCTGATCGACGAGCACAAACCGTTGATCGGCTCTGCGGCAGCCGCCGGCGTCACCCCAAAGCGCAGCACCGCTGGGCGCCGCACTTCCTGGAGATGCACGCGAGGAGCCGCGCGGCCACCATCCCGGCGCTTCCTTTACCGAAGTGAGGACCTGCTTGATTTTCCAGCGAAAGCAGCGGTGAGGAAGAATGGATGGAAAGCTGGAAGCGTCTGAATGGAGCCTTGAGGGGGTTTGGGGAAGCGGCTGGGGAAAAGAAGGGGGGGTAGACAGGGTTGTTTTTGTCTTTTGCCAGAATAAGTTTAAGGTGTCAGCTTCTTGCGCAAGAGTTTACACTGTTAGGGGATTGTGATTGTCTATCTGATCATCCACACGTTAGAAGATTACACTGTTTTTCGTACTTCTTCCGTTTCAAAAAGCTTGTCGCTTTGTAGTTCATTTTGAACTACAAAGCGACAAGCTTTTTGGAATGGAGGGAGTACTTATCATGTACTCCCATAATTTCCATTTATAAGGTGTATTAGAATTCAAGAAAATGTTACCAAGAATATTGGACTATTAATTTTTTATAATATAGAAAATTCCATGCACAAACATTTGATAAATTTAACTAGGGATGACAATCCCACCTGCAGATCCGGATACCCGTTGGATTTTGCACTTGATGGGTGCATGTAATTTTTCACCTGCGGGTCTAACCTGCCATCTGATCGAATTGCACGTGTGCGGATTTTGTTTTCCATTTACGAATATCCATTGGGTACTGGAACTGGAATAACTTAAAAGTTATCAATCTATTATGATGTTTACAAATTTAAAGTCCAATTCAATATCTTTTATAATTATTTGTTCTATTTACCAAAACCTATATTTACTATCTGTATAAGCAACTCTATTTGTTTTGCATTGCCTTCAAAGCGGATGATTTTTTAGACTTATTTATCAAACGTTATAGTATATTCAATGAAAAAGTCAAACTTAACGGGCACTCAAAAACCACCTGAGAATCGACAGGTGCGAGTGTATTTCACCCGTAGGTGTGGGTGCATGTCTCAAATTTTCACCCGCGACCCCTCCCGTTTCAGGTGGGTTTTTGCTTTATCTAACGCGAAACTAACCTACCGTCATCTCTAATTTTAACTTCATGTGCATTGTCGGACTATTTTTCATTATTTTGTAAATAGTTGGAAATAGGAGACATGCTAAAAGTACCGTTGGTTACAAATATATTGAAATAATATTTTACCTAAGTACTCAGAAAAGTATAAGTTAATCACTTGTAGATGGAGGGTTGTCAGAACCAATATCTTATTAGAAGATATGTGAAATTTAAATTTACTAGTTTCATAATTACAAAGTCTGAATATTTCAATCCTACTACGGCCTATATTTTGTAATGGATGGAATATTAAGTTAACTAGGTAATTCTATAAAAGAACGTATAAAAGTAAAATTTAGGATATGTAGTATTTTTTTCTAATTGATTGCACATAGAAGGAGAAAAGATTAATCTAACATTTAGGTCCCGCTTGGTGGGGCTTATGTACAGGCTTCAACTCTCTTATGCTATGAGCCCTACCAGACACCCCAAATCCAATTAGCTTATGTTCAAAAGCCCCTATAAATCATTCACCATATTGTACTAGCATCTACGAGCCAAAACTTTGACACATGGCCCATCATAAGTAAATGTGCCTCTAAAATTACCCTCATTGTCACTCATGTGCTGTTTTGCCAAAAAGTTTTCCATATAAACTAAAATAAGCCAGCAAATTTGATTTCATAGATAAGCTAGAGTCAAAGCTAAACATGACCTTAATACATCTTCGATAAAAAAAAGTTACTACATGTACCCTTTCTAGTTGTACAACTTGGTCCTAGCTCACTTCTCTTTTATTGATACATGACAAAAAAGCAAGATTCTTAAACTTTTAAAAACAGTAAAATGCATCAACGGTGGACTTGTTCGTGTTTTTCATATGGATCCATAAACTTTTAAATTATATACTTGGAGTCATAAAATTGTTAAAGTGTGTTATTTGCACCCGAAGAACTGAAAATGCCCCTATGACTATTGAGATAATAATTCTTGAGCTTTATTTTTGAGTAAAATACACTAGTTATCCTTAAACTTGTCTTAGAGTATCATCTAAGTCACTAAAATTTAAAATGCATATTTGGATCCGTAAATTTTCAAAAGTGTCATTTAGGTCTAAAGTTAAAAAATACCCCTTATTCTGCTGATTTGACTTCTTCTAGGCATGACTTGACATCGTTTTATTGACGAGCAGATCATTATGCAGCCAAATAATAGCCTCCGATGTGAGTCATGATAACGATGCTGATTTGATGAGAAAATGAATATGAAAAATAAAGCAACTAACCACTATGTCAATAGACATAAGAACATTTTTGGTATTTTAACCAGATGACACAATTTAACAAGTTTATAGATCTAAATATACATTTTAAAAGTTCGATAACCTATATGACACACCCATACATTTCATTTAATGAAAATGACTGAATGGTTCAGAAGTTATGGTACGCTCACCGATGGAGGTACGATCGATTTCACTTTAGATCTCCTGAAAGGTAAACGGTGCCATGCTACGGGTAAAAGATGTTTGAATTTATAGTGCATATAATTGACTTATCACAAAGAGATCTATCTGGTCCAAGACTGGATTACCCCCCCCCCCCCCCCAATTCTTTTAAGACCATAAACCGTGACTGCAGCAGGCAACCTGCAGGTATCCTTCAAGACAACTCATTCTTCTTTGACATCTATTATTTTGCATGATCAACTCGTCAATTCCTGATTCCTGCATTAGGATTCAGGGTCTTGAGATGGAGGTTGCCTGCTCTGGATGCAAGGAGAAAGAGTGGCTGTTGAATTGTGTGAGAAGCGTTGAACCCTTTGCCTCGGGCCGCGAGTTTATTATATGGGGATCAAACAACCTGATCTGTGATGTTTACAGGGTAAGTTTGAATTACGGCAGATATTCTGATCCTATACCAAAAGCTTATCTCAGCTAATTTGGTCACATCAGATTAGGATGATATATTTCCTATTACAGGGATACTAGATAATATATTTCCTATTCTAAAGATATACTTCCTATTTTAACAGCTCAATCAATCATAACTTGCACAAGTTAAGATTGTCATTGAAGGAAATCAACTTTTGCATAGTCAGTGCTTTAGTAAAGCCATCTGCGACTTGGTCCTTTGTAGATATAATTCTGACCTCCAAAAGTCCTTTAGCTACTCTTTCTCTCACAAAATGAAAGTCAATCTCAACATGTTTCATACGCCCATGAAATCCTGGATTTGCTGTAAGATAGGTAGCTCCAATGTTGTCACACCAAATCCTTGTAGCAGGAGGACAAGAGACCTTTAACTTCTGTAAAAGTGACTGGAACCACATCAACTTTGTCGTGGCATTAACTATGGATTTATATTCATCTTCAGTGCTTGACCTAGATACCGTGGCCTGCTTGCGAGCAATCCAATATACCAGATTTTTGCCAAGATATATTGCAAAGCCTCCTGTTGAGCGTCTGTCATGTAAGTCACCTGCCCAATCTGCGTTAGAGAATGCATTCACAAGCATGGAGGGAGACTTCACTATTTTGAGACCATATCCAAAAGTAAGCCTGACATATATAAGAATCCTTTTTACTACAGTCCAATGATCAGTAGTAGGTGCATGTAAGAATTGACACACCTTGTTTACTGAAAAACTCAAGTCAGGTCGTGTCAAAGTCAAATACTGTAAGGCACTAACAATGCTTCTGTACCTTGTTGCATCTTCTGACCCTAGTAGTTCACCATCACCAATCCTTAACTTTTCTAACGTACTGAGCGGAGTCGCAGTAGGCTTGCAATTCATCATTCCAACTTTGCCATGTAGATCTGAAGCATCCTTAGTCTGAGAAAAGTGAATACCATTATCAGATTTTTGTACCTCAATTCCAAGGAAGTAATGAAGTTGCCCTAGGTCTTTTAATGCAAACTCTGAACTCAAATCTCAAAGCATAGCATCAATAGCATCCTGTGAAGAGCTAGCAACTATAATTTCATCAACATAGACCAAGAGAAATATTGAGACACTTCCCTTGCTATAGAAGAACAGAGAAGTGTCCACCTTTGAAGTCTGAAAGCCTAAATGAAACAATTTATCACTCAGTCGAGAATAACAGGCCCTTGGAGCTTGCTTCAGACCATAAATAGCTTTGTCCAGCTTACACACATGATTATGATGTGATGTGCTCTCATATACTGGTGGCTACTTCATGTATACTTCCTCCTCTAGAATGCCATGAAGGAACATATTCTGAACATCAAGTTGCCTCAATGTCCATCCTCTGGAAACAGCCAAGGATAGAACAATCCTGATAGTGGTTGATTTGACCACGTGACTGAAGGTCTCCTCATAATCTATGCCATATTGTTGCTTAAAGCCCTTTGCCACCAGCCTAGCCTTATATTTGTCCAGTGCTCCATCTGTCTTCCGTTTGATTTTATAAACTCACTTGCAGTCAATGACATTCTTAGCCTCATCAGCAAAAATTAGATGTCAAGTGTTATTTTTGATCAACGCGTCAAATTCAGCACTCATGGCATTCTTCCAATTGTCATCATCTAGAGCTTCAAATAGATCTTGTGGTTCACCAGTGGTAGTAAAACAACCATATTTAATGCGAACAATTTTTCTATCTTGTAATCTTGTACGAGGGCGCTGATATGTGTAAACAGTTGGGGCAAGAGGTCGTTCAGGTGACGGAGCTGCTGGTCCTTATGGAGCCGAGCCCTCTGAAGGTGTTGTTGCACTGCTTTCTGCGCTGTCTGAGGGACCAGCAGGACTTGGTGATATTGTTGCCTCCTGATCTGTTGCATCATGATCAGAATTTTGAGGTGTTGTCAAATCTGTACAAGGTACAGCTTCATCTCCTTTTCTCTTGATTCACCGTTGATAAACTAGATGAGGTGGGGCAGCACGTTTTGTGCAGGTGCATAGTGCTGTCCTGACTGTACTTGCACACCATCCTCCTGAATCTGAATAGAATTCTGTACACCATCTTCTAGCCTGTTACCAACAGCAGCTTCACAATTTTCATTAGTAGCATTGTTAGATGAATCATTAAACAACAAAGGATCAGTTATATTACAAATTCCCTTATCATCAAAGTTAGATGAAGGTAAAAGGGTGGAAGGCAACATATTTATTTGAACCCTTAGTCTAGCACCAGCATCAGGTTGAAGCTTAGCAAACGGAAAAACCTTTTCATCAAAAACAACATCTTGCGAGATATAAATATGACCAGTAGATACTTCTAGACACTTTACCTCTTATAGTTGGTGATGTATCCTAGGAAGACACAACGAACCGACCTAAACGATAGCTTGCGAGTATTGAAAGGACACAAGTTAGGCCAACATGCATACCCAAAAACCTTGAGGAAAGAATAGTCAGGAGGTTGCTGAAGTAATTTATCTAGAGGAGATGAATAATCAAGCAATTTTGTGGGTGTCCGATTTATGAGGTATGCAGCAGTAGCAAATGCTTCATCCCAGAATTTAGTGGTATTAAAGCATGTGCAAATAGAGATAGACCACCCATGCTTCCTTTCAGCAGGACCATTTTGCTGGTGAGCGTGGAGACAAGACACTAGGTGTGAGATACCTATCTTGGTGAAGAACGAGTTCAGACGCTGATACTCGCCTCCCCAATCAGTTCGGACAGCAATAATCTTGATGTTAAAGTGGCCCTCAACCATGTTGTGAAATTCAACAAACTTTTCAAAGACTTCAGATTTAAATTTGAGCATATAGACCCACGTGAACTTGTTGAAATCATCAATAAAATTGACATCATATTTTTTCGACCCACAGACTCGAGAGCAGGGCCCCATACATCAGAAAGTACAAGTTCAAGGGGTTTTGACGAGACGCTTGTTGATGTAGGATAGAGAAGCATATGACTCTTTGCCTGTAGATAGGCATTACAGTCCTGACTCACTAGAACACAAAATCTTATTTTGGTTGATTAACTTCTGGATAATCTAGAAAGACGGATGACCAAAGCGTATATACCACCGGTTAGAGGACATCTTGATGGCACCAAGAGCCCCTCTCCGGAGGTTGGGTAAGGGGTAGAGACCGTCTTCAAATTTATCGCGGAGCAGAACCTCCCCTGTGTTCAGATCCTTAATCAAAAAATAGTAAGGAAAATATTCAAGTGAGACACGATTGTCTTTTGAAAACCGCTAAACTGAGACAAAAAGTTGCACGAGGAACGTGTAAGATATTTTTGAGATGCAAGGTTTTGACAGGGGTATCAATAACAGCATAACTAATATTGGCAATATTCATACCTGCCCCACTAGCTGTGAGGATTTGATATGTCCCCTTGTACTTGTTCTGAACTATTAGTTTGTCCAAATCTGATGTAATGTGGTCTGTTGCCACCGTGTCGGTGTACTAGTTGCTGTTGACAACCATAGCCACCATGAGTGGTCGCAGCAGCAGTCTTGGTGTTGGAGGTATAGCTTTCATCATAGCGTACCAACAATTGAGAGTAATATGCCCTGCTTTGCCGCAGACTTGACAGATCTTGTCGGTGCGCCGAGCTTGTGGACGTCCATCATAAGATGATGGACCTTGATGGCCACCAGAAGGTCCACCACACCTTTTGCCTCTACTACGGCCGCAATCGCGATTGTTGTTTTCGCGTCCTCAACCAGTAGCATTAGCAGAGGTTTGATAGCCTCCATGAAGAAGATCCATTCTGGTGTCAATGCTGAGAGGTTGAGAGGTGGCTTCAGGCACGGTGACTTTCTCAACATGGGCCACCAGAGCAGAGACGACTGGATTGTATTCTTCATCAAGTCCCGCCAGGATGTACGAGACAAGTTCTTTATCATCAATGATCTTCTTTGCAGATACCATCTCATCTACAAGAGATTTCATTTTAGTAATATATTCAACCATTGTCATATTATCTTTTCTTGTAATAGCCAGAGCAATCTGTGTGTACATGGTTTGGGCTCTTGATTGCGACGCATAGGTCTTCTACAGTTCTAACCACACCTCATGTGGTGTTTTATAGTTGGCAATCTGACCCATGACTTCTTGAGTCATTGATGCCATGAGGAAGCCAAGAATGCTACTGGAGTGTGGCCCATCGGACGTACTCCAGGTTGATGTCATACATCGTCTTGCCATCTTGTTTGACGGAAGATCTCTCGTCGGGCGCTACAGTTGTGCCATCTAAGTAGCCTTGTAGCTGCGCACCTCTAAGGATGGACAGAACTTGCGCTTTCCAGAGTGTGAAGTTGGTCTTGTTGAGTTTTACAGCAACGCTTTACCCTAGAAGGGGTGCTGGTACAGTAGAGACGAAAGATGCCATGAGATCTTGTCATAGTGAGGTTGATGTCGACTTGATCTTGGTCAAGCGTCGGCTAATGGATAGAGGAGGTGGCTCTGATACCATGTTGAATTGTGTGAGAAGCGTTGAATCCTTTATGTCGATCGGGATCAAACAACCTGATCCATGGTGTTTACATGATAAGTTTGGATTACAGCAGATATTCTAATCCTATACCAAAAGTTTATCTCAGCTAATTTAGTCACATCAGATCAGGATGATATATTTCCTATTACAAGATAATATATTTCTTGCTGTAGAGATACCAGGAGATATATTTTCTATTCTAGAGATATACTTCCTATTCTAAGAGCAGCAAAATGATGATTCATGAACCAAGATGATTAGTGGGCAGAACCGCAGAATGGAGCTGCTTTGCGTCATTGCTCGGTCACCTAAGGAATGCCGGAGCGTCAGGGAACGGATCAACTTCAAGATTGCCCAGGAGAGGTATAACGTTCTGCTGAAAACATGAATCACAACATGCTATTATAATCTGACCAACTTGAGCATTCTGGTTTCCTATTACAGATCTGCTTGTATGCCCATGAATACTCCCTGAAGCGGCACGCAACAGATAACACAGTAAGGTTACCTTCTGACGTGCAGCGCACCCTGGGCACGACATATAACAGAATTTCCAGCAACACTGATACTGAAACCGGATCATACCTGGTAGACCATGTAACTGATGAACTGTAAAGGCGTTCAAGAAGGTAGTCAAATACCATTATAGGATAATCACAAACAGGCTCACATTCTGGCGAGCAGGCTATTTGTCATTTGACTTGCACAACAAAACCCTGAATCAGTGCAAGGTTGCTATAAAATTACAAATGTTTCAACAGATTAAATAACATTGTCTGGACTCCTCCATTCGATTTTCTGCCTAACCTACTGACTACAGACATTTGTCATCACATGCCCATGTGCAGTTTCAGTATATACACACTTGCACATTGCCTTAATACATGCAACAAGGTATTGAAACATTAAAAAGGTTGACTTAGAGTGAGAAGGATTTCTTCGCCTCCAAATGAATAATCAAATGAGAGAGCATGCCTATAAACCATGATTTGACAAAAATGCTCTACTCCTTCACCTACACTGCAACAATTTTACAACAGCTGCAAAAACATGACCAAGCCACATCCAATGAGAAATGCTAGCCCAAAGAGCCCAGATGTCAAGTGTCAGCTGGGGCTCTTGCTTATACAAAAGCTCAATGGCCTCCCCATCAGATCCACTGAGCTTGCAACTTGGGAGGATGCAAATGTAGTCCATGAGGATAATTTTGTGCCATTAAAAACAGTTTCTCAGGGGGACTTCACAGTTTACTAGCGTATCAGTTGCAAAACCACCATGTACAGAGAAATAATAGCTTCAACCTTCTGGTGAAGGGGGCCTATGGCCGTATGACGCATAATGCGAGGTTTCCTGGCCAATCCGTGTCTGGATAAGAGGGTTCCATCGATCAAATATGATGCGACCACCACGTCCAATCCTACCTCGACATCGATATGGTGGCACAGTGGCACCATTCTCAATGGGTGGATCTGATGGAGGCTTGATACCTGCTGCCATCAACTTCTCCAGGTTGAGAGGTCTTGTAAATAAGAATACTGGTTCCTCAGGATCCTATATTTAAGAAATCTTGTTAGAAGACTTGATAGATAGAACTAACAACAAGGCCTTTTGTTTGGATACGAACCAGATAACCGACCAACGTTTCATTAAGAAGTCTATAAATCCATTGAGACAGCGTAACAGGAGATTATGCAGCCAGTTATTGACCTGTTTCTCACAGGATTCATGTCAAGTGCTTTATTTTATTTTCCCAAGATCCTTTTCTTTCTTGAACTATATAATAGCTTTAGCTTCTAAATACCATGCAAATGCTTAACCCGTCCTAAATTTAGCAAGTAGGGAGAGAGAGATTGAAAGAAAGCATACCCTTTTAAATACGCATCCATTCTGCGGTGTTCTTTTTAGTTCCCGTTCACGCTTTATACGGAGCGGAGGTACATATTGCTTGCTATCAGAGAAACGATGGAGCGCAGCTGGCCATACATCTGTCTGTTCAGTTGTAGTGCCATCTGAATCTGCATAATCATCGTCGCTTGATCCAAATCTGGTAGAGGTTTGCTGGAATCCAGAGAAGGTAGTCCCATCATCAACAAGCTGGGCCTCATGCTGAACAAGAAAAAAAAAGGGAAATGGTAAAGCTAATAGGCACAAAAAATGAGTGGACCGTAACTATGATAACGAAACAAAATGGGTCATGCCATCAATCAATTGTATACATAACCAAGTAGAGTGGACTGCAATTCAAAAAAAAATAGAGTGGAATGTAAGAAGGTATCTATGGCTCCCACAAGTAACATTATATAGAAACAAAAAATGGTAGTCATGTGCCCTTTCATGCTAAGTGTCTCTCTGTTTCCGCTTTAAACTCCACGATCCAGCTTTTGGATCGCGTTATCTGAGATTATGAAAAGCTGAAGGCGGTTTGTTTCTCTATCCAAAAAACCTACTCGCTTAGTGTGGGCAATCCTATGTTTATAATGGGCATAGTTTTAAATGTGTGTGTCGCAATCTGGTCAAAACTTTGCTGGGTTGTGGAATCTGTGACCCAAAAAGCTGCCCTTTTGTTTCAGTTATAGATTCTAAAAGCTAGAATCTAAAACCTAAAGCTGAAATAAAAGGGGCCAACTTTCTCTGGTCTTCGATATATGGTGTTCATTAGTTCAGAACAGCTACTGGATACTGGTCATGAGAGAAACCATGGCGTCAAATAAGAGTCATCTCAGGTTGTACTAATGAAAGTGCATCTAGCCATTCCTTGTTGGTTTTGGATGACTGATGACGGACAATTAAAGAGCTAATGAGCTTTACCAAGAATGATTATAGATTTAGTAAGAAAAAAGATATGGAGTCCCCCTGGAAAAGAAAAGGAAAAAAAGGCGTCAAAGACTCACAAGCTTACAATTAGAGTTTTTATTTTTACTGACTAGAAACACCGCACTATTAAGAGGGACCCGACAATAAAAAGCCTGAGAATTATAGTAGAGCTCAAATAATTTATTAGGAAAAATAGTTGAGAGAAACCCCTTAGAACAACCCAAAGGAAAAGTCCAGACTTTTCGGGCCTGTGGCCAGACTAGTTCGGACCCTCGGACTTCTCCGAGTTAGAACGGAAAAGTTGTGTCTGACTAACTTCGGACCAGTGCGCACTAGTATAGAGGAACCTCGGAAAATGGCTCTATGGCTGAGTTCGAACTTGTACGTGGTCAAGCAAGCTAGTCCGGACTGGAGTGTGCGCTGCGGCTAAGTTCCAGAGGCCGGACTTTTCCGCCCATGGGACGGACTTGTTCGACCTTGTCGGACTTTTCTGGACTAGTCCGGACAAGAGACCACTGTCGGACTAGTCCGGCATTATACGAACTAGTACGGTCATTAATAACCATTTGAATTTAGAAGTTGGCGGGAGACATCACGGTTTACGTACATGGGTCTCCCTACCCCGGAGTAGTTTGGTGAACAGGGCGGACTAGTCCGACCTTTTTTGGTGCCAACGGGGACGTAGGTTTTCCTTTGTGAACTCCTCGACGGGGACGTAAGTTCCTTTGTAGAATTGAACCTCGGTGGAAAATCCCCGCGTTCTTGTCTCATTTATTTACTTGTTCATCACTACAATTTCTTATTAGAGTTTCATCTCATATCTAGTTGCGATCATCGATTATCTTATGATCTTGTTGATTTATAGTATTGCTATATCTTGTACTAGGTTGCTAGTTTATTATTCGTGCTTCTGCTGAAACAAAATTGCACTAGAACTTACCGAATCGACATAATTTTCATTTTCATGCACTGATACCGGACTAGTCCACATTGACACCAGACTAGTCCGGATCTCACTTGCTGATTCGGTTGAATTAAGTGTGTTTCAGGTTTTATTTGCCTATTCACCCCCTCTAGGCAACTTGCAACTAACCTGTTTGATCTTATACTAAGGTAAAATTTGTTTACCATAGCATATACCCCTCTGTCCCACAATCACCTACGTATTTCTAAATGGCACTATTGGAGTGTATAAGTAAATTGTCTACCCCTTCCCATCAGCTTAAGGCTCCTTTTAGATTGAAGGAATGGCAAAAGAATTTTGAAAGATAGGATATATAAAGGATTTTTTCCTACATGACCATTTGGTTCACAGGAAAAACAAAAGATTTTTCCATAGGAATGGATTCCTTTTCTAAATTTTGTAGGAAACATAACATGAGCTTGGACCTCTTTTTTCTTTCATTGCTCATGTTACAAGTTCCCTTGGTTTTCTTATGATGCTATCAAAGGGCTTCTCATCTTAATTCCTATAGGATTGCAAAAATATACAATCTCAATTCCTATGTTTTTCCTATTCCTGTGTTTTTCAATTCCTTCAATACAAATGGAGCCTAAGCTTTTAGGTGCAAATGGTCAGCGCATAGTAGCTTAACATGGTATCAGAGCCAGATGTCTCGAGTTTGAATCCTGGCGGGCACAAGCCCACTCCTATTTTCCACGTTTGAGGTCCGAAAGAGACCCACGTGAGGAAGAGTATTGGAGTGTATAAGTGAATTGTTTACCCTTTCCCATCAGCTTAAGCTTTTGGGTGCAACTAGTTAGAGCATAGCAGCTTAACAAGCACAGAGACCAAGTAGCGAAATGGAAGAGGCGACATTTCCTTCCCAACGTAGGCCCACATGACAGAGTCAGCTCCTTCCGTTCACGCATGCATGAGAATGGACAATCATTGATGCATGCATGAGAACGGATGCGAGCGACGAGGTAATTTTCCATAAATATACAGGTGATTGTGGGATGGAGTATCAATTACAGTGTTTTTGAGGTGTCGCTTGGGCAGCACCTAGTCGTCCAGTCGATCCTCCGCAGATGCCATGGGTCCTCACCTCGCTTGGACCGAGCATGGTGCCCGCCTAGGACAGCGATGCGTCGTCGTGGCGCCTAGGCGTCGTGCCCAGGCGGACGCCTAGAGAGCCTGGGGTAAAGGCGGCGGTTGGCTGGATCGAGCAAGGGCGGCAACTGGATTGAGCAGGGGAAGATGCGAGCAACGGCGACTCCAGCAGGGGAGGAGGAGAGATCAGGCGGAGGTGGGAGTAAGAAAGATCGGGGAGGCAAAAGCCGGTGGAAGGAAGATCGGGGAGGCGGAGGCTGGAGCAGACTGGACGGACATGCATTAGGGTTAGGAGCAACGAACTGGGGACCGTTGGACAAAAAATGACAAAAAATGAACAGTTCTGCATTAATTGGGCCGATTGGGCGTTAAATGTACCCAACCCTAGCTGGTCAGCCCCACCCCCACCCCCGCCCTTCTCCCTTGCGGTTGTGTGTCGCTCCTCGGCTCTGCCCTTTCCTCTCGCGCTTGGTCCTAGCTCCCTGCCTCCGCCATGGACCATGGTTCGGCGACTCTGCGTCCAACCTGCCTAACCCCCTTCCCCCGCCCCCACCCTCCCCCTGCCCCACGCACGCGCCGACCTCCTGCTCCTCCCCTGCCTCATCTCTAAGGTCTGTAACCCACGATTGTTGCTTCGCCTAGTGCTCGCCTAGGCGTCAAAGCGTCGGGCGAGCGCCTAGGCGTCCGACACCATTTCAAAACACTGATCAATTAATGTTGATAAAAATAGAAAGCGTCTCTAATGGCTACCAGTTTCAGTATAAAGACTTGCCATGTCATGCTGTAATACTGTTTTGTGGAATCACATACTGTTCATAAATGTCAAGATCTTGGGATTGCAAATGTGATAGGTAACTGGGTTTCTTGAAGTGTGGGATCATCGGCTTGTGATCATAGATGTTAATAGGCAACTATGGACTGTGGGACAGTGGTAGGGAGAGGTCCTGGGATTGTAAACATAACACGCTCCTCTCAACATCCTATTAACAATTTTTTAAGCCTAGTTCAGCAATTTTTAAAACCTAGTCCAACATTTTGACAAAACCTGTAAAAATAAACTAGAAACCTAGTTCAACTAGTTTCTAAATCTAGCTCAACAATTATCTTAACTCTATGTCAACAATTGAAGGGGGGCCCTGGCACAACGGTAAAGCTGTTGCCTTTGTGACCATGAGGTCAAACAGCCTACTGTAGAAATGCAGGAAAGACTGCATACAAAAGATCCGAAGTGGGTCGGACCATTCCCCGAACCCTGCAAAAGGGAGCTACGTGCACTGTGCTGCCCTATGTCAATAATTCCTGAAACCTTTCAGCATTTTCTAGCCAGAAAAGGAAGTTGACTGCTAGGTGCTAGCCAAGAAAAGAAAAATGCTTAAAAAGAAAAGTTTGTGTTAATGTTCAAAACTTAGCAATCTCCATTAAATAACTAATTATACGCCTAATAATGCTAGTAGCTGATGTCCCCATCACCACCTCATGCGTCATGACATACCAGGGCACACAGTAGAGCACTAAAAGCTTCAAAAACAAACTGTAGATCATATAGCAAGGAATATGAATATTTTCAACGGACCACATTTTGATGAACCACTTGCTGTTATGAAAATGGTACTTTTGCAGGAAATTAATTCAAAACGTGTAAGACGAGGACTTCTAAACTGACAACTGCAGTATATCTAACACTCTATACCTTATATTTCATCTGAACTCGCTGAAGGTTGACCTGGCACTCCATGGCCTCCCGTTTTGTCTCCTCCCTCTTTAAAAGCATATTATTAATTAAAAGAAGTTACATAAGTTTTTTAAGTAATAATGCTAAAGATTAATCCAAGAATATTCCATGCATGGACTAACCTTAATCAAAGCATCCATTAGTGCTTTTGCTTGTTCCAAGTTGCGTCGCACCTAATACAAATTTTCAAACTAACATCATAAGTAAAACTAAAAACTCATAAAGAATAATTCAGAACTTAAGTAGGCATATGCCCAAGGATATGACGTGTCAGATTTTAGCAAAGATTGTAGTAGGCATATGCATCGCTCAATAGCATTAATAAATTATTATGTATTTTCCAAAATAAACAGCATTAATAAATTACTTCGGATAGGAGAACAGAAATTCCAGTTGAGAAAATGCAATAATGCATTTAAACATCTTTGCAAAAGTTTGACAGAACAAGAACACAAAACGCTTCATATACAATAAGCATTAAATAAAAAGGGAAGCTAAGGAACTAGTAGCATCTAATTAAAGCATGCCTCAAATAAAAATTGCAGACAAAGAAAGGGTTTGGCAACATCACAGGAGATAACCAGGTGATGATTTCATAAATTTACTAGTTTTTACATGATAAGGAGATAACAGAAAGGTTTGAACTTAAGTGTAAAAGGTCCATCAACTTATATTTTCTGCAGCATTAAACAGCAGTAGAATTATCCCCTAGGCATGAACATGCCAAACCATTTATCTAAAAATACAGAAGATCAATTGATTTCCAATTTAGAACAAACTGGTAGAATCTAAGAAATCATAATTTGTAGTGTAGAAATGCCAGAAATCCTTTAACCAAAAAGGTAAGAATGCAGCATAATATGATTCACTAACTCCATAACCAAGGAATGCAACACTAACCCATCACAAGAAAACAACTGCTTACCAGACGAAGCTTTTCAAATGACTGGATATTGTTTTCCCGTCTTTGCATCTGGAAAAGGCAGGAAATATTGTGGATGCAACAGAAAAGCATAATTGCAAGCAGTTTAATGCCAAAAGAAAAACAGATCTTCTCTAGTAACGGCATAACAACAAAACCAAGAAAAAAAAAACAGTCTATGTACTCAAGGCACATACCCTCCTTGTATGGAGACGATGAGCCTTTTCTCTTGGTCTGAATACATTGTATGGATT
Source organism: Tuctoria greenei (assembly GCA_036927565.1). Classification (NCBI taxonomy): domain Eukaryota; kingdom Viridiplantae; phylum Streptophyta; class Magnoliopsida; order Poales; family Poaceae; genus Tuctoria; species Tuctoria greenei. The sequence continues at coordinate 78,352,636 of JAYESD010000009.1, read as the reverse complement.
TGTATCATTTACCGGCGGTGGAGGCTTCAAACGAAAAACAGCAAGTTAGTCAAGATTAAATTTAAGGTGAACAAGAAGCATAGAAATTTCACAGGTAAACAAGAATAAATCTTTTGATGCGATCACTAAAATTTAGGTGTACATTCATTTGAGGTGAAAAAAAAAACTGGTGAGACCAGGCTGAAGACATGACTCATTACAGTTGAACAGATGCCCCTAATGTGCAACACTAGCAAACATTTTGCAGGCAAGGCATCAGGCTTCCACGGGACAGGCGTTCAAGCAAAATCCAGCCCGGTAAGACCACAGCTACAATGTTTTGAGCATATATGTTGTCGCTTCATAAAATAAACATTTACATCAGAATTTCAAGCTGGTTTCTATTAAGGCCCTGTTTGGCACAGCTGGAACTTGTTACAAAAGCAGCTTGTTTGAAAAGCTGGTGAAAAGCAGCTTCTGCTTATGTCCTACTTTTAATTCATTCTGAGAAGCAGCTGAACTAATAAGCTACTACAGAAGCTTCCTGTTTGGCACACCCTCAGCTTATTTTTATGAAGCTGCAGCAGAAGTTGTGCCAAACAGGGCCTAAGTGTAGCTTATAACTTATATCTACACTTATAACTTATATCAACCGACCGATTATTATGCAACATATGATCACACAAATAGCTTTTAACACAATCACTGCTTCATTTGGTGAACAGAACTTACAGGACAATTACAATTTCCAGTGAAACACTAAGTTCAATGAAAAAACCTATGTTTTGCATTTGGAACCTGGGATAGTTTACCTAGCTCGCTAAGAGTTGAAAAACATCAAGATACCAAAGAAAGCATGCTAACCTGCAAGCGTCGTAGAATAGGCTTTTGCAACCGTTCCCTCTGATAAAAAAAGAAATTAGCAAATATAAGATCAAAATCTCTTTGGTAAAATTCTGATCTACAAGTCTAAGTTAGGATAGAAATAAATTATCTCTTGCAAAAAAAGATAAGGGGAAACAAGACACTTGCAAATAATATGCATATTTTGATAGTAAAGAATACCTTAGCTTTCCAATAATTATATACATCTTGGAAAACGGCATACGGAACAGATAAATATTGCAAAGCCTACATAAGCACTTGGTTAGTAAACATTAGAACAGAAAAAATGGGAAAAGGTAACACAAAAGTACTGATAAAAATTATCATATTATCTGAATAATTATCAAAATTATATTAGAAAAGTGCTTTTAACTTGTTTACACTGAGACGGACAGTTAACATTTTTTTTTAAAATTCTACCAATCTAAAATTATCTACCTAAGATAGCAGATTTCTCCAAAACACATATCAATATTGAGCAACAAAGTCATAGAACACACAAAGCAGCACAAACACTGTGCAGACTAAAACTAGAAACCTTAGAATTGTCTATTAATTATTTAGACAAGAAACAATAAGACATCTCTTAAAAAATTAAGGGGTTGTGCAGTCAGCATCCTCTACAAGAACTCACTCACTCTTGCATGCCAACTAGTAAGACAACATCTGCCCCCAAAGATGATAGCTGGCATGCAAGGGTGAGTGCGTTTCTCACAAACTCTGGTTGGCATGCATAAAAGAAATGTACTTGTAGATTCTCAGAAGATTGATTTAGCAGAAATTGGTATGCTAAGTCATCGCTACAAAACGCCATGTAAATAGGGCACTATGCCAATTCTTTCCATAACATCATAAGATCCAAATAACTATTGTGTAAGGTTCCCATTTAGGATGTAGTTTTACCTCCATAGCAGTATCAAGCTGCAAGAGGACTGGTACTGGCCCTACGAAAGTTGGTGTTATGGCCCCTGCTCTTTCACGAGCTTTATGGTCCAAAATTTCCAATTTGAAGAGGAGAACCTCCAACCTGTAAGAAGGTTTCATTTAAAATGCAGCAACAACAAACTGCCCCCATTGTACAATATTTATTCACGATCACTTTGTTCATACACCAACAATGTTTAACAAAGCGGTGGAGAAAAGCGAGCGGAGGAGCTCCGCCTAGTGCCTAGACTGCCTAGGCATTTCTATTCATTTCGCAAAAAGCGAGTCAAATCTTTATATATAAATTTTTATGCATGTTATTCATCTTTTTAATGACATTGGCAATACGCTCGTAATCAATCTGTAAAATCTACACAAGCTGTCAAGTGCAATGGTGCATCAAGCCTGTTATTCATCTTTTTATGCATGGCATCGATGATAGGCTTGTACACAGCCTCCTTGTTGTAAAAAAAAAAAAAAACCTCTTTGAAAGCAGAACAAAGCGGAGAAAACGGAAAAAAAGCATGCAGACCGCTTAATCCCCACCGCATAGCCAAAGGTGAAGTGGTTAGCTGCCGTGCAACGCCTAGGCCAAGGTTTTAAATGGGTGCCTGGACGCCAAGGCACCTGCCTAGGCGCCTGGGCAACCAGTTAGGCACGCAGCAAGTCAGCAGTTCACAACAATACAAATTTGATGCACCAGCACTAATCGAAGAACAAATTTGAGGCAAACGGCAGCAACAACACTCAGCAGAGGCGGGTGCGGCCTAGCCACCTGGGATTGGAATAGGTAGGGGCCGAAGCAGAGGTAAAGGAGCCAGCCATGGCGTTCTAGGTGAGGCGGCCAGTCCAGGCGTCTGGGCCGGAACACTGGCCTAGGCGGCGCTTAGGCGGCCGAAGCAGCCGCTTTCTAAAAATCGTACACCAAGGAAGGTCCCAAGGAATTAATGAGAAATGATCACACATGCCCTATTAAACGAGATGCTACAGTAACTTGCCCTCTTTCAAATCATCAAAATAGAAGTTGAGAGAGGAAACATTGCAGTATTAGACTCATATATTCTTAGTTGGCAAATATTTTGAAACAGGGTTACTAGAGAAAAGACAAATATTACATTATGAAATAAAGGAGCATTAATTAAAACATAATTATGATATATTGTAGTCAAGGAAAAACGTCATCACTTCCTAAAAACATAGTTAACTCTTTGAATTCAATTATATATCAGGCGTCTAACTGCAGACGAAGTGCCAACTGCTGGACAAATTCATCAAGATCTGCAGAATTTTCTTACTTTTCATGGTTAAGATTCTTCCGGTCCTTGTTGAAATCTTCAAGCCAGTCTTCATCTTCGTTGTCCAGGTCATACTCGACAAATTCACCAACCTCAGCTCTGGCTGCAAAGGTTAATCACTTCAAAAGACACAAACAGAGTGGGACAGTATGTAATATAAAAGTTTGAAGAAAACCTCCTCTTCCACGTATGTAACATGTTGGTTGTGCAAAGGTACGAGTATAGTCCCTTTCGTACGTGTCCACAGCATCGAACTGCGGTGTTGGTATTTCTTGGATATTTTTCTTATTGGTTGTTTGACTTCCCTGTGGAATAGAAAAATAATCATCGGTTTGTCCATCATTCTTTGAACCATTGTAACTACAATAAGCTTACACGTGAAACAAACATACATGGACTAAGTCCATTTTTTATAGACTATGCGTATATATTAGGCCTGTAAGATTACAGTACAATCCTTGACAGTCTTAGCAAATTAGCAGCTCTGAATTGTTATAATCAATAAGACATCTGAGAGAGAAAAAAAAAAGCAGAAAAGTGCTAAAATTCTTGAATCAAAGTTTATGCACAACATGGTCAACCAAACCAAGCAGCTCACATCCAAGACCACGGTCACGAGTTTAAAACAAGTTTATTGTATAAATTCTTGCATTCTTAAAGTACGCTGTATACAAATGAAAATGCATTGGAAATAAGTTTAATATGAGACCTGTGAGATGCACGGAATGAAACATAGTGGTATCTGTTGACTATAATCTTGTTTTATAGAATATTCTAGAAGGGTTCTAGATAGAGTCCGAATTAGGTAAGAGTTAGAGTTTGAGTTCAAGTAGCTTAGATAGAGTCCAAAACAGTTTTAGGGGGTGCTTTTTATCTGTAATGGGTCTATATATATATAGGGAATGACTAGTATGCAATCTCATCTATGGTGCAATCATACAATCATCAACTCTCAACCATTGGATGTCCATCCTAGGGTGATTGCGTTTTTTCACTTAACCCCCTCCATGTGGTGGAGGGGGTTAAGTGAAAAAACACAACCACCTTAGGATGGACATCCAATGGTTGATAATGGGTGATTGCATGTTTGCACCATAAATCAGATTGCATACTAGTCATTCCCATATATATATATATATATATATATATATACATATATATATATATACATATATATATATACATATATATATATACATATATATATATATACATATATATATATATACATATATATATATACACATATATATATATATGGAAGACCCCAAGGAATAAATTAAGCAATTATTAATGAAAATTTTGAGTTGCTTTTTTGTGCGGATTTCCAACAATTGGCATCAGAGCTTTAAGGTTAAAAATTCCGTTAGCCGCCCCCAGGCAGAAGTGCAGCGGAGATTGGTGGTTGTTGAGTCGGGAGTCGTCGGGAGATTGGCGAAGGCGGACAAATCTCGGCGGATCAGAGGGTGGTGGATCACGTCGGCTCGGCTCGACGAGGAAGAGTGCGCGCTCACTCAAGCGCAAGGCTGGCAGCATGAAATACGACATGGATCTATGGCGTCGCGACTCCGTGCCAAGATGCTCAAGGCGAATCGACGCAGGTCTCGACCGGATCGAAGCGGGATGTGCGGATATCGACAGACTGGGGCAGATCCGGCGGTTGAGGACACGATTGACGATGGATTCGGTCGATTGATTCGGTCGACGAGCGAGAAGCCTCGTTGTGAATCGCGGACCTAGACAGAAGACCGCATGGCGAGGTTGAATCAAGTGCAATTTTTACCAGATTTGGAGTCATCAGCCCTTTGGATTCGTAGCTACAACAAGCGGTGATGTCTGCCAGTGAGAGGGAAAATAAAAGAGAACAAGAGCAGGCGCACATGACTTCATGGGATTGCATTGAATGCGTGCTCCAAAGTGAAGGAAGAATTTAGGGAGGCTTCGTGTGACTGGGTCGTGGGAACATGTGCTTTTGTGTTGAAGGAGACATGGTGGTGTTATGCCGTGCAACGGAGAAAAGGTGCACTACAGAATTTGTTTTGACTGAGTTGAGATTGAGAAGTGAAAAAGCAGTTGGACCGGTGTCTGACCCGTGGTGGAGGGAAAAAGGAAGATGAAGAGGAGCACGGCTGGACTGATGGGTTTGGTTTGTGTTGGTGTTGATCACGTGCAAGGAAGGTGTATCCAAGGACGTGGTGGTTCGTGGCAACAAAGGTGGCTGTGAAGAGAGGTGTGCTCGAGATGAATATGTGACCATCTCAAGTGTGTGATCGGAATGAAGATGTGCCCATTCCGAGGTGGAGTGCAGGTTGAAGATATGTTCAACCTAAACTCGCGAGCATGATGAAGATGAGTCCATTCTAGGGTTGAAGATGTGCCCAACTCAAATGTGTTCAGGATGGAAGTGTCTATGCCCAGGGGGTGTAGTTGTGTCCACTCAAGGATGAAAACCCAAATTCGTGTTCGGGACGGATGTGTCCGTCTCAGGGGGTGTAGTTGTGTCCACCCAAAATTATGCTCGGGATGTAGTTGCGTTCATCCCAGGGGTTGAAGACGTGCCCAGACCAAATTCGTCTTCAGGATGTAGTGCCCATCCTAGGGGTGTAGTGCCCACCCCAAAATGTATCTTAAATTAGCGAAAGTGTCCCAGAGAAACAAGATTAGATTAGGAGGTGATTGTTGAATATGATCTTGTTTTATAGAATATTCTAGAAGAGTTCTAGATAGAGTCTAAATTAGGAAAGAGTTAGAGTTAGAGTTTGAGTTCAAGTAGTTTAGATAGGGTCCTAAAACAGTTTTAGGAGTGCCTTTTATCTGTAATAGGTCTATATATATGTGGGAGACCCCAAGGAATAAATTAAGCAACTATTATTGAAAATTTCGAGTTGTTTTTCCGTGCAGATTTCCAACAGTATCTTCCAAACATGCAAGTGACACTATTGTAGAACACATATTGCATCACTTGTTAGAATTAATCCTGTTTTTTGGAATATTAGTCATTTTAGAGGAGTCCTAGTCGTGCGCGGCTGAGGAATGAGGAGTCCTTGCCGCATTTGTCTAGGTCTCTAGTTTAGGAATGAAATAAAGAGTTCTAGGGATAGAAATAGTTGCTGCAGTTTCGGAATAGGTTTAAAGAGTCCTAGTAGAGCAAAATAAAGAATCCTAGTAGGACTACACATGTACCCCTATATAAGAAAAGGATAGAGGGGCTGCTGGACAATGAGAACCAGCACCGGATTACCAGCATCACTCTGTGAAAAAAATAACAATTCATTTCAGCTTATTTTTGTTAGAGATGTTTGGCTACATTGTAAATAAAACTCAGATACACCATATATCCTTTAAATAGGAAAGATAATGTTCATTTGATATAACAAACATGTACACCCAACTATTCACTAAAGTGCAGGTTCGGAACGATTCCATGGCATTACAACTTGCACTCCTGCCCCCAAGTTTTTTCTTCATTTCTCATTACGTAATGAGCAAGAAGATAAATACTTGAAATACTTGTTTTACATGTGAACCACAATGAGCACACAGCTAAATTGGTGAATTTGGTGTTGCAATTGTAGAGTAAAACTCAATTCATTTCACTACGTGGATCAAAACATTATAGCAACATGGAGAGAACCAAATAGGGGACAGCTAACATAGAAGAAAACTCTAGGAGCTGCCAAGCACCAACATTTCACACAGTTCCAGCTCAAACCACAAGCAGCAGCAACCAATTACCTCGCCCTCTGCGGCGTTGTTAGAGGCTGATGCAGTTAGCTCCGTGCCAGAGTGTCGCAGCAACACCCCTGCCCTCACCGCGGTGGCCGTTGCATACAGTTGGTCATCATCCTCGAAGTCCCGCACGGACTTGAGGATTGGAAGCTTCTTGTGGATGTCAAGCGGCCGCGGCCTGAACGAGGGCCTACTCATGGCAACCAGCAGCACCACCACCGCCGCTCAACCTCATATCATATCACCACTTAACTCCCCTCCCACCCACGCCACGCCCGCGTCCGCGCCTTCCCGATTGCGCAGAACGAAACAGCTCGAGAACTGATGAAACCCTAGGTCGGCGAAGTGGTGCGGCCCAGCAGGCCGCGGCGCGGGGATTGGAGCTGCGACGGCAGCCGGGGAGCGGAGCGGGGCGCTGGGCTGATGGGACTGGGGGTCTAGTGTTAGGGTTTTGGGTGGGGAATCGTGTTCTAGGGTTTGAAAGGATGTGGGAGCGGGAGGAGGAGTCGAGGAGGAGGAGTCGAGGAGGACGAAGGTCGAGGAGGCGTCGTGGGCGGAAGAGCCAGTCAGGTCGGCTCGATGCGGCAATATCCAACGCTTACGAAATTTTTTAAGAGAAACAACAGCAGGGTGGCACCCACTGTTAAAGAGTTTGTATTATTAAATAAAGGAACAACTGTTGTGCAATCTGCTATTTTGTGCAAGCGTGCAATCTTCAAATCTGAACCGTCTCCTATCTATCTAAGGGTGCTGCACTTTTAACACTTAAATCCTCTCACCTGGTGTTACTGACAATATGTAAAAAGAACCCTGAATGCACCACCCTTGGTAGGGGACGGTTCAGATTTAAAGATTGCACGCTTACACAAAATAGCAGATTGCATAGCAGTTGTTCCCCATTAAATAAATACCGAAATTACACAGATTACACAGTACATGAGTATACAGTTGTAATTGAAAAAAAAAAACGGGCGCTTCGGCCAACTAACAACATGTCTCCGCGGCTCCGCCGGTGGCCCCGGCCCCGGCGTCCACCGCGCCTGCTCCTCTCGCCGTTGCAGCTCGACCTCACTCCTAGCTGGTCACCTCCCGGTCCATAGCCTCTCGCTCCACTTCCGCGCCGTCCACCCTCACTCCTAGCTGGTCACCTCCTGGTCCATAGCCTCTCGCTCCACCTCCGCGCCGTCCACCCCTACGGCTGCAGTAACCACCTCGGCCTCGTCGCCAACGCTCGCGTGCACCCCGTTCTCAGCGTTATGCAGTCCAATCTCCGGTAACCGGGACCCTGCTCCGGAGGAGGAGGTCGCCTTCTCCCTCCTCCCTATTCTTCGGATTTCACTTTCGGCATTGGAGGATGGATCCTCCCCCTGGTTCCGAGGCTCGGTGCGCTCTGGACCCGAGCACACCTCTGGCGCTGATGCGGTCTCCCTTCCGATGGTCAAGGCTCTCCTCGCTTGGTCTCTATTCAGCAAGGACTTCACCTTGGGTATTTCTGGTATGTCCCCGTCCCTCCTCACCCCCTTTCTGGTGGCTATGACCCCTGACACTGGTGATCTTGAGGAAGGACAATGGACGGGATCCCCTGTTGAGTGTTTTGTGCTCTGTAGACAGCCTGGTTTCCCTGGGTTGTTGTCGTCCGCCAGACCCCCGAGGCCCTGCTCCTTGGTCCTCCAGTCTGAAAGGAATCCGCCCAAGCTATTGTTGTCACATGATCATGAACACGCGTGCTTGCCTGGCCAGACCTCCATTGATGGCGGCGCCAGAGAGCCGCTACTAAAGCTTCTGCAGCCCCCTGGTTCCGCGATTGAATGCTCCTCCGTTTGGTCTGCCATTAATTGCGAACGCGAAGCTTCTCAAGACTTGCAGGCCCCTGTGTTGGCAACTAACCCCGCTGTTGAGTCATCACCCCCTGCACCGGCCTCCATTCCCCCTAGGCAGTCCTCACTCAAGGCTCCTTTGATGACCGATGGAAACATTCAAGTGCAGATCGCTGGTGAGCCAATTAAACCCTCATCCCCGTTGAAGGCTTCATACCATGGCAACTTTTGTCGGCCGCCAGCAGCGCCCCTCCGCCTTAAGTCTAAGATCTGTGTTCCCTGTTCGTTGTATTCATGTCCCAACGACCCTTCGTCCTCCCGATGGATTCAAGTCCTGCCCAAGGCAGACAAGCGCAAGCAGGCACGCCATGTCCAACACAAAGCTCAAAGCGGGTTCCTGCATAAAGTAAAGGGTCTTCTGAAAAGCGCTTCGATGCAGAGCCAAATCTTTCACAAAGGAGGGTATCAAAGACTACAGACTGCCATCCCTAGAATTCAAAAGCATCCTTCTGGCAAGCCTCCTTTTGCTCCTTCTGTTTTTGACAGGCTGCGGTATGGGGCGTCTGGTCCCGCCAACTATGTTGTGGACAAAAGTCTGTTCAAAGGGAGGTGCTTTCGCTGCCTGGCTAAGGATCATTGCCGTAAAATTTGCCGTGAATTGCTTGTCTTAAGGGAACAGCGACCATTTCGCCCGTGCTTGCCCGCGTCAGCGCTCTCACGCTTCCTACACGGCGGCTGTGTCGGGGCCTCATCCTTCAATGGCAGGCTCCATGGCTAGGCTCCATGGCTCACCTCCCTGGGTTCCCCCGCACTCGTCCGGCTTCAGGGGTGGCGGCGGTGGTTCCTAGTGGCGCAATGGCGATGGACTGCAATAGCTTCATAGACAGGGCAGTGCTCCTCTCCCCGTTGGACAGTGCCGCTCAGGTGGGCACTTTTGAGGTGGCTTCTACCGTCAGCATCCAGCTTGGCATCCCCAGGAGCAACTTCACCATATCCCGCCACTTCCCTGAAGACTTCCTCGTCCGCTTTGATCACCCCCAACAGCAGATCATGGCGGCTGAGAGAGGTTGCATCTTCGTTGGAGGTGCCTGCCTCTTGGTTCAACCCTGGAGGGTGTGGTCCACCCCCACGGTTTGGTTGTACCATGTGAAGTTTTATGTGGAGAATCTCCCACTGTTTGCCTAGTCTGAAGATGGGATCAAGCAGGTCTTTTGGGAGCACTGTATGTTTGATCGGTTGGAGGAAGTGTCCAACATCAGGGAGAATACTGAACTTTGCATTTTTTTTGGGCGTGGATGTCTGACCCCAGCCGGCTCCCCTATACCAAACAGGTCACTTTTTTCTCTCCCAGACTGTCCCACTTGCTCAATGTGTCGGCCTCCCGCTTCCCGCCAGAAGGCATTGAGGTCAACCTTGTCATTCACATCAGCGAACTGTTTGACTGGTCCGGCGCCCCCAGGAGCTTAGCCCGGGACCTTGCTGCTTCCTTTGAGTCGCGCTACCAGCGGTTTGACTGGCTTAAGGGTGTGCCTGACAACCTGGTCACACCCCCTACGAGCCTGGATGGGGATCTCCACTGCCGGTCGGCGCCGCTTCCCCGCTCCGACCGTGAAGATGATGACGACGAGGACCACTTGGCTCAGCTAGAACCACTGCGGGGGTTCCGGTCCAGACTGAACTTAGCTGCGGATCGTCCCCCTTCCCGGGCGGCGGTGACCTCCTCTCGCACGGGGCGTTCTGCTTCTGGACACCGCCGCCGTCTGGACATGACTCCGGCCCTGCTAAGACGTGGTCGCACACCCTCGGTCTCGCCTGTGTGTCTGCGCCGGCGAGACCCCCAACGTCGGGACGATGAAGGTTGGGAGAGGCGTTGCTCCGTGTTGCCTGCTCGTCGCTTCTCCAAGGCTGCTGACGTCAATGAAGCCGGTGATGTGCACCAGCTTCAGAGGTCCCAACCCTCTCTGCCTGTCATTCAGTGCTTGTAGACAAAGTATGATGACCCCCTTCTGGCTCTGCTCACCTGTCCCCCTTGGGCTCGACCCCCCTCCATGTGGTCCATGACCCGATGCTTCTAGAGGCTGCAACATTGCAGCCTCTGTCGCCTAGCATAGGTCTGGGCGGACTTTCAGCTCCCTCATCTCCGGGCTTGTAGGTTTTCTCCGTCCCTACCAATCTGGATGCGGCTCCTTATCTGTTGGTTGCCTCTACTGCTGGCGTGTCTGTTGGTGCTCGGGGGTCCCCTGCAGGTGCTCGCCAGGACACTTGGTCCCCGACCTGCGGGCCCAGGCCCTCACTCCCTGAGGCGGCCCGCAGTGTTAGCCCTCAGCGCGGTCTTGAAGGCGCCTTCCAAGCTCTCAGCACGGTCGCTGGACCAGACTCCTACCTGGCGCCTTCCACCTGCTGTGTGGGGAGTCCTGCCAACTCCGTAGCCCCGCCACCTTCCCCAAAGGTGGCCTTGGAAGCCTTCTGCGAGAACATGTTCAAGACCCCTGCCCCTGGACTGCTAGTGCCACCTCCTCCCCACGGCCGTGCCCCCTCACGCGCCCAGTCTGTGCCTCGAGCGCCTTCGCGGCGCAGCTCCAGGCAGGTGGCTCTCCCCAACATCCCTGTGGCACAGCGTGCTGCATAACGCCTCATGCGCAAGTTCGAGCTCGTCGGACCAACTGACCCCATTGAAGAAAGAGTGACCCAGCAGTACGAGTCCTACTACAAGGAGCCTCTTCTAGCTAAGGCTATTTCTACTGTTCGTACCCTTGTGGGGCTCTCCGGGCAGGGTTGTTCGGAGGAGAAGGTGGCCCTTGTCACCGAGGAGCTGGCAGCTCAGGTGTCTGCGGCCTAATTCTGATGGAAGGCCAGTGCTTTCGCCGAGTCATGTTCGGTCTTCCGATGGCCGAGACTAGTCGTCTCTGGGTGTTCCCTCTCTGTAGCATGTTGCTTAGTCTATGTTTGTGAGTTGTTTCTGATGCAGCCGCAAGTATGTTCCTTGGGTGTCCTTGGTGTCAGTTTGCCCTTTGCTGCCTATCTTGGGTCTGTTGTGGTTGCAGCATAGCCACTGTTTCACCAGCTGATGTGTACCAAAGTTATCTTCGTGTAGTGGTTCCTCTTCAGTTTGTCTACTGCTGCTCCCCCTTTGTTTACCATGAGTAACGACCTCACCCTGCTTAGTTGGAACGTGAGGGGCCTTAACATGCCGGCCCAGCGGGAGGCTATGAGAGAAATGATCCTTTCTACAAGGTCTGATATTGTGTGCCTCCAAGAGACCAAATTAAGTCAGATCGACAGTTGGCTTGCGGTTGAGATTATTGGTGCTTCCTTACCTCAGATCTCCTACCTTCCACCAAATGGCACTCGAGGTGGATTGCTCATTGCCTGGGACCCCAATAAAGTGCAGGTCCTTCACTCGGTGAATCATCAGTTTTGCATTTCGGTTTTGGTCAAATATTTTCCGCGTGATATCTCCTTCCTACTGACCAATGTATATGGTCCCTCAATTGATGGTGATAAGCCTTCCTTCCTTCAGGAGCTGCTCCCAATTCGCCCCACGGGTGATCTTCCTTGGTTGGTTATCAGAGATTTTAATCTCATTTTGGAAGCTCGTTACAAAAGCAATACTAATATTAACCGAAGACTGATGGGCTCTTTCCGCAAAGCTGTTGACAGTGCTGAGTTAATCAAAATCCCACTCATCAATTGTCGCTTTACTTGGAGCAATGAGTGCGACAACCCCATAATGGTTAAACTGGACTGTGCGTTTTGTAACAAAGAATGAGACCTCTCCTTTGCTGAGCTAGGTCTTCATGCTCTGTCTTCTGCAGTCTTAGACCACTCCCCCTTATGCCTAGCTGCACAAAGTCAACCTCCCTTCAAACCTCGCTTCCGCTTCGAAGACTTCTGGACCAAGATACCAAGCTTCCTGGACACGGTTCAAGCTGCATGGACCATGCCGGTTCATGATCCCTCCCCGATTTACAGGCTTAATCAAAAGCTGCACCTCACGGCCAAAGCCTTGTGCTCCCGGGGGAATAAATCCTTTGGACAGGCGAGACTGCAGCTGCATGTGGCGTACGAGGTTATTGGTTGACTTGACAAAGCTCAAGAGCATCGTGCATTATCGGTCGACGAGCTCAGTCTAAAAAAAGACCTCAAATCTAGATGCTTAGGCCTTGCTGCCATCGAACGCTCCAGGAGGAGACAGACATCTCGAATCACTTGGCTCCGAGATAGCGACGCGTGCACTAAATTTTTCCATCTTAAAGCGAATGGTCGAGCTCGGAAGAATTTTGTTGCCTATCTACAAAAAAGTGATGGGGAGTTCCTCTAGTCCCAGAAGGACAAAGAGGCTGAAATACATCGACACTTTGTCTCTATCTTGGGAAACCGTAGTTGCAGACCTGTGACACCCGGTTCCGAAAATGAACTAAGTGAACGCATATGTGTGCCCAGGATGTTCAACACACATACACAAGTGCATTCACAAAAGAGTATATAGAGAATTACCACAGAACAAGATTAATTAACCAAATTTTATTACACAAACCATATCATCCTTAAATACAGATTCTAATAAATATTAATAACAAGATCAACTAATGCAGCGGAAATAAACTAATTAAGCAACTACGCAAACTAAGCAAAGGGGTATAGCGCAGCTACATGCAACACCACAGGCAAAGCTGACGGTAGACACGGCCTAAAACTTCGCATTATCGCCACTAAACTCCCAATCCTGACGTGCAACTATTGGGAGATTGCAAGAGTGACTCACATATCGTACTCAGCAAGTGTGGAAAGATAACATGTGGCTAATTTAAATAATGACAATAATAATGGATGAGTGCTGAAAAGTACATAAAAACATTTGAAAAGCAATATATTATATGTATGTGAATAGACCCATCATAAACCATAATTAAAATCATAGTACCACTCCATATTCCATGTCCATCATCCATAATTCCAAATTTCACCATTGTCAATAACCATATTCAATACCAGAAATTAATTTATTAAACATTACCAAACCATAACCATACCATAAACCAAGTTTCTTCTAATCATGAGGGTCCAGGTTGCTCATACCGGGAGCACGACTATCATGATAGTATTAAACACACTCTGCAGAGGTTGTACTGCTTTACCCACGTGTTTGTGATTTAATCACCTTTCGATGACTAAAACCTCTATTATGTTGTCTCACACTTCCGTCAGTATGTGACCAAGAGATCACAAAATAACCTTTACAAAGGGATTACTAGCCTATTTAGACCCTACTAAGGTTTCACCGGTGGCGATGTCTTCCACCGAGCACATCTTCAACCAAGGGCCCCTTCTTGAGCCATTCAGATCCTAGGGTAGTCCCACCAATCATCAACAAACCCAATCCGACTATCCCTTCCCCGAGCATCCTTAATGGTCCAAATAGCACTTCCAAAGCTCTAATTAATCAGCTACGCCGCACCCATACTTGGCCTCGTGGTGGCACTGTAAATCCTGGATGGTCGCTCCACGAACCGGTCCTTAGATCTAAAGCAAGCAAACCACCATAACATCCAACCCATCCACATACCAGACTTGCTTAGATCACCCATTACAATATTATATTTAACCAGTTTGTGTCAACCATAATATCATTAATGCATAATTAAACTGAGTAGTGTAGTTGTTCTTCCATAACAATTAATTAATCGAAGCAAAAAGGTAAAAACCTACTCCGAGTCTCTACCATAAATTCTAGGTGACAAGGGTGGTTAGGCAAATCTAGTAAACTTCCTATCATAGGATTTCCCATCAAATTAACACAAGCATGCAGATTTGCAAACAAAACATTTATTTCAAAAACAGGATCAATATGCTTCAAGGACACTTGCCTTGCTCTTGCGGTTGATTAGGGTCAAAACCTTCAAACTCTTGGTGCTGTAGATCCTCCACAACACTCTCTAGCGCAAATCCGTCAAATCCGCACAATAACATACAAACAAGAAACACACTCAAAGAGTGCACAAATAATACTCAATATGACATGACATGCATGATTAATGCAAATGCAAGGTGGATCTTGTTAATAGATTGCTTTTAATGATCACTAACTAGTTCTAATAGATTTTAACAAGTTTATACAGATTCGGATTTGATTAGATCTACTTTTGAATTAATTCAACACAATTTATCCAGCAAAATCAGACTAGTCCGCACTGCGCAAAAACAGCATATTAGGGTTTTCTAGATCGACGTGAATTTGGAGACTTGGGGTTGAATTCACGTAAGAAAAAAGAAAATAGAAGGTATACCAGGTGTTTAGAACTCAAGAAAATAGAAGGTATACCAGGTGTTTAGAACTCCAATGAATCAAGAACTTGGAGACAACACTTGGATCTTGATGATCTAGGATTGATGATGAACTTGGAGATGAATTGGTGATGAAGAACAAAACTTGATGGAGATCTTGATCCTCTTTCATTTCCTCCTCTTCTTCTTCTTGCTTGGGATCTCCTCCTCCCCCCTTGATGGTGGCTCTCCACGAACTAGGGTTTGGGTGGGGCGGAAAAGTGGCAAATAGATGTCAAGCCAAAGGGTGGGGTTGTTTATATAGAGGTGGAGGCTAGGGTTAGATGGATTTCGAGTTTGAGATGAGTAGAGGTCGGTTTAGAGTCCCACATGGGCTCTAAAAGGGTTAGGCACGACATGCCTAGACCCACTTAACGTAAGACCCAAGAAACAAGTCATAAAACAAAGGATTAATTCGGAGTCGCAAAATATTGGACAAGTCCGAAAAGGACCGGACTAGTCCGAAGTTAGTCAGAAAGAAATCGGACAAGTCTGGCCTAAAATCGGACAAGTCCGACTTTAGTTAGAGAGGAAAACGGTCCGAACAAGTCCAGGGACTTAGCAAATTTTCAAGGATTCTTGGAACACCAGACTAGTACGCATATAATTGGACAAGTCCGAAAGTGTCCATAGGCAAAAAAGGACTAGTCTGCAGCAAAAACGGACAAGTCCGATCGAGGTCAAAGAGAAATTGGACTAGTCCGCACCAAAATCGGACTAGTCCGCACTTTCTAGAATTTTAAGTGCGGTTTTATTCCAAATCAATTTTAAACTCATTCCTCTTTATGTGGATTAATGTTAAGCATGTATATGAATGTATGTAGGGCATGATGCATGAAAATGAGGGTGTTACAAACCTACCCCCTTATAATGAATCTCGCCCTTGAGATTCGACGTGGAAGAGAAGAGATAGGAAAATTCCTTCTTGATATCATCTTCTAGCTCCCAAGTTGCTTCTTTTTGTATGTGATGCTTCCATTGAACTTTACACCATCGAATCACCTTCTTCCTTGTGACTCTCTCCTTGGTTTCCAAGATTTTGATCGGTTGTTCGGCATAAGTCAAATCTTCCTCTAGTTCCAATTCTTCCATGGGCACTTGTTCTTCCGGTACTCTCAAGCACTTCTTGAGTTGGGAGACATAAAATACATCATGCACATATGAAATATGAGCTGGCATCTCCAACTTATACGCTACTTCTCCTCTTTTGTCCAAAATCTTGAATGGCCCAATGTATCGAGGTGCTAGCTTGCCTCTTATGTTAAACCTTTTATGACCTCTCATTGGTGATACTTTGAGGTAAACGAAGTCTCCCACTTCAAATGCTAGATTCCTTCTCCTATTGTCCGCATAGCCTTTTTGCCTTGATTGAGTGGCCCTCAAGTTTTCACGAATTATTTGGACTTGCCTTTCAGCTTCTTGCAACACATCCAGACCAAATACTTGAGTTTCTCCTGTTTCATTCCAGAATAAAGGTGTCCTACACTTCCTTCCATAAAGCACTTCATAAGGTGACATCTTCAAACTTGCTTGGTAGCTATTGTTGTATGAAAATTCTGCATATGGCAAGCTCTTGTCCTAACTTTTCCCATGCTTTAAAGCACATGCTCTTAACATATCCTCTAAAATCTGATTGGTCCTCTCGGTTTGTCCATCCGTTTGAGGGTGATATGCTGAACTAAAATTCAACCTCGTTCCCAAAGCTTCATGCAGTTTTTGCCAAAACCTGGAAGTGAATTGTGAACCTCTATCTGAGACTATCTTCTTTGGAACTCCATGCAAACATACAATTCTTCCCATATACAATTTCGCCAATTTCTCTCCATTATAGGTGGTCTTGGCGAGAATAAAGTGGGCTGACTTAGTTAACCGATCCACAATTACCCAAATTGAGTCGTAACCGGACTGAGTACGTGGTAAACCAGCTATAAAGTCCATACCGATCTCTTCCCACTTCCATTCTGAGATCTTCAATGGTTGCAATAATGCAGCTGGCCTTTGATGTTTTGCCTTGACCCGTTTACACACATCACACAATGCTACATATTCCGCTATGTCCTTTTTCATGCTATCTCACCAATAGCAAGTCTTCAAGTCTTTCTACATCTTCGTACATCCAGGGTGAATTGAGTAAGGTGAGTCATGTGCCTCTTTTAAGATCGTCTCCCGAATATGCTTCACATTATGCACGACAATCCTTTTTCCTAGCCATAGGGTACCATGTTCATCCTCATCAAATCTGAATTCTCTTCCCTCTTGGGTCCTTTTCTTGATTTCCTGAATCTCCTCATCCTTTGTTTGAGCTTCCCGAATTTCTTTCTCCAAAGTCGGATTTAACTCCATTGTCCCCATCTCATGTACGAATCTGAGGTTCAATCGTTCAAACTCCTTACATAACTCGGATGACAACTCTCGAACTGTGAGCTGATTACTTACTCCTTTCCGACTCAAAGCATCGGCCACTACATTGGCTTTTCCCGGATGATAGTTGATCCCCAAATCATAATCCTTGATAAGCTCCAACCATCTTCGTTGCCTCAAATTCAGATCCGTTTGTGTGAAAATATACTTAAGACTCTTGTGATCCGTATAAATTTCACACCTATGTCCAAGGATATAGTGTCTCCAAATCTTTAACGCATGTACCACGACTGCAAGTTCCAAATCATGTGTGGGATAATTCTGCTCATGTTTCTTCGATTGTCTTGATGCATAGATGACCACTTGACCTTCTTGCATCAATACACATCCAAGTACTTGCCTCGATGCGTCGCAATAAATATCAAAACTCTTGCTCACATCCGACAGTACCAAAACTGGGGCTGTTGTCAACCTCTTCTTCAACTCCCCAAAACTGTTTTGACAAGCTTGAGTCCATTGGAAAGCCTTCCCTTCATTAGCAACTCCGTCACAGGCTTGGCTATCTTGGAAAAGTACTTGATGAATCTACGGTAATATCCACCCATCCCAAGAAAACTCCTTATTTCTTTGACATTTTGCGGTGGTTCCCATTTCAACACGTCTCTCACCTTTCCTGGGTCAACCGATACTCCTCCTCTCGAGATGATATGACCCAAAAACGACACCTCTTTCAACCAAAATTGACACTTGTTGAACTTGACATACACTTGATGCTCCCTTAATTTCTGCAACGTAAGACTTAAGTGTTCCTCATGTTCCTTCTCATCCTTTGAGTATATCATGATATCATCAATAAAAACCACGACAGATTTATCCAAGTAATCCATGAAGACCTTATTCATGAGGTACATAAAGTAGGCAGGCGCATTTGTCAATCCAAAAGACATCACGGTGTACTCATAAGATCCATACCGTGTCCTAAAAGCTGTCTTGGGTATGTCCGATGGTCTAATCTCCATTTGAAAGTATCCCAACCTCAAATCAATCTTAAAGAAGACATAAGCACCCTTCATCTGATCAAACAAGTCCTCTATGCGTGGCAAGGTGTGCTTGTTCTTGATGGTCACCTCGTTGAGAGCTCGGTAATCCACACACATCCTTTGTGACCCATCCTTCTTGTCCATAAACAGCACGGGCGCTCCCCAATGTGAAGAACTAGGGCGAATAAAACCTTTCTCTAGTTGCTCTTGAATCTGCTTCTTGAGCTCTGCTAATTCCATAGGAGGCATCCTATATGGCCTCTTAGCTATAGGTGCAGTTCCAAGTATTAAATCAATAACAAACTCAATGTCTCGATCAGGTGGCATACCTGACAACTCGTCCAGAAAAACATGCAAAAATTCACACACCACAAGAATCTCCTCAATTGCGGCACCATCCATATGATTTAGCTCCAATTGCTTCGGTGCGGTTTGATATGCTTCAAATTCTACGGTGATCCCTTCTTCATTGGTCAACTTCACCGTATTCGTGGCACACTCAATAACTCTATTGTGCTTCCTCAACCAGTCTATACCAAGTATAATGTCCAATCCTTGAGAATCCAAAACAATAAGGTTGACGGAGAAGTCTACCCCCTTATTCTAAGGCTTACTTTTGGACATACTATATTTGTCCTCATCTCTCCTCCGAGAAACTTAACCAATAGAGTAAGCTTTATATAAGAGATAGGCAAACTATACTTGGCAACATACTTCGATGCAATGAATGAATGTGATGCTCCAGAATCAAATAACATAGTCGCAGGGTTGGAGTTCGCGAGAAACATACCAATGACCACGTCATCCGCTTGTTGAGCATCTTCCGTAGAGACATGGTTCACATTGCCACGAGCAAAATTCTGCTATCCCCGGTTCCCTTGCGGTTGTCCTCCATTGGGTCTTGGGTTTTGCCTTGGCGCATTGCTTCCTTGACCAAGTCCTGACTTAGGACATTGATGCGCAAAGTGTCCATCTTCTCCACAAGTATAACACTTCTTAACTCCACCAGAATTATTGGGACGAGCTTTGTTTTGAACATTGGCACCAGGATAGTTGGCACGAGGTGCATAAGACATTGGAGGTCTAGGTGCTTGCATAATAGGGCGCTGCTGCATGAACTGAGTTGGGTGTGGTGCATAACCAGGGCACTGTATAGGAGTAGAGGAGCTGTAATATGGCACATTAGGGGGCACAAAGCGAGGGCTCACATTACTTCCTTGTTGCTGTCCTTGATATGGCGCCTTCCTCTTGTTGTCTTGTTCCATCTCACGGACCTTGTTCTCAACCACAATTTCTTCGTCCACAAGCTTCTGAAAGTTGGCATAATCACAGTTGAGTAGTTGCACTTGGGTTTCATTGTTCAAGCCCCTCATGAATAAGTATTGTTTTCGGCTGTCCCGGCTCACATCCTCAGGTGCATACCTTGAGAGTTGAGTGAATTTATTGAGATATTCACCCACACTCGATCTTCCTTGCCCCAAGTTCTCAAATTCTTGCCTCTTCAAGATCATAACACCCTCAGGCACATAATGGGAACGGAGACTCTCCTTGAATTCGACCCAAGTGATCCTCTCCTGATTCTCATGAGCATTGCAATAAGAATCCCACCAATCCGCAGCTGCTCCAACTAGTTGATGAGAAGCGAAAAGCATTTTCTCCCGGTCACTGCATTGGACCATAGCTAGCTTCTTCTCCACAAACTTGAGCCAATGATCAGCATCCATAGGGTCAGCGGCTTGAGCAAAGGTCGGCGACCTAGTCCTCATAAACTCTCCCAACCGGTTATCAGGAGGTGGGGGTGGCGGTGGAGGCATGTGGGGCTGATTGTTAATATTGCCAGCCTGCAGCTGTCCCATTATCTGTATCATGGTCTGCATGAGCTGGTTTTGCAAAGCCAAAAGCTGCTCAATATTGATAGCTCCATGAGCAGGTCCTTGCCCCTTGTTGTTTTGAGGTGCTCCGTTATTCTCCTCCTCATCATTGTCATCCCTCTGGTTGCAAGTCCTCACTATCTGAAGAAAAGCAATAGGTAAGAATTAGAAAGCCGTCCCCAACTATATGCATCAAGGGATATGAAACTAAACAACTAGCTACTCTAGCCTACGTGGATATGGTAATGCTAAAGCATCCCAAAATCCTCTATTAAGCACACAAGAAAACAATATATAGCAAGCAGCACACCAAGCAAGAACACATCGATTCCTGAGTGTTTCTATGTGCTCTAAAGTGTCCATTCTATCTAGGCTGCGTCCTACGGTCAAACCTAACTCTGATACCAATCTATGACACCCGATTCCAAAAATGAACCAAGTGAACGCATATGTGTGCCCAGGATGTTCAACACACATACACGAGTGCATTCACAAAAGAGTATACAGAGAATTACCACAGAACAAGATTAATTAACCAAATTTTATTACACAAACCATATGATCCTTGAATACAGATTCTAATAAATATTAATGACAAGTTCAACTAATGCAGCTGAAATAAACTAATTAAGCAACTACGCAAACTAAGCAAAGGGGTATAGCGCAACTCCATGCAACACCACAAACAAAGCTGGCGGTAGACACGGCCTAAAACTCCACATTATCGCCATTAAACTCTCAATCCTGACCTGCAACTGTTGGGGGGGGGTTGCAAGAGTGAGTACATGTCGTACTCAGCAAGTGTGGAAAGTATCACATGTGGCCGACTCAAATGACGACAATAATAATGCTGAGTGCTGAAAAGTACATAAAAACATTTGAAAAACAATATATTATATGTATGTGAATATACCCATCATAAACCATAATTAAAATCATTGTACCAATCCATATTCCATGACCATCATCCATAATTCCAGATTTCACCATTGCCAATAACCATATTCAATACCAGAAATTAATCCATTAACCATTACCAAACCCTAACCATACCATAACCATACCATAAACCAAGTTCCTTCTAATCATGTGAGGGTCCAGGTTGCTCATAACCGGGAGCACGGCTATCATGATAGTTTTAAACACACTCTGCAGAGGTTGTACCGCTTTACCCACGTGTTTGTGATTTCATCACCTTTCGATGACTAGAACCTCTATTATGCCGTTTCACACTTCCGTCGGTGTGTGGCCAAGAGATCACAAAATAACCTTTACAAAGGGATCACTAGCCTATTTAGACCCCACTGAGGTTTCACCGATGGCGATGTCTCCCACTGAGCACATCTTCAACCAAGGGCCCCCTCTTGATCCATTCGGATCCCAGGGTAGTCCCACCAATCATCAACAAACCCAATCCGACTACCCCTTCCCCGAGCATCCTTAATGGTCCAAATAGCACTGGCAAAGCCCTAATTAATCAGCTACGCCGCACCCATACTTGGCCTCGTGGTGGCACTATAAATCCTGGATGGTCGCTCCACGAACCGGTCCTTAGATCTAAAGCAAACAAACCACCATAACATCCAACCCATCCACATACCAGGCTTGCTTATATCACCCATTACCATATCATATTTAACCAGTTAATGTCAACCATAATCTCATTAATGCATAATTAAACTGAGTAGTGTAGTTGTTCTTCCATCCCAATTAATTTAGCGAAGTAAAAAGGTAAAAACCCATCCCGACTCTCTACCATAAATTCCAGGTGACAAGGGTGGTTAGGCAAATCTAGTAAACTTCCTATCATATGATTTCCCATCAAATTGACACAAGCATGCAGTTTTGCAAACAAAACATTTATTTCAAAAACAAGATCAATATGCTTCAAGGACACTTGCCTTGCTCTTGCGGTTGATTAGGGTCAAAGCCTTCAAACTCTTGGTGCTGTAGATCCTCTGCAACACTCTCTAGTGCAAATCCGTCTAATCCGCACAATAACATACAAACAAGAAACACAATCAAAGAGTGCACAAATAATACTCAATATGACATGACATGCATGATTAATGCAAATGCAAGGTGGATCTTGTTAATAGATTGCTTTTAATGATCACTAACTAGTTCTAATAGATTTTAACAAGTTTATACATGTTTGGATTTGATTAGATCTACTTTTAGAATTAATTCAACACAATTTATCCAGCAAAATCGGACTAGTCCGCACTGCGCGAAAACAACATATTAGGGTTTTCTAGATCGACGTGAGTTTGGAGACTTGGGGTTGAATTCACGTAAGAAAAAAAAATAGAAGGTATACAAGATGTTTAGAACTCTAATGAATCAAGAACTTGGAGACAACACTTGGATCTTGATGATCTAGGGTTGATGATGAACTTGGAGATGAATTGGTGATGAAGAACGAAACTTGATGGAGATCTTGATCCTCTTTCATTTCCTCCTCTTCTTCTTCTTGCTTGGGATCTCCTCCTCCCTCCTTGATGGTGGCTCTCCACAAACTAGGGTTTGGGTGGGGCGGAAAAGTGGCAAATAGATGTCAAGCCAAAGGGTGAGGTTGTTTATATAGAGGTGGAGACTAGGGTTAGATGGATTTCGAGTTTAAGATGAGTAGAGGTCAGTTTAGAGTCCCACATGGGCTCTAAAAGAGTTAGGCACGACATCCCTAGGCCCACTTAACGTAAGACCAAAGAAACAAGTCGTAAAATAAAGGATTAATTCGGAGTCATGAAATATCGGACAAGTCCGAAAAGGACCGGACTATTCCAAAGTTAGTCAGAAAGAAATGGGACAAGTCTGGCCTAAAATCGGACAAGTCCGACTTTAGTGAGAGAGGAAATGGACAAGTCCGCTGGAACACCGGACTAGTCCGGACAAGTCCAGAGACTTCGCAAATTTTCAAGGATTCTTGAAACACCGGACTAGTCCGCATAAAAGCGGACAAGTCCGAAAGTGTCCAGAGGCAAAAACGGACTAGTCTGCAGCAAAAACGGACAAGTCCGATTGAGGTCAGAGAGAAATCGGACTAGTCCGCACCAAAATTGGACTAGTCCGCACTTTCCAGAATTTTAAGTGCAGTTTTGTTCCAAATCAATTTTAAACTCATTCCTCTTTATGTGGATTAATGTTAAACATGTATATGAATGTATGTAGGGCATGATGCATGAAAATGAGGGCATTACAAGACCTTGCACCCTTAACTGGGACCTACTGAACTTGCCTCATGTCCAATCTTCCAATCTGGATGCCCCTTTCTCTGAAGCTAAAATCGCGGCAACAGTTGCAGAACTCCCAGCTGGGAAGGCCCCGGGGCCGGATGGCTTCAAAGGAACTTTTTATAAGGCATGCTGGTCTGTGATAAAATATGACGTGGTGAATGTCTTCCACAGTTTTTTCAACCTCCGTACTAATTCCTTGCAGAGCATGAATTCAGCCTTCATCACCTTACTCCCCAAATCAGATGGTGCAGCCTGAGCAGCAGACTTCCGGCCCATTAGTCTCATCCACTCCTTCGCTAAATTAATCTCAAGGGTGTTGGCTATGAGACTCAGAGCGGTTATTGATGGCATCATCTCCCCGTCGCAGAGTGCATTCATCAAAAAAAGGCACATTCAGGAGAATTTCTTGTATGTACAGAATGTTGTCCGTCATTGCCACCAGTCCAAAACCCCAATGCTGCTTCTCAAGTTGGACATCTCCAAGTCATTTGACTCGGTGTCTTGGCAATATTTATTGGAGTCGATTGAGCACAGAGGTTTTGCTCTTCGTTGGAGGAACTGGATCTCCGCACTACTGTCTACGTCCTCCTCCTCAGTCCTTCTAAACGGTGTTGGCGGACCCCCTATTGCCCATGAGCGAGGGCTCAGACAGGGAGATCCTCTCTCCCCACACCTGTTCATCCTGGCAATCGATGCCCTCGACCATATCTTCCATAAGGAAACTGAAGCTGGGGTGCTCTCCCCCCTAGTCGGCAGACACATTAGACTGCGTGTTTCCTTGTATGCTGACGACGTGGCCCTATTTGTTAACCAAATCTCATCTGATGTTGAAGCAGCAATGAGCATTCTGACGCACTTTGGAAATGCTTCTGGCTTGAGAGTCAACTGGAGTAAATCTGCTGCTATGCCTATTAGCTGTGACCACCTTGATATGCAGGCAGTCCTCAGTGGGTTCTCCGGCCAGCGCCCTGACTGACCACTTCCTTACTTGGGGTTACCGCTTTTGCCTGGCCTCCTGTAGCTTTCGCACTTACAGAATGTTCACGACCGTGCTCTGGATTTCCTTAAAGGATGGCAAGGGAGTTTGCTTTCATTCGGTGCGAGAAGAGAATTGGTGCACACCACTATGAGCTCCTTGGCAGCTTATACCCTTGCTGCTCTCAAGCCACCAAAAAAATTCATTAAGGCATTGGATAAAATTCATCGTCGCTTCCTCTGGTCTGGTGACGGCCAAACGCATGGGGGTGTCCAATGCAAGGTTAATTGGTCTCGGGTGTGTCGCCCTTTTTGCTATGGAGGCCTTGGTATAGTCGACCTCGACTGCTTCAGCTGTGCGCTTAGGCTCCGATGGTTATGGGCGGAAGCTGCCCTCCCTGGACGGGCGTGGCATGGAATGGTCCTACCGATTGACGATGTCGACAGGAACTTGTTTGCTGTAGCAACGATAGTCTCAGTTGGCAATGGAAAGTCAGGTAAATTTTGGCACCCGAGTTGGCTTGATGGTCGTGCGCTGGCTTTACTTTTTCTTGAGCTCTACAAAGTGTGCCGTGGTAAACATCGCTCTGTGGCCCAGGCCTTGAGAGGGAACTGTTGGGTACATGACACCCTGGTCAGAATCTCCGGTGATCAGCTTGTGCACTTTTTTCATATGTGGATGCCGGTTGAGCATGCTAAGCAATTCTTCGACCTGAGTACAACAGATTCCATAAGATGACGCATGTTGGAGTCTGGTCAGTACTCCTTCCGCTCCGCGTATCGGCTTCAATTCGAGGGAGGCGCGATTTCCCCCCTTCCTGCCTTGGTCTGGCGTGCCTGGAGCCCTTCCAGGTACAAAACTTTCCTATGGTTGCTGTTGCAGAATCAAGTGTGGACCTCAGATAGGCTGTTGATTCGTGAATGGCCAAACGAGTATTTTTGCCCTCTGTGTTACAAAAATTTGTTGACAGCCATCCATCTTTTCTGTGAGTGTCCCTTCTCAAGAAACATCTGGACAAGAGTCAGCTCTTGGGTCTCGGAAGATCGCCTTCATCCTTCCTGCTGGGCACCGGCTCCATCTCTTATGGACTGATTTCTCAGTCTCTCTGTGGCGTCCGGCTCCATGAGAGCAAAGGGTATTCGCTCTTTGATCTCTGTTTGCTGGGCGATTTGGCGCGAGTGAAACCGCCGCATCTTTTACACCTCCAAAAACAGTCTTGACGGTTTTCTCTCCTCTCTCATAGGCGAGCTGCGTATGTGGTCCTTGGCTGGTTGTAAGGAAATTTCGGCTTTACTTTTCAGTACTAGCCAGAATTTGTAATTTATTATCCGTCGGTTATGGTTTGTAATCACTCCATGTTGTAAATGAACTTCTACCTACCTTAATGGAATTGCCCTATGGGCTTTCAAAAAAAAAAAAAAAAAACAGGGCTGGAAGCACGAGATGCACTATACAAGTTCTTCTAGTCAGGATAGGAATCTAGTTCTAGTACTTAGTTCATTCTCACGGACTGATTAGTGATTACTACTGTTCGCCCTCAAAGATTTTTGTTATTTCTTTTGTTGCAAATATTCCAGCATTGCTAACACCAAGACGTCCATGAAGAATGGGTGGCCAAGAGCGAGCTTGACTGTTAATCATGTCGTAGAATTCCTCCTAAAGATTGCGATGAACATTAATCATGTTCCAACAAAGGAAACTGAAATCACTTTTGAAGAACAAGTTCATGATCGCTTCTTCGTCTTTCATAAAAGAATGGTCGTTTCTTCGACGCGATTTTGGCAGATGATACAACTGTACTCATTGTTTAAATTTTCATATTCTTCCTCCTTAGAAGATTTCTAGTATTGAGATGGTCCATAAATAGTAACCACTGAAAGACCTTAAATTTATTGTTGATTTTGGAGTGTCACATACTCAAGATAGCTTGTGGCGGATGTATATTCTCAAAGGCTATATTATAGTATCTTTTAGTGGAAAAGTGACAATTGCCCCATGAGTATGATCATAGATCTGGTCCATCAAAATTCACATTCATCTTGCAAATAATATCGTAAAGGATCTGAAACTCTTGAAAAGTTTCCAAATTTTCTGTTTGTAAAAATTCCTTGACTGCTATATTCTTGTCTCTAGCAAATGAATAGGATCGGAAGATCTTCTACCAAAAGATTCCCTTCCCACCTGTTATTCCATAACTGAACCGTATTACCTCCGAAGACAAACATTCATAAATTTGTCAGCGAGTCCAAGAATGTTCCTCCACCACAAAGATCCTTCTCCTGTATTGGCATTTGACTGGTCATATCCATAGTAATTTCTCCAGATGAAGTGTATCGATGGAACATCTTGTGAGTTATAGAATTTATGGAGGTGTTTCATTAAGAGGGATCCATTTTATCTCTTGAGATCAATGATACCAAGAACCCACCTATTCTTGGGCCTGATGCATTTTCCCCAAGCTATCATGGGTCGACGGTGTCTGTCCCAGTCCGAACCATTCCACAAACAGTGTTTTCTCATCGTGTCAATTGTCTCCAGCAGCGTGTGTGGGATCTTGAGTGTGCACATTGTAAAGATTGGTGCCAGTACCCGGCATTCCTGGTACCCTCACGCACAAGCTAGAGTCGTCTAGGTACCCCGCCTCGCAGCAGATGTGGAGTCCGAGGGCGCCACGTGTTCAAGAGACCCGGACCCATCATCCTTAGATGGGTGGTCTAGGGTACCCGCAAGAAGCCCCGAAGGAGAAGCTCAGGACCCACTTTGGAGACGAGCCTCCAGGTAATCACGTGTCCGACAAGTAAGGATCCCTCCTCGCCGTGAGACAGGGCTCCGGAGCTGCCGCGTGGACCAAGACATCGGACGGGCCACCTCCCATATGGGCGGGCTCCTGCGCTTCCACGTGTTCCGGAAGGCGGGACCTAACCCTCTCTGCGAAGGTGGGCTCCCGAGCTGCCACGTGGACCGCGGGACGGGACCTGACCTCCTCCGCGGATCCGGGGGAAGTGTCGCATTAACACTTCGACATTTGGTGCGCTAGGTATGGGATTTTTCCCTCAAATAAGTGGTAGTGCTTTCACCATCATGGTGTTCATCAGGCCTGTGGAAGGCATATTTCGCGGCTGTCGTCCAGTGACTAGATCCATCGCTCGAGCGGTGCTCTCTGCTCCATCACGCCCCCGTGCAGGTACAGCTGGCTAGGACGACACGTCGGGACACATCCCGGCTTAGTCGGCCCCGCCGACACCACCGACTGCAAGACCGGAGAGCGCTCTGGCAGCGGCCAGAGCCCTTCTCCACCACCCACCGTCGCTGAACGCTTCTCAGGGGGCGGCTCAGCAGTGGGTCCAAGACATTGACCATTTCGTTGTCGCAGCCATCAACTCCCCCAACAAGGGAAGACGCCTCGTGTCGCTGTCATGAACGCCGTCCATCGACCGCCGCACCGCCAACTCTCGCTCCTCCAGGCCTACGAGCGTTGGCCGGCTCCCCACGGAGGACCCCAGGGCTGCGTCGTCAAGCTCACTTGGACAACCGAGTTATCATCGAGCGGCAGCGGGAGAGGCGGCACAACCTTGACGCTGAATATGGCCCTCAATGCCCTGTTCACGAGGCGTCCTCCATCAAAGGTGCACCGCAGGTAAACCCTCCGCCACCTGACCAGGAGTATGTCGGCTCGATAGCCCCCCTGCACTACACGATGCAGCAGGACATGCATCAACAGTACTTGGCGCAGCCGGTACCATTGCAGCAACGCATGGCGCAACCAGTGACACAACCGTAGATTCCACAGGCGCCACACGTCGTGCAGTAGACCCTTTTGGGGTATGCTACCCCGTATGCCTCTCCAACGAAACCCATCGTAGGCTGCGCAGCGTTGGCTCTGCACCTCCGCATCGCAACGTGGCCACGTAAGTTCCGGCCACATATACCGGAGAGGTTCGATGGAAGCATCAACCCGACCGAGTTCTTGCAGATCTACACCACGACGCTCCTTGCTGCAGGAGAGGATGAGACCATTCTGGTAAACTACTTCCCACTCGCCCTGACAGGATCGGCCTGCTCGTGGCTGATGAACCTACCTGTGGGGTCTATGAACTCTTGGGATGAGCTGTGCCGGCAGTTCACGACAAACTTCGGAAGCTCCTACACTCGCCCAGACACCAAACTCGACCTCAACGCCGTGCGACAACAACCCAAGGAGACGTTGAGCTCATTCATCCAGCGTTTCTCCAAGGTACGCTACTCCATCCCCAACATCCTGAATGCCTCTGTTATAGTGACATTCCGCCAGGGAGTGTGTGACCGCAAGATGCTCGAGAAGTTAGCCACGAACAATGTGCAAGACGTCTCTGAGCTATTCTCCATCGTCGACCAGTGCACCAGGGTGGCAGAAGGCCGCGACTGGCACACTTAGCCCACCCCCGGGGCGGGCGGGGATGACCAGACCTGAGAAGGAGCCGCTACTCCTAGTAGCGGCAAAAAGAAGAACAAGAACCGGGGTGGTGTCCAGAACAAGCCGTTGCATGGGTCCCCCGTTGCGGCAGGAGCCGCGACCGGAGGTGGCAAACCCCCACACTCGGAGAAGCGCCCACGTCAGCCACCTGCTGCTGATGAAGGCATCGAGCCCTGCCCGGTGTACAAAACTCGCGACCACACCGCGAGCGAGTGGAAGTAAATAAAGAGATGCGCCGAACGCTACCAAGAGTGGGTGCAACAGCGCCCAGACGGCGCCCCCTTGTGCCAACAGGAGGGCAAGCAGAAGGTCGACCCCAAGGTCGACGATGACGAGGAGATGGAGTACCAGAAGCAAGAGCGGGCCGTCAAAGTGGTCCACCAAGATGAGGACTCCGACGCCAGCAGCGACCACGAGTGTCGCAAGACACTCCACATCATCATTGGAGGGTCTTGGGATCCCGCGTCCCGGAACACGGTCAAGACCCTTTGTCGTGCAGTGGCTTCAATAGCCCCTGTACCCACTCCAGCACGGCATCACCGCTGGAAGGAGACGTCGATCAGCTTTGACGCCTCTGACTGCCCCAAAAACATTGCTGGGACAGGGGTTCTACCTCTTCTAGTCGCCCTCATCATAGCCAACATCAAACTCCACTACGTCTTGATAGATGGCGGGGCAGGCCTCAACCTCCTCAGTCGTGCAGCCTTCGAGCAGCTGCATATCCCGGTGTCCAAGCTCACCCCCTCGACCACATTCTTTGGGGTGGGGCCAAGGAGCATCATCCCATACGACAACATCCATCTTCGGGTTACCTTCGAGACACCAGACAACTACTGAGCGGAGAGCATCCTCTTTGACATCGTTGATGTCAGCATCTCCTTCAACGCCATCATCGACAGGCCCGCCCTGTACTGATTCATGGTTGTGGCCCACTACGGCTACCTCGTCCTGAATATGCCAACCTCTTTCGGCGTCCTCAGGATCCGCAGAGACCGCACCGCCGCGGTGTTAGCCTTGGAGCATCTCCAAGCCCTCTCAGCAGACCTGGCACCCGTCCTGGGCGGCGCTGGATCAAGTTAGCCTCCGCCGAGCTCACCTCAGCATGGAGCACCTGTTGCGCCCCGGCTGCAGCACTTCGGCAACACTGACACCCCCTCCGTCAAAGCTGCCAAGCTCAGTCCCGCCTCTACTCACACCACTCGCAAGACAGACAGTCAAGGCAGGAAGTAGGGATGCTTGCTCATCGCCCCTCTAGTAGCTGTTAACAGCAAGGTTGCCCCGCAACCATTGTAGCTACCCATGGAGCTTTGTGCACCCCTATTGTAAATATTAAGCTTAGTAGAACAATGTAAATGTTTCTGTAGGGCTTAGGAGCAGCACTAAGGACAACCGAGCACTGGGAGGTCGGATCCAGAGTGTGCAGTTAGCTTAGCTTGGTTTCGAACCCTAAGCTTGTATACCCTGCCTCCCTCATCATCCGAAGGCAAGTTGTTGCCCTCTTTTGTAAAAGTATGTCCCCCCCTATGAACTCCGATAAAAAAACACTGTTTACTTACAGACTTCATAAAACATTTATCAGTACCCTGCAGAAGAGGTACCCTCACAAACAGGATGAAGACACCGAGGCACGTCCGGAGCTGCCACGTGTCCTGTAGGTGCCAAGGCCTTTGCCTCCCTCAAGATCGAGCTGTGGCGCTACCACGTAAGCCTTGAAGATGAGACTTGGCCCCTCTGGTGTGACGGGCTCCCGAGACGCCACGTGTAGGGACGAGACCTCACCCAACGTTGGGGGAACGCCCCCAGAACAGCCACGTGGCACAGAGCGCAAGGACCAGCACCCCCCAAGGGAAAGTGCCCGGAGCTACCATGTCCCCTGACAAGCCCCAGAGCTGCCACACGTCACGGCGGACAGGTCTGACCTCCCCAGCGGAGATCAGCCCCGGCACTGCCACGTGTCCCGCAGCTCACCTCAGACGGTAAAATACGGATACAAGGGATGGAGCGCCCTGCATTGAAGACACGCACCCACCTCCAGCGCCCAACGCGGAGCACGCCATCGGTCAGAGAACGCTATGACCAATCACGTCACAGTGAAGGCGTCGCAGGTCTATCCCACTTGGCCAAGTGGGTAGCTTGCGGCAACAAGACAGGCCGACGGGACACATTCTGCCACCGTGTGCAATGGCGAGTGGGCTACTGAGAATAGAGGAGGCAGGACGACGAGTCTTCACCGCCTCAATCAGGCAAGCTTGTGCGAGAAGTCATAGATCTTTAGGATAAGATCGCCCCAAGACCACCTGTCGGGCCCTGGCCCCACTTGTAAGTCGTTCAACCTTGTACTATAAAAGGACTGGATAGCCACTGACTTAGACATCTTCTCTGGTCTGCTCGGACTAGGATTCCACACATCAAACATTACACACACACATATTAGCAATGCCATCCACCATAGAGTAGGGTGTTATGCTCCTTGCGGCCCAAACCACGTAAAAACCACTGTCTCATACATCCATCCGCTAGAACACTTGATTGAGACCTAAGCCCCGCCGAACAAAGAACCTTCGTGGGCTGCTCCTTAGCAGATCCGGGGGAAGTGTCGCTCTAACACTTCAACATTTGGCGCACCAGGTAGGGGGCTTGTTCCCTCAAAAAAGTAATAGCGCTTTCACCACCATGGTGTTCATCAAGCCTGCGAGTAGCAGGATGATCAAGCCACAAAAGGTCGACCAACTCTAGCACCACCAAGGGGGACTGCCGTCGACGTTTCTAGCGATGATGGGCGACACCAGAGCAGCCAACTTCGACACCATCCAAGGGGCCCGCCATCGACGTTTCTACAGCGATGATGCTCTGGCACCACCCAAGGGGCTTGCCGGCAACGTTTCTATAGTGATAATGGGCGATGCCAGACCATCCAACTCTAGCACCTCCCAGGGGGCCCGCCGTCGACGTTTCTTAGTGTTGATGGTGGGCGCCGCGGGAGCATCCAGCTCCGGCACCTCCCAGGGGGCCTGCCGTCGACGTTACACACGTTGAGGGTGGGCGCCGCCTGGGTTCGGTGGTTACCTCGTTGCCATCTCTGCCAGCGTCAACTATCCATGCTCCCGGGCTCCGCCGGGGGCCCGCCGATGACATCCTACGACTAAGTGGTAGGCGTGCCCAACTAGTTGTCCACACCTACCAGGGGCCTCTAAGGGGTCTCATGGGTAGGACATCAAGCGGTTTCCCGCCACCACAGCTACAACGACGTCACCAAGGCGTTACGGTAAGTTGGACCCAAAGATCCGCTGTAAGTTTTACTTTTGGCACAGTGAGAGGTCTAGAGTATGCAACCTGCTTAGTCTGGTCTTGCACACTAAGCGTGTACACTTTGCCTCCCCAGCGCCATTTCGGTAAAGCTTCACCATGGGCGTAGTGGTAGGATAGTGTTTTTTTCCTCTGAAAAGGGCGTCATAGCGTCTAGGAGCAGCGCTCGAAGCAACTAAGCTCTAGTGGGTCCAGTCCAGAGTGTTCAGCCTGCTTAGCATGGTTCCATACCCTAAGCCTGTACATTTTTCCTCCCTTGTCATCCGGAGCGGGTCGTTGCCTTCTAGTAAATCCTGCCCTACCAAGTTAGAAGAACCACTGTCTTGCCCTATGCTACGTTTATGTTCATTTAATTATGCATTAATTTTATGGTCATCAACTCATGCTCGTTCTCGCATATTCTCTGTCATATGCTCGGGCACTCTCTCCCTGTCTCGCGCCTAGTGGAGTTATGCAATCCTGCTGCTGGCGGGTCTGCTTGAGGTTCCTATAATGTATTTGGCTTCTTTGGTTGATTTCCTGCTCGGGAGCACGTGGCACCGAATGGTCACTCCCCTAAAAAGGTAACGCCCATGGGAGGTCCAGAGTGTACAACCTTCTTAGCCTGGTTCTGCACCCTAAGCATGTACACTTTGCCTCTTCAGCGCTAACGGGTAAGTACAGGGGGCCGGACGGAACACACTCCCGAGCAGTGCAATAATTATAACTCGAATACTGTCAGACTGAATTACCCTCGCACCGTAAGCCCGACTCGGGACCGTAAGACATAACAAGACTAAAAGCATGAAGGGAGTAACCGACAAGCAAAATTATTTACATTATGCTTTAATTTTTTGCTCACTTTCACATATAGTCTGCCGTATGCCCGATTACATTTCTCCTGTCTCGTCCTAGTTAGAGTTGTGCTATCCTGCTAAAGGCGGATCCACATAAGGTATCTGCAATGAGTTTGGGGTCCGATGATTGTTTTCTTGGTCGGGGTCCATGGTGTCGAATGGTTCTAACTCCTGAAAGGCTAACGCCGAGCTAGAGGTCCAGGGTGCGCAACCTGCTTAGCCCGATTCTATACCCTAAGCATGCGCACCTTGCCTCCTAGTGCTAACAGCTGAGTAAAGGGGGCCGGATGGCTCATGCCCTGAGCAAGACAGTGACCATATCCTGAATGCTGTCACACCGAATTTCCCATGCCCCACATCTTAGTTAAGGATCGTAATCCATAACAAAACTAAAGACTAGGGAAGTGGTGACCAACAAGCGAAATTATTTTTGTCTATCGTGTGTGCATGACATATAGGGAGCCTACCACCGATGTTCTACACGTCCGTGGTAGGCGCCGTCGATGCTTCTCCGAGCTCCGGTGTCCCCAAGGGGGCCGCCGGCGTCACTTATGCGAGCTCCAATGCCTCCCCAGGGGCCGCCGGCGTCACTTCTTAGAGCTCTGGCGCCTTGCACAGGGACCACCGGTGTCACTTCTACGAGCTTCGATGCCTCCCTAGGGGGCTGCCGGCGTCACTTCTTTGAGCTCCGGTGCCTCCCACAGGGACCGCCGGCGTCACTTCTGCGAGCTCTGACGCCTCCCTAGGGGGCCGCCGGTGTCACTTCTTCGAGCTCCAGCGCCTCCCATGGAGACCGCCAGCATCACTTCTGCGAGCTCCAATGCCTCCCCAGGGGGCCGCTGACGTCACTTCTTCGAGCTCCGGCGCCTCCCACAGGGACTGCTGGCGTAACTTCTGCAAGCTCTGGCGCCTTGCCGACGTCACTTCTTCGAGCTCTAGCTCCTCCCGTGGGGACCGCTGACGTCACTTCTGCGAGCTCTGGCACCTCCCAAGGGGCCCGCCGGCGTCACTTCTTCGAGCTCCGACGCCTCCCAAGGGGAACACTGACATCACGCCGACGTCACTTCTGTGAGCTCCGGCGCCCTCCAGGGGGCCATCGACGTCACTTCTCCGAGCTCCAATGCCCCCAAGGGGGCCGCTAGCGTCACTTCTCCGAGCTCCCTTGCCCCCAAGGGGGCCGCTAGCGTCACTTCTGCGAGCTCCGACACCTCCCCAGGGGACCGCCAAAGTCACTTCTCCAAGCTTCGGCGTCCCTAAGGGGGCCACTGGCGTCACTTCTCCAAGCTCCAGCGCCCCCAAGGGGGCCGTCCGCGTCACTTCTCTGAGCTCTGGCACCCCTCGAGGGGGTCCGCTGATGTCACTTTTACAAGACAAGATAAATGCCCCACCTACGGGATCGTCATCCTCCCGAGGTGGGCCCGGGGCCACTGTCGGTACCCTGCAGACGGGGTACCCTCGCACTTAGGATGAAGACACCAAAGCACCTCCGGAGCTGGCACGTGTCCTGTAGGCGCCAAGGCCTTTGCCTCCCAAAAGATCAAGTTGCGGCGCTGCCACATAAGCCATGAAGATGGGTCTTGGCCCCTCGGTGTGACGGGCTACCGAGACGCCACGTGTAGGAACGGGACCTCACCCAACCTTGGGAGAGCACCCCGTAACAGCCACGTGGACGGAGCGCAAGGAACATCACCCCCCAAGGGAAAGGGTCTGGAGCTGCCACGTCCCCTGACGAGCCCCAGAGCTGCCACACGTCACGGAGGACCAGGTCTGACCTCCCCAGTGGAGATCAGCCCCAGCGCTACCACGTGTCCCGCAGTTCGCCTCAGACGTTAAGATACGGAGACAAGGGATGGAGCGCCCTACATTAAAGACGCGAACCCACCTCCGGCGCCCAACGCAGAGCACGCCAGCGATCAGAGACCGCTAAGACCAATTGCGTCACAATGAAGGCACCACATGTCTATCCTACTTGGCCAAGTGGGTAGCTTGCGGGAACAAGACAGGCCGGCGGGACACCTTCTACCACCGTCAGCAACGACGCGTGGGCTACTAAAAAGAGAGGAGGAAAGACGGTGAGTCTTCACTGCCTCAGTCAAGCAAGCTTGTGCGAGAAGCCATAGATCTTTAGGATAAGATCACCCCGAGACCACCTGTCGGGCCCAAGGCCCCACTTGTAAGCTATACGACCTTAAACTATAAAAGGACCGGGCAGCCACCGACTTAGACATCTTCTCTGGTCTGCTCGAACTAGGAACCCCCACATCGAACATCACACAAACACACATACTAGCAATACCATCCACCGTGGAGTAGGGTGTTACGCTCCTTGCGGCCCGAACCACATAAAAACCACTGTCTCATACATCCATCTGCTAGAACACTTGATTGAGGCCTAAGCCCCGCCGAACAAAGAACCTTCGTGCGCTGCTCCTTAGCAGATTCGAGGGAAGTGTCGCTCTAACACTTCGACAACATTGTTCATTTAATTATGCATTAATTTTATGAACATGCTATACTAGACTCGTTTACTGCGTATTACCTTTATATGCATGGTTGTACACTCTGTGACTCACCTATGCAGGTGTCATGCAGTCCTAATGCAGGCAGGTCTACTTGAGGTACCTACAGTGTATGAGGGGTTATCCCGACTCCTCTCGTCATTAGGGCCCTGTGACGCCAGAAGGCTTTCCAGGAAAGGCCTGTGCCGAGCAGGAGGTCCAGGGAGTGTAAACTGCTTAGCCTGGTCCCGTACCCTAAGCATGCACACTCTGCTTCCCAGAGCTACGACCAAGTACCGAAGCCAGAAGGCTCACACCCTGAGGACGGTGGGAGTCGGACCCCAGAGCACCAACGCATCGAATTATCCAAGCCCCGTGCATTGGTCCTGGACACTAACGCATGAAAAAGTTAAGGGAAGGAATATGTAAACCAGCGAGGATACTAGTACCCCCTCTTTCTATCATATGTGGAGGAAAAACCGCCAGAGCGTCCAACTCCGACACCTCCCAAGGGGCCTGCTGTTGACGTCTCTACGACAGTGGTGGGCGACGTCGGAGCATCCAACTCTGGCACCTCGCAAGGGGCCTGCCGTCGACGTCGCAGCGCATCAATGACAGCACCAAGCACAAATAAGTGAGTAAACTCTCCTACCCCGCTCTTGTTGCTAATAGGATTCTCTTGCGATAGCCTATACACCAGGGGCCTGCCGTCGACGACTCTATGACGATGGTGGACGACGTCAGAGCATCCATCTCCGGCACCCCCCAAGGGGCCTGCCATCGATGTTTCAACGATGATGGTGGGCGACGCCGGAGAACCCAGCTTCGGCACCCCCAAGGGGCCTGCTGTCAACGTCTCCACGATGGTGGTGGGCGACGCAGGAGCATCCAGCTCCGGCACCTTGGGAGTGGCCTGCCGTCGACATCCCAACACATCAACGACAGCATCAAGCTCG
Source organism: Tuctoria greenei (assembly GCA_036927565.1). Taxonomy (NCBI): domain Eukaryota; kingdom Viridiplantae; phylum Streptophyta; class Magnoliopsida; order Poales; family Poaceae; genus Tuctoria; species Tuctoria greenei. Next base: position 78,316,150 of record JAYESD010000009.1, on the reverse strand, counting down.
GATAAGTGAGTAAACTCTTCTGCCCCGCTCTTGTTGCTAACAGGGTTCTCTTGAGATAGCCTATACACCAGGGGCCTGCCGTCAATGACTCTACGACGATGGTTGGCGACGCCGGAGCATCCAGGTCCGGCACCCCCAAGGGGGCCTGCCGTCGACGTCTCAACGATGATGGTAGACGACGCTGGAGCACCCAACTCCGGCACCTCTTAAGGGGCCTGCCTTCAATGTCTCCACGATGATGGCGGGCGACACCAGAGCATCTAGCTCCGGCACCTCACAAGGGGCCTGCCGTCGATGTCCCAATACGTTAACGACAACACCAAGTGCAGATAAGTGAGTATACTCTCCTGCCCCACTCTTGTTGCTAACAGGGTTCTCTTGCAATAGCCTGTACACCAGGGGCCTACCATCAACGACTCTACAACGATGGTGGACGACGCCGGAGCATCTAGCTTCGGCACCCCCAAGGGGCTTGCCGTCGACGTCTCAATGATGATGGTGGACGACGCCAGCGCACCCAGCTCTGGCACCTCCCAAGGTACATGCCGTCGACATCTCCACGACGCTGGTGGGCGATGCCGGATCATCCAGCTCCAACACCTTGCAAGGGACCTGCCGTCGATGTTCGAGCATGTCAACGACAACACCAAGCGCTGATAAGTGAGTAAAGTCTCCTGCCCTGCTCTTGTTGCTAACAGGGTTCTCTTGTGATAGCCGGTACACCAGGGGCCTGCTGTCGATGACTCTACGATGATGGTGGACGACGCTGGAGCATCCATCTCCGGCACCCCACAAGGGGCCTACCGCTGGCGTCTCAACAATGATGGTGGGCGACACCAGAGCACCCAGCTCCGGCACTCGCCAAGGGGCTTGCCGTCGACGTCTCCACGATGATGGTGGGCGACACCCGAGCATCCAACTCCAGCAGCTCGCAAGGGGCCTGCCGTCGATGTCCCAGCACGTCAACGACAGCACCAAGCGCGGATAAGTGAGTAAACTCTCCTGCCCCGCTCTTGTTGCTAACAGGGTTGTCTTGCGATAGTCTGTACACCAGGGGCCTGTCGTCGATGACTCTACAATAAGGGTGGACGACGCCGGAGCATCTAGCTCCGGCAACTCCCAAGGGGCTTGCCGTCGACGTCTCAACGATGATGGTGGACGACGCCGGAGCGCCCAGCTCCGACACCTCCCAAGTGGCTTGCCGTTGACGTCTCAACAACAGTGGTGGATGATGTCAGATCACCCAGCTCCGGCACCTCCCAAGGGGCCTGCTGTCGACGTCTTCACGATGGTGGTGGGTGACGCCAGAGCACCCAGCTCTGGCACCTCGCAAGGGGCCTACCGTCGACGTCCCAGCACATCAATGACAGCACCAAGCGTGGATAAGTGAGTAAACTCTCCTGCCCCGCTCTTGTTGCTAACAAGGTTCTCTTGCTATAGCCTATACACTAGGGGTGTGCCATCGACGACTCTACGACAATGGTGGACGACGCCAGAGCATCCAGCTCCAGCACCCCCCAAGGGGCCTGCCGTCGACGTCTCACCGACGATGGTGGGCAACACCAGAGCACCGAGCTCCGGCACCTCCCAAGGGGCCTGCCGTCAACGTCTCCATGATGGTGATGGGCGACGCCGGAGCGTCCAACTCCGGCAATTGGTGGCGTTATGACCTTCCAACTCCCCTACTCCACTGGGGGCACATTGAAGACATTCTACAAATCAAATGGTAGATGTGCCCAGCCAACTAACCACATATACCAAGGGGCCTCTAAGGGGGTTCCATAGGCAGGAAGTTAATGGGCAACACCTTGACCATATGAACTATGCAACCGTTGATCCTCAAAAGCTAACGGGCTCCACAAAGGTTCTACAAACCCTTACGCAACTAAGGGCTCAAAAAACATTTGAGAAGCACAAAGACAAGACAAGAAGTCAAACACAAATTCATATTCATTAAGGAATATTTACAAAGGGGCAAACCCCAGATACAAAGACGGGCTGCCTGCCTCAGTCCCTGGCGAATTGCGCGACGACATGTTTTTCGGCATTCTTGACCTCTACCCTTGCCGCCTCCTCACGCTCTTCAACAGGACCATCAAAAACAGGATCCAGGGGCAGATCAGGGTACCAGATCTGGTAGCACACCAGGACATGGGTTGCCACCGTCTCCGCCACCGCTCTACCCTCAGCTTCCAGGTGCTGAGCTCCATCGAGCACTCCCGGGCTTGGACATCGAGATCGTGCAGGAGAAGTTCCTGATGCTCAATTGAGTGCTGCGCCCGATCCCGCGACAAGTCCCCCTCCAGGAGCTCAGGATCTTCAAGGCGGGACTACAGCTTGTCCCGATCAACCTCAACCCAAGCCATCATTGCCTGGGCCATCACCTCCTCCTCGGCGACATCAGCCTCCCTCTCGTTAATAGCGGCTTCTTGGCGACTCAGGGCCTCTCGACCTCTTCAGGGGAATGCAGGCGGGCATCAGCCATGTCGTTGGCTACCTTGGTGTCGGTCAGAATCTTTTGGGACAGGGCGTCTGTGGCCTTCAACAAGTGGTGCCTCAGCTCTAACTCCTTGCTCTCCTTTTGGTACGTCACCTTTGCCTCGGCGATCCTGGACCTCAGAAGGTGCTCCCAGCCTTGGAGGCGCTCTCCTTCAGCACGCAGCTTCTCCCACTCTACAGCGAGAGCATCCTACACCCGACAGAGGTTGGATTGCACCCGAAGGATGCTCGACTAGTCCATGATGTTGGAGAGGCACTCCGGCTACGCTGAAGTCACGGAAGGTTGTCTAGTGATCATCTCAGGGACCTCTTCCTCCCGTAGCGGTGAAGGTGAGGCCTCCAGTACTGGGGATATTGCCCCTGAAGGTTGAGCAGGAGTTGTGGCGCCAACCGAAGCAGCAGCGCCATCATCGCTCAAGGAGCCGCCCGCCAGATCAGCAGCGCTGGAGGTCAGGCCTTCAGCCCCCTGAGTCGACTCTGACATTGCCTCTACCACGACAGCTGGAGGTGCCTTTGGCGCAACGGTTGGAGGTGCCTCTGACGCGACGGCCGGAGATGCCTTCGGCGCGATAGCTGGAAACACAGCAAGAGATGCTTCACTACCCGCGCTGGGCACGGATGCCGGAGCAGTGCTCCCCTGAACAAGCTTGGCGGGATACCCTGCCGGCACAGCCATAACCTCTTCAGCCGCCTTCAAAGCGCTTAGGAGTAATAAAGTAAGCATGATGTTGGAGAGGCGCTCTGGCTGCACTGAACTTATGGAAGGCCGCCCGACAATCATCCCAGGGACCTCTTCCTTCCGAAGCGGCGAAGGCAAGACCACCAGTACCGCATACCTTGTCCCCGGAGGCTGAGTAGGAGTGGCAGTGCAGCCCGAGGCGACAACGTCACCATCGCCCAGGGAGCCACCCGCCGGATCAGCAGCAGAGGAGGCCAAGCCCTCAACCCCCTGAGCTGGCTCCGACATAACCTCTGGTGCGACGGCCAAAGGTGTCTCCGGCACGACAGCCGGAGACTCAACTGAAGAAGCTTCACTTCCCACGTGAAGTAATGTACTTGGAGGGGTTGTTCGCCCAACGCTGGAAGTATTAGGCGCCGAGGAATTCTGCCTTGTTCTTCTTCCCAGTCCGCCTCAACACGAAGAACTGCCGGAACACCAGCACGCATGGGTACACCCCTACGAACATCTTGCAGAAATGCGAGAACACTGCCGCCACCACCAGAGAGTTTGGGATAGGTGATGAAGCTGGAGCCCAAGGACCTCCAGAAGTGTCACCGGGAAGGAGGAAACAGGAGGTACGAAGAGTATGCGTACGCCTGGAAGAAGACGGTCTCTTTCTCCTGCAACTCCAATGGCTAGGAGCTGGGATGGGCTCGAATGCTTAGGGCGTGCATAAGGAAGGAATCACCATTGCCCACAAAGGTACCCTTTGAAAGTACCCTAGTGGCGTTTGAGGGCATCATGCAAATTTGGGCGGGCTCGGAATTAGCGGCTCGTGCCCCGCCAGAGGAACTGGACCAAGCAGTTCTCCGCCTGAAATGGCTACACAACGGTTCCCATAAAGACAGAAGTGAAAGCACCAGAAGTGCAGAAGGCATGTTGGGAACCGTCGCGATAATGTCACAGCAAGCAAAGATCTTGTCGCCACAACCCCTCAACTAGAGATGGATGCGTGGTCACAACAGCAGAGGCGCGCACTGCTTCGGCTGATCAAGACAAAATTAAAAGGTCACGCAGGAAAGCAGGATAAGGCTCCACCCTCGGGCTCCTTGCCTCCCCCAAGGTGGACCCAGGGGCCACTTTCGGTACCCGACATACCGGGTACCCTCACGCACAAGCTAGATCCGCCAAGGTACCCCGCCTCCCAGAAAAGGTAGGATCCGAGGGCGCCACGCGTTCTCAAGGCCCGAACCATCTGCCTCAGATACGAGGTCCAGGGTACCCGTAGAAGACCCCGAAGGAGAGTTCAGCTCCCCCTCAGAAATGAGCACCCAAGCAGCCACGTGTCCAGCAGGTAAAGGATCCCTCTCCCCCGTGAGACAGGGCTCCGGAGCTGCCACGTGGTCCGAGACATCAGACGGGCCACCTCCCGTATAGGCGGGCTCCGGTGCTGCCATGTGTCCTGTAAGACCGGACCCGACCTCCCCTGTAGAAGTGAGCTCCTGAGCTGCCACGTGGTCCGTAAGACGGGGCCCAACCTCCTCTGCGTAAGTGAGCTCCCGAGCTGCCACGTGGTCCGTAAGACGGGACCTGACCTCCTCTGCAGAGTTGAGCTCCCGAGCTCAGGCACTTGCCCTAAACGGAGGGTTTCAGGAGTTAAGAGGGCAGTGTGTCTTGTCCCTTTCAAGGATTGAAGATACGCGGCTTCCCCAGACGCATGGCGCAGTGCACACCTAATGTCAGGTACCGCTACGACCAATCTCATCGCAGTGAAGACACCGTAGGCCTATCCCACTCTGCTAAGTGGGTAGTTTACAGCGACAGAGACAGTTGGACGAGACATCCCCTACCATTGTCAGGAACGACGCGTGGGCTACTGACGACTCAGGTGGCAAGACGGCGAGTCTTCACTGCCAGAGTCAGAGGAAGCTTATGCGAGAAGCATAGATCCTTAGGATAAGATCACCCTGGGACCACCTATCGGGCCCTGGACCCCACTTGTAAGGCATCCGACCTTAGCTATAAAAGGCCTGGACTGCTACCGTTACAAAGGACCAAACATCGAATCCCCGACACACACGCACGCATACACACCCACTAGCAATACAATCCATCGTTGAGTAGGGTGTTACGCTCTTTGCGGCCCGAACCATATAAAAACCACCATCTCATACATCCTCATACGCGCGTACACTTGATTGAGGCCTAAGCCCCGCCGAACAAAGAACCTCCGCGGGCTGCTCCTTAGCAGATCTAGGGGAAGTGTCGCATTAACACTTCGACAAGCCCAAAGATATCTGTCCTGTTATTTAGGAGGGGCAAATCCCATCTTGATCCGCACACATCCCATTTCATGTTTCGTTATGTATTCGAAGACTGCTTTTATGACTATCCAGTTACGGAGTAGCGTTTGGAAGTCTCAAAGTACACAACTACACATTGTGAGAAACAATATCGATCTCAGGTCTAAGGATCTAGCAGGTGTATCACTCGAGACCAACTAACGACACATACGAAAATAAAAATCCTCACAGTGTCTCGGAGTGAGTCAATCCAACACCATATTCACTAACATGTGTTCACATTATTAATTTGGTATCTCCATATCTATTGACTGTGAAATGTGATCATCAATTAATACATGTACTAGTCTGTGTGTCATCATTATCTCATATAACAATATAGACTAGGGATCATTTCGAGTAACATTATAATTAACAAAGAGTTTCACGAACAAGTCACATATTAGATAATCAATGTAAACAACATTTACTCAAATAACAATTTACTTAATAGTACATAAGCATAGCTATGACACAAGTCTCCCACGTGCATACTAAGGTTACTTATGTAAGTATCTAATACCAATAGATCTCATGTGCGCCTCATGCTTTGATTGTGGAAGAGGTTTTGTCAATGGATCTGCAACATTCAAATCTATATGCACCTTGCAAATCTTCAAATCACCTCGGTCGATGATCTCTCTGGATGAGATGATAGTGTCGTAGTATATGTTTGGATCTTTTGTGTGATCTAGGCTCCTTTGCGTGTGCAATGGCTCCACTATTGTCACAATAGAGATCCACAAGACCGGCACACTAGGAACAACACCCAACTCAAACAAATTTTTTAATCCAAACAACTTCCTTTGCATATTAAGAAGTTGCAATATAATCCGCCTCCATTGTTGAATCTACTACTGTATCTTGCTTGGAACTTTTCCAGCTCACTGCCCGTTCATTGAGGCAAAACACAAATCAGGATTGCGATATGGAATTATCCTTGTATGTTTGGAAGCTAGCATCGGTGTAACCTCTTACAATGAGCTCTTCTTCACCTTCAAACACTAGGACCACATCCTTAGTTCTTCTTATATACTTAAGGATGTTTTTAACAACTGTCCTTTTTGAGACTCATCATACCTTGATTGATACATGCTCGTAACACTTAGATCATAGAATACATCTGGGTGTATGAACAACATGGCATGCATGATGAATCCAATAGCCAAGCATAAAGAATCACTCTCATCCTCTTTTGCTCATCAGACGTTGAAGGACACTCACTTTTGCTGACATCGGCAAGAACCTTTCTTAGAATCTTGCATATTGAAATGATTCAATATCTTGTCAATATATGTCTCTTGGCTTAATTCAATTAGCCTTTTAGATCTATCCCTATAGATTTTTATGCCCAAAATGAATGCTGTCTCTCCTAAATCCTTCATTGAGAAACTATTTTTAATGAGGATTTAACAACATCAAGCATTTGAATGTCATTTCCGATCAATAATATGTCATATACATATAGGACCAAAAATAAAAGTGTGCTTCCACTAAACTTCTTGTAAATACAAGGTTCTTCTCTATGTTCTTGATGAAACAAACCCTTTGACCACTTCATCAAAATGTAGATTCCAACTCTGAGATGCTTGCTTCAATCAATAGATGGACTTTTGAAGTTTGCATATTTTCTTGCATTTTTAGGATCAACAAAACCCCTAAGTTGTGTCATGTAGACATCTTCAATCAGACTTCCATTAAGAAAGGCTATTTTGACATCCATCTGCCACATTTCATAATCCAAGTATGCAACAATTGCTAGGAGAATCCGAACAGACTTTAGCATTGCGATGGGAAAAAATGTTTCATTATAATCAACACCTTGAATTTGTTTGAAACCTTTTGCCACCGATCGTGATTTATGAATGTGAACCTTTCCATCCATGTCAAACTTTGAGAATCTATTTACAATCAATAGGTCTCACACCGTCGATTGGATCAACTAAGTTCCAAACTTGATCTTCATGTGTGGATTTTATGGCTCCAAGCCACTTCTAAGAGTCAGATCCCTTCATTACTACGTATAGGTCACGGGCTCATTATTGTCCAACAATACCATGTCATGTTGCTTCATGGTTAGGAGTGTCAACTTTTTAGTTTCACAATGTGCCCTTGTAGACCTTCGTAGGGCTGATGTTTCATCAATCGATTGTACAACATATTGTACATCATGCATAGGATCAGTGGGCACTAAATCATTTTAAGATATTTCTTGAAATTTTTCAAGTCGCACCTTGCTCCCACTAACTCATTTTGAAAAAAAAACTCTTTCTCTAAAGACACATTACGAGCGATAAACACTTTACTCTTTGCCTTATTATAAAAATAATATCCTTTGGTTTCTCTTGAATACCCCATAAAGAAGCATTTGTCTGATTTGGGAGTGAGTTTGTCTAACGTCAAACATTTGACATAAGCCTCACATATCCAAACTTTGAGAAAAGACGATCCCAAATGTTTCTCGGTCCACATGTCATATGACGTCTTCTCAACAGACTAAGTTAGAACTCTGTTTAGTGTAAATGTCGTGGTTTCAAGAGCATAGCCCTAGAAGGACGATGGAAAATTTGTTTGGCTCATGATCGACCCAACCTTGTCTAACACGGTTCGATTCCTCCGCTCGGACACCCCATTCCATTTAGGCATTCTAAGTGGAGTCAATTGTGGAATAATTTCACATTGTTTTAAATGATCATAGAATCATGGCTCAAATATTTGTCTCCTTGATCATATCGTAGAAGTTTAATTGTCTTGCCAAATTGATTTTGTACTTCATTATGAAATTCTTTGAATTTTTCATATGATTCAGACTTTTTCCTCATTAGATAGATATAACCATGTTACTAAGTGATCTGTAAAAGTGATGAAGTACTGATATTGACCTCTGGCTATAGAGCTCATTGGTCCACATACATCAATATGTATAAGTCACACTAAGTCATTTGCCCTCTCACTTTGACCAGTGAAAGGTGCTTTAGTCATCTTCCCAAGCAAACAAAACTCACATGTGTCAAGTGATTCAAAATCAAAATTAGCTTAATAAACAATCTTTATAGAGTTTTTCAATGTGTTTCTCATTTATATGACCTAAGCGACAATGCTAAATGAAAACGGGATTTAGATTATTTTGTCAAGACCGTTTTGTATTAATGTTATAAACAAATTTATCCTCAAGATAAAGAACATATAATCCATTCACCAATAAACACTAATCATAGAAAATATTATTATAATAAATAGAATAAAATTTGTTTCTTATTACAAATCTCATAACTATCAACTTCTTCCAAACATGGATAAGAGACATTAACAATTATTCAATTCCAAAAATAATCATGAGGGTAACGACGTGATACGGATTGGGGTCCCGATCTTCACGATGTAGGATTACAAACATGATAACTAGCTTCAAAGAAGCCAAGATAACTAGTGAAACTTGAAAAATAAAACTCGAAGCCAACCACAGTCTTTAATCGGCAACCTGAATCGAGGATTCGTCCAACCACACTCTCAAAGAATCAACCAACACAACCTGAAATCAATGGAGCAAGAGCACCCGTTGGGAGTCAATGAAGCGACCGCTTTTGTAATCCCACGAGTAAATCACAAGAGCAAAGAGGTAGAGATCACTCTCTGAAATTGTAAGCATACAGATAAACAAAGGGGTGATTTCTCAATGTTCAAGTCTGCCTAACCCAAAGAAATGCTATATATTTATACTAGGAACAACCCTCCTATTTTAAGTGTGAAAGGAACCTAAGTTGATGTGTTTAGATGAGTTAAAAAGCTTCCACGAAATGCATTCTTGAGGTGCCTCGCACAACCTTTCAGCTCTTGACCTCCTTGCAGTAAATTAGTCATTACTATTGAATGGGAAGTCCAAATGACGCACCATTTGTGGCGTTGGAAACTAGAATTGATATGATTTCACACAATGTGTAATATTCACCCTAAGCTTATGGGTTTATATGAGTTATAGAGCTTACACAAAATGCATTCCCGAGGTGCCTCGCACAGCCTTTCAGCTCTTGACCTCCTTGTAGTAAACCAGTCATTACTCTTGATTGGGAAGTCTAAATGATGCACTGTTAGTTGCATTGGAAACTAGAATTGATATTATTTCACGCCATGTGTCATATGCACTGGAGGACGTGCCAGTTGGTACAGAATTGCACCTGAAGTTGGAGTTTCTGCAGTGTAAAGTTTGCTCGAATTCGTTCGGATGGTGCGAACCGCCTTGGTTTTCTCCGATTCTTTTTGTGTGTATCTAATCATCACCAAAATAGTACTTTTAGGTAGTATAAAATTATCATTTATATTATTATTAGGAGTGATGTCACCCGTGGTTGTAACTTTTTGGCACGACTTCTTGTCAAAAGTCCATGGTTGGTATTACTTGAAGTATTTTGCACTTCATTCATTGGTTGGATTGTATGTATAGTTGGGACATCCGCATCATCTTTCTCCGCTTGAAAAGGAGTTGTCCTCGACTCTATTTCCTCATCACCCAGGAATGGAGATAAATCTGCAACATTGAAAGTTGGGCTGAAATGGCACCATAGTCTTCTGGGATTTCAATCTTGTAAGCATGGTCATTACTCTTCGCTAGAACTTTGAATGGTCCATCTGCTCTTGGCATCGACTTGGACTTTCGCCTTTCAGGAAAACGCTCCTTGCATAGATGAACCCAAACCATTTCACTGGGTTCAAATGTCATCTTCTTGCGATCTTTGTTGGCCTTCGCAGCAAAAAATATGCCTTCTTCTCTAGCTCTTGTTTTGTCTTCTCATGTATCTTCTTAACATATTCAGCATGCTTGGAAGCATCCATGTTAGTTTGTTCTTGCAAAGATACGGGCAACAAGTCGATCGGAGCAAGAGGTTTGAATCTATATACTACTTCAAATGGACACTTATTAGTAGTAGAGTGTACTGCCCTGTTATATGCAAACTCGATGTGCGGTAAACATTCTTCCCACTCCCTTAAATTCTTCTTGATAAAGGATTGCAACAGTGTTGAAAGTGTTCTATTCACCACCTCGGTTTGCCCATCTGTTTGGGGGTGGCATGTCGTCGAAAACAGTAGTTTCGTTCCAAGTTTTGCCCACAATGTCTTTCAGAATTAGCTCAAAAATTTTGTATCACGGCCTGAAACAATCATCTTAGGCATCCCATGTAATCTCACAACTTCCTCGAAAAACAAAGAGGTTATGTGTGAAGCATCATCACTCTTATGAGATGGTATAAAATGTGTCATTGTTTAGAATCGATCCACAACAACAAAAAATTGAATACCTCCCTCTTTTTCTTAGAGGTAATCCTAAAACAAAGTCCATACTAAGGTGTGTATAAACCATAGAGTTTCATTTTTGACTTAGCTTTGTGGTATGTGACGCATATTTGAACTAATCTCTCCACGTCCCTTCTCATCTTTGGCCAATAGAAGTGATCAGACAACATCTCATAAGTATTGTCTCTTCCAAAATGACCCATCAATCCACCAACATGTGCTTCCATCAATAACAACAGCCTAACAGAGGAATTTGGAATGCACAATTTGTTAGTTCTAAACAAAAACCCATCATGTACATTATATTTTCCCAACCTTTTCCTTCAATACACTCTGCATATGGTTCTGAAAATTTACAATCTGTAGGATATAACTCTCTTTTGCCATCTAGTCCAAGCACCTTTACTTCAAGTTGATTCAACAGAATATATTTCGAGATAAAGCATATCCTTACCTTTCTTGTGCTTAATAACATAAGGAAAAGTTTCAATAAATTCAACCCATTTTGCATGGCGACGGTTCAGTTTAGCTTGACCTTTCAAATACTTCAAGGCTTCATGATCTGAGTGAATAACAAACTCCTTTGGCCATAAATAGTGTCGCTATGTATCAAGTACTCTTAACAAGTCATATAACTCTTTGTCATACACGGAATAATTCAGTTGTGCTCCTCCAAGCTTTTCACTAAAATATACAATAGGTCTTCCTTCTTGCATGAGTGCTCCTCTAATTCCAAGCGCACTTGCATCATATTCAACCTCAAAGGTTTTGGCGAAGTCTGGCAATGCAAGCAAGGGGGCTTCAGTTAAATGTTTCTTTATTTCTTGAAAAGCTTTCTCTTGTGGTTCACCACACTTGAACATAACTCATTTCTTCGCCAACTCATTGAGTGGAGCAGCTATGGTGCTAAAATTCTTGACAAATCTTCGATAAAAACCAACAAGCCCATGGAAGCTTCTTACTTGACTACATTCTCTGGAATTGGCCACTCCTGGATTGCTTTTATATTTGATTCATCAACCTGGATTCCTTGTCCTGGAACTACAAAACCAAGAAAAACAACTTGGTCTGCACAAAACGTACACTTCTCAATATTAGCATACAATTTTTCCTTTCTAAGAATATCCAAAACCCGTTGAATGTGATCAAGATGTTCCTCCAATGTCTTGCTTAAAATCAGAATATCATCAAAGTATACAACAACAAATTTTCCAATAAATGATCTCAGCACATAGTTCATCAATCTCATGAAAGTACTAGGAGCATTAGTCAAACCTAAAGGCATCACTAACCATTCATACAGTCCAAACTTTGTTTTGAAAGCAATTTTCCATTCATCGTCAACTTTCATTCTTATTTGATGGTAATCACTTCACAAATCAATTTTAGTAAAAAACATTTTAACCACTCAATTCATCAAGCATATCATTTAACCTAGGAATAGGATGCCGATAGAGAACAGTGATGTTATTAATCGCTCTACAATCTACGCACATCCTCCAAGATCCATCTTTCTTTGGCACCAAAATTACAGGAACAACACACAGACTTAAAATTTCACGCACATATCCTTTATCTAAAAGTTCTTGTACTTGCCCATGTATTTCTTTGGTTTCTTCGGGGTTCATGCGGTATGCTGGTCGGTTAGGAAGTGCAGCTTCTGGAACAAGATCAATTTGATGCTCGATGCCTCGCAAAAACGGAATTCCAGCTGGTGTTTCCTCTGGAAAAACATCATGGTATTCCTGCAAAATATGAGCAACAACACTAGGAATAGAGGTCAAGTCATTAGCTGAAAGCAAGGTGTCTTTGTACACAAGTACAACAAAGACTTGGTTTGGGTTATTCCTCACATCTCTCATTTCAGATTTGGTGGCTATCATGACTAAGTTATGGCCCTGATGCTTGTTTTTGTCTCTCACATTTGGGTTGTGGCTCTCACTCACGGCTTTGTGTAGGGCACTCATTTGCTTTTCCCATTTTTCTTTTTCACTCTGAACCTTCACATTTGAGATCTTTTGCAAATATTCAGCATGGATTTGTTGCGGTGTCATTGGCTTCAGTATCAATTCCTTTCCACTTGATAGTGTATTAATTTGAGCGACCACAATGTAGAGTTGAACGATCATATTGCCACGGTCTCTCTAACAGCAGTGACACACTGTCATGGGAATAACATCACACTCTACAGAGTCAATATATTCACCAATCTTGAAAGGACCGTTTACTCTATGTCCAATCTTGATATCTCCTAAATCATTTAGCCATTGCACATGATAGGGATGTGGATGTCAACAATTTTAGACCAAACTTTTCAACTATTTCCTTACTTGCAAGGTTATGGCAGCTGCCACCATCTATAATCACTTTGCAAACCTTTCTTTCAACCTTGGCTCTTGTTTGGAAAAGATTGTGCCATTGTCCATTCTCAACTTCCTTCACTTGCACACTCAAAATTTGAGTCACAACAAGTGCATCACCTTCTTCAAATTCACAATAAGGGTGAGCTTTTTCCTCAGCACCCTCAAATTTTCCTTCATCATCAACTTCTTTTTCTTCCTCACTAGCAGGTTCATATTCTCCTTGGTCATTAACAATGATGGCGCAATTATTCGGACACTCTCTTACAATATGTCCACGACCTCCACACTTAAAGCATTGGATTCCACTACTCTTGGCAGTAGATCCCACTGAGGTAGATGTTGGATTTACGGGTTTGTTCAGTTCTCTTCGAGCGGCAGAATTTTTATTACTAGAAGTGTCACGAGCAATTGAATTTGAGCCTCCACTTGAGTTGTGGATAGTGCCTGAGACAACACTATTCCTTGGTGTATATTTGCTTGCACTTGATGTTCCCTTTGCACTGAATGGTGTAGCTCTATTAATATTAGTGTCTTGCTGCAATTGTCTTTCAGCTTTGTTTGCTTGATGCACTAGATCAATAAAACTGCGGTATGGCTGAAACTCCACAATGTGCTGAATATTGTGTTGTAAACTGGACATGAAACACACTATTGATTGCTCTTCATCTTCATTTACATTGGCCCTGATCATTGGCTTCTCCATCTCTTTTTAGTACTCATCTACAGAAAGATTTCCTTGCTTCAAATTCTGCAGCCTTTCAAAAAGTTCTCGACGATAATGCTTGGGGACAAATCAAGCCCTCATTTCCCTCTTCATTTCAACCCATGATCTAACAACTCCTTGTCCAACAGCTTCTAAATCATTAAGCATTTGCTCCCGCCAAATTAGAGCATAGTCATCAAATTCAAGGCTACCATTGCCATCTTCTTTTGTTGAAAATAATTACACAAACGGAAAATCTTATCAACATTTAATTCCCATGTGAGATAAGCTTCAGGATCAGATCCACCATCAAATTTAGGCATTGTAAATTTAAGCTTGCCAAACCTCTCCTCATTTTATCGGTTATGTGCATGACGACCTCGACGCCAATGGCCTTCATCCTGGGGCTGTTCAAAATCATCTCTTTCATATCCATCATCAGAATCAGTGTGTTCAATTCTTCTATCTTCATAATTTCTTCCTCTCCCACGACCAGCACCATGGCCTCCCTTGCCATGACCTTGCATCACACATTGTCTAACATGAGCAGCATCTTGTCTTTGTAGTTGTCGCTGTTCCATTGCAACTTGGGTAGAAATTTCTTCATCTATTTCTTCTTGATTTCTTGCATTTTGAGGAGTGCTTGAAGATATTGTGGCAATTGGTCTTGCTTTTCCTCCATGCTTTGCTTTAGTTCATTGAATTGTGCCATGGTGACACAATCATCTACCTCGGGTTCTTCAGTCATTCTCCTCTAATATTTGTGAAGCAAAAATAGTAAGGACATGTGGAATAGGAATTTTGGTAATTTTCTCACAACCTTACCTCTCTTACCAACCAAAGCTCTTATGACTTCCCTATAGATTACAAAAGTATCGTGTGTGGTGTCAAAAGAGATAAGCGAATACAAGATCGGTGTGTACAGTTAAGAGGTGGATTATTGGTGGAGCTTGGTAGGGAGTCATGCACAAGGAACACAATCCGAATTCTATTTATTGTAAAGTTAAGTAGCAATCCAACCAGAAAATCGATGCCTAGTGCTGATCACAATATGTGAAAGATGTAATTAGATCATCACACATGCAAAGATATCAAACTGATTGCACAACTTGTTGCAAGAGCTCATCAACTTTAGATGATTCTTTCTCCCTTTTTTGAACCTTTTTTTTGCTTTTTTTTTTGTTGAACAAGAACACGTAGACAAAAATGATGATACGATCAGCAGCTAAACAAAGACTCTTATAGACTGAAACTTAACAAAACTCACTAGAAAATCAAATTGAAACAAAAGGTTATGGCAAATATAATTATGGATTTTAGTGGATAGGACAATACGAAAATATGTAGCTAGGGGTAAAGAATCCTACCGTGTCAACGAAGGCTCTGATACCAACTGATACTGGTTGGGGTCTTGATCTTCACGACGTAGGATCACAAACACGATAACTAGCTTCATAAGTCAAGATAACTAGTGCAACCTGAAAAATAAAACTTGAAGCCAACCACCTTTTTTAACCGGCAACCTGAATAGAGGATTTGTCCAACCACACTCTCAAAGAACCAACCAACATAACTTGAAATCAATGAACCAGGAGCACCAATTGGGAGCCGATGAAGCAGCCACTTTTGTAATTCTGCGAGGAAATCACAAGAGCGAAAGGGTAGAGATCACTCTCTAAATTGTTAACACACAACTAAACAAAGGGGTAATTTCTCAATGTTCAAGTTTGCCTAACCCAAAGAAATGCTACATATTTGTACTAGGAACAACCCTCGTAGTTTAAGTGTGAAAGGGCCCTAAGTTGATGGGTTTAGATGAGTTAAAGAGCTTCCAAGAAATGCATTCCTGAGGTGCCTCGCGCAACCTTTCAGCTATTGACCTCCTTGCAGTAAATCAGTCATTACTCTTGATTGGGAAGTCCAAATGACGCACCGTTTGTGGCGTTGGAAACTAGAATTGATATGATTTCACACAATGTGTAATATGCACCCTAAGATAATGAATTTATATGATTTAAATAGCTTCCACGAAATGCATTCCCGAGGTGCCTCGCACAGCCTTCAGCTCTTGACCTCCTTGCAGTAAAATAGTCATTACTCTTGATTGAGAAGTCCAAATGATGCATTGTTTGTTGCATTGGAAACTAGACTTGATATTCATTCACACCATGTGTCATATGCACCAGGGGACGTACCAGGTTGGTACAAAATTGCACGTGAAGTTGAAGTTTCTGAAGTGTAAAGTTCGCCCAAATTTGTTCGGATGGTGCAAACCACCTTGGTTTTCTCTGGATCTTGTCGTGTACCTAATCATAACCAAAATAGAACTTTTAGGTAGTATAGAATTTTCACTTATATTATTATCGAATTCGGCTAGGATGACGTGACCTGTGGTTGTAACTTTTTGGCATGACTTCCTGTCAAAGGTCCATAGTTGGTATTACTTGAAGTATCTTGAACTTTGTTCATTGGTTGGATTGTATGTATAGGTGGGACATCCGCATCATGAAAATTGATAAGTCCCAAAAGCTATGACTGTAACCTTTGCTCTATGCCAACCCGAACATCCAACTCGCCTTTTACAAATCTTCTAATCTCACTTAGTCCATGCATTAATTTGCAAGTGTGAATCATCAATCTAGTATCAAATATCTATGATTCACTAGAAGATGTAGCAATATTAATTTCTGTAACATGTATAGAAGCACTAGCTGTTTTGAAAACACTAGCTGTTTTGAGCGGATAAGCCAGAGAGGACAAGCACATGTATCAATCAAAGCTCTTCCTCTTTTATTTTCCTTTTGAACCATCATTACATTAGTGGCATTTTTCTTAATGCTTTACTCGGCTTTTTTAAGCATCCTATGCAAGTCAGCCAATGTTTTCTCCATGCAATTCATTATAAACGGAGCGATTGGAGAATAATATCAATAGCCAGATCATCATTGAATTCAGAACAAAGTTTGCCTTAAGTCTAAATATAACCAATCATTTTGATTACATGAGGGCTGATCGGGCTACCCTCTGCCATCTTGCATGAGAACAAGGACTTCAAGATGTTTTATCTCTCAGCCCTAGCTTGGTTCTCAAACATTCCGTGTAGTCCCTGAATCATAGAATAAACATTTGTATGCTCATACTGTTTCTGCAAACTATGGTACATAATGGCAAGCATGAGACAACTTACATTAAGCGCATCATCTAAGTTCTATGTGACGTAGCATTTGCATCAACTGGGGGGTCATCAAGGTTTGGTTGTTGAAGAAGATACTCAGTTTTCTCTTGCCTAAGAACGATTCTAAGGTTGGAGACATGATCTACAATAAAAATGTAAATACAAAAGGTATTAGCAGCATGTTATGTATCAATCTTCTATTAATAATTTAATAAAAGACACCACCACATATGGTATCGTCATCCCTCTAACGAAATATAGTGGTCCAAGATCAATATTCACTAATTCCAAGTGAGCTTTAGCTTCACTGATAGAAAATTGATGACATATGTAAACAATAATTTGTTAATCATATCTCTATATGTCTCTTCTTTATTGGGTGACATTCAATGTCCTAACTCTCAACTCTATGTCATAAAGCCCAAAACTGTTTTGATAGCTTTGTTGAGCAAACCAATACTATGCATGTGAATGTCCAACATTCACCCTATTCATTATAATAGATGATGCTATTTTGCCTTGGCAAACCTACCACAGAACAATCAAAACTACATAGGTGCAACTATTGGTAAAAGGCATCAAATACTCAACTTTTGTGAGGGAAGCTATTCTATCATGACAAAACATCCCTATATGAAAAATATAAATAGAATAGTAATGCATGAAGATTAAAATCACAGACATATGATCATATTATATTGTGAATACTATGGTCTTTAGAATCATAATGGTCTCCATCACCATGGTTCCATCATGATCTCCGCTGCCATGCCTCCGTTCTTGTGGTGATCACCATCGCCACCATGCTTAAAGACATCTCCATGAACATAAAGAAACTAATGCATCTAATAGCTACCAAATAAATTACATAAGAGATCAAGCATCACAGATCAACATGCATGTCATTATACAATTATATGACAATCTCAATCCGGTTGTGTTAAATTTGCAACACAAGGCTGCATGAATGTTACACACATATCATTAGGGGTGGGCGTTCGGTCTACCCGATATTTTGGTTCGGGTATCTTGCTCTTTTTCAAAATCCGGTTTCTTGAAATCACTACCCGAATTGTTGTAATAATATTAGATACCCGAAAATTTTGGGTACCAAAATTTCGGCTCGGTCTTCGGTCCCACCTGATAGATCCGAATTATACATTATATCCATGTAATGTTTGTACAAATTTGATATAATTCATGAATTCAATCCCATGAGGTAATTTGTTATAAATTGACAAATGAGAAATCACAAATAAACATTTAGATCCAACGATTTCGCACATCACAACTTGAAAATAAAATACTATCTCTTTTCTCAAAAGTTTGTCACCTTGTAGTTCATTTTTGAACTAGAAGGTGACAAACTTTTGAGAAAGGAGGGATTATCAAAATTTGAATTGTTCATAGTTTATCACACATAATTTAACTTATTATTTGATGGACTGACTATTCGGTTATTTCAGTTACCCGAGGGTGGTACCCGAACCCAAAATTTATTTTTCGGTTATTTATATTCACTACCCGAGAAGTATCCGATACCTGATATTTCGGTCTTTTCGGTTCCGGTTCTGGTTTTTTCGATTTCAGTTCTTTGATCCCAGTTTTTTTGCCCACCCCTACATATAATCACATCACATTAAGGCCATACCATTCACACCTGCAAAAATGAGCTAAGCGTAGAATATTTTCTATCGTGAAATGACTATAATATTGTTGGCATTTCTTAACACCACAGGTCATCTCCAATGAGAGATGAGGCACAGAAGATACCACTATAGTATTTCACCCAAGAGTATTCCCAATGGTATCATATTTATCCCAAAGGAAGGTAATGAAATAAAGTAAACACTATTCTTATGATCAATGCATAGGATACTGTATTAATTATCAAAACAAGGTAAGTTGATAATAGGGGTAGTGTGAACACATCTAAGCAATATACTCTAAGGATAAAAATGTCCTAGTGAAGGTCAAGTTAGAGATGAGGCTACTCCTACTGTGCTCTAATTACTCATATACATAGTCTATTAGTGTACACATGAGTACGCTAACGATGAATACTACGGCTTAGTGGTCCAACACATCGGGCACGGGTTTACCCCTGACAATATCAAGACGATTCCCACCTCGAGCATATGGTATAGCCGAACGTGGGGGATTACGAAGGACGGACAGAGCTGTCACCACCTACCGCCTACTCCTGCAACCCGTGGGTCTACGAGACATCCAACACCACTTAAATATCTAAGCACCACACTTACATGTTAAGTAAATATATACCTTAAGAGCCTAGGTACTAGCACCATCATAAGGCAATGACTAACCTAAACATCGTTGAACCAATGTTGGATCCAAGAACTAACATATTCATATTAACATAATCATATTATTACTTAATTAGACTACAGTGGTGGTGTATGATGTTTATGATAACATGATATGAGCATTATGACTAGACTATAGTAACATCTACACTTAGCACATACATGGATTCCACAATCAAACAAGAAATGCTTTGTCCAAGTATATGATAAAATAAAGACTAATAATAATATTATTATTATAAAGGATAAAGTCACAAAATAAAGAAAAGATACATGAGCCATGCCTTCCCCAATTTGGACTTGGGACTAGAGCCTCTTCTCTACAGCCTAACCTCCACTAAGGAATTAAGAGAACTAGTGTATACAAGAGAGAATGCTTGAGTGGTGTGTGAAGTGAAGAGAGGCTTCTACCCCTATTTATACACAAAGTGGGGGCGGTTCTCACCACCAAAAGAGCGCAGATCAGTCACCATCGTTATCTGCTCACTGCAGGAAGTCGACACGTGGAAGCTGACTACGTTTGGCGCTCTTACCAGGTCGACCGAGCCAGGGGATCGGCCGACCTGGTCAGTGCACCATCTGCGGTATGCTTCCTCTAGTTGGTTTACAGGTGGGTCCTCTGACCATTTCGGGATGCTACGCCATGGGATGCCCTTGGATACTCCTATAGGTGGGCCATTTGATCCATGTGCTACCACATGTTGGCTTCTGATTGGCTGAGAAGGTATTCTTTGGGATTCCTCCCTTGGTTTCACTTCAATTCTATATAAAATACATGCATGCACCATTTTCTCCAAGTACAAGTGGAACTGGGTTATTTCTAAAAGCAATGCATGTAAGAAATGTCTAGTCCTCCATGATTATGAGTTATATTGATGGTCTAAAATGGTAATAACGACCGTCAACAAACTCCCCCAAGCTTATCATTTGCTTGTACCAAATCAAAGTTAAAGACTTAGCTTGTTGACCAGGAGTTGCTACTATGCCCTATGCTTCAATAGTACCAAATGGACAATTAAACATTCTACCTTGTATTGAATAAATTGGCAATGGTACTCACTCATTACCTTAGTCCCAATGGGGCTTTTGCCTTCTCCTCTCCTTGGGTATTTGAAAGATAGAACAGTTCACAAAGTATGCATTATTCCTAATGTCTAGGTTCCACTCAAATCCCGTAGAATTTCAAATGACTTTCAAAATTAGGCTTAAGTTTCTCAAATGATACTCTCAATCACTCTTTTGTGTAAGTGGAATTTTCCTCACCAAAGAAATGCCTTTCTTGTCCTATATCTATATAAGCCTTTTGTGGATCTTGGTAGTGAACAAGAGTAGGCATATTTGCAACACATATATTGCTAAGTTAAAAGAGTAAGCCTTAGGAGAAAAGATATCATACCTCTAGATCAAGATTATGCAAGTGTGGTGGAATATTTTGTGGTGGTGGAAGATGAATCCTTTTTATGCACTCTCTTTATTGTAGGGATGAAGCACAACTACTTTTTTTTCTCATGCTCATTCCTGGAGAGCATGCTTTATTTATTTTTCTCGCTTTCTTTTTCTTGTAGCCATGACTTCTACTCCATTTCTTTTCAAATAAATTTTAATAGAGTTTTTGGCATTGAATATATGAAGTATATTTTTAAAGGTGGAGAACGGAATGATGGAAAATTTGCTAGCATGTGCACGTGTGTAATCTTGATCATGGAAGTATGAAAAGATTCTCACATAGGTCTATACTACTTTGACTAGGTTCAATGTGAAAACAAATAGCATATGCGTGAGGTTTATCAATTTAAAATATCATATGACTTTGGTAGGAAATTTAAATCAAATGAGGAACTTTATTTTAAATCAATTTGTAAATTTCTCTAGAGATCAAGTTTCAATTTGATCATGAAACTAGCAGCCCTATGTTCTATACCATATCTCACAACAACCTAATTGGATATGCTACCCACAATTTCTAAGTTATAGGTGAAGTATTTAAAGTCAATTAACTCAATATTTGGAGAATATTAAATTGTAACTTAGTACTAAGGAGGAATAAAGCAGAGCAATTATTTTTCATTTCAACTTATGAAGGAATCAAACACTCTTACGTGCATCTTTTTTTATTAAATCTATCCTAAGTTTTTTTTAAGATGCAAGGATGTGGAAAAAGGGAAATGAAATGCAAGGTGGGATGTGATACAAGTTACCTCTAGTGGGGGGTCCTCCACCAAGCTTGTTCTTGGTCAAGGTCTGTGATTGGGGTTGAAACCTTAGCGACAGAGGTAGGCCATGAGGTTGGTGTTGATGGTCCTCAAATGCTAAATTTTACTGTCAATTCACTACATAAAGATTATAAAATCAATACGCAACATAGTGGTAGGAGTTAAAACTAACAAATTCCACAAGTGTTAGTGTCTATTTGCATGCGGGTGAATTGAGCCCCAAAATACTCAAGAATGCAAGGAGCAATCCTAAAAGTTTCCATTGAACCAATAAGGCGATGACACGTGGCAACACATGGATCCATGACTCATTCCCAGGCGTATCCGAGGAGATCCAACGGTGATTCACGCAAGAAAGAGGTTAGGGCCTGTTGACGTTTCTTACATCACAGATAAAAATCTGCAAGCGCACGAAACTATCGTGTAGCACTTCCTATTAAGGAGTATGCCTAAGGACATCGAATCCAAAGAACATGTGTGCTAATCTTACGAACTAATTCACCCAAGGACACAAAGTTGTTTGGTAGGCAAGGAAGAGAGGGGAATTCAAAGTATTGATTCTAATTCAAAGGAATTTGCGGTAGCTGCTTGCTTCGGACATGGGTATACCCCTAGCAACACTAGGATGACTCCCGCGAAGAGCCTATGGCATAGCTGAGCATGGAGGATTGCTAAGGACAGATAGGGCTGTCACCACCTTCTGCCTACCTCTTCAATCCGTGGGTCTACGAGATATTCACTGGTGATTTCTAACTTAAGCACCACACTTCTGTTCTAAATCACTACTCTAATTGTTTCGGACACAAAGCTACAACTAGAGCCTCCAATAAATTAAAGAAATGAACCCACAAGTAAATACTTGTGCAAACTACCTTGAATTGGAAATCAAATTTGAAATTAATTCACAAGGCTACTTGATTTTGAATCAAACCTTTGTAGGGCTACAAGTGTAGAAGAGGGACTTGACAAGCCCAAGCCTCCTACTCCTAGACTCTTCACCACACTCTCCTTCTACTTGGCATCCTATAGGACTACTCTAAACCCTAGGAGTGATATTCTATTCCCAACTTTGTGTGTGTGTGTGTGTGTGTGTGTGTGTGATGTGAGGTGTGGGGTTCTATTTATAGAGGGGACAAGGGTCGGTTCCTACTACAAAATGCGCGCGAATCAGTCATCACTGACTTCTTCAAGCCGGGAGGAGCCAACATGTGTCATTTAACTGAGTTTGGCTCCACTTCCTAGTTGGCCGACAAGGGAGGTCGGCCTACCTGGTCATAGCTCCGTTGGAGTTGTGCTTTCTCTAGGTCTCTGCCAGGTGGGTCCTATCCCTTGATATGGGTGCTACACCATTGGATGGCCTCGAATACTTCTATTTGTGGGCCATTTGATCCATGTTATGATACGTGGCATCACCTGATTAGCCAAAATCCAATTTAATTGATTACTCCCTGCATGTCTTAGTATTTTTGGGCATAATTCACCTGCATACAAATAAACACCAACACTTGTAGAATTAGTTAGTTTTTAACCCTACCACTACGTTGTGTTTCTCTTTTATGCATATTATGAGGTGAATTGATGATCTAAATATGGCACTTAAGGACCTTCAACAAACTCTCACACACTTAGTCCTTTGCCCGTCCTCGAGTGAAGTCAAGAAGTACAAATGTGTTGTCATAAATTTGCTATAAGTTAGAAAACGAGGATACTAGATATTTCAACTCTTATGTCAATTCATGAATTTCCCTTTGTCGAATGTGGCTACCACATCAATCTTGTATGTTTGAAGAGTGGAATGGTTGGAATTGAACTCCCTTGGATCTTCCCCCGCTGAAATGATCTGACGATTTACTACATTCGGGAAGTCAAATAAACAATTGCCTTTATCTCTCATTTAGAATCTTTCAAATCTCTAAAAGTGTTTTGGTCCTCACCTTTGAATGTGTAGGATCGAAGGGCACATGTAAAGCTACCAGAGGCGGGGTGGGGGGGTGAATGGTAGATTAAAACTTTTCATCAGAAGTAACAAAAAATCCCTCTGCAAAAAACCGATCTGTTAAAGACTATATGTGCGACTAATCTGAACGTGTTGAACTATGGAAAACTAGTATAAATTGTAGAGAATCAATTCACGAAGACATCACAACAAGAATCACGAAAATTCATCGAGAGAAACTCAAGTTACGATCGAAAGATCGAACAAAGTCCAATCTGTCCTACCCGAGAAAAACAGTTCTGGAACACTGCAAAGAAACTCGTGTAGATCAGAAACCACAAATCCAATGACCGTGAAATTTTCACATATGATAGAAAATCAAGTTTTGAAGACAACCCAAAAAGAATCATGTCAATCGGATATGTAAAACTCGAGTTATGATGAAACCACCGAAGCAAGTAGTGCTGTGCAGAAACTTGACGAGAAAAACTTGTCTAAAAACAAGTCGGACGAACAAGACACAAAAGTTCTTCAAAATACGAATTTTATTGATCAAACTACAAGAGGAACAGCCCCAAAGTTGTGTACAACGAGCTCTGGCCTCCCTGGCTTATATAACCAGCCCTTAGGCCAACCCAAACATAACTAGGACTCTAATCCTACTCAATTCACAAATCGAAACTTTCCATAACTGCTCAAAACTCTTCTATACGCAGATAGAAGCAATCTTAAGACTTCCAAACACTTTAGAAACGTAACCAACATTCCTAAAACAACTCAAATTCGTGACCCACACGAAGTCCTATCATAACCAACTCAAAACTTTCCATATTTGAGTCAAACACGACTTAGCCGCAGCCTGAGTCCATAACCTAGTCGGTTGGACCTTTCCGACCAATTTTTTACGTCCACATCTCTTCATAACGCCTCGGAACCATGTATCTACGTCCATGCACTCCTTGCACATGTGCAAATATCTTCCAACGACGTCCACGATACCTTCATATGCATTGTTCTTGATTCAAACATGCTGCGCAACCTCCCGATCAACTCAACCACAATTCCTCCCGAACTTGGTTGTTGAACCTCATCTTCTCCCTAAGACTAGTTCAATGGATTCCTTCACCAGCCATGTCTTGAACTCAAGCAACACCTGTACATGAATAAACATCCAATACTTCCGAGCACAAGTCCTCGACTTGACTATTGTTAGTTCCGATAACCACAACACCTTATGTGAACACCTCACATAAGTCTGTTGCAAACCTTAGCAAAAAGATATCAGCCATAACCACAAAAACACACCAAAAGCTTAGTAAAAGAATACAAAGCAAACTTTCTATAGATGTAAAGCAAGTTCAAATCAATTCAAAGTAAAAGCAGAACCATTGCAATCTAGCTCTGGACCTTGCCAAAACTAACCGGACCTTGAGCCGGAGCTTACCAAAACTAATAGGATCTAACGCTGGAGCTAACCAATGCTAATCGGACCTAGCACCAGAGCTTACCAAAGCTAGTCAGACCTAGAGCCAGAGCTAACCAAAGCTAGTTAGACCTAGAGCTAGAGCCAACCACAGCTAGTCAGACCTAGGCAAAGAAGTCGGACCTATCCAAAGCAAGTCGGACCTTACGTCGGACCTTGCAAGAGCTACCCAAAACAAGCCGGACCTATCATCGGACCTTGCAGGAGCTCGGACCTAGAGTCGGACCTTGATGATAAAGGTGTTTTAGTAGTATTCAAAACTTTTATCGCCATATCCAATGTATTCAGCACACATAGTATTCAAAACACGCGAAAGCTGAGATAAAACAGCAGGTTTATGAGTCAAAGTTTGAGATTTTTTGTTCTTAACTACTGACCTATAAGGTGTTACTTGTGTAGCACAAAAATCAGTAGCTATGGAGGCAAAAACAAAAGGTCCGAAGGTAACAACAGAAGGTCCAGACGCAAAAACTGAAGCTCCGGAGGTAAACTTTGAAAGTTTTTGACTCATAACAATAGTTTGCATGTTCCCGACATTCGGTTTAGTATGTGCAACAAATTTTGCATGAGACTTATAAAATATAGCTTGCATTATTTCCTTTTTATGTTGTTTAGCTAGTCTATAACAAAAATATATGACATGACCATCTCTACCACAATAGGTACAATGAAATTTAACTTCGTGTTCATGTTTAGATGAGCATGCAGTATGTTTATTTGAACCCAAACGTGACAAGCCGGACCTATCATCGGACCTTGCAGGAGCTCGGACCTAGAGTCGGACCTTGATGATAAAGGTGTTTTGGTAGTATTCAAAACTTTTATCGCCATAGCCAATGTATTTAGCAAACATAGGTCTCACAACAAGTTTTGCCAGTTTTGTCCCTATACTAAATATGGCTATATCTGGGGCTTGGTAGGGATAAATGTGATGCACATTTCAATTCATATATAATTCAAAAACTTGATCCTATGAGAGACTTATGAAACAAACAATTTGACAAAGAAAATCCTTGTGCACATGAATGGAATGGATAAATGTGGACTCCATGGTTTTCTCTCTTTAAGAATGAAACATGACTACTTTTTTCTCTCTGTTTTTTGGCATACTTCCTCTTTTTAAGAGTAGATGTTCTTTTTTTCCGTAGCCATGTCTTCTACTCCTTTTTATTTTTTTGGAGAGCTTTTGATAACCATAATTTATGGAGTTTCTATATCGGATGGATGAATGGTGGATGCAAACTCCCAATGTGAGATATTTGGAATGAATAGGGTGCACAAGAATTTCTAAGTCAAAAGTTCATGCATGTCACTCATTTGGGTCATGAGTTTGACAAAGTTCAATGAAAAACAAAGTGGCATATGCATGTTGTTTTCAATAAGTGTATCATATGGCCTTGGTGGGTATTTCAATTTCCAATGAGAGAATCAGACAAAGTTCAAAACTCCAAATTTTTGAAAACATCAAAATCAGTTTCAAGCAAAGAGATATCTCCTTGAATAACTCATTTACCATATCACACTAGTAAAATACTTAGATGACGTGTTTTTCTTACTTTAATTTTGGGAATCACAAACAAGGCAATAATTTGAAATATAAAGTATTCAAATTTTCAGTTCAAGCAAATTTTGACTACCAAGTTTTAATCTCGAATGTTGAGTTGATTTGTTTTAAATATTCGGTTTTAAATAGGAAATCAACTTAAACAACAGGGTAGCACATATATTCAGAGATAAGAGATCCAAACCGAACTTGTGGAGCGAAACAGAGCCGAGAGGGGCCCATACGAGGTGGACCATCTAGGGGGTTCGACCGACCCCCTTCTAGCCTCTCTGTTGCTCTGTTTCGACGTGTCGAGTCGTATGTTTGGTTGCGAGGTGTTTTGGGGTGAAACGCTATTTTTGCACGCCCAGATTTCACAATTTGGGGTCCCCCCCCCCCCACACACACACTTGTTCCCTGGACACTTTATTCAACAAAAATAAACTAAAGGGGAAACTTTACCGGGTTAGATGAACTGATAAGTTCGCTTTATTAAATTCAAAATGTTGGGGATGCTTACATTATTCAATCTAAAGTTAAGGAATAACAATTTGGAATAAAACTAAACCTAAACTAGTAAGCATCCTATGCGGTCGGGACATCTAAACTATGGTGTGTTGTAGATGTCGGGCTTCCAGACGACATTGCATACGCGCCGCAGCTTGGCTCTTATGCCACGGCGAACACCATCAATCTCCTCCCTGAGAGAGATGAGCTCATCCTTCAGTTCCACCCTCTCTATGCGCCCTTCAGCCACTAAGTCCGATAGCTTCTTGTTCTCCAAACGGAGAGAAGCTAACTCCTTAGAAAGTTGTTCCACTTTAGGGGCACGAGGATATTTCTCGTCGCTGTCCCTAAGTTGGCCAGGTGGCCCTCTGATGGCAGGCGGCGAGAGGTGACGCCTAATTTTGGAGGGTGACGAGCCCATCGACTCCTCCATCACCAAATTATCCACTTGCTTGAAAAAGCATTTTGCATAGCCTCCTTCACGCTTGCGCACCCCGTGGATAATGAGGTGATCTCCCACACGCTCAGGCGAGGTACGCATAGGTGACATGTAGTGGTGGCTCGCTACATCACCGTCCTTGGTCTTCAGAGTGTACATAAACTCCTTGCCAGGCTACAGCTTTGGGAGAGACTTGTCTTTTTCAGGAAAAAGACGGGTCTTGACTGGCTTAAGGCCAACCGTAGTTGGACGATGTGCAGGTGTTGTGGACTTCATGGGCATCCTCCGTGGGGAGAGCAACCATACAGAACCACGAGGTGTGGTGCTACACCCACGCGGAGTCTTCGTCGGTGGCGGGATCATGGCAAGAGGTACAACATCTAATGCCATGACGGAGTCCAATGCGAGGGTGGACTTGTCATTGGCTGGCGCGATGTCTCTGCTAGAGTTGAAGGTTGAGCTAGAGGAGGCATGAGGCACAATTTTCTTGTCGGCCATGACTTTGATGGGAGGAACAGGAGATGGAATTTTTTGGATGGTGCAAGGTTCCCTTCTCTATTGCTGTCAATAAATAAGCGGGGAAAATACGATAGCACCGAGTTCTTGTTGGATACGTCAGGAGAGTACGCACAAGAAAATAGAATGCCAACAGTGCAAAGGAGGAGTCGGCTGACCCTAGGGTTCGAGCGAACCCCTTTTTGCTCCGCTCGTGCCAGGTTTCCGCAGGTTAGCTTAATGGGCCTCATAGATATTAATTGGATGAGCCCGTTAGTTGGACGTGGAGATTTTAGATAGAATTGGAAGAAACAACATGAAAATCAATAAGATTTATCATGTCAATTTCCTTTTCCGCCTCTTCCTCCTGGGACTCAAGAAATAATTTGAGTCAATGCCCATTCACTTTAAATAGCTGATTATCATCACCTTGTTGTGTGATTGCTCCATGAGATGAGGTTTCTATTACAGTGAAGGGTCCTTCCCCATTTACTTCTAAGCTTCCCATGTCCAAAGAGTTTAACACTAGAGTTAAAGAATAAAACTTTATCTCCAGGTTTGAACTCTTTAGGCATAATCCTCTTATCGTGTCATCTTTTGGTTCTTTCCTTGTAGATTTTGGCACTATGGTAGGCCTTATCTCTCCACTCTTCCAACTTAGAAATTCTCTTCAATCGGTGTTTTCTGGCTTCATGAAGGTCCAGGTGCCACCGCTTGATGGCCCAATAGGCTCTATGTTCCAATTCTACAGGAAGATGTCAAGTCTTCCCATAGACAAGTTGGAATGGAGACATGTCGATGGGTGTTTTGTAGGCAGTACAATATGCCCACAATCCTGTTCCCATTTCCAAGATGGTATTTTGTAGAATATTCTTAATTTTCTTATTAGATGTTTTTGCTTGACTACTTGTTTGTGGGTGGTATGGAGTAGCATTATTATGTTGAACACTAAGCTCCCTCAGAAAGTTCTGGAAGGTGTTATCTATGAAATGAGACCCTCCATCACTTATGACCATATGGGGAGTGCAAAAGTGTGGAAAAATGATCTCATGGAACATTTTCCTAGCTTGCTTGGAATCAACATTTTTGCATGGCAAGGCTTCTACCCATTTTGACACATAATCTACGACCACCAGGATATACTCTCAATCATAGGACCTAGGGAAAGGCCCATGAAATCAATACCCTACACATAAAATAATTCCACTTGTAGGTTATATGTTAGGGGCATCGCGTTGCGAGCGAAGATTCCTCCATGCTTCTAGCATTTCCAACATCCGTGAATAAATTCTTTTGTTTCTTCATACATAGAAGGCCAATAGAATCCACTCTACCAGATCTTTGCCTGGGTACGGTAAACACCGTAATGGCCACCATAGGGGCTAGCATGGCATTTCTCAATAATCTTGGTGTGTTCAATTGATGGGACACACCTTTAAGAAGGCCATCGACACAAACTCCATAGAGGTATGGGTCATCCTGAAGGTGTCTACGACTCTCTTAGAGGAGTTTCTTTTTGTTTTCCCCTGGTGGTACATATCCCTCGACCATGAAGTTCACAATATCCGTATACCAAGGGTGAGAGTCAGTCACCTTGAGAAGCGTATCATCTTGTAGGAAGTCGTTGATAGGAATGTCCAAGGTTTGTGTGACTTCCATACGCCAGATATGATCTGCCATAGAATTCTCTACTCCTTTCTTATCCTTGATTTCTAAGTTAAATTCTTGGAGTAGAAGAATCCATCGAATTATCCTTGGTTTAACATCCTTTTTCGTGAGCAAGTACTTCAAGGCAGCATGGTCTGTGTAGACTATGACCTTGGCTCCAACCAAATAGGACCTAAACATATCGATAGCAAAAACTACAGTTAAGAGCTCTTTTTCAGTTGTGGCATAATTGAGTTGAGATCCTGTCAGAGTTTTGCTAGCATAGGCTATTGCATGATGCTTTTTATCTTTGGTTTGGCCTAGGACTACACCAACAGCAAAATCACTAGCATCGAACATGATTTTGAATGGAGCGTCCAATCGGGAGGCTGAATGATTGGAGCTGAGATGAGTGCCTTTCTGAGTGTATCAAATGATTTAGGGCATTCATCATCAAAATCAAAGGGATCTTCCTTAGCTAGTAGGTTGGTTAGGGGTCTAGCGACTTTTTAGAAATCTTTGATGAGTCACCAATAGAGCCCCGCATGACCTAGAAAGCTGCAGATTCCCTTAACATTGATAGAAGGTGGAAGTTTGTCAATGACTTCAATCTTTGCTTTGTCCACCTCTATCCCCCTCTCAGACACTAAGTGTCCAAGTACGATGCCTTCACAGACCATGAAATGGTACTTTTCCCAATTAAGTACTAGGTACATCTCTTGACATCTTTGTACACCTTGTCTAAGTTTTCCAAACAATGATCAAAAGTTTTTGCATACACGGATAAATCGTCCATGAAAACTTCCATGATCTCCTCAATCATGTCAGAAAAGATAGACATCACACATCTTTGAAAAAAGGCAAGAGCATTACACAATCCAAAGGACATATGCCGGTAGGCATAAGCCCCGTAAGGACATGTGAATGTGGTCTTACTTTGATCGTCGAGATGGATTGGGATTTGATGATAACCCGAATACCCATCAAAGAAACAAAAATAGGAGTGTTGCCAACTGCTCTAACATCTCATCGATGAAGGGCTGTGGAAAATGATCCTTCCTTGTAGCCTTGTTAAGTTTTCGGTAATCAATGCACATCCTCCAACCCGTGATGTTTCATTGAAGAATTAGTTCATTTTTCTCATTTTGAACGACTGTCATACCTTCCTTCTTGAGCACTACTTGAACTAGGCTGACCCACTCACTATGAGGGACAGGGTAGATAATCCCGACATGCAGAAGTTTCAAGACTTCCTTCTTGACAACTTCCCGCATTACATTATTCAATCACTTTTGAGGTTCCCTTGAGGGGACACTCATGAGATCAATAGGAATGCGATTGGTGTTGTTGGTACCCTGGGTACCGTATACCCCTTGAGATTGCAAAGATCTCAAGGACATGTCATCTACTTGATTTGAAGACCTTCGAAGGCCCACATGTCAGACATAACCGGACCCGCTTTCCCAACATGGTTAGTCCCAGGGTCGCCACATGTACCATCAAATCGGAGCTACCGCCCACAGGGGGGAAGCTCCGGGCTATGTACCATAACGGCACCCCCGGACCTAACCCCAGACCGAGGGAAGCTCCGGAACTGACACGTGTCTGGTGGCACCGGACCTATCTGTTCCCCACAGTATGCTCCGGAGTTGCCACATGTTCAACCGTCGGATCTTCAGCCTCAAACCTCCGGTAGACTCCACAACGGCTCCGGATCTTCAAAGGGGAATCAAGGACTTCAAGACCCGATTAAGTGTCATTAATACTATGTTAATGACACACGATCGGACGATCCTAATTACCAGTAACGGCGCTATCAAAGCATGTAACTCGGTCATTAAGGGTAATTAAGCGCATCAAATGTGTATCAATATTAGTAGCCGCCGGGGCCACATGTCGGGCCAGACCAACTTGTAACGGCCTGTCCTTGTACTATAAAAGGACAGGCCAACGATACATAGGGCGGAGATCATCTGAGATCATCTGAGCTGATATCATCTGATCTGATCTGATCTGATCTGGTCTGATCGGCTCACACGCACTCTCAACTCACATCACCTGAGTTGAGTTCATACATCCAATACAACGCCAACACACCGCGTGGAGTAGGATATTACGCTCAGGCGGCCCGAACTACATAAATCTTTGTGTCTCCTGTGTCATTTTACATTTCACCTTCTTGAATCTCCGCGTGCCCACACCGAACTTCAAACTCCGCAAACACTTTTAGTAGTGTCGGGAGATCTGCCGGATCAAAACCACCGACAGTTGGCACGCCAGGTAGGGGGCGCCTGAGATTTCAAGAATGGTGAACTCAGCTGCTGAATCATCCAATGGTCATCCCGCTATTCATGCTGTTGGGGGCAATCCCTCTAATATGCAACCACCAGCAGGAATCTCAGTTCCAGCAGGAGTCACACTTCCACCACCGCCGCCTCCACCAGCAAATCAAGCTGGGCAGCGCGATGGTGCATCGGCGTGAATCACTGCGTTGGCGAATCATGACAACCCGGAACACACGCTCCATGCAGCACGTGCTCTCCTTCAGCGCCCACCACCTCCGGATGCATCCCGAGATGCAATGGAGCAGTGGAGGGCCGATGTGGAACACTTGGTTGCAGCAGTAGCCGATCGCATCAGTAACCAGGGTCCTCCTCCTTCAGGACGGGCCCCGTCGCAGCGACGGACCTTGTCTGCCAGACTTGGTCCGCATGTTTCCAACAACAGGAGACGTGCTGCATCACAGCAAGTGACATCGTTGCCCTCCGGGGCGCGACGCGCTCACACGGTATCAAGGCTTTCAACTCATGACCTCCGGGCGGAGCTTGATCGCCGATACCATCAACAAGACGGCCGAGCCCATATCGAGCATGCTCGTGAAAGACTAGAAGCTCAGGACATTCCTGTTCCTGAAGGAGTAGGATGAGGCTGTTCAGCCCTGGCCATGCATCTGCGTATGGTCAGGTGGCCACAGAAATTCTGGCCTCACCAGCCGGAGAAGTTTGACGGGACCGTTAATCCCGTCAAATTTCTTCAGATTTACTCCACTGCTATCCTGGCAGCTGGAGGAAATGAGGCTGTAATGGCCAACTATTTTCCAGTGGCTTCAACTGGGACTGCCCGGTCCTGGTTTATGAGCCTTCCACCCAACTCCATCAATAGTTGGGAGGAGTTGTGCCGACAGTTCACCGCCAACTTCGGGAGTTCATACACCCGACCAGGCACCGAACTGGACCTTTTTGCAGTCGTGCAAAAAGGGGGAGAATCCCTGCGATCATTCATCCAAAGATTCTCTCAGGTACGAAACACTATCCCTTCTATCTCTAGCGCTTCTGTCATTGTGGCATTTAGACAGGGCGTACGAGATAAGAAGATGTTGGAGAAACTGGCGATCAAGGAGATCACCAGTGTCACGGAACTCTTTAGCTTGGCTGACAAATGTGCCAGAGCTGCGGAGGGCCATGAAATGCACTCCAAACCACCTCTGGAGGATCGCAAGAAATCCTCCAAAGGCAAAGCCACTACCTCCAGGAGTGGCAAAAAGAAGAAAAAGACCAACGACAAGAAGAAGCCGTCAGCCGGCGCATCTAATGCTGCAACTGCTGCAGCTCCGGGCGGCCTGGGGCGACGCCCCGAGAAGCGACCTCGACCGTTTTCTAAAGACGGTGGCAAACCCAAGGTGTGGTGTCCAATTCATAAGACAGACAACCACAGTTTGGAAGACTGCCGGGAAGTCCAAAACCTTGCCGAGCGCTATAACAAGCGCCGAGAAGAAGTTCCTTTCCGACAGAGGGAAGGAAAACAAAAAGTTGACGAAGCTCCAGCTGAAGAGGAGTTAGGTTTTCAGGATCCTAAAAAGGTCCTGAAGGCCGTCTACACCTCCGTCGACGACGATTCTGACGTCTCTGACAACGAGCGTCGGAAGACCATGAACACCATTTTTGGTGGATCATGGGACATCACCTCCCGCCGCGTCCTCAAGACATTGCATTGGGACATGGCCGCTGTAGCTCCTACAGCCAGGGCGGAGCCTCATCAGAAGTGGATGGACAACACCATCACTTTTGATGCTTCGGACTGCCCTCGAAGCATGGTTGGAGCAGGCCAGTTACCTTTGATGGTATCCTACCATCAATAACATTCAGCTCCACCATGTTATGGTAGACGGAGGTTCGGGGCTGAACCTCATAAGCTTCAAAGCTTTTACCAAGCTTCAGCTCCGACCTTCGGATCTTCACCCCTCCCGACCTTTCTCCGAAGTAGGTCCGGGAGCCATTACTCCACTCGGTGTTATTACTCTCCCCGTTACCTTTGGGACCTGGGAGAAGTATCGCACTGAGAAGTTGGTCTTTGATGTTGCTCAAATCAACTTACCTTTCAACGCCATCTTGGGTAGGCCTGCCTTGTACAAATTCATGGTAGCTGCTCATTATGGCTACCTGGTGTTAAAGATGCCAACACCAGTAGGCGTTCTCCGGATCCGTGGAGATAGCACTGCCGGAGTAACCGCTCTGGAAGAACTTCATGCGCTTACTACGGCGCAAGAGGAGGACTCCAGGCAGGAGCAAGCTCCAAAACCCCCGAGCATTCGTCAACGAGGCTCGACCTCTGCACCTTGTGTGCAGCCAAGCGGCGACACCGACATTCCTGTCAAAGTCGTCCAAATCGGTTCCAATGCCGCTCAGACCACCCGTATATCGGGTGGACTGAATGACAAATAGGAACTCGCACTCATCGCTTTCCTCCGAGCTAATGTCGACGTGTTTTCCTGGCAACCATCACAAATGCCTGGGATCCCCAGGGAAGTGATTGAGCACAACCTGAAGATCTACCCTGACGCCCGACCCGTGCATCAGAAGCCTCAGAAGCAATCCATGGAGCGACAGAACTTCATTCGACAAGAAGTGAAGAAGTTGCTCGAAGCTGGATTCATGCGAGAAGTATTCCATCCAAAATGGCTGGCAAACCCAATCGTTGTGCCCAAGGCCGGCGGGAAGCTTCGGATGTGTATTGACTACACTACACTAAATAAGGCGTGTCCAAAAGATCCATTCCCACTACCTAGAATAGATGATATAGTGGATTCCACCTCCGGGTGTGAATTACTATGTTTCCTAGACGCATATTCTGGGTATCATCAAATCAGAATGTCTAGGGAAGATGAAGAGGATACCTCTTTCATCACAGTAGATGGATTGTACTGTTATACAGCCATGCCATTTGGTCTCAAGAATGCAGCTTCAACCTTTGTACGAGCTATGTACAAAACTTTTGAAGAACTCATTAGAGACATAGTGGAAGTGTACGTTGATGACATCATGGTCAAGGTCAAGAACAAGGACTCACTCCTTGACACCTTACAGGCTGTCTTCGACAAGCTGCGGGTCACCCGCACAAAGCTAAACCTAGACAAGTGTGTCTTCGGGGTTAGCTCCGGAAAACTTCTTGGTTTCCTGGTAAATCACCAGGGCATAGTGGCTAATCCGGCGAAGATCAAATCCATTGAAGACATGCGGCCACCAGCCCGCATCAAGGATGTCCAAAAGCTGACTGGATGTCTAGCAGCCCTCAGCCGGTTCATTTCAAGACTGGCGGAACGGGCACTTCCCTTCTTCAAGTTATTGAGGAAGTCCAGACCATTCCAATGTCTGAAGAAGCAGAAAAGGAGTTCCAGGAGCTAAAACAGCTCCTCACCACCCTACCAACTCTGGTAGCTCCGAACCCTGGTGAGCCTTTGCTGCTTTACATTTCAGCAACTGACGAAGTCGTCAGTATGGTCCTATTTGCGGAGAGACCTGAACCATCCCATGCTCAGGAATCCAGACCCCTCCGGGAGGGTCCGGAGGTTCCTGAAAGCGAGTCTGGGTCCCAGTTCCCAGACTTGAGTCCACAAGAAGTTACTTCAGAAGACCCAGACCCCTCCGGAAGGGTCCATGTCGCTTCTGAAGAAGCTCCGGGTCCCTCCAGCAAGGACCCGGAGGTCCCTGAAGAAGGTCCGGATCCCTCCGGGAGGATCCGGGTCAATGAAGAGGAAGCTCCGGGCCCCTCCGGGAGGGTCTGGACCATCCAACGCCCAATGTACTTCATCAGTGAAGTACTTCATGACGCCAAGACTCGATACCTAGAGGTGC
Source organism: Tuctoria greenei (assembly GCA_036927565.1). Classification (NCBI taxonomy): domain Eukaryota; kingdom Viridiplantae; phylum Streptophyta; class Magnoliopsida; order Poales; family Poaceae; genus Tuctoria; species Tuctoria greenei. The sequence continues at coordinate 78,280,397 of JAYESD010000009.1, read as the reverse complement.
ATAAGATGCTCTATGCAGTTCTTATCGCCTCCAGGAAGCTTCACCATTACTTCCAAGCTCACAAGATTTCAGCGGTGACTTCTTACCCACTTCGAGCAATCTTGCATAATCCCAATTCAACTGGGAATATTGCAAAGTGGGCATCGGAATTGGCCGAATTCGATCTTGAATTCATTCCAAGACAAGCAATCAAGAGTCAATCATTGGCAGATTTTGTGGCGGAATGGATTCCCTCTACATCAAACCCTGTGGGCCCCAGTGAGCAGAAGCCGGAACACAAGGCTCCGGTCTTCACCGAGCCTCACTGGACCCTCTACTTCGACGGCTCCATGCAAAAACAGGGGGCCGGAGCTGGAATCCTTCTCCTTGCACCAACCGGGGAGAAGGTAAAATACATGGTACACCTTGACTTCAAGGCGACCAACAACATGGCGGAGTACGAAGCACTCATCTATGGACTAAAGGTGGCACTGTAATACGATGTCAAGCAGCTGCTGGTCAAGGGAGATTCACAGCTCATCATTAAACAAGTGAAGGGTGAATGCTCCTGCAACAATCTCCAGCTAGCTGCTTACCTCCTTGAAATCCAGAGGCTTTAGAAGGACTTCGAAGTCTTAGACCTCCACCACGTCCAGCGTGTCCACAACGCTGAAGACGACGAACTCTCGATGAAAGCGTCAACCGGAGCTCCAGCTCCAGACGGAACTTTTGTCCGGAGGTTGTCAAAACCCATAGCTCAGCCCGCCGAACTGAGCGAAGGGGGCGAGATCAGCATCCCGAAGCTGACGGTCCCGATGGCCCTGTTACCATGGCAGCCATCAACGGTCGCAGGTGCTGCCGGAAGCTCCGAGCAACCCAGCATGCAAGACTCAAATGCTCAAGTTAGCTCCGATGCATGGATCTCAGAGATCCGGAGCTACTTGAAAGACAACATACTTCCTGACGATGATGTATCCGCTGACCGGATAGTCAGATTGGCTAAAAGATACACGTTGGTAGAAGGGGATCTCTACCGGCGCGGTGCCAACGGCGTCCTAATGCGGTGCATCACAAGGGAAGAAGGCTGCGAGCTCCTCGCAGAAATCCATGGAGGCGAGTGTGGGAACCACGTGTCTTCCCGCACGCTGGTCGGTAAAGCCTTCCGGCATGGCTTCTACTGGCCTACAACACACCAGGATGTAACTGAGCTAGTGAAGAAATGCGAAGCATGCCAATTTCATGCAAAGGAAATTCACACACCGGCTCAGCCTCTACAAATGATACCTCCTACATGGCCCTTCGCTATGTGGGGGAAGGACATCTTGGGACCTTTCCCAAGAGCCGTCGGAGGTTACAAGTTCTTGTATGTCGCCATTGACAAGTTCACCAAGTGGCCAGAAGCAACTTCAGTTGTGACAATAAACGAGCAATCTACTATCAACTTTTTGCAGTCCATTGTATGCAGATTTGGAGTCCCAAACAGAATCATTACTGATAACAGGACCTAATTCACAAGCTCTGCATTTCAAGGATATTGCAAAGACCTCGACATTCAAGTTTGCTATGCCTCCGTAGCTCACCCGACAAGCAATGGCCAGGCCGAGAGAGCAAATGCTGAAATCCTGAAAGGACTCAAAACGCGCACCTATGAGCGCTTGAAAAAACATGGAGCCAACTGGATTGAAAAGCTTCCGCCCACTCTATGGGCCAACAGGACAACTCCAAACTGGTCAACTGGAGAGACACCCTTCTTCCTGGTGTACGGAGCTGAAGCAATCCTTCCTCCGGAAATCACCTTGGGGTCACTCCGGGTCCGGACCTTCGACGACGCCACGCAGGACCAGCTCCGACGTGAAGACCTAGACCTCCTTGTGGAGGGAAGGTGCCAAGCAGCTGTTTGGAATGCCCGATACCGCCAAGCCCTTCGGCGCTATCATCAGCGGCATGTACACAATCGACAGCTCGAGGAAGGCGATCTGGTGCTACAGAGAATACAATCCAGAGAAGGGTTAAACAAACTCTCCCTCAGCTGGGAGGGACCCTTCTAAGTGATTAAAGTATCCCGTCCCGGAAGCGTTCGCTTGGCTACCGAGGATGGGACACATCTCCAAAATCCTTGGAATATTGAGCATCTCTATAAGTTCTACACTTAATATCACGGAGGTGAGTCTGTAGTAACTTGAGGTGTATGGTATAGAGTCATTGTACAGAGTCAGGTAGTTCCTCTGGGAGAACAGCGGGACCTTTCCTGGAAGGTCCGCAAAGTTCATGCAACACTTGTCACAGTCTCAGAACTAAAAGTGTGGCTAGCTACCCTGGGTCAAACGAGAAATGAAACACACTTAGCCTGGTTCCGTACCCTAAGAGTGTACTTGTTTCCCCTGTGCCCCGGACCTATAATGAAAGACATCTTCATGTGAAACAGACTCCACATGCATTTATTTTGTACAGGCTCAACATTTTTTATTTTTCTCTTTCTTGTCTATAACAAAGTTGTGCAATTCTTAAGAAATTTTAGTTCAACCAGTTCATGTATAATTCGAGCTGTATTGTCAATTCTTTTGGATTCAAATATTGTTGATGGCCCACTCGCCTGAATGCCGCCAAGCCAATCTAGGGCCGGAGTGTGCTTTCGACTTAGCCTGGTCAAGCATCCTAAGTACGCCACTCTACCTACACCCCGACAGGCTGAAGTAAGGCGGGTCCAAGTACAATTGGATCTGGAAGAAAGAAGGCAACACATTTGGTTGTATTCATAATTATGTTTGACCTAAAACTTTCTTGGGAATCGTAAGTCGCGACGAAGTTATAGGCAAGGAGCGAATTTTACTATTTTTCTAGGCTTCAGTGTGCAGGAAAAATAAAGAATCCACGTTGATGGAGAAAAGCCGGAGCTAACAAAGCTCCGACTCCCCCTAGGTGGCTTGTGATCGATGTGAAACATTGAAAACGAGCGTTACCGGAGCAACCAAGCTCCGGCAAAGCTAGGGGGGCCAGCTGTTGATCCTGAATAAAAGATGGTGAGAAGACCCCACAAGCGGAGTCTGCTGCCGACAAGCTACGCGTTGGCAAAGGTCACTGCCGGAGCTACTAAACTACGACACCCCGGAGGGCTAACTATCGATGCTCTACCTGTTGATAGGGACTATTGCCAGAGCTACTAAGCTCCGGCGGTAGTCAATGCCGGAGCTTCTGAGCTCCGACAACCTCAGGGGGCCACTGTCGGTACCCTGGGTACCGTATACCCCTTGAGATTGCAAAGATCTCAAGGACATGTCATCTACTTGATCTGAACGCCTTCGAAGGCCCACATGTCAGACATAACCGGACCCGCTTTCCCAACATGGTTAGTCCCAGGGTTGCCACGTGTACCATCAAACCGGAGCTACCGCCCACAAGGGGGAAGCTCCGGGCTATGTACCATAACGGCACCCCCAGACCTAACCCCAGACCGAGGGAAGCTCCGGAACTAACACGTGTCTGGTGGCACCGGACCTATCTGTTCCCCACAGTATGCTCCAGAGCTGCCACGTGTCCAACCATCGGATCTTCGGCCTCAAACCTCCGGTAGACTCCACAACGGCTCCAGATCTTCAAAGGGGAATCAAGGACTTCAAGACCCGATTAAGTGTCATTAATACTATGTTAATGACACACGATCAGACAACCCTAATTACCAGTAACGGCGCTGTCAAAGCCCGTAACTCGGTCATTAAGGGTAATTAAGTGCATCAAATGTGTATCAATATTAGTAGCCGCCGGGGCCACATGTCGGGCCAGGCCAACTTGTAACGGCCTGTCCTTGTACTATAAAAGGACAGGCCGACGATACATAGGGCGGAGATCATCTGAGCTGATATCATCTGATCTGATCTGATCTGATCTGGTCTGATCAGCTCACACACGCTCTCAACTCACGTCAGCTGAGTTGAGTTCATACATCCAATACAACACCGACACACCCCGTGGAGTAGGGTATTATGCTCAGGCGGCCTGAACCACGTAAATCTTTGTGTCTCCTGGGTCATTTTACATTTTACCTTCTTGAATCTCCGCACGCCCACACCGAACTTCAAACTCCGCAAACACTTTTAGTAGTGTCGGGAGATCTGCCAGATCAAAACCACCGACAGGTGCATAACGCTGGACTAATCCCCTTGAGATCCTCTAGTGAATAGCCAAAAACAACTCTATGCTTTTCTAACATGGCTTTGAGTTTGAGTCTCATCATCTAAAAGCTTGTCACTTATGATGACAGGAGCTTCCAAATAGCCATTTAGAAAGGCATAATGTAGGTCTGGAGGTAGAATTTTTTACTCAACAGAAGGTTTTGGGAAGAAATCTTCTTTTGGAAATTCAATTGCCTTCTGAAATTCATCCTCCTCATGGATGAAATCTTCTTCTGCTTCAATTTCAGGGGGTGTTAATAATTGAAGAGTCCTAACCACCTCTATTTGTACATCTTGGATGGGAGATTCTGCGGATGTGTTCTTGGAATGCGGGATAGGAATAGAGAATTTTCTCCCTCCAAGTTTGACATTGAGGTATCCTTCCAAAGGAATTTACATGAGAAATTTCTCAATGGGAAACTCAATCATAATGTCGAAATCTTGGATTTTGAACACATGGAAGTCTAGGATAGCCTCAACTTCTTTGTGTCTTATAGACACCTGTTACAAAACCCCGCATCCTTAAAGGATGTTTCAAAAGAGTCTCGGAAGGATTTACATGTTGGTCCCAACGACACATCACCCAGAATGGCGAGAGCACAAGAATCAGAAATGAGATTTGCTCCAATAGTGGGGTTGTATAGGACTCTCATTGGTGTCCCTCTATTGAAACATAGAATGGTTGCCAAAAATGAGGTCATCAGAAGGATTTCGGGTGATTGCTCAACTTTGGCAGTCCATTCCCTGGTTAGAATAGCGGTTAACTTCTTGACCTTCTGTTGGGCGAACACTCCATCATGTGGGTCAGGTGGAGTTAGTGGCAACGACGGTTTCCTATGGCAACATTACTTTGAGGTATTTCTAAAATCTTCAAATATTTATCCCTCGAAGTAAAAGGGAAACTTCGAAGGTTGAATTTCGTCTTCCTTCGTAGTTTCTTGTTCAGGAGAGGATTCCTACTGTAAGGTTTGAGATAAGCAAGGAATGGGTTCATCATTATCCATTGGTTTATCCTGGGTTCTTGAAATGACTTTGTAGGATCGAAGAGCACGTGAAAAGCTACCAAAGGGGGGGGGGGTTAATGGTAGATTAAAAAATCTTACGCAGCAGAAACAATTAAATCCCAACCCCTTCGGCAGAAAAACGATCTGTTAAAGAAATCGTGTGTGAGATTAATCTAAATGTGTTTCACCGTGACAAAAGTGATATATATCAGAGAGAATCAAGTCACAAAGAATACACAACTAGAATCACACAAATCCGTCGAGAGAAACTCAAGTTACGATCGAAAGATCGAACAAAGGTCAATCTGTTCTACTGAGTAAAAAACAGATCTGTAATACTGCAAAGAAACTCGTGTAGATCAAAAACCACAAATCCAATGACCGTGAAATTTTGACAGATGATATATAATCAAGATGTGAAGATAAACCAAAAATATACATCAATTAGATTTGTAAAACTCGAGTTATGATAAAACCACCGAAGAAAGGTATAGCTTTGTAGAAACTCAACGAGAAAAACTTGACAGAAACAAGTCGGACGAACAATGCACAAAATTTCCTTTAAACTACGATCTTTATTCAATAGAACACAAGAGGAACAGCCCCAAAGTCGTCTACCACGAGCTCTTGCCTTCCTTGCTTATATAACCAGCCCTTAGGCCAACCCAATCTCAACTAGGACTCTTAGCCTACTCAATTCACGAATCGAAACTTTCCATAACTGCTTAAGACTCTTCTATACACAGATAGCATCAAGCTTAAGACTTCCAAACACCTTAGGAATGTATCCCACATTCCTAAATCAACTCAAATTCGTGACCCACACGAAATCCTATCATAACCAACTCAAAACTTTCCATATTTTAGTCAAACACGACTCAGTCGCAGCCTGAGTGCATAACCTAGTCGGTTGGACCTTTCCGACCAATTCTTTACGTCCACATCTCTTTATCATGCCTCAGAACTCTGTAGACACGTCCATGCACTCCTTGCATATGTGCGAACATCTTCCAACGATGTCCACGATACCTTCATATGCATTGTTCTTGATTCAAACATGCTGCGCAACCTCCCGATCAACTCAACCACAATTCATCCCGAACTTGGTTGTTGAACCTCATCTTATCCCTAAGACTAGTTCAATGGATCTCGTCACCAGCTATGTCTTGAACTCAAGCAACACCTGCAAATGAATAAACAACCAATACTTTCGAGCACAAGTCCTCGACTTGACTCAAGTTAGTTCCGAACACAACACCTTACGTGAGCACCTCACATAAGCATGTTGCAAAACCACAGTAAAATGATATCAGCCATATCAACCAAAACACAGCAAAAATTTACCAAATGAATACTAAGCAATCTTTCCAACAATGTAAAGCAAGATTGAAACATTTTACACTAAAAGCAGGAACATTGCAATCAAGCTCCGAACCATGCCAAAGCTAACCGGAGCTTGAGCTGGAGCTTGCCAAAGCTAGTACAACCTAGCACCGGAGCTTAACAAAGCTAGTAACACCTAGCACCGTAGCTTACCAAAGCTAGTACAACCTAGCGCCAGAGCTTACCAAAGCTAGTACAACCTAGCGCTGGAGCTTACCAAAGCTAGTACAACCTAGCGCAGGATCTAGGAAAACATGTCAGAGCTAACCAACATAAGTCGGACCTAGCAAAACATATGGGAGCTTAACAACGACATGCCGGAGCTATCAAAGACATGTCAGAGCTAAAGACAAAGCTCACCGGAGCTACCCAAAAACATTTTGGACTTTGACAAAGCAAGTCAGACCTATTGTCGGACCTTGCAGAAGCTCGGAGCTAGAGTCGGAGCTTGCTAAAAAGGGTGTTTTGGCAGAATTTTAGAACTTATATCATCAAAGCCAATGTATTCAGTACAAGCCAATGTATTCAGCACACATAGGTCTCACAATCTCTCCCTTGATGAATGCATTGGCAACACCATTTAAAATCCGAACATTGGTTTATTCACATTAAAAGTTTTGAAAACAATTTCTCCCCCTTTGTAAGACAGAAATAAAATGAGAAGAAAAACAAATTCCCCCCTTGAGAAGAATCGTGCCAAAACAATTGTGAATAAGTGCAATGTGTAATCAATTTCTCCCCCTTGCATACTTATCTTTTTTTAAAAAAAATCACATATTGTCTCTCCCCCTTTGACAATGTATTCAGTAAGGTACAAATGAGAAAATTTTAATTGTTATGAGCATATTATAACATATACATATAAAACAAAGCTCATCCAAGTCATACTATCAAGTAACTTACACTATCACATCAATGAGATACATAAAGTAGTGTAAGCCATGCTAGAGATCAAATGTAATTTTCAATTTAAACAAGTCATGATCTCACAAAATTAACTATTTCAAAACCTGAAAGCATGACACTTGTTGCTTTTTATTATTTTTCAAAGCACAAATTTAGATCATATGATATTTGCAAGAGATTATATGCGCATCTGTCTTATTCTAACCAACCAAGCCAAGCCTATGTCATTTGACAATCAGAAGCTTAAGGACATGGTTTTTGTCATACACAACTCCTTCCAAGTTCATATCTAAGTGCAATGATAAGCCATCTCAAAAGAAGAAGTTGCGATGCATGCATATTCTATTGATCTTATCTCAATTTATATTTGTTCATAAAAACTCAACATGTGAGTTGATTACTTGATTAATTCTTTATGATTAAAAGCACTTGTGAGCATGCAACAAGTTCAAAACAGCAAGAAAGTTCGACCATGACCAGATTTAGTGTAAGTAATTATTCTAATTACGAGACATGGCAAAAACTACAAAATGTATAACACGAGTAATGTAGTAAGAACTTTCAGCATGTAAAAGAAATCACAAAGTCATATATGTATGAAATACTATGCTCATATTATTTTAAGTTCAGATTCACACATAGACTTTCCAAGTTTCAAAACTCCCCCTCAATGTAAGTCATGAGGATGCATAACCCCTATTTCACTACGAATAAAACAAAAACGAGTGAAATTCAAAGGTTTTGTAAAAATGTCAGCCAATTGTTGTTCGGTATCTACATGGTGAAGCACAATGTTTCATTTTTCAATATTATCACGGAGAAAGTGATACCTACTATCAATGTGCTTAGGTCTAGAATGTTGCACGGGATTTTTAGCAATGCAAATGGCACTAGTGTTATCACAAAACAGTGGAACACTATGTCGATCAACCCCATAGTTCTTAAGTGTTTGAACAATCCAAAGAATTTGTGAGCAAGCACTAGCAGCAGCTACATATTCAGATTACCCGTGGATTGTGCAACTGAATTTTGTTTTCTAGAGGACCAAGCAACAAGTGAATTACCAAGAAAATGACAAGCACCGGAAGTACTTTTCCTATCAATCCTACAACCTCCAAAATCAGCATCGGAAAAATCTTTCAAAGTAACTGTTGAGGAAGAAGGAAGAAGGAAGAAAAATGACAAATTCTTGAGTTCCATGTAAGTACCCAAGAATCCTTTTGAGGGCTTGACGATGTGAAGCACGTAGAGAGGCTTGAAACCATGCACAAAGATATACGCTGAATTGTATGTCCAGTCTTGATGCCGTGAGGTACAAAAGTGATCTGATCATGCTTCTATATTCTTTTTGATCCACGAGTTCACCATCTTCATCAACTTCAAGTGTTGTTGCTGTTCCCATTGGTGTCTGAAGAGACTTGCTTTTGTCCATGTTGATGCGCCTTAGGAGGTCTTTTGTATACTTCGTTTGATGCACAAAAGTACCCTCATTTGTTTGCTTGATTTGTAGCCCCAAAAGGTACGTGAGTTCTCCCATGATACTCATCTCAAATTCTGAACTGATCATAGCTGAAAACTTGGACACAAGATCATGAGAAGCACAACCAAAGATAATATCATCTACATACACTTGAATGAATAATGAGTCATTGCCATGCTTAAGCACAAAAAGAGTTTTATCAACCTTGCCCATGGTAAATCTCTTTTCAAGTAAGAATGTTTTTAACCTATCATACCATGCTCTAGGGGCTTGTTTGATACCGTACAAGGCTTTGGACAGTTTGTAAACATGATTAGGAAAATCTGAATTTTCAAAACCCGATGGTTGTCTGACATAAACCTCCTCATCTATGTAGCCATTAAGAAAAGTACTTTTAACATCCATTTGATAAATCTTAAAACCTTTAGATGCAAAAAAAGCTAACAAAATTCTTATGGCTTCTAATCTAGCAAAATGAGCAAAAGTTTCATCAAAATCTGGACCTTCAACTTGAGTGAAACCTTGAGCAACCAACCTAGCCTTATTCCTAACCACAACCCCATCCTCGCTTTGTTTAATTTTAAACACCCATTTAGTTCCAATTAAAGTGTGACCTTGAGGTGGAGATACAAGTTTCCCAACATTATTTCTTTCAAAATTTTCTAACTCTTCTTGCATGGCAATAATCCAAGATTCATTAGTGAGTGCGTGTGTGTTATATCTTTGGGTTCAAAATAAGCAACAAAAGCAAAATGAGCATGAGAGTTTGGATCGCAAAAGCTGGACCGTGTGACTCGTTCGTGCAAGCTTCCAATAATTTGTTGTGGAGGATGACTTTTGAGAACCCGGAGGGGAGTGGACACTTCACAAGCTTCTTCTTCTTCATGTTCATCACAAATCGATGATCTTGTGACTTGAGGAGGATCTGGACCAGCAATGGTGGTCGTCAGTGCTGACTGTGAATCAAAATCAGGAGCTGGAACAATGTCATTAGTTGCTGAATTTTCGGGCAGTAGCTCCACCGCTTCTTCATCTTCAACGAAAATGCTCCCCCCTACGGATATGGATCTGAACTTGCAATGTTTGAGCTAGTACCTGGGCAAGCTTCATCAAAAGACACCTCACAAGTCTCCACAATTTTGTTTGTGTCAAATAAAAGCACACGGTAGCCTCTAGTATGAGATGGATAACCAAGAAACATGCCATCAATGGATCTGGGTTCAAATTTATCAAGATTACCATGTTTCTTAACAAAGCATTTGAACCAAAGACCCAAAAGTGTGTAACACTAGGCCTATGTTCAAACCGGAGCTCATATGGTGTTTTACCTCGCTTAGCGCGCAAGAAAACACGATTTGAGACATAACAAGTAGTTGCAATCGCATCAGCCCAAAATTTCCTAGGAGTTTGATATTCATCAAGCATAGTTCTAGCCATCTGAACTAAGGTTCTGTTCTTTCTTTCTACAACACCGTTTTATTGAGGTACATATGGTGAAGAAAATTGATGATCTATTCCATTTTCAGCACAAAAGTGATCAAAAGATTGATTTTTAAATTCGGTTCCATTATCACTTCTAATTACTTTTAAAGATCCTGAGTGATCGATTGATAATCTAAGAAATAAAGTTCTAAAGTGACTAAAGCCTTCATTCTTAGATGCCAAAAAGTAAACCCAAGAGTATCCAGAATAATCATCAACAATTACAAGAACATACCATTTATCTCCGAAGGATTGAACGCGTGAAGGTCCTACGGTGTCAAGGTGCAAAAGTTGACCTGGTTCAGTTGTCATGACCATTGTGAGAGGAGTATGTGAACCTGCAACCATCTTAGCATGTCTACAAGAAGAGCACACAATTTCTTTGTCCCATTTAAGCTTAGTCATCCCACGTATGCGATCAAGAGCACTAACACACGTTAGATGATCAAAGCCTACGTGACCAAGTCTATGATGCCAAAAATATAAATCCTTTGAGTCATTAGGAACTATACTTCTATGCTTAGAGGAAGACATATCAAAATAAGCTTTAAAAACTCTTCCAAACTGAGACATGTTAAAATTAAGCTCACTATTTGAATTTACAACTTTGCAACAATTTTTAGTGAAAATAATTTCCAGATTTTCATATAGCAGTTGTGAAACAGAAAGCAAGTTGTATTTCAAATTTTTAACAAGTGCCACATCCTTCAAAATGTAGTGATTATTTACTCTAACCGAACTCTTAGCAATTATAGGAGTTGAAGAATTATCGGCAAATGTAACATTCTCTACACGTGACACCAAAGAGAGGGAGGAGAACCATTCTTTGTTACCGGTCATATGGCGTGAGCAACCTGAATCCACAATCCAAATGTTCTCCTTCCTCAAGCGTGTAACCTACATAGAAGCACAATACATCGATGACTCAATACTGGGGTTAGTCAAAAGGCATTTAGGAATCCAATACTGAGTCACACGACGTCCAGCAGGAATAACACGTGAAAGCTGAGATAAAACAGCAGGTTTATGAGCCAAGGTTTGAGGATTTTTGTACCCATCTACTGACTTATAAGGTGTTACATGTGTAGCACAAAAAACAGTAGGTTTGGGAGCAAACTTTGCATGTTTTCGACTCATTACAGCAGATTACATGTTCCTATCATTCCGTTTAGCATGAGCTGCAAATATTGCATGAAAGTTATGAGATCTAGAAATCATTCTTTCCTTTTTCTGTTGTTTAGCTAGTCTATAACAAAAATCTATGACATGACCATCTCTACCACAGTAGGTACAATGAAATTTAACTTTGTGTTCATGTCTAGATGAGCAAGCAACATTTTTATTTGAAACCGAATGAAACAACACTCTTGCAGATTTGAAAACCACTTCTTTTTGTTTAGGAACTGTTTGAATCAAACCACTTTCTAATGACTTTACAATTTTAGGTGGATGTGCCTTAGCATGGGCATGAGAATCAAAACCTAAACCAGTTTTATCATTGCAAGACTTGGAAGAATTCAGCAGCAAGTTAAGGTTCTTATTCCCATTACAAAACCAATCTAATGTCCTATGCATGTCATCAAGTTTATTGGACAGATCAAGGCAATTTTCACATGAAGTTTTTCCTTTTAATTTGTAATTGGAACAATATTTAACTTCATGAGAACGTAAAGCATTGTTCAATATAGAAATTTCATTCATAGCATCTTGTAGTTTCTTATCAAGATCATCACAAGTAGAACAATGCAAATCAATTGTAGAACAGCTAGCATCTTTGAAGTTTTTATCATTAAGTGCAGCAAGCTCTCTATTTTTTTCAATTTCTAACTCAAGTTTATCAAGTGTGGAGGTGTGCGCACTTCTTAATGAGGACAATTGTTCATATATTAAATCACATGAGGGACATGCATCATCACTAGGAATCAAAGTTTTTAAACGGTTGAATTTAGATTCTAATGATTCAATTTTAGCAGCACTGTCCCTAAGCTTTTTGTCCTTTTTTCTTAACTATAATAGTGGCACGAGAAATAGCATCACACATTTCTTCGCAAGTAGGACATACCTCTTCATTGTCATTGTTGTGTTCTGCATCCTACATACTTGATCTTGATTTGCCCGCCATGAAGCACAAGTTTGCCAAATCATCTTCATCTTCGTCACTTCCAATGTCCACATCGCTTGAGCCAAAGTGCGGAGATAAAACTGCTCACCAATTGACGTCCTATGAAACCCTTTTTTTCTTCTTATCATTTGCAGAGGAGTGCTTCGTCCTTGTTTGCTTTCCATCCTGGGAAGTAGGACCTGAAAGGTTAGGGCAACCTGAACGAAAATGTCCGGTCTTACCACATTCGAAACATCGTTGAGGTCCGGAGCTTCCTCTCCTTCTAGTTCTAACATTTTGCAATGCTTTTGAGAACCTAGTAGAGAGAAGTACTAGCTCCTCCTCTAGAAATTCCCCAATCTGTTCAAGGGTTAGAGAGGACAACAAAGCAAGTGTACCACAAGATGAATATTGACTGGAGCTAGGCATGTCACGTTGAGAAACAAAAGCAATAGACTTGTTGGGGTTCTTACGTGATATTATGTCAATTTCATGAGTTTTTAACTTGGAATATAACACATCTAAAGTAAGTGTACTCATGACAGTAGATTCAAAAATAGATGTGACTTTCATCTCCCAAATTGACATATCTAATACACTTAACAATTGCCTAGCATTTTCAGCATCTGAAAAATTAACATTGACACTACGCGAGTTGCTGAGAATTTTATTAAAGCGAGCAAAAAGGTCATCAATAGACTCACCGGGTTGCATCTCGAAGCGCATGTATTCTTTCTTGAACATGTCTTGCCTTACCTCCTTGATTGTGTTGGATCCTTTGTGGTAGTCACAAAGTTCTTTCCACACATTGTATGCAGATCGAAGGTGCACAACACGGTTGAAGTTGTTTTGAGTTAATCCTTGTATGATCAAGTTCTGAGCCTTGTTGTTGTTGTCGACATCTCTCATATTTGTAGCTGTAACTTGATCATTTGACGACACTTCATAAGGCTTGTATACCTTCTCCCATATTGCGAAGCCTTGAGCCTAGATGAAGGCTTCCATACGTGCCTTCCAAACCAAAAAATCAATACCACTAAAGACACAAGGTTTTGCGGAGTATTTTTCCATGATGATTAGTCAAAACACGTGCACATCACAAAGATTAGAGCAACCTTGCTCTGACACCAATTGTAGGATCGAAGAGCACGTGAAAAGCTACCAGAGGGGGGTGAATGGTAGATTAAAAAATCTTACACAACGGAAACAATTAAATCCCAACCCCTTCGGTAGAAAAACGATCTGTTACAGAAATCATGTGTGAGACTAATCTAAATGTGTTTCACCATGACAAAAGTGATAGATATCAGAGAGAATAAAGTCACGAAGAAGACACAACTAGATTCACTCAAATCCGTCGAGAGAAACTCAATCTGTTCTACTGAGTAAACTCAAAGATCGAACAAAGGTCAATCTGTTCTACTGAGTAAAAAACAGATCTGTAATACTGCAAAGAAACTCGTGTAGATAGAAAACCACAAATCCAATGACCGTGAAATTTTGAAAAATGATAGATAATAAAGATTTGAAGACAACCCAAAAAGAATCACGTCAATTATATTTGTAAAACTCGAGTTATGATAAAACCACCGAAGAAAGGTATAGTTGTGCAAAAACTCGACGAGAAAAACTTGACAGAAACAAGTCGGACGAACAAGGCACAAAAGTTCCTTTAAACTATGATCTTTATTCAATAGAACACAAGAGGAACAACCTCAAAGTCGTCCAACACGACCTCTGGCCTTCCTTGCTTAATAACCAACCCTTAGGCCAACCCAATCTCAAATAGGACTCTTATCCTACTCAATTCACGAATCAAAATTTTCCATAACAGCTTAGGACTCTTCTATACATAGATAGAAGCAATCTTAAGACTTCCAAACACCTTAGGAATGTATCTCACATTCCTAAAACAACTCAAATTTGTGACCCACACGAAATTCTATCATAACCAACTCAAAACTTTCTATATTTGAGTCAAACACGACTCAGCCGCAGCCTGTGTCCATAACCTAGCGGTTGGACCTTTCCGACCAATTCTTTACATCCGCATCTCTTCATCACGCCTCGAAACCATGTAGCCACATCCATATACTCCTTGCATATGTGCAAACATCTTCCAACGACGTCCACGATACCTTCATATGCATTGTTCTTGATTCAAACATGGTGCACAACATCCCGATCAACTCAACCACAATTCCTCCTGAACTTGGTTGTTGAACCTCATCTTCTCCCTAAGACTAGTTCAATGGATCTCGTCACCAGCCATGTATTGAACTCAAGCAACACCTACACATGAATAGACAACCAATACTTTCGAGCACAAGTCCTCGACTTGACTCAAGTTAGTTCCGAACACAACACCTTACGTGAGCACCTCACATAAGCATGTTGCAAAACCACAGTAAAATTATATCAGCCATATCAACCAAAACGCACCAAAAACTTAGCAAATGAATACTAGGCAATCTTTCCAACAATGTAAGGCAAGTTTGAAACATTTTACACTAAAAGCAGGAATATTGTGATCAAGCTCCGAACCTTGCCAAAGCTAACCGGAGCTTGAGCTGAAGCTTACCAAAGCTAGTACAACCTAGCACCAGAGCTTACCAAAGCTAGTACAACCTAGCGTCGGATCTTATCAAAGCTAGTACAACCTAGCGCCGGAGCTTACCAAAGCTATTACAACCTAGCGCAGGAGCTAGAAAAACATGTCAGAGCTAACCAACATAAGTCGTACCTAGCAAAACATATCGAAGCTTAACAAAGACATGCTGGAGCTATCAAAGACATGCCGGAGCTAAATACAAAGCTCACCGAAGGTACCCAAAAACATTTTGGACTTTGAAAAGCAAGTCGGACCTATTGTCGGACCTTGTACAAGCTCAGAGCTAGAGTCGGACCTTGCTAAAAAGGGTGTTTTGGCAGAATTTTAGAACTTATATCATCAAAGCCAATGTATTTAGTACAAGCCAATGTATTCAACACACATAGGTCTCACAGACTTCCTCTTGAGGAAGCTCATTAAGACCCATAATGAAGGAAAAATTTTCTAGAATTTGGTCTAGAAGATCCTTGCCTTCTTCTGGCATCTTATCGAGGAAAGGTCCTCCAACCATAATGTCAATATGTAGGCCAGACTCTTTGTTGAATCCCATGTAGAAGTGTTGCAAAAGCAACGAATCAGGGATGGACAAATCTGGGCCGGAATTTCTCAAAAGAGAAAATCTACCCCAAGCTGCACCTATAGACTCCTTGTCCATCTGTTGGAAGCATAATACTTCCTTTCGTAAGGAAACAATTCCAGCAGTTGGAAAGAAATCAAGACAAAATATGTCTCGTAATTCATTCTATTTTCCGTTTGTCTTCCCAATGTTGTGATCGTACTATTGTTTGGCTTTTTCCTTGAGGGAAAAAGGAAACAACTTATATTTGAGAGTTTCTTGTGTCATGCCCTTTATTAAAAGGCATGCACACAATTGTTCAAACTCTCGTAGATGGTGGTATGGGTTTTCACAATCCGTTCCTAAGAAGGATGGTTCCCGAACCATGGCTATAAAGCCAGGGCGAAGTTCATAGATAGTAGAACAAATGGGTTCCGCTGAAGGCGGTGGCTCACAGAACTTGCCCTTTGGGGCATAATATGAAAGAATGGTGGGCTGCTCCATATATGTGGTGGTGGTAAGAAAAGGAAAGGTAAAATAAGAAGATAGATACGAGCATGAAAAAGGTCCGAAGATTAACAACCATTCCTCGAGAACGGCACCAGAAATGCTTGTTGATGTTTCTTACGTCATAGATAATAATCCGCAAGCGCACGGAAACTACCGTGTGTGTTAATCTTATGAACTAATTCACCCAAGGGCACAAAGTTGTTTGGTAGGCAAGGAAGAGAGAGGAATTCAAAGTATTAATCTAATTCAAAGGAATTTGTGGTAGCTGCTTGCTTCGGGCATGGGTTTACCCCTAGCAACACTAGGACGACTCCCACCAAGAGCCTATGGCATATCCGAACGTGGAGGATTACTAAGGACAGATAGGCCTGTCACCACCTACAACCTACCTCTCTAATCCGCGGGTCTACGAGATATTCACTGGTGATTTCTAACTTAAGCACCACACTTACGTTCTAAATAACTACTCTAGTCGTTTCGAATACAAAGCTACAACTAGAGCCTGTAATAAATTAAAGCAATGAACCCACAAGTAACTACTTGTACAAACTACCTTGAATTGAAAATCAAACTCGAAATGAATTTACAAAGGCTTACTTGATTTTGAATCAAAACTTTGTAGGGGTACAAGTGTAGAAGAGGGACTTGACATGCCCAAGCCTCCTTCTCCTAGACTCTTCACCACAGTCTCCTTCTACTTGGCAGCCTCTAGGACTACTCTAAACCTTAGGAGTCGTATTCTATTCTCAACTTTTGGTGTGTGTGTGTGTGTGTGATGTGGGGTGTGGGGTTATATTTATAGGGGGGAGAAGGGTCGGTTCCCGCCACAAAATGAGCGTGAATCGGTCATCACTGACTCTTCAAGCCGGGAGGAGCCAACATGTTTTGTTTGACCGAGTTTGGCGCCACTTCCCAGTCGGCCGACCAGGGAGGTCGACCGACCTGGTCTTAGATCCGTTGGAGTTGTGCTTTCTCCAAGTCTCTGCCAGGTGGGTCCAATCCTTTGATATGGGTGCTACACCATTGGATGGCCTTGAATACTTCTGTTTCTGGGCCATTTGATCCATGTGATGACACATGGCATCACTTGATTCGTCAAATCCAAATTAATGGATTACTCCCTACTTGTCTTCATATTTTTGGGCACAATTCACCTGCATACATATAAACACCAACACTTGTGGAATTGGTTAGTTTTTAACCATACCACTACATTGTGTTTCTCTTTTATGCACATTATGAGGTGAATTGACAGTCTAAATATGGCACTTAAGGATCGTCAACAGGGCCCACCTGGCAGCCACCCCGAGAAAGCACAGCTGAAGGGGGGGGGGGGGGCAGGACCAAGTCGACTGACCCCCTGGCTCGGCCGACCTGACCTTGGTGCCAAACGCGGTCAAATGATGCGTGTCACTCTGCTGTGGCTCCTTGATGATGGTAACAACTAATTCGCGTGCTAATTGTGGTGCCAAACTGACTGAACTCGTGTATAAATACTCTGTCACTCCCCTCACTTCACACACACCATTGGTTTGAGAATTGTACTCCACTCATAAGGTTTAGAGCTTCCCAAGTGGCCAGCCAAGTATAAGGAGAGTGAAGAGGAGCTAGGAGGAGGCTTGGGCTTGTCAAGTCCCTCTTCCACACTTGTACCTCTACGGAAGTTCTGCCGGAATCCAGTAAGAAATTTCTGTAAATTCAATACTAGGTTGATTTATATTTCATAGTAGTTTGCTTTCGTAACGGCTTGTGGATTCACGGCTTTAATTTATTAGAAGCTCTAGTCAAAGCTTTGCATTCGGAATGATTACATGTTGCTCAAGGTGATCATCTCTCACCCTTGGTACGTGGATATCGTGAACTTCATGGTAATGGGGTACGTACCGCCAGTAGAAAACAAAAAGAAACTCATTTATGAGAGGGACACCTATGGGACGACTCATATCTCTATCGAGTATGTGCTGATGGCCTTCTTAGAAGGTGTGTCCCAAAATCATTGAAAACCAAAATCATTGAAAAATGCCATGCTGGCTCCTATGGAGGCCATTATGGTGTTTACCGTACTTGGGTAAATATTTGGGGAAGTTGGGTCTGTTTGGAATGAAGGAACGAAAAACATAGGAACGGGAAAAATGCAGGAATGGGTAAAACACATGAATGAGAAATATGAGAAAACTACGGGAATTGAAAACTTAGAATTGAGAAATTTTGTTGTTTGGGTTGCAGGAATTAATAACACATGAATTAGAAATAAAATAGGTATTATAGCCAATTTTGGATTGAATAATTCTACAATAATTTATATTTCATAGGAAACTCATTCCTCTTGAAATTATTTTGAAAATCATCTATTTTGAATTGATCCAGTTGATGGTGGAACATGATCTTAACATCAAAACAAGATTACCAACATGGTTACCTCCTCCACCATTCATAGGAAAATTTCCAAGAGCTTAGAGTGGATGCTTTCTTTCGTCCATCTTGTGAACCAAAGGAAGACTTTCCTATGGAAAGGAATGCCTCAATCCTCAATTCCAAACACCGTATGATGTCACCAAAACAAGGGAACAACTTTCCTTCAAATTTCCTTCAAAAATCCTCCAATCCAAACAGGGCCTGATTCTATATGCCTTCTATATATGAAGATACCAAGGAATTCATTCCCTGATGTTGGAAATGCCAAAAGCATGGAGGAATCATTGCTCGTAATGCCATGCCCCTCACATATAATCTCCAAGTTGAGTTATTTGATGTTTGGGATATTGACTTCATGGGACATTTTCCAAAGTTGTATGATTGCGAGTATATTCTGGTGGTCGTCGATTATGTGTAAAAATGGGTAGAGGCATTGCATTGCAAAAATGTCGACTCTGGCCAAGCTAGGAAAATGTTCTATGAGATCATTTTCCCACGCTTTGGGCACTCCCCGAATGGTCATAAGTGATGGAGGGTCTCATTTCATTGATAATACCTTCCGAAGCTTTTTGATGGAGCTTGGAGTTCAGCATAACATTGCTACTCGCTACCACCCACAAACAAGCGGTCAAGCAGAAACATCTAACAAGCAGATCAAGAATATTCTGCAAAAGACCTTCTTCGAAATGGGAACATGTTGGAAGCATAAATGATGCATTGTGGGCATACCAAATGGCCTACAAGACACTCATTGGCATGTCTCCTTTCCAACTTGTTTATAGGAAGACTTGTCATCTTCCTGTAGAGTTGGAATATAGAGCTCATTGGGCCATAAAACAGTGGAACATGGATCTTAACAAGGCTGGGAAGCACCGTTTGAGGCAAATCTTAGAACATGAGGAATGGAGGGATTAGACGTACCATAGTGCCAAAATATACAAGGAAAAAACTAAGAGATGACACGACAAACGGATTATGCCTAAGGAGTTTAAGCCTGGAGATAAAGTCCTTCTCTTTAACTCTAGGGTAATGCTCTTCAAACATGGGAAATTACGAAGTAAATGGGAAAGACCATTTACCATAATATAAACTTCATCTCATGGAGCCATGTGACACCCGGTTCCAAAAATGAACCAAGTGAATGCATATGTGTGCCCAGGATGTTTAACACACATACACGAGTGCATTCACAAAAGAGTATACAGAAAATTACCACAGAACAAGATTAATTAACCATATTTTATTACACAAACCATATTATCCTCGAATACAAGCTCTAACGAATATTAATGACAAGTTCAAATTAATGCAGCAGAATAACTAATTAAGCAAACTAAACAGCTAGGCAACATAAGCAATAGGGTATAGCGCAGCTCCAATACACCACATACAAGCTGACGGTAGACACGGCCTAGAACTCCGCATTATCGCCATTAAACTCCCAATCCTGACCTGCAACTGTTGGGGGGGATTGCAAGAGTAAGTACATGTCGTACTCAGCAAGTGTGGAAAGTATGACATGTAGCTGATACAAATGACGAATGTAATAATGGCTAAGTGCTGAAAAGTACAGTAAAACACTTGAAAAGCAATATATTATATGTATGTGAAGTAAACCCATCATAATCATAAGTAATATCATAATACCAGTCTGAATTCATTACCATCATCAATAATTCCAGATTTCACCATTTGCCAATAACCATATTCCATACTAGAATTTAATTCATAACCAGCCATAACCATTACCAAACCATAACCATCCCAATACCAAGTTCCCTCTAATAATGGAAGTTGTCCAGGTGCTCATAACTGGGAGCACGGCTATCATGATAGTTTTATTAGACTCTGCAGAGTTTGTACCACTTTACCCACGTGTTCGTGATTTCATCACTCGTCAGCGACAAAAGAACCTCCCTTATGCCAATTACACTTCCTTTGGTGTATGGCCAAGAGATCACAAAATAGACTTTACAAAGGGATTACTAGCCTATTTAGACCCCACTGAGGTTTCACCGGCGGCGATGTCTCCCACAGAGCACATCTTCAACCAAGGGCCCCCTCTTGAGCCATTCGGATCACAGGGTAGTCCCACCAATCATCAACAAACCCAATCCGACTACCCCTTCCCCGAGCATCCTTAATGGTCCAAATAGCACTGGCAAAACCCTAATTATTCAGCTACGCCGCACCCATACTTGGCCTCGTGGTGGCACTGTAGTCCTGTCTTATTCTCGCATGAACTGGTCCTTAGATCTAAAGCAAGCAAACCACCATGACATCCAACCCATCCACATATCGGGCTTGCTTAGATCACCCATTACCATATCATATTGACCACTTCATGTCAACCACAATCTCATTAATGCATAATCAAATTAAATAGTGTAATTGCTCTTCCATCCAAATTAATTAAGCGAAGCAAAAAGGTAAAAATCCCATCCCGACTCTCTACCATATATTCCAGGTGACAAGGGTGGTTAAACAAAGCTAGTAAACTTCCTACCATAGGATTCCCATCAAATTGACACAAGCATGCAATTTTGCAAACAAAACATTTATTTTAGAAACAAGATCAATATGCTTCAAGGACACTTTCCTTGTTCTTGCGGTTGATTAGGGTCAAAGCCTTCAAACTCTTGGTGCTGAAGATCCTCCGTGGCACTCTCTAGCGCAAATCCGTCTAATCCACACAATAAACATACAAGACAAGAAACACAATCAAAGATTGCACAAATATTACTCAATATGACATGACATGCATGATTAATGCAAATGCAAGGTAGAACTTGTTAATAGGTTGCTTTTAATGATCACTAACTAGTTCTAATAGATTTTAACAAGTTTATATAGGTTTGGATGTGATTAGATCTAATTTTAGAATTATTTCAATAGAATTTAGTCAGCAAAATTGGACTATTCTGCAAAAGGTTGGACTAGTCTGCACTTCGCAGAACTAGCGAACTAGGGTTTTCTAGATCGACACAAATTTGGATATTAGGGGTTGAATTCACGTAAGGAAAATAGAATAGAAGGTATACCAGGTGTTTAGAACTCCAATCAATCAAGAAACTTGGAGGTAACACTTGGATCTTGATAATCTAAGGTTGATGATGAACTTGGAGATGAATTGGTGATGAAGAACGAAAGCTTGATGGAGATCTTGATCCTCTTTTGTTTCCTCCTCTTCCTCTTCTTGCTTGGGATCTCCTCCTCCCTCCTTGGTGGTGGCTCTCCACAAACTAGGGTTTGGGTGGGGTGGAAAAGTGGCAAATAGATGTCAAGCTAAGGGGTGGGGTTGTTTATATAGAGGTGGAGGCTAGGGTTAGATGGATTTCGAGTTTGAGAGGAGTAGAGGCCGGTTTAGAGTCCCACATGGGCTCTAAAAGAGTTAGGCACGACGTCTCTAGGCCCACTTAATGTGAAACCCAAGAAACAAGTCATAAAACAAAAGATCAACTCGGAGTCGCGAAATATCGGACAAGTCCGAAAAGGACCGGACTAGTTCGAAAATGTCCAGAGAGAAAATCGGACAAGTCTGGCCAAAAATCGAACAAGTCCGACTTTAGTCAGAGAGGAAAACGGACAAGTCCGCTGGGACACCAGACTAGTACGGAAAAGTCCAGGGACTAAGCAAATTTTCAAGGATTCTTGGAATGTCAGACTAGTCCGCACAAAATCGAACAAGTCCGAAAGTTTCGAGAGGCAAAATCGGACTAGTGCGCAGCAAAAACGGACAAGTCCGTTTTTAGTCAGAGAAAAATCAGACTAGTCCTCACTAAAATCGGACTAGTCCGCACTTTTCATCATTTTAAGTGCGTTTTTGTTCCAAATCAATTTTAAATGTTCCAAATCAATTTTAAACTCGTTCCTCTTTATGTGGGTTAATGTTAAACATGTATATGAATGTATGTAGGGCATGATGCATGAAAATGAGGGTGTTACAAGCCATCACACTTCAAGATGATGAAGGCCATCTATTTAAGGTAAACGGTCACTGTCTCAAAATCTTCTTAGATTCCCAAGATAGTTTGGAAAAGGAAGTCGACGTGGTAAATTTAATCAATTTTCATGACGTTCCTCCGAATTCCACGTAATTCCTTGAAGTCGAACAAGTGGGCCCATTACAAGGATGATCCATATGGCCCACGAAATCCCAACCAATCCCTCGGTGCTACAACATCCTTCTAATTTCCACCATGCTCAAGTCCCATCTTTTATCTTGGGGTGTTAGTTTTTGAATTTCAATATTCATTCAAGCACCCCCATTTTGAGTTCAATAAATAGAACTTACCGGTTCAGCTAACACCCATAAAGTTCCCTTTGTTTTATCATTGCATTTGTGCCTAATGAAGATTCCAGGAAACAAGTGTGAGGGAGGAGTCCCTTAACATTTTTTTGCGACGTATGTAACACCCTCATTTTAATGCATACTGCATTGCATGCATCCTCATACATGTTTAACATAAAGCAACCTCAAAAGGAACCTGATTTAAATAAAATTAGGTCTAATCAACATTTTAAGTCTGTCATGGTACAAACTTGTCTGACCTCCAACCCAAACTAGTCCGGTATTCCCCTTCTGTTACAGAAAATTCAGTTTTCTTCAGAGCTTGGACTTGTCCGACACACTGCATGGACTAGTCCGTTGTAGGTTCTGATGTTTTTCTAGACTTGTCCGATTTCCAGTGGACTAGTCCGATCTTGTCCAAATTTCAGTCCAAAAACACCTTTTCTTTGCAACCCCAGTCTTGTCGTCCCCGTATACCTGACTTGTCCGATTTCGCCTCTGTTCCAAAACGGACTTGTCCAGTCCGATTGTGGACTAGTCCGACCTTCAGAGTCCAATTCAGATTCTGATATTTCTTCCAGATTGATTATTGGGTAATTGCCTTAATTGGGCCCAAGAACTTCGTGCCCAACCTCAGAGGCGCCCAAGTGGATCCAACCTCGGCCCCTACACGTCCCCCACCGAATTCTACTTGGAATTCACCCCAAAACCCTACCTCTCCACCCCTATATAAACAACCCAATACCCTCACTTCTCCAACCTTTGAGATAAACCCCTTGCTGCCATCCTTGATCGTGTGCCACAATCAAGAGGAGCCACAACAACAAGGAGAAGGAGGAGAAGAAGGAGGAGGATCAATCAAGCACGATCTTCATCAACTTCTCGACATCAATATTCTTCATCACTAAATCATCATCAACACCTCGCATCAGGCCCTAATCATCAAGATTCAAGCATTGCATCTAATTCTTGATCTTTCGATCTCTAAACACTCGGTACACCCTCTAAATCCAAGTTTCCACATGAATTCAACCCTAAAAACCCCGCTGTCCAGAAAACCCTATTTCGTAGTTCTGGACAGGGCAGACTAGTCCAGCCCTAACAGCGGACTAGTCCGGTGTTGCAATCTGTTTTATGCTGAATTAATTCCAAATTGACTCAAATCAATTCGAAACTTGTTCAAACTTGTTATAAATGATTGTAACTAGTTAGTAAACATTAATAGCAACTCATTAAAAAGTTTTACCTCACAATTGCATTTATCATGCATATCATGGCACATTGAGTAATATATGAGCATTATTTGATTGCAATGTTTGTTATCCATGTTTGTCTCGCTGAGTAGAAGGCAACGTTGTATAGAGTGCTTTCGAGGACCTATAGAACCAGAATTTCGAAGCCTTCGATCCAAACCAAGCTCAAGGGCAAGGCGATCGTCCTTAATCATTTTGATTCAGGTTTTAAATGTTTTGTTTGCAAAATTGCATGCTTGTGTCAAATTGATGGGGAAACCCAAATATTTGTGTTAACTAGTTTTGTATGACCACCCTTGTCGCTTGAACACAATGTAGAGAGTCGGGAAGGGTATTTTACACCTTTTGCGTTGCTTAACTCAATCAGGTTTGGGAAATAATCATTTTGCTTAATTATGAACTATTGAACACCTTAATGATGAGAATTGGTAATAATGACCCTTTAGCAACAAGGTGCCTAGGGATCTAAGCAAGCTAGTTATGTGGAATGGGTTGGACTGTTTCGGTGGTTTTGCTTGCTTTAGATCTAAGGACCGGTTCATGGAGCGACCATCCAGGATTTACAGTGCCACCACAGAGCCAAGTATGGGCGGCTTAGCTGACTAATTAGTCTATTGCCATTACTATTTGGACCATTAAGGAAAGCTCAGAGAAGGGGTTGTCGGATGGGCTTGTAGTGATGGCGGGACTACCCTGGGATCCGAATGGCTCAAGAGGGGGCCCTTAGTTGGATGTGCTCATTTGGAGACATCACCACCGGTGAGTAGGATCGAAGAGCACGTGAAAAGCTACCAGAAGGGGGGGGGGGTGAATGATAGATTAAAACTATTTCAGCAGAAGCAACAAAAAATCCCTCGGTAGAAAATCAATCTGTTAAGAAATCGTGTATGAGACTAATCTAAACATGATCAATCATGAAAAAACCAGTATAGATTTTGGAGGACCAAATCACAAAGACACGACAACAAGAATCATGAAAAACCGTCGAGAAAAACTCAAGTTACGATCGAAAGATTGAACGAAGGTCAATCTGTTCCACCCGAGAAAAACCAGATCTGCAAAACTACAATGAAACTCGTGTAGATATACAAACACAAATCCAATGACTGTGAAATTTCCATAAAATATAGATAATCAAGTTGTAAAGACAACCCAAAAGTAATCATGTCAATTGGATCTATAAAACTCAAGTTATGATAAAATCACCGAAGCAAGGTAGTGGTGTGCAGAAACTCGACGAGAAAAACTTGACAGAAACAAGTCGGACGAACAAGGCATAAAAGTTCCTTTAAACTACAAATTTTATTGATCAAAGCACAAGAGAAACAACCCCAAAGTCGTGCCCCATGAGCTGTGGCCTCCCTTGCTTATATAACCAGTCCTAAGGCCAACCCAATCCAAACTAGGACTGTAATCCTACTCAGTTCATGAATCAAAACGTTCCATAACTGCCCAAGACTCTTCCATACGCAGATAGAAGCAATCTTAAGACTTCCAAACACTGTAGGAACGTATCTCATATTCCTAAAACAACTCAACTTTGTGCTCACCACGAAATATTAACATAACCAACTCAAATATTTCCATATTTGAGTAAAACCTGACTCAGCCGCAACCTGAGTCCATAACCTAGTCGGTCGGACCTTTCCGACCAATTTTTTACGTCCACATCTCTTCATCACGCCTCAGAACCATGTAGCCACATCCATGCACTCCTTGCACATTCACAAAACCTTCCAACAACGTCCACGATACCTTCATATGCATTGTTCTTGATTCAAACATTTTGCGCGACCTCCCGATCAACTCAACCACAATTCCTCGTGAGCTTGGTTGTTGAACCTCATCTTCTCCCTAAGACTAGTTCAATGGATACCGTCACCAACCATGTCTTGAACTCAAGCAACACCTGCACATGAGTAAACAACCAATACTTCCGAGCACAAGTCCTCGACTTGACTCACGTTAGTTCCGATAACCTCAACACCTTACGTGAGCACCTCACATAAGCATGTTGCAAACCTTAGTAAAAAGATATCAACCATAACAAAAAAAACACACCAAAATCTCAGTAAAAGAATACTAAGCAAACTTTCCATAGATGTAAAGCAAATTCAAATAATTTCAAAGTAAAAGCAGAACAATTGCAATCTAGCTTCAAACCTTGCCAAAACTAACCAAAGCTTGAGCCGGAGCTTACCAAAGCTAGCAGGACCTAGCATCGGAGCTTACCAAAGCTAGTCGGACCTAGCGCCGGAGCTAACCAAAGCTAATCGGACCTAGCACCGGACTTAGCAAAAACATGTCGGACCTAGCCATAGTAAGTCGGACCTAGCCAAAACAAGTCGGAACTTACGACGGACCTTGTCGGAGCTACCCAAAACAAGTCGGACGTATCATCGGACCTAGAGTTGGACCTTGATGAAAAAGGTGTTTTGGTAGTATTCAAAACATTTATCGTCATAGCAAATGTATTCAGCACACATAGGTCTCACAATCTCCCCCTTGATGAATGCATTGGCAACACTAAGGATCCAAGCATTGGCTTATTCAAATGAAAAGGTTTGAAAAGAAAATTCTCCCCCTATAAATATTTTTCCCCTTTTGTAAATCAGAAATAAAATGATAAGAAAAAAATTCTCCCCCAGAGAAGAATCGTGCCAAAAACACTTGTGAATATGTGCAATGTGTGATCAATTTCTCCCCTTTGACAATGTATTCAGTAAGGTACAAAAGAGAAATTTTAATTTTTATGAGCATATTATAACATATACATATAAAACAAAGCTCATCCAAGTCATATTATCAAGTAACTTACACTATCACATCAATGAGATACATAAAGTAGTGTATGCCATGCTAGAGATCAAGTGTAATTTTCAATTTAAGCAAGTTATGATCTCACAAAGTTAACTATTTCAAAACATGAAAGCATGACACTTGTTGCTGTATTTTTCATTTTTCAATATCATTTAAAGCTCAATTTTTGATCATATAACATTTGCAAGAGATTATATGCCGCATCTGCCTTATTCTAACTAACCAAGCCAAGTCTATGTCATTTGACAACCAGAAGCTTAAGGACATGGTTTTAGTCATACGCAACTTCTTCCAAGTTCATATCTAAGTGCAATGATAAGACATCTCAAAAGAAGAAGTGTGATGCATGCATATTCTTTTGATCTTTTCTCAATTCTTCATTTCATCATAAAAGCTCAACATGAGAATAGTTGATTGATTAATTTTTCATGACTAAAAGCACTTGTAAGCATGCAACAAGTTCAAAAAAGTAAGAAAGTTCGATCATGACCAGATTTAGTGTAAGTAAGTATTCCAATTACCAGTCATGGCAAAAACTACAAAATGTATAACACAAGTAATGTAGTAAGAACTTTCAGCATGTAAAAAGAATCACAAAGTCATATATGTATGAAATACTATGCTCATATTATTTTAATTTCAGATTCACACATAGAGTTCCCAAGTTTCAAAACTCCCCTTCAATTTAAGCCGTGAGGATGCATAACCCCTATTTCACTACGAATGTAACAAAAACAAGTGAAATCCAAAGGCTTTGTAAAAATATCAGCCAATTGTTGTTCGGTATCTACATGGTGAAGCACAATGTTTCCTTTTTAAACATTATCACGGAGAAAGTGATACCTATTGTCTATGTGCTTTGTTCTATAATGTTGCACGGGGTTTTTAATAATGCAAATAGCACTAGTGTTACCACAAAACAGTGGAACATCTAGATCAACCCCATAGTCCTTAAGAGTTTGAAAGTCCAAAAAATTTGTGAGCAAGCGCTAGCAGCAACTACATATTCAGATTCGGCTGTGGATTGTGCAACTGAGCTTTGTTTTCTAGAGGACCAAGAAACAAGTGAATTACCATGAAAATGACAGGCACCCGAAGTAAATCAGCATCCCAAAAAGCTTTCAAAGAAACGGTTGAGGAAGAAGGAAGAAAAATGCCAAATTCTTGAGTTCCATATAAGTACCTGAGAATTCTTTTGATGGTTTGACGATGTGAAGCACGTGGGGAAGCTTGAAATCGTGCACAAATACATACACTGAATTGAATGTCCGGTCTTGATGCTGTGAGATACAAAAGTGTTCCGATCATGCTTCTATATTCTTTTTGATCCAAGGATTCACCATCTTCATCAAGTTCAAGTGTTGTTGTTGTACCCATTGGTGTACGAAGAGGCTTGCTTTTGTCCATGTTGAAGCACTTAAGAAGGCCTCTTGTATACTTTGTTTGATGCACAAATGTATCTTTCTTGGTTTGTGTTGATGGTCCTTAAGTGCCATATTTAGACCATCAATTCACCTCATAATGTGCACAAAAGAGAAACACAACGTAGTAGTAGGGTTAAAAACTAACCAATTCCACAAGTGTTGGTGTTTATTATTATGTAGGTGAATTTAGACCCAAAAAATACCAAGACATGCCGGGAGTAATCCATTAAATTGAATTTTGACGGATCAAGCGATGCCATGTGTCATCACATGGATCAAATGGCCCACAAACAGAAGTATCTGAGGCCATCCAACGGTGTAGCACCCATATAAAGGGATGGGACCCACCTGCTAGAGACCTGGAGAAAGCAAAGAACCAACAGGGCCAAGACTAGGTCGGCCGACCCCCACTAGTCGGTCGACTAGGTCATGGCGCCAATTGTCGTCAAACGCCACGTGTTGGCTCCTCCCCAGCTTGAAGAGGTCATGGGTGACTGATTTGCGCGCATTTGATGGCAAGAACCAACTCATCTCCCCCTATAAATAGAACCCCACACCTCACTTCACACACACACACCAAAAGTTGAGAATAAAATATCACTCCAAAGATTTAGAGTAGTCCTAGAGGCTGCCAAGTAGAAGGAAAGTGTGGTGAAGAGTTTAGGAGAAGGAGGCTTGGGATTGTCAAGTCCCAATCCTGACCTGCAATTGTTGGGGGGGGGATTGCAAGAGTGAGTACATGTCGTACTCAGCAAGTGTGGAAAGTACGACATGTGGCTGATTCAAATGTCGACAATAATAATGGTTAAGTGCTGAAAAGTACATTAAAACGCTTGAAAAGCAATATATTATACGTATGTGAAGTAAACCCATCATAATCATAAGTAATATCATAATACCAGTCCATAATTCACCATCCTCATCCATAATTCCAGATTTCACCATTGCCAATAACCATATTCAATACCAGAAATAAATACATAACCATAATACCAACCATAACCATCCCAAATTCCAATTTCCCTCTAATCATGGAAGTTGTCCAGGTGCTCATAACCGGGAGCACGGCTATCATGATAGTTTTATTTAACTCTGCAGAGTGTGTACCTCTTTACCCACGTGTTTGTGATTTCATCACCTTTCGATGACTAGAACCTCTATTATGCCGTCTCACACTTTCGTCGGTGTGTGGCCAAGAGATCACAAAATAGCCTTTACAAAGGGATTACTAGACTATTTAGACCCCACTGAGGTTTCACCGATGGCGATGCCTCCAACTGAGCACATCTTCAACCAAGGGCCCCCTCTTGAGCCATTCGGATCCCAGGGTACTCCCACCAATCATCAACAAACCCAATCCGACTACCCCTTCCCCGAGCATCCACAATGGTTTAAACAGCACTAGCAAAGCCCTAATTAATCAGCTATGCCGCACCCATACTTGGCCTCGTGGTGGCACTGTAGTCCTGACTTATTCTCGCATGAACCGGTCCTTAGATCTAAAGCAAGCAAACCACCATAACATCCAACCCATCCACATACCAGGCTTGCTTAGATCACCCATTACCATATCATATTTAACCAGTTCATGTTAACCATAATCTCATCCATGCATAACTAAATTGAGTGGTATAGTTGGTTTCCATCCCAGTTGATTAAGTGAGGCAAAAAGGTAAAAAGCCCTTTCCCGACTCTCTACCATATATTCCAGGTGACAAGGGTGGTTAAACAAAGCTAGTAAACTCCCTATCATAGGATTCCCATCAAATTGGCACAAGTACGCAGTTTTTCAGACAAAACATTTATTTTAAAACAGGATCAATATGCTTCAAGGACACTTGCCTTGCTCTTGCTGTTGATTAGGATCAAAGCCTTCAAACTCTTGGTGCTATAGATCCTCCGCGGCACTTTCTAGCGCAAATCCATCTAATCCACACAATAAACATACAAGATAAGAACACAATCAAAGAGTGCACAAATATTACTCAATATGACATGACATGCATGATTGATGCAAATGCAAGGTAGAACTTGTTACTAGATTGCTTTTAATGATCACTAACTAGTTCTAATAGCTTTTAACAAGTTTATACAGGTTTGGGTTCGATTAGTTCAAATTTTAAAATTAATTTAACACAATTTAACCAGGAAGATCGGACTAGTCCGCTAGGGACCGGACAAGTCTGCACTCTGCGAGATCATCAGATTAGGGTTTTCTAGATCAACGTGAATTTGGAGATTAGGGGTTGAATTCTCGTAAGGAAAAGATAATAAAAGGTATACCAGGTGTTTAGGACTCCAATGAATCAAGAAACTTGGAGGTAACACTTGGATCTTTATGATCTAGGGTTGGTGATGAACTTGGGGATGAATTGGTGGTGAAGAACGAAACTTGGTGGAGATCTTGATCCTCTTTTGTTTCCTCCTCTTCTTCTTCTTGCTAGGGATCTTCTCCTCCCTCCTTGATAGTGGCTCCCCACGAACTAGGGTTTGGGGTGGGTGGAAAAGTGACAAATAGATGTCAATCCAAGGGGTGGGGTTGTTTATATAGAGGTGGAGGCTAGGGTTAGATGGATTTCGAGTTTTGGGATGAGTAGAAGCCGGTTTAGAGTCCCACATGGGCTCTAAAAGAGTTAGGCACGACGTCCCTAGGCCCACTTAACGTGAAACCCAAGAAACAAGTCGTAAAATTTAAGATCAACTCGGAGTCGCGAAATATCGGACAAGTCCGAAAAGGACCGGACTAGTCGAAAGTCGTTCAGAGAGAAAATCGAACAAGTCTGGCCAAACATCGGACAAGTCCGACTTTAAAAGAGAGGAAAACGGACAAGTCTGCTGGAACACCAGACTGGTCCGGAAAAGTCCAAGGACTTAACAATTTTTCAAGGATTCTTGGAATATCAGACTAGTCCACCCAAAATCGGACAAGTCCAAAAGTTTCCAGGGGCAAAATCAGACTAGTCCGCACTTTCCTGCGTTTTAAGTGCGGTTTTGTTCCAAATCAATTTTAAATGCTCCAAATCAATTTTAAACTCGTTCCTCTTTATGTGGGTTAATGTTAAACATGTATATGAGTGTATGTAGGCATGATGCATGAAAATTAGGGTGTTACAAACCTACCCCCTTAAAATGAATCTCGCCCTCGAGATTCGACGCGGAAGAGAAAAGATAGGGAAAGTCCTTCTTGAGATCATCCTCCAATTCCCACGTCGCTTCTTTTTCTGTGTGGTGCTTCCATTGAACTTTGCACCATAGAATCACCTTGTTCCTTGTGACTCTCTCCTTGGTTTCCAAGATCTTAACCGGTTGCTCGGCATAAGTCAAATCTTCCTCTAATTCCAATTCTTCCATTGGCACTTGTTCTTCCGGTACTCTCAAGCACTTCTTGAGCTGGGAAACATGAAAGACATCATGTACGTCTGAAAGATGAGCTGGCATCTCCAACTTATATGCTACTTCTCCTATTTTGTCCAAAATCTTGAACGGTCCAATATAACGAGGTGCTAGCTTTCCTCTTATGTTAAACCTCTTATGACCCTCATTGGTGACACCTTGAGGTAAACAAAATCTCCCACTTCAAAGGCTAGTTTCCTTCTCCTATTGTCCGCATAGCCTTTTTGCCTTGATTGGGCAGCCCTCAAGTTTTCACGAATTATTCGGACTTGCTTTTCGGCTTCTTGCAACACATCCGGACAAAATATTTGAGTTTCTCCTGCCTCATTCCAGAATAAAGGTGTCCTACACTTCCTCCCATAAAGCGCTTCATACGGCGACATTTTCAAGATTGCTTGGTAACTATTGTTGTATGAAAATTCTGCGTATGGCAAGCTTTTGTCCCAACTTTTCCCATGCTTTAAAGCACAGGCTCTTAACATGTCCTCCAAAATCAGATTGGTCCTCTCGGTTTGTCCATCTGTTTGAGGATGATATGCTGAACTAAAATTCAACCTCGTTCTCAAAGCTTCATGCAATTTTTGCCAAAATCTAGAGGTAAATTGAGAACCTCTATCCGACACGATCTTCTTCGAGACTCCATGTCGACACACAATATGCTCCATGTATATTTCGGCCAATCGTGCAGCTGTATATTTGGTCTTCACAGGGACAAAATGAGCCGACTTGGTTAAGCGATCCACAATTACCCAAATTGAGTCATACTCGGACTGAGTACATGGTAACCCAACTATGAAGTCCATACCAATTTCTTCCCACTTCCATTCCGGAATCTTTAATGGTTGTAATAGTCCAGCTGGCCTTTGATGTTCTGCCTTGACTCATTGACACACATCACACAATGCCACATATTCAGCTATGTCATTTTTCATGCTATCCCACCAATGTCCGAAAGTTTCCAGGGGCAAAATCAGACTAGTCCGCACTTTCCTGCGTTTTAAGTGCAGTTTTGTTCCAAATCAATTTTAAATGCTTCAAATAATTTTTAACTAGTTCCTCTTTATGTGGGTTAATGTTAAACATGTATATGAGTGTATGTAGGCATGATGCATGCAAATTAGGGTGTTACAAGGCTCTAGTTGTAGATTTGTGTTCGAAACAACTAGAGTTGTGATTTATAACGTAAGGGTGGTGCTTAGGTTAGAAATCACATGTGAATATCTCGTAGACCCACGAATTGAAGCGCTAGGCAGTAGGTGGTGACAAACCTATCTGTACTTTGTAATCCTCCATGTTAGGCTATGCCATAGGCTCTTGGCAGGAGTCACCTAGTGTTGCTAGGGGTAAATCTGTGCCCAAAGCAAGCAGCTATAGCAAATTTCTTTGAATTAGAATCAATGCTTTGAATTCCTCTCTCTTCCTTACCTACCAAACAACTTTGTGTCCTTGGGTGGATTAGTTCATAAGATTACACACACGTTCCTTGGATTCGATACCCTTGTAGTACTCTCTTAAGGGGAGGTGCTACACGATAGTTTCCGTGCGCATGCAAATTTTTATCTGTGATGTAAGAAACATCAACAACAAGCATTTCTGGCGCTGTTGCCGGGGATCGATTGTTGTTAATCTTTGAACCTTGTTCATCCTCGTATCTATATACTCATCTTATCTTTCCTTTTCATACCACCACCACATATATGGAGCAGCCCACCATTCTCTCATATTCTGCCCCAAAGGGCAAGTTCTGTGAGCCACCGCCTTTGGCGGAACCCATCTGTTCTACTAGCTATGAACTTCGCCCTGGCTTTATAGCCATGGTTCGGGAGCAATCCTTCTTAGGAACATATTGTGAAAATACTTACCAACATCTAAGAGAGTTCGAACAATTGTGTTCATGCCTTCTAATCAAGGGTATGACACAAGAGACTCTCAAATGGAAGTTGTTTCCTTTTTCCCTTAAGGAAAAAGCAATACAATGGTACGACCACAACGTTGGGAAGACAAACGGAAATTGGAATGAATTACGAGACAAATTTAGTCTTGCTTTCTTTCCAATTGCCCGATTGCGTCCTTACGGAAGGAAGTACTATGCTTCCAACAGATGGAAAAGGAATCCATATGTACAATTAAGGATATATTTTCTCTTTTGAGAAATTCCGGGCCAGATTTGTCTATCCCTGATCCGTTGCTCTTGGAAAACTTCTACATGGGATTGAATAAAGAGTCTTCCCTACATCTAGACATTACAGCTAAAGGATGTTTCCTCCATAAGACGCTAGAAGAAGGCAAGGATCTTCTAGACCGAATTCTAGAAAACTCTTCCTTCATTATGGGTCTTAATGAGCCCCCTCAATAGGAAGCAGTGTCAAGATCCGAGGATGAATCCATGGACAAGGAAGAACCCATCTCTTGCTTATCCCACACCTTATCAGAGGAATCCTCTCTCGAGCCTGAAACTATGAAGGAAGAAGAAATTCAACCTTTGGAGTTTCCCTTCTACTCCGAGGAAGAGATATTTGAATATTTTGGAAATACCTCAAAGTACTGTTGCCATAGGAAACCATCATTGCCTTTAACTCCACTTGACCCAACTGATGGAGTGTTCGTCCAACAGGCGGTCATGGAGTTAACCTCTATTTTAAGCAGGTAATGGACTGCGGAAGGTTGAGCTATCACCCGAAATCCTTCAGATGACCTCACCTTTGGAAACTATTCTATGTTACACTAGAGGGACACCAATGAAGGTCCTATACAACCCCACTGTTGGAGCAAATCTCATTTCTGATTCTTGTGCTCTCGCCATTCTTGGCGATGTGCCATTAGCACCAACATGTAAATCCTTCCGAGATTATTTCGGGAACATCCTTGAAGGATGCGAGGTTTTGCAACAAGTATCTATAATACACAATGGTATTGAGGCAATCCTAGATTTCCTTGTGTTCGGAATCCAAGATTTTGACATTATGATTGGGATTCCCATTGAGAAATTACTCAAGGAAATTCCTTTGGAAGAAAACCTCAATGTCAACCTTGGAGGGAGAAAGTTCTCTATTCCTATCCTGCGATCCAAAAACACATCTACAGAATCTCTTGTCCAAGATGAACCATTAGGAGGGGTTAGAACTCTTCAATTCTTAGCTCCTCCCAAAATAGAAGAAAAAGAAGATTTCATCCAAGAGGAGGATGCATTTCAGGAGGCAACTAAATTGCCAAAAGAAGAGTTCTTCCCAAAACCTCCCGTGGAGTTAAAAATTTTACGTCCAGGCCTACGTTATGCCCTTCTAAATGGCGATTTGGAAGCCCCTGTCATCATAAGTGACAAGCTTTCATATGATGAGAAACTCAAACTCATTGCCATATTAGAAAAGCATAGAGCTGTTTTTGGCTATTCCTTAGAGGATCTTAAGGGGATTAGCCCTGCACTATGCACCCATCGCATTCTCATTGACCCCAAGAGTGTCCCCTCATGGGAACCTCAAAAGCGATTGAATAATGCAATTCGGGAAGTTCTCAAGAAGGAAGTCTTAAAACTTCTACATGCCGGGATTATCTACCCTGTTCCTCATAGTGAATGGGTAAGCCCAATTCAAGTAGTGCCCAAGAAGGGAGGTATGATAGTCGTTCAAAATGAGAAGAATGAATTGATTCCTCAATGTGCCGTCACGGGATGGACGATGTGCATTGATTACCAAAAACTTAACAAGGCTACAAGGAAGGATCATTTTCCACTGCCCTTCATCGATGAGATGTTAGAGCCGTTGGCAAAACATTCCTACTTTACCTGTGCTGCGAAGCTTGCGGACCAAGTCTACCTGACAAGGTCCGATGCTGTGAAGGGGCCCGCCCCAAGGGGGGAGGACCTTGATTGCTGATGCCATCGGCTGCTACTGTGACCAGATGATCCACATCAGCTCTCCACTGCTCCATTGCACCCTGGGGTGCTCCTGGAGGCGGTGGACATTGGAGAAGAGCATGCGTAGCATTAAGCGCGTGTTCAGGGTTGTTGTTCGCCGATGCAATGATCGACGCAGACGCCCCATCTCGATGTCCGGGTTGATTCACCGGAATATACGGTGGCGGCGGTGGTATGACTCCTGCTGGGGCTACAGCACCTGCTGGCTGCTGCATGTTAGAGAGATTGCCTTCAGGAGGTTGCTCAGCATGGTTACCGTTGGATGATCCAATAGCAGAATTCACCATCTTTGAATCTCAGACACCCCCTACCTTGCGCGCCAAATGTCGGAGTCTGGTTCCAGCAATTCCCCGGTACTACCGTTGGCAGCCTGTGGAGTTTCTTAGTTCGGTTAGGGCGCGCAGAGATTCATAACAAGATGGTGACTTGACACGAGGATTTACGTGGTTCGGGCCGCCTGAGCGTAATACCCTACTCCACGGGTGTGTTGTTGTTGTTGTTGTTGTATTGAGTGTATGAGCGTGTGAGAGCCTGAGCTAGAGAGGGATCAAGAGCCAGAGTCAGCGTCCAGCCCCCTCAGTGTATCGCTCGGCCAATCCTTTTATAGTACAAGGGTTGACCGTTACATCGTTTGCCTGGCCCGACATGTGGCCCTGACGGTTACTGGTGCCTAATACACAGTTTAATGTACTCAATTCCCCTTAACAGCGTGGTAACGCACCTTAATAGTGGCATTACTGGTATTAAGGGTCCTCCGATCGTGTGTCATTAAGATATCATTAATGACACATAATCAGGTCTTGAAGCCTTTAATGTCTCTTGATGGTCCGAGCTGTTGGAGGTCCACCAATCAGCCAGTTGAGGTTGAAGGTCTGGCGTTTGGACATGTGGCAGCTTTGGAGCTTACCGTCTTGGACGAGTAGATCCGGTGCCATGGTACACGTGTCAGTATCGGAGCTTCCCTCTGTAGGGGGTTAGGTCCGGGGGTGCCACACAGGTATCCAGTCCGGAGCATTCCCATGTAGGGATTATAGCTCCAGTTTTATGATAGATGTGGTGGCGCTGGGACTAACCATATGAGGGAGGCAGGTCCAGTTATGAGTGACACATGGGGCCTTCAGAGGTCTTCAACTCAGATAGGTGGAGTTCCTTTGCACTCTTTGCAGCTCCAAGGGGTATCTGATACGCAGGGTACGGACATGTTGTTTAATCATGTGCAGGTGTTGCTTGAGTTCAAGTCATGGCTGGTGACAGGATCCTTTGGACTAGTCTCAGGGAGGAGATGAGGTTCCAACAACCAAATTCAGGAGGAATTGTGGTTGAGCGGGTCAGGAGGTCGCGCAGGATGATTGAATCAAGGGCAGTGCATAAGAAGGTTATTGGACGTCGAAGGAAGGTGTTCGCATGTATGCATGCGGTGCATGACATGGCAACATGGTTCCAAAGATGGGCTATGGAAGGAAAGATCTGATTGGAAGGATCGGATCATATCGGTTGATGATTTCGACTGCGGCGGAGTCGGTTATGGCTCGATATGGAAAGTATCGAGTTGGTTATGATATGATTTCGTGTGGTTCATGAACTTGAGTTGTTTTAGGAATGTAGGATACGTTCCTAAGGTGTTTGGAAGTCTTAATATTGCTTCTATCTGCGTATAGAAGAGTCCTAAGCAGTTATGGAAAGTTTCGATTCGGGATTTGAGTAGGATTAGGGTCCTAGTTGAGATTGGGTTGGCCTAAGGGCTGGTTATATAAGCAAGGGAGGCCAGAGCTCGTGGTGGACGACTTTGGGGCTGTTCCTCTTGTTTTCTATTGAATAAAATTCGTAGTTGAAAGGAAATGTTGTGCCTTGTTCGTTCGACTTGTTCCAGACAAGTTTTTCTCGTTGAGTTTTCTACACAACACTACCTTTCTTCGGTGGTTTTACAATAACTTGAGTTTTACAGATCTAATTGACGTGATTATTTTTGGGTTGTCTTCATAACTTTATTATCTATCATTTGTCAAAATTTCACGGTCATTGGATTCGTGGTTTTTGATCTACACGAGTTTCTTTGCAGTGTTCCAGAACTGTTTTTCTCGGGTAGGACAGATTAACCTTTGGTTGATCTTTCAATCGTAACTTGAGTTTCTCTCGACGGATTTGAGTGATTCTTGTTGTGTTGTCTTCGGGACTTGATTCTCTCTGATATCTATCCCTTTTGTCGTGGTGAATTACATTTAAATTAGTCTCACACATGATTTCTTTAACAGATTGTTTTTCTGCCGAAGGGGTTGGGATTTAATTGTTTCCGCTGCATAAGATTTTTTAATCTAGCATTCACCCCCCTCTGGTAGCTTTTCACGTGCTCTTCAATTATACAATTGGTATCAGAGCCACGGTGCTCTAATCTTTGTGATTTGCACGTATTTTGACTAATCATCATGGAGAAATACTCCGCCAAACCTTGTGTGTTTAGTGGTATTGATTTTCAGGTTTGGAAGGCATGTATGGAAGCCTTCATTCAGGCTCAAGGCTTCGCAATATGGGAGAAGGTATAAAAGCCTTACGAAGTGCCGTCAAACGATCAAGTTACAGCTAGAAATCTGAGAGATGTCGACAACAACAACAAGGCTTGGAACTTGATCATACAAGGATTAACTCAAAGCGACTTCGACCGTGTTGCACACCTCCGATCTGCATACAATGTGTGGAAAGCACTTTGTGACTACCATGAAGGATCCAACACGATCAAGGAGGTAAGGCATGACATGTTCAAGAAAGAATGCATGCGCTTCAAGATGCAACCCAGTGAGTCTATTAATGACCTTTTTGCTCCCTTTAATAAAATTCTCAGCAACTTGCGTAGTGTCAATGTTAATTTTTTAGATGCTGAAAATGCTAGGCAATTGTTAAGTGCATTAGATATTTCAATTTGGGAGATGAAAGTCACATCTATTCGTGTCCGGCTCCAGACGGAACTTTTGTCCGGAGGTTGTCAAAACCCATAGCTCAGCCTGCCGAACTGAGCGAAGGGGGCGAGATCAGCATCCCGAAGCTGACGGTCCCGATGGCCCTGTTACCATGGCAGCCATCAACGGTCGTAGGTGCTGCCGGAAGCTCCGAGCAACCCAGCACGCAAGACTCAAATGCTCAAGTTAGCTCCGATGCATGGATCTCGGAGATCCGGAGCTACTTGAAAGACAACATACTTCCTGACGATGATGTATCCGCTGACCGGATAGTCAGATTGGCTAAAAGATACACGTTGGTAGAAGGGGATCTCTACCGGCGCGGTGCCAACGGTGTCCTAATGCGGTGCATCACAAGGGAAGAAGGCTGCGAGCTCCTCGCAGAAATCCATGGAGGCGAGTGTGGGAACCACGTGTCTTCCCGCACGCTGGTCGGTAAAGCCTTCCGGCATGCCTTCTACTGGCCTACAACACTCCAGGATGTAACTGAGCTGGTGAAGAAATGCGAAGCATGCCAATTTCATGCAATGGAAATTCACACACAGGCTCAGCCTCTACAAATGATACCTCCTACATGGCCCTTCGCTATGTGGGGGAAGGACATCTTGGGACCTTTCCCAAGAGCCGTCGGAGGTTACAAGTTCTTGTATGTCGCCATTGACAAGTTCACCAAGTGGCCAGAAGCAACTTCAATTGTGACAATAAACGAGCAATCTACTATCAACTTTTTGCAGTCCATTGTATGCAGATTTGGAGTCCCAAACAGAATCATTACTGATAACGGGACCTAATTCACAAGCTCTGCATTTCAAGGATATTGCAAAGACCTCGACATTCAAGTTTGCTACGCCTCCGTAGCTCACCCGGCAAGCAATGGCCAGGCCGAGAGAGCAAATGCTGAAATCCTGAAAGGACTCAAAACGCGCACCTATGAGCACTTGAAAAAACATGGAGCCAACTGGATTGAAAAGCTTCCGCCCACTCTATGGGCCAACAGGACTACTCCAAACTGGTCAACTGGAGAGACACCCTTCTTCCTGGTGTACGGAGCTGAAGCAATCCTTCCTCCGGAAATCACCTTGGGGTCACTCCGGGTCCGGACCTTCGACGACGCCACGCAGGACCAGCTCCGACGTGAAGACCTAGACCTCCTTGTGGAGGGAAGGTGCCAAGCAGCTGTTTGGAATGCCCGATACCGCCAAGCCCTTCGGCGCTATCATCAGCGGCATGTACACAATCGACAGCTCGAGGAAGGCGATCTGGTGCTACGGAGAATACAATCCAGAGAAGGGTTAAACAAACTCTCCCTCAGCTGGGAGGGACCCTTCTAAGTGATTAAAGTATCCCGTCCCAGAAGCGTTCGCTTGGCTACCGAGGATGGGACACATCTCCAAAATCCTTGGAATATTGAGCATCTCTATTAGTTCTACACTTAATATCACGGAGGTGAGTCTGTAGTAACTTGAGGTGTATGGTATAGAGTCATTGTACAGAGTCAGGTAGTTCCTCTAGGAGAACAGCGGGACCTTTCCTGGAAGGCCCGCAAAGTTCATGCAACACTTGTCACAGTCTCAGAACTAAAAGTGTGGCTAGCTACCCTGGGTCAAACGAGAAATGAAACACACTTAGCCTGGTTCCGTACCCTAAGAGTGTACTTGTTTCCCCTGTGCCCCAGACCTATAATGAAAGACATCTTCATGTGAAACAGACTCCACGTGCATTTATTTTGTACAGGCTCAACATTTTTTATTTTTCTCTTTCTTGTCTATAACAAAGTTGTGCAATTCTTAAGAAATTTTAGTTCAACCAGTTCATGTATAATTCGAGCTGTATTGTCAATTCTTTTGGATTCAAATATTGTTGATGGCCCACTCGCCTGAATGCCGCCAAGCCAATCTAGGGCTGGAGTGTGCTTTCGACTTAGCCTGGTCAAGCACCCTAAGTACGCCACTCTACCCACACCCCGGCAGGCCGAAGTAAGATGGGTCCAAGTACAATTGGATCTGGAAGAAAGAAGGCAACACATTTGGTTGTATTCATAATTATGTTTGACCTAAAACTTTCTTGGGAATCGTAAGCCAGGACGAAGTTATAGGCAAGGAGCGAATTTTACTATTTTTCTTGGCTTCAGTGTGCAGGAAAAATAAAGAATCCACGTTGATGGAGAAAAGCCGGAGCTAAAAAACTCCGACTCCCCCTAGGTGGCTTGTGATCGATGTGAAACATTGAAAACGAGCGTTACCGGAGCAACCAAGCTCCGACAAAGCTAGGGGGGCCAGCTGTTGACGCTGAATAAAAGATGGTGAGAAGACCCCACAAGCGGAGTCTGCTGCCGACAAGCTACGCGTTGGCAAAGGTCACTGCCGGAGCTACTAAACTACGACACCCCGGAGGGCTAACTATCGATGCTCTACCCGTTGATAGGGACTATTGCCAGAGCTACTAAGCTCCGGCGGTAGTCAATGCCGGAGCTTCTGAGCTCCGACAACCTCAGGGGGCCACTGTCGGTACCCTGGGTACTGTATACCCCTTGAGATTGCAAAGATCTCAAGGACATGTCATCTACTTGATTTGAAGGCCTTCGAAGGCCCACATGTCAGACATAACCGGACCCGCTTTCCCAACATGGTTAGTCCCAGAGTTGCCACGTGTACCATCAAACCGGAGCTACCGCCCACAAGGGGGAAGCTCCGGGCTATGTACCATAACGGCACCCTCGGACCTAACCCCAGACCGAGGGAAGCTCCGGAACTAACACGTGTCTGGTGGCACCGGACCTATCTGTTCCCCACAGTATGCTCCGGAGCTGCCACATGTCCAACCGTCGGATCTTCAGCCTCAAACCTCCAGTAGACTCCACAACGGCTCCAGATCTTCAAAGGGGAATCAAGGACTTCAAGACCCGATTAAGTGTCATTAATACTATGTTAATGACACACGATCGGACAACCCTAATTACTAGTAACGGCGCTGTCAAAGCCCGTAACTCGGTCATTAAGGGTAATTAAGCGCATCAAATGTGCATCAATATTAGTAGCCGCCGGTGCCACATGTCGGGCCAGGCCAACTTGTAACGGCCTGTCCTTGTACTATAAAAGGACAGGCCGACGATATATAGGGCGGAGATCATCTGAGCTGATATCATCTGATCTGATCTGATCTGATCTGGCCTGATCAGCTCACACGCGCTCTCAACTCACGTCAGCTGAGTTGAGTTCATACATCCAATACAACACCGACACACCCCGTGGAGTAGGGTATTATGCTCAGGCGGCCCGAACCACGTAAATCTTTGTGTCTCCTGGGTCATTTTACATTTTACCTTCTTGAATCTCCGCACGCCCACACCGAACTTCAAACTCCGCAAACACTTTTAGTAGTGTCGGGAGATCTGCCAGATCAAAACCACCGACAGGTGCATAACGCTGGACTAATCCC
Source organism: Tuctoria greenei (assembly GCA_036927565.1). Taxonomy (NCBI): domain Eukaryota; kingdom Viridiplantae; phylum Streptophyta; class Magnoliopsida; order Poales; family Poaceae; genus Tuctoria; species Tuctoria greenei. Next base: position 78,238,318 of record JAYESD010000009.1, on the reverse strand, counting down.
CTTGAGATCCTCTAGTGAATAGCCAAAAACAACTCTATGCTTTTCTAACATGGCTTTGAGTTTGAGTCTCATCATCTAAAAGCTTGTCACTTATGATGACAGGAGCTTCCAAATAGCCATTTAGAAAGGCATAATGTAGGTCTGGAGGTAGAATTTTTTACTAAACAGAAGGTTTTGGGAAGAACTCTTCTTTTGGAAATTCAATTGCCTTCTGAAATTCATCCTCCTCATGGATGAAATCTTCTTCTGCTTCAATTTTAGGGGGTGTTAATAATTGAAGAGTCCTAACCACCTCTATTTGTACATCTTGGATGGGAGATTCTGCGGATGTGTTCTTGGAATGCGAGATAGGAATAGAGAATTTTCTCCCTCCAAGTTTGACATTGAGGTATCCTTCCAAAGGAATTTACATGAGAAATTTCTCAATGGGAAACTCAATCATAATGTCGAAATATTGGATTTTGAACACATGGAAGTCTAGGATAGCCTCAACTTCTTTGTGTCTTATAGACACCTGTTACAAAACCCCGCATCCTTAAAGGATGTTTCAAAAGAGTCTCGGAAGGATTTACATGTTGGTCCCAACGACACATCACCCAGAATGGCGAGAGCACAAGAATCAGAAATGAGATTTGCTCCAATAGTGGGGTTGTATAGGACTCTCATTGGTGTCCCTCTATTGAAACATAGAATGGTTGCCAAAAATGAGGTCATCAGAAGGATTTCGGGTGATTTCTCAACTTTGGCAGTCCATTCCCTGGTTAGAATAGCGGTTAACTTCTTGACCTTCTGTTGGGCGAACACTCCATCATGTGGGTCAGGTGGAGTTAGTGGCAACGACGGTTTCCTATGGCAACATTACTTTGAGGTATTTCTAAAATCTTCATATATTTATCCCTCGAAGTAAAAGGGAAACTTCAAAGGTTGAATTTCGTCTTCCTTCGTAGTTTCTTGTTCAGGAGAGGATTCCTACTGTAAGGTTTGAGATAAGCAAGGAATGGGTTCATCATTATCCATTGGTTTATCTTGGGTTCTTGAAATTACTTTGTAGGATCGAAGAGCACGTGAAAAGCTACCAAAGGGGGGGGGGGGTTAATGGTAGATTAAAAAATCTTACGCAGCAGAAACAATTAAATCCCAACCCCTTCGGCAGAAAAACGATCTGTTAAAGAAATCGTGTATGAGACTAATCTAAATGTGTTTCACCGTGACAAAAGTGATATATATCAGAGAGAATCAAGTCACAAAGAATACACAACTAGAATCACTCAAATCCGTCGAGAGAAACTCAAGTTACGATCGAAAGATCGAACAAAGGTCAATCTGTTCTACTGAGTAAAAAACAGATCTGTAATACTGCAAAGAAACTCGTGTAGATCCAAAACCACAAATCCAATGACCGTGAAATTTTGACAGATGATATATAATCAAGATGTGAAGATAAACCAAAAATATACATCAATTAGATTTGTAAAACTCGAGTTATGATAAAACCACCGAAGAAAGGTATAGCTTTGTAGAAACTCAACGAGAAAAACTTGACAGAAACAAGTCGGACGAACAATGCACAAAATTTCCTTTAAACTACGATCTTTATTCAATAGAACACAAGAGGAACAGCCCCAAAGTCGTCTACCACGAGCTCTTGCCTTCCTTGCTTATATAACCAGCCCTTAGGCCAACCCAATCTCAACTAGGACTCTTAGCCTACTCAATTCACGAATCGAAACTTTCCATAACTGCTTAAGACTCTTCTATACACAGATAGCATCAAGCTTAAGACTTCCAAACACCTTAGGAATGTATCCCACATTCCTAAATCAACTCAAATTCGTGACCCACACGAAATCCTATCATAACCAACTCAAAACTTTCCATATTTGAGTCAAACACGACTCAGTCGCAGCCTGAGTGCATAACCTAGTCGGTTGGACCTTTCCGACCAATTCTTTACGTCCACATCTCTTCATCATGCCTCAGAACTCTGTAGACACGTCCATGCACTCCTTGCATATGTGCGAACATCTTCCAACGATGTCCACAATACCTTCATATGCATTGTTCTTGATTCAAACATGCTGCGCAACCTCCCGATCAACTCAACCACAATTCATCCCGAACTTGGTTGTTGAACCTCATCTTATCCCTAAGACTAGTTCAATGGATCTCGTCACCAGCCATGTCTTGAACTCAAGCAACACCTGCAAATGAATAAACAACCAATACTTTCGAGCACAAGTCCTCGACTTGACTCAAGTTAGTTCCGAACACAACACCTTACGTGAGCACCTCACATAAGCATGTTGCAAAACCACAGTAAAATGATATCAGCCATATCAACCAAAACGCAGCAAAAATTTACCAAATGAATACTAAGCAATCTTTCCAACAATGTAAAGCAAGTTTGAAACATTTCACACTAAAAGCAGGAATATTGCAATCAAGCTCCGAACCATGCCAAAGCTAACCGGAGCTTGAGCTGGAGCTTGCCAAAGCTAGTACAACCTAGCACCAGAGCTTAACAAAGCTAGTAACACCTAGCATCGTAGCTTACCAAAGCTAGTACAACCTAGCGCCGGAGCTTACCAAAGCTAGTACAACCTAGCGCCGGAGCTTACCAAAGCTAGTACAACCTAGCGCAGGATCTAGGAAAACATGTCAGAGCTAACCAACATAAGTCGGACCTAGCAAAACATATCGGAGCTTAACAACGACATGCCGGAGCTATCAAAGACATGTCAGAGCTAAAGACAAAGCTCACCGGAGCTACCCAAAAACATTTTGGACTTTGACAAAGCAAGTCAGACCTATTGTCGGACCTTGCTGAAGCTCGGAGCTAGAGTCGGAGCTTGCTAAAAAGGGTGTTTTGGCAGAATTTTAGAACTTATATCATCAAAGCCAATGTATTCAGTACAAGCCAATGTATTCAGCACACATAGGTCTCACAATCTCTCCCTTGATGAATGCATTGGCAACACCATTTAAAATCCGAACATTGGTTTATTCACATTAAAAGTTTTGAAAAAAATTTCTCCCCCTTTGTAAGACAGAAATAAAATGAGAAGAAAAACAAATTCCCCCCTTGAGAAGAATCGTGCCAAAACAATTGTGAATAAGTGCAATGTGTAATCAATTTCTCCCCCTTGCATACTTATCTTTTTTTAAAAAAAATCACATATTGTCTCTCCCCCTTTGACAATGTATTCAGTAAGGTACAAATGAGAAAATTTTAATTGTTATGAGCATATTATAACATATACATATAAAACAAAGCTCATCCAAGTCATACTATCAAGTAACTTACACTATCACATCAATGAGATACATAAAGTAGTGTAAGCCATGCTAGAGATCAAATGTAATTTTCAATTTGAACAAGTCATGATCTCACAAAATTAACTATCTCAAAACCTGAAAGCATGACACTTGTTGCATTTTATTATTTTTCAAAGCACAAATTTAGATCATATGATATTTGCAAGAGATTATATGCGCATCTGTCTTATTCTAACCAACCAAGCCAAGCCTATGTCATTTGACAATCAGAAGCTTAAGGACATAGTTTTTGTCATACACAACTCCTTCCAAGTTCATATCTAAGTGCAATGATAAGCCATCTCAAAAGAAGAAGTTGCGATGCATGCATATTCTATTGATCTTATCTCAATTTATATTTGTTCATAAAAACTCAACATGTGAGTTGATTACTTGATTAATTCTTTATGATTAAAAGCACTTGTGAGCATGCAACAAGTTCAAAACAGCAAGAAAGTTCGACCATGACCAGATTTAGTGTAAGTAATTATTCTAATTACGAGACATGGCAAAAACTACAAAATGTATAACACGAGTAATGTAGTAAGAACTTTCAGCATGTAAAAGAAATCACAAAGTCATATATGTATGAAATACTATGCTCATATTATTTTAAGTTCAGATTCACACATAGACTTTCTAAGTTTCAAAACTCCCCCTCAATGTAAGTCATGAGGATGCATAACCCCTATTTCACTACGAATAAAACAAAAACGAGTGAAATTCAAAGGTTTTGTAAAAATGTCAGCCAATTGTTGTTCGGTGTCTACATGGTGAAGCACAATGTTTCCTTTTTCAATATTATCACGGAGAAAGTGATACCTACTATCAATGTGCTTAGGTCTAGAATGTTGCACGGGATTTTTAGCAATGCAAATGGCACTAGTGTTATCACAAAACAGTGGAACACTATGTCGATCAACCCCATAGTTCTTAAGTGTTTGAACAATCCAAAGAATTTGTGAGCAAGCACTAGCAGCAGCTACATATTCAGATTACCCGTGGATTGTGCAACTGAATTTTGTTTTCTAGAGGACCAAGCAACAAGTGAATTACCAAGAAAATGACAAGCACCGGAAGTACTTTTCCTATCAATCCTACAACCTCCAAAATCAGCATCGGAAAAATCTTTCAAAGTAACTGTTGAGGAAGAAGGAAGAAGGAAGAAAAATGACAAATTCTTGAGTTCCATGTAAGTACCCAAGAATCCTTTTGAGGGCTTGACGATGTGAAGCACGTAGGGAGGCTTGAAACCATGCACAAAGATATACGCTGAATTGTATGTCCAGTCTTGATGCCGTGAGGTACAAAAGTGATCTGATCATGCTTCTATATTCTTTTTGATCCACGAGTTCACCATCTTCATCAACTTCAAGTGTTGTTGCTGTTCCCATTGGTGTCTGAAGAGGCTTGCTTTTGTCCATGTTGAAGCGCATTAGGAGGTCTTTTGTATACTTCGTTTGATGCACAAAAGTACCCTCATTTGTTTGCTTGATTTGTAGCCCCAAAAAGTACGTGAGTTCTCCCATGATACTCATCTCAAATTCTGAACTGATCATAGCTGAAAACTTGGACACAAGATCATGAGAAGCACAACCAAAGATAATATCATCTACATACACTTGAATGAATAATGAGTCATTGCCATGCTTAAGCACAAAAAGAGTTTTATCAACCTTGCCCATGGTAAATCTCTTTTCAAGTAAGAATGTTTTTAACCTATCATACCATGCTCTAGGGGCTTGTTTGATACCGTACAAGGCTTTGGACAGTTTGTAAACATGATTAGGAAAATCTGAATTTTCAAAACCCGGTGGTTGTCTGACATAAACCTCCTCATCTATGTAGCCATTAAGAAAAGTACTTTTAACATCCATTTGATAAATCTTAAAACCTTTAGATGCAGAAAAAGCTAACAAAATTCTTATGGCTTCTAATCTAGCAACATGAGCAAAAGTTTCATCAAAATCTGGACCTTCAACTTGAGTGAAACCTTGAGCAACCAACCTAGCCTTATTCCTAACCACAACCCCATCCTCGCTTTGTTTAATTTGAAACACCCATTTAGTTCCAGTTACAGTGTGACCTTGAGGTGGAGATACAAGTTTCCCAACATTATTTCTTTCAAAATTTTCTAACTCTTCTTGCATGGAAATAATCCAAGATTCATTAGTGAGTGCGTGTGTGTTATATCTTTGGGTTCAAAATAAGCAACAAAAGCAAAATGAGCATGAGAGTTTGGATCGCAAAAGCTGGACCGTGTGACTCGTTCGTGCAAGCTTCCAATAATTTATTGTGGAGGATGACTTTTGAGAACCCGGAGGGGAGTGGACACTTCACAAGCTTCTTCTTCTTCATGTTCATCACAAATCGATGATCTTGTGACTTGAGGAGGATCTGGACCAGCAATGGTGGTCGTCAGTGCTGACTGTGAATCAAAATCAGGAGCTGGAACAATGTCATTAGTTGCTGAATTTTCGGGCAGTAGCTCCACCGCTTCTTCATCTTCAACGAAAATGCTCCCCCCTACGGATATGGATCTGAACTTGCAATGTTTGAGCTAGTACCTGGGCAAGCTTCATCAAAATACACCTCACAAGTCTCCACAATTTTGTTTGTGTCAAGTAAAAGCACACGGTAGCCTCTAGTATGAGATGGATAACCAAGAAACATGCCATCAATGGATCTAGGTTCAAATTTATCAATATTACCATGTTTCTTAACAAAGCATTTGCAACCAAAGACCCAAAAGTGTGTAACACTAGGCCTATGTTCAAACCGGAGCTCATATGGTGTTTTACCTCGCTTAGCGCGCAAGAAAACACGATTTGAGACATAACAAGTAGTTGCAATCGCATCAGCCCAAAATTTCCTAGGAGTTTGATATTCATCAAGCATAGTTCTAGCCATCTGAACTAAGGTTCTGTTCTTTCTTTCTACAACACCATTTTATTGAGGTACATATGGTGAAGAAAATTGATGATCTATTCCATTTTCAGCACAAAAGTGATCAAAAGATTGATTTTTAAATTCGGTTCCATTATCACTTCTAATTACTTTTAAAGATCCTGAGTGATCGATTGATAATCTAAGAAATAAAGTTCTAAAGTGACTAAAGCCTTCATTCTTAGATGCCAAAAAGTAAACCCAAGAGTATCCAGAATAATCATCAACAATTACAAGAACATACCATTTACCTCCGAAGGATTGAACACGTGAAGGTCCTATGGTGTCAAGGTGCAAAAGTTGACCTGGTTCAGTTGTCATGACCATTGTGAGAGGAGTATGTGAACTTGCAACCATCTTAGCATGTCTACAAGAAGAGCACACAATTTCTTTGTCCCATTTAAGCTTAGTCATCCCACGTATGCGATCAAGAGCACTAACACACGTTAGATGATCAAAGCCTACGTGACCAAGTCTATGATGCCAAAAATATAAATCCTTTGAGTCATTAGGAACTATACTCCTATGCTTAGAGGAAGACATATCAAAATAAGCTTTAAAAACTCTTCCAAACTGAGACATGTTAAAATTAAGCTCACTATTTGAATTTACAACTTTGCAACAATTTTTAGTGAAAATAATTTCCAGATTTTCATATAGCAGTTGTGAAACAGAAAGCAAGTTGTATTTCAAATTTTTAACAAGTGCCACATCCTTCAAAATGTAGTGATTATTTACTCTAACCGAACTCTTAGCAATTATAGGAGTTGAAGAATTATCGACAAATGTAACATTCTCTACACGTGACACCAAAGAGAGGGAGGAGAACCATTCTTTGTTACCGGTCATATGGCGTGAGCAACCTGAATCCACAATCCAAATGTTCTCCTTCCTCAAGCGTGTAACCTACATAGAAGCACAATACGTCGATGACTCAATACTGGGGTTAGTCAAAAGGCATTTAGGAATCCAATACTGAGTCACACGACGTCCAGCAGGAATAACACGTGAAAGCTGAGATAAAACAGCAGGTTTATGAGCCAAGGTTTGAGGATTTTTGTACCCATCTACTGACTTATAAGGTGTTACATGTGTAGCACAAAAAACAGTAGGTTTGGGAGCAAACTTTGCATGTTTTCGACTCATTACAGCAGATTACATGTTCCTATCATTCCGTTTAGCATGAGCTGCAAATATTGCATGAAAGTTATGAGATCTAGAAATCATTCTTTCCTTTTTCTGTTGTTTAGCTAGTCTATAACAAAAATCTATGACATGACCATCTCTACCACAGTAGGTACAATGAAATTTAACTTTGTGTTCATGTCTAGATGAGCAAGCAACATTTTTATTTGAAACCGAATGAAACAACACTCTTGCAGATTTGAAAACCACTTCTTTTTGTTTAGGAACTGTTTGAATCAAACCACTTTCTAATGACTTTACAATTTTAGGTAGATGTGCCTTAGCATGGGCATGAGAATCAAAACCTAAACCAGTTTTATCATTGCAAGACTTGGAAGAATTCAGCAGCAAGTTAAGGTTCTTATTCCCATTACAAAACCAATCTAATGTCCTATGCATGTCATCAAGTTTATTGGACAGATCAAGGCAATTTTCACATGAAGTTTTTCCTTTTAATTTGTAATTGGAACAATATTTAACTTCATGAGAACGTAAAGCATTGTTCAATATAGAAATTTCATTCATAGCATCTTGTAGTTTCTTATCAAGATCATCACAAGTAGAACAATGCAAATCAATTGTAGAACAGCTAGCATCTTTGAAGTTTTTATCATTAAGTGCAGCAAGCTCTCTATTCTTTTCAATTTCTAACTCAAGTTTATCAAGTGTGGAGGTGTGCACACTTCTTAATGAGGACAATTGTTCATATATTAAATCACATGAGGGACATGCATCATCACTAGGAATCAAAGTTTTTAAACGGTTGATTTTAGATTCTAATGATTCAATTTTAGCAGCACTGTCCCTAAGCTTTTTGTCCTTTTTTCTTAACTATAATAGTGGCACGAGAAATAGCATCACACATTTCTTCGCAAGTAGGACATACCTCTTCATTGTCATTGTTGTGTTCTGCATCCTCCATACTTGATCTTGATTTGCCCGCCATGAAGCACAAGTTTGCCAAATCATCTTCATCTTCGTCACTTCCAATGTCCACATCGCTTGAGCCAAGTTCTTGAAGTGCGGAGATAAAACTGCTCACCAATTGACGTCCTATGAAACCCTTTTTTTCTTCTTATCATTTGCAGAGGAGTGCTTCGTCCTTGTTTGCTTTCCATCCTGGGAAGTAGGACCTGAAAGGTTAGGGCAACCTGAACGAAAATGTCCGGTCTTACCACATTCGAAACATCGTTGAGGTCCGGAGCTTCCTCTCCTTCTAGTTCTAACATTTTGCAATGCTTTTGAGAACCTAGTAGAGAGAAGTACTAGCTCCTCCTCTAGAAATTCCCCAATCTGTTCAAGGGTTAGAGAGGACAACAAAGCAAGTGTACCACAAGATGAATATTGACTGGAGCTAGGCATGTCACGTTGAGAAACAAAAGCAATAGACTTGTTGGGGTTCTTACGTGATATTATGTCAATTTCATGAGTTTTTAACTTGGAATATAACACATCTAAAGTAAGTGTACTCATGACAGTAGATTCAAAAATAGATGTGACTTTCATCTCCCAAATTGACATATCTAATACACTTAACAATTGCCTAGCATTTTCAGCATCTGAAAAATTAACATTGACACTACGCGAGTTGCTGAGAATTTTATTAAAGCGAGCAAAAAGGTCATCAATAGACTCACCGGGTTGCATCTCGAAGCGCATGTATTCTTTCTTGAACATGTCTTGCCTTACCTCCTTGATTGTGTTGGATCCTTTGTGGTAGTCACAAGTTCTTTCCACACATTGTATGCAGATCGAAGGTGCACAACACGGTTGAAGTTGTTTTGAGTTAATCCTTGTATGATCAAGTTCTGAGCCTTGTTGTTGTTGTCGACATCTCTCATATTTGTAGCTGTAACTTGATCATTTGACGACACTTCATAAGGCTTGTATACCTTCTCCCATATTGCGAAGCCTTGAGCCTAGATGAAGGCTTCCATACGTGCCTTCCAAACCAAAAAATCAATACCACTAAAGACACAAGGTTTTGCGGAGTATTTTTCCATGATGATTAGTCAAAACACGTGCACATCACAAAGATTAGAGCAACCTTGCTCTGACACCAATTGTAGGATTGAAGAGCACGTGAAAAGCTACCAGAGGGGGGTGAATGGTAGATTAAAAAATCTTACACAACGGAAACAATTAAATCCCAACCCCTTCGGTAGAAAAACGATCTGTTACAGAAATCATGTGTGAGACTAATCTAAATGTGTTTCACCATGACAAAAGTGATAGATATCAGAGAGAATAAAGTCACGAAGAAGACACAACTAGATTCACTCAAATCCGTCGAGAGAAACTCAATCTGTTCTACTGAGTAAACTCAAAGATTGAACAAAGGTCAATCTGTTCTACTGAGTAAAAAACAGATCTGTAATACTGCAAAGAAACTCGTGTAGATAGAAAACCACAAATCCAATGACCGTGAAATTTTAAAAAATGATAGATAATAAAGATTTGAAGACAACCCAAAAAGAATCACGTCAATTATATTTGTAAAACTCGAGTTATGATAAAACCACCGAAGAAAGGTATAGCTGTGCAAAAACTCGACGAGAAAAACTTGACAGAAACAAGTCGGACGAACAAGGCACAAAAGTTCCTTTAAACTATGATTTTTATTCAATAGAACACAAGAGGAACAACCTCAAAGTCGTCCAACACGAGCTCTGGCCTTCCTTGCTTATATAACCAACCCTTAGGCCAACCCAATCTCAAATAGGACTCTTATCCTACTCAATTCACGAATCGAAATTTTCCATAACAGCTTAGGACTCTTCTATACATAGATAGAAGCAATCTTAAGACTTCCAAACACCTTAGGAACGTATCTCACATTCCTAAAACAACTCAAATTTGTGACCCACACGAAATTCTATCATAACCAACTCAAAACTTTCTATATTTGAGTCAAACACGACTCAGCCGCAGCCTGTGTCCATAACCTAGCGGTTGGACCTTTCCGACCAATTCTTTACATCCGCATCTCTTCATCACGCCTCGAAACCATGTAGCCACATCCATATACTCCTTGCATATGTGCAAACATCTTCCAACGACGTCCACGATACCTTCATATGCATTGTTCTTGATTCAAACATGCTGCACAACATCCCGATCAACTCAACCACAATTCCTCCTGAACTTGGTTGTTGAACCTCATCTTCTCCCTAAGACTAGTTCAATGGATCTCGTCACCAGCCATGTCTTGAACTCAAGCAACACCTACACATGAATAGACAACCAATACTTTCGAGCACAAGTCCTCGACTTGACTCAAGTTAGTTCCGAACACAACACCTTACGTGAGCACCTCACATAAGCATGTTGCAAAACCACAGTAAAATTATATCAGCCATATCAACCAAAACGCACCAAAAACTTAGCAAATGAATACTAGGCAATCTTTCCAACAATGTAAGGCAAGTTTGAAACATTTTACACTAAAAGCAGGAATATTGTGATCAAGCTCCGAACCTTGCCAAAGCTAACCGGAGCTTGAGCTGAAGCTTACCAAAGCTAGTACAACCTAGCACCAGAGCTTACCAAAGCTAGTACAACCTAGCACCGGATCTTATCAAAGCTAGTACAACATAGCGCCGGAGCTTACCAAAGCTAGTACAACCTAGCGCAGGAGCTAGAAAAACATGTCAGAGCTAACCAACATAAGTCGTACCTAGCAAAACATATCGAAGCTTAACAAAGACATGCTGGAGCTATCAAAGACATGCCGGAGCTAAATACAAAGCTCACCGAAGGTACCCAAAAACATTTTGGACTTTGAAAAGCAAGTCGGACCTATTGTCGGACCTTGTACAAGCTCAGAGCTAGAGTCGGACCTTGCTAAAAAGGGTATTTTGGCAGAATTTTAGAACTTATATCATCAAAGCCAATGTATTTAGTACAAGCCAATGTATTCAACACACATAGGTCTCACAGACTTCCTCTTGAGGAAGCTCATTAAGACCCATAATGAAGGAAAAATTTTCTAGAATTTGGTCTAGAAGATCCTTGCCTTCTTCTGGCATCTTATCGAGGAAAGGTCCTCCAACCATAATGTCAATATGTAGGCCAGACTCTTTGTTGAATCCCATGTAGAAGTGTTGCAAAAGCAACGAATCAGGGATGGACAAATCTGGGCCGGAATTTCTCAAAAGAGAAAATCTACCCCAAGCTGCACCTATAGACTCCTTGTCCATCTGTTGGAAGCATAATACTTCCTTTCGTAAGGAAACAATTCCAGCAGTTGGAAAGAAATCAAGACAAAATATGTCTCGTAATTCATTCTATTTTCCGTTTGTCTTCCCAATGTTGTGATCGTACTATTGTTTGGCTTTTTCCTTGAGAGAAAAAGGAAACAACTTATATTTGAGAGTTTCTTGTGTCATGCCCTTTATTAAAAGGCATGCACACAATTGTTCAAACTCTCGTAGATGGTGGTATGGGTTTTCACAATCCGTTCCTAAGAAGGATGGTTCCCGAACCATGGCTATAAAGCCAGGGCGAAGTTCATAGATAGTAGAACAAATGGGTTCCGCTGAAGGCGGTGGCTCACAGAACTTGCCCTTTGGGGCATAATATGAAAGAATGGTGGGCTGCTCCATATATGTGGTGGTGGTAAGAAAAGGAAAGGTAAAATAAGAAGATAGATACGAGCATGAAAAAGGTCCGAAGATTAACAACCATTCCTCGAGAACGGCACCAGAAATGCTTGTTGATGTTTCTTACGTCATAGATAATAATCCGCAAGCGCACGGAAACTACCGTGTGTGTTAATCTTATGAACTAATTCACCCAAGGGCACAAAGTTGTTTGGTAGGCAAGGAAGAGAGAGGAATTCAAAGTATTAATCTAATTCAAAGGAATTTGTGGTAGCTGCTTGCTTCGGGCATGGGTTTACCCCTAGCAACACTAGGACGACTCCCACCAAGAGCCTATGGCATATCCGAACGTGGAGGATTACTAAGGACAGATAGGCCTGTCACCACCTACAACCTACCTCTCTAATCCGCGGGTCTACGAGATATTCACTGGTGATTTCTAACTTAAGCACCACACTTACGTTCTAAATAACTACTCTAGTCGTTTCGAATACAAAGCTACAACTAGAGCCTGTAATAAATTAAAGCAATGAACCCACAAGTAACTACTTGTACAAACTACCTTGAATTGAAAATCAAACTCGAAATGAATTTACAAAGGCTTACTTGATTTTGAATCAAAACTTTGTAGGGGTACAAGTGTAGAAGAGGGACTTGACATGCCCAAGCCTCCTTCTCCTAGACTCTTCACCACAGTCTCCTTCTACTTGGCAGCCTCTAGGACTACTCTAAACCTTAGGAGTCGTATTCTATTCTCAACTTTTGGTGTGTGTGTGTGTGTGTGATGTGGGGTGTGGGGTTATATTTATAGGGGGGAGAAGGGTCGGTTCCCGCCACAAAATGAGCATGAATCGGTCATCACTGACTCTTCAAGCCGGGAGGAGCCAACATGTTTTGTTTGACCGAGTTTGGCGCCACTTCCCAGTCGGCCGACCAGGGAGGTCGACCGACCTGGTCTTAGATCCGTTGGAGTTGTGCTTTCTCCAAGTCTCTGCCAGGTGGGTCCAATCCTTTGATATGGGTGCTACACCGTTGGATGGCCTTGAATACTTCTGTTTCTGGGCCATTTGATCCATGTGATGACACATGGCATCACTTGATTCGTCAAATCCAAATTAATGGATTACTCCCTACTTGTCTTCATATTTTTGGGCACAATTCACCTACATACATATAAACACCAACACTTGTGGAATTGGTTAGTTTTTAACCCTACCACTACATTGTGTTTCTCTTTTATGCACATTATGAGGTGAATTGACAGTCTAAATATGGCACTTAAGGATCGTCAACAGGGCCCACCTGGCAGCCACCCCGAGAAAGCACAGCTGAAGGGGGGGGGGGGCAGGACCAAGTCGACTGACCCCCTGGCTCGGCCGACCTGACCTTGGTGCCAAACGCGGTCAAATGATGCATGTCACTCTGCTGTGGCTCCTTGATGATGGTAACAACTGATTCGCGTGCTAATTGTGGTGCCAAACTGACTGAACTCGTGTATAAATACTCTGTCACTCCCCTCACTTCACACACACCATTGGTTTGAGAATTGTACTCCACTCATAAGGTTTAGAGCTTCCCAAGTGGCCAGCCAAGTATAAGGAGAGTGAAGAGGAGCTAGGAGGAGGCTTGGGCTTGTCAAGTCCCTCTTCCACACTTGTACCTCTACGGAAGTTCTGCCGGAATCCAGTAAGAAATTTCTGTAAATTCAATACTAGGTTGATTTATATTTCATAGTAGTTTGCTTTCGTAACGGCTTGTGGATTCACGACTTTAATTTATTAGAAGCTCTAGTCAAAGCTTTGCATTCGGAATGATTACATGTTGCTCAAGGTGATCATATCTCACCCTTGGTACGCGGATATTGTGAACTTCATGGTAATGGGGTACGTACCGCCAGTAGAAAACAAAAAGAAACTCATTTATGAGAGGGACACCTATGGGACGACTCATATCTCTATCGAGTATGTGCTGATGGCCTTCTTAGAAGGTGTGTCCCAAAATCATTGAAAAACAAAATCATTGAAAAATGCCATGCTGGCTCCTATGGAGGCCATTATGGTGTTTACCGTACTTGGGTAAATATTTGGGGAAGTTGGGTCTGTTTGGAATGAAGGAACGAAAAACATAGGAACGGGAAAAATGCAGGAATGGGTAAAACACATGAATGAGAAATATGAGAAAACTACGGGAATTGAAAACTTAGAATTGAGAAATTTTGTTGTTTGGGTTGCAGGAATTAATAACACATGAATTAGAAATAAAATAGGTATTATAGCCAATTTTGGATTGAATAATTCTACAATAATTTATATTTCATAGGAAACTCATTCCTCTTGAAATTATTTTGAAAATCATCTATTTTAAATTGATCCAGTTGATGGTGGAACATGATCTTAACATCAAAACAAGATTACCAACATGGTTACCTCCTCCACCATTCATAGGAAAATTTCCAAGAGCTTAGAGTGGATGCTTTCTTTCGTCCATCTTGTGAACCAAAGGAAGACTTTCCTATGGAAAGGAATGCCTCAATCCTCAATTCCAAACACCGTATGATGTCACCAAAACAAGGGAACAACTTTCCTTCAAATTTCCTTCAAAAATCCTCCAATCCAAACAGGGCCTGATTCTATATGCCTTCTATATATGAAGATACCAAGGAATTCATTCCCTGATGTTGGAAATGCCAAAAGCATGGAGGAATCACTGCTCGTAATGCCATGCCCCTCACATATAATCTCCAGGTTGAGTTATTTGATGTTTGGGATATTGACTTCATGGGACATTTTCCAAAGTTGTATGATTGCGAGTATATTCTGGTGGTCGTCGATTATGTGTAAAAATGGGTAGAGGCATTGCATTGCAAAAATGCCGACTCTGGCCAAGCTAGGAAAATGTTCTATGAGATCATTTTCCCACGCTTTGGGCACTCCCCGAATGGTCATAAGTGATGGAGGGTCTCATTTCATTGATAAGACCTTCTGAAGCTTTTTGATGGAGCTTGGAGTTCAACATAACATTGCTACTCGCTACCACCCACAAACAAGCGGTCAAGCAGAAACATCTAACAAGCAGATCAAGAATATTCTGCAAAAGACCTTCTTCGAAATGGGAACATGTTAGAAGCATAAACGATGCATTGTGGGCATACCAAACGGCCTACAAGACACACATTGGCATGTCTCCTTTCCAACTTGTTTATAGGAAGACTTGTCATCTTCCTGTAGAGTTGGAATATAGAGCTCATTGGGCCATAAAACAGTGGAACATGGATCTTAACAAGGCTGGGAAGCACCGTTTGAGGCAAATCTTAGAACATGAGGAATGGAGGGATTAGACGTACCATAGTGCCAAAATATACAAGGAAAAAACTAAGAGATGACACGACAAATGGATTATGCCTAAGGAGTTTAAGCCTGGAGATAAAGTCCTTCTCTTTAACTCTAGGGTAATGCTCTTCAAACATGGGAAATTACGAAGTAAATGGGAAAGACCATTTACCATAATATAAACTTCATCTCATGGAGCCATGTGACACCCGGTTCCAAAAATGAACCAAGTGAACGCATATGTGTGCCCAGGATGTTTAACACACATACACGAGTGCATTCACAAAAGAGTATACAGAAAATTACCACAGAACAAGATTAATTAACCATATTTTATTACACAAACCATATTATCCTCGAATATGAGCTCTAATGAATATTAATGACAAGTTCAAATTAATGCAGCAGAATAACTAATTAAGCAAACTAAACAGCTAGGCAACATAAGCAATAGGGTATAGCGCAGCTCCAATACACCACATACAAGCTGACGGTAGACACGGCCTAGAACTCCGCATTATCGCCATTAAACTCCCAATCCTGACCTGCAACTGTTGGGGGGGGGGGGGATTGCAAGAGTAAGTACATGTCGTACTCAGCAAGTGTGGAAAGTATGACATGTAGCTGATACAAATGACGAATGTAATAATGGCTAAGTGCTGAAAAGTACAGTAAAACACTTGAAAAGCAATATATTATATGTATGTGAAGTAAACCCATCATAATCATAAGTAATATCATAATAGATTAAAACCCATCATAATATATTATATGTATGTGAAGTAAACCCATCAATATACCTAGTGTTGCACGTGAAAAGCTACCAGAAGGGGGGGTGAATGATAGATTAAAACTATTTCAGCAGAAGCAACAAAAAATCCCTCGGTAGAAAATCAATCTGTTAAGAAATCGTGTATGAGACTAATCTAAACATGATCAATCATGAAAAAACCAGTATAGATTTTGGAGGACCAAATCACAAAGACACGACAACAAGAATCATGAAAAACCGTCGAGAAAAACTCAAGTTACGATCGAAAGATTGAACGAAGGTCAATCTGTTCCATCCGAGAAAAACCAGATCTGCAAAACTACAATGAAACTCGTGTAGATATACAAACACAAATCCAATGATTGTGAAATTTTCATAAAATATAGATAATCAAGTTGTAAAGACAACCCAAAAGTAATCATGTCAATTGGATCTATAAAACTCAAGTTATGATAAAATCACCGAAGCAAGGTAGTGGTGTGCAGAAACTCGACGAGAAAGACTTGACAGAAACAAGTCGGACGAACAAGTCACAAAAGTTCCTTTAAACTACAAATTTTATTGATCAAAGCACAAGAGAAACAACCCCAAAGTCGTGCCCCATGAGCTGTGGCCTCCCTTGCTTATATAACCAGTCCTAAGGCCAACCCAATCCAAACTAGGACTGTAATCCTACTCAGTTCATGAATCAAAACGTTCCATAACTGCCCAAGACTCTTCCATACGCAGATAGAAGCAATCTTAAGACTTCCAAACACTGTAGGAACGTATATCATATTCCTAAAACAACTCAACTTTGTGCTCACCACGAAATATTAACATAACCAACTCAAATCTTTCCATATTTGAGTAAAACCTGACTCAGCCGCAACCTGAGTCCATAACATAGTCGGTCGGACCTTTCCGACCAATTTTTTACGTCCACATCTCTTCATCACGCCTCGGAACCATGTAGCCACATCCATGCACTCCTTGCACATGCACAAAACCTTCCAACAACGTCCACGATACCTTCATATGCATTGTTCTTGATTCAAACATTTTGCGCGACCTCCCGATCAACTCAACCACAATTCCTCGTGAGCTTGGTTGTTGAACCTCATCTTCTCCCTAAGACTAGTTCAATGGATACCGTCACCAACCATGTCTTGAACTCAAGCAACACCTGCACATGAGTAAACAACCAATACTTCCGAGCACAAGTCCTCGACTTGACTCACGTTAGTTCCGATAACCTCAACACCTTACGTGAGCACCTCACATAAGCATGTTGCAAACCTTAGTAAAAAGATATCAACCATAACAAAAAAACACACCAAAATCTCAGTAAAAGAATACTAAGCAAACTTTCCATAGATGTAAAGCAAATTCAAATAATTTCAAAGTAAAAGCAGAACAATTGCAATCTAGCTTCAAACCTTGCCAAAACTAACCAAAGCTTGAGCCGGAGCTTACCAAAGCTAGCAGGACCTAGCATCGGAGCTTACCAAAGCTAGTCGGACCTAGCGCCGGAGCTAACCAAAGCTAATCGGACCTAGCACCGGACTTAGCAAAAACATGTCGGACCTAGCCATAGTAAGTCGGACCTAGCCAAAACAAGTCGGAACTTACGACGGACCTTGCCGGAGCTACCCAAAACAAGTCGGACGTATCATCGGACCTAGAGTTGGACCTTGATGAAAAAGGTGTTTTGGTAGTATTCAAAACATTTATCATCATAGCAAATGTATTCAGCACACATAGGTCTCACAATCTCCCCCTTGATGAATGCATTGGCAACACTAAGGATCCAAGCATTGGCTTATTCAAATGAAAAGGTTTGAAAAGAAAATTCCCCCCCTATAAATATTTTTCCCCTTTTGTTAATTAGAAATAAAATGATAAGAAAAAAATTCTCCCCCAGAGAAGAATCGTGCCAAAAACACTTGTGAATATGTGCAATGTGTGATCAATTTCTCCCCTTTGACAATGTATTCAGTAAGGTACAAAAGAGAAATTTTAATTTTTATGAGCATATTATAACATATACATATAAAACAAAGCTCATCCAAGTCATATTATCAAGTAACTTACACTATCACATCAATGAGATACATAAAGTAGTGTATGCCATGCTAGAGATCAAGTGTAATTTTCAATTTAAGCAAGTTATGATGTCACAAAGTTAACTATTTCAAAACATGAAAGCATGACACTTGTTGCTGTATTTTTCATTTTTCAATATCATTTAAAGCTCAATTTTTGATCATATAACATTTGCAAGAGATTATATGCCGCATCTGCCTTATTCTAACTAACCAAGCCAAGTCTATGTCATTTGACAACCAGAAGCTTAAGGACATGGTTTTAGTCATACGCAACTTCTTCCAAGTTCATATCTAAGTGCAATGATAAGACATCTCAAAAGAAGAAGTGTGATGCATGCATATTCTTTTGATCTTTTCTCAATTCTTCATTTCATCATAAAAGCTCAACATGAGAATAGTTGATTGATTAATTTTTCATGATTAAAAGCACTTGTAAGCATGCAACAAGTTCAAAAAAGTAAGAAAGTTCGATCATGACCAGATTTAGTGTAAGTAAGTATTCCAATTACCAGTCATGGCAAAAACTACAAAATGTATAACACAGGTAATGTAGTAAGAACTTTCAGCATGTAAAAATAATCACAAAGTCATATATGTATGAAATACTATGCTCATATTATTTTAATTTCAGATTCACACATAGAGTTCCCAAGTTTCAAAACTCCCCTTCAATTTAAGCCGTGAGGATGCATAACCCCTATTTCACTACGAATGTAACAAAAACAAGTGAAATCCAAAGGCTTTGTAAAAATATCAGCCAATTGTTGTTCGGTATCTACATGGTGAAGCACAATGTTTCCTTTTTAAACATTATCACGGAGAAAGTGATACCTATTGTCTATGTGCTTTGTTCTATAATGTTGCACGGGGTTTTTAATAATGCAAATAGCACTAGTGTTACCACAAAACAGTGGAACATCTAGATCAACCCCATAGTCCTTAAGAGTTTGAAAATCCAAAAAAATTGTGAGCAAGCGCTAGCAGCAACTACATATTCAGATTCGGCTGTGGATTGTGCAACTGAGCTTTGTTTTCTAGAGGACCAAGAAACAAGTGAATTACCATGAAAATGAAAGGCACCCGAAGTAAATCAGCATCCCAAAAAGCTTTCAAAGAAACAGTTGAGGAAGAAGGAAGAAAAATGCCAAATTCTTGAGTTCCATATAAGTACCTGAGAATTCTTTTGATGGTTTGACGATGTGAAGCACGTGGGGAAGCTTGAAATCGTGCACAAATACATACACTGAATTGAATGTCCGGTCTTGATGCTGTGAGATACAAAAGTGTTCCGATCATGCTTCTATATTCTTTTTGATCCAAGGATTCACCATCTTCATCAAGTTCAAGTGTTGTTGTTGTACCCATTGGTGTACGAAGAGGCTTGCTTTTGTCCATGTTGAAGCACTTAAGAAGGCCTCTTGTATACTTTGTTTGATGCACAAATTGTATCTTCCTTGGTTTGTGTTGATGGTCCTTAAGTGCCATATTTAGACCATCAATTCACCTCATAATGTGCACAAAAGAGAAACACAACGTAGTAGTAGGGTTAAAAACTAACCAATTCCACAAGTGTTGGTGTTTATTATTATGTAGGTGAATTTAGACCCAAAAAATACCAAGACATGCCGGGAGTAATCCATTAAATTGAATTTTGACGGATCAAGCGATGCCATGTGTCATCACATGGATCAAATGGCCCACAAATAGAAGTATCTAAGGCCATCCAACGGTGTAGCACCCATATAAAGGGATGGGACCCACCTGCTAGAGACCTGGAGAAAGCAAAGAACCAACAGGGCCAAGACTAGGTCGGCCGAACCCACTAGTCGGTCGACTAGGTCATGGCGCCAATTGTCGTCAAACGCCACGTGTTGGCTCCTCCCCAGCTTGAAGAGGTCATGGGTGACTGATCTGCGCGCATTTGATGGCAAGAACCAACTCATCTCCCCCTATAAATAGAACCCCACACCTCACTTCACACACACACACCAAAAGTTGAGAATAAAATATCACTCCAAAGATTTAGAGTAGTCCTAGAGGCTGCCAAGTAGAAGGAAAGTGTGGTGAAGAGTTTAGGAGAAGGAGGCTTGGGATTGTCAAGTCCCTCTTCTACACTTGTACCCCTACAAAGGTGTTATTCAAATCAAGTAAGCCCTTTGTGAATTCAATTCAAGTTTGATTCTCAATTCATAGTAGTTTGCACAAGTAGTTACTTGTGGGTCCATTGCTTTAATTCAATAGAGGCTTGTGATGTTCGGTTCTGAAAAATGAACCAAGCTAACGCATATGTGTGCCCAGGATGTTCATCACACATACACGAGTGCAATCACAAAAGGATATACAGAAAATTACCACAGAACAAAATTAATTAACCAAATTTTATTACAAAAACCAGATTATCCTCGAATACAAGCTCTAATGAATATTTATGACAAGTTCAACTAATGCAGCGGAAATAAACTAATTAAGCAAACTAAACAGCTAGGTAGCATAAGCAATAGGGTATAGCGCAGCTCCAATAACACCACAGGCAAAGCTGACGGTAGACACGGCCTAGAACTCCGCATTATCACCATTAAACTCCCAATCCTGACCTGCAACTGTTGGGGGGGGGGGATTGCAAGAGTGAGTACATGTCGTACTCAACAAGTGTGGAAAGTACGACATGTGGCTGATTCAAATGTCGACAATAATAATGGTTAAGTGCTGAAAAGTACATTAAAATGCTTGAAAAGCAATATATTATACGTATGTGAAGTAAACCCATCATAATCATAAGTAATATCATAATACCAGTCCATAATTCACCATCCTCATCCATAATTCCAGATTTCACCATTGCCAATAACCATATTCAATACCAGAAATAAATACATAACCATAATACCAACCATAACCATCCCAAATTCCAATTTCCCTCTAATCATGGAAGTTGTCCAGGTGCTCATAACCGGGAGCACGGCTATCATGATAGTTTTATTTAACTCTGCAGAGTGTGTACCTCTTTACCCACGTGTTTGTGATTTCATCACCTTTCGATGACTAGAACCTCTATTATGCCGTCTCACACTTTTGTCGGTGTGTGGCCAAGAGATCACAAAATAGCCTTTACAAAGGGATTACTAGCCTATTTAGACCCCACTGAGGTTTCACCGGTGGCGATGCCTCCAACTGAGCACATCTTCAACCAAGGGCCCCCTCTTGAGCCATTCGGATCCCAGGGTACTCCCACCAATCATCAACAAACCCAATCCGACTACCCCTTCCCCGAGCATCCACGATGGTTTAAACAGCACTAGCAAAGCCCTAATTAATCAGCTACGCCGCACCCATACTTGGCCTCGTGGTGGCACTGTAGTCCTGACTTATTCTCACATGAACCGGTCCTTAGATCTAAAGCAAGCAAACCACCATAACATCCAACCCATCCACATACCAGGCTTGCTTAGATCACCCATTACCATATCATATTTAACCAGTTCATGTTAACCATAATCTCATCCATGCATAATTAAATTGAGTGGTATAGTTGGTTTCCATCCCAGTTGATTAAGCGAGGCAAAAAGGTAAAAAGCCCTTTCCCGACTCTCTACCATATATTCCAGGTGACAAGGGTGGTTAAACAAAGCTAGTAAACTCCCTATCATAGGATTCCCATCAAATTGACACAAGTATGCAGTTTTTCAGACAAAACATTTATTTTAAAACAGGATCAATATGCTTCAAGGACACTTGCCTTGCTCTTGCTGTTGATTAGGATCAAAGCCTTCAAACTCTTGGTGCTATAGATCCTCCGCGGCACTTTCTAGCGCAAATCCATCTAATCCACACAATAAACATACAAGATAAGAACACAATCAAAGAGTGCACAAATATTACTCAATATGACATGACATGCATGATTGATGCAAATGCAAGGTAGAACTTGTTACTAGATTGCTTTTAATGATCACTAACTAGTTCTAATAGCTTTTAACAAGTTTATACAGGTTTGGGTTCGATTAGTTCAAATTTTAAAATTAATTTAACACAATTTAACCAGGAAGATCGGACTAGTCCGCTAGGGACCGGACAAGTCTGCACTCTGCGAGATCATCAGATTAGGGTTTTCTAGATCAACGTGAATTTGGAGATTAGGGGTTGAATTCTCGTAAGGAAAAGATAATAGAAGGTATAACAGGTGTTTAGGACTCCAATGAATCAAGAAACTTGGAGGTAACACTTGGATCTTTATGATCTAGGGTTGGTGATGAACTTGGGGATGAATTGGTGGTGAAGAACGAAACTTGGTGGAGATCTTGATCCTCTTTTGTTTCCTCCTCTTCTTCTTCTTGCTTGGGATCTTCTCCTCCCTCCTTGATAGTGGCTCCCCACAAACTAGGGTTTGGGGTGGGTGGAAAAGTGACAAATAGATGTCAATCCAAGGGGTGGGGCTGTTTATATAGAGGTGGAGGCTAGGGTTAGATGGATTTCGAGTTTTGGGATGAGTAGAAGCCGGTTTAGAGTCCCACATGGGCTCTAAAAGAGTTAGGCACGACGTCCCTAGGCCCACTTAACGTGAAACCCAAGAAACAAGTCGTAAAACAAAAGATCAACTCGGAGTCGCGAAATATCGGACAAGTCCGAAAAGGACCGGACTAGTCCAAAGTCGTCCAGAGAGAAAATCGAACAAGTCTGGCCAAACATCGGACAAGTCCGACTTTAAAAGAGAGGAAAACGGACAAGTCCGCTGGAACACCAGACTGGTCCGGAAAAGTCCAAGGACTTAACAATTTTTCAAGGATTCTTGGAATATCAGACTAGTCCGCCCAAAATCGGACAAGTCCAAAAGTTTCCAGGGGCAAAATCAGACTAGTCCGCACTTTCCTGCGTTTTAAATGCGGTTTTGTTCCAAATCAATTTTAAATGCTCCAAATCAATTTTAAACTCGTTCCTCTTTATGTGGGTTAATGTTAAACATGTATATGAGTGTATGTAGGCATGATGCATGAAAATTAGGGTGTTACAAACCTACCCCCTTGAAATGAATCTCGCCCTCGAGATTCGACGCGGAAGAGAAAAGATAGGGAAAGTCCTTCTTGAGATCATCCTCCAATTCCCACGTCGCTTCTTTTTCTGTGTGGTGCTTTCATTGAACTTTGCACCATAGAATCACCTTGTTCCTTGTGACTCTCTCATTGGTTTCCAAGATCTTAACCGGTTGCTCGGCATAAGTCAAATCTTCCTCTAATTCCAATTCTTCCATTGGCACTTGTTCTTCCGGTACTCTCAAGCACTTCTTGAGCTGGGAAACATGAAAGACATCATGTACGTCTGAAAGATGAGCTGGCATCTCCAACTTATATGCTACTTCTCCTATTTTGTCCAAAATCTTGAACGGTCCAATATAACGAGGTGCTAGCTTTCCTCTTATGTTAAACCTCTTATGACCCCTCATTGGTGACACCTTGAGGTAAACAAAATCTCCCACTTCAAAGGCTAGTTTCCTTCTCCTATTGTCCGCATAGCCTTTTTGCCTTGATTGGGCAGCCCTCAAGTTTTCACGAATTATTCGGACTTGCTTTTCGGCTTCTTGCAACACATCCGGACAAAATATTTGAGTTTCTCCTGCCTCATTCCAGAATAAAGGTGTCCTACACTTCCTCCCATAAAGCGCTTCATACGGCGACATTTTCAAGATTGCTTGGTAACTATTGTTGTATGAAAATTCTGCGTATGGCAAGCTTTTGTCCCAACTTTTCCCATGCTTTAAAGCACAGGCTCTTAACATGTCCTCCAAAATCAGATTGGTCCTCTCGGTTTGTCCATCTGTTTGAGGATGATATGCTGAACTAAAATTCAACCTCGTTCTCAAAGCTTCATGCAATTTTTGCCAAAATCTGGAGGTAAATTGAGAACCTCTATCCGACACGATCTTCTTCGAGACTCCGTGTCGACACACAATATGCTCCATGTATATTTTGGCCAATCGTGCAGCTGTATATTTGGTCTTCACAGGGACAAAATGAGCCGACTTGGTTAAGCGATCCACAATTACCCAAATTGAGTCATACTCGGACTGAGTACATGGTAACCCAACTATGAAGTCCATACCAATTTCTTCCCACTTCCATTCCGGAATCTTTAATGGTTGTAATAGTCCAGCTGACCTTTGATGTTCTGCCTTGACTCATTGACACACATCACACAATGCCACATATTCAGCTATGTCATTTTTCATGCTATCCCACCAATGTCCGAAAGTTTCCAGGGGCAAAATCAGACTAGTCCGCACTTTCCTGCGTTTTAAGTGCGGTTTTGTTCCAAATCAATTTTAAATGCTCCAAATAATTTTTAACTAGTTCCTCTTTATGTGGGTTAATGTTAAACATGTATATGAGTGTATGTAGGCATGATGCATGAAAATTAGGGTGTTACAAGGCTCTAGTTGTAGATTTGTGTTCGAAACAACTAGAGTTATGATTTATAACGTAAGGGTGGTGCTTAGGTTAGAAATCACATGTGAATATCTCGTAGACCCACGAATTGAAGCGCTAGGCAGTAGGTGGTGACAAACCTATCTGTACTTTGTAATCCTCCATGTTAGGCTATGCCATAGGCTCTTGGCAGGAGTCACCTAGTGTTGCTAGGGGTAAATCCGTGCCCGAAGCAAGCAGCTACAGCAAATTTCTTTGAATTAGAATCAATGCTTTGAATTCCTCTCTCTTCCTTACCTACCAAACAACTTTGTGTCCTTGGGTGGATTAGTTCGTAAGATTACACACACGTTCCTTGGATTCGATACCCTTGTAGTACTCTCTTAAGGGGAGGTGCTACACGATAGTTTCCGTGCGCATGCAAATTTTTATCTGTGATGTAAGAAACGTCAACAACAAGCATTTCTGGCGCTGTTGCCGGGGATCGATTGTTGTTAATCTTTGAACCTTGTTCATCCTCGTATCTATATACTCATCTTATCTTTCCTTTTCATACCACCACCACATATATGGAGCAGCCCACCATTCTCTCATATTCTGCCCCAAAGGGCAAGTTCTGTGAGCCACCGCCTTTGGCGGAACCCATCTGTTCTACTAGCTATGAACTTCGCCCTGGCTTTATAGCCATGGTTCGGGAGCAATCCTTCTTAGGAACATATTGTGAAAATACTTACCAACATCTAAGAGAGTTCGAACAATTGTGTTCATGCCTTCTAATCAAGGGTATGACACAAGAGACTCTCAAATGGAAGTTGTTTCCTTTTTCCCTTAAGGAAAAAGCAATACAATGGTACGACCACAACGTTGGGAAGACAAACGGAAATTGGAATGAATTACGAGACAAATTTAGTCTTGCTTTCTTTCCAATTGCCCGATTGCGTCCTTACGGAAGGAAGTACTATGCTTCCAGCAGATGGAAAAGGAATCCATATGTACAATTCAGGATATATTTTCTCTTTTGAGAAATTCCAGGCCAGATTTGTCTATCCCTGATCCGTTGCTCTTGGAAAACTTCTACATGGGATTGAATAAAGAGTCTTCCCTACATCTAGACATTACAGCTAAAGGATGTTTCCTCCATAAGACGCTAGAAGAAGGCAAGGATCTTCTAGACCGAATTCTAGAAAACTCTTCCTTCATTATGGGTCTTAATGAGCCCCCTCAATAGGAAGCAGTGTCAAGATCCGAGGATGAATCCATGGACAAGGAAGAACCCATCTCTTGCTTATCCCACACCTTATCAGAGGAATCCTCTCTCGAGCCTGAAACTATGAAGGAAGAAGAAATTCAACCTTTGGAGTTTCCCTTCTACTCCGAGGAAGAGATATTTGAATATTTTGGAAATACCTCAAAGTACTGTTGCCATAGGAAACCATCATTGCCTTTAACTCCACTTGACCCAACTGATGGAGTGTTCGTCCAACAGGCGGTCATGGAGTTAACCTCTATTTTAAGCAGGTAATGGACTGCGGAAGGTTGAGCTATCACCCGAAATCCTTCAGATGACCTCACCTTTGGAAACTACTCTATGTTACACTAGAGGGACACCAATGAAGGTCCTATACAACCCCACTGTTGGAGCAAATCTCATTTCTGATTCTTGTGCTCTCGCCATTCTTGGCGATGTGCCATTAGCACCAACATGTAAATCCTTCCGAGATTATTTCGGGAACATCCTTGAAGGATGCGAGGTTTTGCAACAAGTATCTATAATACACAATGGTATTGAGGCAATCCTAGATTTCCTTGTGTTCGGAATCCAAGATTTTTACATTATGATTGGGATTCCCATTGAGAAATTACTCAAGGAAATTCCTTTGGAAGAAAACCTCAATGTCAACCTTGGAGGGAGAAAGTTCTCTATTCCTATCCTGCAATCCAAAAACACATCTGCAGAATCTCTTGTCCAAGATGAACCATTAGGAGGGGTTAGAACTCTTCAATTCTTAGCTCCTCCCAAAATAGAAGAAAAAGAAGATTTCATCCAAGAGGAGGATGCATTTAAGGAGGCAACTAAATTGCCAAAAGAAGAGTTCTTCCCAAAACCTCCTGTGGAGTTAAAAATTTTACGTCCAGGCCTACGTTATGCCCTTCTAAATGGCGATTTGGAAGCCCCTGTCATCATAAGTGACAAGCTTTCATATGATGAGAAACTCAAACTCATTGCCATATTAGAAAAGCATAGAGCTGTTTTTGGCTATTCCTTAGAGGATCTTAAGGGGATTAGCCCTGCACTATGCACCCATCGCATTCTCATTGACCCCAAGAGTGTCCCCTCATGGGAACCTCAAAAGCGATTGAATAATGCAATTCGGGAAGTTCTCAAGAAGGAAGTCTTAAAACTTCTACATGCCAGGATTATCTACCCTGTTCCTCATAGTGAATGGGTAAGCCCAGTTCAAGTAGTGCCCAAGAAGGGAGGTATGATAGTCGTTCAAAATGAGAAGAATGAATTGATTCCTCAATGAGCCGTCACGGGATGGACGATGTGCATTGATTACCAAAAACTTAACAAGGCTACAAGGAAGGATCATTTTCCACTGCCCTTCATCGATGAGATGTTAGAGCCGTTGGCAAAACATTCCTACTTTACCTGTGCTGCGAAGCTTGCGGACCAAGTCTACCTGACAAGGTCCGATGCTGTGAAGGGGCCCGCCCCAAGGGGGGAGGACCTTGATTGCTGATGCCATCGGCTGCTACTGTGACCAGATGATCCACATCAGCTCTCCACTGCTCCATTGCACCCTGGGGTGCTCCTGGAGGCGGTGGACATTGGAGAAGAGCATGTGTAGCATTAAGCGTGTGTTCAGGGTTGTTGTTCGCCGATGCAATGATGGACGCAAACGCCCCATCTCGATGTCCGGGTTGATTCACCGGAATAGACGGTGGCGGCGGTGGTATGACTCCTGCTGGGGCTACAGCACCTGCTGGCTGCTGCATGTTAGAGAGATTACCTTCAGGAGGTTGCTCAACATGGTTACCGTTGGATGATCCAATAGCAGAATTCACCATCTTTGAATCTCAGACACCCCCTACCTTGCGCGCCAAATGTCGGAGTCTGGTTCCAGCAATTCCCCGGTACTACCGTTGGCAGCCCGTGGAGTTTCTTAGTTCGGTTAGGGCGCGCGGAGATTCATAACAAGATGGTGACTTGACACGAGGATTTACGTGGTTCGGGCCGCCTGAGCGTAATACCCTACTCCACGGGTGTGTTGTTGTTGTTGTTGTATTGAGTGTATGAGCGTGTGAGAGCCTGAGCTAGAGAGGGATCAAGAGCTAGAGTCAGCGTCCAGCCCCCTCAGTGTATCGCTCGGCCAATCCTTTTATAGTACAAGGGTTGACCGTTACATCATTAGCCTGGCCCGACATGTGGCCCTGACGGTTACTGGTGCCTAATACACAGTTTAATGTACTCAATTCCCCTTAACAGCGTGGTAACGCACCTTAATAGTGGCATTACTGGTATTAAGGGTCCTCCGATCGTGTGTCATTAAGATATCATTAATGACACATAATCAGGTCTTGAAGCCTTTAATGTCTCTTGATGGTCCGAGCTGTTGGAGGTCCACCAATCAGCCATTTGAGGTTGAAGGTCTGGCGTTTGGACACGTGGCAGCTTTGGAGCTTACCGTCTTGGACAAGTAGATCCGGTGCCATGGTACACGTGTCAGTATCGGAGCTTCCCTCTGTAGGGGGTTAGGTCCGGGGGTGCCACACAGGTATCCAGTCCGGAGCATTCCCATGTAGGGATTATAGCTCCAGTTTTATGATAGATGTGGTGGCGCTGGGACTAACCATATGAGGGAGGCAGGTCCGGTTATGAGTGACACATGGGGCCTTCAGAGGTCTTCAACTCAGATAGGTGGAGTTCCTTTGCACTCTTTGCAGCTCCAAGGGGTATCTGATACGCAGGGTACGGACATGTTGTTTAATCATGTGCAGGTGTTGCTTGAGTTCAAGTCATGGCTGGTGACAGGATCCTTTGGACTAGTCTCAGGGAGGAGATGAGGTTCCAACAACCAAATTCAGGAGGAATTGTGGTTGAGCGGGTCAGGAGGTCGCGCAGGATGATTGAATCAAGGGCAGTGCATGAGAAGGTTATTGGACGTCGAAGGAAGGTGTTCGCATGTATGCATGCGGTGCATGACATGGCAACATGGTTCCAAAGATGGGCTATGGAAGGAAAGATCTGATTGGAAGGATCGGATCGTATCGGTTGATGATTTCGACTGCGGCGGAGTCGGTTATGGCTCGATATGGAAAGTATCGAGTTGGTTATGATATGATTTCGTGTGGGTCATGAATTTGAGTTGTTTTAGGAATGTAGGATACATTCCTAAGGTGTTTGGAAGTCTTAATATTGCTTCTATCTGCGTATAGAAGAGTCCTAAGCAGTTATGGAAAGTTTCGATTCGGGATTTGAGTAGGATTTGGGTCCTAGTTGAGATTGGGTTGGCCTAAGGGCTGGTTATATAAGCAAGGGCGGCCAGAGCTCGTGGTGGACGACTTTGGAGCTGTTCCTCTTGTTTTCTATTGAATAAAATTCGTAGTTGAAAGGAAATTTTGTGCCTTGTTCGTTTGACTTGTTCCAGACAAGTTTTTCTCGTTGAGTTTTCTACACAACACTACCTTTCTTTGGTGGTTTTACAATAACTTGAGTTTTACAGATCTAATTGATGTGATTCTTTTTGGGTTGTCTTCATAACTTTATTATCTATCATTTGTCAAAATTTCACGGTCATTGGATTCGTGGTTTTTGATCTACACGAGTTTCTTTGCAGTGTTCCAGAACTGTTTTTCTCGGGTAGGACAGATTAACCTTTGGTTGATCTTTCAATCGTAACTTGAGTTTCTCTCGACGGATTTGAGTGATTCTTGTTGTGTTGTCTTCGTGACTTGATTCTCTCTGATATCTATCCCTTTTGTCGCGGTGAATTACATTTAAATTAGTCTCACACATGATTTCTTTAACAGATTGTTTTTCTGCCGAAGGGGTTGGGATTTAATTGTTTCCGCTGCATAAGATTTTTTAATCTAGCATTCACCCCCCTCTGGTAGCTTTTCACGTGCTCTTCAATTATACAATTGGTATCAGAGCCACGGTGCTCTAATCTTTGTGATTTGCACGTATTTTGACTAATCATCATGGAGAAATACTCCGCCAAACCTTGTGTGTTTAGTGGTATTGATTTTCAGGTTTGGAAGGCATGTATGGAAGCCTTCATTCAGGCTCAAGGCTTCGCAATATGGGAGAAGGTATAAAAGCCTTACAAAGTGCCGTCAAACGATCAAGTTACAGCTAGAAATCTGAGAGATGTCGACAACAACAACAAGGCTTGGAACTTGATCATACAAGGATTAACTCAAAGCGACTTCGACCGTGTTGCACACCTCCGATCTGCATACAATGTGTGGAAAGCACTTTGTGACTACCATGAAGGATCCAACACGATCAAGGAGGTAAGGCATGACATGTTCAAGAAAGAATGCATGCGCTTCAAGATGCAACCCGGTGAGTCTATTAATGACCTTTTTGCTCCCTTTAATAAAATTCTCAGCAACTTGCGTAGTGTCAATGTTAATTTTTTAGATGCTGAAAATGCTAGGCAATTGTTAAGTGCATTAGATATTTCAATTTGGGAGATGAATGTCACATCTATTCGTGAATCTACTATCATGAGTACACTTACTTTAGATGTGCTATATTCCTAGTTAAAAACTCATGAAATTGACATAATATCACGTAAGAACCCCAACAAGTCTATTGCTTTTGTTTCTCAACATGACATGCCTAGCTCCGGTCAATCTTCATCTTCTGGTACACTTGCTTTGTTGTCCTCTCTAACCCTTGAACGAATTGAGGAATTTCCAGAGGAGGAGCTAGTACTTCTCTCTACTAGGTTCTCAAAAGCATTGCAAAATGTTAGAACTAGAAGGAGAGGAAGCTCCGGACCTCAATGATGTTTCAAATGTGGTAAGATATGATATTTTTGTTCAGATTGCCCTAACCTTTCAAGTCCTACTTCTCAGGCTGAAAATCAAACAAGGATGAAGCACTCCTCTGCAAACGATAAGAAGAAAAAGAAGAGTTTTACAGGACGTCAATTGGTGAGCAATTTTTATCTCTGCACTTCTAGAACTTGGCTCAAGCGATGTGGACATTGGAAGTGACGAAGATAAAGATGATTTGGAAAACTTGTGCTTCATGGCGGGCAAATCAAGATCAAGTATGGAGGATGCAGAACACAGCAGCGACAATGAAGATGTATATCCTACTTGCGAAGAAATGTGTGATGCTATTTCTCGTGCCGCTATTATAGTTAAGAAAAAGGACAAAAAGCTTAGGGATAGTGCTGCTAAAATTGAATCACTAGAATTCAGCAGCCAATGACATTGTTCCAGCTCCTGATTTTGATTCACAGCCAGCACCGACGACCACCATTGCTGGTTCAGATCCTCCT
The DNA here is from genome assembly GCA_036927565.1 of Tuctoria greenei. NCBI lineage: Eukaryota > Viridiplantae > Streptophyta > Magnoliopsida > Poales > Poaceae > Tuctoria > Tuctoria greenei. The sequence goes on along the minus strand of JAYESD010000009.1, from coordinate 78,207,146 downwards.
CAAGTCACAAGCTTATCGATTTGTGATGAACATGAAGAAGAAGAAGCTTGTGAATTGTCCACTCCCCTCCGGGTTCTCAAAATTCATCCTTCACAACAAATTATTGGAAGCTTGCACGAATGAGTCACACGGTCCAGGTTTTACGATCCAAACTCTCATGCTCACTCTACTTTTGTTGCTTCTTTTGAACCCAAAGATATATCACACCCACTCACTAATGAATCTTAGATTATTTCCATGCAAGAAGAGTTAGAAAATTTTGAAAGAAATAATGTTTGGAAACTAGTATCTCCACCTCAAGGTCACACTTTAATTGGAACTAAATGGGTGTGTAAAAATAAACAAAGTGAGGATGGGGTTGTGGTTAGAAATAAGGCTAGGTTGGTTGCTCAAGGTTTCACTCAAGTTGAAGGTCTAGATTTTGACGAAACTTTTGCTCCCGCTGCTAGATTAGAAGCCATAAGAATTTTGTTAGCTTTCACAACATCTAAAGGTTTTAAGATTTATCAAATGGATGTTAAAAGTTCTTTTCTTAATGGCTACATAGATGAGGAGGTTTATGTCAAACAACCACCAGATTTTGAAAATTCAGATTTTCCTAATCATATTTACAAACCGTCAAAAGCCTTGTACAGTCTCAAACAAGCCCCTAGAGCATGGTATGATAGGTTAAAAACATTCTTACTTGAAAAGGGGTTTACCATGGGAAAGGTTGATAAAACTCTTTTTGTGCTTAAGCATGGCAATGACTCATTATTCGTTCAAGTGTATGTGGATGATATTATCTTTGGTTGTGCTTCTCATGATCTTGTGTCCAAGATTTTAGCTATGATGAGTTCAGAATTTGATATGAGTATGATGGGAGAACTCACGTACTTTTTGGGGCTACAAATCAAGCAAACCAAGGAGGGTACCTTTGTGCATCGAACTAAGTATACAAAATACCTCCTAAGGCGCTTCAAAATGGACAAAAGCAAGTCTCTTCAGACACCAATGGGAACAGCAACAACACTTGAACTTGATGAAGATGGTGAACCCGTGGATCAAAAAGAATATAGAAGCATGATCGGATCACTTTTGTACCTCACGACATCAAGACCGAACATACAATTCAGCGTATGTATTTGTGCACGGTTTCAAGCCTCCCCACGTGCTGCACATCGTCAAGCCCTCAAAAATATTCTTAGGTACTTACGTGGAACTCAAGAATTTGACATTTTTCTTCCTTCTTCCTCAATCATTACTTTGAAAGCTTTTTCAGATGCTGATTTTGGGGGTTGTAGGATTGATAGGCAAAGTACTTTTGGTGCTTGTCATTTTCTTGGTAATTAACTTGTTGCTTGGTCCTCTAGAAAACAAAACTCAGTTGCACAATCCACAGCTGAATCTGAATATGTAGCTGCTGCTAGTGCTTGCTCACAAATTCTTTGGATTGTTCAAACACTTAAGGACTATGGGGCTGATCTACATAGTGTTTCACTGTTTTGTGATAACACTAGTGCCATTTGCATTGCTAAAAACCCCGTGCAACATTCTAGAACTAAGCACATTGACAATAGGTATCACTTTCTCCGTGATAATGTTGAAAAACAAAACATTTTGCTTCATCATATAGATACCGAACAACAATTGGTTGACATTTTTAAAAAACCTTTGAATTTCACTCGTTTTTGTTACATTCATAGTGAAATAGGGGTTATGCATCCTCATGGCTTAAATTGAGGGGGAGTTTTTCAAACTTGATCAGTCTATGTGTGAATCTGAACTTAAAGTAATATGAGCATAGTATTTCATACATATATGACTTTGTGATTCCTTTTACATGCTGAAAGTTCTTACTACATTGCTCGTATTACACATTTTGTAGTTTTTGCCATGTCTAGTAATTGGAATAATTACTTACACTAAATCTGGTCATGGTCGAACTTTGTTGCGGTTTTGAACTTGTTGCATGCTCACAAGTGCTTTTAATCATAAAGAATTACTCAAGTAATCAACTCACATGTTGAGTTTTTATGAACAAATATAAATTAAGAAAGGATCAAGAGAATATGCATGCATTGCACTTCTTCTTTTGAGATGGCTTATCATTGCACTTAGATATGAACATGGAAGAAGTTGTGTATGACTAAAACCTTGTCCTTAAGCTTCTGATTGTCAAATGACATATGCTTGGCTCGGTTGGTTAGAATAAGGCAGATGCGCATATAATCTTTTGCAAATATCATATGATCTAAATTTGTATTTTGAAAAATAATAAAATGCAGCAACAAGTGTCATACTTTCAGGTTTTGAAATAGTTAAGTTTGTGAGATCATGACTTGTTTAAATTGAAAATCACATTTGATCTCTAGCATGGCTTACACTACTTTATGTATCTCATTGATGTGATAGTGTAAGTTACTTGATAGTATGACTTGAATGAGCTTTGTTTATATGTATATGTTATAATATGCTCATAACATTTGAAATTTCTCTTTTGAACCTTGCTGAATACATTGTCAAAGGGGGAGAGATAATATGTGAATTTTTAAAGATAAGTATGCAAGGGGGAGAAATTGATTACACATTGCACATAATCACATTAATTCTTCTCAGAGGGAGAATTTCTTTTTCTAATTTTATTTTTGTTTTAAAAAGGGGGAGGAATTGTTTTCAAAACTTTTAATGTGAATAAGCCAATGTTCGGATCTTAAGTGGTGTTGCCAATGCATTCATCAAGGGGGAGATTGTTAGACGTATGTGTGCTAAATACATTGGCTTTGACAATAAAAGTTTGAATGCCGCCATAACATCTTTTTAGCAAGGTCCAACTCTAGCTTCGAGATTCTGCAAGGTCCGACATGTTTTTGGGTAGCTCCGGTGAGCTTTGTCTTTAGCTCCGGCATGTCTTTGATAGCTCCGGCATGTTGTTGTTAGGCTCTGATATGTTTTGTATAGGTCTGACTTATGTGGGTTAGCTCTGACATATTTTCAAGCTCCGACTTTTGGGTTGACTAGTTCCAACTATCTTTGGCAAGCTCCGGCGCTAGGTTGTACTAGCTTTGGTAAGCTCTGGTGCTAGGTTGTACTAGCTTTGGTAAGATCCGGCGCTAGGTTGTACTAGCTTTGGTAAGCTCCAGCTCAAGCTTTGGTTAGCTTTGGCAAGGTCCGGAGCTTGATCGCAATGTTCCTGCTTTTACTGTGAATTGTTTCAAACTTTCTTGACATTGTTGGAAATATTGCTTAGTATTCTTTTACTAAGTTTTTGGTGTGTTTTGGTGGTTAAGGCTGATATCATTTTGCTATGATTTGCAACATGCTTATGTGAAGTGCTCACGTAAGATGTTGTGGTTTCAGAACTAACGAGAGTCAAGTCAAGGACTTGTGCTCGGAAGTATTTGTTGTTTAATCATGTGCAGGTGTTGCTTGAGTTCAAGCTATGGCTGGTGAAAGGATCCTTTGAACTAGTCTAAGGGAGGAGATGAGGTTCCAACAAACAAATTCAGGAGGAATTGTGGTTGAGCGGGTTAGGAGGTCGCGCAGGATGATTGAATCAAGGACAGTGTATATGAAGGTTATTGGACATCGAATGAAGGTGTTCGCACATATGCATGCGGTGCATGACGTGGCAACATGGTTTCGAAGATGGGCTATGGAAGGAAAGATCTGATTGGAAGGATCGGATCGTATTGGTTGATGACTTCGGCTGCGGCGGAGTCGGTTATGGCTCGGTATGGAAAGTATCGAGTTGGTTATGATAGGATTTCTTGTGGGTCACGAATTTGAGTTGTTTTAGGAATGTTGGATACGTTTCTAAGGTGTTTGGAAGTCTTAAGATTGCTTCTATCTGCGTATAGAAGAGTCCTAAGCAGTTATGGAAAGTTTCGATTCGTGATTTGAGTAGGATTAGGGTCCTAGTTGAGATTGGATTGGCCTAAGCGCTGGTTATATAAGCAAGGGAGGCCAGAGCTCGTGGTGGATGACTTTGGGGCTGTTCCTCTTATGTTCTATTGAATAAAATTCGTAGTTGAAAGGAACTTTTGTGCCTTATTCGTCTGACTTGTTCTAGACAAGTTTTTCTCGTCGAGTTTTCTGCATAACACTACCTTTTTTTGGTGGTTTTATCATAACTCGAGTTTTACAGATCCAATTGACGTGATTATTTTTTGTTGTCTTCACATCTTTATTATCTATCATCTGTCAAAATTTCATGGTCATTGGATTCATGGTTTCCGATCTACACGAGTTTCTTTGCAGTGTTCCAGAACTGTTTTTCTCTGGTAGGACAAATTGACCTTTGGTTGATGTTTCAATTGTAACTTGAGTTTCTCTCGACAGATTTGAGTGATTTTTGTTGTGTTGTCTTCTTCAATTGATTCTCTCTGATATCTATCTCTTTTGTCATGGTGTAACACATTTAGATTAGTCTCACACATGATTTCTTTAATGGATCGATTTTCTGCTGAAGGAGTTGGGATTTAATTATTTCCACTGCGTACGATTTTTTAATCTACCATTCACCCCCTCTGTTAGCTTTTCACGTGCTCTTCGATCCTACAGTATTTGCTAAATATGCAGGGCCACGACACAAGAATTCAAAAACTTGTGTGTGGGTGCTCAAGATTCTTGTGGCTAACCTGAGAGGACCCAAGCAAGCTTGGGTACCTAAAACCAAGGAATAATCTTGTTTTGCAGGCCTACTCCTCCAATGATCAAAATGGGTGCTAGACAGTGGATGCACAAATCACATAACTGGTGAGAGGAACATGTTTTTTGGAGTATGAGCACAACGCAGATCCAAGTGAAGGGATATACTTTGGAGACAACAACCAAGGAAAGGTCCTTGATAGCGGTAAAATTGAAATATCTTCTCAACATACTCTCTCGAATGTTTTACATGTAGATTCTTTAGATTATAACCTTCTATCAATATCTCAGCTATGCGACAAAGGTTATAACTGTTTATTCACTAATGGGGGTGTGACCATTTCTAGAAGAAGCGATGGCTCGATTGGATTCAAGGGAATGTTGAAGGGAAAGCTTTTTCTTGTTGATTTCAACAAAGATGAAGCCAAACTCAACACTTGCTTGGTTGCTAAAACTAACATGGGCTGGTTGTGGCATAGACAGCTAGGCCATGTTGGGATGAGAAATCTACAGAAACTTCTAAAAGGTGGTCACATCCGCGGCTTAAAGGATGTTATTTTTTAGAAAGACAGGCCAAGCAGCGCTTGCCAGGCGGGAAAACAAGTTGGAGCAATGCACCCTGCTAAGAACGTGATGACTACTACAAGACCGCTGGAACTTCTTCACATGGACCTTTTCGGTCCAATTGCTTACATAAGAATAGGCGGTAACAAATATGGTTTAGTTATTGTTGATGATCTTTCAAGATTCACCTGTGTATTTTTCTTGTATGATAGATTAGAAACTCAAGGAATCCTCAAGAAATTCCTAAAAAGAGCTCAAAATGAATTCTCCTCAACCGTGAAGAATATTAGAAGTGATAACGACACAGAATTCAAAATACACAAGTTGAGGAGTACCCCGATGAAGAAGGAATAAAGCACGAATTTTCGGCACCCTACTCCCCTCAGCAAAACGGGGGGGCCGAAAGGAAAAACAGAACACTGATTGAAATGGCGAGGACAATGCTGGATGAATACAAGACATCAAACTTGTTTTGGGCTGAAGCAGTGAACACCGCTTGTCACGCTACAAATCAGTTGTATCTTCACTGACTCTTGAAGAAAACGCCATATGAGCTTCTTACCGGTCACAAACCAAATGTTTCATATTTTAAAGTATTCGGGTGTAAATGTTTTATTCTGAACAAGAAACCGAGGACTTCGAAGTTCGCTTCGAAATTTGATGAAGGGTTCTTGCTCGGTTATGATTTGAACACCTACGTCTATCGTGTCTTCAACAAAGTCTCTGGCCTTGTTGAAGTAGCACGTGACGTAGTGTTCGATGAAACTAACGACTCCCAAGTGGAGCAAGTTGATAAGTGTGTGCTAGATCAAGAAGAAGCCCCATGTGAAGCGTTGAGAAGAATGGCACTTGGTGATATTCTACCTCAAGAGCAACCACAAAACTCAAGTGCACAAGATGAACCTCAATAAGGAAGCAATGATCAAGGGGGAGCTCATGCACAAGGTCAAAATCAAGAAGATCAAGAAGGTCCATATAACCACGAAAGCAATGATTCAGGGGAAGACAATGACAATGAAGACAATGAAGAGCGAGGAAATTCACAAATCCCTCACCCAAGAGTACATACAAGTGTGCAAAGAGATCATCCCATCAACAACATCATCATCATTGGAGATATGGCTAAGGGAGTAACTACTAATCTCACATTGCAATTTTTTGTGAATATTACTCTTTTTTCTCTTTTCTGGAACCATATAGGGTAGAAGAAGCCTTAAAAGATCCAGATTGGATGATGGCAATGCAAGAGGAGTTGAACAACATCAAGAGAAATGAAGTGTGGAAAGACCAAATGCGAAATTGTTGGAACCAAATGGCTCTTTCGGAGCAAACAAGATGAACATGGAGTGGTAACGAGAAATAAAGCGAGACTTGTGGCTAAAGGTTACTCACAAGTCGAAGGATTGGACTTTTACGAAACTTTCGCTCCTGTAGCTAGACTTGAGTCCATTCATATTTTATTGGCATATGCTGCTCACCATAATTTCAAGTTGTATCAAATGGACGTCAAAAGTGCCTTCCTCAACGGTCCAATTAAGGAGGAAGTTTACGTGGAACAGCCACTAGGATTTGAAGATCAGGAGTACCCCAACCATGTTTATAAACTGCGTAAGGCTCTCTATGGCCTCAAACAAGCTCCTCGAGCTTGGTATGAGTGCCTTAGAGATTTTCTGACTCAAAATGGTTTTAAAATTGGAAAAGTTGATTGCACTCTGTTCACAAAACACCTTGATGACCATATATTTGTGTGCCAAATATATGTTGATGGTATTATCTTTGGTTCTACTAATAAGTCATTTTGTGAAGAGTTTACCAAGATTATGACGAATAGGTTCGAGATGTTGATGATGGGCGAGTTGAAGTTCTTCTTCGGATTCCACGTGAAGCAACTAAGAGAGGGCACTTTTCTAAGCCAAATCAAGTACACGTAGGACATCCTCAAGAGTTCAATATGGACAAGGCCAAGCCCATAAAGACACCCATGGTGACTAACGGACATCTCGACCTCAATGAAGATGGTCCAAATGTGGATCAAAAGGTATATCGGTCTATGATTGGCTCATTACTCTATTTATGTGCATCTAGGCCAGATATCATGCTTAGTGTGTGTATGTGTGCAAGGTTTCAAGCCACACCTAAAGAGTGCCACTTAATAGCTATAAAAAGAATCTTAAGGTACCTTGTGCACACACCCAACTTGGGCCTTTGGTATCCCAAAGGATACAAGTTTAACTTGATAGGCTATTCCGATGCTGATTATGCATGATACAAAGTCGATAGAAAGAGCACGTCGGGGACTTGTCAATTCCTTGGCAGATCCCTAGTTTCATGGTCATCCAAAAAGCAAAACTCCATTGCTCTTTCCATAGCCGAGGCGGAGTATGTTGCAGCCGGTAGTTGTTGCGCACAACTACTTTGGATGCGAGAAACTCTAAGGGACTATGGTTACAATTTGAACCATATTCCACTCCTATGCGATAATGAGAGTGCTATAAAAATTGCACACAACCTAGTAGAGCACTCAAGAACTAAGCACATAGATATTTGTCACCATTTCTTAAGAGATCATTCATTAAAAGGTGATATTGTAATTTCACATGTTAGGACTGAAAGAAAACTTGCAGATATTTTCACCAAGCCATTAGATGAGAAAAGGTTTTGTGAGCTAAGAAATGAGCTAAATATACTTGACTCTCGAAATGTGGCTTGAAACACTGCTTATCTGATTGTGATTTCAAATTTTACTCATTTTTGCAAAAATTTTCCCCTTATCTCGATTTTCTCTAGAAAACTATTTAAATGAGTAAATCTTGGTGAATTATAGCCATTGTATGATTGTTGATTGCTTACTGGTCACGTTCATCAAGATAATTTGTGAAATATTGTCCTTTATATCACGATTAGATCAAACAACCAAAATCTAGTTGTTTCATTTCAGTTCTGTCCTGCTGGCACCGGACTTGCCCAGCACCAGCACCGGACTAGTTCATCGTTACAGACTAGTTCAGCCCTAGTCCAACACACCAGACTTGTCCGGTCCCGACCGGACTAGTCTGGATTTGTCAGGGTTAACCCTAATCCGCCGCCAGGAGCTCATCTTCCACCTTTCACAACCTCCATTGCATTCTCTCTCCTCTTCTGTGAGCTCTAAAGACGATTTTCACATCTAGCCACCAAAATCACGGATTTCTCCAAGGGAAATATCCCTCTTGGCGCGGAGCTTGTCCACCCCGGACAAATCCGGCCCCAAGTCCGCTCCTTCAACGCGAATCTTCACTTTTTGGTAAAATCTCAATAAAACTCTAGCTCTAAACTTTCCTTGATTTTTGCTTAGTTTACTTGTCTCCTAGGGCATGAATTACTCTTCTAGATGAATTCCTACTGGTTCCTAGTCCTTATGAATCAATTCAAGCTAGATTTGGTTCAATAAGGAAAGTTAGGGTTCTTATGCCAGACCGGACTAGTCCGGTGTTCAGGTGTGGACAAGTCCGGTGTAGCGGACAAGTCCGCACTCTGAAAACAGACAAGTCCGACACCTACCACTTTGAACCTCTAAAACTCCTATTTGTGCACAGTCTCAAATCAATTCTTATCTCATCCTTGAATCTCCTTGTCAGGCACGATGTCTTCAGGTTCAGAGGATAGTTCTTTTCACTATGATGAAGAGGTAGAGCGTGCTCTAGTGCAAAGAGCCAAGGAGAGGGTGATGAAGAAAATACATGATGTCAATGTCCACTCTCCTCCTTCCGACGACACCCTTCCTAAGAGAAGGAGAGTTGTAGTGAAGAAAGCTCAGGGCAAGAATGCAGCTGGGAGCTCATCGGGGCCCAAGAGAGTCCTCAACAAGGGCAAATGACTTGCTAGTGGACCTATTGGCCCATTGAAGATGAATGCTCCTACTCACCACAACAGACAGCCATCTAGTGCTGATTTTGATTTTGATGCAAGGCGGCAGATGCCATTTTCATTAAAGCAGGAGCAAAATGTACAGAGATTACAGAAAAATAAAAGATCAAGAGACATGCAATGCACAACTTTTGTTGTGTGGAGCCTCGCCTGAAAACAGAAAAGAAAAGGTGCACGACTGCCTGACAAGAGTTGAGGAGGAACCCCTAAGTATTACAGGACGCAGACATTTTATGATGGTAAAAGATGCTTGTGAGCCTGTAAGACACAGTCGAAGTGCTCCTTGATCAGTTTGGCCACCGCGAAGCAGTCTCGTTCATCATCCTGGAAAAATTTTGTATTCCGTGCTTTCCAAATATTCCACCATGTGTATGGAAGTGATTCCCATGACTTCCTTGATCCTTTCTCTCGGTAGCTTCCTCTTGATTGCTCATATCCAGTCTGCAATTGAGTGTAAGTCTGGCATATTGGAAAGCAAGCTGATGAGGTTAAACTAAACCGCAACTTGGGCCATGACCTGTTTCACGAAGTCGCAGGCAAGGAGCAGGTGCGCCACAGTTTCAGCTTCTTGCAAACACATTGGGCAGACCACGCCGTTTTCCCAGCCTCATTTTTGGAGGTTGTCGGCAGCGAGTGCTTTCTCATGCAAGGCCACCCATCCGAAGAAACACACCTTTGGTTCAGCTTGTGCCTTCCATAGGATGGTTGCCGGTACTGGTGAGAAGGATCCCTGAACCTGCACTTCATAGGCACTATTCACTGTGAACAGACCAGAGCCTGTCCATCGCCATGTAATGTCGTCCTCCTCATCCTGTAATAAGATGTCCTGCAGCACCCGTCAAACCTGTACAAATTCAACAATCTCCTGGTGCGAGGAAATACCTCTGATCGACTTAATCCAATTCCCATTATGCAGCTCCCTTGCCACTGACCTGTTCTTGCAGCATACCAACCTGAATAGGTTCGGAGCCATGAACTTCAACGGGACATTAGTTGCCCATCTGTCATTCCAAAAGGTCAATTTTTCCCATTTCCTCGTTTGTAGATAACAGACACCGAGAAAAGCTCCTTGTCCGCCCGATTGCAAGGAACAGGCATACCTTCGCAGGGTTTCCCTCGTTCCTTCCAGGACTTCCACATCCAAGCAACTCGTAGTGCTGAACAAAATCTTTGTAAGTCTAAAACACCAAGGCCTCCCAGGTCCTTGGGCCTACAGACCAGTTGCCAATTTATCAGGGCACATCCCCTCCTTTTCCTTTCCTTGTCCCCGACCCAGATGAAGTTTCTCCTTATTGTGTCAATTTTGGTGATGACCCAACGGGGTAGCACGATGACTGTCGCATAGTATGTAACAAGGGATGTGAGTACCGATTTGTTGAGGGTAACTCTTCTAGCCTTACTAAGCAAACTACCTTTCCAAGTTTGCAGTCTTGTGGAAAACTTGTCAATTAGGGCTTCATAGTCTTGCCTACGCAGCTTTCTGTTACTAAGGGGAAGGCCAAGATAAGAGCAAGGGAAGGTACAGAATCTGCCCGGGAAAACAGCCAAAATCTGACCCATGAGAGCATCTTCCACATGGAGGGAGTAGAACTCTATTTTTTTTATGTTCACCTTCAGTCCTGAGGTTGAGCCGAAGAGCTCCAAAATATCCCTGAGAGAGGACATATCTTGGACAGTTGGATTGACTATGAGTGCTGCATCATCTGCATATTTAGATTGTTCCCTTAGCGACCTTGGCACATACTTGCGCCACCAACTTTTTTTCTATTGCCAACTTGATTATATTTTGCAACGGATCATTAGCCAGAATGAAAAGAAGAGGGGACAAAGGACCCCCCTGCCTAAGGCCTCTACGGTGTTGAATAATTGGCCCCTGCCGCCCATTGACCAGGACCCGAGTCGATGCTATTGATAGGAGCAAGGAAATCCATTCTCTCCATTTATCCCCAAACCCTAACACCTGCAACATTTCTAAGAGGTATCCCCAATTGACAGAGTCAAAAGCTCTGCTAATGTCCAACTTAATGAATAATGTCGGTTTTTTCCTGCCTTGGAGCTCTTTGGTGAGGTTCTGAACAAAAAGGAAATTGTCATGAATGCATCTTCTCTTGATAAAAGCACTTTGATTTGTGGATACTATACTGTCTAATTTTGGAGCAAGCCGGTTGGCCAAGACCTGTGAGAATAATTTAGCCGCGCTGTGGACTAAACTTATGGGTCTAAAGTCAGATATCTGCACCGACTTGTTCTTTTTCGGGAGCAGCACAATCATTGCTCTGTTTAGCAATTCAAAGCTTTGGCCCCTGAGCCTGGAAAGGTCATGGAAGACCCGCATCACATCATGCTTTATCAAGTTCCAGCACTTGTCAAAGAAAAGGCCGATGTAACCATCCAGCCCCGGAGCTTTTTTCTTCGGCATCTCTTGGACCACCCTATGAACTTCTTACTCAGTGAAGTCCTGGTCCAAATCTTCTATGTCGGCATTCATGCTGCTGTATCCAAGTGCCTCCCAATTCAAGGTCATTTGTCTAGTTGTACTACTTCCCAGCAGGTATGAGAAGAATCTATAAGCTTCCCCTGCTTTGTCCTCCTGCGAGATTGCAAGCCCTCCATCAGTGTTGAGCATATGGATATAATTTTGCCTTTTCCTTCCATTTGCTCTTAGATGAAACAGTTTTGTATTTGCATCCAATGTGTTGATGGACGTGAGTCTGGCTCGCTGCCTCGCCTTGATTTTGTCGATGGTTAAAAGGCCCAGGAGCTTGGACTGAATTCGCAACATGAATTCTCTCTCTTCCGTTGCCAGCACACGGATTTCCTTAGACTTTTCCATCCTAAGTAAGATTTCTTTAGCCACCGCAATTTGCAGCTTGATGTTTCCATTCCGTTCTGTGGCCCATTTTTTAAACGCTTTGGCTGTCGCTGTTAGTTTATCATGTAACATTCTCATAGCATTAGCAGGCAACGGAGGCTTTTCCCACTCTTGCGTTACCGTTTCCAAGAAACCTGGCATCTTGTGCCAGAAGGCCTCAAAGCGAAACAGGTTCATGGTGGTATATTGGGTGGCTCCATGCAGCAGTAGGGGCGAGTGATCTGAGATGCCAGCTGTTAGTGCTTGAAGGCCAGCTGAAGGGAAGAGCTGTTCCCACTCAATGCTTGAAAAGCATCTGTCAATTCTTGTTAGGGTTGGATCGGCCTGACCATTGGACCAAGTAAATTTTTTGCCGTGAAGATAAAGCTCTCTAAGATGTAAGGAATCCAGCACATTCCTGAAACGTTTAATGATCCCCCGGTCCAATCTACCCCTATTCTTGTCCTCTACTTTGTATATCATGTTAAAGTATCCAATAATGAGCCAACATGCTGGGTTGATAGGAACAATACTCTCTAGTTCCTGCAAGAACAAGAGCTTGTCTTGCCTAGACTGTGGCCCAATCGAGGTAAGCAACCATTCCGTGCCCTCTTCCAGCATTTGAACTAATACAGATAGTGTGTAGTCAGTTTTTCGGGTGTATATGATTTGGAAGTAGGTTTTGTCCACAGCAATTAAAATTCCCCCTCTAGTTCCCTCCGCAGGAAGGAAGGAGTAATTATGCATGAAGTTGTAGCCCAGTGTCTGCATGATGTGGTTGAGGGTCCAGTTTTGCAACTTGGTCTCTTGTAAACATACAATTGTTGCCCTGGTTGAAGAGATCAACTCTTTCACAGCATGCCTACGGACTGGGGTGTTCAGCCCCCTAATGTTCCAATCAAGCAACTTCATATTCTGTTGTGCCATATAAAACAAGTGTAGCAACTGGAACGGGTAGAGAGGAGGTACACCAGACGCTCCACAGGAGGAAGGGAGGAGGAGCCTTAAGTACAAAATGTCTTCTAGGTGGCAATAGGCACACTAACCACCGTTGATGTTGGCGCCCACCACATGAGCACACACTAAGGAGGATTACAACATGTGAATAGAGCATAATACACAGTGCAACATCCATGGAGAACCTGCGTGCTACTACAACACCAAAACATTTACACCCTCGCAGCATCGTGAGCCTTCTTCCTGGCCTTGCCCTGGACCTTCTTTTTCATGTCGACACTTATGGCCTTCAATAGTTCCTCCATAGCCTCCATGACCTCCCTAGTCAGCGGGTTGGCAAAGAGGTCCAGGAATTTCTCTTTGATCTCAGTAGTGAGTTTGCCACCTGGAGATGTGATGCCCTACTTCTTTGAGAGAACGTCCTGAGCAAGCTTTTCCATGCTTTTGTTGCCTGTGATCCCCGTCTTTGCACCAATGCGAGCGCTCTTCCTGGTGGAAATCTTGCAAAGCTCTTTTGTTGCATGCTTTTTCTACTGGGGTGGGGGTGGCGAGGATCGGTTGTGGCAGAACACAGGAGACCCTTTTGAGGAAGTCCTGAGTGTCAGGCTCCCCATGTTGAGATCACTGACGGATCTGCATATCCCCAGGCAGTGGGGCAGCTGCACTAGCTGCAGGAGTTGAGTTGAAGGTGTCAACTGCATCACATTGAGTATCACCATTATCACTGACCACATGGCTGCCAAAATCCTTGTCCCCTTCCTTCTTTTGAAGATTGCCAGACAGAGATGATCGTGGAGCCAACATAGGTGTTCACCAGCCGCTGTCACAACAGAAGCTTCCATAAACATGGGATCCAACTCCAGCAAAATCGGGCATGTATCTACCCCATCCTTATTGTTAAGCTGCAGGGATAGATCCTCTAGAAGCCAGTGGCGGGGAAGCCTTTGTGGTGACCTGTCACCCTTGACTTCACTCACCCGGTGAGGGAAGTCCACCGCTTGAGCAAGATCATAGGCCTGCACCATAATGGATAGCATTGGTGCCCCCTCTTTGAGGTTGTCCTCCTTCCTTGGTTGCTTCTTACAGGGTCCCGATAACTGATTCCTTTCCTTCTGAATATTTTTGTTGGATATGTCAGGCTTCTTAAATATGTGGATTAGCCTGTCAAGGGACCTTTCACTGGATCACCTCACACCAGGGCTGAGGGACCTCTCGTGAGTATGTTGCCTGCCTTGCCTTGAACTTCCTTCCTCGTAGCGCCTTGGTGACCTTTCTCTGTAATGACCTCTCTCTCCGGGCCACCTGAGCATCTCGAAGAAAGACATCCTTCGTGGTGCTTCCTGGAACTCCTTCCTGTCACCATCATCATCTTCATCATCCTGGTGCCTTCTTTCATTCCATGTTTCTGCACTGCAGGAGAATCTGGGAGGTTGAATGGTCTTTCTTGCTGCTTGCTGGAAGAGCCTTGGGATGGGGGCTTAAAAAGGGGGGAAAACATCTGCGGTACCGTACTCCTATGTCAAAGGAACCTCTTCTCGGCAACCATCATGCCTCAACCGCCGCAGATCCTCGACCAACATCAGGTGAATGAGCACAATATAAGTGATTGATGGCTTCGGTTCCAATGAGCAAGCAACTTGTTGCTGGAAGTCATCCATTTTCAAGCCTGATTCAGTTTCAATCATTGTGAGGTCGACCCTCTTGGGGATAAGCCGTGGCCTAGAGGTGAAGGCCCAGACCTCAAAGCCTCTTGTTTCAGCTCGACGCAAGGTGGCTTACTCGGCGAACTGAATTGTGCAACACTTTGCCAGGATAGTAGCAGCTGTTTCCATAGACCAGAGGTGTATCAGCAAATTTTCCAGACTCAACTTCTCCCGATAGCAGCACACTCCTTTGTTGGCCCTGATGTCTTTCTCCTACTTTCTAAGGCAGAATTCGCGTCCACCATCTTCAAAGCTCTTATGGTTTCGAATCATCTCAAAGTCATCTCTCAAGGTGAAACTAACTAGGAAATCCTCAGGGAAATGTCTTGAAACCAGCAGAGTTGTGGGGTCTATGCCGAACCTAGGAGCAAATGCAGCAGCCACCTGGGCAGGCTCAGTAGGTCGTCGGTTCCTTCCCAGCCACACTAGCAGTGATCCGGAACTGAAGAAGTGGATTCTTTGCTGCACTAGCTCTGTGAAAGGCACATTGCAGGTGTCCCTTTCCAAACGGGCTTGAAGGTTCAGCTCCGAGAGGAGTCTAGCTCATCCCTCCATTAGTGGGTTGAAGTTGAATGGGTGCTAGTGTGTCTTGGGTATACTGCTTTGCGAACAGCAAGAGGAGATATGGCCGGAATGGCCACGGAGCCAGCATCGAGTGGGCTCGTCGCAAGAAGCAACTTTGTGGCCTCTACTAAAGCAATTGAAGCAATTCCCTCTAGTTTTATCAAGGTACACTGCCCTTCTAGCATCGGCCTCTGCAGGGTGCGCTCACGCTGCCCTAGATCGGCTTGTGGCGTGAGGCTTTTTCCTTCTCTGAATAAGATACCAACCCTCTTTTAACACACTGTTAACACCCCTGTATGTATGAATTCTTGGCACTTGATTGACGGAGGGTGGCGCTATCCTAGGCCCCTTCGGAGGCCTGGAGAAAAGGGTGTCTCGGTAGGTCATTCCGGCGCTCCCTTTGTGGGGTTATTGGCCTGGTGTTCCGGTGATGACCTTTCTGCCAGTAGCCTATGTAGGAAACACTAATCAACTTGGTTCTTTAGCCGAGGAGTGCACACGACCTGCTTGACTCAAAGGTGGAGTCATAGCCCTATCGGAGCAGCGACGCGGAGCCCGTAACTCTATAGGAAGGGACTTTAGCTTTGACTGAAATTGCCGGTCACACTTCATCCTTGAGCTTGAAACCAGTATCGTAGTTTTGGTAGTCGAATCTCGCATCCACAGCTTGCTCCCTGTGTGCAGGTACAGAAGTCATGTGGTTGAGCTTCGCAATTCCGACTTCCTTTTTTGAATCGTCATTTCACCCTGGAGCTCCTCCATGACGCGCGGGAGCTAGGGGCCTTGAGAAGGAGGCAGCAGCTTTGCCTGGGCCTGCCGCTCTACTGAAGCGTCACCTGTTGAGTCATGCACACCATGCGAGCTCCCTGACTGAAGACGTTGCGGCTCTGAGCTCGAGCACCATGCTTCTGCCTCCTTTTTTTAGTTGTCTTCTCAATCTGGCTCACATCAGTGGCACACTGCATTATTTGCTGCTTCGTTCCTATATTGGGGCTTCCGTTTGCAATATCCTTTTTGACCCGGTCAGGGATACTTTGCACCAGATCAGGCGTAGCAGAGCAAATGGGGAAGAGGAGAATCAGCTGCTGGACTGGTGAAGGCACATCAGACAGCTCCTCCTCCTCATCACTGAAACTCCAGTCGAGCTTCTCCAGACTAGATCTCGCTGATATTGGGATGACCTCACCGGGAAAAGGTGTGGCTCCCCCAGGGCGGCCAAGGGGAAATTTGAATGGAGAGTAAGCTACCAGGGCGAGTGAGGTGGATGAGGGGGGTGTGGGGGTGGCGGGGATCGCGGGGCAGGGCGAGAGGGCTGTGGATATTGGAGGGGAAGAGCAGTCGCCATGGGCGACGCCAGCGGTCCCCACGACCATCTTGTAGGAAATAACGCTATCTTTAGTGTCTCTCTAGTGCTGATTTCACTGGCAAAGATGGTGAGCTAGCTGACAAGTTCAGGAAGATAGAAGTCTATGATCAGCCCAAACAATCAGCTGATCCCAAATTTTGGAGTAATTTCCATGCTAACTACTGTGAGTTGTGTATTTAAAGATGAGGAATCTTGTCATTGAAAGTCAATGGGTTGATATCACCTATCTATAGTACAAAAGATGTCAAGCCTGTCAAGAGGTTATGGAAGCCTTGGAGCTGCATGGACTGAAAGATCTGGTCTCTTTCCAGTGGGATTGGAACATTGAGGTCATCACTCAATTCTACTCAACTCTCTATTTTGCTCGTGATGACAGTGAAAGGTTGATTTAAATGACACATGGAGCACAATGTAGTGTCACTTTTTAGGAGTTTTCTAGAATTCTTCACCTCGAAGATTCTTTGGAGAATGACATCATTATCCTCAATTTGAAGCCTCTGGAGAAAGATCAGCTTGACTTTCTCTATGATACAAAGATGCCATTCAAGTCTCCAACCACTAAGTATTTGAAGCCTTTCTATGCTGTACTTAACAGGATCCTGAGGAAGGCCACATCTCTCAAAGATGGAGATGCAGGGACCATTCAAGGCACCCTCAGAACATTGATGAAGGTGATAAGCAGGAAAAGAACTTTCAATGTCTTTGAGTACATGTGCAATGACATTGTGAACATCTCCATCACTCCTAACAGGTCCTGTGGCTATGCACCTTACATCATGTATATGATTGAGAAGGTGAAAGGACTAGAATTTGTGAAGGATGTGCCTCATACTAGACTCAGGCCCCAGAAGCCTACTATCTACATTGTCCCCTCTGCTCCTACTTCACCTGTAGAGGAATGAAGATCCAAGAGGGCTCATGAAGGCACAAGACTTGAGGCTGCTGCTCCTGCTCCTCCACCTCCTAGAGGGTCATCTAGTGGAATTCTGAAGGTGCTATCGTCCATCTTTGCTTCCTGTCGCAAAGTGGAAATCAAGCAACATAAGGAGAGTCTTGCCAGAAAGAAGCATCAAAGGTATATGAAGGTCAATATCAAAGCAATTTGTAAGAAGCTGGAAATAGAGCTAGTGGGGTCACCTCAAATCTCAGAAGACTCTGAAGAAGATATCACTGAGATGGCTCCTTTAACTGACCAAGAGTTGGCCTCATTTGGACTGGCTGGTGCCTCTGCTCCTCCTCCTGCTCCTCAAGCACCTGAAGATGACGAAAAAGATGAAGAGAGGACTAAGAGTGAGAGAGGCAGTGACGATGAGTGATTCCACTCAATTTTCCCTTTTTGGTGCCTTGATGCCAAAAGGGGGAGATTGAGACTAGTTGTCTAGGTTGTAGTTTTTAAGCCATTAAGGACTTGTGATCAAGGACATGTACTCATTTTCAAACTATTGTAATTTATTTTGTATGTGCTTAATTTACTTAATGTGTGATGCTTAGTTAATGTTAATGTGATGATTGTTGCTATAACTGTCAAATGGTTTTGTATTGCTCATCACATCTTTTGATCACACACTTGTTAGGCACCCCACCATAAAGAGTGCATATATGTGAGAAGCATTTCGTTACTCATTCATTATTCTCGTATATGCACACTTTATGAAATTTGACTTTTTACTCTTAATTGTGATATCTCAATTGGTTGTCATCAATCACCAAAAAAGGAGAGATCAAAAGCGCATCTAGGCAATCCCTTGTGGGTTTTGGACGATTGATGACAAACAAATGAGATCCTAATGAATTTGTTGAGATGACTACATGTTAAGAAAAATGAGATAGTTTGGTGCACTCAAAAAGGTGAAAAATGAAGTGGTGTACAGAAGAGAAAAGCCCAACTGACAAGTGAAGCGCAAAGTAGATTTAAATGTATAGGATGTGTGTGAGAGACACATCCCAAGAGCTCAAGTCTTTGCGTAGGTAAGGGCTTAATAAAACCTAAAATTCATTGAGCACTGGGCTAGTCCGTTCGTGGACCGGTCTAGTCTATTAAACTCTCTGTTGTCCAAGTACAATGTGCACCGGACTAGTCCGACCATGGACTGGAGTAGTCCATTAACCTTTATGGAATCCAATAACACAGTGCACCAGACTAGTCCGATCATGGACCGGACTAGTCCGCTAATGTCTCAGTAAATCCTTTTCAGTGCACTCCGGACATGTCCGTCCATAGGACAGGACTAGTCCGTTAAACTCTCTAATGTACAATAACAAATAGCACCGAACAAGTCCGTTCTTGGATCAGACTAGCCCGTTCAACTCTCTGGAGGTCAATTTCACATGGCACTGGACAAGTACGAACACCAACTGGACTAGATCGGCATACCTCACACAATTAGGGTTTCTAGTGTGCTGCATTCCACTCTGACTTTTACACAGCACACCGGACAAGTCCGGTACCCGGTACGGACTAGTCCGGTCATCGGGATCTCTAACTATAAATTTTTGGAAACCCTATAAATAGGAGATCTACGGCCCCACAATCACAACTTTTGATTCCTACTGTCAAACTCATAAACCCTAATGTCGCCACCTGTCCGAAGAGCCCAAAAATACATCTCCCCACGCATATAAAGTCCAAAAAGGTGAAAATCAATTAAACACCTAGATTTGGGATTGGGAGATCGTTGTCTACACATCGTTGAGATCTTGGGGTTTGATCTCTTTACACTTGTGCTCTTTCTTGTAATCTTTTCGAGTGTATTTGATCATTTTCTCATTGTAATTCTTGTAGGAGCCCTCAACGTGTGAGGTTGCCCCATAAACTCAGTGATTGCCTATGATAGTGGAATCAAGTCGGCCTTGTGTGGTGACTTGACAAGGGAAAGGGTTTGATGAGACCTGGCTCTGTGTGGTCTTCCTCAACGAGTAGTAGATCTCTTTGGTGAGATCAAACCTCGGTAAAAATCGGTGTCTTGCATCCTCCTTTATTTTTACATCTTAATTGATTAGGGCACATAGTTGATCAATATTAGAATTTGAATTGCAAATTGCTTCTCAAGTGTAACTTCACAATATGAAATGTTAATTCAAGTGACATTACTTGTTGTTCACATTTCTGCTGCTTTAAAGGTTAAATCCTGAATCAACACTTAGTCAAATCGACACTCATCTAGCACACTGGACTAGTCCGTACACACAATCGGACAAGTCTGGTCTATCAAGCATTTGACTATTTGATTAAGTGTGCATAAAATTTTCAAAAGACTATGCACCCCCCTCTAGACCACATTCAATAGGAAATATATTCTCAAAAAATGTTGCATCACGAGATTTCATAATAGTATCAACATGCATATCAAGTACCTCAGATTTAACTACTAGAAATCTATATGCGATGCTCCGATGAGCATACCATAGAAAGACACAATCCACTGTCTTTGGTCCCAGCTTGCGTTTTATGGTAATTGGAACATTGACCTTTGCCAAACATCCCCAAATACGCAAGTATGAAAGTGATGGTTTTCTCCCAACCCACTCCTCATAAGGGGTTTTGTCTTTATTCTTAGTTGGAACGTGGTTTAGGACATGACATGAAGTCAATTGAGCCTCCCTCCACCATGCCTTAGATAAATCGAATGTGTCTAACATGGTATTCACCAAGTCACATAATGTGTGGTTTTTTCTCTCGGCTACCCCGTTTGATTTGGGTGAACAGGGAGGCGTCCTCTCATGTATAATATCGTGTTCCACATAGAAATCATCAAATATTTTGGGAAAATACTCGCCACCACGATCTGACCTAAGACGTTTGATCTTTCTCTCTAATTGAGTTTCTACTTCATATTTATAGATTTTAAAGTAGTCTAAAGCTTCATCTTTAGTTTGCAACAAGTAAACATAGCAGAATCTAGTAGAATCATCTATTAATGTCAGAAAGTATTTTTTCCACCTTTTGTCAACACACCATTCATCTCGCATAGATCAGAATGTATGAGTTCTAATGCTGCCAAGTTTCTCTCCTCGGTTGCCTTGTGAGGCTTTTGAGGTTGCTTTGATTGCACACAACTATGGCACTTAGAACCTTTGACAATGGTGAATTCTGGAATTAACTTGAGACTAGATAGCAGATTCATTAAACCAAAATTAATGTGACATAAGTGAGAATGTCAAACACTTGCATCATCATTAATACTGCCACAAATATGGTTCACTGACTTATTATTAAACTCCGAAAGAGAAAAGCAGAACAAGCCTCCACTTTCATAGTTGTTGACAGTTCCTACGCACTACTAACAATTCATCTCTAGTAGTGGTGCCAGAAAGGCTTGTTAATAGATTTTGGATTATACATATAAATCCGCAAGCGCACGGAAACTATCTATGTAGCGTTTTCCCTCTAAGATTATTCCCAAATGGTGTCATTTGTACTCTCCCAAAGGAAGGCTAGATGGAAGTAAAACAATCATCAAGTGGAGAGGCTAGGTTGACCTAGGTAGGGTTCTAGCAAGGATGGATAAATGATAATTTGGAGTAGTGCGACACACACAAGAGCATTCTATCCTAATGCGATAAATGGGGTAAAGAGGGACTAGGGTAAGGGTTAGGTAGAGACTCCTACTATGACTAATGTACATATACACAGCCTAAGTTAGTTACTAATGATCATGCTAATTATGAATTCTCATGCTAAGTGGATTAACACACCGGGCACGTGTTTACCCGTAGAAATACTAGAACGACTCCCGCCAAGAGCTTGTGGTATAGCCGAACATGGAGGATTACAAAGGACAGATAGGACTGTCACCACCTACTGCCTACCTCTTCAATTCGTGAGTCTATGAGACATTCAACGCTACTCTCTATCCTAGCCATGCTAGCATATTAAGTAATTACCTTAAGAGCCTAGGCACAAGCCATCCTAAGGCAATGAACTAAATCATCGTTGAACCAATGTTAATTCATAGCATAAGTGATTCATGTTAATATAATCATATCATAGCTAATTAGACTATAGTGGGGGTTTCTAGTGTTTATGATGATATAATGACAATGATATAGCATAATCATAAATACTACTCCTACCACATACATGGAATCCACAATCAAACAAGAAACGCTTCATCCAAGTATATGAACAATGGAAGACTAAAGATAACATCTTTATTAAGAATAAAGTCACAAATATAAATAGGAGTATAAAAGCCATAACTTTCCCAATTAGGAATTGGGAAGAGACTCCTTCTACTCCTCTCCTACTTGGACTACAGACTAGAGACTCTCCTCTCTACATCCTATACTCCTCTAAATCTATGGAGAGTAGTGGATACAATGGATGAATACTCAAGTGGTGTGTGTTGAAGTGAGGGGTGAGGGGGTCCTATTTATAGCTTGGAGAAGGGTCGGTTCTCGCCACCAAAAGTGCGCGAATCAGTCACCCATGACCTCTTCAAGCCGGGAGGAGCCAACATATGGTGTTTGACCATGTTTGGCGCCAGGACCAAGTCGGCTGACTAGGGGGGGTCGGCCGACCTGGTCTTGGCTCATTTTGCGATGTAATTCCTCTAGGTCTCTGCCAGGTGGGTCCTATTGACTAATATTGGTGCTACACTATTGTATGGCCTCAGATACTTCTGTTTCTAGGTCATTTGATCCATGTGGTGCCAACATGTGATTGCTTGATTGGCTGGAATTAGATCCATCCCCTTGTTTCACTTAAATTCTGCATAGAATCCCTACATGCACTACTTTCTCCAAGGACAAGTGGAAATAGGTTAAATAGAAAGGTGATGTGTGCAAGAAATGATATTTCCTTCACATAATTGAGTTATATTGACGGGTGAAATTGGTATATAACCAGTGTTATCCTAAACGGTAAACAGTTGGTCAAGGTCTGTTTACTGTGTAGCCTGTTTAAACGGTGTTTAGACAGTTTAAACGGTATATAATGTAGCTACACTATTGCGGTAAATAAAATATATTTTACTGTCATACTGTGCAACTTTCTGCAACTGAAACAAGCAACCAAAGCACGTGTGTGAGACCTATGTGTGCTGAATACATTGGCTTGTAGTGAATACATTGGCTTTGATGATAAAAGTTTTGAAATACTGCCAAAACACCTTTTTATTTAGATCCGACTCTAGCTCCGAGCTACAGCAAGGTCCGACGGTAGGTCCGGCTTTTTCGGGTAGCTCCGGGTACGTTCGATGCTAGGTCCGACTTATTGGCAAGGTTCGACTAGCTTTGGTTAGCTCCAGTTAGCTTTGTCTTTAGCTCCGACATTTCTTTGATTGCTGCGACATGTCTTTGCTAAGCTTTGACTTACTTTGACTAGCTCCGGTTTTTGGGTTGACTAGTTCTGTCTAGTTTTGGTAAGCTCCGGCGCTAGGTTTTGCTAGTTTTGTAAGCTCCGGCGGGAGCTTGGTTATACTAGTTGTGGTAAGCTTCAGCTCAAGCTCCGGTTTGTTTTTGCAAGGTCCGGAACTTGACAGCAGTGTTTCTACTTTTCATATGCAATGTTTCATACTTTCTTTACTCTGCTGGAAGGATTGCTTAGTATTCATTTGCTAAGTTTTTGGTGCGTTCTGGTTGAATATGGTTGATATCATTTTTCTGTGGTTTTGCAACATGCTTATGTGAGGTGCTCACATAAGGTGTTGTGTTCGGAACTGACGTGAGTCAAGTCGAGGACTTTGGCTCGTATGGATTGTTTGTTTGTTCATGTGCAGGTGTTGCTTGAGTTCAAGTCATGGATGGTGACAGGATCCCTTGGACTAGTCTCAGGGAGGAGATGAGGTTCCAACAACCAAGTTCAGGAGGAATTGTGTTTGAGCGGGTCAGGAGGTCGCGCAGGATGATTGAATCAAGGGAAGTGCATATGAAGGTCGAAGGAAGGTGTTCGCATGTATGCATGTGGTGCATGACGTGGCAACATGATCCTGAAGACGGGTTATGGAAGGAAGATCTGATTGGAAGGATCATATCATACTGGATGATGACTTCAGCTGCTGGCTAAGTCGGCTATGGCTCGGTATGGAAATATCGAGTTGGTTATGGTAGATTTCGTGTGCTGCACGAAAGTTGAGTTGTTTTAGGGATATGGGATGTATTCCTGGTTTGTTAGGAAGTCTCGAGGTGGTTTCTATCTGCGTATAGGAAAATCTTGAGCAATTATGGTTAGATGGGATTCGTGATCAGGGTAGGATCAGAATCCGGATCCGAGTTGAGTTGGCCTGCAGGCTAGTTATAAAAGCAAGGGATGGCCAAGACTCGTGGATGTAACAGAGGGGGTGCACAACGAATTTTGGGCTGTTCCTATTGTTCTCTATCGAATAAAGTTGTGGTTGAAAGGAACTTTTGTGCCTTGTTCGTCCGACTTGTTCCAGACAGATTTGAGTGATTCCTCTTGTGTTTTCTTCGTGACTTGATTCTCTCTGATATATACCACTTTTGTCACAGTAAAACATGTTTAGATTAGTCTCATACACGATTTTTCTAACAAATCATTTTTCTGCCAAAGGGGTTGGGATTTAATTGTTTCCACTGCGTAAGATTTTTAAATCTACCATTCACCCCCTCTGGTAGCTTTTCACGTGCTCTTCGATCCTACAATTGGTATAAGAGCCACGGTGCTCTAATCATTGTGATTTGCATGTGTTTTTGACTAATCATCATGGAGATATACTCCGCCAAACCTTGTGTGTTTGCTGGTATTGATTTTCAGGTATGGAAGGCATGCATGGAGGCTTTCATCTAGGCACAAGGCTTCACAATATGGGAGAAGTTATATAAGCCTTATAAAGTGCAACCAAATGATCAAGTTATGGCTACAAACCTACGGGACATCGACAACAATAACAACAAAGCCCAAAACTTGATCATCCAAGGACTCACTCAAAGCGACTTTGATCGTGTCGCGCACCTCCGAGCAGCATACGATGTTTGAAGAGCTCTGTGTGATTATCATGAAGGCTCCAACACAATCAAGGAGGTAAAACAAGATATATTCAAAAAGGAATATATGCGTTTCGAGATGCAACCCGGTGAGTCCATGGATGACCTCTTTGCTCGCTTCAATAAAATTCTTAGCAACTTACGTAGTGTCAATGTTAACTTTTCTGATGCTGAGAATGCTAGGCAACTTCTTAGTGCATTAGACATGTCTATCTGGGAGATGAAAGTAACATCTATTCGTGAATCAACTGTCATGAGTTCTCTAACTTTAGATGTGCTGTATTCTAAACTAAAAACTCATGAAATTGATATCTTGTCATGTAAGAACCCAAACAAGTCTATTGCATTTGTCTCACAATGAGATATGTCTAGCTCCGGCCAATCATCATCCTGCAATACTCTTGCTTTGTTGTCCTCACTAACCCTAGAGCAGATTGAAGAATTTCCAGAAGAGGAGTTGGCACTCATCTCTACTAGATTCTCAAAAGCATTGCAAAATGTGAGAACTAGAAGGAGAGGAAGCTCCGGACCTCAACATTGTTTCGAATGTGGTAAGACATGACACTTTCGTACAGAATGTCCTAACCTTTCAGGTCCGACTACCCGTGAAGAAAAACAAAGCAAGGTCCAGACCTCCTCTGGAAATTCCAACAAGAAGAAGAAGGGTACAATAGGATGAAAGATGATTAACAGCTTCATCACCGCACTTCAAGAGCTCAGTTCAAGTGACGTAGACTTTGAAAGTGATGAAGATGATGATGACCTGGCCAACATATGATTCATGGTGGGTAAAACAAGATCAAGATCAAGTCAAGAGGATGCAGAACACACCAGTGACGATGATGAGGTATGTTCTACCTGTAATGAAATGTGTGATGCTATTCCTCATGCAACTGTTATTGTTAAGAAAAATGACAAAAAACTTAGGGATAATGCTGCTAAAATTGAATCACTAGAATCTGAAATCAACTGTTTAAAGTCCTTGATTCCTAGTGATGACGCATGTCCCTCGTGTGACTTAATCTATGAACAATTGTCCACATTAAGAAGTGCACACTCCTCCACTCTAGATAGATTTGATGAAGAAATAAAAATGAACAGAAAGCTTGCTGCACTTAATGATAAAAACTAAAAAGATGCTTCTTGTTCTACAAATGATTTGCATTGTTCTGCATGTGAAAATCTTGATAAGAAACTAAAAGATGCAATGAATGAAATTTCCATTCTGAACATTGCTTTACGTACTCATGAAGTTAGGAGCTATTCAAATTGCAAATTAAAAGGAAAAACTTCATGTGAAAACAGCCTACATCTGTCTAAGAAACTTGATTACATGAATATGACACTAGAGCAGTTTTGTGTTGGGAACAAAAATCTAAACATGCTACTGAGTTCATCCAAATCTTATAATGATAAAACTGGTTTAGGTTTTGATTCTCATCTTTACTCTAAAACACATCCACCTCAAATTGTAAAATCATTTGGAAAAGGCTTAATCAAAATTGTTCCCAAACAAAAGGATGTGATTTTTGAATCTGCAGGAGTGCTTTCTATTCTATTTCTAATGTTGGGTGCTCATCTAGACATGATCACAAAATTAAATTTCATTGTACTTATTGTGATAAAGATGGTCATGTTGTAGATTTTTGTTATAGACTAGCTAAACAAATTAAAAAGGATAAAATGTCTGCTAGATCTCATAACTTTCATGCTAAACCTAAAATTAGAAACATGCAACCTGCCTTAATGAGTCAGAAAGTTGAAAAGGTAGTTTCCGAACCTTCTGATAAGAAACCAGCAAAAGCAGCTCCGTTAGTTCCGATAGCTCCGAGAGCTCCCGGACCTTCTGTTGTTCCCTCTGGAGCTTCAGTTTTTGTCTCTGGACCTTCTGCTTTTACCTCTGGAGCTACTGGTTTTCGCTCTAAACAAGTAACAACTTCTAAATCAATTGTTAAGAACAGAAAACCTCAAACCTTGACTCATAAACCTGCTGTTTTGTCACAGCTTTCGCGTGTTGTTCCTATTGGACGTCGCATGGCTCAGTACTGGATTCCAAAATGCTTATTGACTAACCCCAGTATTGAGTCATCGACGTATTGTCCTTCTGTGTAGGTTTCACGCTTGAGGAAAGAGAACATATGGATTGTGGATTCAGGATGCTCACGCCACATGACCGGTAACAGAGAATGGTTCTCCTCCCTCTCTTATGTGTCACGTGTATAAAATGTTACTTTTGCCGATAATTCTTCAACTTCTATTATTGCTAAAGGATCGGTTAGAGTAAATGATCACTACACTTTAAAAGATGTGGCACTTGTTAAAAACTTGAAGTACAACCTGCATTCTGTTTCTCAATTACTTGATGAGAATTTGGAAATAACTTTCACTAAAATTTGCTGCAAGGTTGTAAATTCAAATAGTGAGCTTTTGTTTAACATGTCTCGCTTTGGAAGAGTTTTTAAATCTGATTTTGATATGTCAACTTCTGAGCATAAGTGTCTCGTTGCAAATGATTCAAAAGAGTTATTTTTTCTGGCATCCTAGACTTGGTCACATAGGCTTTGATCACCTCACTCGTATTAGTGCTCTTGATCGCATACGTGGTTTGCCTAAACTCAAAGGAGACAAAGATATTGTATGCTCTTCGTGTAGACATGCTAAGATGGTTGCAGGTTCACATGCTCCTCTCACGATTACTATGACAACTGGACCTAGTCAACTTTTGCACGTTGACATCGTTGGTCTGGCACGAGTTCAATCCATTGGAGGAAAATGGTACGTGCTTGTAATTGTTGATGACTATTCCAGATATTCTTGGGTTTACTTCATTGCATCTAAGAATGAAGCTTTTACTCATCTTAGGGCTTTAATCCTTAGACTATTAATTGATCAACCAGGATCTTTAAAAGCAATTAGAAGTGATAATGAAACTGAATTTAAAAACCAACTCTTTGATCACTTTTGTACTGAACATGGAATAGAACAACAATTTTCTTCACCATACGTTCCTCAACAAAACGGTGTTGTAGAAAGGAAAAACAGAACCTTAGTGGAGATGGCTAGGACTATGCTTGATGAATATCAAACTCCTAGAAGATTTTGGACAGATACAATTGCAACAGCTTGTTATGTTTCAAACTGTATTTTCTTGCGTACGAAGCTAGGAAAAACACCATATGAGCTTCAGTTTGGACATAGGACTAGTGTCTCACATCTTAGGGTCTTTGGTTGCAAATGCTTTGTTAAGAAACATGGTAATCTTGATAAATTTGAAGCTAGATCAGAAGATGGCATGTTTTTTGGTTACCCATCTGACACTAGGGGATACCGTGTGCTTTTGCTTGGAACTAACAAAATTGTGGAGACTTATGAAGTTTCTTTTGATGAAGCTAGCCCAGGTACTAGCTCTAGTATTGCAGGACCAGATCCATATCCTAGGGGGGGGTATTTTCGAAAATGAAGAAGAGACGGTGATACTGCCTGGTAGTTCCGAAGCTGACACGTGTCCAGCTCCGAACATTGAACAAGCTCCGGCTATCACCGATGCTGGTCCTGATTGACCACAAGCCACAAGCTCCTCAATCTGCGATAAAACTAATGAAGAAAAAGCTTGTGATACATCTGTTCCCCCGTGGATTAACAAAGATCATCCCTCACAACAGATTATTGGAAGCTTGCATGAACAAGTCACACGGTCCAGGTTTTTCGATCCAAACTCTCATGCTCATTCTGCTTTTGTTGCTTCTTTTGAACCCAAAGATATATCACACACACTCACTAATGAATCTTGGATTATTGCCATGCAAGAAGAGTTAGAAAATTTTGAAAGAAATAATGTTTGGAAACTTGTACCTCCACCTAAAGGTCACACTTCAATTGGAACTAAATGGGTGTTTAAAAATAGACAAAGTGAGGATGGGGTTGTGATTAGGAATAAGGCTAGGTTGGTTGCTCAAGGTTTCACTCAAATTGAAGGTCTAGATTTTGATGAAACTTTTGCTCCTGTTGCTAGATTAGAAGCCATAAGAATTTTGTTAGCCTTTGCTGCATCTAAAGGTTTTAAGTTATATCAAATGGATGTTAAAAGTGCTTTTCTTAATGGCTACATAGATGAGGAGGTTTATGTCAAGCAACCACCAGGTTTTGAAAATCCAGATTTTCCTAATCATGTTTACAAACTGTCCAAAGCCTTGTACGGTCTCAAACAAGCCCCTAGAGCATGGTATGATAGGTTAAACACATTCTTACTTGAAAAGGGGTTTACCATGGGCACGGTTGATAAAACTCTTTTTGTGCTTAAGCATGGCAATGACTCATTATTCGTTCAAGTGTATGTGGATGATATTATCATTGGTTGTGCTTCTCATGATCTTGTGTCCAAGTTTTCAGCAATCATGAGTTCCGAATTTGAAATGAGTATGATGGGTGAACTCACTTAATTTTTGGGGCTGCAAATCAAGCAAACCAAGGAGGGTACCTTTGTGCATCAAACAAAGTATACAAAAATACCTTCTAAGACGCTTCAACATGGACAAATGCAAGCCTCTTCAGACACCAATGAGTACAGCAACAACACTTGAACTTGATGAAGATGGTGAACCGGTTGATCAAAAAGAATATAGAAGCATGATCGGATCACTTTTGTACCTCACGACATCAAGACTGGACATACAATTCAGTGTATGTCTTTGTGCACGTTTTCAAGCCTCCCCACGTGCTTCGCATCATCAAGCCGTCAAAAGGATTCTCAGGTACTTACATGGAACTCAAGAATTTGGCATTTTTCTTCCTTCTTCCTCTACCATTACTTTGAAAGCTTTTTCCGATGCTCATTTTGGAGGTTGTAGGATTGATAGGAAAAGTACTTCCGGTGCTTGTCATTTTCTTGGAAATTCACTTGTTGCTTGGTTCTCTAGAAAACAAAATTCAGTTGCACAATCCACAGCCGAATCTGAATATATAGGTGCTGCTAGTGCTTGCTCACAAACTCTTTGGATTGTTCAAACACTTAAGGACTATGGGGTTGATCTAGATAGTGTTCCACTTTTCTGTGATAACACTAGTGCAATTTGCATTGCTAAAAACTCTGTGCAACATTCGAGAACAAAGCACATTGACATTAGGTATCACTTTCTCCGTGATAATGTTGAAAAAGGCAACATTGTGCTTCACCATATAGATACCGAACAACAATTGGCTGACATTTTTACAAAACCTTTAGATTTCACTCGTTTTTGTTACATTCGTAGTGAAATAGGGGTTATGCACCCTCATGGCTTAAATTGAGGGGGAGTTTTCAAAACTTGGGAAGTCTATGTGTGAATCAAAATTAAAACAATATGAGCATATTCTTTTTTATATATATATGACTTTGTTATTCCTTTTATATGCTGAAAGTTCTTACTACATTACTCATGTTATATATTTTGTAGTTTTTGCCATGTCTAGTAATTGGAATAATTACTCACACTAAATCTGGTCATGATCGAACTTTCTTGCTGTTTTGAACTTGTTGCATGTTCACAAGTGCTTTTAATCATAAAGAATTAATCAAGTTATCAACTCACTTGGTGAGTTTTTATGATCAAATGAAAAATTGAGAAAAGATCAATAGAATATGCATGCATCGCACTTCTTCTTTTGAGATGGCTTATCATTGCACTTAGATATGAACTTGGAAGAAGTTGTGTATGACTAAAACCATGTCCTTAAGCTTCTGACTGTCAAATGACATAGGCTTGGCTTGGTTGGTTAGAATAAGGCAGATGCGCATATAATCTCTTGCAAATATCATGTGATCAAAATTTATGCTTTGAAAAATAATAAAATGCAGCAACTAGTGTCATGCCCTCAGGTTTTGAAAGCGTTAAGTTTGTGAGATCATGACTTGCTTAAATTGAAAATTATATTTGACCTCTAGCATGGCTTACACTACTTTATGTATCTCATTGATATAATAGTGTAAGGCACTTGATAGTATGACTTAGATGAGCTTTGTTTATATGTATATGTTATAATATGCTCATAACAACTAAAGTGGGAGAGATAATTTGTTTATATCCTCATGACTTGCTGAATACATTGTCAAAGTGGGATAAATTAATCACACATTGGCGTGATTCTTCTCAGAGGGAGAAGTATGAAAAGGGGAGAGATAATGTGCATGGGGAGAGATGATAAAGGGGGAGAGATATGTGAATTTTAAATTTTTGCTTTTTGCTTTTCTTCTCATTTTATTTCTGATTTTTAAAAAGGGGAGAAATTGTTTTCATTGAAAAAGGGGGAGAAATTGTTTTCCAAAACTTTTATGTGATAAGCCAATGTTCGGACTTTAAATGGTGTTGCCAATGCATTCATCAAGGGGGATATTGTGAGACCTATGTGTGCTGAATACATTGGCTTGTAGTGAATACATTGGCTTTGATGATAAAAGTTCTGAAATACTGCCAAAACACCTTTTTATTTAGATCCGACTCTAGCTCCGAGCTACAGCAAGGTCTGACGGTAGGTCCGGCTTGTTTCGGGTAGCTCCGGGTACGTTCGATGCTAGGTCCGACTTATTGGCAAGGTCCGACTAGCTTTGGTTAGCTCTGTTCAGCTTTGTCTTTAGCTCCGACATGTCTTTGATTGCTCTGACATGTCTTTGCTAAGTTCCGACTTACTTTGACTAGCTCCGGTTTTTGGGTTGACTAGTTTTGTCTAGTTTTGGTAAGCTCCGGCGCTAGGTTCTGATAGTTTTGTAAGCTCCGGCGGGAGCTTGGTTATACCAGTTGTGGTAAGCTCTGGCTCAAGCTCCGGTTTGTTTTTGCAAGGTCTGGAACTTGACGGCAGTGTTTCTGCTTTTCATATGCAATGTTTCGTACTTGCTTTACTCTGCTGGAAGGATTGCTTAGTATTTATTTTCTAAGTTTTTGGTGTGTTCTGGTTGAATATGGTTGATATCATTTTTCTGTGGTTTTGCAACATGCTTATGTGAGGTGCTCACATAAGGTGTTGTGTTCGGAACTGACGTGAGTCAAGTTGAGGACTTGGGCTCATACGGATTGTTTGTTTGTTCATGTGCAGGCGTTGCTTGAGTTCAAGCCATGGCTAGTGACAGGATCCCTTGGACTAGTCTCATGGAGGAGATGAGGTTCCAACAACCAAGTTCAGGAGGAATTGTGGTTGAGCGGGTGAGGAGGTCGCGCAGGATGATTGAATCAAGGGTAGTGCATATGAAGGTCGAAGGAAGGTGTTCGCACGTATGCATGCGGTGCATGGCGTGGCAACATGATTCTGAAGACGGGTTATGGAAGGAAAATCTGATTGGAAGGATCGGATCGTACTGGATGATGAGTTCAGCTGCTGGCTAAGTCGGTTATGGCTCGATATGGAAATATCGAGTTGGTTATGATAGATTTTGTGTGCTGCACGAAAGTTGAGTTGTTTTAGGGATATCGAATGTATTCCTGGTTTGTTAGGAAGTCTTGATATTGTTTCTATCTGCGTATAGGAAAATCTTGAGCAGTTATGGTTAGATGGGATTCGTGATCAGGGTAGGATCAGGATCCGGATCCGAGTTGAGTTGGCCTGCGGGCTGGTTATAAAAGCAAGGGAAGGCCAAGACTCGTGGATGTAACAGAGGGGGTGCACGACGACTTTTGGGCTGTTCCTATTGTTCTCTATCGAATAAAGTTCGTGGTTGAAAGGAACTTTTGTGCCTTGTTCGTCCGACTTGTTCCAGACAAGTTTTACTCGTCGAGTTGTCTGTTCAGTACTACCTTTCATCGGTGGTTTTATCATAACTCAAGTTTTACATATCCAATCGATGTGATTCTTTTTGTGTTGTCTTCACAACTTGTTTTTCTATCATCTGTGAAAAATTCACAGTCATTGGATTTATGTTTTTATACCTACACAAGTTTCTTTGCAGAGTTATAGAACTGTTTTCTACTCAGTAGAACAAATTGATCGTTGTTTGATCTATCGATCATAACTTGAGCTTCTCTCGATAGATTTGAGTTATTCCTCTTGTGTTTTCTTCGTGACTTGATTCTCTCTGATATATACCACTTTTGTCACGATAAAACACGTTTATATTAGGCTCATACACGATTTTTCTAACAAATCGTTTTTCTGCCAAAGGGGTTGGGATTTAATTGTTTCCGCTGCGTAAGATTTTTAAATCTACCATTCACCCCCCTTTGGTAGCTTTTCACGTGCTCTTCGATCCTACAACGTGTCATTAAAATTGGAAGCTCATCACAATGTTTGTTGAATTACATTGAACTGAAGTGTTCCTTTTAAATGCCAATGCCATCTATTTTCTGCTTAAGGCACACCTGCACTCGACAACGTATACAGGAATAAAAGCACTAAGAACTAACCTAGTTGAAGTGTATCTAGCTGCAAGAGCGAGGACCGGTTGCAGGAATCATTGAAGGAATCGTGTAACTTTGACTGGGAGTTGGAAAAGATCAGCATCGCGCCTCACTGCATCGTGCTCCCGTGCACGCGCAGATCTAGAGGATGGGCGGGGGGGGGGGGGGGGGGGGGGGGAATCAGCACCCGAGCGGCCGTCATCTCGTGCAGGAGGGCGCTGTGCTGCCGCGGGAAAGCGGAGGCGGCCCACTAAGCCTCATCTCGAGCACCTCCATAGGAGCCGATGCAGGAGCAGTGAGCGCGGACCGCGGTGCAGGGACTTGGGTAGGGGGCCAGGGAGGAGAACTAGCAACGGCTGGAGGCCTGGAGGGAGGAGCAACCGCGTACCTCGCTGGCGGCAGATTGGCGGAGCATGATCGATGGAAGGCACCTCTCGGTCTCGGTTCTCCTCCAATCGAAGAAGTGTTGGCGGAACCCGAACCGCTAGGGTAAGGCACTAACAGGCCTAAGTTTCTTCCCGTAAACGGGTCTACACGCGTTTAAATCCGTGTAAATACATTTTCGTTTACCTTGTTTAGCCCGTTTAAACGGGCATTGACCCGTTTAAACGGGTCAACCATTTAATCAGCTTTTAGGGGCTAAACTACACAGTTGCCCTCTGTTTAGCGATTAAACGCATTTAAACAGTCTGTTTAGGCCGTTTAGGATAATACTGTATATAGCAGCCGTCAACAAACTCTCCCAAGCTTATCCCTTGCTTGTCCCGAGCAAAGTCAATACTTTAGGTTGATGATCAGGAGTTGCTACTATGTTCTATTTTTCAAAAGTACCATGTGCACAACAAAATACTCTACCTAGTATTGCAAAAATTGGCATGGTACTTCACCCATCTTAAGTCATTATGAGACTTACACCATCTCCTATTCACGGGTTGTTGAAAGATAGAATAACAAATGGATCACACATAACGTAGAAATCAAGTTCCACTCAAATTTTGGAGAGTTCAATTTAGATTTTAAGTATCTCAATTTTATTCTCTCGATCTCTCATCTATGTGTAGTGGAAATATATCCTCATCAAGGCATTGTGCCTAAATTCATCCTACCTCTACATAAGGCTTATGTGGAGCCAGTTAGGGAATATTGTAGGCATATTTGCAACACATAATATTGCTAAGTCAAAAGAGCAAGCCTTAGGAGAAATCAATTCAAAACAATTTGATTCAAGACTTGTGCATATGTGATGGAATGGAGTGGATGTGGATATTGAGATGACTCGTTTTTGAGTGGACTCTCTTATTTTGCAAGGATAAAACATGGCTACTTTTTTCCTCATGCTTATGATGTAAGCATGCATTTTTTTTCTTGTAGCCATGTCTTCTACTCCCTTTTTATGCCATAAACTTTGGAGAGAGTACTAAGCATGAATGATATGAAGTTTCTCTTTTTATTGTGGAATGGTGGTATGGTGGAATTTTGCTTACTTCTAATGTAGAAGTATATCATGTGCAAGTGAAGTCTTGAATTCAAAAAGTAATGAACTATACTATTTTGACAAAGCTCAATGTGAAGACAAAATAGCATATACATAAGGTCTATCAATGTAATGTATCATATAACTTTGGTAGGTATTTCTAGTCAAATGAGAGTAACTTAAATCTTTTTAGAATTTCGCCAAAAATATAAGTTTCACTTTCAAACTAGGAATAGCAGCCCTATCACTATATCATATCTCACAACAACTTAGAACGGATTAAGCTTTTGCTACCCACAGTTTCCAAATCAAGGCAAAAGCAATTTTAGCCAATGAGAGCAATATGTTGGAGAGTAGTAAGTTGTAAACTAGGGACATAGGAAAATTAAAACAGAGCAACTATTCTTCATTTCATCTATGTGAATTCAAAATCATTCTTACCGCACATCACAACAACAACCAAGCCTTTGTCCCAAACAAGTTGGGGTCGGCTAAAAATGAAACCCAAAAATTTTTGAAAAAGAAAGTAATAGAAAATAAGATGAATAAAAATAAAAAATACAAATAAAATAAGATTCTACATTTTATTTATTTTAGAAATTGATTAATAAGAAAGAAGAAAAGGGTAACAAAATTTGAATAAACTAAGATTCTGGCACATGAATTGCTAATTTCCATGCGGTCCTATCATGAGCCAAATCTCTAGGTATGTCCCACTCTTTTAAGTCTCGTTTCACCGCCTCCTACCATGTCAACCTTGATCGACCTCTACCCCTCCTAAAATTTTCTCTACTCTTTATAATCCCACTATCAACCGGTGCTTCTTGAGGTCTCCCCTGGATATGCTCAAACCACCGTAGGCGATGTTGGACTAGCTTCTCCTCAATTAGTGCCACCCCTACCCTATCACGTATCACCTCATTCCTAATTTTGTCTCTTCTTGTGTGACCGCACATCCACCGTAGCATGCGCATCTTCACAACACTCATTTGTTGTACATGTTGTCTTTTAGTTGGCCAGCATTCTGCTCCATACAACATCGTAGGTTTGATCACCGTCCTAAAGAATTTTCCTTTCAATTTTTGTGGAACTTTCTTATAACATAAGATTCCAAATGTTTGTCGCCACTTCATCCACCCGATCTTGATCCTGTGGCAAACATCTTCGTCAATATCACCATTGCTTTGTAACATTGATCCTAAATATTGGAATGTGTCCCTCCTAGGTACTACTTGTCCTTGTAAACTAACATTTCCATCCTAGCACCCGACATAACTAAATTTGCATCTCATATACTCGGTCTTGGTTCTACTAAGTCTAAACCCCTTAGACTCTAAGGTCTGCCTCCATAGCTCCAATTTTCTATCAACACCATCCCTAGTTTCATCTACCAACACTACATCATCAGCAAAGATCATACACCAAGGGATATCCCCTTGTATATCCTTCGACACCTCATCCATCACTAAGGAAAAGATGTATGGACTTAAGGCTGATCCTTGGTGTAGCCCTATCGTGATAGGAAAAATATCGGTCTCACTATCTCTTACGCGCACACTTGTCACCACATTATCGTACATATCCTTGATAAGGTTAATGTACTTTGTTGGGACTTTGTGTTTCTCTAGCGCCCACCACATGACTGGCCTTGGTACCTTATCGTATGCCTTCTCCAAGTCAATGAACACCATAGGTAGATCCTTCTTTTGCTCCCTATACCTCTCCATAAGCTGATGGAGTAAGAAAATTGCCTCCATAGTGGACCTCTCAGGCATAAAACCAAACTTGTTTTCAGTGACATTGGTCACTTTCCTTAAGCGATGTTCAATCACTCTCTCCCAGAGCTTCATAGTATGACTCATAAGCTTAATTCCTCGGTAATTAGTACAACTTTGAACATCTCCATTACTTTGAAGATGGCTACTAAAATACTTTTCCGCCACTCTTCAGGCATTTTGTTTGACTGAAAAATGCAGTTGAATAGTTTAGTGATCCATACTATTGCTACATCCCCTAGACATCTCCACACCTTAATGGGGACATCATCGGGGCCGAGGGCCTTTCCTCCTTTCATCCTTTTTAAGGCCTCTCTAACCTCAGACTCTTTTATCCTCCGCAGGAATCATCAGTTGGTGTCATCAAATGAGTCATTCAACTCGAACCTAATGCTCTCATTCCCATCATTGAATAGTCCATTGAAGTAGTCCCGCCATCTGTTCCTAATCTCTTCATCCTTTAATAGAATTTGATCTGCCTCATCCTTAATGCATTTGACTTGGTTGAGATCCCTCACCTTCCTCTCGTGAAGTTTCACCATCTTGTATATATCCTTTTCGCCTTCTTTTGTCCCTAGCCTCGCATATAGCGCATCATAGGCCTGCCACCTTGCTTTACTCACAACACGCCTTGCATTTTTCTTAGCCTCCTTATATTTCGTCATGTTACTTGCGCTTCTCTCATGATGCCAGCTCTTATTAGACTCCTTCTTATCCTTAATAGCTTTTTGTACATCTTCATTCCACCACCAAGTGTCTTTATATACAAGTTTCTTACCTTTTGTCCACCCAAGCACCTCCCTAGCTTCCTTCCTAATGTAAGTCACCATCTTCACTCACATACTATCCGCATTTTCCTCTTCGCTCCAAGGACCTTCCGCGATCATCCTCCTTTTGAATGATTGATGCGCTTCATCCTTCAACTTCCACCACTTTGTTCTAGTGGTTTTAACACCATTGTCACGTGACACACGCACATGGAAAAGAAAGTCATCTACCACAAGTTTATGTTGTGGAACAACACATTCCCCAGGAATCACCTTACAATCTAAACACGCCCCCCTCTCCCTTCTCCTAGTGAGGATATAGTTGATTTGACTAGAATGTTTGGCACTAGTAAAGGTCACTAAGAGAGATAGCCTCTTCTTAAAGAGTGTGTTAGCTACCAATAGGTCATAGGCTATGGCAAAGTCTAGGATATCCTTACCCTCTTGGTTTCTATCACCACACCCAAAACCTCTGTGTACCCCCTCAAAACCTACGTTAGTTGTACCTACATGGCCATTGAGATCTCCTCCTATGAAGAGCATCTCGGCTATTGGTACACTACTAACCATATCCTCCATGTCCTCCCAAAATTATCTCTTAGTGCTTATGTCGAGCCCAACTTGTGGGGCATAAGAACTAATGACATTCAAGATAAGGTCCCCCACAATTAACTTGACTAGGGTGATCCTATCCCCTCATCTACGGACATCCACTACTCCATACTTGAGCCTCTTATCTATTAGGATGCCTATGCCATTCCTAGCCCAGTCGAGCCAGAATACCAAAGCTTGAAACCGGTATTCTCAACCTCTCTCGCCTTTTGACCTGCCCCATCTAGTCTCTTGTACACAAAGGATATTTACACGCCTCCTAATGGCAACGTCCACTAACTCTCGTAGCTTTCCTTTCAAGGATCCTACATTCCAACTACCCACCCGAAACCTAGTTTCCTCGGCTAGCTTCCTTACCCTTTGCATCCGTCTAGGAAGATGCAAAGACCCTTGCTCACTTAACACTACATCCAGGCGACGATGTAGCGCACCACTAAGGTGGTGGTGATCCGTCCCTCGCCCATTTAACACCACATCCGGGTTCCGATATGGCACGCCACTAAGGCAGTGGCGACCTGGCCCTCGCCCACTTAACACCATACCCAGGTTCTGGTATGGCACGTCGCTAAGAGGGTTACACCCCAACGAATTTCCAATGGGTTTCATTTCCATGAGAACGGCTAAGTATAGTTGTTGGCTCGCCAAGCCTATCACACCCCCTCCTGCTTTATCCGTGCTTGGGACCGGCTATGTCATTACAACATAGGCGGAGTTCATTCTTACTGCACATCATTTATTTTATTGAAAACAAATCTATCCTACATTTTATATATGCAAGGTGGATGATGGTTGAATGGAAAATAAATATGCAAAGGGTTGAAACAATTTACCTCAAGTGGGGGTCCTCCCCCAAGCTTGTTCTTCACTCACCTCCGTGATGAGGGTTGAACCCTTGATGACAGAAGTATGCCACGAGATCAGCTTGTTGTTGGTGTAGCATGGAGTTGAGGTTGATGAATTGAGCATCCATGTGTTGTTGCCAATCTTGTGTACCTTGGACATGCCCTTGGAGAGTGTTGTAGATGTCACCCGTTCTCACTTCAAGCTCTCCCATACGTCTAGTGAGATCCGTCATTCCTTGGCTATAGTCATACGTCTAGTGAGATCCGTCATTCCTTGGCTATAGTCACGATGACTTCTAGCTGAAGAGGAACGACATCTTCTCATGGACTGTGGAGGTTGTCAGAGGCATGGCCACTCTCCTTGTCAGAGACATTACTTCTTCATGCTTCCTCGATGGGAAGAAGGTCAATGGTTAGCCTCCGACATTTTATACAAATGATAATCCGGGTTAGGTAACCGAATTTCATTAACAAAGCCGGGATAATAAAATAACAAAGAGCCATCTTGATCATGCTTAATGGTATGTCCTTGAACTAAATAATCTTCATCAATTAATTCTCTTTCATTTTCAATGTATTCAAATGCAGAATATTCTAGTGCTCCTATCCTATTAGCAATACAAGTAATCAATGAAGTGCATTCAATTGTCCCCGTTCTTTAAATGTAATCTAACTGTGTCATCATGGCAATAATTGGAGCAACTTTTATCTTTTTAATCATGACAAATAAAATTTTCAGCTCATCATCACGCACTACCCTTACGTCTCCTCTAGGGAACAGAGTCATAGCCACCCATCTATGCATGAAGCGTAAAGTAAGGTTGCGTAAGTGGCTATTCAGAGGTGCACTACATCTGACCTCACAAGTTAAATCTTGCCAAAAACTATATTTTTTAAACTTAGGCAAAGCGTCTAAATCTAGCAAACATCATCTATGGAAGCCTAGGATTTGACTTAATTCTTTCTATAGGATACTGTATTTTTTTTTGAAATAATCTAAAAGTAATACCATCAAATCCTATCTTGAGTGTGCAAAGGAATTGTATGGAGAGAAGGTGTGAACCTCTCTCCTCTATATGAGCAAAGTTTTCCCATCCTAGTGCACGCAAATGGAAGAGAATTCGGAATCCATACCTATTTTGTAGGTCAAATCCGGATCGTAAGCTTTCGTATGAGAAAACTCACGATCTCGGAGGAGCTTGTGTGCTTGATGTTCAACTTCACTTCGTATGTCGAGGTCGTCGTCGTGAAGAAGTTGATGAGGGTTGCTTCTCTCAACCATGGGAGTGTCTTCACCTACACTCCTCCTCCGTGAACTTGGTGTAGCAACGGAAGAAGGACGTGCACTTGAGTCTCCACCATGGCTTGAGCTTGCAGCCTCTTTCCTCTTTCCAAACCACTTCTTCATCCCTTTCATGGCAACAATAAACAAGAACACAACAAGGTAAAAACTCAAAAGAGGTGATGTTAGCAAAAACCAAAACACCCGACGAATTTTCCTTTGAAGAACTTGAGAGCAAATTGCATATGCAAGCAAAAGCAAATCTTTTTGAGTTGGGAATTAATCAAGAGTACTTCAATGAAGAGCAAGAAAAACAATGTGAGCAAGAGTGACTTTGGGGAGGTATGAAATGAGTTGAAGTGTGAGGTGTGAGGAGAAGTGCCCCCTCACGGCCACCATTTATAGTGTGCACTCCCCAACGGTCACTAAGATACCAAATGTAGACGTTGGAGGATATAGAGCCAAAATGGCTCCTTCCCCTAGTCGGCCGAACAGGGGGGTCTTCCAAACTGAAAAGTGGGCCCCCTATTTTCCCTTTTGGCAGGTGGCTCCCTAACAGCTATGGGATTAGCACGTTGGTGAATTACCACTTTTGCAGCTCAGAAAAATTGTTTTCCAAATAAAAACTGTTTTTTTCAAAGCCCAACAAATTTTTTTGTGAAAATAAAGAAATAAAAATGATAGTTGATAATATAAGATTCTCAACTTACTAAGAAAATCAAATATGCAGTGGGGAAAATTAAACTAAATGGGGAAAACCAAATAGTGAGAAAAGAAAAACAAAGAAAAGGATAACTACCAATTTAACCTATTGGCTAGGTCTCACCACCGTCCCATGAGATGGGCATTCCTCCTTCTTCGTTTCTTGACATCCGGGCCTGGAAGGATGGGCTTGGACGGCTTGTCTTGCTTCTTCCGCCATACCTTCTCTGGCAGCTTGGTGAACTTGGGCCTTTGGGGAGGCCCGAACTTCTCGTTCTTCTTGGGGTGTCAGCGTGGACAATAAGACGGTTTTTCCGCATAGATCGAATTCCTCATGAATGCAATGATAGGGTTCACCTTTGGAGGTGTGATTTCGACCTCTTGAATGTGTTTAACATTCAGCCCATACTTGATACAGATCATGGAGCATTGCTCCAACTTTGGGCGAAAGTTAAACTTCTCCTCCTTGCCATTGATATGGAAGTGGATTTCTCCAGCACCCACATCTATGTGAGCCTTCGCGGTGCTTAGGAATGGTCGCCCAAGAATGAGCAGCGTATCCTTTCCGACCTCAATGTCAAGCAGAACAAAATCCACGGGTATGAAGCAATTCCGGATTTTCACTAGAACATCTTCAGTGATACCCGCCGGATAAAGGACTGAAGAATAAGCCAAGTGGAGATGCATCGGTGTTGGTGTAAGTACTGTGAAGTTCATCTCATCGAAAACCACCTTGGGCATCACACTCACACTTGCTCCAAGGTCACAAAGGGCCTTGTCAAAGTGGTGAGGCCCAGTTGAGCATGATATTGTGGGACATCCAGGGTC
Source organism: Tuctoria greenei (assembly GCA_036927565.1). NCBI lineage: Eukaryota > Viridiplantae > Streptophyta > Magnoliopsida > Poales > Poaceae > Tuctoria > Tuctoria greenei. The sequence continues at coordinate 78,166,020 of JAYESD010000009.1, read as the reverse complement.
CTTCAGTCAGTTGCCTCCTTGTAGAGAAATCAAGTTGGCACTTTCCACAGGATGTTCGGGCTGTCCTAGCATGTTGCCATTCGCCATTGGAGGAACGGCAGCTGCCAGTTGAGCCAACTGAGTTTCCAACATCTTGTTGAAACTCAATTGATTCTTGAAGGCTGAGGATAGTCCTGTAATCTTGGCATTAATGCTCTCTAGGGTCTCTTTATTGGTCGACAACTTGTTGGATATGGCCTCATTAATCTTCAGCTGGCAATGGCAAGTTCTCTCAAGTTGGGTTGATTTCCATTGTTGCCATTGTTGTTGTACCCTCCTTGAAAGAATGGGCGTGGTTGGCCCCATCCTTGACCTCCTGACGATAGTCATTGTTGGCTACATATAAGGCATCCTCACGGGTTTCTAGGAAGTCATTGACCAAATGGCCCGTGTTGCCTTAGACTTCACAAGTGATGTGAGATTCTAAGGCATAGGCATTGCCACATGCCTCACTATTGCTTTGTCCCTCAATCTTCTTCATAAGGAGGTCCAATTTGGCAGCGATCATGTCCACCTTCTTCAAGGTTTGCATGCCTCGCTGGCGGGTATGGAGATGCTCGTCGCTCCAACCCATGTTTGAAACCATCTTCTCAATATAATATTTAGCTTTGGGCACCGTCAATGAGAAGAAGGCACCTCCTACAGCAGCATCAATATGGTCACGGGCGGAATAGATCAGCCCGTTGTAGAAGTTTTGGATGATGAGCCAATCATCCATCCCATGGTGGGGACAGGCTAGGATGTACTCCTAAAGCCTTTCACAAGCCTCGGGAATAGATTCCTTGACATCTTGCTAGAAGCTAGAAATTCTTCCACGTAGGGCATTGGTCTTGCCCAACGGAAAAAACATGGCGAGGAATGTCGTAGAACATTTCTCCCAAGTGTCTACAATACTTCGGTTCACGTAGAACCACCGTTTCGCTCTCCCAAGAAGAGAGAACAGAAACAGCCTAAGACGGACAACATCAAAAGATACGTCCTTGATCTTAAAAGTGCTATAGATCTCAAGGAACTATTGTAGGTGAGCACTTGAATCCTCGTTAGACTTCCCACAAAATGGTTTGGCTTGCACCATAGTGATAAGGCCAGTCTTTGAATGTGGCCTAGAGGGGGGGGGGGGTGAATAGGCATTTTTGATTTTCTGTCGGGACATGCAACACTTAACAACCAGATCAAATCTCGAGATATCGGACTAGTCCGGTCAAGTGCGGACTAGTCCAGTGTGTATCGACTAGGTTAATCAATTTGATTGATTAACTTGATCCTAGGATGTAAGCAACGAAATTATACTTGTAATTTAAGTGTTGCACAACTATGGACTAGGATGTTCACAATTTAATCTTATACTCAATGTTTCAATGTAAAGTGAGCAATATTAATCGAAACCCTATATATATATATATATATATATATATATATATATATATATATATATATATATATATATGAATTGTAAGAACAACGGGCGCAAAGAAAGAACACAATGATTTTATCCCGTGGTTTGGTTCCCACAGAGGCAACATACGTCCACGTTGAGGAGTCCACAAAAGGACCAAGTCTTCTCCAACCCTACCCTCATCAGATCACCACGTAGGCCAATCCTCTTCACTTATCACAAAGGGCAAATAACCAAATTCAAGGGGCCTTCTCACACGTTGATGGCTCCCCAAGATTACAATATGAACACCACCAAGAACACACTCGAAAGATCACAATGAAAACCACAGGAGTGTGTTAGGGGATCAAACCAAGAGCTCAATGAGTGATGAATCGTGTCTCTCCAATGATCCAAAGTTTATCCTCAAGGGATTGATCTTTGTTGCATTTGATTTTGTGGAGAGAGGTGTTTTCTAGGCTCTTTGGAGGTGTGACGGCGCAGGGGGTCGAGAGTGTTGAAAGATGGGCCGTGTACACCTATTTACATGGGGTTCCCAAAAGTAAGTGTTAGGGTTTAGAAAGATCGGACTAGTCCATGGTGGACATCGGACTAGTCCGGTGTGCTTAGTGTAGCAAACCCTATGTAGGATCGAATAGCACGTGAAAAGCTACCAGTGGGGGGTGAATGGTAGATTTAAAAATCTTACACAGCGGAAACAATTAAACTCCAAACCCTTTTGGCAGAAAAACGATCTGTTAAAGAAATCGTGTATGAGACTAATCCAAACGTGTTTCACCGTGACAAAAGTGATAGTTATCAGAGAGAATCAAGTCACGAAGAAAACACAATAAGAATCACTCAAATCCGTCGAGAAAAACTCAAGTTATGATCGAAAGATGAAACACTGGTCAATCTGACCTACCCGAGAAAAACAGTTTCTGGAATGCTGCAAAGAAACTCGTGTAGCTCAGAAACCACAAATCCAATGACCGTGAAATTTTGATATATGATAGATAGTCAAGTTTAGAAGACAACCCAAAAAGAATCACGTCAATTGGATCTGTAAAACTCGAGTTATGATAAAACCACCGATGAAAGGTAGTGCTGTCCAGAAACTCGACGAGTAAAACTTGTCTGGAACAAGTCGGACGAACAAGGCACAAAAAGTTCCTTCAAACTACGAATTTTATTCAATAGAACACAAGACGAACAGCCCCAAAGTCGTCTCTAACGAGCTCTGGGCTCCCTTGCTTATATAAACAGCCCTTAGGCCAACCTAATACAACTAGGACTCCAATCCTACTCAGATCACGAATCGTAACTTTCCATAACTACTCAAGATTCTTCTATACGCAGATAGAAGCAATCTTAAGACTTCCAAACACCTTAGGAACGTATCCCACATTCCTAAACAACTCAAATTCGTGACCCACACGAAATCCTAACATAACCAACTCGATATTTCCATACCGAGCCATAACCGACTCAGCTAGCAGCCTAAGTCTTCAACCGATACGATCCGATCCGATCCTTCCAATCAGATCTTCCTTCCATAATCCGTCTCTAGAAGCATATTGCCACGCATGCACCGCATGCATACGTGTGAACACCTTCCTTCGACCTTCATATGCAGTGCCCTTGATTCAATCATCCTGCGTGACCTCCTGATCAGCTCAACCACAGTTCCTCCCGAACTTGGTTGTTGGAACCTCATCTCCTCCCTGAGACTAGTCCAATGGATCCCGTCACCAGCCATGACTTGAACTCAAGCAACACCTGCACATGAACAAACAAACAATCCATACGAGCCCAAGTCCTCGACTTGACTCAAGTTAGTTCCGAACACAACACCTTATGTGAGAACCTCACATAAGCATGTTGCAAAACCACAGTAACATGATATCATCCATATCAAACAAAACGCACCAAAAACTTAGCAAATGAATACTAAGCAATCTTTACAATCATGTAAAGCAAGTATGAAACAATGCAAATGAAAAGCAGAAGCACTGCGGTCAAGTTCCGGACCTTGCCAGAGCAACCCGGAGCTTGAGCCGCAGCTAACAAAAGCTAGTAGAACCTAGCGCCGGAGCTTACCAAAGCTAGTAGATCCTAGCACCGGAGCTTACCAAAAAACTAGTCAACCCAAAACCGGAGCTAGAAAAAGTACGTCGGAGCTTAGCAAAAGCATGCCGGAGCTAAAGATAAAGCTCACCGGAGCTAACCAAAGCTAGTCGGACCTTACCAAGAAGCCGGACCTAGCATCTAACGTAGCCGGAGCTACCCAAAACAAGCCGGACCTACCGTCGGACCTTGCTATAGCTCGGAGCTAGAGTCGGACCTTGATAAAAGGTGTTTTGGTGATATTTAAAACTTCTATCATCAAAGCCAAGTGTATTCACTGCAAGCCAATGTATTCAGCACACATAGGTCTTACAATCTCCCCATTGATGAATGCATTGGCAACACCATTTAAAATCAAACATTGGCTTATTCACATAAAAGTTTTGAAAGCAATTTCTCCCCCTTTGTAAATCAAAAGTAAAATGAGAAGAAAAATTATCCCATATTATCTGTCATTATCTCTCCCCCTTTATTAGCTCTCCTTATTCTCTTTCTTTTCATGATTATCTCTCCCCCTTTGACAATGTAGTCAGCAAGTCATGAGAATATAAACAAATTTTCTCTCCAACTTTAGTTGTTATGAGCATATTATAACATATACATATGAACAGAGCTCATCCAAGTCATACTATCAAGTACCTTACATTATCACATCAATGAAATACATAAGGTAGTGTAAGCCATGCTAGAGATCAAATGTAATTTTCAATTTAAGCAAGTCATGATCTCACAAACTTAACTATCTCAAAACCTGATAGCATGACACTAGTTGCTGCATTTTATTATTTTTCAAAGCATAAATTTAGATCATATGATATTTGCAAGAGATTATATGCGCATCTGCCTTATTCTAACCAACCAAGCCAAGCCTATGTCATTTGACAATCAGAAGCTTAAGGACATGGTTTTAGTCATACACAACTTCTTCCAAGTTCATATCTAAGTGCAATGACAAGCCATCTCAAAAGAAGAAGTGCGATGCATGCATATTCTCTTGATCTTTTCTCAATTTATATTTGTTCATAAAAACTCAACATGTGAGTTGATTACTTGATAAATTCTTAATGATTAAAAGCATTTGTGAGCATGCAACAAGTTCAAAACAGCAAGAAAGTTCGACCATGACCAGATTTAGTGTAAGTAATTATTCCAATTACTAGACATGGCAAAAACTACAAAATGTATAACACGAGTAATGTAGTAAGAACTAGCATGTAAAAGGAATCACAAAGTCATATATGTATGAAATACTATGCCCATATTATTTTAATTTCAGATTCACACATAGACTTCCCAAGTTTCAAAACTCCCCCTCAATTTAAGCCATGAGGATGCATAACCCCTATTTCACTACGAATGTAACAAAAACGAGTGAAATCCGAAGGTTTTGTAAAAATGTCAGCCAATTGATGTTCGGTATCTACATGGTGAAGCACAATGTTTCCTTTTTCAACATTATCACGGAGAAAGTGATACCTATTGTCTATGTGCTTTGTTCTATAATGTTGCACGGGGTTTTTGGCAATGCAAATAGCACTAGTGTTATCACAAAACAGTGGAACACTATCTAGATCAACCCCATAGTCCTTAAGTGTTTGAACAATCCAAAGAATTTGTGAGCAAGCACTAGCAGCAGCTACATATTCAGATTCGGCTGTGGATTGTGCAACTGAATTTTGTTTTCTAGAGGACCAAGCAACAAGAGAATTACCAAGAAAATGACAAGCACCGGAAGTACTTTTCCTATCAATCCTACAACCTCCAAAATCAGCATCCGAAAAAGCTTTCAAAGTAACGGTTGAGGAAGAAGGAAGAAAAATGCCAAATTCTTGGGTTCCATGTAAGTGCCTGAGAATCCTTTTGACGGCTTGACGATGTGAAACACGTGGGGAAGCTTGAAACCGTGCACAAAGACATACGCTGAATTGTATGTCCGGTCTTGATGCCGTGAGGTACAAATGTGATCCGATCATGCTTCTATATTCTTTTTGATCCACAGATTCACCATCTTCATCAAGTTCAAGTGTTGTTGCTGTTCCCATTGATGTCCGAAGAGGCTTGCTTTTGTCCATGTTGAAGCGCCTTAGGAGGTCTTTGGTATACTTCGTTTGATGCACAAAGGTACCCTCCTTGGTTTGCTTGATTTGCAGCCCCAAAAAGTAAGTGAGTTCACCCATCATACTCATTTCAAATTCGGAACTCATCATTGCTGAAAACTTGGACACAAAATCATGAGAAGCACAACCAAAGATAATATCATCCACATACACTTGAACGAATAATGAGTCATTGCCATGTTTAAGCACAATAAGAGTTTTATCAACCTTGCCCATGGTAAACCCCTTTTCAAGTAAGAATGTTTTAAACCTATCATACCATGCTCTAGGGACTTGTTTGAGACCGTATAAGGCTTTGGACAATTTGTAAACATGATTAGGAAAATCTGGATTTTCAAAACCCGGTGGTTGTTTGACATAAACCTCCTCATCTATGTAGCCATTAAGAAAAGCACTTTTAACATCCATTTGATATAGCTTAAAGCCTTTAGATGCTGCAAAAGCTAACAAAATTCTTATGGCTTCTAATCTAGCAACGGGAGCAAAAGTTTCATCAAAATCTAGACCTTATACTTGAGTGAAACCTTGAGCAACCAACCTAGCTTTATTCCTAACCACAACCCCATCCTCACTTTGTTTATTTTTATATACCCATTTAGTTCCAATTAAAGTGTGACCTTGAGGTGGAGGTACAAGTTTCCAAACATTATTTCTTTCAAAATTTTCTAACTCTTCTTGCATGGCAATAATCCAAGATTCATTAGTGAGTGCGTGTGATATATCTTTGGGTTCAAAAGAAGCAACAAAAGCAGAATGAGCATGAGAGTTTGGATCGCAAAACCTGGACCGTGTGACTCGTTCGTGCAAGCTTCCAATAATCTGTTGTGGGGGATGATCTTTGTAAAAACGTAGGGGAACATATGTCTCACAAGCTTCTTCTTCTTCATGTTCATCACAAATCGATGAGCTTGTGGCTTGAGGATGATCAGGACCAGCATAGGTGATAGCCGGAGCTTGTTCAATGTCCGGAGCTGGACACGTGTCAGCTTCGGAACTACTAGGCAGTATCACCGACTCTTCTTCATCTTCAAAAATACCCTCCCCCTGAGGATACGGATCTGGTCCTGCAACACCGGAGCTAGTACCTGGGCTAGCTTCATCAAAAGACACTTCACAAGTATCCACAATTTTGTTAGTGTCAAGTAAAAGCACATGGTAGCCTCTAGTATGAGATGGATAACCAAGAAACATGCCATCAATGGATCTAGGTTCAAATTTATCAAGATTACCATGTTTCTTAACAAAGCATTTGCAACCAAAGACCCGAAAGTGTGTAACACTAGGCCTATATCCAAACCGAAGCTCATATGGTGTTTTACCTAGCTTAGCACGCAAGAAAACACGATTTGAGACATAACAAGTGGTTGCTAACGCATCAGCCCAAAATTTCCTAGGAGTTTGATATTCATCAAGCATAGTCCTAGCCATCTCAACTAAGGTTCTGTTCTTTCTTTCTACAACACCGTTTTGTTGAGGTACATATGGTGAAGAAAATTGATGGTCTATTCTATTTTCAGCACAAAAGTGATCAAAAGATTGATTTTTAAATTCAGTTCCATTATCACTTCTAATTGCTTTTAATGATCCTGGGTGATCAATTGATAATCTAAGAAATAAAGTTCTAAAGTGACTAAAAACTTCATTCTTAGACGCCATAAAGTAAACCCAAGAGTATCTAGAGTAATCATCAACGATAACAAGAACATACCATTTACCTCCGAAGGACTGAACACGTGAAGGTCCTACGGTGTCAAGATGCAAAAGTTGACATGGTTCAGTTGTCATGATCATTGTGAGAGGAGTATGTGAACCTGCAACCATCTTAGCATGTCTACAAGAAGAGCACACAATTTCTTTGTCCCCTTTAAGCTTAGGCAGCCCACGTATGCAATCAAGAGCACTAACACGCGTTAGGTGATCAAAGCCTACGTGACCAAGTCTACGATGCCAAAAATATAAGTCCTTTGAATCATTAGCAACTAGACACCTATGCTTAGAGGAAGACATATCAAAATCAGCTTTAAAAACTCTTCCAAACCGAGACATGTTAAAAATAAGCTCACTATTTGAATCTACAACTTTGCAGCAGTTTTTATTGAAAATAATTTCTAGATTTTCATCTAGCAATTGTGCAACAGAAAGCAAGTTGTATTTCAAATTTTTGACAAGTGCCACATCCTTCAAAGTGTAGTGATCATTTACTCTAACCGAACCCTTAGCAATTATAGGAGTTGAAGAATTATCGGCAAAAGTAACATTCTCTACACGTGACACAAAAGAGAGGGAGGAGAACCAATCTTTCTTACCGGTCATGTGGCGTGAGCAACCTGAATCCACAATCCAAATGTTCTCCTTCCTCAAATGTGTAACCTACATAAAAGCACAATACGTGGATGACTCAATACTGAGGTTAGTCAAAAGGCATTTAGGTATCCAGTACTGAGTCACAAGACGTGCAGCAGGAAAAGCACACGAAGGCTGAGATAAAACAGTAGGTTTATGAGTCGAAGTTTGAGGTTTTCTATTCTTAACTCTTTTAGTACAAAAATCAGTAGCTCCGGAGGTAAAAGCAGCAGTTCCACAAGACAAAGCTGAAGCTCCGGAAACAAAAGCTGAAGTCCCGAAGGAAACAACAGAAGGTCCGGGAGCTCTCGGAGCTATCGGAACTATCGGAGCTGCTTTTGCGGATTTCTTACCAGAAGGTCTGGAAGCTACCTTTTCAAATTTCTGACTCACTAAAGCAGGTTGTGTTTTTCTAATTGCATGAAAGTTATAAGATCTAGCAATTTTTCTTTCCTTTTTCTGTTGTTTAGCTAGTCTATAACAAAAATCTATGACATGACCATCTCTACCACAGAAGGTACAATGAAATTTAACTTTGTGTTCATGTCTAGATGAGCACGCAATATTTTTATTTGAAACCGAATGAGACAACACTCCTGCAGATTTGAAAACCACTCCTTTTTGTTTAGGAACTGTTTGAATCAAACCACTTCATAATGACTTTACAATTTTAAGTGGATGTGCCTTAGCATGAGCATGAGAATCAAAACCTAAACCAGTTTTATTATTGCAAGACTTGGAAGAATTCAGCAGCAAGTTTAGGTTCTTATTCCCATTACAAAACCGATCTAATGTCCTATGCATGTCATCAAGTTTATTGGACAGATCAAGGCAATTTTCACATGAAGTTTTTCCTTTTAATTTGCAATTGGAACAAAATTTAACTTCATGAGAACGTAAAGCATTGTTCAATATAGAAATTTCATTCATAGCATCCTGTAGTTTCTTATCAAGATCATCACAAGTAGAACAATGCAAGTCAATTGTAGAACAGCTAGCATCTTTCAAGTTTTTATCATTAAGTGCAGCAAGCTCTTTGTTCTTTTTAATTTCTTCATCAAGTCTATCTAGAGTGGAGGAGTGTGCACTTCTTAATGTGAACAATTGTTCATAGATTAAGTCACATGAGGGACATGCATCATCACTAGGAATCAAAGTTTTTAAACGGTTAATTTCAGATTCTAGTGATTCAATTTTAGCAGCATTATCCCTAAGCTTTTTGTCATTTTTCTTGACAATAATAGTTACACAAGAAATAGCATCACTCATTTCATTGCAGGTAGAACATACCTCATCGTCTTCACTGCTGTGTTCTGCATCCTCCTGACTTGATCTTGATTTTGTTTTGTCCGCCATGAAGCATATGTTGGCCAGGTCAACATCATCTTCATCACTTTCAAAGCCTATGTCACTTGAACTGAACTCTTGAAGCGCGGTGATGAAACTGTTGATCATCTTGCGTCCTATGGTACCTTTCTTCTTCTTGTTGGAATCTCCAGAGGAGGTCCGGACCTTGCTTTGTTTTTCTTCCCGGGTGGTCGAACCTGAATGGTTAGGGCATTCTGTACAAAAGTGTCCTGTTTTACCACATTCAAAACAGCGTTGAGGTCCGGAGCTTCCTCTCCTTCTAGTTCTCACATTTTGCAATGCTTTTGAGAATCTAGTAGAGATGAGTGCCAACTCCTCTTCTGGAAATTCTTCGATCTGTTCCAGGGTTAGCGAGGACAACAAAGCAAGAGTATTGCAAGATGATGATTGGCCGGAGCTATACATATCACGTTGTGAGACAAATGCAATAGACTTGTTTGGGTTCTTACGTGCTAGGATGTCAATTTCATGAGTTTTTAGTTTAGAATAAAGTACATCTAATGTAAGAGAACTCATGACAGTTGATTCACGAATGGATGTTACTTTCATCTCCCAAACTGACATGTCTAATGCACTAAGAAGTTGTCTAGCATTCTCAGCATCAGAAAAATTAACATTGACACTACGTAAGTTGCTGAGAATTTTATTGAAACGAGAAAAGAGGTCATCGATAGACTCACCTGGTTGCATCTCAAAACGCATGTATTACTTTTTGAACATATCTTGTTTTACCTCCTTGATTGTGTTGGAGCCTTCATGATAATCACAGAGAGCTCTCCAAACATCGTATGCTGACCGGAGGTGCGCGACACGATCAAAGTCGCTTTGAGTGAGTCCTTGGATGATCAAGTTTCGGGCTTTGTTGTTGTTGTCGACGTCCCTTAGGTTTGTGGCCGTGACTTGATCATTGGGTGGCACTTCATAAGGCTTATACACCTTCTCCCATATTGCAAAGCCTTGTGCCTGGATGAAAGCCTCCATGCGTGCCTTCCAAACCTGAAAATCAATACCAGAAAACACACAAGGTTTGGCGGAGTACTTCTCCATGATGATTAGTCAAAAACACATGCAAATCTCAAAGATTAGAGCACCGTGGCTCTGATACCAATTGTAGGATCGAATAGCACGTGAAAAGCTACCATAGGGGGGGTGAATGGTAGATTTAAAAATCTTACACAGCGGAAACAATTAAACCCCAAACCCTTTTGGCAGAAAAAATCTATTAAAGAAATCGTGTATGAGACTAATCTAAACGTGTTTTACCGTGACAAAAGTGATAGTTATCATAGACAATCAAGTCACGAAGACAACACAAGAAGAATCACTCAAATCCGTCGAGAAAAACTCAAGTTATGATCGAAAGATCAAACACTGGTCAATCTGACCTACCCGAGAAAAACAGTTTCTGGAATGCTGCAAAGAAACTCGTGTAGCTCAGAAACGACAAATCCAATGACCGTGAAATTTTGATATATGATAGATAATCAAGTTTAGAAGACAACCCAAAAAGAATCACGTCAATTGGATCTGTAAAACTCGAGTTATGATAAAACCACCGATGAAAGGTAGTGCTGTCCAGAAACTCAACGAGTAAAACTTGTCTGGAACAAGTCGGACGAACAAGGCACAAAAAGTTCCTTCAAACTACGAATTTTATTCAATAGAACACAAGAGGAACAGCGCCAAAGTCGTCTCTAACGAGCTCTGGGCTCCCTTGCTTATATAACCAGCCCTTAGGCCAACCCAATACAACTAGGACTCCAATCCTAATCAGATCACGAATCGTAACTTTCCATAACTGCTCAAGATTCTTCTATATGCAGATAGAAGCAATCTTAAGACTTCCAAACACCTTAGGAACGTATCCCACATTCCTAAACAACTCAAATTCGTGACCCACAAGAAATCCTAACATAACCAACTCAATATTTCCATACCGAGCCATAACCGACTGAGCTAGCAGCCTAAGTCTTCAACCGATACGATCCGATCCTTCCGATCAGATCTTCCTTCCATAATCCGTCTCTAGAAGCATATTGCCACGTCATGCACCGCATGCATACGTGCGAACACCTTCCTTCGACCTTCATATGCACTGCCCTTGATTCAATCATCCTGCGCGACCTCCTGATCAGCTCAACCACAGTTCCTCCCGAACTTGGTTGTTGGAACCTCATCTCCTCCCTAAGACTAGTCCAATGGATCCCATCACCAGCCATGACTTGAACTCAAGTAACACCTGCACATGAACAAACAAACAATCCATACGAGCCCAAGTCCTCGACTTGACTCAAGTTAGTTCCGAACACAACACCTTATGTGAGAACCTCACATAAGCATGTTGCAAAACCACAGTAACACGATATCATCCATATCAACCAAAACGCACCAAAAACTTAGCAAATGAATACTAAGCAATCTTTCCAATCATGTAAAGCAAGTATGTAACAATGCAAATGAAAAGCAGAAGCACTGCGGTCAAGTTTCGGACCTTGCCAGAGCAACCCGGAGCTTGAGCCGGAGCTAACAAAAGCTAGTAGAACCTAGTGCCGGAGCTTACCAAAGCTAGTAGATCCTAGAACCGGAGCTTACCAAAAAACTAGTCAAAACTAGTCAACCCAAAACCGGAGCTAGACAAAGTACGTCGGAGCTTAGCAAAAGCATGCCGGGGCTAAAGATAAAGCTCACCGGAGCTAACCAAAGCTAGTCGGACCTTACCAAGAAGCCGGACCTAGCATCTAACGTAGCCGGAGCTACCCAAAACAAGCCGGACCTACCTTCGGACCTTGCTATAGCTCGGAGCTAGAGTCGGACCTTGATAAAAAGGTGTTTTGGTGATATTTAAAACTTTTATCATCAAAGCCAAGTGTATTCACTACAAGCCAATGTATTCAGCACACATAGGTCTTACACCCTAGGTGTCCCGAAATATCAGACTAGCCGGCTAGAAGCGGACTTGTCCGATTTTGGTTCTGGAAATCTTCGGACAAGTCCGATAGATATCGGACTAGTTCGATAGATATCGGACTTGTTCGTAAAAGTGAAACCCTAAGTGAATTGGGGACAAGTCCGCACTTGGAGGACTTGTCCGATTTAGGTCAGAGGGTTTTCGTACTAGTCCGTGCTAATATCGGACTTGTCCGATTTTGTGCAACTTGTGAAGTCTTTGGAGGACTAGTCCGCACTGGGGAGGACTAGTCCGATTCTAGTCGGAGAGATATCAGACTAGTCCGTGGTGATATCGGACTTGTCCGATCTTGTGCAGAAAGATATCGGACTAGTCCGGTGTCAGTCGGACTAGTCCGGTCCTGTATAAATTTGTGCAGTGTGTGAGGTTATTTGTGATTGAGCTCTTGGGGTGTGTTTCCTTAACACACTCCATACACAAGGATCTACTACACTTGTTTCTTGAGCTCTTTTCCTCAATGTTCCTCATTCTCCCTTCTTTTTGGCACCTTGCTTATTTTCTCATTAGAACCTGTGCTCATCTCAACAAAGTGGATAGGATCTCATTTGCTTGTCATAAATCATCCAAAACCCACAAGGGATTCCTAGATGCACTTTCAGTCTTGATTTCAAAGTTTACGTCCCCCATGTTAACAGTGGGCCCAACAGGCACATTGTTAGCAGAGGGAGCTGAAAACTCACGGAAGGTCTTCTGGGCCATTAGCATTTCGGTTGTTGGTGCAGTTGCGCTGGCTTGCTTTGCCGCTCGAAGCTTTTGAGGAGTAACGACACGAGGTCAATCTATCAGAAGAGATTCGATATCTTCAACAAAGTTTTCCGACAAGCGGAAACCAGACATACACTACCCTGTTTTCACATAAAATGCGAAAACAATGAAGGGTTATCCTACTAAAACCTACCCAGGGTCCTATCCTATTCACTCAATCATGCAATACCTCGGTTGCCTTCCCTGGCAACGGCGCCAGAAATGCTTGTTGACGGTTCCTACGCACTACTAACAATTCATCTCTAGCAGTGGTGCGAGAAATGATTTTTAATATATTTTAGATTATACATATAAATTCGCAAGCACACGAAAACTATCGATGTGGCATTTCCCCTCTAAGAGTATTCCCAAAAGGTGTCATTTATATTCTCCCAAAGGAAGGCTAGATGGAAGTAAAGCAATCATCAAGTGGAGAGGTAGGTTGACCTAGGTAGGGTTCTAGCAAGGTTGGATATATGATAATTTGGAGTAGTGCGACACACAAAAGAGCATTCTATCCTAAGGGGATAAATGGGGTAAAGAGGGACTAGGCTAAGGGTTAGGTACAGACTCCTACTATGCTTCTAATGTACATATACATAGCCTAAGTTAGTTACTAATGATGATATCAATTATGAATTCTCATGCTAAGTGGATTAACACATCGGGCACAGGTTTGCCCCTAGCAATACTAGGACGACTCCCGCCAAGAGTCTGTGGCATAGCCGAACGTGGAGGATTACAAAGGAAAGATAGAGTTGTCACCACCTACTGCCTACCTCTTCAATCTGTGGGTCTACAAGACATTCAACGCTACTCTCTATCCTAGCACCATGCTAGAATATTAAGTAATTACCTTAAGAGCCTAGGCACAAGTCATCCTAAGGCAATGAACTAAATCATCGTTGAACCAATGTTAATTCATAGCATAAGTGATTCATGTTAACATACTCATATCTTAGCTAATTAGACTATAGTGGAGGTTTGTAGTGTTTATGATGATATAATGACAATGATATAGCATAACCATAAATACTACTCCTACCACATACATGGAATCTACAATCAAACAAGAAAAGCTTCATCCAAGTATATGAACAATGGAAGACTAAATATAACATCTTTATTAAGATAAAGTCACAAATACAAATAGGAATATAAAAGCCATACCTTTCCCGATTAGGAATTAGGAAGAGACTCCTTCTACTCCTCTCCTACTTGGACTACGGACTAGAGACTCTCCTCTCTACAACCTATACTCCTCTAAACCTATGGAGAGTAGTGGATACAATGGATGCATACTCAAGTGGTGTGTGTTGAAGTGAGGGGTGAGGGATCCTATTTATAGCTTGGAGAAGGGTCGGTTCCCCCCACCAAAAGCGCGCAAATCAGTCACCCATGACCTCTTCAAGTCGAGAGGAGCCAACACGTGGTGTTTGACTGCGTTTGGCGCCAGTACCTAGTCGGCCGACTAGGGGGGTTGCTGACCTGGTCTTGGCTTCTTTTGTTGTGTGCTTCCTTCAGGTCTTTGGCAACTGGGTCCCATTGACTAATATTAGTGCTACACCATTGTACGGCCCCGGATACTTCTGTTTGTGGGCCATTTGATCCATGTGGTGCCACATGTCGTTGCTTGATTGGCTGGAATGATATTTTATAGGATCCATCGCCTTGTTTCACTTCAATTCTGCATAGAATCCCTGCATGCACTACTTTCTCCAAGGACAAGTGGAAATAGGTTAAATAGAAATGTGATGTGTGCAAGAAATGATATTTACTTTACATAATTGAGTTATATTGATGGGCGAAATTGGTATATAACAGCCGTCAACAATAGCCTTTACCAATAAATTGTCCATGTTTGGACACAACTATGTTATTGGACTCTAAAACTACTTTAAACCCATTTCTGCATAGAAGGGTACTACTAACAAGATTCTTGTTCATAGTAGGGATATGTTGTATGTTCTTGAGCTGGACAATATTTTCGAAAGTGAACTTTAGATCGACTGTGCCAACACCACAAATAGAAGCATGTGACCCATTCTCCATTAGGACGGAGGAATCCCGGACAAACTGGTAAGAAGTAAACATGGACATGTCAGAACAGACATGAACATTAGCACCCATATCAAACCACCAAGATGGTGTTTGAGAAACAAAAAGAACAATAAAAGAATTATCGTACTCCTCTGCATTGCTAGTCATCACGATGTTGACATTCTTTTTCTCTCTGCGATTTGCCCTGTCGGGACAGTTCTTGGAAAGATGTCCCTGCTCCCCATAGGTGTAGCAGCAGCTATCATTGGTTTTGTTTGACTTCTTCTTCTTGAAAGTAGTAGTTTTGTCAGGCTTGAATTAAGACTTGTTGTTCCCTTTGTTCTCGACATTGGGTTTCTGCACCATATTAGCAATGGTGCTAGATTGACCCTCACCTCCTTTCTCAGTAGCGTCTTTAGCCTGAGCCTTTGTTGACGGTTCCTATGCACTACTAACAATTCATCACTAGCAGTGGTGCCAAAAATGTTTGGTCATAGATTTTAGATTATACATATAAATCTGCAAGTGCACGGAAACTATCGATGTAGCATTTCCCCTCTAAGAGTATTCCCAAAGGGTATCATTTATATTCTCCCAAAGGAAGGCTAGATGAAAGTAAAACAACTATCAAGTGGAGAGGCTAGGTTTGCCTAGGTAGGGTTCTAGCAAGGATGGATAAATGATAACTTGGAGTAGTGTGACACACAAGAGCATTCTATCCTAAGGGGATAAATGAGGTAAAGAGGGACTAGGCTAAGGGTTATTAGAGACTCCTATGATGCTTCTAATGTACATATACATATCCTAAGTTAGTTACTAATGATCATGTCAATTATGAATTATCATGATAAGTGGATTAACAAATCGGCATGGATTTACCCCTAGCAATACTAGGACGACTCCTGCCAAGAGCCTGTGGCATAGCTGAACGTGGAGGATTACAAAGGACAGATAGGGCTGTCACCACCTACTGCCTACCTCTTCAATCTGTGGGTCTACGAGACAATCAACTCTACTCTTTATCCTAACACCATGCTAGCATATTAAGTAATTACCTTAGAAGCCTAGGCGCAAGTCATCCTAAGGCAATGAACGAAATCATCGTTGAACATATGTTAATTCATAGCATAAGTGATTCATTTTAACATAATCATATCATAGATAATTAGACTATAGTGGGTTTTGTAGTGTTTATGATGATATGGTGATAATGGTATATCAATATCATAAATACTACTCCTACCACATACATGGAATCTACAATCAAACAAGAAACGCTTCATCCAAGTATATGAACAATGGAAGACTAAAGATAACATCTTTATTAAGAGCAAAGTCACAAATACAAATAGGAATATAAGTGACATACCTTTTCGAATTAGGAATTGCGAAGAGACTCCTTCTACTCCTCTCCTACTTAGACAATGGACTAGAGACTCTCCTCTCTACAGCGTATACTCCTCTAAACTTATGGAGAGTAGTGGATACAATGGATGAATACTCAAGTGGTGTGTTTTGAAGTGAGGGGTGAGGAGTCCTATTTATAGCTTGGAGAAGGGTCGGTTCCCACCACCAAAAGCGCGAATCAGTCACCCATGACCTCTTCAAGCCGGGAGGAGCCAACACGTGGCGTTTGACCATGTTTGGCGCCAGAACCTACTCGGCCATCTATGGGGGTCAGCCTACCTGGTCTTGGCTTCTTTTGCGGTGTGCTTCCTCCAGGTCTCTACTAGGTGGGTCCCATTGATTTATATTGGTGCTACACCGTTGGATGGCATCGGGTACTTCTGTTTGTGGGACATTTGATCCATGTGGTGCCACATGTTGTTGCTTGATTGGCCAGAATGATATTGTATAGGATCCATCCCCTTGTTTCACTTCAATTCTGCATAGAATCCCTGCATGCACTACTTTCTCCAAGGACAAGTGGAAATAGGTTAAATAGAAAGGTGATGTGTGCAAGAAATGATATTTTCTTCACATAATTGATTTATATTGATGGGTGAAATTGGTATATAACAGCCAACAACATCAAGAGATGCTATGAGGTTTTCAACTGATATTTCTTGTCTCTTGTGTTTGAGAGATGTGGCGAAGTTCCTCCATAAAGGAGGTAACTTTGCAATAATGCACCCAACCACAAACTTGTCGGGTAAAGGACACATAAGGAGATTGAGCTCTCTCGTGGGGAACTGTATTTCATGAGCTTTTTCAACTATGGGACGATTGTTAACCATCTTGTAGTCATGAAAATTCTCCATGATATACAGTTTACCGCCTGTATCGGTTGCACCATACTTGGCGTTAAGTGCATTTCAGAGCTCCTTACCAACTGTGACTGTCAGATAAATATCACAGAGTTTGTTATCAAGAACACTTAAGATACATCCTCTCATGGCAGAATTTACTTCCTCGAACTTTGTCTGTTCTTCAACAGACAAAGGACCTTGAGGCCTTCTCTCGGTTACCCAGAAGATCTTAAGTCATTGGTGCTAGAGCGTGGCCTTAACATGCCACCTCTTGAAGTGCATACCAGATATTTTCTCCAGCCTCAATGCATCGGCTAAAGTAATCATGTTCAACTCAAGAAAATGCCTAATAAGGTTTTTGGATTGTTAGAAAATACTAGGTAATTTACTGAACAATTCCAGAAAAGCACGCGAGAAAACAGCAGTGACTAACACCGGCAGACAGACGGGACGAGTAATATCGCGTACCAATTCGAAGCTGGAGGAACTGCTGTAGATCTGATGGCGAACAACCCCTGCAAACATTGGTGACAACGTTGGGCCGCAGCACCCGATCTCCTTGGTAGACGACCTATGGTGAAGAACGCGAGCAGTCGCACGGAGCACTTTCTAAAAACCTTATTCGCCCTCTCTCGGTGCAGGATCGCAAGGGTGGGCGGTCTGGAGACCTGCTCTCCCGATCGTCAGTGCATGCTCACACTCGGGATGGAGTAGACTAAAAGGCGGCACAAGGAACGCGAACATGGGAACGATGTGATCGTGGGATGACTTGCCCTGCCGCGAACGCCCATACATATAGAGTCCCGCGGAGGCGGTTCGGTTGCAATCTAGAGGATCCGCATCTGATCCGACTCTGCAGTCATAGACGCGTCTGTCTCCAACGACTTGGACTCAGTCTCGGAAGCCCAAAAGCCCAATTTATTTTTTTACAAAAATATAAAATCTGGGCTCAGCTCGAGGCTCGAATTCACACAAACACACACGCGTGCACTGTGTGTGGCGGGGCGGGGTGTGCCGTGGCGTGGTGAGGCCAGCGAGCGAGGAGGAGGAGGAGGAGCGTGCGTGGGCCACCCCTCTCTTCTCCTCTTCTCTCTCCCAAGGAGTGGAATAACAACATCCTTTATATGTAGGGGTTGGTCCCCTTCCACTTCCCTTTTGGGACTAAGCATTTACCACCACCCTCTTTTGCCCTAATGGGCCTTTGAGATTTATTGGAATTAATGTGATATAAATATTGGGCCTAGATCATTTATTCCAACATGCTCCAAATTGTCAACGTCATCCTCTGCAATTTCCATTGTTTTATTCCAAAGAAGCTCCAGTTCAAGATTAGAACATTGAACGATTTCCCAGACCAAACTCATGTCCTGCTTATCAGAACCCACCTATGGGCAAAAAGGAGAGGTGAGAGATCATGAGCGCCTCCTCCCACCGGCGGCGCCGTCACTGCCATCCACCCCCAGCCACCCGCCTCCCTCTTCTTTTGCGGCTAGACCTCCAGACCTCCGTCCACCCCTTCCCTCACCATACCCTCGCCAGCTGAGGTGTTCCTCACACCATCGTCGTTCTCCACCACACCCTGCCCCCTGCAAGATCTTCTTTCTTGCCACCTTCTGCTCCGGGAACCCGCCCTCGCGTGCACACCTTTCTTGGCTCTTCTCAGTCCAAGCAAGGACGGCACTACTGATACCGGGAGGAGGGCTCTGAACCCTTGCTCCTGCCAATTATATACGGAGATGTCAGTGACTCCTATGATGATGGATGGCGACTGTACTTATTGAAGTCGCGTATCCCCGACCATGCTTCATCTTTCAATGCAGCCAAACCAAGGATGGTGTGGATTTTGGCCTCATCGCCGGCTGGCAAGGACTCCCCGTCCCTCTTGACTCCGGTCGTCGTCGCCATGTCCATTACTCCTAGGCATCGGGAAGAAAGGTGGTGCCTTTCTCCGATGCAGCGCTCTACAGTCGTCCGACAGCCGAAGGCCACCCTCGTGGAGCTGCCCACTACTCCCTTGTCGCAAGTGAAGTCCGGCCCGACGCTGGCCGTGGAGATGCAGGATGCTGGGGCTTTGAAGGCGCAAGATTCTGGAGCCTTGAAGTCTCTGCGGCCCTTTGATCCGGTGCAGCCGGAGTTGGTCGGAGATCCGAGCCGCCATCAATGCCCACCATCCCCTGTTGCTTTGTTGGAGTCCTGCTCGACATAAACACACCAACAACCTGTGTTGCCAATGCGCAGTCAATGCTTTCACCAGAATGGACTTTGGTCAGTCCTAAGCGCCGTCGTGGTCAGGTTGACCCTCCCAAACTGAAGTTGGACCTGACCCGACGGAGGGGGTTGCTGCTCCCGGCGGACAAGGTTAAAAGGGCCCTGGTGGGAAGGTGTTTCCGGTGTCTTGCTGTCGCACCCCCATTTGCTAAATTATTCTGAAGCTCAATCCTAGAATAAAAGGGCAAACATATCAATTTTGAAATCAGCAACGGATGGAGTTCAAATTCAGATTTATAAGTAAAGTATTTGACATATAAAGCTTCATGAAGAAACTCAAATTATTTCCACTAAAGTGTGACCAAACAAAATAATTGTTTCCGTTCTACATCATGAAATAGAATTTTGGTAATTTTCCCAAGATTTTATAAATGAGTTTGGAACACATAAAAATCCAACAAAGTTATAAAACCATGTGTCTTACCAGATTTTTATTTTCAATTCTACAAAGGACCTGAGGAAGTCACAATAACAAAAGTTGTTCTTAATGACCTTAACTAAGCCCACAAAAATTTTTGTAATTTTCTGAGAAGAATAACTTCTATTATCAAAGAAATACATAAGCTATGTAGAGAAATTTCAAAAATCTAGAAATCGAAAGCAAACAGGCCCACCTGTCATCCATTTTCTTTGTCCTGCCTGTTGTGAACGTGGAGCTGCTAAATAAACCTCCCCAGTGCAGGCCACTGCTCACAACTCTCCTGGCATACTTGTCTCACACAGCTCTCTCCTCCTCTTCCCTCTGTTCTCCACCAAAAATCCATAGAAGACCACCATTGCTACCTTAGATCTGAGCACTTTTCAGGTGAGTTTTGTTGGGAAATAGGCGGTACGCTACTCTAGCAACTCTACCGCATCACCCAAGAAACATGCGAGTACTGAGGTCATGGATCATTACCACTAGACGCGCAGCACATCAGAACGTAGACGCGCATCGGTGTAGGGGAAGTAGATGATCCCGTTCGTCTCCTCCTCGCCCTCTTCTCAGTAGCAGTAGACGAACACGTTCGTCGAAGCTGATCAGCGTAGCAGTAGCAGTAGCGCCTCTACGGAGTCCATACGTACGGACAGGAACGCCGTGCGCCGGTGTGCTAGCACCGCACGCGCGGCAAGGGTCTCGGCGTGAGGCCTTCGAGGGGTGGCGGCTAGGGATGTCACGTGGTAGGGTGATTAGCCCCTAACCCTACCCCTCATATTTATAGGCGTACTAATAAGCTTTTAGGTCGCATGCCCATTAGTACTCTAATTGCTTATGGACCAAATATCTAATAGGTATTAACCCAAATTGTTATGATTGCCTCTTGGACACATCACCAACAAGTTTTTATCTCTAATGTCTCTCCTTATTGTCTTCATCGTTTCCACCCCCCCTTTTGTCCTGGTTGCATCCCCTTGTTTCCCCGCCTCTCCCATTGCACTCTCCATTGCAGCTCCTCCATGAGCTTCATAGCTGAAGGTTGAAAAAGAGTTGTTGATTCTCTTTCTCTGAAATTTTCTTTTTTGTTCTAAAAACTGCATACAAGGTGTCCATATAAGATTGATTGTTGCTATGAAAAATATAAAAAAAATTAATGGATCCTTAAGCACTAGATCTACACATGGAAATAATTGTGCACATCATGTTCAGCCTCAGATTTGCCATGGGAAATTCTTTTGCTTATGGACTGTTATGCATTTTCTGGGTATTTCAGATCCAATGATATGTGATGCTACCTGCAGGTTCCAGCCACTATGTGTGACTTATAGGATATTTTTGGTGCTTATGTTCTTTGTAGAAATTGCAAGATATGTAATTTCTAGTGATTGCCATGATTAGAATCATAATAAATAGAATAAAAGTGTTAACATTTTTAAAATTAATATGAGAGCTTCCTTATGCTTCATATGAATTATTGGGAGTGCTAGCTACAGTTTATCTTCCTGTTTAAACGGGATAGCCACCTTAATCTTTTTGCATTGGGCTGAAAATTGTTACTTTTCTCATGCTAGTTGTATAAATGATAAAATGATGAACCCTTTGCTAAAACTCTTACTTAGGGATATATAATGTGTCTGCAAAGTTTTGACCTTATTTACTCAGTATAGGCACCGGTTCCACATTTCTTTTTATTATGTTGGTAAATGTTGCACAAAACATAAATAAATAATTAGAGCTCCTTTCGAGGTGGGATCAGAGCCAAATGCCATCTTTTACAATTATTATCAACTGAAAATGACCCCTGGACCAGAAATGCCTTGGAAAATTTGGAGCTCCACATAACAACACGAATGCACCCGATTTGTCCGAATCCGGACAGACCAGTAATGTTTTGTAAATAACCTGAGCTATGAATGCCCAAAATTAGTAATTCTTTTTGCACTATCTTCATGATTTAATGGTCTATCAGACTCTAAAGTTTCATACAAGCTGCATTATGCATCACACCATGGCCATATTCATACTCCTTGGAGTCGGGCTATATACTATATGTGTAAGTCTTGCGAGTACCTTCGACTCATGCTTGTTATCTTGGAGTTTTGCAGGTGAAACAACTATGGTGTTTGGTTATTTCTACCCTGCTGAGTCCGGCAATGGGAGGAGTAAAATGCTGATTGTTACTTGACGTCAGCGGTGGTGTTGTGGGCAGGCACCGCTGGACTTTTGCTGATTTGAAATGTCGACTTCCGCTGCATAGGGCTTGTTTGTTTTGCTGTCTCGAATGTGAACATGAACCCTTTATGGATAATGCTATCCCCAGAAGCTTAGGAAATTCAATGCAACATTGCTCAATGTTTTGTATAAAATTTCAGAAACTTATCACTACTTGAACGCACTTTATAACCTGTAATATATATGAACTTGTCGTTTATTCGTGTGCTTGTGATTTGTGCAATGCCGTGGACCAATATGCTGTGATCTTGTGATGATTAAGAGCATATCGGGAGACTACCCAAGTTGGATTTTATGTTGGTCGCATTTGTAGCTCGTGTGCCGATGATGGACAGCGAGCTAATGCGTCTAACATTGATTCAACTTGGACGGTTCCTCACAGCGTGGCATGAGAGCAAGGTTACACAAATATACTCGTTAAAACTTGCTGATCAACATGGGATGTTAAAACTTGCAACCTCACTAAAGCAACTAAAATCTGAAATTAAGTGGTTACGAAATTTTCTTTCTTACCCAGTCATAGAATTTATTGTATTGCACACATTACTATAATTTAATATTTTGTGTTACTCTCACCTTAAATGGGATTATTGAACTTAACTCGTAGTAGCCACCCAACTCCTTGCAGTAGGACACCAAACTTGTTTCGTAGTTAGACGACATTGTTCTTTTCAAAATCCCATGTTTGCCGGTTTACTTAAATTATGTGGTTTATTTTGTTAACATTATTTGGATGGGTGAGAGTTATTTGAGTGGGTAACGATAGTTCGAATCGTGTGCATGTCATTCATATATGTTTGCATTATTGCATAGCTGCTCATGGGCATGAAAAACGGTTCACAAATTGAGGAAAATTATTGTTGTGTGCTCTATCTTAGAATCTGTATTGTGAATGCAGCTTAGAACATATCATGTTGGGCCTTGATTTTAAAAGATTCCAACTTTATATATTGGCTAAGAAACCTATGAATTATATCATGGTGATTTCCTAGTATGCTAATGTATCCTTGAGGTAGTTTACAATCGTTGCTTACTCACTCGATCAGCCGTGTCAAATCTTGTACTTGTTGTCATGTTTTGCAAGTTACATTGTTGTTGCAGATTTAAGCTTACTTTTTGGTTATGGCATTTTGTTGCAGTTTGAATTTCTCATATCCTTTCAGAGTGGTATTCCCATCACTAATTTGTGCTTAGTAACAGGATGAGGACTCGTACTGGAGCCGGTGATGACATTCCAGAGGGTTCTAATGCTAGGAGGGAAAACCCACCTCCACCTCCACCTCCACCTCCAATGATGGCAGATGTGCTCATGCAAGTGGAATGTAACCGGCAAGAGCAGACCAAGTTTCTACGAGTGATAGCTCAATATCTTTCTCCCCGTGGCGATGGAGGAGCAGCTCACGGGGATGACTTCTCAGATTTTCTTCGTACCCAGCCACCCGTGTTACACCCGAGCAAAGGATCCTCTTGATGCAGACCATTGGCTTTGCAGTATTGAGCAGAAGCTTGATCTTGTGAGGTGTGGTCAGCATGAGACGGTGCTCTTTTCAACCCATCAATTGCCTGAAGAGGCTGGTGCAAGGTGGCAAGGTTTCTTTACCATGCAGTCCGCCGATCATCGCTTCACTTGAGATGAATTTCTGACGGCCGTTCGTGCCTTTCACATACCAAATGGTGTTATGGATATCAAGAGGCTTGTGTTTCTCAATTTGAAGCAAGAGAACAAATCTTTTCTGTATTATGTCCATTCGTTCAATTATCTTTCTCAATATGCTCCCACCAATGTGAACACCACCGAGAAGAAACGGGGATATTTCTACAACGGTCTTTCAGAGGAGATGCAAGACAAGCTGTCCACTACAGAATGTCGGGACTTCAATCACCTTGTGGACAGGGCTATATTTGCCGAAGACAAGATGAACAAGTTGGAACCAAAGCGCCGCAAGTGTGCTGCGCCGCCTCCAACGGGTAGCAGCATGCAGCGCCTGCTCATGGGGCTGCCTCCGCCTGTGCGTGCAACAGATTTTGCGCCTCCGCAACCCATGTGGATGGTTCGCCGACCTGCTCCTGCAGCAACAAATAATCCAAGGCCTCCACCAAATCAAGGCGTCAGTACAGGAGTTGGCCCATGCGCACGGAAACTGTCGTATAGCACTTCCCCTTAAAGAGTATTCCAAAGGGTATCAAATCCAGGAAACGTATGTGTGATCTTACGAACTAGTCCACCCAAGGACACAAAGTTGTTTGGTAGGCAAGGAAGAGAGATGAATTCAAGGTATTGATTCTAGTTCAAAGGAATTTGCGGTAGCTGCTTGCTTCGAGCACGGGTTTACCCCTAGCAACACTAGGATGACTCCCGCCAAGAGTTTGTGGCATAGCCGAACCTGGAGGATTACTAAGGACAGATAGGGCTGTCACCAACTACTGCCTACCTCTTCAATCTGTGGGTCTACGAGATATTCACCAGTGATTTCTAACCTAAGCACCACACTTACGTTTTAAATCACAACTATAGTTGTTTTGAACACAAGGCTACAACTAAAGCCTCTAATAAATTAAAGCAATTAACCCACAAGTAACTACTTGTGCAAACTACTATGAACTGAGAATCAAACTTTTATTGAATTCACAAAGGGCTTAATTGATTTGAATAACACCTTTGTAGGGGTACAAATGTAGAAGAGGGACTTGAAAAGTCCAAACCTCCTTCTCCTAAACTCTCATCACACTCTCCTTCTACTTGGCAGCCTCTAGGACTACTCTAAACCTTAGGAGTGGTATTCTATTCTCAACTTTTGGTGTGTGTGTGAAGTGTGGGGTTCAATTTATAGTGGGAAGAAGGGTCGGTTCCCGCCACCAAATTGCCTACAAATCAGTCACCACTGACTTCTTCAAGCCGGGAGGAGCCAACACGTGGCATTTGACCGGGGTTGGCGCCACTCTCTAGTCGGTCGACTAGGGAGGTCGGCCGATCTGGTCACATCTCCGTTGGGGTTGTGCTTTCTCTAGGTCTCTATCAGGTGGGTCCCATCCCTTTATATGGCTGCTAAACCGTTGGATGGCCTTGGATACTTCTGTTTGTGGGTCATTTGATCCATGTGATGACATGTGGCGTCACCTGATTAGTCAAAATCCAATTTTATGGATTACTCCCTGCATGTCTCGGTATTTTGTGTCTAAATTCACCTACATACAAATAAAAACCAGCACTTGTGGAATTGGTTAGTTGTTAATGTGTTGTGTTTCTCTTTTGTGCACATTATAAGGTGAATTGACGGTCTAAATATGGTACTTAAGGACCGTCAACAAACTCCCACACACTTAGTTCTTTGCTTGTCCTCGAGTGAAGGAAAGAAAAAAGGACCAAGGTGTTGTCATAAATTAGCTATAAGTTAGAAAAAGAGAATATAGATATTTCAACTCATACCTCAATTCATGAATTCCCTCTGTGGAAAGTGGCTACCATATCAATCTTGGGTATTTGAAGAGTGTAATGGTTGGAATGTAGTTCTCTTGGATCTTCCCCTGTCAAAATGTTCCGACGATTTGTTATATTTGGAAAGTCAAAGAAACACTTGTCCTTATCTCTCATTTGAAATCACTCAAAGTGTTTTGATCCTCACCTTGGCATGTTGTGCCAATTTTGTCCCTATACTAAATATGGCTATATCTGGAGCATGGTAGGGAGAAATGTTTGCAATTAATATATTACTAACTCAAAAACTTGATCATATGAGAGATTTATGCAACAAATAGATTGACAAAGAAAATCATTGTGCACATGAATGGACTGGATATATGTGGACTCCATGGTTTTCTCTCTTTAAGGATGAAACATGGCTACTTTTCTTTTCTTTCTTTTTTTGGCATACTTCCTCTTTTGAAGAGTAGATGCTTCTCTCTCTCTTTTTTTTGTAGCCATGTCTTCTACTCCTATTTATTTTTTTCTCGAGAGATTTGATGACCAAAATGTATGGAGTTTCTTTATTGGATGGATGAATGGTGGATGTAAATTCTCAATGTGAGGAATTTTGCATGATACGGTGCACAAGAATTTCTAAGTCAAAAAGTTCATGCATGTCACTCAATCGGGTCACGAGTTTGACAAAGTTCAATGAAAAACATAGTGGCATATGCATGTGGTTTTTTAAGAATTTGTATCATATGGCCGTGGTGGGTATTTAAATTTCAAATGAGAGAATTACGCAAAGTTCAAGACTCCAAATTGTGCAAACATCAAAATCGATTTCAAGCAAAGAAATATCTCCTGGAATAACTTATTTATCATATCACACTAGTCAAATAGTTTGATGACATATTTTTTACTATTTTATTTGTGGGAATAAAAACAAGCAATAAATCAAAATATAAAGTATTCAAATTTTCAGCTCAAACAAATTTTGACTACCAAGTTTTAAATTTTAAATTGTTGAGTTGAATTGCTTTCAAGTATTTGGTATTAAATATTAAATCAGCTCAAATAGTAATGTAGCATGCATATTCAGGGGTAGAAGATCCAAACCGAATTTGTGGAGTGAAACGGAACCATGTGGGGCCCACACTAGGTCAGCCGACCTAGGGGTTCGGCCGACCCCCTTCTGGCCTCTCTGTTGCTCTGTTTCGACGTGTCGAATCGTATGCTCAGTTGCGACGTGTTTCGGGATGCAACGCTATTTTTTTGCACGTCGGGATTTCGGGAATTTGGGGTGCCCCCCCCCCCCCCCCACACACACACACTTGTTCCCCTAATTCTTTATTCACAAAAAAAAACTAAAGATGGAACTTTACCAGGTTAGATGAACTGGTAAGTTCACTTTATTGAACTCAAAATATTGGGGATGCTTACATTATTCAATCTAAATTTAATGAATAAAAATATAGAATAAAACTAAACTAAACTAGTAAGCATCCTATGCAGTTGGAACATCTAAACTATGGAGCGTTGTAGATCTCGGTCTTCCTGACGGCATTGCGTACGCGCCACATCTATAGGTGGCCAACGGGTTATGCTGGGCCAGCCGAGCTCGGGCCTTAAAAGAAACGGCCCCGCACGGCCCGAAAAAAAATCAGCCGGCCCGTGGGCCGGAGGTCCAGTCCCAAGCACGACCCGAATTCATTTTAAGCGTGTCGGGCCGTGTTGGGCCATAAATGGGCCATGTCGGGCTGGGCGGGCCATGGCCCGTTTTAGTTAAAAATACATTAAAAACAGTAGAAAAATCATCATTCGGGCCTAAACGGGCTGTGTCAGGTCGGGCTTGCTTGACAGGCCAGTAGTGTCGGGCCTAAATAGGTTGTTCTAGCAAGCTTGATGGGTCAGATGTCAATGACCGAGCCCGGCTTGCACCGGGCTTCAGGCTGGCCTGGGCACAATTTATTCCGGAC
This sequence comes from Tuctoria greenei, assembly GCA_036927565.1. NCBI lineage: Eukaryota > Viridiplantae > Streptophyta > Magnoliopsida > Poales > Poaceae > Tuctoria > Tuctoria greenei. The sequence continues at coordinate 78,138,350 of JAYESD010000009.1, read as the reverse complement.
AAGCTGGGTGTGGGCCATGCTTTTGTGGGCTTTTATGCCAGCCCATCTGGCCAAGCCCATATGGCCACCTATAGCCACAGCTTGGCACCCATGCCACTGCGAACACCATAAATCTTCTCTTTGAGGGATATGAGCTCATCCTTCAGTTCCTCCCTCTCAATGTGCCCTTTAGCCACTATGTTCGACAGCTTCTTGTTCTCAAAACGGAGAGAAGATAACTCCTTAGAAAGTTGTGCCGCTTTAGGGGCACGAGGAGATTTCCCGTTGCTATCCTCAAATTGGCCAGGTGGCCCTCTAATGGCAGGTGGCGAGAGGTGATGTCTAATCTTGGAGGGTGATGAGTCCATCGATTCCTCCATTGCCAAATTATCCACTTGCTTGAAAAAGCCTTTTGCATAGCTCCTTGAGGTTTGAACACCACGTGGATAATTAGGCGATCTCCCACACGCTCAGACGGGGTATGCGTAGGTGACTTGTAGTGGTGGCTCCTTACGTCACTGTCCTTGGTCTTCAGAGTGTACATGAACTCCTCGCCGGGCTGCAGCTTTGGGAGAGACTCGTCTTTTTAGGAAAAAAGACGGGTCTTGACTGACTCAAGGCCAGCTGTAGTCGGATGACGTGCATGTGTCGTCGACATCATGGGCGCCCTCCGAGGAGAGAGCGACTGTGCAGCACCACGAGGCGTAATGCTATGCCCACATGGAGTCATCATCGATGGCGAGATCATGGTAAGAGGTACAACATCTAATGCCATGAAGCACTCCAAACTCCAAAGTGATGGTGGACTTGTGATTGGCCGGCGCGATGTCTCTGCTCAGGTTGAAGGTTGAGATAGAGGAGACTTGAGGCACAATTTTCTTGTCGGCCATGACTTGGATGGGAGGAATAGAAAATGGATTTTTCTGGATGGTGCAAGGCCGCTCTCTGTCCCGTATATAAATAAGCGGGAAAAATACGATAACACCGAGAGTATTGATGGGATATGTCGGGAGAGTCCGCACGAGAAAACAGAACGTCTACAACTCAAAGGAGGAGTCGACCGACCTTAGGGTTTGGTAAAACCCTTTTTACTCCGCTCAGGCCAGGTTTTCGTGGGTTGGCTTAATGAGCCCCATAGATGATTAATTGGATGGGCCTATTAATTGGTTGTGGAGAATTTAGACATAATTTAAGGAAACGACGTGAAAAACAATAAGATTTATCACGTCAATTTCCTTTTCTGCCTCCTCCTCCTGGGACTCAAGAAATAATTTGAGTCAGTGCCCATTCACTTTCAATAGCTTATCATCATCACCTTGGAGTGTGATTGCTCCATGGGATGAGGTTTCTACTACAGTGAAGGGTCCTTCCCATTTAATTCTAACCTTCTCATCTCCAAAGAGTTTAACCATAGAGTTGAAGAGTAGAACTTTATCTCTAGGTTTGAACTCTTTAGGCATAATCCTCTTATCGTGCCATCTTTTGGTTCTTTCGTTTTAGATTTTGGCACTATGGTACGCCTTCTCTCTCCATTCTTTCAACTCGGAAAGTTGCTTCAATCGGTGCTTTCTGTCCTCATGAAGGTCCATGTTCCACTGCTTGATGGCCCAATAGGCTCTAGGTTCCAATTCTACAAGAAGATGACAAGTCTTCCCATAGACAACTTGGAAAGGAGACATGCCGATGGGGGTTTTGTAGGCAGTACGGTATGCCCACAATGCGTCTAGTAGCTTGTGCTTCCATCCCGTTCCCATTTCCAAGACAGTCTTTTGCAAAATATTCTTAATTTGCTTATTAGATGTTTCTGCTTGACCACTTGTTTGTGGGTGGTATGGAGTAGCAATGTTATGCTGGACTCCAAGCTCCCTCAAAAAGTTCCAGAAGACCTTATCTATGAAATGAGACCCTCCATCACTTATGACCATACGGGGAGTGCCAAAGCTTGGAGAAATGATCTCATGGAACATTTTCCTAGCTTGCTTGGAATCAGCATTCTTGCACGGCAAGGCTTCTACCCATTTTGACACATAATCTACAGCCACCAGGATATACGCGCAATCATAGGACCTAGAGAAAGGTCCCATTAAATCAATACCCCACGCATCAAATAATTTCACTTGGAGATTATATGTTAGGGGCATCGCATTGTGAGCGGTGATTCCTCCATGATTCTGGCATTTCCAACATCTGCGAATGAATTCTTTTGTATCTTCATACATAGAAGGCCAATAGAATCCACTTTGCCAGATCTTTGCCTGGGTACGGTAAACACTGTAATGGCCACCATAGGGGCTAGCATGGCATTTCTCAATAATCTTGGTGCCTTTGATTGATGGGATGCACCTTCTAAGAACGCCATCGGCACAAACTCGATAGAGGTATGGGTCATCCCAAAGGTGTCTACGACCCTCATAGATGAGTTTCTTTTTGTTTTACCCTGGCGATACGTATTCGTGACCATGAAGTTCATGATATCCGCATACCAGCCATAGCTGGACGATGTGCAGGTGTCGTCGACTTCATGGGCATCCTCCAAGGGGAGAGAGACAGTGCAGCACCACGAGGTGTGGTGCTACGCCCATGGGATTCATCGTTGGTGGCAGGATCATGGCGAGAGGTATGACATCTAATGCCATGACAGACTCCAAAGCGAGGGTGGACTTGTCATTGGCCGGCGCGATGTCTCCGCTCAGGTTGAAGGTTGAGCTAGAGGAGGCATGAGGCACAATTTTCTTGTCGGCCATGACTTGGATGGGAGGAACAGAAGATGGATTTTTTTCTGGATGGTGCAAGGTTCCCCTCTCTGTTTCCATCAACTAATAAGCGGGGAAAGTACGATAGCACCGAGAGTCTTATTGGGATATGTCGGGAGAGTCCGCACGAGAAAACAGAAAGCCGATGGCGCAAGGGAGGGGTCGATCGACCCTAGGGTTTGGCCGAACCCTTCCTGGCTCCGTTTGAGCTAGGTTTCCATGGGTTGTCTTAATGAGACCCATGTATGATTAATTGGATGGGCCCATTAATTGAACACAGAGAATTTAGACAGAACTTAAAGAAACGGCGTGAAAATCAATAGGATTTATCACGTCAATTTATTTTTACGCCTCCTCCTCCTGAGATTCAAGAAATAATTTGAGTTGCTGCCCATTCACTTTAAATAGCTGATCATCATCACCTTGGAGTGCTATTGCTCCATGGGATAAGGTTTCTACTACAGTGAAGGGTCCTTCCCATTTACATCTAAGCTTCCCATGACCAAAGAGTTTAACCCTAGAGTTGAAGAATAGAACTTTGTCTCCAGGTTTGAACTCTTTAGGCGTAATCCTCTTATCGTGCCATCTTTTGATTCTTTCCTTATAGATTTTGGCACTATTGTACGCCTTATCTCTCCACTCTTCCAACTTGGAATGTTGCTTCAGTCGGTGTTTTCCTGCTTTGTGGAGATTCATGTTCCACCGCTTGATGGCCCAATAGGCTATATGTCCAACCTCTACAGGAAGATGACAAGTCTTCCCAAGGACAAGTTGGAAAGGAGACATGCCGATGGGGGTTTTGTAGGCAGTACGGTATGCCCACAATGCGTCTAGTAGCTTATGCTTCCATCCCGTTCCCATTTCCAAGACAGTCTTTTGCAAAATATTCTTAATTTGCTTATTAGATGTTTCTGCTTGACCACTTGTTTGTGGGTGGTATGGAGTAGCAATGTTATGCTGGATACCAAGCTCCCTCAAAAAGTTCTAGACGGTCTTATCTATGAAATGAGACCCTCCGTCACTTATGACCATACGGGGAGTGCCAAAGCGTGAGAAAATGATCTCATGAAACATTTTTCTAGATTGCTTAGAATCAACATTTTGGGATGGTAAAGCTTCTACCCATTTTGATACATAATCTACGGCCACAAGGATATACTTGCAATCATAGGACCCAGGGAAAGGTCCCATGAAATCAATGTCCCACACATCAAATAATTACACTTGGAGATTATATGTTAGGGGCATCGCATTGCTAGGTTAGATTCCTCCATGCTTTTAACATTTCCAACATATGCGAATGAAATCTTTTGTTTCTTCATACATAGAAGACCAATAGAATTCACTTTGCCAGATATTTTCCTGGGTACGGTAAACATCGTAATGGACACCATAGGGGCTAGCATGACATTTCTCAATAATCTTGGTGCCTTCGATTGATGGGATGCACCTTCTAAGAAGGCCATCGTGAAAGTGCATCTAGGCATCCCTTGTGGGTTTTGGTTGATTTATGACAAATAAATGAGATCTTTTGTTGAAATGAGCACATGTTTTAATGAAATTAGGAACAAAGTGCAAAAGAAAGGAGAATGAGGATCTATATGGAAAAGAGCTCAAGAGCTGAATAGATTAGATCAGCGTGTATGGAGTGTGTTGGAGAAACACGCCCCAAGAGCTCAAGCACAAGAAAACTCATTCACTGCACAAATTTACACATGTCCAGACTAGTCCGATATACCCCGGACTAGTCCGATAATCCCTCTGTTCAAAATCGGACAAGTCCTCCCAGTGCGGACTTGTCTGCACAGTCCAGGTTTACACAGATCGGAATAGTCCGATATCACCATGGACTAGTCCGATATCTTTCTGAATAAGATTGGACTAGTCCGAACTTTTCCAGAGCCTAAATCGGACTAGTCCGCCCAAGGCCGGACAAGTCCGATATTCCTGAGAACTTAAGGTTTCCTACACGCCGCACACCGGACTAGTCCGGACTCTCGAAACCATAACGGTAACCTTTGGAAACCTCCATATAAATAGATGTGCACGGTCCTACTTTCACCTCTCTCGACTCCCAGCGCCGTCACACCCTCCAAGAGCCTAGAAAACACATCTCTCCACACAATCCAACGCAAGAAAGATCAAATCCTTGAGGATTAACTTTGGATCAAAGGAGAGACACGGTTCTCACGTCTTGAGCTCTTGGGTTTGATTCTCTAACACACTCCTGTTGTTTTATTGTGGATCTTACGAGTGTGTTCTTGGTGGTGTTTGATTTGTAATCCTGGGAAGCCCTCAACTTGTGAGAAGGCCCCTTGAACTTGGTGATTTACCCTTTGCGGTAGTGGAAGAGAATCAACCTCCGTGGCGATTCAACGAGGGTAGGGTTGGAGAAGACCCAGTCCTTTCGTGGGCTCCTCAACGTGGATGTAAGTTGCCTCCATAGGAACTGAACCACAGGATAAACTCTTGTGTCAATCTTGTTCTTAGTCTTTCATATCACATTCTAGGGATTACTTGATCTTGTATATCTTACGTTAAAACATTGAAACCAAAGTTAGTTTGTGCTACACTTAATTTCATTGACTCAATATCTTCAAGTTACATACTATATTCCGCTGCGTACTGTGCTTGTATTGAGATCATTGATCTAACTTGATCAATCTAGTCCGCACGCACCAGAATAGTCCGCACACTACTGGACTAGTCTGATTTCTTGGTATTTGATCAAGTTGCTAAGTGTTGCAGGTTCCGACTAAAGATCAAAAAGGCCTATTCGCCCCCCCCTCTAGGCCACATTCAATTGGTATCAGAGCAGGACTCTTCAAAAAGAGACTAATAGCTCGAGGAGAAAATGTTGAACGTGAAGGATGTGCACAAGAGCCTCAACCAAGAGAAGGATGAAGAGGAGAAGGCTCAAAAATTGAAGAAGCTCCTCGACGCCATTCAGGACTTCGGGGATGACGATAAGGAGACACTTGAACTCAATTCGCTCCTAAGGAAGAAAGCCCTCTCCAAAGGGAAAATCAAGATCGAAAACGAGAAGAAGAAGAAGAATGGGAGTAGTCACACCGACTACTCCCGATATCCTTTCAACTACGATCGTCTAAATTCTAACAATAACCATTATTTATCTATTCCTCTAGTAATAGCCCCACACTTTGATGGCAATGATACTCAATGTGGAGGAAAAACAAGAAAATGCACTTAATCTCTCTTAACCCCAGCTTGTGGCATATAGTGTGCACAGGTATAGATATCCTAGACGACGATGAAGAGCTCACACCAAGCCAAGAGCAAGCAATTCATCGGAATGCTCAAGCTGCAGCGGTCATCACATCATCACTAAGTCGGGACGAGTTCACCAAGGTCGATGGACTCGAGATTGCAAAGGAAATATGGGAGACATTGCAAACTGCACATGAAGGCGATTGTCATGTGCGAGAGGTGAAGATCGAAATGATCGAAGGCGAATTGGGAAGATTCGCCATAGAAGAAAATGAGTCGCCGCTAGACATGTACAATCGGTTGAAGACTCTCATCAACGAGGTTCGAGCATATGGAAGTTAAAAGTGGAACGATCACGGGGTGGTGAAGCTCATCCTTAGAGATTTCATGCCTCACAATGTTACCCTGTGCTCGATGATTAGAGAGAGTCTCGGGTACAAGAAAATGACCCCAGACGAACTGCTTGGATAGATTATCAACTTCAAATGATGGAGAAGCAAGCTAAACATGTCAAGGAGATTGCCGACCTCACCTTGGCAAAGAAGAAAGGGGTTGTCTTAAAATCCACTTGCAAGCGCTTGTCAAAAGAAGCTCAAGAGGCTCAAGATGCAGATGGCAGTGATGATGAGAGTAGCGACATAGATGAGGAGGACGTGATCCTCTTCATGAAGAAATTCAAGAGAATGATGAAGAGAATACAAGGGGGAAAATCAAGTGAAGGAAAACTCAAAGAAAAGTGAAGACCAAAGTTGAGGCGGGCATGCTATAACGGTGGTGAATATGACCACTTTATAGTTGATTGCCCATATGAAGAAAACAAGAAGAAGACCGAGGAAACAAAGCCTCAACCTAAGAAGTTCTTCAAGAAGAAAAAGCAAGCTGGACAGGCGCACCTAAAAAAGGAGTGGGACTCAAATGATGAGTCCACGTCCGAAGAGGAAGAGGAGATGGCTAGCATAGCCATCAACAAGACGACCAAGAAATCGACCCTCTTCCCCAACATTGGCGCAAGGAAGGACTATGACACATGCCTCATGGCGAGGGAAGGTAAAAGAAAGGTAACATCTAAATCTTCCTCCTCGCATTCTTACTCTAATGATAGTGATGCCAATAATGATAATGAAGATATACTTGTTGGCCTTGATAAGAAAACCGCCGCAAGAATGAAATTCTTAATGGATAAACTTATCGATAAGGAGGAGCTTGTCGATCGACAAGAAGATATGATCATCCTTCAAAAGGAAGAGTATCTTAAGATCAAAAAACTCCTTGAACTTGAAAAGGAGCAAAGCAAGTCACTTGAACTTGAGCTAGCTTCAAGCAAGGAAGCTTGCTTGAAGTTAAGCGACTCAAATGCTATCATCAAGGATGAACTTGCTAACTTAACCAAAGTTAAAAAACCCTTGAGGTACATGTTGAGTCACTCAAGAAAAGTGAACCTTCATCCTCTTCAAGCTCCCCTTCTCAACCCCTTAAAACTGAAACCGCTACCACATATACATTGCTAAAGTTGAATCTAACTTGAAGGATAAGTCGAACTTGATAAAGGACAAGCATCCTTCCCGTAGTGGCATATTTGACAAGGAGAATATCAAGTATGCATGCAGTTCATACTTGACCACAAGGCCTCCTAATGTCAAATATGGCATTGGGTATTCTTATGGTAAAAAGCAAAGTGCTAGAAGCCATAAGAATAACAAGGAGCACATTGCCTTTATCAAGGGAAACTCCCCTCAAGCTAGAAAGGCTAATAATGTCGACAAGTCCAAACATGTTAATTCATATGAGCAACAATTATTATTTAGAACTTTAGATGCATCTTATGTTCTTACGAAAAATATTTTTGGTAAAGTGCATGCCAAATATGTTGGGCCACGCCATGGGAACACCAAGTCCCATGTGTGGGTGCCCAAATCACTTGTAACTAACCTCAAAGGACCCAAGAAAGCTTGGGTACCTAAAACCAAGGCATAACTTGTTTTTGCAAGCCTATTCCTCCGACAGAGCAAAATGGGTGCTAGACAGTGGATGCACCAACCATATGACCGAAGAACGAAGAATGTTTGTAGAATATGAAGAAAATGAGGATCCAAGCGAGGGCATCCATTTTGGAGACAATAGTCAAGGAAGGGTGCTCGGTACCGGTAAAATTGCAATCTCATCTCAACACACGCTTTCTCATGTTTTGCATGTTGACTCCTTAGATTATAAACTTCTGTCCATATCTCAATTATGTGACAAGGGTTATAATTGCTTGTTTACTAATGAGGGTGTGACCGTCTCTAGTAGGAGTGATGACTCGGTTGCATTCAAGGGTGTGCTGAAGGGAAAGCTTTATCTTGTTGACTTCAACAAAGATAAAGCTGAACTTGACATATGTTTGATTGCAAAGACCATCATGGGTTGGCTGTGGCATAGACGGTGTTGGTATGAGTAATCTTCAAAAACTCCTTAAGGGCGATCACATTCGAGGTTTGAAGGATGTCGTTTTTGAGAAACACAGGCCTTGTAGCATGTGCCAAGCCGGGAAGCAAGTAAGAGCACCCCACCCCTCAAAGAATGTGGTGACAATGACAAGACCACTCGAGCTACTTCACATGGACCTATTCGGTCCAATCTCTTACATAAGCATCGCGGTAACAAATATGGCTTAGTAATTGTTGATGACTTTTCGCGCTTCATGTGGGTTTTCTTTTTGCACGATAAAACAGAAACTCAAGGAACTCTCAAGAAGTTTCTCAAACATGCCCAAAATGAGTTCTCATTGAAGATCAAGAACATACGAAGTGACAATGGCACGAAGTTCAAGAACACTCAAGTTGAGGAATACCTAGACGAAGAGGGCATCAAACATGAATTTTCCGCACCGTACTCACCTCAACAAAATGGAGTGGACAAAAGGAAGAATTGCACCCTCATAGATATGGCAAGAACAATGCTTGATGAGTACAAGACATCAGATCAGTTTTGGGCTGAAGTAGTCAACACCGCTTGTCACGCCATAAACTGACTTTATCTTCATCGCTTACTCAAGAAGACATCATATGAGCTGCTCACGAGTAACAAACCTAATATTTCCTATTTTCGTGTTTTTGGTTCTAAATTCTATATCTTGAACAAGAAGCCTAAGACTTCAAAGTTTGCTTCGAAGTCCGATGAAGGTTTCTTGCTTGACTATGATTTGAACACTTACGCCTATCGTGTCTTCAACAAAGTCTCCGAACTTGTTGAAGTAGCACGTGACGTAGTGTTCGATGAAACTACGGCTCTCAAGAAGAGCAAGTTGACCAATGTGTGCTAGATAGAGAAGAAGCTCCTTGTCAAGCGTTAAGACGAATGGAGTTGGGTGTTGTTCAACCACAAGCGCCATCTCCAAGTAGAAGATGAACCACAAGTGGAGGTAATGGATCAAGGGGGACCTTCTACATAAGATAAACCACTAGAAGACGAAGATGATCAATACGCAAATGAGGGAGACCATCTAGGGGGAGTAGAAGATGACCATGAAGACTCAAGACCACAAGTGTCACACCCAAGAGTACACCAATGCGTCCAAAGAGATCACCCTGTCGATAACATAATCGGGGACATCCAAAAGGGAGTAACTACTAGATCTCGAATTGCTATTTTTTGTGAACACTACTCTTTTGTATCCTTTTTGGAACCGTGTAGGATCGAAGATGCATTGAAAGATCCAGATTGGGTGGTGGCAATGCAAGAAGAATTGAACAACTTCAAACGGAACGAGGTGTGGGAACTAGTCGAAAGATCCAAGTTCAACATCGTCGGCACCAAATGGATCTTCTGCAACAAGCAAGACGAACACGGGGTGGTGACAAGGAATAAGGCACTACTTGTGGCCAAAGGGTATTCACAAGTCGAAGGTCTAGATTTCGACAAAACCTAGGCTTGAATCTATTAGAATGTTACTTGCATATGCTACTCACAATGATTTCAAGCTCTATCAAATGGATGTGAAAAGCGCCTTCCTCAACAGACCAATCAAGGAGGAGGTGTACATGGAGCAACCCCCTGGATTCGAAGATCAAGAGTTCCTCGACCATATGTTTAAACTGTGTAAGGCTCTCTATGGCCTCAAACAAGCTCCTAGAGCTTGGTGTGAGTGCCTTAGAGATTTCTTGATTGAAAATGGTTTTAAAATTGACAAAGCTGATTATACATTATTCACGAAGCATTTTGATAATGATCTCTTTGTTTGCCAAATTTATGTTGATGATATCATTTTTTTCAACTAACAAATCTTTCTGTGAAGAATTTAGTAAGATTATGACATATAGGTTTGAAATGTCTATGATGGGAGAGCTAAAATACTTCTTGGGATTCCAAGTGAAGCAACAAAAGGAGAGGACGTTCATAAGCCAAACCAAGTATACTCAAGACATACTCAAGAAGTTTGGAATGGACAAGGCGAAGCCCATAAAGACTCCAATGGCAACAAATGGACACTTGGATCTCAATGAAGACGGACCAAGCGTGGATAAAAAGGTATATCGATCCATGATTGGATTCCTACTTTACTTATGTGCGTCTAGGCCTGACATTATGGTGAGTGCGTGCTTGTGTGTAATATTTCAAGTCAATCCTAAGGAGTGTCATTTGACAGCCATAAAAAGAATCTTGCGGTATTTAGTTCATACACCCAACCTAGGCCTTCGGTATCTTAAAGGTTCCAAATTCAATCTCATTGGATACTTTGATGCAGATTATGTCGGATGCAAAGTAGATAGAAAAAGTACCTCCGGTACATGCCAATTTCTAGGTAGATCCCTAGTTTCTTGGTCCTCCAATAAACAAAACTCCATTGCCTTAGCCACAGCCGAAGCGGAGTATGTTGCAGTCAGGAGTTGTTGTGCACAACTCCTTTGGATGCGACAAACTCTAAGGGATTATAGTTACAATATGATCCGTATTCCACTCCTTTGTGATAATGAGAGTGCTATTAAAAATACCCATAATCCCGTTGAGCACTCTAGGACCAAACACATTGACATCCAACATCATTTTTTGAGAGACCACTCAATTAAAAGAGACATAGCCATTTCCCATGTCAACACCGAAAAACAAGGCCCATATATTCACCAAGCCACTTGATGAAAAACATTTTTGCGAGCTTCGGAATGAACTAAACATCCTGGATGCTCGGAATGTGGCTTGAAAACTTGCATACATGTTGGCTTCTTCAAAATATGTTGATTGTGTTGCAAAAATCATCTCTCTCAATTTTCTCTGAAAAACTATGTCAATTACTTAATCTTGATGAATTATGGTCATTGCTTGATTGTTGTATGCTTACTGATCATATTCGTCAAGATTACTTGATTGTTTGTCCCCTATTTTCTCTATAAGCCTTCGCATATATACGAATGGGCAAATTATATCTGTTCTGGTGATCACGGACTAGTCTGTGGTTATCCATACTAGTCCGCACACTGCAGACTAGACTGCAGAGGTCCGGTAGTCCGGACTAGTCCAGTTGACCACGGACTATTTCGATTTTTCGATTCCATAACCCTAGCCACCGCCAAAACCTATTCTCCTTCACCCTCACAACTCACCTCACATTCTCTCTCCTCGCTCGAGTGCTCCCAAGGCGATTTCTTTCGTTCTCCATCAAATCCCTCTGAGTTTGGGTGGAAATCAAACTCCATTGCTAGGGGTTGAAGACCACAAACTTGTCCGCACCTTCAACTCCTCCTTCATAAAGAATCGAAGAATTTCGGTAAATTCCCCCCAAACTCTAGAAACTTCGATTCCTTCTGTTTTGTATCAAATAGTTTGGTTCCCTTCAGCTAATACATGCTTCCTTGCTGTATTACATCTATGTTAAGCTAGTTTTGCATTGAGCAACACCATTTGTCTCATAGTTAGGGTTTGAAGTGATGAATACCGGACTAGTCCGGTCCTTGTACGGACAAGTCTGGTCCCCCAGACTAGTCCGTACCTGTACACCGGACAAGTCCGATTTTCAACTAAATTCAACCCTAATTTTCGACTACTCAATGCACTTCCTTGCCATCAGTTCTCATCCATACATTGTGTAATCCCTTCTCAAGACAATGTCGAGCTCCAATGATGAAATCTTCAATTATGAGGCCGAGTTGGACAAAGACTCCTTGCTTCGGTCCTCGACAGGCCATGGGAAGGAGAGGCAAGAGCGTCCCTCCGAGCCTGCACCTTCTCCACCTCAGGTGCGATGCAAAGTGCTAGCCAGGAAGCCTGCATCCAAGGCCAAGGATGCAGCTGGACCTAGCTCAGCGACTTCAAGCCAAGCTAAGGGCAAGGGAAAGGGAATTGCCTCGGGCCCAATCGGCCCCCTCAAGATTGCAGCTCCAAGGCAGTGGAACAGGGATCCCTCCGAGGAGAAGTTCAGCGGCAAGGGAAGCGATATGGCTTCTAGGCTCAGATTTGTGGATTGCTACAGCCGACCCAAGAAGGCAGCCGATGCTAGGTTTTAGAGCAACTTTCATGTAGATTTTTACAGCTTTGTGTACCTCACTATGAAGACCCAGTTGTCCACAGCCAGTGGATTGACTGGATTCATTTTGAAAGGAAGAGTTGTGGTGCCTTTGATCAGGTGGTGGAGGCTGCAGCTAGGCATGGACTGAAGGACCTGTTTGCCTTCAGATATAACTGGAATGATGAGATTATTGCTCAGTTCTATGCCACATGCTTCTTTTCTAGTGATGAGGAGGAAAGGGTGACTTGGATGAATCATGGATCCAAGTACACTATTACTTATGATGATTTTGCGAGACTCCTTCACCTAGAAGACACCGGCAACAATGAGTTGACCATCCACAACATCGGTGTCTTGGGAAAGGATAAGATGGACTTCCTTTATAATACTAGCCTAAAGTACAACCCTCCATCGACCAAGAACATGAAGCCCTTCTTCATGGTTCTTAATAGGGTGCTGAGGAAGACAATAGCTCTGAAGGACGGAGATGCAGGAAGTGTCCAAGGGTACTTGAGGACCCTAATGAAGGTGATTAGCAAGAACCGGAAGTTCGATGTCTTTGACTATATCTGGAATGATATGGTCAACATCTCCTGCACACCGAACAGATGCTGTGGCTATGCCCCCTATTTGATGTTTATGATTGAGAAGGTCACAGGAATCGAGTTTGTGAAGGATGTGGAGCACACTCCTTTGAGGCCCCAGAAGCCTCCCCAAGCCACTGTCCAGGATGCTCCATCTCCAGTGTCCAGTGAAGAGGCCCCGAGGAGAGCTCGAGGAGATGAGAGGACTGCTCCCACCACTAGGGCCCCTCCCCAAAAAGGGTCTCCTAGTGGAATCTTGAAGTACTTGGCAGCCATCTTTGGCTCATGCAAGAAGGCCGAAGTGAAAATTCATAAGTTCAACAAGGATGACATGAGATACATAAAGCAAAATGTCAAGCATATTTGCCAGAAGCTGGAGATCGAGCCTATTGGATCCACTGTTATCTCTGAAGATTCAGCCTCTGATTTCACTGAGCTTGGACCTTTGACTCCCTCCGAGCTTGCTTACTTTGGCATTGGGGGCACTTCGAGCGGATCCGCTCCTCCTCCTCCTACTCAACCTGAAGATGAAGACGAGGAGAGAACCGACAGCGAGGAATGAGCCACTAGATCCCTCCTCTCCTTCTTTTTGGTGTCTTGATGCCAAAGGGGGAGAGATTGAGGGGGAGTCACTAGATCCTAGCTATAGGTTGAGAGATGAGAGCTTCATTTGTTATCTTTTTGTGTCTCTTTTGGGTTGTAAAACTTTAATTCTGTTATCTATACCTTAAGTATTGTGGTGTGATGGAATGACTATGTTTGTGCTTATGTTATGAAATTTGTGATGATAATCTGAGATAGTCTGTGATTTTGCTTTAGAATTGTCATATATGCTTGATATTAGTATTTCGATGTCAATCATTTCACTCTCATCACGATTGTTGCTCACACTCACGTAGTTTTACACCCCACCATAAAGAGTGCACATATGCCCTATGTTTTCATTGCTTAACTTGTACCAAGCTCATATGTGCACACTTTATGAAAATTATGTATTTCTATCATATTTTCTGAAATCTCAATTGGTTGTCATCAATCACAAAAGAAGGGGAGATTGAAAGTGCCTCTAGGCATCCCTTGTGGATTTTGGTTGATTTATGACAAACAAATGAGATCCTAACTAAATTGTTGAGATGAGCGCAGGTTTTAATGAAATTATGAAGAAAGCGCAAAAAGAAAGGAGAATGAGGATCTATATGGAAAAGAGCTCAAGAGCTGAAAAGATTAGATCAGTGTGTATGGAGTGTGTTGGAGAAACACACCCCAAGAGCTCGAGAACAAGAAAACTCATTCACTGCACAAATTTACACAGGTCCGGACTAGTCCGATATACCCCGGACTAGTCCGATAATCCCTCTGTTCAAAATCGGACAAGTCCTCCTAGTACAGACTTGTCTGCACAGTCCAGGTTTACACAGGCCGGACTAGTCCGATATCACCACAGACTAGTCTGATATCTTTCTGACTAAGACCGGACTAGTCCTCCCCAGTGCGAACTAGTCCTCAACACTTCACAAGCTTTGCACGAAATCGGACAAGTCCGATAATACCCGGACTAGTCCAACAACCTCTCTCACTAAAATAAGACAAGTCCTCCTAGTACGGACTTGTCCCCAATCCACTAAGGGTTTCACCACAGCCAGACTAGTCCGATAATGATCGGACTAGTCCGAACTTTTCCAGAGCCTAAATTGGACTAGTCCGCCCAAGGCCGGACAAGTCCGATATTCATGAGAACTTAAGGTTTCCTACACGCCGCACACCGGACTAGTCCGGACTGACGAGATCATGCACATTATCATTGCACCTACAAATATGGTACAAAGTTTATTTGTTTGGGATCCTGGCTCAAGTGAATGTGCGCTCTTGTTTGGACAAGATCAAGATGGTGCGCTATGTCGTCCGCCACCTTGGCCTCCTCCTTTCATGCTTACAAGAAGATTTGCTGGTGTTGCACATATGGACCCACACATGATAGAAGATGAACTTGGGTCGAGCATCTTCTATCATGTGTGGGTCCATATGTGCAACACCAGCAAATCTTCTTGTAAGCATGAAAGGAGGAGGCCAAGGTGGCGGACGACATAGCGCACCATCTTGATCTTGTCCAAACAAGAGCGCACATTCACTTGAGCCAGGATCCCAAACAAATAAACTTTGTACCATATTTGTAGGTGCAATGATAATGTGCATGATCTCGTCACGGACTCCACCACGGACTAGTCCGGACTCTCGAAACCATAAAGGTAAACTTTGGAAACCTCCATATAAATAGATGTGCACGGTCCTACTTTCACCTCTCTCGACTCCCAGCGCCATCACACCCTCCAAGAGCCTAGGAAACACATCTCTCCACACAATCCAACGCATGAAAGATCAAATCCTTGAGGATTAACTTTGGATCAAAGGAGGGACACGATTCTCACGTCTTGAGCTCTTGGGTTTGATTCTCTAACACACTCCTATTGTTTTATTGTGTATCTTATGAGTGTGTTCTTGGTGTTGTTTGATTTGTAATCTTGGGGAGCCCTCAACTTGTGAGAAGGCCCCTTGAACTTGGTGATTTACCCATTGTGATTGTGGAAGAGAATCGGCCTCTATGGCGATTCAACAAGGGTAGGGTTGAAGAAGACTCGGTCCTTTCGTGGGATCCTCAACGTGGATGTAGGTTGCCTCTGTGGGAACTGAACCACGGGATAAACTCTTGTGTCAATCTTGTTCTTAGTCTTTCATATCACATTCTAGGGTTTACTTGATCTTGTATATCTTACGTTAAAACATTGAAACCAAATTTAGTTTGTGCTATACTTAATTTCATTGACTCAATATCTTCAAGTTACATACTGTAGGATCAAAGAGCACGTGAAAAGCTACCAGAGGGGGAGTGAATGGTAGATTTAAAAATCTTACGCAGCAGAAACAATTAAACCCCAACCCCTTCGGCAGAAAAACAATTTGTTAAAGAAATCATGTATGAGACTAATCTAAACGTGTTTCACCGTGACAAAAGTGATAGATATCAGAGAGAATCAAGTCAAGAAGACAACACAACAAGAATAACTTAAATTTGTCGAGAAAAACTCAAGTTATGATCGAAGGATCAAACACAGGTCAAACTGCCCTACCCGAGGAAAAACAGTTCCGGAATGCTGCAAAGAAACTCGTGTAGATCATAGAACACAAATCCAATGACCGTGAAATTTTGATATATGATAGATAATCAAGTTTAGAAGACAACCCAAAAAGAATCACGTCAATTGGATTTGTAAAACTCGAGTTATGATAAAACCACCGATGAAAGGTAGTGCTGTCCAGAAACTCGACGAGTAAAACTTGTCTGGAACAAGTCGGACGAACAAGGCACAAAAAGTTCCTTCAAACTACGAATTTTATTCAATAGAACACAAGAGGAACAGCCCCAAAGTCGTCTACCACGAGCTCTGGGCTCGCTTGCTTATATAACCAGCCCTTAGGCCAACCCAACATCAACTAGGACTCCAATCCTACTCAGATCACGAATCGTAACTTTCCATAACTGCTCAAGATTCTTCTATACGCAGATAGAAGCAATCTTAAGACTTCCAAACACCTTAGGAAGATATCCCACATTCCTAAAAAACTCAAATTCGTGACCCACATGAAATCCTATCATAACCAACTCAAATCTTTCCATATTTGAGTCAAACCCGACTCAGCCGCAGCCTGAGTCCATAACCTAGTCGGTTGGACCTTTCCGACCAATTATTTACGTCCACATATCTTCATCACGTCTCGGAACCATGTAGACACGTCCATGCACTCCTTGCACACGTGCAAACATCTTCCAATGACGTCCACGATACCTTCATATGCATTGTTCTTGATTCAATCATCTTGCGCGACCTCCTGATCAGCTCAACCACAATTCCTCCTGAATTTGGTTGTTGGAACCTCATCTCCTCCCTGAGACTAGTCCAATGGATCCCGTCACCAGCCATGTCTTGAACTCAAGCAACACCTGCACATGAATAAACAACCAATCCATACGAGCCCAAGTCCTCGACTTGACTCAAGTTAGTTCCAAACACAACACCTTACGTGAGAACCTCACATAAGCATGTTGCAAAACCATAGTAACACGATATCATCCATATCATCCAAAATGCACCAAAAACTTAGCAAATGAATACTAAGCAATCTTTCCAACAATGTAAAGCAAGTAAGAAACATTGCAAATGAAAAGCAGAAGCACCGCGGTCAAGTTCTGGACCTTGCCAGAGCAACCCGGAGCTTGAGCCGGAGCTAACAAAAGCTAGTAGAACCTAGCGCCGGAGCTTACCAAAACTAGTACAACCAAGCCCCCGCCGGAGCTTACAAAACTAGCAGGACCTAGCGCTGGAGCTAACCAGAACTAGTCGGAACTAGTAAACCCAAAAGCCGGAGCTAGACAAATATATGCCGGAGCTATCAAAGACATGCCGGAGCTAAAGATAAAGCTCACCGGAGCTAATCAAAGCTAGTCGGACCTTACCAAGAAGTCAGACCTAGCATCTAACATAGCCGGAGCTACCCAAAACAAGCTGGACCTACCGTCGGATCTTGCTGTAGCTCAGAGCTAGAGTCAGACCTTGATAAAAAGGTGTTTTGGTGATATTTAAAAACTTTTATCATCAAAGCCAAGTGTATTCACTACAAGCCAATGTATTCAGCACACATAGGTCTTACAATCTCCCCCTTGATGAATGCATTGGCAACGCCATCTAAAATCCGAACATTGGCTTATTCACATAAAAGTTTTGAAGGCAATTTCTCCCCCTTTGTAAATCAAAAGTAAAATGAGAAGAAAATCTCTCCCCCTTTATTATCTCTCCTTATACCCCCCCCTTTATTATCTCTCCTTATGCACATATTTTCTTTCTCTTCATGCTTATCTCTCCCCCTTTGACAATGTATTCAGCAAGTCATGAGCATATAAACAAAATATCTCTCCAACTTTAGTTGTTATGAGCATATTATAACATATACATATAAACAAAGCTCATCCAAGTCATACTATCAAGTACCTTACATTATCACATCAATGAAATACATAAAGTAGTGTAAGCCATGCTAGAGATCAAATGTAATTTTCAATTTAAGCAAGTCATGATCTCACAAACTTAACTATCTCAAAACCTGATAGCATGACACTAGTTGCTGCATTTTATTATTTTTCAAAGCATAAATTTATATCATATGATATTTGCAAGAGATTATATGCGCATCTGCCTTATTCTAACCAACCAAGCCAAGCCTATGTCATTTGACAATCAGAAGCTTAAGGACATGGTTTTAGTCATACACAACTTCTTCCAAGTTCATATCTAAGTGCAATGACAAGCCATCTCAAAAGAAGAAGTGCGATGCATGCATATTCTCTTGATCTTTTCTCAATTTATATTTGTTCATAAAAACTCAACATGTGAGTTGATTACTTGATAAATTCTTAATGATTAAAAGCATTTGTGAGCATGCAACAAGTTCAAAACAGGAAGAAAGTTCGACCATGACCAGATTTAGTGTAAGTAATTATTCCAATTACTAGACATGGCAAAAACTACAAAATGTATAACACGAGCAATGTAGTAAGAACTTTCAGCATGTAAAAGGAATCACCAAGTCATATATGTATGAAATACTATGCTCATATTATTTTAATTTCATATTCTCACATAGACTTCCCAAGTTTCAAAAACTCCCCCTCAATTTAAGCCATGAGGATGCATAACCCCTATTTCACTACGAATGTAACAAAAACGAGTGAAATTCAAAGGTTTTGTAAAAATGTCAGTCAATTGTTGTTCGGTATCTACATGGTGAAGCACAATGTTTCCTTTTTCAACATTATCTCAGAGAAAGTGATACCTAATGTCAATGTGCTTAGTTCTAAAATGTTGCACGGGGTTTTTAGCAATGCAAATGGCACTAGCGTTATCACAAAACAGTGGAACACTATCTAGATCAACCCCATAGTCCTTAAGTGTTTGAACAATCCAAAGAATTTGTGAGCAAGCACTAGCAGCAGCTACATATTCAGATTCGGCTGTGGATTGTGCAACTGAATTTTGTTTTCTAGAGGACCAAGCAACAAGAGAATTACCAAGAAAATGACAAGCACCAGAACTACTTTTCCTATCAATCCTACAACCCCCAAAATCAGCATCTGAAAAAGCTTTCAAAGTAACGGTTGAGGAAGAAGGAAGAAAAATGCCAAATTCTTGAGTTCCATGTAAGTACCTGCGAATCCTTCTGACGGCTTGACGATGTGAAACACGTGGGGAAGCTTGAAACCGTGCACAAAGACATACGCTGAATTGTATGTCCGGTCTTGATGCCGTGAGGTACAAAAGTGATCCGATCATACTTCTATATTCTTTTTGATCCACAGATTCACCATCCTCATCAAGTTCAAGTGTTGTTGCTGTTCCCATTGGTGTCCGAAGAGGCTTGCTTTTGTCCATGTTGAAGCGCCTTAGGAGGTCTTTGGTATACTTCGTTTGATGCACAAAGGTACCCTCCTTGGTTTGCTTGATTTGCAGCCCCAAAAAGTAAGTGAGTTCACCCATCATACTCATTTCAAATTCGGAACTCATCATTGCTGAAAACTTGGACACAAGATCATGAGAAGCACAACCAAAGATAATATCATCCACATACACTTGAACGAATAATGAGTCATTGCCATGCTTAAGCACAAAAAGAGTTTTATCAACCTTGCCCATGGTAAACCCCTTTTCAAGTAAGAATGTTTTTAACCTATCATACCATGCTCTAGGGGCTTGTTTGAGACTGTATAAGGCTTTGGACAGTTTGTAAACATGATTAGGAAAATCTGGATTTTCAAAACCCGGTGATTGTTTGACATAAACCTCCTCATCTATGTAGCCATTAAGAAAAGCACTTTTAACATCCATTTGATATAGCTTAAAACCTTTAGATGCTGCAAAAGCTAACAAAATTCTTATGGCTTCTAATCTAGCGACAGGAGCAAAAGTTTCATCAAAATCTAGTCCTTCAACTTGAGTGAAACCTTGAGCAACCAACCTAGCCTTATTCCTAACCACAACCCCATCCTCACTTTGTATATTTTTATATACCCATTTAGTTCCAATTAAAGTGTGACCTTGAGGTAGAGGTACAAGTTTCCAAACATTATTTCTTTCAAAATTTTCTAACTCTTCATGCATGGCAATAATCCAAGATTCATTAGTGAGTGCGTGTGATATATCTTTGGGTTCAAAAGAAGCAACAAAAGCAGAATGAGCATAAGAGTTTGGATCGCAAAACCTGGACAGTGTGACTCGTTCGTGCAAGCTTCCAATCATCTGTTGTGGGGGATGATCTTTGTAAAAACGTAGGGGAACAGATGTCTCACAAGCTTCTTCTTCATTAGGTTCATCGTAGATTGATGATCTTGTGACTTGTGGACGATCAGGACCAGCAGAGGTGACAGTCGGAGCTTGTTCAATGTCTGGAGCTGGACACGTGTCAGCTTCGGAACTACCAGGCAGTATCACCGGCTCTTCTTCATCTTCAAAAATACCCTCCCCCTGAGGATACGGATCTGGTCCTGCAACACTGGAGCTAGTACCTGGGCTAGCTTCATCAAAAGACACTTCACAAGTCTCCACAATTTTGTTAGTGTCAAGTAAAAGCACACGATAGCCTCTAGTATGAGATGGATAACCAAGAAACATGCCATCAATTGATCTAGGTTCAAATTTATCAAGATTACCATGTTTCTTAACAAAGCATTTGCAACCAAAAACCCGAAAGTGTGTAACACTAGGCCTATGTCCAAACTGGAGCTCATATGGTGTTTTACCTAGCTTAGCACGCAAGAAAACACGATTTGAGACATAACAAGCAGTTGCTAACGCATTAGCCCAAAATTTCCTAGGAGTTTGATATTCATCAAGCATAGTCCTAGCCATCTCAACTAAGATTCTGTTCTTTCTTTCTACAACACCGTTTTGTTGAGGTACATATGGGGAAGAAAGTTGATGATCTATTCCATTTTCATCACAAAAGTGATCAAAAGATTGATTTTTAAATTCAGTTCCGTTATCACTTCTAATTGCTTTTAAAGATCATGGGTGATCAATTGATAATCTAAGAAATAAAGTCCTAGAATGACTAAAAGCTTTATTCTTAGACGTCATAAAGTAAACCCAAGAGTATCTAGAATAATCATCAACAATAACAAGAACATACCATTTACCTCCGAAGGATTGAACACGTGAAGGTCCTACGGTGTCAAGATGCAAAAGTTGACATGGTTCAGTTGTCATGATCATTGTGAGAGGAGTATGTGAACCTGCAACCATCTTAGCATGTCTACAAGAAGAGCACACAATTTCTTTGTCCCCTTTAAGCTTAGGCAGCCCACGTATGCGATCAAGAGCACTAACACGCATTAGGTGATCAAAGCCTACGTGACCAAGTCTACGATGCCAAAAATATAAGTCCTTTGAATCATTAGCAACTAGACACCTATGCTTAGAGGAAGACATATCAAAATCAGCTTTAAAAACTCTTCCAAACCGAGACATGTTAAAAATAAGCTCACTATTTGAACCTACAACTTTGTAGCAGTTTTTATTGAAAATAATTTCTAGATTTTCATCTAGCAATTGTGCAACAGAAAGCAAGTTGTATTTCAAAATTTTAACAAGTGCCACATCCTTCAAAGTGTAGTGATCATTTACTCTAACCGAACCCTTTGAAGAATTATCGGCAAAAGTAACATTCTCTACACGTGACACAAAAGAGAGGGAGGAGAACCAATCTTTGTTACCGGTCATGTGGCGTGAGCAACCTGAATCCACAATCCAAATGTTCTCCTTCCTCAAACGTGTAACCTACATAGAAGCACAATACGTCGATGACTCAATACTGGGGTTAGTCAAAAGGCATTTAGGAATCCAGTACTGAGTCACGCGACGTGCAGTAGGAAAAACACGCGAAAGCTGAGACAAAACAGCAGGTTTATGAGTCAAAGATTGAGGTTTCCTGTTTTTAACAATTGATTTAGAAGTTGTTACTTGTTTAGAGTGAAAACCAGTAGCTCCGGAGGTAAAAGAAGAAGGTCCGGAGGCAAAAACTAAAGCTTTGGAGGAAACGACAGAAGATCTCGGAGCTATCAGAACTACTAGAGCTGCCTTTGTAGATTTCTTGCCAAAAGTTCCGGAAGCTGCCTTTTCAAATTTCTGACTCATTAAAGCAGGTTGTGTTTCTCTAATTGCATGAAAGTTATAAGATCTAGCAATCATCCTTTCCTTTTTCTGTTGTTTATCTAGTCTATAACAAAAATTTATGACATGACCATCTCTACCACAGTAGGTACAATGAAATTTAACTTTGTGTTCATGTCTAGATGAGAAATCAACATTTTTATTTGATACTGAATGAGACAACACTCCTGCAGATTTGAAAACCACTTCTTTTTGTTTAGGAACTGTTTGAACCAAACCACTTCCTAATGACTTTACAATTTTAGGTGGATGTGCCTTAGCATGAGCATGAGAATCAAAACCTAAACCAGTTTTATCGTTGCAAGACTTGGAAGAATTCAGCAGCAAGTTTAGGTTCTTATTCCCATTACAAAATCGATCTAATGTCCTATGCATGTTGTCAAGTTTATTGGACAGATCAAGGCTATTTTCACATGAAGTTTTTCCTTTTAGTTTGCAATTGGAACAAAATTTAATTTCATGAGAACGTAAAGCATTGTTCAATATAGAAATTTCATTCATAGCATCTTGCAGTTTTTTATCAAGATCATCACAACTAGAACAATGCAAATCAATTGTAGAACAAGAAGCATCTTTTAAGTTTCCAATATTAAGTGCAGCAAGCTTTTTGTTCTTTTCAATTTCAAGTTCAAGTTTATCAAGTGTAGAGGAATGTGCACTTCTTAGAGAGGACAATTGTTCATATATTAAATCACATGAGGAACATGCATCATCACTAGGAATCAAAGTTTTTAAACGGTTGATTTCAGATTCTAGTGATTCAATTTTAGCAGCACTATCCCTAAGCTTTTTGTCCTTTTTCTTAACAATAACAGTGGCACGAGAAATAGCATCACACATTTCTTCGCAAGTAGGACATACCTCTTCATTGTTGCTGTTGTGTTCTACCTCCTCCATACTTGATCTTGACTTGCCCGCCATAAAGCACAAGTTTGCCAAATCATCATCATCTTCATCACTTTCAAAGTCTACATCACTTGAACTAAGTTCTTGAAGTGCGGTGATGAAGCTATTAATCATCTTGCATCCTATGGTACCCTTCTTTTTCTTTTTGTTGGAATTTCCAGAGGAGGTCCGGACCTTGCTTTGTTTTTCTTCCTGGGTGGTCGGACCTGAAAGGTTAGGGCATTCTATACGAAAGTGTCCTATTTTACCACATTCAAAACAGCGTTGAGGTCCGGAGCTTCCTCTCCTTCTAGTTCTCACATTTTGCAATGATTTTGGGAATCTAGTAGAGATGAGTGCCAACTCCTCTTCTGGAAATTCTTCGATCTGCTCCAGGGTTAGTGAGGACAATAAAGCAAGAGTATTGCAAGATGATGATTTGCCGGAGCTAGACATATCACGTTGTGAAACAAATGCAATAGACTTATTTGGGTTCTTACGTGCTAGGATGTCAATTTCATGAGTTTTTAGTTTAGAATAAAGCACATCTAATGTAAGAGAAGTCATGACAGTTGATTCACGAATAGATGTTACTTTCATCTCCCAAATTGACATGTCTAACGCACTAAGAAGTTGCCTAGCATTCTCAGCATCAGAAAAATTAACATTGACACTACGTAAGTTGCTGAGAATTTTATTGAAAGGAGCAAAAAGGTCATCGATAGACTCACCTGGTTGCATCTCAAAACGCATATATTCCTTTTTGAACATATCTTGTTTTACCTCCTTGATTGTGTTGGAGCCTTCATGATAATCACAGAGAGCTCTCCAAACATCGTATGCTGACCGGAGGTGCGCGACACGATCAAAGTCGCTTTGAGTGAGTCCTTGGATGATCAAGTTTCGGGCTTTGTTGTTGTTGTCGACGTCCCGTAGGTTTGTGGCCGTGACTTGATCATTAGGTGGCACTTCGTAAGGCTTGTACACCTTCTCCCATACTGCAAAGCCTTGTGCCTGGATAAAAGCCTTCATGCGTGCCTTCCAAACCTGAAAATCAATACCAGCAAACACACAAGGTTTGGCGGAGTACTTCTCCATGATGATTAGTCAAAAACATGTGCAAATCTCAAAGATTAGAGCATTGTGGCTCTGATACCAATTGTAGGATCGAAGAGCACGTGAAAATCTACCAGACGGGGGGTGAATGGTAGATTTAAAAATCTTACGCAGCGGAAACAATTAAACCCCAACCCCTTCGGCAGAAAAACGATCTGTTAAAGAAATCGTGTATGAGACTAATATAAACGTGTTTCACCATGACAAAAGTGATAGATATCAGAGAGAATCAAGTCACGAAGACAACACAATAAGAATCACTTAAATCTGTCGAGAAAAACTCAAGTTATGATCGAAGGATCAAACACAGGTCAAACTGCCCTACCCGAGGAAAAACAGTTCTGGAACACTGCAAAGAAACTCTTGTAGATCAAAGACCACAAATCCAATGACCGTGAAATTTTGATATATGATAGATAATCAAGTTTAGAATACAACCCAAAAAGAATCACGTCAATTGGATCTGTAAAACTCGAGTTATGATAAAACCACCGATGAAAGGTAGTGCTGTCCAGAAACTCGACGAGTAAAACTTGTCTGGAACAAGTCGGACGAACAAGGCACAAAAAGTTCCTTCAAACTACGAGTTTTATTCAATAGAACACAAGAGGAACAGTCCCAAAGTCATCTACCACGTGCTCTGGGCTCCCTTGCTTATATAACCAGCCCTTAGGCCAACCCAACATCAACTAGGACTCCAATCCTACTCAGATCATGAATCGTAACTTTCCATAACTGCACAAGATTCTTCTATATGCAGATAGAAGCAATCTTAAGACTTCCAAACACCTTAGGAAGGTATCCCACATTCCTAAAGAACTCAAATTCGTGACCCACACGAAATCCTATCATAACTAACTCAAATCTTTCCATATTTGAGTCAAACCCGACTCAGCCGCAGCCTGAGTCCATAACCTAGTCGGTTGGACCTTTCCGACCAATTCTTTATGTCCACATATCTTCATCACGTCTCGGAACCATGTAGCCACGTCCATGCACTCCTTGCACACGTGCAAACATCTTCCAATGACGTCCACGATACCTTCATATGCATTGTTCTTGATTCAATCGTCCTGTGCGACCTCCTGATCAGCTCAACCACAATTCCTCCTGAATTTGGTTGTTGGAACCTCATCTCCTCCCTGAGACTAGTCCAATGGATCCCGTCACCGGCCATGTCTTGAACTCAAGCAACACCTGCACATGAATAAACAACCAATCCATACGAGCCCAAGTCCTCGACTTGACTCAAGTTAGTTCTGAACACAACACCTTACGTGAGAACCTCACATAAGCATGTTGCAAAACCATAGTAACACGATATCATCCATATCATCCAAAACACACCAAAAAGTTAGCAAATGAATACTAAGCAATATTTCCAGCAATGTAAAGCAAGTAAGAAACATTGCAAATGAAAAGCAGAAGCACCGCGGTCAAGTTCCGGACCTTGCCAGAGCAACCCGGAGCTTGAGCCAGAGCTAACAAAAGCTAGTAGAACCTAGCGCCAGAGCTTACCAAAACTAGTACAACCAAGCCCCCGCCGGAGCTTACAAAACTAGCAGGACCTAGCGCCGGAGCTAACCAGAACTAGTCGGAACTAGTAAACCCAAAAGCCGGAGCTAGACAAATATATGTCGGAGCTATCAAAGACATGCCGGAGCTAAAGATAAAGCTCACCGGAGCTAATAAAAGCTAGTCGGACCTTACCAAGAAGTCGGACCTAGCATCTAACGTAGCCGGAGCTACCCAAAACAAGTCGGACCTACCGTTGGATCTTGCTGTAGCTCAGAGCTAGAGTCGGACCTTGATAAAAAGGTGTTTTGGTGATATTTAAAAACTTTTATCATCAAAGCCAAGTGTATTCACTACAAGCCAATGTATTCAGCACAATAGGTCTTACACATACTATATTCCGCTGCGTACTGTGATTGTATTGATATCATTGATCTAACTTGATCAATCTAGTCCACACGCACCGGACTAGTCCGCACACTGCCGGACTAGTTCGATTTCTTAGTATTGGATCAAGTTGATAAGTGTTGCAGGTTTCGACTAAGGATCAAAAAGGCCTATTCACCCCCCCCCCCCCCTCTGGGCCACATTCACATCGACACAGACTCGATAGAGATATGGGTCATCCCAAAGGTGTCTACGACTCTCATAGATGAGTTTCTTTTTGTTTTCTCCTGGTGGTACGTATCCCGTGACCATGAAGTTCACGATATCTGCATACCAAGGGTGAGAGTCAGTAATTTGAGAAGCATATGATCTCGTACGAAGTCATTGATAGGAATGTCCACGGTTTGAGTGACTTCCATACGTGAGAGATGATCAGCCATGGAGTTCTCTACTACTTTCTTATCCTTGATTTCTAAGTAAACTCTTGGAGTAGAAGAATCCATTGGATTAGCCTTGGTTTAGCATCCTTTTTGGTGAGCCCGTATTTCAAGGCGGCATGGTCTGTTGTGACGCCCGGTTCCGAAAACTGAACCAAGCCAACGCATATGTGTTCCCAGGATGTTCAACACACATACACGAGTGCAATCACAAAAGATGATACAGAAAATTACCACAGAACAAGATTAATTATCAAATTTTATTACACAAACTATATTATCCTTGAATACAAGCTCTAATGAATATTAATGACAAGTTCAACTAATGCAGCGGAAATAAACTAATTAAGCAACTAAGAAAACTAAGCAAAAGGGATAGCGCAGCTCCATGCAACACCACAGGCAAAGCTGACGGTAGACACGGCCTAGAACTCCGCATTATCGGCATTAAACTCACAATTCTGACCTGCAACTGTTGGGGGGGGGGATTGCAAGAGTGAGTACACGTCGTACTTAGCAAGTGTGGAAAGTATGACATGTGGCTGATTCAAATGACGACAATAATAATGGCTAAGTGCTGAAAAGTACAGTAAAACATTTGAAAAGCAATATATTATATTTATGTGAAGTAAACCCATCATAAACCATGTAACCATCATAATACCAGTCCATAATTCACCATTACCAATAACCATAATCAATGTCATAAACCATAATTCCAGATTTCACCTATTTGCCAATAACCATATTCAATACCAGAAATTAAATCCATAACCATCCATAACCATTACCAAACCATAACCATCCCAAATTCCAATTTCTCTCTAATCATGGAAGTTTTCCAGGTGCTCATAACCGGGAGAACGGCTATCATGATAGTTTTAATACTCTGCAGAGTTTGTACCACTTTACCCACGTGTTTGTGATTTCATCACCCGTCGGCGACTAAAGAACCTCCCTTATGCCAATTACACTTCCTTTGGTGTATGGTTAATAGATCACAAAATAGCCTTTACAAAGGGATTACTAGTCTATTCAGACCGCACTGGGGTTTCACCGGTGGCGATGCCTCCAACTGAGCACATCTTCAACGAAGGGCCCCCTCTTGAGCCATTCGGATCCCAGGGTAGTCCAACCAATCATCAACAAACCCAATCCGACTACCCCTTCCCCAAGCATCCACAATGGTCCAAACAGCACTAGCAAAGCCCTAATTAATCAGCTACGCCGCACCCATACTTGGCCTCGTGGTGGCACTGTTGTCCTGGCCTATTCTCGCATGAACCGGTCCTTAGATCTAAAGCAAGCAAACCACCATAACATCCAACCCATCCACATACCAGGCTTGCTTAGATCACCCATCGTATTGACCAGTTCACATTAACCAGAATATCATTAATACATAATTAAATATGTAGTGTTGTTTTTCCATCCCAATTAATTAAGCGAAGCAAAAAGGTAAAAAGCCCTTCCCGACTCTCTACCATAAATTCTAGGTGACAAGGGTGGTCAAACAAAACTAGTAAACTTCCTACCATAGGATTCCCATCAAATTGACACAGCATGCAGTTTGCAAACAAAACATTTATTTTAAAAACAGGATCAATATGCTTCAAGGACACTTGCCTTGCTCCGACGGATGGGGTTGCTCAAGCGCTCTGAAATCTTGATTCTGAAAATCCTCGTACATGATCTCTTGAGCACTTCCCTCTACTTGTGATCACACATACAAGAAAATGCATACAAATCAACATGATGCACACACACTAATCAACATGCAATGATATGCATGCATGCAAAGTTCAATAATTAATTAACTATGGTTGTTTATTAATTAGATGCAACTAGTTCATACATGTTCATACGAGTTTACGGGGGTTTTAGCGGGAATTAATGCTGCTGAAAATAAAATTATGGTGCAACTAAAATCAATTTACGTCTATTAGATTTAATACGTCGCTAAAATTCGCATCGGGAACGAATCCTACCGTAGATCTGACGGCTTGACGATCGCGGAACGAATGCGACACGTAGACGAAGTGGATGGCACAGCAGTCCCTCGGCGGCACGACGACGGCGACGATCTCCGGTGGACGACGTCACCCTCCTCTTTTTCTTCCTCTTCTTCCCCTCTTTTTTTTCTTCCTTTTCTTCCCCTGGCGGCGGCGGCTCTGGTGCTTTTTTTTTCCTCTGTACCGGCGGCGTTTCTGGCGGCTGTATTTTTCTGCGTTGGTGGAACCCTACGAAGGCTACGTGGCTTTTTATAGCCAGCAGCTAGGGCGCTAGGGCTGGCGCTGCGGTACGGGGCGCGTTCGAGGGCGGCGCGGGAATCGCGCTGGGCGCGCGTTCGAGGCGGGGCCCAGGCGCGTCGGGTGCTACGCGCGTGGGGGGGTCGGGGCCTGGCGGCGGGGGTGGCGTGGGGTCAGCCGGGGGGCGCGCTGGAGGCGGGACCCAGGCAGCGCGCGCGGTCAGCGGTGCGGGGCCGCGTGGGAGGTGGCTCGGGCGGGCAGGCGGCGTCGGTCGGGTGCGCTGCGCGGGAATCGCGCGGGAGGCGCGGGGATCGCGTCGGTGGGAGCGGGAGGGCGGCGGGGCCAGGCGCCTCGGGCGCTGGTGGGAGCGCGTGCGTCGGGGTGGGCCAGGCCGAGAGGCGCGGGAGCGATCGGCGTTGGGCGTGCGTGCTGGCGCGCTGCGCAATGCGGGTGCCAGGCGGCGGGGCCAGCGGGGTGCGTGGCCAGCTGGGTCGGTCGGCGGCCTGGCCGGCGGTTGTGGTTTTCTTTTTTTTTCTTTTCTTTTCTTTTTTTATATTATTATATTATTATTTTATTTTATATTTTATTTTATTATTTATATATATATATTATTTATATATACTTTTTTATATATATATTTATATATATATATATCTTTTTTATTATTATTATTATTTTTATATGCTTATTCCCTAATACATGTTTTAGGCTATAATTATTATTTTCTATTTCTTCTTTTGCTACATACATTTGTATATAGATGCTCCATCTTTTATGTTTTATTATTTTTCTTTTATCCTATTAATGTTTAATGCATGATCATGTATGCAATGCATGATGCGAAAATTGAGGGTGTTACAAACCTACCCCCCTTAAAGTGAATCTCGCCCTCGAGATTCGATAGCGTGGAGAAAAGATGAGGGAATTCTGTCTTCAAGTCTTCTTCACGTTCCCATGTAGCTTTGGTTTCCGTATGGTGTTTCCATTGCACTTTGCACCAACGGATCCTTTTTTTCTTGTGAATCCAAAACAATGAGGTTGGCGGAGAAGTCTACCCCCCTTATTCTAAGGCTTACTTTTGGACATACTATATTTGTCCTCATCTCTCCTCCAGGAGACTTAACCAATAGAGTAAACTTCATATGAGAGACAGGCAAACTATACTTGGCAACATACTTCAATGCAATGAATGAATGCGATGCTCCAGAATCAAATAACATAGTCGCGGGGTTGGAGTTAGCAAGAAACATACCAATGACCATGTCATCCGCTTGTTGAGCATCCTCCGTAGAGACATGGTTCACGTTGCCACGAGCAAAATTCTGCTGTCCACGGCTTCCTTGTGGCGCTCCTCCATTGGGTCTTGGGTTTTGCCACGGTGCATTGCTTCCTTGACCAAGGGCCGACTTAGGACATTGATGCGCAAAGTGTACAGCTTCTCCACAAGTATAACACTTCTTAACTCCACCAGAATTGTTAGGACGACCTTGGTTTTGAGCATTTGCATTTGGGAAACTAGCACGAGGTGCATAAGGCATTGGAGGCCTAGGTGCTTGCATGACAGGGCGCTGCTGCACAAACTGAGTTGGGAGTGATGCATAACCAGGGCGCTGACCAGGAATAGAGGAGCTGTAATAGGGTGCATTGGGTGGTGCAAGGCGAGGGCGCACATTACTTCCTTGTTGCTGTCCTTGATATGGCGCCTTCCTCTTGATTTCTTGGTCCATCTCACGGATCTTGTTTTCAACCACAATTTCTTTGTCCACAAGCTTCTGAAAATTGGCATAGTCACAGTTGAGTAGTTGCACTTGGATCTCATTGTTCAAGCCCCTCATGAACAAATATTGCTTCCGGCTGTCCTAGCTCACATCTTCAGGCGCATACCTTGAGAGTTGAGTGAATTTATTAAGATAATCACTCACGCTTGATCTTCCTTGCCTCAAGTTCTCAAATTCGTGTCTCTTCAAGATCATAACACCTTCCGGCACATAATGAGAACGGAAACTCTCCTTGAATTCCGCCCTGGTGATCCTCTCTTGATCCTCATGAGCATTGCATAGTGAATCCCACCAATCTGCAGCTGCTCCAACTAGTTGATGAGAAGCAAATAGGACCTTCTCTCGGTCACTGCATTGGACAATAGGAAGCTTCTTCTCCACGGACTTGAGCCAATCATCAGCATCCATAGGGTCAGCAGCTTGAGCATAGGTTGGCGGCCTAGTCCTCATAAACTCTCCCAATCGTTTATGAGGAGGCGGGGGTGGCGGTGGAGGCATGTGGGGCTGATTGTTGATGTTACTGCCAGCCTGCAGCTGTCCCATAGTTTGTATCATGGTCTGCATGAGCTGGTTTTGCATGGCCAATAGCTGTTTGATGTTGATAGCTCCCTGAGTAGATCCTTGCCCGTTGTTGTTCTGATGCACTCCATTGTTCTCCTCCTCATCATTGACATCCCTCTAATTGCGAGTCCTCACCATATGAAGGAGAGCAATAGGTAAGAATTCAGAAACGTCCCCAACTATATGCATCAAGGGATATGAAGCTAACCAACTAGCTATACTAGCCTAGGTGGACATGGCAATGCTAAAGCATCCCAAAATCCTCTATTAAGCACACAAGCAAACAATATATATAACAAACAACACTCCAAGCAAAAACACATCGATTCCTGAGTGCTCCTATGTGCTCTAAAGTGTCCATTCTAGGTTGTGTCCTACGATCAACATGTGGCTCTGATACCAATCTATGACGCCCGGTTCCGAAAAATGAACCAAGCCAACGCATATGTGTGCCCAGGATGTTCAACACACATACACGAGTGCAATCACAAAAGAGTATACAGAAAATTACAACAGAACAAGATTAATTATCAAATTTTATTACACAAACTATATTATCCTCGAATACAAGCTCTAATGAATATTAATGACAAGTTCAATTAATGCAGCGGAAATAAACTAATTAAGCAACTAAGCAAACTAAGCAAAAGGGATAGCGCAGCTCCATGCAACACCACAGGCAAAGCTGACGGTAGACACAGCCTAGAACTCCGCATTATCGCCATTAAACTCACAATTCTGACCTGCAACTGTTGGGGGGGATTGCAAGAGTGAGTACATGTCGTACTTAGCAAGTGTGGAAAGTATGACATGTGGCTGATTCAAATGACGACAATAATAATGGCTAAGTGCTGAAAAGTACAATAAAACATTTGAAAAGCAATATATTATATGTATGTGGAGTAAACTCATCATAAACCATGTAACCATCATAATACCAGTCCATAATTCACCATTACCAATAACCATAATCAATGTCATAAACCATAATTCCAGATTTCACCTATTTGCCAATAACCATATTCAATACCAGAAATTAAATCCATAACCATCCATAACCATTACCAAACCATAACCATCCCAAATTCCAATTTCTCTCTAATCATGGAAGTTGTCCAGGTGCTCATAACCGGGAGCACGGCTATCATGATAGTTTTAATACTCTGCAGAGTTTGTACCACTTTACCCACGTGTTTGTGATCTCATCACCCGTCGGCGACTAAAGAACCTCCCTTATTCCAATTACACTTCCTTTGGTGTATGGTCAAGACATCACAAAATAGCCTTTACAAAGGGATTACTAGTCTATTCAGACCCCACTGAGGTTTCACCGGTGGCGATGCCACCCACTGAGCACATCTTCAACCAAGGGCCCCCTCTTGAGCCATTCGGATCCCAGGGTAGTCCCACCAATCATCAACAAACCCAATCCGACTACCCCTTCCCCGAGCATCCACAATGGTCCAAACAGCACTAGCAAAGCCCTAATTAATCAGATACGCCACACCCATACTTGGCCTCGTGGTGGCACTGTTGTCCTGGCCTATTCTCGCATGAACCGGTCCTTAGATCTAAAGCAAGCAAACCACCATAACATCCAACCCATCCACATACCAGGCTTGCTTAGATCACCCATCGTATTGACCAGTTCACATTAACCAGAATAACATTAATACATAATTAAATATGTAGTGTTGTTTTTCCATCCCAATTAATTAAGCGAAGCAAAAAGGTAAAAAGCCATTCCCGACTCTCTACCATAAATTCTAGGTGACAAGGGTGGTCAAACAAAACTAGTAAACTTCCTACCATAGGATTCCCATCAAATTGACACAGCATGCAGTTTGCAAACAAAACATTTATTTTAAAAACAGGATCAATATGCTTCAAGGACACTTGCCTTGCTCCGACCGATGGGGTTGCTCAAGCGCTCCGAAATCTTGATTCTGAAAATCCTTGTACACGATCTCTTGAGCACTTCCCTCTACTCGTGATCACACATACAAGAAAATGCATACAAATCAACATGATGCACACACACTAATCAACATGCGATGATATGCATGCATGCAAAGTTTAATAATTAATTAACTATGGTTGTTTATTAATTAGATGCAACTAGTTCATACGTGTTCATACGAGTTTACGGGGGTCTTAGCGGGAATTAATGCTGCTGAAAATAAAATTATGGTGCAACTAAAATCAATTTACGTCCATTAGATTTAATACGTCGCTAAAATTCGCATCGGGAACGAATCCTACCGTAGATCTGACGGCTTGACGATCGCCGAACGAATGCGACGCGTAGATGAAGTGGATGGCACAGCAGTCCCTCGGCGGCACGACGACGGCGACGATCTCCGGTGGACGACGGCACCCTCCTCTTTTTCTTCCTCTTCTTCCCCTCTTTTTTTTCTTCCTTTTCTTCCCCTGGCGGCGGTGGCTCTGGTGCTTTTTTTCCCTCTGTACCGGCGGTGTTTCTGGCGGCTGTATTTTTCTGCGTTGGTGGAACCCTACGAAGGCTACGTGGCTTTTTATAGCCAGCGGCTAGGGCGCTAGGGCCGGCGCTGCGGTACGTGGCGCGTTCGAGGGAGGCGCGGGAATCGCGCTGGGCGCGCGTTCGAGGCGGGGCCCAGGCGCGTCGGGTGCTACGCGTGTGGGGGGGTCGGGGCCTGGCGGCGGGGTGGCGTGGGGTCGGCCGGGAGGCGCGCTGGAGGCGGGACCCAGGCAGCGCGCGCGGTCGGCGGTGCGGGGCCGCGTGGGAGGTGGCTCGGGCGGGTAGGCAGCGTCGGTCGGGTGCGCTGCGCGGGAATCGCGCGGGGGGCGCGTGGATCGCGTTGGTGGGAGCGGGGAGGGCGGCGGGGACAGGCGCCTCGGGCGCTGGTGGGAGCGCGTGCATCGGGGTGGGCCAGGTCGGGAGGCGCGGGAGCGGTCGGCATTGGGCGTGCCCGCTGGCGCGCTGCGCGATGCGGGTGCCAGGCGGCGGGGCCAGCGGGGTGCGTGGCCGGCTGGGCTGGTCGGCGGCCTGACCGGCGGTTGTGGTTTTCTTGTTTTTTTCTTTTCTTTTCTTTTTTTTTATATTATTATATTATTTTATATTTTATTTATTATTATATATATATTATTTATATATACTTTTATATATATATATATATTTTTATATATATCTTTTTATTATTATTATTTTTATACTTATTCCCTAATACATGTTTTAGGCTATAATTATTATTTTCTATTTCTTCTTTTGCTACATACATTTGTATATATATGCTCCATCTTTTATGTTTTATTATTTTTCTTTTATCATATTAATGTTTAATGCATGATCATGTATGCAATGCATGATGCGAAAATTGAGGGTGTTACATCTGTGTAGACTATGACCTTGGCTCCAACCAAATAGGACCTAAACTTATCGATAGCAAAATATTCAAGCAAGAGCTCTTTTTCAGTTGTGGCATAATTAAGTTGAGCTCCTGTTAGAGTTTTACTAGCATAGGCTATTGCATGATGCTTTTTATCTTTGGTTTGGCCTTGGATCGCACCAACAGCAAAATCACTAGCATCACACATGATTTCAAATGGCAGCGTCCAATAGGGAGGTTGGATGATTGGAGTTGAGATGAGTGCCTTTTTTACTGTATCAAATGATTTAAGGCATTCATCATCAAAATCAAAGGGAGCTCCTTAGCTAGTAGGTTAGTGAGGGGTCTAGCAACTTTTGAGAAATCTTTAATGAATCGCCGATAGAACCCCGCATGACCTAGAAAGTTGTGGATTCCCTTAACATTCATAGGAGGTGGGATATTTTCAATGACTTCATCTTTTCATTGCCCACCTATATCCCTATCTTAGACACACTTTGTCCAAGAACGATGCCTTCACGGACCATGAAATGGCACCTTTCCCAGTTACGTACAAGGTCCTTCTCTTGGCACCTTTGTAAGACCTTATCTAAGTTTTACAGACAATGGTCAAAAAAAATTACCATAGACGGACAAATCGTCCATGAATACTTCCATGATATCCTCAATCATGTCAGAAAAGATAGACATCATGCATCTTTGAAAAGAGGCAGGAGCATTACACAGTCCAAAAGACATACGCTGATAGACATAAGTTCCATAGGGACATGTGAATGTGGTCTTACTTTGATCGTCGGGTTGGATTGGGATTTGATGATAACCCTAATACCCATCTAGGAAACAAAAGTATGAGTGTTTTGCCAACCGGTCTAACATCTCATCGATGAAGGGCAGTGCAAAATGATCCTTCCTTGTCGCCTTGTTAAGTTTTCGGTAATCGATACACATCCTCCAACCCGTGACGGTTTGTTGAGGAATTAATTCATTCTTCTCATTTTGAACGACAGTCATGCCTCCTTTCTTAGGCACTACTTGAACTGGGCTAACCCATTTACTATGAGGAACAGGGTAGATAATCCCGACATACAAAAGTTTCAAGACTTCCTTCTTGACAACTTCCTGCATCGCATTATTCAATCGCCTTTGAGGTCCCCTAGAGGGGACACTCTTGGGGTCAATAGGAATGCGATGTGTGCATAACGCTGGACTAATCCCCTTGAGATCCTCTAGTGAATAGCCAAAAATAGCTCTATGCTTTTCTAACATGGCAATGAGTTTGAGTGTCTCATCATCTGAAAGCTTGTCACTTATGATGACATGAGCTTCCAAATCGCCATTTAGAAAGGCATAACATAGGCCTGGAGGTAGAATTTTTAGCTCAATAGGAGGTTTTGGAAGATCTCTTCTTTTGGCAATTCAATTGCCTCCTGAAATTCATCCTCCTCTTGGATGAAATCTTCTTCTCCTTCAATTTCAGGGGGTGCTAAGAATTGAAGAGTTCTAACCTCCTCTAATGGTTCATCTTGGATGGGAGATTCTGCGGATGTGTTCTTGGAACGCAGGATAGGAATAGAGAACTTTCTCCCTCCAAGCTTGACATTGAGTTTTCCTTCCAAGGGAATTTCCATAAGAAATTTCTCAATGGGAATCCCAATCATAATGTCGAAATCTTGAATTTTGAACACATGGAAATCTAGGATTGCCATCAATATCTTTGTGTCTTACAGACACCTGTTGCAAAACCCCGCATCCTTCAAGGATGTTTCCAAAAGAATCTCGGAAGGATTTACATGTTGGTGCCAACGGTACATCACTCAGAATGGCGAGAGCACAAGAATCAGAAATGAGATTTGCTCCAACAGTGGGGTTGTATAGGACCCTCATTGGTGTTCCTCTAATGAAATATAGAATGGTTGCCAAAGGTGAGGTCATCAGAAGGATTACGGTTGACTGCTCAACTTTTGCAGTCTATTCCCTGCTTAGAATAGAGGTTAACTCCTTGACCGTTTGTTGGATGAACACCCCATCAGGTGGGTCAGGTAGATTTAATGGCAATGATGGTTTACTATGGCAACAATACTTTGAGGTATTTCCAAAATCTTCAAATATTCTTCCTCGAAGTAGAAGGGAAACATCGAAGGTTGAATTTCTTCTACCTTCATAGCTTCTGGATCAGGAGAGGATTCCTCCGGCAAGGGTTGAGATAAGCAATAAGTGGGTTCATCCTTGTCTGTGGGATTATCCTCGGATCTTGGCACTACTTCCTCTTGAGGAGGCTCATTAAGACCCATAATGAAGGAAGCATTTTCTAGAATTTGGTCTACAAGATCCTTGCCTTCTTCCGGCGTCTTATGGAGGAAAGATCCTCCAGTTGTAATGTCAATATGTAGGGCATACTATTTGTTTAATCCCATAAATAAGTGTCGTAGAAGAAACAGATTAGGGATGGACAAATCTGGGCTGGAATTTCTCAAAAGAGAAAATCTATCCCAAGCTGCACCTATGGATTCCTTCTCCATCTGCTGGAAGCATAGTACTTCCTTCCGCAAGGAAACAATTTTTACAATTGGAAAGAAAGCAAGACAAAATATGTCTCCTAATTCATTCCAATTTCCGTTTGTCTTCCCAACGTTGTGGTCATACCATTGTTTGGTCTTTTCCTTGAGAGAAAAAGGAAACAACTTCCATTTGAGAGTTTCTTGTGTCATACCCTTGATTAGAAGGCAAGAACACAATTGTTCAAACCCTCGTAGATGGTGGTAAGGGTTTTCACAATCCGTTCCTAAGAAGGATTGTTCCCAAACCGTGGCTATAAAGCTAGGGCGAAGTTCTTAGCTAGTAGAACATATGGGTTCCACAGAAGGCGGTGGCTCACAGAACTTGCCCTTTGGGGTAGAATAAGAAAGGATGGTGGGCTGCTCCATATATGTGGTGTAGGTAAGAAAAGATAAGATAAGATATAAAAATAGATACCATGGTGAACAAGGTTCGAAGATTAACAGCAATCGCTCCCCGGCTACGGTGCCAGAAATGCTGGTCACGTTTCTTACATCACAGATAGAAAATCCGCAAGCACACGGAAACTATCGTGTAGCACTTTCCCTTAAAGAGTATTCCCAAGGGTATCAAATCTAAGGAACGTATGTGTAATCTTACAAACTAGTCCACCCAAGGATACAATGTTGTTTGGTAGGCAAGGAACAGAGATGAATTCAAGGTATTGATTCTAATTCAAAGGAATTTTTGGTAGCTGCTTGCTTCGGGCACGGGTTTACCCCTAGAAACACTAGGACGACTCCCGCCAAGAGCCTATGGCATAGCCGAACATGGAGGATTACTAAGGACAGATAGAGTTGTCACGACCTACTGCCTACCTCTTCAATTTGTGGGTCTATGATATATTCACTGGTGATTTCCAACCTAAGCACCACGCTTATGTTTGAAATCACAACTCTTGTTGTTTCGAACACAAAGCTACAACTAGAGCCTCTAATAAATTAAAGCAATGAACCCACAAGTAACTACTTGTGCAAACTACTATGAATTGAGAATCAAACTTGAATTGAATTCACAAAGGGCTTACTTGATTCAATTTTAAGGGATTAAAAACAGTCAGAGGCTAGAGGATATAGAATTTCTATTTACCGGGAAGAAAAGCGGAAGGAAACATCGGCTCTTCCGAGATCTTATGTAAGGAATACTACAAAAAGTAGAGCTAAAAAGATCTAAAAAACTCAACAAGAAATGTCTTTCCTGTGGAAGACTCTAACTCCTCAGTGGGTTGTGTGATTTGAACGACCAAGTAATGTATACAAGACATAGGCCCACTATAAAAAAGGAGAAACACCTTTGTAGAGATACAAGTGTAGAAGAGGGACTTGACAAGTCCAAGCCTCCTTCTCCTACACTCTCCTTCTACTTGGCAGCCTCTAGGAGTACTCTAAACCTTAGGATTGGTATTCTATTCTCAACTTTTGGTGTGTGTGTGTGTGTGTGTGAAGTGAGGTGTGGGGTTCTATTTATAGGGGGAGAATGGTCGGTTCCCGCCACCAATTGCATGTGAATCAGTCACCACTGACTTCTTCAAGGCCGGGAGGAGCCAACACGTGGCATTTGACCTGGTTTGGTGCCACTCCCTAGTCGGACAACTAGGGAGGTTGGCCGACCTGGTCACAGCTCTGTTGGGGCTATGCTTTCTCTAGGTCTCTACCAGGTGGGTCCCATCCTTTATATGGGTGCTAAACCATTCGATGGCCTCAGATACTTCTATTTGTGGGCTATTTGATCCATGTAATGGCATGTGGCATCGCTTGATTCATCGAAAACCAATTTTATGGATTACTCCCTGCATGTCTTGGTATTTTGGATCTAAATTCACCTGCATACAAATAAACACCAACACTTGTGGAATTGGTTAGTTTTTACCCCTACCACTACGTTGTGTTTCTCTTTTGTGCACATTATGAGGTGAATTGACAGTCTAAATATGGTACTTAAGGATCGTCAACATACGCCACGGCTGAAAAAGTAGAAGAGGGCACCCTGGTTCTTGTCGGTACGTTATCCGTCAATTCTCATCCCACAAAAGTTTTATTTGATTCGGGTGCTTCTCATTCCTTCAGTAAGAGAGATTATGCT